>CM072990.1:0-2400000 GCA_037013635.1 Plagiodera versicolora
AGTTAGTTGCATGTGTAGGAACAGCTTGCATTTATTCGCCCTGGATCTTTGGTCCGAAATTCACTTGAATATCAAATAAACATTAAATACACGATCTTGAAAAGAATATGTAATGTGCAACTACTCATTCGACTCTATGCACAGGGTATGCATTGTAAATATTTGTAGTAGAATAATGTGTAATGGAAGGTGTGCCTCAGCAAGGTTCGAAGCGTAGCCCACCACGATAGTCGATTATTATGGTAATTACATGTCAGGAAATAGCGAATATCTTCCGGAAAAAGAATTTCGGATTTTGTCGGCAATGAGAATCTTATTATCTGACTTATTAAGTTTTCAGCTTCGAGAGAAAGAGAAAGAGAAAGAGAAAGAGAAAGAGAAAGAGAAAGAGAAAGAGAAAGAGAAAGAGAAAGAGAAAGAGAAAAGAGAAAGAGAAAGAGAAAGAGAAAGAGAAAGAGAAAGAGAAAGAGAAAGAGAAAGAGAAAGAGAAAGAGAAAGAGAAAGAGAAAGAGAAAGAGAAAGAGAAAGAGAAAGAGAAAGAGAAAGAGGAAAGAGAAAGAGAAAGAGAAAGAGAAAGAGAAAGAGAAAGAGGAAAGAGAAGAGAAAGAGAAAGAGAAAGAGAAAGAGAAAGAGAAAGAGAAAGAGAAAGAGAAAGAGAAAGAGAAAGAGAAAGAGAAAGAGAAAGAGAAAGAGAAAGAGAAAGAGAAAGAGAAAGAGAAAGAAAGAGAAAGAGAAAGAGAAAGAGAAAGAGAAAGAGAAAGAGAAAGAGAAAGAGAAAGAGAAAGAAAAGAGAAAGAGAAAGAGAAAGAGAAAGAGAAAGAGAAAGAGAAAGAGAAAGAGAAAGAGAAAGAGAAAGAGAAAGAGAAAGAGAAAGAGAAAGAGAAAGAGAAAGAGAAAGAGAAAGAGAAAGAGAAAGAGAAAGAGAAAGAGAAAGAGAAAGAGAAAGAGAAAGAGAAAGAGAAAGAGAAAGAGAAAGAGAAAGAGAAAGAGAAAGAGAAAGAGAAAGAGAAAGAGAAAGAGAAAGAGAAAGAGAAAGAGAAAGAGAAAGAGAAAGAGAAAGAGAAAGAGAAAGAGAAAGAGAAAGAGAAAGAGAAAGAGAAAGAGAAAGAGAAAGAGAAAGAGAAAGAGAAAGAGAAAGAGAAAGAGAAAGAGAAAGAGAAAGAGAAAGAGAAAAATACACATACAAGCAAAAGAGAAAATCTCTAGATCTTCTGTAATGGAATGAAATCCATGAACTGAGATAACATGAAATCTATTCTAATTTTTTAGTGACCTACTTGATAAATATCAGGTGTAATCCCATAAAGACCTCAAAAGCTCATTTCAACCTTCTATTGAGATTTCTAAGAAACAATATTAACACGCAATGCCAAATAATATTCCGTATCAAATCATTTTTATGTTCGTAGATAAGGTACATTTTATAGAAGGCTTGTGTTCGTATTATTATATTTCCACAAATCCGTGGGCAATTTTCATTTTCAGAACAATTTCAACAAAATACATTTATAGGTAATATTATTTCAACTGAAACTCTATACGATAGCTATTCTGAAGAATGCATTGAGAAAGCTAATTTTCAATCTGATTTTCAATACCAGACATTCTGGTTGAATTGGATTATTTTTCAACCAAAAAAAAAAACGATGTTGCAGAAGTGATAGAAATAATACTATGATTATTCACTTTTTTCAACTTTCATTATTGAATCCGTGTATCACGTTCGTTCGGAGCAATTCATTCACCAAATTTGAATATTTGTAGAGAGAGACCTCGACGATCAATTATTCGCATTATAGTGAGTTATAATAATAAGAAGGTTATATAAAAGCAGTGTGAAGTTCAAGAATGACTAGCCAACGTGATCAAACGTAAGGTTATATGCGGTCAATTCTCATGCAAATTCTATGGGTCAATATTTCCTTGAGTTTAGAATGTAATTATAGGAAACGATATTTCCATATCAGATGAAATTCACTGATATTCTGTCTATTGTGGTACATAACTTAGAAAAAATGAGCTGTAAGATCTCACTGTTATGGAAGTGTTACAACATTGACTTCATAACTTTTACAGATGAATGCAAGCAGCACCAGTGGCGCTCTCAAAAACATCAATTTCCTCTTCCAAACATTGACCGAATTGAGTACACCCTGTATTCAAGCATTGTATATTATTCTACTGAATGTTCTATATTATGCAACCTCAAACCTAATCTTTATCATTCGACCTAACTTGTCCATCTTCACGTTCATGCAAGGACGTTGCATCATACGCAGTGCATTCGAATTATGCAAGTTTGCATCAATTATGCATTCAACGAGTCTGTCCCGTATGTCTGAGGAGATCAGATTGCTATATTTCCCGTTTTCACCTTGATCGTGTCCTATGCCAGAGGTCTTATGTATATCAAACTTCAAAAGAGAAATAGATAACCTAATTCATTATTTTGTACTCTAAAATGATATGATGATTTAGTCAATAAAAATAAGCTGTGATGTTTTCTATAACGCATTCCTCAACTAATAATTTTGGATGCTTGAAAATTGTGGGGTAGTTAAAAACATCAACAGTAGTTTAGGTATCAATGAGCTTTTATTATTCATAAATTTCAACAATATGTTATGAGATAAACAAACATACAAGGTAATATTGACAGGACATATTAACAGTTATCTTCCTATGTACATGTAAAAATCAATGAGCATTCACAATAAAAATGGATCAACGAACATTGTCGCTTCAATTTGATGATTCTGTGAAAATTGAACACCTTTTATTGGAATAAAAGTCGGGTTGAGTTTCTACAAAATCACAAATTGGACCTGTTTATATACACTTGTTTTGCCTACAGTACACATAGGGAGGTGATGTTGGAGAAGAGATTCGAATATATTACATTATTCTTGTCAGAAATACCGTTACAGATCGCCACCCTTGATAAACGCATATTTTTATTGCACTAGTTCAATTGTTTGGACAACTCAACGCATGTGTTAAAAACATCTCGTTTATGTCAGTGTATGGTTCACGAAAAAATGCATTTAGGAAGTCTACAAGTGGAAACAAAAACTTCCTCAGTCATATTCTAGGAAAAATGTAGTTTTTAAAACATTTGGAGATTTTTTCATTCATTTAACCATTAATCAGAACAAATTTTAGACTGAAACAGAATATCATAATATTCAAACTTTTCAGATGCAAATTTTCAACATTCTCTGATATTTGTCTCGCATTGATTAATGTTATAATCATTTGAACATGGAATAGATTCTGTGTATTCGGTTTTGAAATGTAGTGAGCTTTAATTATATAATATTTCAGCGAACAACATTTAGTGAAAAGTCAAACAGTATTACTGAAATTACTAGTACCATAAAGTTCACTCATGACGGCAAAACATTATTGAGAACCTTTGCCAATAATTCACAGAGATGAAATTTCACATTCAGTCATGAGGTTGAGATACTGAAAGAACTGTTTATGGATTTGATACATTCAGTCCCTGATGTGCAATATTATTGAAAAATATATATTTGTGAATTGAAGCATGACAAGTCAATGTTGAGCGTTAGCTATAAGTTATTTCAACAGCAACATAAAACTATTGGGGAGTGAATAATATTCATTAGAAGAGTTGACTGGGCTCCAAATCTCAAAGGCACATTTTAAAAATTACGTTGGTAATAATGGAAGGTTCATTTTCATATACTCTCATTCATTAAATTAAATACAAAATCTATCTACCTGATTTGGATATTGAAGTCGATGATCTCAAGCTCCAGTTCTTATTAATTAGAAGAAGTAAAACAAAAATTGATTGCGATTCGATTAACACTACGAAACGTGTATGTTTATTTACTCTGCTTCATACCCTATTTGTCCGCTAAATGGATAAAAACTGTGAAAATGCCAAACATTTTTGGGATATTTGATGTTTATGTAAAGAATTTATCAGAAAAAATGAAAAGAGTTTGCTGGAATTTTCTTCTTAGATTCGTCCCAAGTTTATTATTGTGCAATTTTATTATTTTTTTGTTCTGGATCCCTTATATCTGTATAACGATATTGAAATAGAATTGAATTACTTTTTTCTGTTATTCTCCGGCGTATAATTGTACAACAGTTTTTATCCATTTTTAATATAAAAAAAAGATACGAAAATAGAAGAACGTAACTATTTATTCTTGGAGTTATTACAAATATGGTCAGAAAAAATAATATACAAAATAATATATTAACAAAATTAATGCCTAATTCCCTATTGAAGAAAAATAAAAGGAAATAAATATCCTCTAGAATCGAAAAAACATTGACAGAATTATTTTTACAAAAACGCTTTGGTTGATTGATTGGACTAGTGAATTATTTTCCATAAAACAAATCTTATTACGCGAAATATATACATATGTATCATTTAAAAACTATGTACAAGACAGTAATGTTCATTTCATAAAACTTAAAAACATTAGGTTAACAACACAAATCAACATCATGATTAATGTACAATATTTAGATCACATTAACGCTAGATCACTTTCAACTGATTATCAGTCAGACGAAAAAACGTGGACAAACCCTTCTCACTTCTCCACCGTATTGCTCACTATAGTCTCGATATGAACTGAGTATTCTACACTGTCAGTCTATCCCCCGGGAACACCGCCGGAAGGACTTACAAGAAAATCAAAACCTCCTCCTCGTCTCAGACGAGATGCCCCTCTTGCTCATTGACGCCGTAACCGTTGCCGAAGCTGGTCAGCTCTCGTTTCTGAGCGAGCGTCTGAGCTTGGAGGATCTGCGCGTTCTGGCTGGTGTTGTGCAGCACGTCAGGGGGCGGCACCCCACGTTGATGTCGCAACGCGGAGCCGTTGGAGGGTAGCGGGGGTGTGATGGGGGGATGGGAGTGCGTTAGATGGGTGTGGGCGGACATGGGGGGCACGGACTGGAAGTCCAGGGGCGGGGGGTAGGATAAGTAGCGGTCTGACATGTTGTAGTACGAGCCGTCGGCAGGTGGGGTTGGTGTTGGGGCGCTCACGTAAGAGGATTTTGCTGGAAGAAAAAATTGATTTAGTCCTCCAGTTGTTCAAAAATGGCGTGCTGAGATTGGTTGATTAGTTACGACGTCTCATTTTTTTTTTGGTGATCACTAGATTCAGATCTCCTTTCCAAGGCTGAGTAATGCGTTATTCTTATAATAGACTTTGACATTGAATGAATGAATGAGGTTCTAGATTTTGTTATTTCAAGCAAATTTTTCATCGTATTGTAATGAATTCTCACCATAATTTTTATATTCACTAATGGAAGATAATTCTTTCAACAATTGTATTTAAACAATGACAAAATGTCCTTCAAGTCCAAAATTAATTTTTTTATTATCATTACTTTATCGAACAGGAAAAACCATTTCTAGGATGAATACATGATGCAATATAGAAAAAAATAGGATATAAAAAGAACCAAAAAAAATTCGAAGAAATCAAATCTGCATGAATTGACAATTGAAGTGATACACTCATCAATCATGATCCCAAAGAAAGGCATAAAAGATATAAAAACAACAATGTGTCCATCTAAAACAGTTAAAAAACAAAAAAAAACTGGAAAAACAAATGAATTCATAATTACAATTTGTAACAATCTATATAATCTAATAGAGGAAAGCAGAAACCATGCTGAGCAACCTTTGAAACAATATCCGACATGTTGCTATTGAAGATATCAAAGTGAAAAGAGATCTCGTTGAAATTAATTGGCGAGTTGAAATTTATATTTGGGGACTGGTTACGTAAAATGTGAAACTCCAACGTGAGTTATACTGCGGCACAAAAAAATTCTGTTCAGGATGTTTGGAGCGTCAATCTTATTATGTAGTGATTTAAATAAAAAAGAAATACTGCCACAATGTAAATAAATATTTTTCAATATAACCATTCTCTTAATCATCAACCGTATTGTAAAAATTTGAGAAAACGTGTAACTCATGGATTTTAATCAAAAGCACATGAAAGTGATCAATAATAATATTGAATATTCAGAAGCATTTATCAATTTAATTATCTGGTTATTTAGTTGATTTTTTTTTTATTATTACAGTGGTCCTAAGGATATACTGCAGCCGGAGGCTTATTGCATTTATTTCCCCTATCATTCCAATACCCTAAAAATATTGGCCCCTTTGATTATTAGTTGATTTAATACTAAACATGCGAGTATTATTACTATGCAAATTAATCACCACATGCTCATAGCAGAACCTATAAACAAAATTCGAATTTATCGCACCAAAATATTACGAAAACAAGCTTCAGGAGGCGCTAATTTTCATTTTCACCGAATAGCTTCATCGTGAACAGTCTGGTGGTAAAATTGTGAACTTCCTTGACCTGTCATTGTAAACATCGTGCTTGTGCATCTCGATAAAATAATCATTTCAAAATATTAATACGCATTAATGTGTTAGTTACCTGACATGCCGCCATGAAAACCGAGACTCTGATCGTCTCTGGCGCGTGGCCTCTGATCATGCATCGGGTGATGGTGATGATGATGGGGATGGGGTAATGTGTGAGTTTTATGAGCCATGCCGGTCGGAGGAGGCATCTGCATCTCGTACGCAGTGTACGCACCTGGGTAGTCCGGTTGGTGTTCAATCAAATAGGAATTGGAAGCTGGTTTCCTGCCTTCGTCCTGAAATTGGAAAAAAAAAATATTGCAATGTGGATTTTTCGGAGCTTTTGGTTATTATTCTGAGGTTAATTAATACACTTCTTCGTCTTATTATAATATATTGCCTATGATATAGTATTTTTATTTTATATAGATAGTTACAATACATCATCAACGGGTACGATGTTGCAAAATCGTTGATTAATCATTGAATTGAGAAAAATGATTTTGGAATGAGAGACATCGACTAACCTGTTTGGAATTAGAATTTGAGATATATTGCGACAATTTATTCAAATATTTCAAGTTGCAAACGAACAATAGTAACGAATACAGAGACATTTACAAAGTACGCAACAAATGAAAAAAAAACTTTATTCGTATTTTTTCGAAAAAATTAATATCAACTTAGACTTGTCTTGAAACCAACTTAGCTTCTATCAGATATACGGGGTGTTCCCTAAAGACATGCTAATATTTGTAGGGATGATTCTTTGACACATTTTGAGAAAAAAAAAACTTCCTATAAACGTATATCCTTTAAGTCTTAATTTTCGAAATACAGGGTGATAAAATTTTGAAAAACAAAATAAACAGTTTCTTGATAATAACTGAGATAATATTCTAGACATCTTCAGAAAATTTGGTACATGTCTTCTATGCATCAAGGTGCAATTTGTGATGTACGAAATTTTTCATTCTACCAGTGGCGATTTTTTTTCAGAATTTTATCACCCTACATCTCAAAAGTTGATACTTTTAGGACATACGTTTATGGGAAGTTTTTTTCTTGAAATGTGTCAAAGAGTAACCCCTTCATATATTAGCATGGCTTTAAGGAACATCCTGTATAGAGTAATTTTCAGTTTCTTCAAAAACCGCCTTAAAATTTCATCATAACCGATTATATAATTTTTTTCTAAACACAAATATCGTATATCAGGATTTAAAACCAAATTTCGTTTCTTTTTTAGGATGAGCACGTTATTTTTCATGAATTGAAAAAAAAAACATTTCGTTACTGAAAGAGAAAACTAAAAGCGACGCGGTGATAAGCAAACTCACCACATAATCGTTGCTACCCTCGTTGCTGTAAGTTTCGCTCTTTTCGCTGACAGATGACAACG
Organism: Plagiodera versicolora; assembly: GCA_037013635.1. Classification (NCBI taxonomy): domain Eukaryota; kingdom Metazoa; phylum Arthropoda; class Insecta; order Coleoptera; family Chrysomelidae; genus Plagiodera; species Plagiodera versicolora. Next base: position 7,800 of record CM072990.1, read on the forward strand.
TTTCCCCCGTTACGGTGTCATTGTAACTGCTCGGGGCGTACATTTCGATCGTCGCCGACTTTGACGTCTGATTGGTTTGTTCTATATCGAAGACAAAAATTACATTGAGCTTGGCGATTTGACACGTTTCTGTGAAATGTTGCGCTAGGCGAGCACATTATTTTGGAGACATAAACACACGTCGTTTAATTTCGAGTAGGTTTCATCTAGTCATATTACTTTTGAATCGACGAAATCGGTGGAAATATGAATTTGACATTAAAAATATGAACTCAGGAAGTTTGGTTAGGTTTTTGTTATACAAGGTGTAACAAAATGAGTGTAAAACATTTCAAAAGGTGATAACTCTTCATATCAAGAAGCTTTATTGAAGCATTCCTTGTCAAGATATAGCCTCTTGTAAAGGGCGAAATTATTTTCACAAAGACTAAAAAAGTTACAAAATTGAAATTGAACGTGACATTACCTACTATCGAGAAGACACACTTATTTTGTTACATCCTGTGAATTATTCCTTGAATTTGATTTTCTCCAAATTGAAGCAAACTTTGGCATTTAATTTCAACAAAAAAATCATTTTGCTTCTGTCATTGATGAAAAATTCCGTCATGGACCAAAAAAGTATGTTAAAATAAAAATAATAAACTGAAAACAAACCTCTCATTCTTTTCGCTCTCCTTTTGAGCATACATCCAGCTACTAAACCAATGTTTATGAACAAAAGAATAACTCCTACAACTGATACGCTTATTATCAATATCCTGGGTAGGTCTTGTTTTTCGAGCAAATCTTCAGGAATGACCTTTTCGACGTGATCACCAACAAACACTAAAGAAAACAAAAAAAGGAGATAAGTTACCTGTCACTCTTTTCTTCGATCTCTTATGCAAGCAACACCCGACAATGAGAACATTCATTAGAATCAGCAAAACGCCGACAATGGTGCCCAATATTATTAGAAAGCCAGGGAAATTTTTCAAGTTCTTCTCATCCAGACTGGAAGATGTGTAGGATGTTGGAACTTTGCCTGTTCGTTCGTTAGTAGCAAGAAAGCGTGAAAAAATACATGCACACCATTAGTACAAGTTGACGTTTTGTCTTGAAATCGTTTGGTCCAAGTATTCAAGTTGCCAAAAGTGTTTTTTTTATTAGATTTGAGTTTTTTGTTCTTTCATCAGCAGTGCCGAGTTTCAAAATGAACACATAGTACCCGACCTCCACTGGACTTCAATTTAAGGGGTACAGTAGTGTGACACTTTCAAAGACATAACTCCGTTATTTTTCAATATTTTTGTGAAAGAAAAAATGTTGAAATATAGCCCAAATGAGGTGTGCACAAAAATCGACCAAAGCTGTAACTTCTGAATCATTCGAAATTTGAAATTTGGTGGGTAGCAACTATATGATATTGGTCATTTTTTGAAGAGAAAAATTGTATTCCATCACTTCCGGTCTAACTGGAAGTGACCCCAACTTTTGATTTTCAAATGGAACCCCTTGTATGATAATGCAATAATTATGTAATTTTATGTAACGTTCAATGGGTGCAAAATTTGGCAATTTATGACTCATGATTTCAAGACACCCACTCCACAACCACCAAAAATATCACTCTCTCTCTCAAGAAATACTCACTCGACGTCTTCGCCGACAACAAATCAGGCATAAACTTGCTGTTCCCCAACTTGTTCGACGCCATAATCGAGAACACATACTGAGTGTTCACCTCCAAACCCTTCACAACGTACGTAGTCGCATTGCTGCCAACGACGTCTTCATATTTGTAGCCGTCCTCGTCCACTTTGCGATACCTGATCCTGTAAGAAGACTTCATGCCGCCGTCGAATCCCGGCGTCCAAGTCAGCACCACCGTGTCGTGGGTGACGTTCACGACGGTGAGCAAGGACGGCGTATCCGGAGCGGAGGTGACTTCGAGGCGCGGGGAGATTGTGGAAAATCCTAGTTCGTTTCTGGCGACGCATTCGTACAAGCCGTAGTCGGCAGAGGTCACGTGGGTTATGTACAGGGTCGATTCCGATATGAGTTGGTCGATCTGAAATTAATACGATTTTATAGAGGGCGTGACAAAATGAGGGGGTGATTCCTCATCGAAAAAAAAAAAGATAGGATCTTTCATATAAAAAAAAAACTTCATTTGAGCATCCCATGTTGAGATACAGCCCCTTTATTTGAGCGAATACGTGGCTCGATGCGAAGACGTCTAGACGCATATGTAATGTCTGGAGGTAGAACATTTACTATGGTTTCTACATGTTGTAAATGTTTTGTTATTAATAAATTAGTTCTGTTTATTCCCCTTTAATCATTTAATGCAGGTAGTAAAATATTTTTTGTTGCGAACTGGTTTATTTTGGGCAAACAATTCAAGGGACATTTTTTGTTTAGATCTGCACGCTAAAATGTGGAGAGGGAGATTTTCGCTGAAAATATGCACGCTAGCAGGTGACAAAGGTGATTTTCACTTGATGAAACGGCATTTATTTATTGAGTTATTTTTATTATTAAAAACTGTCGAAGCTGTTAAGAAATTTGCAAATGAAATTTTAACTTTGAACGCACTGTATCTTTTTAACCATCATGCTTCGCTCAATCGTCATATTTTGGTCCTCTCTACTCTCAGTTTCATTTTTTCACCTTATTAATGAAACACCCTGTATAATAAAATGTTGTTATCCATCTTTTAGCTTTTTTTTTTATTCGGGAAATAGTCCACAAAATATGTTTCGTGCATGTGAAATTTTTCGAGAATTTAGCATTAAATTTTTTTGCCTTTTAGTAACTGCGTTCAAGCTGTTTTTAGGCAAAAAATTTTCGAGATTCTCAAAGTTGTGGTTGTGATATATTTTCAAAAAATTTTGGCTTGGGAAGTACTCACTTGTTTGTAAGTGCTGTAATATTTTCCTGTCGTGTTCGAGTTGATAGGCGAACCGTTTCTAGCCCAAGTATACCTAGCCAACGGCGACGACTGACTCCTACAAATCAGCTTTCCAGTATCCCCAGCATCGCTCGCGAATTTCAAAAACCTCGGCTGCTCGTCAATCTCGGGTTTATCTATAAAACGACAGGTGACAGGCTGAGTGAAAGCCTCGCGCGCGCGAAACACTTCATACTCACGTTTGACTATCAGCATGACTTCTCTGGAGCTGGAATTGCCCACGCCATTGTTAGCAACGCACTCGAAATTCCCCAGGTCCTCCCTGGTGACTCCCGATATCCTCAAGTAGGAAGTGCCGTTTTTATCGTACATGACAGAAGTACGAGCAGCGAAATCCGGGAAATCGTCCCTCTTCCACGTGATTGTATCGTCCGCTAACGGATTCCCATCCGCAGTGCATGATAAGGTAGCGTCTTCCTTTGCACTGGCGATCACATTCCCGCTCGTCTGCACTACGGAGGCTGAATCTGAAACGAACAGTGTAACCACCTGGACCAGCACATCTCTTGGTAGCTTACATTGCACGGTGACGTTGATGACAGCCACGCTGCTTCCCTGGGAGTTTGAGGCCTCGCAACTGTACGTGCCAGCATCGAGCCTGCTCAGTTTGGTGATGTTGAGCACTGGACCGTCCGAGAAAAATCTCTCCACTCCCACCACCGAAGAAGCTTGCGTGATCGGCAGCCCGTCCTTCGACCAGGTGTAGGCGATGTTCTGGGGATTACCATCCGCTTTCAGCGTCACTATCAAGCGTTCATCCTCGATGCCCGTCACAGACACCTCGTTGTTGGTATCAAACACCGGCTTATCTGGAACAAAAAAAATCGTGGAGCTCGCACAGGTCGCCCAAGGGCTCCGAGTGTCACTCACATAAAACTTGAAGGGTTATAGCGTCGTGCACGGATCTCTGCAGAACCTCGTTGTTGGCCTGACAGGTATAAACGATACCGTTCATCTGCTCCGTCGCGTTTATCTTCATTTCGATGCTGGAGACTGTGCCGCCGTGCAGCCCCGGTTTGGTGGTGTTGATTAGCCCCGGCACAGGTATGCCTTCCCGCCACCACGAGAGCTTGGCCGGAGGATTACTCGAGCTCGAGTCGCATATAAGCGTGGCTTCTTCGTTCGGTTTCAACTCTTCCGGCTCCTGGCGAATCTTCACGTGGTCAGGAGGAACTGAAATTGAACTGTTAGTTGCGCTGTTCGAGGTGTCACGTTGAAGAACTTCATTGAGCTGGCAGAACCACTTTCGAATTTTCAAAATTTTCTTTGGCCATAATTAAAGGCTAATTTATTACCCTATCGCCGAATATTGCTCTTTGTCTTAGAAGAAAAATCGTAGGATCTGCTAGCTTAACCGTTAAGCTCGCGAAACCACCTTTTATACATAAGATTTTTGCAAGATCTGATTATACCACAATTTAAGGCTCTAATTCTAGTCTATCGCCAAATTTTTTGCTATTCGTTTTAAAAAACTGGATTTTGAGAGCCTTAAATTATAGCATATTCAAAATTTCCAAAAACTACCTCGTATCTGTTGGGTTCTGCTAGCTTGACGGTTAAGCTAGCAGAACCCATGATTTTTCTTATGAAACAAAGAGCAATAAATTCGGCAATAGAATAACAAATCAGCCTTAAATTAAGACTGAGGAAAATTACGCAATTTCAAAAATGGTTCTGCTAGCCTAACGGAAGTAGGTAAAAGTAGCTTACAGAACACTCGCATGGTGATGGTTTCGAAGAGAGGAATCTCTGTGGCCGAGTTGGCAGCTTCACACCTGTACCTAGCCTCGTTATCAGTGACATTAGTCAGGATGGTGATTTCGGCTGTCACAGAATTATCAGTGGTCTTGACGGTCGAGTGGATTTTCTTATCGTTCTTGTACCAAGTCATGGTTGCCAGTGGGTTACCCCCGGAGGAGGTGCAGGAGATTTTTTGAACGGTGCCTGCGGAAATGTGGGAGCCGTCAGTGAAACCGTGGATGAAGGGAGAACTGGGCGGATCTAGAATAAACAGAGCAATCACAGCACTGGTGCGGAAGCGAGGCCTCGCTTTTCTTACACAACACGTTTATGGTGTGAGTCGAGACAACATTTTCGGTCAGCTGCATGTTGATGCCGTGGCATATGACGACCAGGCTCCTTATTTTGGGTTCCACCACCGCGGTGATGTTTGAGGTAGTTATCCAGCCACCCTCAGGGGAAACAACGGTTCTTGAAGTCGCGTTACGTGGCTGCATGGGTTTACCCCCTACCACCCATTTTATTTCGGCAGGGGGGTTCGAATTGGCTGTCGTACAAGTCAGTGGTACCGGATCACCTACTCTAGCTTCAGTGGGACCAGAAATCGTGACATGAGACGGAGAAACTGCAAAAATAATAGTGTTGAGCTAGAGTTTCATTGTGAAGACGCAGACTCACATAAAACGCTCAGATCAATCTCTGCTTTCAGGGGAGCTTTGGACATCACATTGCTAGCCTCGCATTTATACCTAGCCTTGTTATCGCTGGCATCAGCAGTGAAAGTGTAGACGTTCTCAGACACTCTACCGGCCGTCCTATACGCCATCCTGATCTGTTCGCCGTTTTTATACCAGATCAGCTGAGCTGGAGGGTTACCACCCCTGCTTCTGCATACCAGCTCCATGTTCTGGCCTCTCCTGATGGTTTCCCCCTCCGTGTAACCTTCTATGTAAGGGAGGCCCGGTGGGTATAGAACGCTGAGTTGGACGGTGGTCCGCATGGGGAAATCCTGGGATAAAGCTTCGTGCCTAGCTTCGCAGGTGTATTCGGCGTAGTCGTCTTCAGCCGTGGGTTTCAGAGTTATTCTCGAATGGGTGTCGTAGCGAGTGATGCGTTTGTCGCCGTTTTTCGCGGGGATTTCTATCGTTTGGTCCTCGCGATTGGCTGTAATGACATTGAAATTTTGTCTGGTCATGTACAGGGTGAGAGTGTACAGTGACATTCATAAGTTATGTAACAAATTGAATGAAAAATTATTTGTAGTCAATCGAAAAAATAAAAAAATGTCGACAACTCAGGCTCGTCTTAAAACACACTTAGCCCCTATCAGATATACTTGGTCATTTTCAGTATCTTCTAAAATGGCTCTTTTCAATTGGAAAAATCTTAAATAATTTTGGATGGAATTGAGAAAAAAAATTAAATGCATGGAATAATCAACAATTTTCAATGATTATGTCCATCATTACATTGCTGAGGTCATTATAAAAATCACAGAGTTTTCAAATCAATTCCTGTAACTAATTAATTGAATGATTTGAAACTTCAGTTATGATGAAATTTTACGAAAAATTCAAATATTCCCCACCTTTGCATTGTTTGATGAGCTCTAACGAAGATATTCTTGAAGAATTCCATTGAAGATGATACTTATTTTTCGAAAAATATACTTTCAGAGATTTTTTTGATATTTAAAAAGGCGATTTCTGAAGAAACCGAAAATCGCTGAGTATTTCTAATAGCAGTTCAGTTGGTTTTATGACTACCCTTAGTTGATGACAATTTATATATTTTTGAAAAAAAATATTCCATTTGTCGCGTACTGCATGACTGTAACTGAATATTTCAGATTATTTTTCTTAGGAACTTTGAAACTAAAAATACTGTCCAGGATCGTCTTTCGACACCTTCAGTCATGACATTTTTATTGCAAATCTCTACAACGAATACAGTGCTTAACATTTTTATTTGGTCACTTGGTACATAATCCTGTTTTTCATTAGCTGCGGTTCAAAGAGGTTTAAAAATGCCACTTACGTATATTAATTTCCACTTTAGCTCTGTACCAAACGATCTTGGCTGCAGGCTTAGCGTTCCTCACTCTGCACTCCAAGTGGAACTCTTGATTCTCTTTTATTTCGATCTTCGAGTTATGTGAGTGATCTAATATCTCGACGGACGAAGGAGCCGCTGAAACAAAAGAAAATTGGCGTCAATTGAGATGAACAAATCAATGGGAAAATGTTTGTGGAGGAACTTTTTGCGTCGAAGAAAAATATACCGAGGCACTCCATTCTTGTTCGTATAACAATGCGATAGACGTACAAAGAGCATATTTTAGCCGTCATATTTGTAAGACAGACTTGAAGTGTTTAGCTAGGATGATGTGAAATGCGTTAAATGGAATCAAAGCATTCTCTTTGTGGAATTTTCTCTGTTCTGAGGCCTAGAATGTATTCAGTTACGAGTGGTATTCTCAGATTCGCTGGTGTTTCCATTTCATCGCTTAGAATGTTTGACATTTGAAAGGTGTCATTCTCACTTTGATCTCTATAATCGTCGAGTTTTTCAGTTTTTGCTTGAAATCTTTTGACGAATTTTTAAGGCACCATACGAATACAGGAATAAACTCAAAAATACGAATATATACGTAGTTCATTGTTTTCACGTAGGCTTTTACCCTTTTCTTTCGTAATGTAGTATCAAAGTAAACTGTAGTTCTAGGATCGATTGCAATTAGGAATGTTCGTAATTAGTCCGTTGTTTACTGTGAATGTTTTCGTAGCTGTAGATGTAAATGAAGAACACGACGAAAAAAAAAATCAGAGTGAAAAAGCATGTTTTGTGTTGCTCTTTGAAGTACGGAAATGCGAATGAACGGGTTCGGAGTTCGAAACAAAAAGTAACTAACAGAAAATTCGATTCTACATGTGACTCGTTGAATCTATAGCAATTTATAACAAGTAGTTGAATTATCATAACTGAACGTTTGATATGTAATATTCAATGTATATTTGTTTTTTTTTTTCAAAAATACGGCATCTAATTTGCTCCACTCACTGAATAATTGCTCAAATAACTACATTGCAATGTTCACTCCCAAAAAGTTGATACTGATCTTGAAACAATTTCGGAAGAAAAAGTCTCTGACAACTCCTTCACTCTCTTGTTGTTCTAAATGAGTTTTGGAACCATGTCACGTACTCTCATAGTGCCACCAATCTTACTTGATCTCCTGCACGGTGTATTTGGTCAGAAAAACAAGATGGACTCGTTGGACTCACACTTAAATGGGCTCCTATTAGTTGGAAGTTAATGTGTCACGTGTCAAGTCTGAGCTTGAAATGGTTCGAAGACAATCAATTTTCTGTTTTGACCACTTCACTTCAATGAAAAGTTGTAGCAAAGAATAATGAATATTGAGGATATTGTGGAATTTTGATTGACTCACGTAGGGAAAATTATACCTAAACCTATACTATTGAAGAAAAGGTGATTTTTTGTAGGAATCTTGTCGAGAAATTCAATTAAATAAATTTGATAGATGTACGTAGCTTTACAGTAAGTCACTAGTTATTTTCAGCTTTCTTTTTATTTTCGAGTGTTGACGTCAATAGAAAAGCTGAAAAAAATCATCGTCTTTTGAAAAGGAAAATTAACCATTAGCATTAACGATGTTGAGAAAATAATTCTGATTAAGTCCATTGTTTCAAGTCCGGAATTGTTTAAGAAACAAGTTGAATATTTGGGAAAGATAAAGTAATTGATACAAATGTAATTGCTAGCAAAAGTTTGAAGTGTCATATCTAAAACAATTTCACGGATCACCGCATCGTATAAGAGCTTTGGCTTAACACCAACTGAAATACTGGAAAAATCGTAACAAGCCAACAAATTCCACACCAGGCAGCCCGGTGTCGAAGACAGCGTCACATTTTCTTTTCTTTTCCACGAATATTTGTCTTAGATGCCTTTGTCTGCAAGTAAAGCGACGTGCCGCAAATACCGAGCAGATCTACTTTGTCAGTTTGCGCGTGTTTTTTCGGGAAGTTTCGAAGGATAGGTGAAAAGTACGGAGAAAGACTAACATCGAGTTGAAAACTTGTTCTTTTTCATTTCCCCGAACTCGAATGACTGCATGTCGATAGCATTACTTTACTGGCGATTTCAAATCGACGGAAAGTTATCAGTTGGAGCGGTTTTTGTTCTATCCTCCAGTCAACAGAACAGTGTGCGGTGACAGCAAAATTTTGTTTCGTTTGTGTTTTTTTTTTCATCACTTATTGATCTAGACGAGTTTGAGTTTCGAAATTGTCGTTTTTAAGTCTATTGTTGATGTTAACTTCTAAGAACTAACACCTGTACGTGTCTGTACTAAAGCTTGGTATAGTTCTTCCAATATCAATTGCAGAATATAAAAACTCATTCCGAACCCTTGCCGACAATTTTGTTTGATCTGTCATAGGCGGGGATACCTTATTTTATGAATTTATTATTTTCATAAATACGTTCCACATCATATGCGAGAAAGTTTTACTAAAAAGGCAATCGAATAATTATTACGCCGTTGTTTAGCACTCGATTATTTTCATTCGCCCATGGTCTCCAAAACGCCATATTTCGATTTATTTAATAAAATTTCTAAATTCAACACACCACACTTCACCACTGATATCCAGACAATCCAATCTGTTGATTAAAAAAAAATGATTTATGGCTTCCGAGTGTCCATAACCCTTCGACCAATAAAATGCCAATGCTTGCCTGATTCACTGTTTTCATTGGTCGAAAGGGATATTGACACATATAACTCGAGTCCACGTTGACCCTGGCGGCTTCTTTGACTTCATACGAGTACTAATCATGATTTTTGTTTCTTAATTTGGCGTGAGTGCCATGCGTTTATATAGGGCGTATATTAAATATTGATTACTCCTCGCATAACTGTGTTCTGCAATTGATATTGGAAAAACTATACAAAATACGTCCTAATCTTATACAGACTATCCGTTTTTCGAGTGCCACTATGGGGATCTCGCTTATCTTAAGAGATACGATATCAGCTGGGAAAATCTCTGAAGTTTGTGGAAATATCCTGAAAGAAAATCGATTTTCATTTCGATTTTTTTTTGGATGAACTGATTGTACTGATCATTCTAAACTGATACTTTATTCGGGCAGTTTTTCATTGAGTTTCTCAATATGACATTGTCTTTTCAGTGATTCCTAAATGTCGAAGGACCACCTGTTGACTTTGTTTTATGTTTCAAACGTCATTTAAAATCCTATATTTTCATGTGAAGCTTTTAATTCTCTGTATCACACATTATATCACGCTTTGGAAAATACATTGTACTGTGGAAATGTCATTGATGGATAGAAAACTTATTTAAACATTCAATTCCTTTATTTATGCACTATTTACTGAGTAATCTTTGTACGCTTCTTCTCGAATCACGATCCAGATGACAAGAATTCGGAATTAATTCATCTCAAAGTACATTTCTCGTTTATACCAGTTTAATTTCAGTTATTGCATACTTCTTGTCGCTGAAAATGCTGATTTCTCTCAGACGAGGAAACTTCGCTTCTGATCTCTATAGAAAAGTGACACACTGTTACAGATATCTCATTTCTACTCCGCGAGACTTACACGAAATATTCCGCTGAAGTCTACAACCGTGCCAAATGAAATTATAAAGTGCAAGCCAGTAGAAGGGCGATGTAAAACTACCTTCTTCTATTTTCCCGACGACAGATCTGGCGCTGAAATCCAATTTTCAACTCCCGAAATTTATTTACGAGTTTTATGTGCCCTTCAAACGTGGAGGTGTCAGTGAAGGAACTGATTAATTTATTTGTGTTTGGATTATTTGACGAATTTCAGGATTGAATCACTGTTCGACTAATTTGGAGTTTTGATGAGTTTGTTCATTCGAATCGTTGATTAAGGAGATTAATATATCAGAGGATGAATTAGGAAATGGTTCATGAAGAGTATTACATTAAGATGGTCGCGAAACATAGGGTGTTTTTTCATTGACTAGCTCTCAATTTTTTTTTATTTTCCATGTTGAAAAATCTGCAGCATCAAATGATCTTGAACTCTTGAGACAAAGCTGCAAAGGAGTTTTAAAACATCTGAAAAATCTGATAAGAAAAAAAAAACAGAAGCAAAGTTGTTCATCAGATTAAGAACGTAAAAACTGAGGTACTAATATTGAAAACGAAAACGATGTTTCTCATGCTTATATTTAAAATAAAACGAGTTAACGTGATGGTGTCAACTGTTGAAGCAGTTGTGGAGCTTCGTGGTTTCCTGTTTTAAAGTGATCGAGTTCTGTTCAGGAAATGAGAAGCCATCTAATCTACATAAAACAGATAAATTCACATGAACATCAGGTGTCTATGAAAAATGGAGGTTACCATAAACATACAATTTCATTTAGTATTAACGATCGAACAGTGAAGAAACAAAAAAAACATCGAACATCTGAAGTACGATATAGTTACTAAATACTATAATGACGTTTCCAATGTTCACCAATTGATCGAAGTAAATAGGTACATTTTTACGACCAAAAAATGTGTTATTAATGAATTATATCTGAGTTTTTGTATGCTGCTATGTATTATGTAGACAAATAATTCAATAAAAAATTAATCGAAGTGGGAGACGTTCATACCGAATCAGTAGACAAGGTAGTTTTTATTTTTTTTTTGTAATTCAAAGAACTTTTTTTTTTAATAGAAGGACAACCCATTTTGAACGATTCATTTGAAAATTCAATAATGAATATTATAATCGACATTGTCAGTTGTCATGTTACTTCCTGTCAAATGACATTTTCAGTTCGTTTGTTTACCAAGAAACTCTTTCACCTAGAAAAAGCGAATTAATGAAGGAGCGATGATATTAATCTCGATTTGAACGGAATCTAACTCTCGTTGGTGGTTAAATTCTAAAAAAACCTAAATGGGGCCATTTTAAAATTACCATCATCTTGAAAATCACCCAGGCAGTCACTTCAACCCAGTATGAGTTTTCCTGAGTTCAATATGAACTGCTTATTCTGCACCTGCTGTCGCAGGGTTGCCATTTCCTCCTGATACTTCTTCGGAATATTAAAACGACCATACAGATAAACTCTGAAACTGAAAGTTTGAACTGTGTTTGTTTCGTGAGATGCTGAGAATCATAACGTATCTACATCACGCCGGCATATTAATATCTGCAGGAGTTTCTGTATTTCCCTAAGAAACTGAACACCAGTGTTCTAACGAATTCGTGAAATTACAGGACCGGATTCGCCAAATTGTATCAAAATGGAGCTTCAGTTGTTACTGGAATTTTCGGTTTCAATTTGAAGCTGGACTCGACTTCGTTAACAAAATTTCATCCCGAAATATCAACAAATACGAGAAAAATTATGGTTTCTGAGTTTTGTATGTTAAATCAAAGAAAAAATATAGTGATATAAAAATTTTTATACGAGGTTATCGATATAGGGTCTAGTCTAATACAAATATTTCCCAAACTTTGCATATATTGATGTTTGAAAGATTTGGAAATTCAATGAAAAGGAGCACATTCGACAATGTATTTCCGACCTTAATATGACCTTGATCCACTTTAGACCTAGGAAACAACTTTTTTCATTTGAATCGGTCGGTCGTTCGAAAATTCAGTCAGGAATAATGGAAGCATCTTTTGAGGAATTCACACTCTGGATACGGTCCTGTAGACTGCATTAATTCCGGTTGTAGTTTTCATCAAGTTGGCAAAGGACACCCGAGACAGTTTGTCTCGGAGAACACAACTCCTAACTAACGGTAAGTAAACCATTGTAATACTAAACTTAAACTGCCGATGAGTAAGTATTTCGATCTAGTATATAATTTCGTGGAAAGCAGTAATGAGTTCTTCCTAATTATACCAAACTTACTTGTTTCATCCAATATTAGGGGAAATATACAACCATTTTCCGCGAGAGTGAGCTATCCTCTCGAGGCTGATGGGTCCTTATTGAACTTCATAATTCTATCTCGAAATAGAAATATCCGGTTGGGGTTTATCGGAGAACCATTATACTATTCTATCGCCATTTAATTTTGTTGATTAAGGAGATTAATATTGATATATTGAATATGATTTAATATAATTTTCATAACCATCCACAAGATTCGAACAGCGAGACATTGGTTCTTGTGTTCCGCAATGCCTTTCGATTTCCATATAAATAGCATGTTCTTACTAAAAAATTGTGTAGATTTTTGAGAATTGTCGATGGATCATTCATCCGTTACCTTTTATCTAATATACAGGGTGTCAATTTGAACTTTCAATGCAAATATCTCTGGAACTAAAGAAGTTAGAAGAGCTCAAATTGATATGAATGTTATACAGGTAGAGAGAACTATAATCAGCCCAATCCCAAAATTTTAAACAGCGCCCCTTTTTATAGGGTCAACAAAATATATAACACAAGCTCTGTTTTATAAAGTGCCATTTTATTTGATGACTTGCTCAAAATGCATTCCATTTTGGGGTAAACAAGAGTATCATCTATTTTCATACCCTCAAATGTGTAGTTTTTTATCTCCGTGCTGGAATGCCGATGAATAAAGCATTATGATGCAACTCATTCATAAATCATATGGAATTGCAACAATTTTTCAACCAACTTCAAGATAAAATGGAGTCGTAGCAACTGTGCTCTAGCAGTTACAAGTTAAGCGTCTACAGAGTTATAAAATTCAAAATACGAGCCATTACTCGAAAGACTTCGTATCCACTATATGGTACGGCATGGAATAGCATAGGAGAATACATCTTCATAGTTTTCCTACAAAGTATCTTGCTTGAAGAAAAGATATATGAAAAGCGGGAAATTTAATAAATTATATTCCTCGGCACTTTCGACAGACATTCTAAAATGAACTATACTTTGTAGAAGTTGGAATATTGCTATGAATTTCTATCGGAAGATATCGATGAGAACAGCAGATGTCTTCTCTCTTTCAGGAAAGCTGTGTCGTATATTGAAAGTGGATATCGACACTTTAGGAGATGTAGCATATGAATTTTTCAACCCTTTTCAAGATCATATCCAATAAAAATGCTTGGGCATGAATATTTCATCTCACCATTTTCTTAATTTAGTTAGGATCTTCGGAAATGTACACGTGTTACGTCTACTTTGAGTTAAGGCAAGAAAAGAAGTGGAGAAAGGATATCTTTATGTACAGGGTCCTCCTATAAAATGCAAATAAAAAGGGGGCTGATATGTTGATCTACTTCTAGTGATACAGATACAAGAATTTTTGATGTATCGTTCGAAAGTTATTTTCATTTTGTTTCTAGGTGTGATAACTGGTAACTGAAATTATCGTCAAGCGTGCAAACGTTCAATGAAGTGGCCAGCACGGTCACCAGATCTGGCGTTATTGAACTCCTCATGTGAATGTGTACAAATCTGATTCAAGCAGAAATTGGTTTCCATTGATGATGGATGATATTACCACTAATTATGATTTGTTTTTGTTATCTATAACATAGAATTTTCATTATATTGATTACAGTTACAGTTAGATTACAATTTACTGGAATGATTAGCACGTATATGCAGGTTTCCATCCCTATATCGTGAAAAAAGCAGAGATATACGAATAAAATCAGAATATTCACGAAATTGTTCGCATGCCTTCGAACTGGCGAATACATTTGAAATTTTCAGAGAATTGAATTGTATACGTTCTTTGTGAGATATAAAAAGTGACAGTTTTAGATTTCGGCAATGAATGGGACAAGGGTTCCTGAAGGAAGATGTATACTTTTCTATTCGGTTGCCGTGTAGCCAATTTTCACTTTCTCCCTGGATATTAATAATTCAAGCAATCCCAGCACCCCGATTTGTGTGTGTATACGTTTCGCCATATTTGATTTTTTATTTTCGAGACCCCAATTTGCTTCCGAACATACAGAGTGTCTAGAAAAAAGCAAAGAAAATGAGAGCAGATTTCCTACAACTTTCAAGATGTAATATCTCCATTTTTCGATTAATGTTGCGACCAATTTATACAGGGTGTCCCGTAAAGACTACGTCAAACCGAGGGAGGATGTAGATCAAAGGATAAACCACCTGCTATGACAAAATTCCCATAATAAAAGTTTTACCGTTTTCGAGATATTTTTTTTCAAGTAATGAATTTTTGCCCCTTTCAATAGTTTTATCTGAACGGTTGGTACAATTTTACACCTTTTCGTATAATTTTTTCAGTAAAATATTGCTGAAGAATCTCCAGAAATTTTTGAGGAAGACTGTGAGAAATCAATATAAAATAGAGAATTTCTTGGTGTAATGTGCAGCAGTAGCTCAGTACGTTTTGGTTCCACTACGACGGGCTAAATTTCATGAACAAAAGATTCCACTACCACAATTCCCAATAAAAATATTTCTCTCAGTCCCCCTTTGAAATGTTCGGAGAATTTTTTTAATGTAAACGTTAAAATATTTAAAAAAATCAACCAAAAAGGTGTAAAATTTTACCAACCGTAAAGACAAAACTATTGAAAGGAGAAAAATTCATTATTTAAAAAAAATCAAAAACGGTAAGACTTTTATAATGGGAATTTTGTCACAGCATGTGGGTTATCCTTTGATCGACATTCTTCCTCGGTTTGAAGTGGCCTTTACGTATATTTTGGACGTAAACTTTTTCAGCTAATTGTGCGTTTATGAATAAACCACCAAACACCTCGTATATTCCCGTAATCTCGGTGTCGTAGGAGAGCAATGGGAAGTCCGTAATGACCTCAATGTATCGGAAATCTGAACGGAGAATCACAATGGCGTAGAAGCATTGTAGGAACATTATCTGGTAAGCATCCTGGTCATTATGCCGACATTACTGGACACGATGCAGGGCAGCAGGAACAATGTTCCCTACAGCCCATTGTCTCAGGAATATGTTGACTAATTTAGGGATAAAGGTAATGCAGCTATCAGCATTATATTATGTGTTTGCTGACATAAGGACGGATGCGTTTGCGACTCATGGGAGAATTGAACGTTTTGATATTAAAGCTAAAATGATCAATCTCGTGTTTATAAATTGATCGATAGTAGTGAAACCACATTTGCAGAAAATGCAACATGATGGAAGGCATGTGAAAATGTGATGAGATAAATTGTCTATTTTTTCAAATACAAAAATTGTATCAACCATCATTCATACAAAATAAACTTGTATACACTCTCTTCTCAGTTGATGAATTGGTTCTGATTGAATAGTTTGTTGTGTGAATTATCGAAACTATAATAATTTTGATTGTTGTGGATATAAAAAGGATGATACTCAAACGTCAAAAATTTTAATGTTAACATATTTTCATCTTCAAATGGTGAAATTCCAATAATAATTAAATTTTCATTTTATATTCGAGAGCTTGGTACTTTATGACTAATTGGATATATGCTAATAAAATTAAAATTATAACATTAAATGTATTATTGATATGTTATTGGTATGCATTGCTATGCAACTATTCGAAATTAAATAATTGAAAATTATTATTATAATCTACAATTGGAGTATGATAACTATACAATTGATTTGCATGAAAACATATCAAATATTCAACAATTACGATATTGTTCATCATGTACAGGGTGATTCCTCTCAAATGCCACAGAAATTAGGTATTTCATACGATTTCACTATTTCTCATCGCCAGAGTTTGTCGATGTTTTTTTTTTTAATTTTGAAACCATAAGTTATTCTCATATATTCAGAGAAGCTTTGGAAAAATACAACTTGACAAGTGATGATTTCTTTGAAATTAAAACTCAAAATTTACTTCATTGTAGTTCGAAAACATCACAAAACTTGACTAACGTTAAAGCAGCTTGATTTTGGGATTTTTTACATTTTTTCAAATGAAACGCAGCAAAATTGAATTTATGTTGAATTCTTTTTGTGAATATTGGCAGACTTGATATCCATAGAATTAAATAATGAGCTCGGCTTCTTGCTATAATCCATTTATATGAGGAAAATGAGATTTGTTTACCTTTCCATGCCATTTGAGCCAAATAACCACTGAACATTTAGGCATCAATAATTATAGCAACACTCCATTGTGTCAAATTTATTCGAAGACGAATCTTTGATCCGTTGAAAAAGTTGACCAATTTTGGTGTATATATTTTAAAAATCGAAAAATTGATTCCACCTAACTTTCTTTTTCGGAGTATCGTTGAAAAAATTAACAAGCAGCAACGTCGCACTTTCTAGCGAGCTGCCAAAACTATCTTGCTTGATTGAATAGACCATAGCTAGAATTTTCAACAACAAAAAAAACATCATTATCTGAGAAAGTCTGAATTTGACTTGGGCTTTCGATACAACAATGAATTATTATTATTATTATGTTGATAACGCTAAGAACTGTATACGATAGGAAGCGCTGAATAAATGACAGCTTTGGGGAAAGACACGTCCCCAGCCTGTGCCCCCTACCCATCGCCGCTGCCAATGACTGTACGGTCGCTGTGCTTCCTATATTACGTTTTAATCTCCAGCATCTCCTATCTTATGTAATATGAATGGAACAGATTTAAATGGAACGCGCTACACAGAGGACCTGCGATGTAGCAACAAGATACAATAATTTATAAGGGTTGTGTCTGTTAGACGGGGAAAATAGAGAGAACGCCGTTTTCGGTCGGGGCGGCAAACCAGGGAACGAGGGGCGGAAGGGCGGCGTTGCTTATTTCCTCTCAGATATAAAGCTAGGACTAATTCATTTCGCGTTTCTTGCACCCAGTGAAATACGGCGGGACTGAAAAGGAATTAGTTTCCCTTCCAAGCGAATTTTCGCTGGGCACACAGTCGGTAATTGTCTCGATCGGAAATTATTGTGATGAATACGAATGGATCCTTGATTCGAAGATTCCAAATTGTCGATTTTTAGACTCATTAATGCACAAGAGCTGTTCGAATCTTTTGGCAATGGTGATTGTATTAAACACCATTGTTCTTAAAATTAAGTATCGCATAAGTAATTTCTAAATTGATCTTTACACTAGGATTGTTTGATTCTTTTTTAGTGATAAAGCCTTTCAGAAAATTTAATGCAAAATCATAGATTGGCTCCAAAATATCTTTGAAATCAAACAATATTTATACATTTTAACGGTAGCCACTCTTATGGTATTTTATAAATTCAAATGTATTTTCACCTTGGTGCATTTTAGATGCTATTAAAATAAAAATATAATTCTGCTATCCTCAGAAGTATTATGAATTTCTTATTTTTTATCGAATGTATGCTTGACTTTCTGATTCGAATTAAATTCATAAATATACTGGTGCTTTCAGAATTTATTATCAAACCATTCATTATTGTTTTTGAATGTGTTTCGAACTAGGAAATTTTGTTTCCCAAATTCTTTTATTGAATTAATTCAGTGATAGGCACAAATGCTTCTGAAATTTATCATCGCATCAGTGATTCTGGAATTTCGATTATTTTTCTCGAACTCTGTGATTTCGTTATTTTCTGCACAACTGATTTATTAATTAGCACTATTAGTGCTTTTCGATTCCATTATCGCACTAGTGCTTTGTGAAGTTTATCTGTACTATCGCATCAAGATTTTTTCCACACTATCGCTTTCAATTTCCTAGCCATTTTTTCTCACACCATACAAATAACTGAAAAAATGTTACTTTAGTCAACTGAAATTATTATATTAGTCTTACAAAAATTCATTCATACATATCAAAACTATTTTTGTAGGAAGGGCCATTGATTCCAAAGTTTATTCTTGAATTTTCACTTTTTTTATAGGAAAGAAGCTTTTGATGCACTATGTAGCATACATCTTTTCATTAAGGATAAAATAAACTTTCTAATGTAACATAAACAATAAATTTTCCAACGTTGAAAGAATCGTATAAATGTCAACCGATCTCGGGATAAAAATTATCATTTACAGTTTGATTATGAATTATTCAACACAGGTGCCTTCTGTACCTTTATGACAGTTGTTGAATTATCATTATAAAATGAGACTCGAACATTTTTCATCAGTTTCATTAGCGCAGACTTCAACGTAATTACCAACATATTCATTAAAGTACCCGTATATCGCGAATATATTGAAATGTATGATGAAACAGTTACTTATTCAGTTATATTAGTTATTTTATGTGTCGGTAAAAAAAATCGGTCGCAAGAAGTATAAAGTGACGTGACTTGAAGTTTTGATATATTTGATACATCGATTTGGCACCGTTGCAATATTTGTACAATTGTTTGTGTTGAAGTTTTAAAACGCTTCTGATTATTTTGATTACAATTCGAATTGAATTTGATTCTTTATATAGAATTGTAATGAAATGTTCTCATTTCAGTTAGTGTTATGTTATCATTTTTGGACAAAGTGAATATCAACAAATCAGTTGAATAGATTAATAAAACGTAACAGTTGATGATGAAATCAATTCTTGTAGCTCTCAGTCCAATTTTTTTCCAAAATGTTATACGAATAATTCTCACGAAAATTCCAATCCCAAGAATAAACGTAATTGACTCTGTCATTTCTAGGAATTCTGGTCCACCGAATATCTGACGGACTATAAATATCTTTATCTTTCGAAACTGAATTGGTGTCATCAACGTTGCAGTTGAACAATCGGTCCGCACACAGATACCGACATCGAAATGACAAGATCGCCATCTCGATATCCGAAGAAGCGGAATGAAAGAAAATGCACAGCCAAAACGGAGATTGCTCGATGCCCGTTTATAAAAATGGGACGGGAGGATATAAACAAAACAACAGGGTTATAAATCCGCCCCGGCTATAATAGGAAAGAGAACTGTCTACGAAGTTCTGGCAGGATGCCCTGAACGGCCATGGAGGAACCTAATCATGTGGAAAATTAGAAAAGGAGGATTATGTTCATCCGCCAAAGAATTAAATCGCGACGTTTTCAATTTTGCTCAACTATGGAATTATTGCTGAAGAAGTATCAAGGAAGATCCGGAGAGTATAAAAATTGACAGTCGATGAAACATTTCGATTTCTTTTCATCACTATACACACTGTTTTTTCAAACCTATTCCTTTTGGAAATTGAGATTTAATAAATTGATAATCATGGTGAATACTGCCTATTTTAATTGAATCATACAGGATGTTCATTAAATTGACACTAACCTGGCTAGTTTCAAAGAACGATATTAATTTTTGCCATAATCATATATTTTTATTCATAACAATTACAAGAATGCTATTTTCACCTATTTGTTGTACTTGAAATGAACTTTTTCCATTGAATTCGCTTTTCATCTGGGTTTGTTGATAGAATGAACTCCATGGAATTATTATATTCATGGAAATTTCAAGTAGAAATACTGGAAATAGCTTATTTTCTAATGACTTGGAAACGTTTCAACGGAATTCTAAACACCCAAAAAATTATAAAAAAAATCCTACTAAATCTACTAAAGCAAATGTTCAAAATGTGCCCTGTGGTTAATTTGACAGTACCCTAATCGATGAAAGATAATTGAGCGTTTCCAGATTTTTGTTCCACTCTGAATATAACTCAATTGTTATTACATGAAAACTATAGAACATTCGCCAAAACTTAGAATCTTGACGAACCCACCAATTCTTAGTATAGCAACAGTACACATTTTATTTTCGAGAGGTTGAAAAGCACTAGTACGCATAGAACTCGAATGATTTGACATTCTGGAAATATTTTTAGTGACGACATAAAAAATATATGCTTCAATAATGTTTCTCCATCTGACGAGAAGGTGGCAAGTGATATTCTCGTTGTTTTCACACAATTCAAATGTAAATTCGTCTATGAAGAGCAGAATAATTGTATCTGGTATTTTCTAAATATAGAAGTCACCAATTTCACAGCGATGAGAACCCGTGTTAATCTCAAGCACAATGGATTGTGGAAAATGAACTCACAGCAAAGACGAGAATAGAGAACAGCTATATCAATATAGATGCAACGTAACCAGTCTTTCACTACGAATATTTCGAATTTCTTGATGTTATACTTTGCCCCACAATATAGGCGAGTCCCAGTTATATAAAGTTCGAGTACGAGTAATTATTTATTATGCGAAGAAATTGAGATACTTCCAGAGTATCTCTCAATCCATGGAAATAAATAATTGGTATGTTATGACAAGTGACTCGCAAGCTCCCAGGAAACGACCACAAACTAGATATACAAAGTGGTCATAATAATAGTACAGTTACATTCGAGAAGATTATTGAATCTTCAATTCAAACAATAATACATGAGTAATTTTAAAACCAGAGATGAAGGATCGAGAATAATTCCACACTTTGACACCAACAGCTGAGAAATTTAATCGGAA
The DNA here is from genome assembly GCA_037013635.1 of Plagiodera versicolora. Taxonomy (NCBI): domain Eukaryota; kingdom Metazoa; phylum Arthropoda; class Insecta; order Coleoptera; family Chrysomelidae; genus Plagiodera; species Plagiodera versicolora. The sequence continues at coordinate 28,918 of CM072990.1, forward strand.
TCGAAAAGAAACAATAAACAAGAGCACATCAAGGTACCCTTATGAAGGCAATACGTATTCACGTAAATCGCATGGCATCATCTCCGAATCAATAGAAATTGTATATTATGTTGGATCGAATTCAGTCCCCCATAGAGATATCTAATATCAATCCCTGTCAACTGGTTTGAAGGGTTTCACAAAGCTGACTTCCCCAATTCGAATCAGGCAATCCACATCTACGCTGGTATCAGTCAATATTTTTTATTCAATTTTTTAATAGACACAGAGTGTCTAGATTGCAGAGTTCCCCAGGGATATGTATTGAAACCCCTGATACTTTTCAATGCGTGAATGATTCATCAAACATTTCATAGGCTGTCACAACTTTCTCATGTCTTGTCGAGTTGACACTGCTGCTACTTGCATTGATCGGTGCTCCCTCAATTGGTGAGATCGAATATAAAGGTTTAGAAGTGTTTTTTTTGGTTTTACATGACATTTTTCTGAAAAATTTTATATCCTCTATATCTTGAAGCAGAAGCAGGTTTGAAGCAAATTTATGACTTTGTGATCTCGCCTATTGTGAGTTTTTAGTGCGAAAGTCGAAATAAATGTGAATGTTTTCACCTTTTCAAAGTTTGTTATTTCAACCAACTCCCCATAAGTCGAAAATAAGTTGAAAGTGAACACTATCGATTGATTTGTGTTTATAACATGAAATAAGTCTGTTAATTTTTGAGTATTGAACAAGCTGAAGCTTATTGAACGCTTATGGTGGACTGATTCAAGTCAAAAGATATATCATGAGTGGTTTCAACGTTTCAAGAGCGATGAATACCCAATGAAGGCTCTCGTCATATAGAAAATAGAAAAGGAGTTGGCAATATCACTACAAGTAGTTTCAAACAGCCTGAAAAAGTGGAAGGTTATTCTTGATGTATTCAAAGTAGATGTCAGAATATATACAGTTGCTTCTTGTTTTTTTTTATACGATATCTTGAGGAAAAAATGAGCCGAAAGTTTTGTGACATTTGCACTTTGTCTGTCTTCCAGTAGTGAGAAAGTGAGTACAATTATAGTCGCTGTGGATTTCATCAAACTTGTATCGGAAGTTTCCGACAACTTTACGCTTATGAACCAGTCTTTTTGTTTTGTCGAATGGGATTCAGCAAATTGCCTTCAGCAACGTGTCGAACGTTACCGTAACAGAAGTCTCGCGAACAGTAAAAGCTTTATTACTGACCGCGCTCAATTTCCGTCGAGTTCCGAACAGCCAATGTCCCCGACTCCTGAATGGAATAATATTGGTTTCAGAAGTGCTGGCACGAACAAGACGCGACCCTCAATCATACATAAACTTCAATAACAGACTCCGGATCGAAGTAGTGTCGATATTAGCGTTGCCAGCTTTTCATTCCCAAGGAAATCCCGATTAAACGGAATAAATAGGCGTCCAGAGGGACTTCCTTCCCCCGGAAAATATATCGAGATGTTCTTAGAGTGTAGTTTGGAGGGAATGAGACTTTCTAGGCACTAGGCACAGACATAATGACGGGAATTGTTCTGGGTCTCGCGGATAAATTAGCCTTTCGCAGTTGAGGAGACTTCAGATGGGAGTCTGGGTGATGCATGGAAGTTTGAGGAGTTTCGGATGTTTCCGGAAACGCGAGCTTTCCAGTGCTTGGGTCGTTCCATCCCAGGTCGGATCGCATATATCCAGATTCGATCCAGATAACGACCGAGTTCACCTCAAATGATCCGGAAACATTAACATTTTCTTCGTTAGATAAACTAGTCTTCTTTGATTAAGATTCATTCATTAATCCACCAACAGAAGGAAAAAGACAGAAAGATAATGTTTATTATAGACGCATCAGCAAGAATTTTTGTCGACTGAGCGAGATAAGATGGAGACTTTGTGCATCTAGGATCCTCCACATTGCAATCTTCACATGTCTTCGATGATTCATTGATGGATTCTTTGGCTTGTCTCATTCCCGGCTCCCTTTTCCTCAATTCACGAGATTGCTTGTTGATCCAGGCACTGTTGGATGTATTCCTCAGTGCTTTTGCAAATGTCCATAAAACTGGCACAGCCATTTTGGCACAACCAAATGAAAATCATGCAGTATTTAATAACTATTTAATAACTATTTTCTGACACCAAAAAAATTCTAACTCAAACGGTTTTCGAAAAAACGGGGTTGTGCCAGCTTCACGTAAAGCTAGTACAGCCTTGTTGTAACTTTTTACTCAAAGTAGCTACGAAGTTGATTCAAATGCTCAATTTTCTAAATTTTTAATAACTCTCGACTGGTATATACAAAATTTGATTTTGAACAAATTTGGAGATTCTACGGGGGCCGGACTTTCATACATTTCATGAAATCTCGGTAATACGTTTTCTAATAATTGATGAACAATCTATGATAATGAAGAGATTAACAGGAAAGGTTCATTTTATTCCATTGAAGTAAATGTTTCGAAAAACTGTGTAATACAGTAATATGAAATCAGGAAAAAGTAAACACGAGAAGCGTTTTCGTCTGCTAGTATTTTCTAACTCCATCACAATCACTTATTTTGGAAGATTTCGATTCATTATGTTTTTGAAAATCAAAATATGTAGTTCTGGAATTCTTCAGTTATTCTGGAGTTAGAAAATATTAGAAGACAAAATCGTTTCTCGTATGGTCTGTTTATCATGTTTCGTGAAATAAAAAATTTTTCTTTCTGAATTTTTCGATCAAAAATACTGTACTACGTTAGTTTCCATCACAATGAATCGAAATTTTGCCAGAATTGGTGATTGTGACTGGAGTTAGGAAATATTAGACGACGAAAACGCTTCTCGTGTTGTTTACTTTTTCCTTATTTCATATTACTGTATTACACAGTTTTCCGAAACATTTACTATAATGAAATGAAATGAGCCTTTCCTGTTAGTCAATATCTTCATTATCATAGATTATCGATCGATTCTTATTAGAACGGCTGTGCCAGTTTTATGGACGTCTTTTGCAAAGCTGCAGAAAGGTTCTGGACCAATTAGGGCACCTCGTTGCTTGGCACCCAGACACATTTGGAGTTGGGAAACCCTGTATATTACAGGATATATTCATTCACGAATATGATCACGAAATGATACTCCCAGAATACCTTATCCGCGTTATTTCCTCGGATGATGTTAAGCACAAGACACAAAGATAAAATTGTAACACCGTTCCAAACACCTACATAGTCCTCGGCTCTTCCGAATTCGGTTTTCGTATGAGCTTGTTGTATACCATAACTATAAATGGAACGATCTAATAAGCAGTTTCCGACACCATAACCTCAAATAATCATGGAACGCGGAAACGCTGCATATGCCGTCCTCAATCGATATACAGGAGGGTAGCACAACGTGTACTCTGAGCACAATGGACTTATCAGCCAATTGTTGATTTGAATGTCATGATTTATTTCTAATAGACATGGATTATTAGTGAGCACTAGTACCGCAGTGGTATGTTTCACTACACAGAAACTTGTCAATTCTAGGACTTATGATACTGATTATACTGCTGTTTATGGTAATTTTCTCCATGTAGTAGATTGGTGTTCGATTTCAATGGACGAGAACACTAGTTTGTGAATAAAAAATACCAAGACATGCAGAGCATTGTGAAAAATGCCAGTTTCTTATTTTTTTTTGCCAGAATTTACGCGAAAACGTGCAGTGTTGTGACGTCACAGCTGCTAACTAGTAGGTTGAAGGTTTTGAATTTCCAGTACATAATATTTTTCTGAAAAATTCATAAGCTTCATTCGATCTTGAAGCAGCCAATTTATGGTTTTGTAGTCTCGTTTTACCATTTCGAATGCAGTTACACGCATTTGCAAAAAAAATTTCAACGAATCAAAAATCATCCTAGCAACTCAAGAAGTTGTTGTGAACTCGGTTTGGATTCAATGCAAGTGCTAGAAGTATGGAGACATAACAGTAAGTGGCAGTTAAACTTGAGTTACCCCAGAAATATGCGACAAACTACACGTGACTCTAACTTCGTTAACGTAGTAGGAAACGCTGGAATATGTGACGGTATTCTCGGAGCAAAACCTTGTAGGTTTATGTTATAATCATTAATCTGTATTTTAATCAAACAGTTTATGATAAAGCATGGATTAATGGCGAAGAGGGTACAATTTTAGAGCGCATTGTCTCACGAATTTCAACCAGAAGGCTCACTAAGATTTTTTCATGGGCTATAGAGATATGCTGATGATATGCTATCTAAACATAAATCTGCTCTCATTATCTTTGGTATATTTTTTTCTTAATTTCTCTTATAAAAAACTCGTCGTGGAGTTTTGTATGTTTATACAGTGTGAAACAGTCAAATGGAATAAATTCGATAACGAATAAATGAGAGCGTGTTGGGAAAAACGCTTCAACACGTCGATTTGTATTCTTAGATGCGTATTTTCTTCAAAGGAAAATAATTATATAGGGTGTGGCCGATACCAACTTCCTTATTTTAAATCAACCCCCTGTATATTATTAGTTTTTTGGATTCTCCAGAAATTCTACGAATTCATTCATAAATATTGAGTGAAATTAACATTAAAAAAAGAAAATTATTTTATTTTACAAATGTAAAAAAAAACAAAAGAAAACTTTAATTTCAATGTGAGAGATATTTGAAATGTTGAAAATACTGGATGCATTTCTTCTTACGACAGGACAATTATTGAATATTTTTGTTATCTAGTTGTTTTTCGAGCTGGACGATGATGGAGAACTATTCCAAATTGAGGGAAAGTGAGATCAAGACCATTTTTATCTCCACTTATGTATTTAACGAGTTTTCAGGAATTTTTTGAGAATTTCTCAATTGTGTATCATTATCGTAAATTAATCTCCATATTTTCTGTCTTGGACTAAACACCCTGTATATCTCGAAATATTTTGGAAATGTGTATCTGCACAACAACTTTTGTTTGAATTATTTAATCGTATTTTTTTCTCTGAAGTTTTCCGTTTTCACGCACTCTTGGATCACCCCGTATGTACAAAAGTAGATGCGATCAGATACAGTTAGACGTCGACCGAATCGTTAATAAATTCAAACGATTCCGCCTGTTTGGAGAATAGAAAATCATCGATGGGCGAACGAGATCTCGCATCTGGAATGCATTCGGCTCCTGCAATGGCTTGTTATGGCTAATAAAGAGGACGCTGTGACATTACGGATGACCGGGAACGTGACTGGACCGCTGGACCGCGCTTGGCACGGCTCCAGTCGACATTCGAACTCCCGAATTGCGCCTGATGCGAATTCGTATGGAAACTTTAGTTTTCGAACAGTCCGTAGACTCTCGGGAGATAAATCAGGATGAGGTGATGCTGGTCTCGCGAATTGTTTCAAGTGTGTCGTGATTTATTTGAGCTGTCTGAATTTTTTGAATACAGAGTGTTTCTTGAAGAAATGCTAATATTAGAAGGGGTGATTCTTTGACACATTTTGAAAAAAAAACTACCCATAAACGTAGGTCCTAAAAGTATCAACTCTTAAGATACTAGATAATTTCAATTTAATTATTTTGATCAAGAACAGAGCATCTGACAGGAAAAATATATTTTTTTGGATTTTCATTCATTTTGGAACAAAGCAAATCTCTTGATTTGCTTTCAGTCGATGTACAAACATTTTCACGCCGCATCAGATTTTTGAGGAATAGACCCTGAAGTAAAACGTTTTTATTTTTTTAAGCGAAAACCATGAGTCGGACAAAGGAAATCCATGAGACTAATTTTGCTCAATAATGAATGAGGATCTTGAAAGTATTCTTTATTTCGAAAGTAAGCTGTGGCGTATTATTTTTTTCTCCAAAAATATCCAATGCGAAACCCGTACGGACGCCACTGGTAGAGAAAATGAAAAATTTCGTACATCCCAAAATGCACCTAGATGTATAGAAGATATGTACCAAATTTTCTAAAGATTTCTAGAATATTATCTCAGTTATTATCAAAAAATTGTTTTTTTTTTCAAAACTTTATCACCCTGTATCTCAAAAGTTGAGACTTTTAGGACATGCGTTTATAGAAAGTTTTTTTCTCAAAATGAGTCAAAGAATAACCCCTTCAAATATTAGCATGTCTTTAAAGAACACCCTGTATATTAGTCAAAAAACTAGGTGCTGCTTTTTGTCTTCATTTTTTTCAAGTTTTGGAGCATGCTTTTTGACATTCGAATTAATCTACCCGTTCTTCATAAATTGAAAAAAATATATATATAAACATTTATTTGCAGTTCGCTGTTACTTTAGATAAAGAAGACAGTGATACTAACTCTGTGTTTTCAAGAGGAACACTAAGCGTTTGGGAATTACGTAAAATTCTGGATCTGTTGCATTCTGAATCGCTTTCCTATATAAATTTGTTTTCGAAACATTTTTCTTAGAGAAATTTCATAGATTCTACAATTTATAATAGGAGATAGGAAGAAAGATAGAAAAAAGAGCAAGGTTTTTATCCCAAATGAATAAGAGAAATCTATGGCTGTACTCCAATTGCTTCCCTTCCACTGTCCTCACCCGACCCACTCATCGCTATGCCAGAAACAATACGAGGCGGTCTTTGATGAATAGTGATTGAAAACACATCGGATAATTTCATTGTAACGCTTGATTTCTTTATTTTTTGATAACTTTGAAATGACATTCAAATACTTTGGATTTGATCTGTGGATGGAGCTGGCATCAGGATATTTTTTTCACCATCTATGAGCTACTTGATATCAGTTTCATAGACGTCTCTTTCAAAGCACGATATCGAAGTTGAAAATCGCTTCTTCGCCATTACAATCACTCGACTGCTTCCAGTACCGAGACGGAACTATCGCGATTGGAAGTTGAACGAAGGGTCGAACTTCTAGTGTTTGAACTGCCAAACAAAATAAGGGATTTACGTGGCCCGACTCGCTGGAACACATGGTCGATTTAGCATAATCATTCAGCGTGGGGAACTCAAACAGCAAAGCTCCAAGAGCTCGGCAGCGGGCATAATGGAGCGTCTTGAGGAACGGGTCCGGAGCAAACACGAGGGAAACGTTCACAATACCGTCATGGGCGCTGCGACGTGTTTTCAACCGGCAGCAAGCACTCACAATTGTTTTAAACGCGATACGAACGTACGGTTAAATTATTCAATACTGCATTCAGAGTTTTCCCGACGGCGTAAGTGGTTGGAAAGCAGCGGCGGAGATGAAAAATAAATTTACGAGGGTTTCCTCGTACTGTTTCGTCGTACTACTTCGTCAAACTGATTCGTTATTAGTGCTGCCAATTGAAAATAGACAAAATGCTTACTAGTGTCTATCAAAATGCGGGGTTTTACTCCCAGGATTTTGAGAATGCTTACAAAATCCTCACAAACTTTATTTATATGTGATCTATGATATATACGGATTATTTGGAGGGTTCGTTTTATTCTACTAGACAAGAAGTCGAAGCACATTCACAAATGTCAAAGATTATAAAGAAAATAAGTTGGCTTGGTAGCATTGAAACCCGTTAATAAAACGTAGAATAACTCCTTTCGTCATCTGACGTCAATTCTGCTTGACGTAAAACTTTCTGTCGCTTTGTGAAAATTACGTCAAACAGATACAATGGTTCTGAGTATTAATATTATGGAGCAGCTCTACCGCCTCAATGAAAAAGATAGACATCTAGTGGTGAGAAGCTGAACTTATTCGGTGTTACCATTATAAATTAAATGACAGAAATGGTAAATAATCAAAATATTTATTTAAAACAAAAATATTCTTAGAAATGTGAAAACAGTTGATACCTCAACATCAAATTCTTAATCTCCGACTTTTTTCGTGTATCACAGAGGGATTTGTCCAAGTATATTATTAAAAAATTATATCATGTCATATTAGGTGCAAAATGCTTACAACTAGGTCATTACTCCAAGATTACTCAGAGTCTTTCAAATTGCTCACAAATGGAGTAATTACTCTCAAAACGGCAGCGCTGTTCGTTATACTGTTTCGTCGTACTGATTCGTTATACTGTTTCGTTGTACCTTCATACGTTCACCTCATGCACTGAACTGTTTATGGTGTGACGGTTCAACTTGTCACGCCTCGTACTGTTTCGTGATATGGTGTACTGTTTCGTAGTGTTTCGTACTGCTTTCTATCGAAATAGAGATTGTAGAGACTTTTATTCCGGGAATTTATACAATTTCAACAAGCATCATCTCATTCCAGACGAATTAAATATTCATTTTCTTCATAAATTGTTTTTACCTTGAATTGATATGTGATGTCTTGTACTGTATCGTCGTACTGCTTTGTCATACTATTTCGTCGTACTACTTCGTCATAATGTTTCGCCATACTGTTTCGTCGTACTTTCATACGTTCACCTGATGAACTAAACTGTAAAATATTATGACGGATTCACTTGACATGACACTTACTGTTTCGTGATGTGTACTGTTTCGTAGAGCCTTATAATCGTGCTGCTTTGTACCATTCTATTGATAATGAAATAAAGCTTCTGGAGATTTTTTTCCAATTTCAACCAGCATAATTTCATTCTAGGAAAGTTATGTAGATGAATCGATCAGCTGTTTGAAATTGTATGTAAGATGTAAAGTAAAATCCGAACGAATTCGTACTGTCTCATATGTTTTCTTCATATATAGTATTGTTTCTACCTTGAATTCATGTGATGTCTCGTACTGTTTCGTAATATATTGTACTGTCAATTCAGTCGTACTGTTTCGTGTTATTGCTCAATGTACCAATGTACCTCTTTTGAGGAGTTGATTTCAAATTTCGATAGACCTGAATGAATAAATATCTCTCCACATACAGTCCATTCGATGTAGTTGCCTTAATCAACAGAAATAGATGTTTCGATTCACTCAATTTCTCCGAGAAGTAGTTTTCACTACGCCATTGACTTTGTTTACCCTACTTAAAATTCGAGAGTCTCATTCTGGTGACAGAGGTATAGGTACTTAAGAGAACTCTCGAGTTTTATAAATTGCTCGGTGAAAGAAAGGAAAGACCACGATTCTAATCTCCAGACTGCACTTGATAAACAAAACATGGCTGAACTGTATAGTCAATTTAGAAGTACATCGGAATAATCGATAATTTCCTAACGACATTGTGAATTAAAAACGATCAGGAATCAGAAGTCAAGAAAATTATGAAAAACAGTCTGAACAGGAAAATTTCCTCAGAATATCATTAATTCAAGGTCATTCAATATTACTATCAAGTTTACTACTCTGCTTTCCTATAGATGGCGTTCTCGACATGCATTTATTCACCAACGAGTCAATAATAATAATAATCGAATAATCCAGTGATCCTGCATATATTTTTGATCAGGTTATAGAAATACACGCATATTCCGCGTATTCGAAACGAATAATTCCATTTCGGAGCCATTAGAATAACGTTATTATAGAATAAATGGCCGACTTAGTGTAATCCCCAAATGAAATCGATGAATCATTCGATTTTGTAGGGCATCGATAATGAATTTATTAGCGATGGGTATAGTATGGATTTATAGTAATTCGATATTATGCATACACAGTTATAATATGAAATTATCTTGCAATTTATTGTTGTTTGATTGGGCGCCATGTTGATATAGACAAATGGTATTTCGGTGATAGGCTACATAACCGGAATTTGATTTATTAGATTAATGTTGATATGGTCTAGATATGCACTTCCCCATTGGATTTTCATTGAATATATTCTTTGAACTTACATCAGTTAACTTTGAGTTTAACTTCAGAAATGTTCCTCTGTATTCTCGATATTCAATTTTGTTTCCTACCAAGTTTGCTTTGTACTATAGCATTCCATCAATTACTGATCGAGATAGGTATGATATTGAATTATAGTAGCAAATACTACATTAGTTGTAGTCAGTCATAATATGGACGTACTAAAGAATATTAAACTTAATGTTTCGTCGATTGTTGAAGACATCTCGAATATACCAATGAGTTTCATTATCTTATGAGACATTATCGAAAATGGAGATACTTTGAAATTCACATGCATAGCATGAGTGAAATTTCGAATCGTAAACTAAAAATGCAATTTTCTTAAAAACAGGCGTTTTCAAAGAGAACATTATAAATACATAATTCAAAGGCATAAAATAGTTCTACAAGATGATGAAAATTAAGTTTTTGCTAATTGAGGTCTACTGAATTGAAGCTTATCCAAAGAACACCCTGTATACAAAAGTTTCACTCAGTTCAGACATTTTCGACAACATCGCATTTTATGGAAAAAAAAGCAGAGAGTGAATACAAAATTTTATGCTGAATTCGATGGTGAACGAATATACAGGGTGTTCTAAAAGTAAACTGAATGTTGCCTCGCCTAGGCTGAACACCCTGTGTATCTTCAAATATTTTAGACTTGTGTATCAGTATTTATTAATATAAAAAAGGAAAAAATTCTAGTCATTTATGGTGCAACCATTGCATATGCAATTTCGGGGGAGCCCCTGAAAGCACAATTTTTTGCAATATCCTGAAAAAAAGGAGTTGGTTTAGGATTCCATTATTCATCGTCGATCTACTTCTCGATTCAGGCTGGACTGCGGCGTTCAAAGAGTTTCATATCGTGCAGCCAAGTTGTGATTCTTTCAGCGAGTATCAAAAGGGCTTCAAAGCTCCCTCATTCAAGTCATTATCATTTTTCATCGAGATGCATGTTTCGAAAGCAACAGACGTAATAAAACATTCTCTTTGACTCGTGTATCGGATGATTTTCAATCCAACGATCTATCCTCAGTGCTTATCAATATTCATGGGCGGAACGTTATGATTTGTTGGAAGGTACAAGACCTTAACCTGGTTTTAGAATTAATGCAACACTTTCTAGAATATGGGGATGTTCAATTCGAATTCCAATGAGTAAAATTGCATGAGAAAAAATATGACATAGCTATGACGGTTCTTAAATGGACACTTTTCAAAGGATTTCCAAATGTTCTCTAACTCTAAGGAAATACGCACATGCGCATGATCATAGAGCCAGTTACCATCATACAAGTGAAACTTACATAAGCTTGTTGAATATGCGTTCTTTTTGAATTCTGGTGAGTTGATCAAGAAGAAATTCAACGTTTTTGCGATTATTTCCAATGACTATATCACAATCGCAACGAATTTGTTCTCATGAAATGAAATCATTCATTTCAACGACAAGTGAATTCGCTACTTAAATAGTCAATATTGAATCAAAGTTTAGGATGAAATGGAAAGTTGAGAAGAGGTGAATATACACATGGATTCGTAGTATTTTTTCATCTGTGAAAAGTTTTATTTGTATGGTTATTTGAACAGTCGATCAAAGTTGGTGAACTCCATTTGGTTTAGCTTTTTTTACGAGAATTTTCCCAGTGTGAAGTTTTTATTGGTCGAGTGTACCGAATTGGTCAGTGATTATTCACAGAAATCAGCAGCAATTCTTTCTAGTCGAATAAAGAAAGGTCCAAGAATCAGATGACGGAATAATGACCCTTATCAGAGGAAGACGATTCAATATTAGGGAAAATTCATGAACAGAGTTTATGGAAAGAGCTTGTGATTATCTCTTAGGGAACTAAAGAAAAAAGCAAATTGAAATAAATGATTAGCAAATCCAGTGATAGGTTAAAATAAAACCTCAAAATAGTCTTAAGTTGAAAGAATCCTATGTTAGAGAGAATTTTCTCAATGAAACAAGTAGAAATAAAGTCGATGATGCTAGTTTGAAGATTACATACCATTTGCAGTGAAATTCTGAATTATTGCATTATTGTTTTACATTGAAAACAAATATTGATACAATTACTTGTGATGTAATGAAAAAACTGCAAACATTGTGTTTATATACTATATAATTTTCCTTGAATTCAAACGAGTAAATTTTCCTACAGTATTCTGTAAATTCGAAAACAGTTTCATACTCGAACGAAGAAGTCTTCCTCAGAAACCAGTTTGTTTGCAGATATAATTATCATCGAACGTCGCCAAGGAGTTTTTCCGCGTTTTTCCATCCCGGAATCAATTTATCTCTTAGTCAAAAGACGGAAAATCGTCTGAGGCAAAGCGAAACCGTTTTATGTTCGCTCAACTCCCCTTTCCATTTCACGTTTTAGCTGACGCATGAAAAATATAAATACGATGAAATTCGCGTAGCTGTCTTACCTTTATCATTCGCATACTCAAACGGAAAGTAATTTGCTGAAAAACGTATGAAAATACTGTCAGAAAATGTATACGCCAGCGTATACGCTTTATCCTGTTCGTCAAAAGTCTGTATAGTCGACGGATATTTCAATGTTCGACCATTAACCATAAAATTTTGACGGTGAATTGACAATTTGATTCCATATTACAGATCAAGATAACTTATACTGAGTGCTTCGTAAGTACTTGGCCAAACTGGAAAGGGGACAATTTTATTTAAAGATACTGAGTGTGAACAATTTTGAAAGCACCACAACCAATATTTTTGATCGGGAAATATTCGCCACTGAATTTGTCCAATTTTTATATAAATTTTTTGCATTAAAGAACTGATGTAAGATGTAGGCCTTTTCTAAACAACTCTCAAGGTCACCGTCCAAGGTTATTGACACTAAGAAAACTCAATTATTTCAGCTAATATTTTATTGGTCAAGTCGATTTTTTTAAATCTAGACTCGTGTGAAGTTAGCGTTAGTTTTGGAATCCATTATTTTTTACAGTTTCGAGAAGTTTTGATATCAAAACTATATGGTTCTGAAGTTCTTTAGTAAAATTTCGATTTTGATAAGACATCCTTATAAATTTTTTTCTAATAGTTGATGATTTTTTAATATGAGCGATCCTGAGTTCCCGTTCGAAAAACACAACTTCTCAATATAATTTATGACATTTTATGTGACTCTTCGGAGTTTTGAAATCGGGAATTGTTTTTTCACAATAACTTTGAATCAGAACTAATTTCTAAATTCTCAAAGAACTCCATATAGGAAAAGAATATCAGATCATATATTTGAAAAAGACGGCGTATAGTCAGCGCTTAAATTTTATTTTTTTTTTCATAATTTGCTGAAACTATTCGAAATTATAGTAAAGAAAAATCGTTATTGTTGGACTTACAGATAACGTTGAGCCTGGCATTAGCACGGATGGCTTTATGCAGACGAGCAGGTCCTACTTGGCATTGGTACTCGGCGTCGTCTTCCAGAGACGCGTTACTAACTCGCAAATTGTAGACGCCGTGACGTCGGTCTCCGATGACAGAGTAACGCGGAAATCCGGGAATGATGTTCGAGAATCCTGAGAAAAATAGCGATGACAATTTCGATGGAATGATATTCTATTTTTTGTTCAGACACAAAAACCAGTTTGGAGCAAATATGTATTTCGCCTCCTATAATTCCAATTGCATTTTTTATGAATCCTATAGAAAATTTAATTTTCCATTTTTTTTTTCAAGTGACAATATATTTTACTATCAAACCTAAATAAAATTATACTAAAGAAGCTAGCAAAGCCACACACGAATTACGACTGGGGATTAGTATCATAATTTTAGGCTCATTTTAGGCTAATTTATTACCCTAATCCCGAATTTTTTGCTCTTCTCCTTCATAGAAAAATCTGTGGCTTTGCTGGCTTCGGACGAACTCAGCAAAGCCATTTTTCAAAATCGAACTTTTTTCCATGATTCGATACCGTCATATTTCATGACCAATTTTAGGCTAATTAATTACCCAAGTTTCATATTTTTTGCTCCACGCGTCTTGGAGAAAATCGGTATTTTCCGATTTTCGTGTATGAGTGACGTAATCAGATTCGAGAATTGACTTGTTCAGACAATGATACATATGGGATTTCGACAAACTTTATTATAAAAATCGCATTTTGAACATCAACTAAACAAACATTCCATGAATGAACATAAGAAAGATATTGTAACAAGAAGAACATCATAAAAATAAACATAAAAAAATAACAAAAATCCACTCAATTTTATGACCAATTTAAGGCTGATTTCCATGTCAGTTTCTTCAGTTTGAACAAGTGAAATTCCCAAAGAGTCGTATTTTGAAATGATTACGTCACTCATACACGAAAATCAGAAAATACCGATTTTCTCCAAAACGCGTGGAGCAAAAAATATGAAACTTGGGTAATTAATTAGCCTAAAATTGGTCATAAAATATGACGGTATCGAATCGTAGAAAAAAGTTCGATTTTGAAAAATGGCTTTGCTGAGTTCGGCCGAAGCCAGCAAAGCCACAGATTTTTCTGTGAAGGAGAAGAGCGAAAAAATTTGGAATAGGGTAATAAATTAGCCTAAAATTAGATCTACAATTTGACATTATCAAGTTAGCAAAAATATGTGTTTTTCAAAAATGGCTTTGCTGAGTTCGGCCGAAGCTAGCAAAGCCACAAATTTTTCTATGAAGGAGAAGAGCAAAAAATTCGGGATTAGGGTAATAAATTAGCCTAAAATGAGCCTAAAATTATGAGACTAATCCCCAGTCGTAATTCGTGTGTGGCTTTGCTAGCTTCTTTAGTATAATAAAATTGGTTTCAATTTCTTACTCAAACAATTTTTGTGACCCCACCTTCGATAGTACAAGATGCAGACACAAAATTAATTTTGAAATCTGTCTAGTTAATAATTTTCAGAAAGCCGATTGTCAAGAATCCCCTCTCAATATCTAATGACAAAATTCGCTGTAGAAAAGAAGTTATAGCGATCGATTATTCTGGAAATATTAACATCTGAATCGAAAAGGAAAAAAAAACTTCAGAAGCGTTTACCTTGAAATAATTTTTTTTTCGGCTAGTGGATAGAAATTCTCCGAAACTCGATTGATTTTGATGACTTTTTGTGTAAATCCTTCATTAAGGTGTTTTGTTCGAGAATTTATCGCATTGACGAATAAAAATTAACAATATCAAAGTTTACAGGACATGAACAGTACAAAAATGGAAAAATATTGAACAATATTTTGTAAATCCTTCAGCGTCCTCTGAAATTCTTTTATAAAATATTGGACAATATGAAAAAAAAACATTTCCATTCTATTTGATCAACATAATGTTCTGGTTGAAAATTAATTTTTTATCTAGAGAAAAACATTCGAAAATGTCCCTCTTTTATTGGACTATGTGAGAACCCTCAAGGACAGATTTTTTCCTTGGACTTGGTTCATCTACTCCACTATCCAAAGAAACGAGAAACAATTGTGGATGTATCCACAAGAAGTTATTATTCGGCGAGTTGTTTCATAAATTGAGGCGTTCACTGAAGCGTTAATTCTTTTTGTTCCAAAACAGCAGCAACAGTCAATCATGCGAAACGATATCGAAGAAGAATAGGGCAACTGGATAAACAGTTAGAGGACATGATTTCCAATAATTACAGTACATTCAGATCTGCATAAAATTAATCACAGTTATATTGAGTGATACTTAATGATAGACCAATCATTTCACCGATTAAAACTGTTTCACGAGATTGCTGTTATTTATAAGGTATAATTCGATGATCTCGTGTTCAATTCATATTGGAAATGCCTTGGGACAATTTTTCAACCTTCAAGCCATTCAGAGTTGCTCACAGCCCAAAGAAGTTGAAGAAGAATTCTTCGAAGAATTAGAGTTTTTTTTTTTAATTCTGGATCAAGCCAATTGGATCGTTTTGGTAACAGTGAAACAGCATTTATAAACTTTTGGAAAACTCCAATTGACATCCAATTTGAAGGCGTAGACGATTGGAATGTTGAAAAGAATAATAATTGAAATTGAAGTGTGATTAATGAAAATGTAAAAACGTACTGAATTGGTTATTGTTTGGTTGTGACTGCCTGGATGTGAAATAATGAATCGGAAAAACAATCAATCGGCTGAATTCTATTTTCCGATATTCGTGTTATGAACAACAAAAACGATCTGACATTTAGATATCACACTGAAAATAATCATCATAGATAATAATATGATGATGATAAATTGAATCTCTCACAAAAATTCCTTGAAAGGGAGAAGTTTAATATGCCTCTTCGGAAAATTTTGCGATTTTTTGATATTTCAACAAAATATGTCTTCTATATACGCTTGCATTGAGATGTCGTCGAAATTTTGTTGAAAACACGCGAACATCATTTTTATACGCAAGTTGAATAGTTTTGATCTTTATCTATCTTATTTAATTTTTTTATTCTTTTCAATTTGTTTGCTGTATAAAATCTCCTCAAAACTCGATAGCTACACCGCCAAATCCCCCACAGCATCCACCCTAGCACCGAATTAATTCGACATCAATGTCCAACGCATTAAGATCGACGCTGTACGAGGCGTCGTTCATTCAATTATTTCACTTTGGTAGCGCAAAGTCCGCCGCACCGTCAACGATAAATGATGGGGTCCGCTAATATACGGTCGTTAGCGGCTTACCTAGAGCAAATCCGTCTTTGGTCCACTGCACTTGACCCGCCAGATTGGCGACTTCGCATTCGAGCATCGCCTCGCCGCCTTCTTGGATCTTCACGTCTCTCGGCATCGTTCGGAAGTACTGTTGTTGCGCGTAGGCGGCGCATGCGCACAACGTCGCCAGGAGGTATACTGAAATGAAGGGAAAAAATTGACGATCTGTTGCTATGGTAATAATAATAGACGAATCTGTTGCTATGGTAATAATAATGGTGTAAACGAAAGTTTCGATTGTGTTCGGTGAAATTAGCAGGTAATTCAATATTTTCTCGTTCATCAACTTGCTTTTCAAGTTACTGTGAATATATAGTGTGTGAGTTTTGTTTTCTTGAGAATACGAAGGTGGTTTGTTTGTTTTTATGGTAAGAATTGATTGAATTTCCATGCAATAAGAATTTTGATTAAGTTGTAGTTGCAGAAAGAATCGTTTCTCAATTGGGCATCGAAGATAAACATACAGGGGCATACATTTTGGGAAAGGAAATTTATTATGTCGAAAAGTTTGTGACTAAATTTTGAACATGAAACTCAGTTAAAGACCTTTTTGGGCAACATTCCATGTGTATCTTCCATGATTTCATCCACGAGGTTACTTTTTTTCACATAGAAAAAAATTTTTATAAGCATTTTAATAATAAAATAACCCTATTTCTCGAAAAACGATACTTGGATATTTTGTAGATATATTCGAAAGCTACTCAACTCAAGACGTGTTAAACATCAATCTTCTTCAAAGGTTATACACAGTGTGCCCAAAAAGCTGAACTTATTGTAGGGTTGGTAATTAATTCGTTGAATTACATCTAGATTTTCCTGCTATTGAATTCCTATCGTACATAATAGATATCTTTTGGACTCTTTCGTACTGTACATGGTCTAATAAAAAGGTTTATAGAACAGTGACGATAAAAATTCGAATTAATCTGATAAATGATTTGTTTACAAGCTCGGGCTATTTTTTCATCTCATAAAAGCCTTAGCCCCAATACTTTCGAATCAGACAAGATGAGTTAACAACGAAAATCAAAGTATTCAGCTGAATCCCATTTCCTTGGTTCGCAATCGTCATCCAATACCCAACAAACACAAACGAGTTCTTTGTCATTCACTTCATCACCGTCATCCTCATATTCATTACACAAATTGATGTGTCCGATTCCTTGGCAAGCATCCAGAAAAGCATTAACATCATTATGTCAGCTACTGATACTAATCAAGCACTCCATAGCGACGCAGTGATAATCCATTACAAAACTAGTAGAGCAGACGATAACGAACAACGAGACGAACAGAACACACTCAAGATGTGTATACAAAATAGGTATCGTTGTGGCGCGAAATTAATTTCGACTGTCGAGTCAAGAGAGGGGCGGGATTGTCCTCTTTATTGTCTCACATATATCCAAGGAAACGCCCCGGGTGGTTTGATTTAGTAGGCTTCAGAACGATGGCGGGGATGAAGTGTCTGAAGTTTTGATTCATGGCGAAACATCGATATGTGTGATTGAATCTGAGAAGCGTTAGAGGAAGAATGAAAGCTTCAAAAAGGTGCAATTCGTCACACAATCAGGGTTGGCACGAATTAATTCATATGAATTAGGTCAGTGATTTAATTCGTGAATTAATTCAAATGACTTTTTTAAAAGAGTAATGAATTAATTCAAACTTTTTCCAATGGGGAGAAATCGCATTTAATTCAAACATTTCAAACTAAGTTTGATTTGAAAAATCCGATGATATTATCGAAACCTGACCACCATGAACATCCGACAACCGTGGAGTGCCCACAACACAATACAATGCAAAGCGCCCGCGCGTCAGGTTCGGGGAATCACCGAAATACCGAAATCAAAGAGGGATCCCGAAAATACCGACCTTTCTAATGAAGATTCTGAATAAGTAATAAGTTGCATTTGTATTTATCATTCGTTATTCAATCAATAGTTTCAGATTGTTTTGCAGAAATTGAGATTGAGATTTTTTGTTTGGGTAAATAAAAGTTGAATATTTCAAAGTGAATTAATTCAAAAAAGTCCGAATTATTTCAAAAAGTCTGACTTTTTTGACTTTTTTATAAAAGTCATGACTTATTCCAACCCTGCACACAATGATAATCATGACAACTGTGATCATAACAAGAAAGATATATAGCTGCATTGTTTTTTCTTTACAACATTGAAGAATACAGGAATATAAAATGTCTTCATCAAATTGATT
Organism: Plagiodera versicolora; assembly: GCA_037013635.1. Taxonomy (NCBI): domain Eukaryota; kingdom Metazoa; phylum Arthropoda; class Insecta; order Coleoptera; family Chrysomelidae; genus Plagiodera; species Plagiodera versicolora. The sequence continues at coordinate 47,645 of CM072990.1, forward strand.
GAATAAAAGCAAATGAAACTGATAAACTAATGATTCAGAATTTACTTTCGTCGTCGAATATGTCCTTCCTACTAAAAATTCTGATGTTCTAGAATGAAAATTACTCAGAATTTACTTTCGTCGTCGAATATGTCCTTCCTACTAAAAATTCTGACTGTTCTAGAATGAAAATTACTGATTGTTCATTTCGAACTCGTTAGCAACTAACCTGATCTGATGGCATATACAAGGACATTCTAACTATTATTTCAAACGTAATCGTGATCTTTTAGGATTTTAGAAACTCTAAAATTTTATCGAAATATGTCATAATTTGTGGAGATTAACGGTTCAAAAAAAGTCGGCGCCAACTTGTTTCAATAACGTACCTAATGAAATATTATTATATATTACATTCCTTATTGTAAGAGTCGAATTGTAAACATGGGTATCAGCGTTTCAAAACTCGTTTTACCTACTTTCCATTGACTGTTCGATTCCAGTGGGTAGAATCTGTAGGTGCCACGCAAAATGCTCGCAACAGGTTCCTTTCAAAATATTGACACTTTATGTGTCAATGCCTTGGTGTCATATTGCAATCACTAACCTAATTAACGGCTTGATTCCCACGCGAAACCGTCTGAAGAACGAAACATACAATTGTAGCCTTGTCAAATTATTGTGATGATTTTATCTTTCGAAATCAACCAATGAGCAAGATCAGTAATGTTGAGAAAACATACGCAATTTCACGTGAAGAATGCACAGTGTTGTGACGTCACTACTGCGAAACGACAGCTATCTGCGATGGTTACTTGATTTTTTGATGAGAGCAATAGAAATAGATATTTGATGCAATGTTGTCGTTTCGATCTGTATATAGTTAGATAGCATTCTGAAATCAAATAGGCATTCAAATATAACGCATACCAAAATTGAAAAATATCAATTCGTGATCAATAAAATATATAGATAACATTATAAACAATTTTGGTGCATATGAATCAATGCATTTTTTGTGGACAAAATTGAGTGAAATACGCCGAGAAAAACCAAAGAATAGTACAGCTAGCAAGTTTTCTTCTCACGATATCTTCCAAAAAAGTTTCACAATCATTTCATCATTATTTTTTATCGTATCTCAGTATCATGCATTTCGAGCGATGCTACACATTTTCATGGAAAACGACTTGGCTTGAATACCGAAAATTAAAATTTCAAATCCGAAGTTTACATTGAATTCCGTAACATGTATGGCAACGTGAGGGAATGATGCCGTAATAAAAATTGGTTCTAGTGAATTTCTCCCGAGTTTCCACTCCCTATCTGCTCGTTTTTCCTCTTTTGCGTTGCAATCTCGTTACGTCCTTTGCAATAGAAATAAACTTACTTTCCTTCCAACAGGAACAGAATAACAAATTAAAGGAAATAACTTCTAGGAGCTTTAGTCCTATGTGGCTAGTCGAGGTTGGTAAATAACAGGATAATTCCTCTGCTTGTTTATCGTTTTGTTTTCTACGAACGAGATCAGCCTGTCACTTTACTATGTTTAACGAGAATATATTGATGTGTCGCTCAGGAAAAGCCAATCCATACGAAATTAAAGAACAATGTACACAAGTTGGAAACTCAGGAAAATGGGCGGATAAAAATGGTTCGGAAATCTGATTCTGATTCTGAAAGAATTCACATGATGACTCTGTCGAATATTTTCAAAAAACCGCAAATATCACATATGTTATATATATTAAATAGTCCTCTTTCGAATTGTTCGAGAAAAAATTGCAGAGAATCAGGATTGCAGCAAAAAGTCAAGTTTTTCTGTGATATATGGACTATTCTGAAAAAAAAATTCCCAATATCTAAGAAAGTTTTGAGTATGTGGCAACGTCTTATATAAGTCACCTTTCTAGGCCTCCTTACGGACACAATTGATCAATATTTATATTTTTTTTCAAGAATGAGTATAACTTAATGTGGATGATAAAAAATAATACGACTTGAAAATATTCCGCAATTTGTTGGATCGTACGCGGTAAATAAAACAGAGGCATTTCTCAAAATAAATCCACGCCTTCCAAATAATAATAAAATCCCGAAATGAAGTTGTGGAATCGTGAGAAATAAAAGATCTCGACAGAAATGACCCAACTCCGGGCCTAACTCCTCGTATGAAAAATAATACGATCAAAGAAACCGCCCTCAGTAAAGCGTTTCGAATAAAATGGCGGCCGTAAAGGTTTCCTTTACCGGAAGAAGCTCGTTCGATCCCATTCGATTCGATGAGGAATTCTTTCTGTAATATGCGCTTTATGAGACTCCGAACAGATAAAAAGTGATTGATTGGCAGCAAAAACTTTCTTCGAGCTGTTTTGAATCTCAGAATTTCATGTCGATTTAGACAAGGAACTGGCTCAGCTATGTCGTTCATTCATTTAAAAATATCTTAAATTTTTTTTCGTAGAACTTAAAGATATGTATTTCCGAGTGTATTTCATTACAATTTGGAATATTCAGAAACACGAAATGATTCAACTACCATTCTCAGCCTGATTATTTACCATCTCCCACTTACAAATCATCATCATCAAGCACAAAAAAACCCTCAAAGGATCCCAAGTAAAACATTTCCAACGAAAGAAATTATCACCTGATATCTTCGTTAGACAAAAAAACATTCGACAACAGCTGGTGAGGGTCTGATCGGATGTACCCACGGGTGAACCATCAAAAAACTGTCTCTCGAAACCGACCATATGCGAGCAGGTGAAAAAGAACGGAAATGAGTTTCTGAAAACCCGAATTCTCAGCGGTAATTCAACGCGCGAAGCGCTGCTTCAAGTGTGCGCCACTGGAGGGCACCTGTAGTCTAGAACAGCAGGAGCTGGTCTACGTCGAGCTTTGAACTTTATCAGATATCAAGACGAAAACTGGATTATTTCAGATGGAGATTACTTGATTACGGATAACGAGCACGTAATGTGATTTTAGTTTGAATGAAGCTTCATTTATTCGATAAAACAAAAAGGGAATATCAGACTTCACGAACTTTCGGCTAATTTCTCTAGCTCAAATCTTTCGTATGGATTCGAACGTATTTCTCAATATCTAGGATTTTTTTCAGGAATATTTGGACATGTTTTCAATAGAAATTGTGACAATCCAGTGGTTTCAGGAGCATAAGAATAGTCTGTCAGGTATAACCGAAATGGGAAATACGATTCGGTTTTCTCAACTTTTTTCGTCTATTGTACGAATTTTTTACTTTCGAATACTATAGTGAATATTTTTGAACCTATGAAAAGTTAATATTTTCTTGTAGATTCTCAATATGTAGTGTTTCGATATTTGAACTGAGAAATACAACATACATGGGCTTTTCATTTGATTCAAAGGTCATTTAATATATTTCATTTCTTGAAAAAATGTATTCCATGTAAACGGGGACAGTTAGCTGTTGGGTTTTCGAAAATTCAGATTTCAAATTATCTCTCAGGAACGAGTGACATTACACTTTGTAATTACATATATAAGAAAAAAAAATCAGTAAACTTACATGCCGTGAAACGAGCAATTTCCATGTTCAAGTACCTAGTAATCCAAGTGCAGAAGCGTGAACAGATCACTTAATAAATCACTTAAACAATTAAACCATAACAAAAACAAACATTTTAATGAGTGCTCTCACTAAATCCCCTTCACGCGTCGTTTGAATCTTTCAGCACTGCACACAATCCGCGATGGTCCCCGATCTCAGAATAAATCACCATTTAATTACGACAAAAGACAACACTTTCAAAAAGTCCACCCCCTAAAAACTCCCGCCGTTTTTTAATGTATTCCTTTTAATGGCATCAAAATTGTAAAACTCCTCGACGTGCCCTTTCATAAATGACTTGCAAATCGCGTTTAACTGTTCCAAAGCGAACTCTGTTTCAGTCCCAGCATCCCGCTTTTTATGAATGGATACAAGATCTAACGGCACAATACGTTTTATCCAAGGTCTGCACTTTCACACTATCAGTAGAGTATCAATGGAGTGCACAAACAGTCAGGACAGCTTCCGAAAATCAGCAGGAGACGACGTGAGGTGTTAACAACAGACGATCGTATCACAGATAGGCGCCAAATCCACCCGTTATTTCCCGGCGATTTCTGGACGGATCACCGCAGGGCGCAATTTTACGTCAACCGTCAACAAAGCTCAGATACGAACTGACTCTTTCACGTGCTCCATCTGCATCGGCGGCGGTCGACTTTAGCCGAACGCCTTCGGATGCCATCACCTGTTAGTTGGTCGTTCTTCGGCTGGTGGGAAGTTGAATGTGGTGGAAAAGGGTGAAGGAATGCCTTTACTACCTGACTCTAGTTGTAGTGTACAGGTGCTACAGTGAATGGAATGAATAAAATGAATTATTGGACTAGTCAGGTGGTTTGGACGTATATGAGCCAATGGCTGGGACATCTATGTCGAGTCTGAGAATCAATTTATCATCACAGAAGTTGTCTCAGTTGTTTCAAGTTGAAAAACTGCTGAGAGAGTTTCAGTTTTGTGGGTACTCACGTATTTTGACCCAAAAACACGAATTTGGTAATAATTTGGTGGAGACATCAATACTCTTCGAGATATTTCACTCCTAAGTTCGAAATTTTCATTTTTTTTTTTCGAAAATTTTCTATCAAGATTGTACAGGGTGGACAAATTTCGATGTTTACATAGGGTAGCACGCTAACTATAGGAGAAATAAGAAAATGGAGAAGCATCCTCGATTTATTTTTTCGAGTTGAGTTCGCTGGCGGAAACAAAAATTAGCTATCGTCTCTTGTTTACGAGGTGTAAACAAAAGTTCGATTTTTCAACTTCGATATCGTGGTTGTTCGTGAATAGGGAAAAACAACTGCTACATTCTTGGGGCACTTTCTTCTGTTCGACCCAGTGGCGTAGAAAAGATTTAATACACCGTGACAAGAAAAATGTCAAATGTCAAAGTCGTTTATAGATCACTTCCAACATTGCTATTTCTATGGAATTCAACCACTTCCATGGTAATTTTAATTCCTCAAAGAATTTATTTTCTTCGAGAAGATGAACTGCCATGGTCTCGAATAATGGAATTCGAACCATTGTGGTTTTTCGAGCTACCACAATCGACATTTACCCGATATCCTCATCCGAACCGACAATACAGGGTTTTATCAAAAGCGAGATTTTAATTTCGCCATCATTATAAACGTCAGACTTCAACTCGTTTTAGTCGCCCGACAATTAATTTTCCATTCAGAGGGAGTCATGGTGGGAAATTATCTCGAAATCACGTGACATTAAAATACTTGGGCCAAGTTGGTTGTATGCATAATTGAATCCACTTAACCCATATCTGTTCCAGGCCACTTGTGATCCCTCGGATTCGTTGCACTGAGAGGGCGTAGCCGTTTGTTACGTTCGATAAAGAAAATTGTTCACTGGTTTTTCCTTGATTATTCAAATTAGGCTAGGGAAAGTGCGAAGCCAAAGGGCACATATCGTATGCTGTGCCCTATGATAGGGCGACTTTTATATTTATGGGACCTCCCAATGAATAAGTGCTGGAATAATCTCTTGAATAAACACACTAGCGTTGATTGATGAATACACAGAATGATACACCATTTTTTCGGAGACACCCCGTATTTTGTTTGAGGTTGGAATTCCGTTGGCTGTCGAATTCGTTTCGAAGAGCGGATGATACTCGACTCTCGAAACTGTAATTAAATTATTGTTGCGTATTCGTGTTCACCTGCAGCGGCTGTTGGTTCTTCTTCTTCTTCTACTTCTTCATCGAGAACAGGTGGTTCTTTTGCCCACAGGATGGATCGACTTTTGGTGTGTTTGTTACGTGACCGAAGGTGCATTCTGTTTTCGAGACCTCTTCAGGTTATATAAATATGATTTTCTACAGTTTGTTATATTGTGACGTTGAAAAACCATACAGGGTGTTTTCAATGTTGAAGTCCATCGATGATATCACAAAATCGATTCAGTTATTATTATGAATTGAATCATTTCCATCAACGAAACATTTCATCTAAAATGATTTCTGATTGATAAAATGGGAGATACTTGTCAAGTATCATGTATTTGATAAGAAGTTTCAGTTTTCAGAAGAAATATGTGAAAATATTAAGATAGATCCATGAAAAAATCACTAGTTCATGTCATGATTTGAAAACCAGTCACGTAGTTGCAATTAGAGATTCACGGCTTGACTTGATATTCAAGCTACTCGACTTGACTTGACTTCAAGTCAAGTTGTAGTTTTTGATATCAAGTCAAGTTCAAGTAAGTATTTATCAAGTACTTGAATAATCAAGTACTTCCATCAAGTAACTTGATTTTAAGCAGTTTCATCATGTTTCAATAAATAATGGAATGATAATGGAAGTTTCGGAAGAGACTCTTGTTTATGAAACTTATTTTATAAAAAAAAAACAGAAATATAAACTATTTTAAAATGGATTCAGTCAGCTCGGAAGTCGGGGAACCCCCGTATTAAGTATGAGCTCGCGCGAGCTTGCAGAAAAATATGCCGTTCGACAAGTCAAGTCAAGTAATCAATATCTCAAATCAAGTCAAGTCAAGTATATAAATTTTCACGAGCTTGATTTTCAAGTCAAGTCAAGTAATTCCTCAGAATATCAAGCTACTTGACTTGATGAATCTCTAGTTGCAATGAATAATGGGTTCACGGTTCTTCTTGATCTTTCTATTTTTTCAAGCAACTATCTCCTGATTCCCAGTCATACCAACAAATTTCATTATTATTTCAACTGATGACACATGGACTGTAGATTCGTTGTAGATTTTTTCGTCGTTGCAATATAGAAAATGCCAATCAGAAATATTGATGAGACCCAATAATTGATTTATTGAAATTATAAACATCCGAGATGGAAACATACTTTTTCTCTGAATAAACTGACCCAAATCTTGCGAAATCTCCGAAAAATAACATTTTCATTATTCCTCACTGTTGTTATTGATATCCTTGTTGAGCGATCCAAGAAGACCGTCGTTTTATTTTGAGAATCGAACGCCAGAGTAATTCAGTATTCGAAAAGAAGTTATTGTGTTTGGAAAAACGATATCGACGACGAACATTGTGAAAATTTTCCCGATAGATTTATTTATTCATTCCGGATATATACGTATTCAAAACAAACATAAGTGACACTCGGTTTCGAGTGCATTGTGTTGTGTTAACCCATTTTTTTCTTCGGAAAGCTATTGTTTTCAGTTTTTATTCTCGTGTTTTGTTGATTGGCAACGGAAGACTACTGGAATAACACGAAATGAATAGCGTCCCACAGCTTGGTGGATCGGAACGCGGTATCGTTTTGCTTTCGGCATTCATACCAATTTTTCATTTTTATGCAGTGGAATTCGATGTTTCGATGCAGTTTTGGAAGAATTGCAGAATTGATTCTAGTGAATTTATTGAGACCCATTGAAATAAATGAAAATATTTATTCCTTGCACCTGTAATTGAACCACAACACCATAAATGAATTGAACCAGATATTGTATATAGGGTGGGTCAAAAATGTGTGCCAAGATTTCTGTAGTATAATAATGATATTAATAATAATGAAGGAAATTTCATTCCAGGAAACATTAAAATACACAGAGAACAGGTAAATCAACATTAAGTGAAATAATGGTCACAGCAGGTATACAAAATATTTACAAATACATATTTAAAACTTAGACGCAATAGATCGAGCTGTGCAAATCTCCCAACAGTTATAATTTGAATATTCTTCTATATTATATGGTTCTATTTTGACAAGTAAGTCAAAAATTTGTTTCTCAATCTGTTTTAGGTTATTCATTATTCTCGCGCTATAATTTGATGAATAAACTTACAGTCCAAAATGACGATATATCCTTCCAATCCTACCATTTTTTAAACTCTCGGCAGAAAAACCACTCGAACAAATTAACTGTAAATTTTAAACAAGAACTCGAATATCTGGCAAACAGTTCAAGTTTCTGCATTTTGACAGGACATCTTTTTCATGTAATTTTCCTCCCCCTTTCGAATGCTTCAATATAAGGAAATAAATTGTCCCAAAAACTTATAATTCACCCGGTACACATCTTTGGGTCACCTTCACTTTCATCCATTGGCGTAACTTGAGTTGACTAATAGTTCAACCACACTCACTAAAATTTTTATGTTCAAATTGATACTCGAAATTTGTTTTATTACGACCCCAATAACCCCCTCCCCTCGTTTCGCCTATGCTTTCATCAATATCAAATATTAATTCCTATGAAAATGTTCTATGATGAATGAGATAGCGATTTTCATTCATGTGAAACTACTCCTGTGAAGCCAAGTACGTAAGTGGTGAATTATTTATTGGTCCTATTTGTTATATGATGGAATTTTCCGCTACATTGCTATGACATGAAACTGGCCCTATAGAAATATTTCAACAATAGCTATTGGGTCGTAAAACTTTTTACCATAAGTTACGAGCTTTTCCCGATTTTATACCGAATCATAAAGTGTCAGTGACATTACTGTTTATTTCTAGTTTTGAAATAATATTGTATGGGAACAGCGACAGGGAATGTTCGTGTTCATGCAAATATGGCTTTTGTGTGGGCCGACATTTCCATTAACGATCATCATCATAGATAATTGAAAAAATGATGCTTTGAAATCACTTGTATTTTGATGAATAATCAATGTTTTGAATACAATGATTTATTTGCAATTGGTTCTCTTTATGAACTGTGTGTAGATATTTCATTCATATCGTAACCGAAATGAAAATCGAAAAACTTCAGAATATAAACATTTAAATTGTGGATATTTTATATCTCATATGCAACAAATAATATTTACCTACGGTATCTCTCCATAGAACAGATATACTCGTGTAGTCTTCTTATTTGAGGAAAAGGTTATGAAAATTTATAAAAAGCAATTTTCAGATCTCCTATATGATTTAAAAAATAGCTGGCATTCAAAGTAGATAAAATTTTGTTCCAGTTTCACAAAAAATATCCAATCTTCCTGGAGACTCTTTCCTATTCAAATCAAATTGAATAAAATCGAAAAACATGGTTTCCTTTCAGATTCTAAATAGATAACCTTGTAATCGAAATCAAATCAAATAATTATATACTTTAAGTTTCGAAGCAATGTCTCTCAATAAAACTCAAATTACACACTTACAATTATGGAATTTCTCAATGGAATAAATTGAAAGGTTTCTCTCCCATCATAATAAAATCGGATAATCTCAGCGGAAACAAAAATTAGCTATCGTCTTTTGTTTTCCAGTTGTAAACAAAAGTACGATTTTTCAACTTCGTGTTTGTTTTCGAAGTTAGGGAAAAACAAGTAAAACATACATTCTTGGGTCACTTCCACATCCATATTGAAACTTGCAGATATACAGATGTTATGAAAATTGTAATATATAATATAAGAAGCAATTTTCAGATCTCCTCTGATTTGAAAGATAACTGGGATACAAGGCTGGTACAATTTTGTTTGCCAATTCTCCTGGAGACTCTTTCCTATTCGAATCAGATTGAGAGTAACCTTGGTATCAAAATCAAAACAAATAATAGTTAATATCAATCATCGAAGCAATATCTCCAAATAAAGTTTTCGGATTATATAAAACTCTTCATTTTCAAATTTCTGAATGAAATCAATCAGTAGATATGAAATCAGAATCTGAATAAATGACCTTGTGATCAAAATCGAATCAAGTAATTACACACTTCGATTTTCAAAGCAATTTCTCTCAATGAAACTCAAATTACACAAATAACTCAATTATGGGATTTCTCAACGAAATAAATTCGAAGGTTTCTCTCCCATCACAATAAAATTGGATAATTTCATAATCTGAATTGAGACAAATAAAAGTAAATTCTTGAAAATAAAAAAAGACACAGTAAATGGGAGAGACGATACTATAAAAAAAGTTTTACCAGGAAACAATTCTGCTAATCTAATCTTCTCTGTATTGTATGATCACAATTATGACATATTATTGACATTTAGATCTCAAGTTCAAATTATGATGATTCATTATGTTTCCATCAACTAATGGTATAAAATTGAACAGAATTTTTGTTATACATGAACAAATATCTTCATAATGACAGTGAGCTGTCAAATGTGTCTTCCAACTCGCTAGCATGGCCTCCTGAGACACGGATACATCACTGTATGAAAAAAGCATTATTGTGTCTGGATTTTTTCGTCATTCCACTCGCGAAATGAGTTTTTCCATCGGTCTCAGTGAGACTTTTTGATATGTCGTCGCAAACATATGTGGATAACGTAACATGATATTTTGATAATCTCCTGGCGAAACAGATGTCGATCTGCCCCCTGCTTTGTTACAATGTTTATTTTCGATAATACACCCAGTACGAGGCAAACCACAAGAGACGCGACACTATTCTTTATATCTACCGAGTGTTCGCTCGGGAGTGGTATCAATTTCGAAATATATGACATTCAACATTGCAAGGGGGGCTTTTGACAGCGTTAATGTTCAACATATTTCTTTGTCAATTCACGAATAATCTCATTAACGTTTAATGAAAATATTTTTTTTCGAGATGAAAATTGGACAATTTTTCAAGCACAATTCTCAATATTTATATAAATATATTTGAACTAGATGTCACCATGGGGTCTTCAAATATTGCAAGGAGATTGAAGGGATCATTTTCGTGTTGTATTCAATGTATTTTCCATTGTACTTAGAGATTTTCAAGAATATTTTAATGCTTTTGTACTTCATGCCTTGAAAAACAATTGAGAAATCTCCAGTTTCCAAAGCATTGAACTCAATCAAAGTAAAATTTTTTGTTTGCTAGATGAATATCGCTTGTTAATCTGTTTTTTACTGACTGTCTTGTCGAAATATATCGAGAACAAATGTCAATATATCTGCCTTCGAGTATACCATACAAATCATAATGAAAACTTTGTGTGTAATGTAAGAATTTCGATGGAAAAGGGAATTAAACAATTTTCTTCAGCCTTCCGGCAATGCCAAATATCGATGGGACGATCAAGTTGGCTATGAAAAACGAAAGTGCTGCTGTCAGACATGATTCCAATTTATGTTGTGTAGGAGAAACAAATGAAACAAACATTCGGTGACGTCCTCCTTCTCAATTTATTGAGTAATTAGCATGAGGTATGAGTTAAGAATTAGGAATTAGGCCATTTCCTTGTAATTTATGGATCTTTACTACAAAGGTAGTAGTAATTAGGACTTATATTTCGACTATTTTTATCTGGATACAACGCGTGGATTTACAAGAATTTCATACAGATTAATTCCTCATGGATTGATTTGATGAAGTCATTGATTCAACGTTTATCAATGAAAAATTCATCACACAAAGTCTCTGGAAAATTAGCAAGACCTTTCATACTCAAAATTCGTCAAGAACTCTTCCTTTATTATTTCCTAGGAAGTTTTCAGCTTTGTTACAGACGAACGTAGCAAATTTCACGTAATATCCACTTTATTTCCATTCTAACAACTCGAGTTGTTTCGAACTTGTTTTAATAATTCGCTAGGGTTCATCTTAATTTCATTAGTAACAGATCAGAAATCTTCTAGTTCCTGAACTTTTCGAGCTAAATTGAAAATATGACGTTGATATTTCAGTTGTTTCGGATAATTTATTCACATTGCTCGAAATTATTGAGGGTTATTTCCAATGGGAATATCAAGAATCTCAAATCGTTTAAAAAATAGGGAACACGAAATGGAAGCACTGTATAAGTTTTGGAATTATATCGAAATGAATCATTTTCGTACAAAAATCTGAAACGCGAGTTGAAATTCATATTTTGATCACGTTTTCGAATGAAGTTAATTGAAGAAAAAACCTCAGCTATTCATGGCTTGATGTTTCTTTTAAAAAATATCAGTTTTCTTACAATCATTATCATCAAAGGTTGATTTTTATTTTTTTCTGTTCAGATTGGACGGAATTTTGTACATTTGAGGCATTTCTGGTTTTCAATGAAAACAAGTAACCTTTAATGAAACTGAAAAACATAGTTTTGACCTTGATAGTTTCATTCAAGAGTGAACAAGATTGTCTTGATGAATTTCTTAATGAACCACAGGTCATATAAGTCGATTCATTCATTCGAATTGTCCAACAGTAATTCAATTTGTGGTATATATTTATATATGGTATTAATTAAATCACAGTAAACATCAATGATTTATTTTCTCAGAACACAACACTGGCAAAAAACAACGAAAGCCAACCATGAGAATTCTGACAAACTGTCACATCTGTGTTCTCTAAAAAATGAGGTTATAGTACCACATATATCCTCATATTCGGAAAATTTTTTCATTAGTTGATTCTATGATATTCATCGTCTTTGATTAGAACTTGAAACTCTATGGTGGAGTTTGAGACTGAAGAGTACTCAGGAATCTATTATGACAACAAGCCAAATTTCGATTTACAAATAACAATTCAACAATTGAAAATCTGAGTCAGAATTCTGAGCATCAAGTGAAAATATTCTTAGTTGAAATTTTGATACGAGTCCGATTCAACAAAATCAATTCTAGTCATCCAGAGCTGTATTGATTCACCACATTGATTGAAAAGGAAAATATTTTGATGAAAAACAGTAATTTCTAACGTACCAATGGGCTACCCTGTATATCCCATCTTACTAGTGTTCATTCATAACCATACCAATTTCCTCTCAATGAAGTTGACCATGGGTATATTCATCAAGCGAAAGAAGACCTACAAGATCAGCTAGATCTACCTTCGCGCTCTCTTTCAATCTCACGTAGTCCAAGTCGAGTAGCCTCAGGCCCGGAAGTCCTCGCGTCGTTAAAGACGACCGGTTTGCCAGATACCGTTCGCGACTAATATAAATTACATATTCACGTTCGAACGATTGGATTTGATTCCGAAAGAGTAAAAACGCCTCATTGATTCGCGCTTGTTTTATAACTAGTTTGATGGGAAAAAGAACGTACGACTCGCTTTATTAATAGGTTTTCTTGGATGTCAGGTGACAGATAAGTAAAACGTCGGTGATGGCGAGTTGGGTACACCTCAAATCACAGCTATAAAACCGCTCCCTCATATAATTAACTTGTTTTGGTCGAAAATAGAAATTCGAGAGCAAATATCATCAGGTACTGGGTTTCAAGGTCAATAAATGGGACGGAAATCAATTGGGGGCAATACGATTGAATCACACTTTTGAAGAACAATTCGAATTCACCAAACCATCTCGCTACTTCGTTAACTCGAAAAACTCAATGAATTAGTGAGTTCTGGAGAAGAATTTTGGAAATAAATCAATCGTCATCAAGAAATGCATATATCTATATGATAACAACTCAAAAATGTTACCGTGATGAATACAAAAACTCACTATTCCAGAGACAGAAGTCAAAATGATCCATTGGTGTTGCCATTCAATAAGTCTTGGTGCTAATAAATATTTTGAGTTGAGTGTTTTCCTTTTTCTTTTTCAAAAGTCCCTTCAACTGATTCAGAAAATCAGTTCGATGTTGTCCAAGGAAGTCTATTTGCCACAGATTTTTACTAAAGAGAAGAAGAACAGAAGTTGTGCTCGTATGGTAAGTTCACTATGTTGTCCTGATGTGTTGTTCCAGGATGTTTGGTACTTCCTCATTCACTGTTGGTCATTGTGAGCTGACTATCTTGTGAACGATAAGGAATATATATTTAGTCTCGAGTTGGGGACATGTTTCTACAATGAAGTTGCCGCAATGTATGATACTGAAGAATATCTGTCTTTCATCAGATCGTTCAATCTATTTTGTGTTCCCAATTTTCTGCCTTTTTGTCGAGATTGCATCTTATGTAGTTTTGCGTTTAACTTTTCCGTTTTGCTAGAAGGGGATGAAGCATTTATGATATTTCGTCTTGCTTTTGAATTCCTGTTTAAATGTGGATCACTTTCAACGAATTGGTCCATAGTTTCAGATATAGTGGTCAAACTTCTCAATACAAACAGACCTGAATTCTTCGTTTTGCTAGCTGTGTGGACATTACTCGAAATCAAAATAATGTAAGGAAGCTACTCAGGATACCAAATCGTCCATGAACAACAAACGGTTTATAGTTTACATTCGTTAAACCTCTAATATAACACTATTTCTAAGCCAACCTCCTCTCTAGCATTAAGACGGAGTTAATCCTCTTTCGAAGGCAGCCCGCCTTTAGTTATCTTGGGACTCGAGTTTGTTTTCTCATCATCCTTTGCCTTATGCTGAATTGCCAGTAATTCCGTAGACATACATGGATGATGATATACATCAACTAATTTGTTTACCCACCTTTGTTTGAACGCGCTCGCAATCCAATCGAAATCACATAAATTCCAATTATCTTATGTTGATTTTTGCAGGTTTTCATTCTCTCTGGTGGCATCCGATGGTATTGGAATCTGCGAAGTGCTTGTTATTGTTTGAAAAGGGTATGAAAATTCGTATTTCATACGCTACGACCATCATGAGGAAAACCAGCACTGATCCTTAAATGAATTGGTGATTGAGTGATAGGGAAGTTGTGATTCAAAAAGTAATTCTTGATTTCCAAGTGGTATTTGAAAAATAACAACATGAACATCAATGATGAAATTATCGTAATTATCCTATAAAAACTCTTGGTGAAATCAAATGGGGCATGTTGGAGTTACATCGTGATGGATACTTTTAAATAATGTGTCAGGTAACTCCAGATTGTATGAATAAATGGAGAAATATGAATGATATCGCTCAATGGGCATCTTCAGATCAGCTTTTGTGATTCTAAATGAAGAAACTAGCATACTTCACTACAAAATATGAGTCAGGAACCAAATTCAGATGTTGTGAAGTTCAGCGAAAGAGTTATAAAGGAACCAGATTCGTCATTTTCTTCCAATTTCAACATCAGAAGAGGTATAGGAAAATGATTATCGAAAAACGATCGATTTCGAGAGTTCAAAGCTACTAAAAACTCAGGTTACTCAGTTTCTTCTTCTTTCTGGAAGGATTTCAAGTATGATATTGCCAAAAAGATCCATAAAATAGTACAAAAGTTTTAAAATGTGCAGGAAACTATAGCTGTCTCAAATTATTACAGAAATGAATCTCGATCTGTATGCATTGTTCGAAATAACAAACAACAATGAGCATTTTCATGGAGATCATCAGTACAAGGACACAAAAATAGGTACCAAAGATCTTGAACGAATATCGAACGAATTGAATTATGAACAATTTTTACTTCGCTTATTTGTTCACCCAGCATAAAATAAAAAGAATATCTCGAAAAAAAAATTGAAAACTTTTTGTTCGCATAGAAATCCATGATTAAGAATCGGTCAAATTGTTACGAAAAAGCGTAGCAGAATTTATTTATTCAATCCATCAGGATATCAATAATAAATCAAATGATTATGGGTGAAATGAAGAGGTTGTATGAACAAGTACTAAAAAATGAAAGCATGAATAAAACATTCATCGTTGTTTTTCCTAACATAATTTTTTCATCTCTGATTCAATTCGTTACATAGCATCTATTTCAACAGTGTTTCATTTCATTTAAAACTTAACACTTCTCTTTTGGTTGCAGATTAAATAGAATAGAATAACATCAAATCTGCGATGCGATAAGCTTGGCAAGAAGCATGAGCTATTTATAAATACACAAATATAAAGAGAAAGGCTACAAAAAACAAACACATGCTTTTATGATATGCAGCGCCGCTTTGAACGAACAGCAAAATAAACACAAAGCCTTTCCGGGAGGTCATAATCCCCTTAATAATAACAGAGCTAATAGAAGCAATAACAGATGTAATACATTGTTATTTATCGATGATTCCGATGATCACATTGATAATGGACGAATCATTTCCCCACCACTCGTTTTGGAAATGTCCAAATTGGTTCAGTATTTTTTGTAACATTCAGCAACATTATTCAAATTGTTACTTTCTTCGCTGTACAACATTGTTGTAATCGATACTTTGTCTCCTTAAATAATGATATTTATTGAATATAATAAGAATGAACCATTGACAAGATTGAAACCAAAGTATTTTCCTGATGATTTCGACACTTCAGAGACCCTTTCGAGAATAATAAAATCCTAGAAACCTATGTGTCCTTCGTATTGTTGTGGTGAGGTCTACTTTCGAAGGGTTTTATGGTGCCCTAAACGAAGATAACATTTTAGAAATTGTGGTAAACATATCAATTCATCTAGAAGGATAGAGAAACAAAAATAAACAGGCTCTATTTTTGGTGAATATGGCAATCTTCTGTTGAATAACCAATCCATTGCTCATCTGTAAGGATCTCTTTGTGTCAATTGGAACTAGTAATCATGGTTAGTTAGGAAAAAAAAACAGCTTGAAAACAAATGATTTTAAAATTGTACAGACCATTGTATTCAAAATAATAAAGTTGCTCTAACCACTGTACCATTTTACAACCTGTATCAAAATATCTATTCGAAGAACATCTATTCAATTACAGAGAAATGAGTATTCAAAGTAGAAATATAGATATTCAAACTGAAAAACTCTAGGAAATATATCACTTTGAATGAACTGTAAAGAGTTAACTTCAATGTTCAAGTTGAACAATGAATGTCTCTTACACCTGTCCATTTCCAATGATGATTCCTGAAGTTCCTTTTTGAAATATGCCCATGAAATTTGTTCATACTTGCAAGATCTGGAGACCTAGGAAACCATTGTCTTCCTCTTGTTGTATATCTTATAAATTAGAAAGAATGAGACTGAGTTGATTTTTCGAAAAATGACTTCAGACCTTTTTGTACTGTTAAATTTTCCGCGGAATCTCTGATGGATATTGCATTATAAAACAGCATTTACTAGGTATGATAATTAGAAGGAAAAAGGCTTTTTTACCAAATAATTCTTATGGAAAATACACCCTACACAGTACACAATTTTCTCATTTGAGGAAAGTATACCTACAACAAACCAGATGCCACTCTCTGTTGTTGATCAACTCATGTGTAGCCTTCATGAAATTATAATCTGTTTGCGATACGAACACACAGTAATGAGTATCCCCGACACGACTTCTGAATCGAGTGCAACCAGATATCAAAAGCTTTACATTTTTATCGACAACTCGTTCAATTTTATCCCAACTCGTTACGCGCACTTGCTGCTGCGATACCTACACTCGTCTTTGGAATATTTAATAACTGGTTGATAATTAAAAGTGGCCTCAAAAGTTCATTCACAAGTGGATTCCCACAGTGAAAGACAGGAGGCAGCTAGATATTATGTTAATCTTGAGCTCTAGAACGACGTGGGTACGTACCATAAGCGGCTCGTCGAATATTTAGATTACAGTTTTGGTGATTTAACCAATAGGTAATCGAATATGTTTTCCAGTCATTTGCAATTCAATAAACAATGTGCAAAATATATGATGGTAAGGCCCCCACGAGAAAGAGAATCCATATTTATTCAGTTGTTGACTAGCCTGAAAGCTATTGGAAGGTATCAGAGATCCAGCTGGAAATGTATCTGATACTGTACAGGGACTGATCTTCATAACTGGTTAAGGTGGAATAAAAAGGCAATGAGGTTACTAATGAACCAACTGAAAAGGGCTACACGCTTCTTTGGTCCAAAGTTAGCTCACGACTAAAAAAATAGTCTGGGACAACACACCAATACAAAAAGATGGTGAACTGTGATACGGACTGCCCTCAACAAAATTCTTATTTCCTCTCTGTGTTGCCTCCAAATGAATGAACACAGCCAAGCCACTGCAATAATTTATGTTCGTGACACGCTTACTTGTTTGACGCCATATTTGTTTACGTTGTGTAGCGCCCCTAGCGGTACTCAAAAATACCAATAAAATGATTCCCATGTCGATTGAAGAGGATCAGACTTGATAATTGTGGTAGTTCTTCGATTGGTATGAACAATTCTTTATCTACAATAAATCCAAATGAGCACACATTATCGAACATTGTTTTTCCTCCAGAAACACAGACACCAAGTTGTGATAACCACCTAATGGCATCGTCGATTGAACGCAATGTAACAAATTTATATCTTTCATACCCCCCTTTCCGAGTGCTTTTCGAATATTCCGTTATGAATGGTGGTGATTCAACTGTCCATTTTGAATGTTACATTGAAAGGAAAGTGAAATTGCGCAGAATACATCACACCCCTCAGGGTTAGAGGAGAACCCCTTTCATGGAAATATATTATCAGCAGTTTGTTTGCCGCCAGAATGCTCATGCCGGATATGTGGGATCCTACTTTGCCATGAGATACTGACAAATGAATGAGTACCAAGAGTTTATTCAGATTATCAATCCGTTGTTATGCCATCTGAATTATTTTCGGGAATAATAGTTCAGTTGTACAGTGTGTCTCACTTTCAATGTTTTTTCTTCAGGATATCTGTATTATTTTCAGAAATTTTCATAAACGCAATCTTCACTCATTGTGGAGTCTGATAATTCAATTGTTTCAATATTCAACTGACATGTTCTCGATTGAAATAATCATGCTCTGATTCAACGTTGTTTCATAAGCTGGTTGGTGTGGTCGTTTTAATTTTGTCCCACTGCATAATCGCCCATCGAGTTCTAGGTGTCCGAGTGGCCTCAGAGCACCGAACCAACATCCATGGGTTCGCTGACCATCGATATTCTTTCGTTTGCCGATGTGTTTCGAACGGAAGTCCGTGGGATTATTAATGACTTCACATGACGCCGTTCGTATTTTATACCATTCACTAATTCAGGTTTACTACGCGACTGCTTTTTGTGGAAGTTCTTTTAATTGCGCTCTCTCGATGATGATTTCTCTTTTCTCGAGTGGGTCCCGTCAATTATTGCGAGATTTAATGCAATGGCGACTCGTGAAGTCTCCAACATGGACAGCTGATGGACTTGAAATTCGGCTATGAAAGTCCGCTGGATCAGGGTTTTAACATAAATACTCAAATGCTAGATGGCTTCGAAGTAGCTAGATTTTGAGATTCCTTGATGAATATTCTTTCGATAAAAATAATGTCATGTTATTCCTGATACCTCCAAGTATATGTAGACAAAGTGTTATAATGATTGGTTGAGTAATATACCCGTGAAACTCTCTGTATAACATTAGTCCATTCCATGTCTAATTCACCCCTATATGAGTTATATCATTTTCAAGAGAAAACTGAAGTATGTGCTGTATAACTGTTGATTTTTCCCATCTTCATTTTCTTTTTTTTGTTGTTTAATACATTTGTTTCCTCAATATTGCAGAGTATAGTTTATATCTGAATTTTTCAGTTAATGTTTTGAGGATATGCGTTTTCTATTTTCATTAATAACATCGTTGCTACTGTTATTTACTCTCTTGAGAATTATGTCATTTTCCATTCTGTAAAATCAAACACCTACATCTGAACAACTAAAACTATTTGTTCCACAATTTGGAACACTATTCCTTATTTTTATATTGTATAAAAATATTCTATTATATAATATAGCATAGTCTTGTCCTGGTTAAATCTACTGATTATTTGTAATCTGTGCGATTCTGTTACCTAAATCTCTAAATAAATAAATAAATGAATCAGTAGAAAAGGAATATCAGACATAAATGAAATAAATATAGTTCAAACTGAAAAATACGCTTTGGAGATGAACTAAATAGTCAAAAATGGTTATTGGAATAGAAATAAATCGATTAGGAAAAATATTGTCATTATATTGAAGCGGGGTGTTACAAAGATCAGTTTTTATTAAGCGCCCCACACTTTTTTCACAATAACAATATTTTTCCTGATCAATTTATTTCCACATTGATAATTATTATTTTTGCCCTCAAAGTTCATCATTGGAGCGTGTTATATTTTATTATCCAGGTTGATTGATTTCCTAAGAACTTTCCATGAAACTGAAACTTCAATATTCGATCGAATTCTTCTATTTCTTTTTCCATTTTGTCCTTGTATTACCTCTTTTAACATAATGCAGAATTATTTCGTTCTCATAGCCTTTATCTGAGGTGATTTTTCATGGAAATAACGTTTTGTGTATGAAAGAATTGAAATTAGATGAGCCTATCTGAATGATAGTATTCAATTGTTGATTTTCCTTGTACCATACCAGTACCTAGAATGTGAGATCTTGGCTTCATATTCTTTGCAATTCTAATTTGGAATATATCCGGAATACCATCGATTCGCAAAGGAATGCAATCCTTAAAATGGGCATAGATGTAACCAAATATTGAGCTGGCATTTTCAGATAACCCAGGGAGAAAAATCAGCAACAAAGAGAAAACACTGATCACTTCATGAAGCATGAAGTTTTCGCAATAATCTCTCGCAAACATCCAATTAAAATACTTCCTATGCAGGAATTACAGCTTGACCTCCTTTACCGAACATTCAGATGAATAAACAAACTCAGTTTCGTTTATTAAACAATACAGTTTATCGATAGAGAGTCAATTCGTTCACAAATTGCTGAAACAGATGTCCAATATAATCATAAACATTTCAGCCAGTTCACTAGAATTGTAACAAAACATTTGAACGTGTGCAACACCACCAAACTTACAAACAATTAATAATTTCCAGACAGGCCAAACACAACGTCCTATTAATTTACACCCACATACCCAACTGGACAGAAAATCATGGAACCAACAAACAAATAACGGCGATAAACAGGAAAAGTAATGTCAACAAAACAGTCACACGAACTGGGAATCAGCTGAATCGATCCTATTTATTTTCGCGAATATATTGCCGACTCTCGAAAAAGTAAATCAAATCAAATCTGCCGTCTGCGCAGGAAAAGTTCTTCGGATACGAGCAGCATCTCTGGACCCACGGCGTTCCAGGTTCAAGACCGGAATTACGTCTGCTTTGTTTGGTCCTGGAGATGTCTCCATTGTACCGGAAGATGTCGAAAATGATTGAATTAATATTTATAAAACGAAACAGAAGAAGAGGTTTTGTTTCAGAAATCGATAACAGAAAGTTTCAGATCATTTCTCACACTGTTGGTCATTTTCAAGTGTTACACAATTTCATGCCAAGTGGGTTTGAAACCACATCGAATAATGCTCGAATATTTTTGATATATCAGATGGTAAAAAACTGCGAGTAGTTCAAAAACTATTCCCAATAACTTGGAAGAAAGTTTGCTATTTCATTAAAGTCGTCATAACGACTTGAATGTTTTTAACTAAGGACGTTCTATATATTTGTTATTGTCGAAACAAGTATGTTTGCGAATATTTTCTGCCGTGGGAGAGTTGAATTAAACTCTACACTGAGCAAAAATTATTGTACTATTTTTCTCACAGTTTCAGCTGACTTTCCATTGAAAACAATATGGTGCTCGAAAAAAAATCAATTAAAGATAACCAGAACGATATTAGTACCTTTTGGGGTTGCAAACAACGATAAGTCAGTTTCATTCCTTCCTAGGAGCCGACTTTAATTCTCATCCAAATTCAGAAAGCTCCAGATGTCATGAAATTATACCTTATAAACGCAACAGGTGAAGTCTGCAGCAAGTGCCATGAGAATCAAAGGTGTTCAACTGTTCATCTGAACATCTGCCTCACGTATTAGTCACTGGCAGTTGATATATTCAGATTGTGAGCCAAGAATAATAGTTTTCGAGCTACCTGAGTACATCGTTGAGGTCTTCACTTTGTCCATGTTCGATCAGATCAGAAGCTTGATGAACAATTCGAATTCTATTAGAGGCATGAAACAAGATGGAACATCGTCAAACTCAAGTTTGTTTTCTGATCCTCATTAGAAAAAATCTACACCGAATAGAAGGATCTTGTATATGCTAATATTTCTTTTTTTTTAATAGACTCGGTTGTGACCTTCGGACTAGGAACTTCTCGTACTAGAAACAGATCACTTCACGTGTTTAGCAGTTTATTTTTCAATATTGCATGAGGTTGGTGTGTGAGATTCGTTCGATTCACGTAATTTCGTGCAACTCTGGAGCGATTGCAGGCAAAATGGTCTATTCGATTCGAATCGGAATACGTTGAACGTATCCGCAAACCGGAAATCGAAATTTCTCAGCATTTCTCTCCTTTTTATTATGCCTGGAGCAGTCGAAGAGGAAGAAAAATAGTCTATTTTTGTTTTCTGATTGAATCTCATGAAGATGTCTAGTAGGATATTGAGTTTGATTCTGGGATCGTATGTTTTCTTTCTATTCTATATTTTCTTCAACCATCAGAACTTTGGATTCAAACTCAACATTCATATTGTGATATTTTGGATACTGAAATGCTTTCCCAGTTATTTTGTCAAAAATAATTCAGAGTTGAAACAAATGTCTTTAAACCTTCACACAAAAATAATGAAAAAAAAATGAATTCAAACACACTTCTTTGCGTGCTACACAGTCCATGGATAACACCTTGAATTTGGAAATAGTGAGAGTGATTTTATGGATGCTCTGGAGTGAATTATACTCAGCCAAAGTGATAAACATAAAAAACTAATTGATTTCGTGTATGAGGACCTGCAGACGGTCCTGATTTACAACACGTTGGTCTGGTTTGGACTTAAGGATGCCTGAAGCGTGTTGTTCTTAACCTGCATTCGGATACACGAGTAAGATTGTTGACTCCAACATGATGCTGAGGTCAAGGAAATCGAAAATACTACGCGAATAGGTTGGGTCTAGCATAATTCCGTGAATGGGCACGATCCTGAACAATGTTCATTCATAATTTACTCATCCAACGATAATGATAGAGTTGCCGTTTCATAGTCAATCGAATTATTATGTTGATATTCAAGCTTTTTATTTTTATTGGAATGAAACTATCGTGTACGAAGTCAATTTGAAGACGTAAGTAACCAATCACTACAAAATTAGGAATTCCAATCATGGTCTTGGTTCATGAACTTCATTTATATTCATTGAAAATTTAACCAATATTATATGAAATATATAAAGACATCGCATTGAGTTTATTTTTTTAAAATACTGGCATGTAAATATCAACTTTTGACATATTCAATACGGAAAAATAGCTCCTGAAAATATTCAAAAAACACTCTTATACACATATTATAAAATTCCTTCGTCTCATTTTCAATTCATCATAATAATAAAATCACCACCATTTCGGAAATTCAATTCCTATTGAAATATCAATAGGTGAGCTGTATATGTACCAATTAAATAAAACGTTCATGACAATTAGCAGTCACTGAAATGAACTAACTATCTGAGAAAGATTCAAGATTTCATGAGAGGAAGTTGATTATCGTTATGAAAACAAGACAATGAAATTGCCATCAAGTGAGGCACTATTTTCTACAATTAAAGTATTAAAGCACGTATTTTATATAATATCAGTTGATTTGGTTTATTAAAATCGTACTAAATGACTTTCTGAGGAAACTATATGTATATACTGCTCTGTACCATCCACATATCAAAACTTGTTAACAAATTATATTTCTCAAATTTAATTCACCGAGCACAAATTATTTGTGTAACAATATCAACTGAAAATAAAAGTGTGTGCTTGAATTCTATTAATAGTTACATTAATTTAAATCCGTTACAAACTTCTAGTAACTTTCACAATCAGCAACCTACGTACACTGCTTTGATGTTATGAAAACATTAAGTGAGTCCAAACAATGTGGTTAGGTCTCCTTCACCCACACACTGACGTCATAGACAATTGACGTACGGTCACGAATACGTACCGAGCCATAGTATACGATAAAACATCATCCATACCTGTCTACCTACCTCTATAAATTTCTTTCGGCACGTTCGTGATCGAATATGTAATAAAAACAAAAAAGAAGGAGCAGGTGCATATCTGATGGGATTCGTTCAGCTCCCAGCAGTTTTGTGGTACGAAAGATGAGGATTCGTTAAGACTCAAACGTCTAAATGAGCTTTGATAAATGAATGTAGGAAGAGGTATATAAGCCTTACAAACCGGATATCAAAAATTGAGGAATTTTTAATTCGATCAGGAATGTTTTGAATTGGAATCCCAACAATCTCTATGTATATAATGTGTATACAGGGTGAATCTTTGGGCGACAACTTCATCATCAAAATATCATAGCTCTTTACATATGCTTCAAACTCAGAAGCTGGTGAGATTTGGTGATATTTCATTGTATCCCTGTCAAAACAATGGAATCTGTGGGAAACTACTACTTGCATGCAGTACTATAGATACTGTAAAATTTTATGATAATCCAATTGTACTGGTGTGAAATCGATGGAGATTTTCCCGATACACATCAAGCAAAACCGTTACGAGATATTCTCAGCTCCAACTACCTATTATAATGATTGTTTACTTCCTCTTGGTGCTACCATTTGCATGCCGTGTTATATTTTCTCAGATTTCTTCACCAGCATAGTGTACATTATTGTTGTATGAGATTTTTCAAAGAAAAAATTATACAGTTCTTAGACTGATAATAACTTGAACCCAATTGCTCTTTATGAGATGAGATATTGGAATATCGAATGAATTGTTGGAAGATTATGCTGAACACATCAAAAAAACGGTCCCAGGTCTTTAGAATGGTCCAACCGTGCCTCCATTTCCAAAAACCACACACACCAGTGACACGTTGAGGATGCATTTGTTCACATGTTCACAGAACTTCCGATGAGGCAGTTTTGGGGATCAATAAATAGATCAAAGTGAAAATATGCTTCGTAGCATTGGATGATTTGGCTCAATAGATCAGTACCCATTTGTTGATGCTCAATGATCCATTCT
The DNA here is from genome assembly GCA_037013635.1 of Plagiodera versicolora. Taxonomy (NCBI): domain Eukaryota; kingdom Metazoa; phylum Arthropoda; class Insecta; order Coleoptera; family Chrysomelidae; genus Plagiodera; species Plagiodera versicolora. Next base: position 72,490 of record CM072990.1, read on the forward strand.
GCCAACCATCTCCGCTGTGCATGTTCATAAGGCTCCAATTGTTGTTTCAATCGAATTTTGTAAGCATGTAGACACAGACCTTTAGTGAGTTTATGTTCCTGGATTGTTACTAACACTCTAAAGCATTGCTTCGATATTGTATGGCTCGTTTTTGAATCACTTCACAGTTGAACACAAGCATGTCTTTCCTCCAAAAAAGCCGACCTCACAATGCCCAACATAAGCTTGTCAGAGGTGACCATACCTTTGAAGTCATCCATCTCGATGCTTGGTATAACTATCAGCAATAACCTTTCTTGGGAAAATCACGTGAGATCAATTGGTAAAAGTGCATCCCAAAAACTTGGTTTTCTGTTTCGTGCCAGGAGCTATTTCACTTCCAGTCAGCTGCTTACGATCTATAAGGCACAAATCCGACCTGTCCTGGAATACTGTTTCCATGTTTGGAGTGCAGCACCTAAACATATCCTGAAGCTGTTGGATTCTGTCCAAAAAAGGGCAATTCGTCTCGTCGGTGATGCTTCGCTTACTAACTCGCTCACTTCTCTGGAACACCGTAGAAGGGTTAATGATCTGTCTCTATTCTAAAGATATTTTCATGGGCGATGCTCTTCTGAAATATCAACAATCGTTCCTCCTTTGGCGGTCTCTTCGAGGTTAACCCGTCAAGTCCAGTCTTCACACCCCTTTGTGGTTAATTTGGTGACCTGCAGAACATCTCTTTTCAAAGACTCGTTCATCCAACGAACAGCGAGGCTCTGGAACTCATTGCCCAGGGAGGTGTTCCCCGAGGCATATGACCTTCAGACATTTCAAAAGAACACCAATTCCTACCTCCTTTTCCTTAGTTCTCACGATGTTCTCTGAACATTACAGGATGTCTCACTTTCGTGAGAAGTTTTATATAAAAAAACGAAGTTGAAACACTATTTCGACCATGTTTCGTATGGAATCTTGGAATTGTGGCTACCAAGCTTCAATTATTCTTTTTTGGAAAATGAAGACACTTTGTTTTATCGTGTGACTTTGCTAACCTCAAACTGTCAAGTTGTCAAGTTGTTCTTGTTCTGTCAGGGTTACCAATACCTTATTGTATAATTGGCGGAAATGAATGAACGGATCATTGTTCTTTAATTGAACACACCACCTCTTGCACCTTTTCTATAAAGCCTCCAGCAACCTATTGAAGCTAAAGTCTTGTGCGAACGCATTCAAGGAAAAGCTTCGATTATCTCTCAATTAATGCTCGTATTCACGATCAATTCAACAAGGAGGTGCCCTTGATTAATGCAATAGCTGATTGATCCTACGAATCTGAAAGGAACGTCGTGAGTAGTTTTTAATTGAATGGTATTTCAAACCGGGAACCGTAAAGTGATTAGGAAAAGTGATTAGGAAATCTTTGTGAATGGGATTTCATTCTTCGTATAATTAAAAAGTATAGTGCAGAATAGGCGAGTCGTAATTGACTGAGTCTCTCCGCCGTCTTTCCTGAGGAGTTTCAGTGCATGTGGAAGTGTTTGAAGTTCTGAGTCTAGGCCAAGGAGTAGTGAAAACTTTGTTGAATTTCGTGTCAGAAGAATATTGACGTTGGAGATGGAGGTTGAATATACCGAGTGATTCACATCAGGAAATTTGTTCAACTGAGATAAGATAAGATAAGACATTTATCGACTTTTAAAACTAGATCAGTTGGCAATGGAAAGGAAGACCAAAAATTTTACCTTGAAGTTTTGAATGGTTTTGAGGTGGATATCGAAATCACAGGAGGAAGTCTTGAAGTAGAAACTCATGAATACGAATACGATCCCACAACAGTTCACCAATTAGTACTTATGATTATATGATTTCAAGTAACTATACATGGTCTGATTTCAAATATTCCCTAAATTCTAACATATTATCAACTCTGTTCCTTCATACTATATTTGGTATACCACTTCAATGAACATGATTCTGACAAAAAATGTTCGAACATTTATTGTAATTCTTTCAGAGCAACTCATTTGGAGTGAGGTTACCTAAATGGTAGATATCATTGGAGATGTCGATTTTTACCTAAAAACAGAAGAGGCTCTCACTCATTATATTTGTCCTTCCGATTTTTTTTCCATTTGGAATTACTCTGAGAATTGAATTGAACAACGACATTCTACAAATTGGTCAAGTTCAATCCAGACGTTTCTTTTGAATTTCGTTTTGAACAAAAACACAGTATAATCAGACATGGGGTCGATTTATCACTACTAGAATATCATTTTTATAACAACAGGAAAACTCACACCATTATTTGTTTTTCTTGAAACAATTTGCATGATTTCCAATCATACCTAAAATAGTTCATTTCGGTCTAGTTTACTAACTATCCAATCTCGATAAGAGCACTTTATCGGAAAGACATGAACTTGCTACCAAGCTCCCGCATCGCAAACAAGCTAGTTAAAAAAAGAGAGCATTTCCTAAGAGAGTTACGTCACATCCGCTCGATATTGTTGCTCGACAGGTAGAGTATCAAAGAAGGTCATGATCGACTACAGTTTATTGGTCTTGGTGATCATAAATGAGGTTATGAGCTGATCGAAGAAGATGAAAATAGTAGTTGCATAAAGGCAAATATCATTCAATTAGATTCGTCGTTTCGACAAATTGGCTTTGATATACAGGATGTGCTGGAAGTTTTGAGTATAAAACTCTGAGTATGTCTTGACTGAATTTCGGTTGGATACAGTCAGTGAAATTGTGGAATCCACCTCGTTAAAATCATCGAGAACCTTCAAACAAATTATTACATTACTACGTCATAACTGTTCCTCCTACGCTGTATGAGCTGTCTTTATTATGTTTTGGATTCTTTGGAAACGAGAACAGGATATTACATCTATCATTTTCATCATCTCACTGTTTTCAACGAAATCCCCTGGTTCTGTTTATGTTTACATATTTCAAAGCAAACAGGAACTGTCAGTCAAACTAGGTACTTAGTAGAAATGAAAATATGAGTATACGTATTACGATAAAGGTACCATTCACGTAATACTTGGTTCATTGATCATGAGATTTTGGATCTTAAAGCTACTAAATCATAAGAAAATTGTGAAAAGTTGTTTGAGGAAATCAATGCTGTTACTGCTCATTCTAGAATTTAATTATTACAAAGGTTAGGAAATATCAGGTTATACATATGAGAAAGATCAATAATTCTGAAATATTATCCATCTATTTTGCAGATAATTTCGCAGGATTTTGAACATCTCGCAATGTTTCATTTCATTTTCGTTTCGTTATTTCAAACATTAATTGAATTATATGATATATTTACTGTTGTTGCACCCTGATTTTTAGATGAACAACCTCGCGTTTTTAGTTTCTTCCATTCGAAATTTTTGAGGCTGTTTATCAATCCACTTGTTTCACATCTTCCATTGACTTGAATACGAGTCATTATTGAACAATTCCTCTGAGACTTCTCCAAACAAAAATTCAAAGAAATGGAAAGCAATACGTTTTCAATCATACCTAATTTTTCTCAAATTCATCAGTGACCAAAGAATAGAGAAGAAAATAAATGACATCTTTTCGTGAACATATAGGATCACCTTGTATTCAATATTATAAATTGACACTTATGTTGGTGTCTACAGTTGATTAAGTGGTAATTCTTGGTTATTCCTCTCGCTCAACATTTTATACTGATGCAGGTATAATTTATTAATTCTTCTTAAAGCTTTCCACGAGACCTGAAAGCTACTTATATCATTACCATATCCGAAATACTGTAATTCCATCGTTCATAATTCATAGCACTACATAAGTATAGATTATTGTTATTTTCTTGATTTGCATAATAAATATATATCGCGACAATGATACGTTGGCACAGCACACCCATTCGAATGAGAACAAAAAATCATGATATTATAATTCATACTTTATGCGATGATAAATATCAGTTGTTCTATGTTTGTCAAATTATCCTGAAGGTAAAACATATCGATGCATTATTAGTATTCACATGTAATATAAATAATATGATTTATTGTGATTGTGTTGATCGGACAATATAAACGCCACTGTGTTACCGATGGCGTCATATCCTCAAAAACATGAACTGAAAAATGACAAATAGTAGCAAATTGTTCAAAAAATACACAGAAGATTTTAATCGGGCCAAATCATCGTGAAAGTCATAATGAAGCCAAAATTTTCGTGTTGATTTATTGAAAAAAAAGCCGAACTGAATATTTGCAAAAAAAATTTGATGGTTTGGTGAAAAATGACCAGCAGAATTTTTGATGGATGAATTGATGTTGCTGAACGAAACACTAGAGACTAGAAACATGAATGAAAAAGGGCATTAAGGTTTACATACTCTGATTTAATTGGATGATTTGTATAGAGTTACAAATTGAAGAACTGGAGCCGAGTCAATGCCTGAAACAAACTCAATTCGATCCATTCACGAAAAAGGTAACTACCCAGTAGTAGCTGAGAGCAAATTTTTAATCAAATTCGAAACAATGTTGCTTTGATTTGATTTGCCTTCGTCTCGAATTTGTTACTCTAGTAATGTAACGGTAAATGAGGAAAGTTTGTGGAAATTGATTAGACGAGACTAATTTGGGAGAATGATTCGATGCAATCTCGGAGGAATAATTACATATACATTGATCGCAACACAGGAAAGATCCAATGGAAATTCAAATTTTGAATATCAGAAATAACAAAAAAATATACCATTGACACCATGAATAAAGATTGACCCCACCCCTCACGGTTGCGATAAGAAAATACAGTCACTACTGACGAAACTCCACAGTCATTACCTTTGTACCTTTTCCCAAAGTGAGTACAGACCCACTTGGCATCAAATTGTGCGACACTTAAAAATCAATGATGCTATTCTCAAAGAATATTCGGTACAGGACAGTGTGAGCTGCATGGCCTGCTACCCAGGTTAGAGGATGGTCTATTTTGTCTGACCAGCTCTAAAAAATTACTTTTCAAAATTGATTGTTCCTGAGGATATATGGAATTTTCAGCTTCAGAGAAAAATATTCATGTTTCAGACAAGCAAGCTATAAATTTGACCTTCGATAATTAACCATGCACCAGGAAACGATTTTTGAGGATATCATGGATCCTTTAACGAAAAACCACTAGAAATACTCTTTATTGGGGAGAACTCTACGCCCCTGTGGTTGCCTCGCTTTCGGAGCACACACAATTCCTTCAATACTTTTCATAACAATGGCTTCCAATAAGATAAACTGTTCTATCGAATCCTCGGAATCCATACCATATAGTAGCTCTAGTTCGCCATAGTAACGATATCTGGAATCCTATTCGAATAGATATTCGAAAGTTTTCGATTTCTCTGCATTGCCCCTCTTCCGGTAGAATTATAGGACATCGAAATCCCGTTTTTCAATGGCTCGGAATCAGTCTCTGTGGAGCAAACGAGACAAAGAAAGACACAACCCCTTTCTATTTTAACGACATGGTGCACTTTAACAAAATACATTTACTGGATTAGTTGGGTTAGGATCAGTGTTGACAGAGGCGGGACATTTCAGCAAACTCATTCAAATATGTGGGAGTGCAATTTCATAAAGAGTCTTCATAATCGGCAATGTCAACTACCATTGAAGACGTGAACAGAACGTGAACAAATATGGTGGAGATCGAGTGAACGATTCACGAACGTTAGTGATTCTACTGCGATTCAGTTGTGTTTTTATTTCATTCAAAGCTGCCAACATTATCATCATTATCTCAGATTTGCCATATCTAATGGAAACTTTCGAGATCGAGAATAATTATCGAGAAGGTCACTACAAGAAGTGGTTCAATTACCGTCCCTCTCGAGTGTTTTTAAAATTGCTTGAAATCCAGTACAAAGGCGAATTATCTCGCAATTTTTCTTCTTAATGTTCAAATCGACCCACGAAATACTCTTTCCTTCGATGAATAAGATAAGATGATGACATGTGACCAGCGATAGATGACAAATGAGAGGTGACAAGCGACACATGACAGTTGACAAGCAACACTTCATAGCTGGCAGGTGACTAATATCTGATCACACGTCACAGACGGCAGAAATTGTGCCTGAAAGAAAATCTCTGAGAAAGTACTACTTCTTGATTTTGCATGTTATTTGAACACCTGATAGTTAGCCGGCTGTGCATAGCTATTAATTATTTCCCAGTATATTAAATATTACCTTCCTGTAAGTCAATATCCTATGGGATTACTTGGGAATGTTATTTCAAATATGAGCGTTTTAGTTCAATGACTTTCTCGAATTACTATAATACGCTTAAATAAATCCCAGACGATCAATGAAGCATGTTATTTTAATATACAAGAGTTTCAGCTTCACCTTCCATGATAATTCTATTTCGTGTTTCTTACTTCAGGTGGAGTTTTTGTTTTTAACAAAATGGTGAATTCATTTGAGAGATGAAATGATAAAAATAAGTACATGAAAGAGGTATGGCATTCGTTATAATTATAACACCAATACCAAAGTCTGATCTAAATAGTGAATGATTTAAGAAATGTTGAAGATAAATCTAGATGACAGCAGATCGTCCGTATTATATTCGAAATAAATCATCGCTGTTTTTCATTCCCGTGTTTTCTGAAGTCGACTAAATAGAAATTCGAAAACAGTAAATATTGACAATGAAGCGTTACACCGAAAATTGCGAATCCACCAAGAATCTATCAAAATCGGATTACCAGCGCGTATGATGCTGCGAATAAAATTCCATACAAAACAGAATTCACCCTCTGATGCGCCAAATCCATGGCACCCCCGAAATTCCCCTCTTTTTTATCACACTTGTAAAAACGTAACATCAGAAAAATGCCACTTGATAAGCGAAATGCTTTGGTATTTATGATTGACAGGTTGCCAAAAAACGCATCAATGAGTGATAGAATCAGTGGGAAGGGGTGTATATGGTTTTTATAATCGAAAATTCATAAATAGTGAATTGAAGGCTCTACTATGATTAGGGTCTATTCGTTTTTCAAATGAAGATTGATTCAAAATGAATATGATTATTATTTTCATTTATCAAAACTACTGATAGATTTCTTGCTTATTCTTTGAATACTTTCGTTTTTTTAAATTGGCATCATTGTGCAGTGTTGCCAACTGTATCAGTAGCGTAATTTCAGAAATGCAAAGATAAAATATGGTGTCTTACTTAGTGCAACAATGACGTCACTCTGAATTGAGCTGAATTAAAGTTGAAATTCACCAACCTGAACTTCTTCTGAAGAAGCACTGGATATTTTCAGTCTTTTCAGATAGTTGACTAGCCCAATCTGATTTATATTCAATATCATTCAATAACCAAAATAACAAATAATCGATTGGAAACAAAACCGAAACGGTTACTTTTCTCCCTCTGTATTCATTTAAATCTCACGGTGAGTTGAAATCACGGATTCATCAAAGCTTTGTCTTTCAACCCTCTTCATATTATTTGCTCAGTATTCTCATATCACAGCCTACCCCGCAGGTACTCAGTTACGTTCATGGCCTGCTTGTCAGAATTCGTGAAATATCTTGGTCATCGGGATTATATTTTGTCACGTGACTGCCAAATTTATACCGTGTAGGCGAGCTATAATCCTGGAAATTTCGATTGGGAGCTGCAAGCAAATCTATACCAATTAGTATTTTAGTACAGACCCAATCAAGGTATATAAACATTGCCCTACAGGATATATCAATAACCTATTTCAGCTGTTTTAGCGTTTGATTGAAGCGTTTATGGATGTGAGCATGGCCTTCCTGATGTTATTGACGTACTAAATTTATGCATAGTTCGATCGATTGGTCGTTACACAATTTTGATATTCGATGTCGTTTGTTTGTGCATGAAGATATAGTTGTGACAGATGTAGGGAATAATACTACGGCAATACTTCACAGCGATTCCAAATTCATCCAATATTCATGAACGATCTTTTCCCATTTGTTTCTATGTTTATTGCTGCATATTTCACAAGAAAAGAATAACAGAAGTATTTGCAGAATCTCTACATACTAATAAATGCATGTCGAAATACCAGCAAAAATAGGGAATTCATTTAAAGAGGATTGAGAATTAAGAATCAATTGTTTCTCAGTCATTCCCATAGAACTGGCAACAGCGCATGTACTGACAAGCTGTCACAATTCTCATCCTTCAATAATGGACTCATTTTCAAGGTTTACCTCTTTCAAGCCACGTTCATTCTTCATAATTTCCCGTTTCTATAGCAATATCAATTATCGTAGTTTTCTTGATAGCACTCAGGGATCAAGTTCCATTTGGCATTTCGTTTCATGATGAATACCATTGATAATGAAACTCAAACTGATGAGATGTACTCTCGTAATGTTAATGTTAGTTCCATCAACGAAATATTCAATTCCAAGTTAGATTTCAGGTTGCTGATGCAGTTGGATCCTTTGTAATTGACCGAGGTTAAGAAATTGACAGACACCCAGTATTCTTCCGCAATTCCATGTACAAGTCTAGTTTGAAATTTACTGCCCAAAAAAACAACCTCATTAATCCAGTTATAAACAGCAGCTCCTGTTGACACTTCAGTGAGTTCTCTCTGCAACAATCTTATTCCATTTCGTATTTACCACGAGGACCCATAAATCATTAAGATGCGGTTTCATATTTCTGCGATACTAAATCACACTCGAGGTTTCGTGAGAAAATAAATATCACGTACCTTCATTTCATTTCGTTTCATATCGTCTTGCAAAGCTCGCTGTTTTTGTCCGCAACATCTTCGACTCATTAATGTTGTTTTTCTCGCATCCGCGTTTAATTCATTGAGGATGGTTTTATCATTTCGTTCGATGGTAGAGCTCAGATTACAATTCTCATTTCTCGTTTATTTCTTTGCTCGGGAGCGTACACAGAAAGATCTATGCGATTATAAATATGAAGACTGCTGACAATAATTCAAGGCCATGACAGTTCAACTCATGTTGAACAAATTAGATTTTGAAGACGCGCTGTACAGAGAGTGAAATATGAAGCTAGGTGTGGGCACCTAAACATGTCCTGAAGCTGTTGGATTCTGTCCAAAAAAGGGCAATTCGTCTCGTCGGTGATGCTTCGCTTACTAACTCGCTCACTTCTCTGGAACACCGTAGAAGGGTTAGCGATCTGTCTCTATTCTATGGATATCTTCATGGGCGATGCTCTTCTGAAATATCAACAATCGTTCCTCCTTTGACGGTCTCTTCGAGGTTAACCCGTCAAGCCCAGTCTTCACACCCCTTTGTGGTTAATTTGGTGACCTGCAGAACATCTCTTCTCAAAGACTCGTTCATCCAACGAACAGCGAGGCTCTGGAACACATTGCCCAGGGAGGTGTTCCCCGAGGCATATGACCTTCAGAAATTTAAAAAGAACACCAATTCCTACCTCCTTTCCCTTGGTTCTCAGTAGATTCACTTGAACTAAAGTCTAGAGAAAATATCACTCATATAACCAACAGTTCAACAGCTATTGAAGCAATTAATTTCAGTAGAGTCAACTCCAAACTTTACTTGAACATAGGAAATCATAACAATGCCAATGGATTTAGGAGACCAACATATGAATATTGCTGAGATCCACAGAACTGGCGAATAATCAAGGTCAAACCGAGTATTTCAGACTAGAAAACCCCAACAATTTTTGAGTTCTACCAAGAGACCAGGAGCCTTCGTCCTGTTTACTGTGCTGATGCAGGACATAGGCTTAGGTTCTTCGTAAGAGGAAAATATATGAAAGGCTGCTAGGAGTGTATTTTTCATTTTTTATAACAGGTCCAAAGAATGCACCTCAGTAAAGACTCATTATACTTCCCCTATTATAATAATACCGTAAGAAGTATTTGAATTTTGAAGAAATGTTCAAACATGCCGCTGTTTGTTCTGGGGCAAAGTAATAATGAATAGAATCAGCAGCTTTCTGGAAAAAATTAAACAATCCGTACCGACACACTATCGTATATTATAAAAATGGCGACTGTCTACAACCAGCTTTGAACTTAGCGATTGTAAGTTTTCATTGTACTCTTCGTATCTCACAGTAATGAATGAAAGTTGAGTCAATATACATCTTGATTTTATAGCAACTTTCATCATTTTAAAGGTGCCGACTCCTCTAACAGGCGGCATTGTCTAATCATGAAATTACATTTAATAAGACCCTGCTACCGCCTACAATGAAATCAAGTGTGAAAAATTTATTATCATCCAAGCATCTGTCGGGTAAACCTCCTCTGCCTATACAAACTCTTTTGCCCTTAGGGTTGCGGCGAGAAATAAGTTATACGTTCACAAATATTGACTTTGAAAAACTTTGTGTGAAGGAAAACTAGACTGAACACCACAGAACATCAAAGGAATATCTATCGATCGATCCATCGAGATCACATTTTGTAGACAAGACTTTATTTTATATTATATTTGTGGAAATGACCAAGAAATTAAACATTCAGTTCCATTGTCTATCAATTTATTTATTACCATAAACAATTGGTAGAATATCAAAACTTTCCATTCTTTCCAATATTGAATAGTATTTTCTGAACTGAAATTAGCCAACATGAAGTATAATGCTTCATTCTGAAATTGTTGAACTAATATTTGATTACTCTATAATTATAATCAAAAAATTATGTTGGCCACCTTGTAGAAGTTGTACGTGATGAATCCAGGTCAATAACAATTGAAAGATATCGATATATTCTGATATGTTCTGATATGTTCATAACACTGTATCTGGTTTATGATAATATGAGAAGTGTGTATTCATTTGGTTTCATTCATTAGATCCGCCTACTGCGTTTCTCATGGAATTAAGCCCGTTTGTTCGTGTAATCTAGAATAACGACAAACATACAGAGTTTTTCGCCTACTCGATAAATGAGAGTTAGAGAAAATTGAAGATGAGATTAGTTGACGCAGTTGATTTGTTATGGTGTATGTATTCATGAAAAATAGCTAGGATAGATCTGGTGTATAATTAATTATGCATCATGCATCACGCAGATCCCTCATAAGTTGGCGATACCCACTACTGTTGCCAAACTTATTGAATATTCTTGAGAACATCACTTCTCAATCAGTTGTTCATTATTGTTATAATTCTAAGAATGTAAATAGTAGACTCTTTTTTCCTTGCTTTACCGAATGAAATCTCTATGATAATAATGATTGATGATAATGATTGCTTTCCTTAAGGAAACATTTCTTTCATCAAACGCTTCTTAAACGTTTCTGAATTTGATTCAATCCCCATCACACGATTTCCTATGATCAATGTGATATTACTCTCGAATGGTCATTAGTGAGTTTGATCCGGTTTCGAATAGTACAGTGAGGGAATTGTGAAAAAAACTCAATTTGAATTTATAATTACCATATTTAATGCTGCCATTAGCAAAGTAATGATATAAATTATATAAATAAACCGTTTCTTACGGAGTTTTTCTCACGACTTTCCCATAATGACTCAAGATAAATGAATTCATTAATGATTTACACCAACAAAGAGAATATCTGATGTCGATTTATGCGTTATAATCATACTCGTAGTTCTAAATCACTCTCACAATCATAAATCTCAAGAAATTTTCGGGTTTATGCATAGTAGTCTCAAGCCCATAAATGACAAGTGACAAGTTTATACTTATTCAATCAATGATATGCATCTCGTGAAAAAATGTTAATTGTTTTATTTTATATGTGCTGTTTTGAATCCACAAAAAAGTAGTGTAATCCCAAACAATTAGAAAATACAATGATTTGATTGGGTGTCTCAAGTCGTTTTGTGAAAAAACACCTCGATATTATAATTGTTACAGGAACTATCACCCAGATTAATAATATAATGCATAAAGCAAACATTGCCATTTTATTTATTGTCGTTTCACTGAACTTAGTTTGATTATTTCCATATTCTATAATATATCTGTAACTGTAGAAAAGACACCCTTATCATGGTTGGTTTCACAATGAAATTAGAGCTTTCATGGCTCAGCGAAAAAAACGTTATGAAGACAGTATTAATTATAACCTACTTCCGATTAGTCATATCCTACGACGACTATTTTCATTAGTGATTAAATATGTCTAATAAGTGATGATTATCAATTAATATAATTGCCCTGTTTATTCGAATTGGCAAACCATATACAAACTTCGATACATTTCATATGAATATTCACTTATGAAAATCGAGTATATACAGGGTGTCTGAGAAAATAATAATTCAAAATAACTGATTTGTTTATTATCACGATTCTGAGTTCATATTAGTGTATTCCTTATTGAATATGCATTGGATTTCATCAATTATTTTGAGCATTATATATAAGTTATCCAAAAGAAACCGATTTCCTATATTTCAACAGACATCCAGTATACATCAGAGAAAGAAAAAAATTGAGATAATGTGAACGTTTTGCATCATTAGAGTACAAGTTGTTGTTTCCAGGAAAATAACTATGACTATTTCGCATACATATGAATAATTGACACTTGAACAGACTTATGGGGACAAAATAAATACAATGGATATTGACATCGTATTAGAACTTCCTAATGAAAGCATTATTTCAACGCGTGTTCTGACAATCACCAAAAAATATTTATTCTTGCTAGAATCGAATCCTACATTTGATATTTTATTGTATACTTTTGAAGAAGAAAGAATATATTGGAGATAATATGAACATGAGTTATTGCCCAAGTTTAAGATATTGATAACTACATAATCATGCATAAAAAATAAGCATAGATATTATGATAAATGCTCCGTTCATATTCTCTTTTCGTAACTCCAGAAACTCTGTATAAATCTCTGTTATTTCACTGCTTTCAGTTGCCAATATCATGGAACCCATGCAGAAAAAACAAGCCCCCATTTCTTATTCATATCCTGGCAACGCACATATTTCAAAATAGGTGTGCCCTTTTTCCGCGGTAGCTGAGGCGATAAAAAATTATTTATATAGTGAAACGATTCGTGCCTTGGCATTTTTATTGAACATTTCCCACACTCATACAATATAACTCATCATTCGGTGGATAATACTGCGGCAATATTCAAGAAATTTCGCAAGTATCAGACATTAATTAGAGAATATTTGAGAGGAATTTATTTGCACAAAAGAATCTAATCTCGTGAATTAATGAAACTAAGCAACGAGCGTGCTGAATCTGATCTGGAATGGGCGTAATTAAACATGAAACGATGTGATCTCACAAATTAATTGGCGCTAGTCAACACAAATATCTTTATGAAGGATCATGATTTGGCTATTCAGTGAGTGCTTGGTAGGAAAGACTAAAAGGCTTTGTCGAAATTGAGATTGAATCACGAGATAACCAAAAAATCTAGATTGTTTTTAACAGATAATTAATCGAGTATTATGAATGTGAAAATGAGAATGTTTGATAGGCCTTCATGCTGAAACTACTCAACCGACCATCATGAAATTTTGTGTACAGGGTGTCTTTTGAATTCTTTTTCTTGGATGAAATACTGTAGGAGGTCTATTCAAGAGAAGAAATTTCGATTTTTTTTTGGGAATTATTTATTTATTGTTGTCCCCTCAAAAGTAATCCCCCTCAAATATTATGTCAACGCTTCTTCCAATCCTCGAAGCACTTCTGAAATACCCAAAACATTCGGGAGAATTGCATGGCATGATCCAATTGATCTGTAACTCCTGCAACTTCCCTAGTGGTTATTCAGCGATTTTTTTCACTTCTTCGATGATTCCTTTGCTTGTTAACGTGGTTGTATTTCCAGGACGACCTTCTCGGCCTTATGTAAAGCACTCTTATCGTTTATCTTATCAACACTTTTTTAGAGACAAAGTGGACTTGTCGAAAGTCTCAGATAATATTTCAAGAGCATTGAGGTACATTTTCAACGAAAAATTTACCACACATCCTTTGGATCCATTTTTTTTTCAAAAGTTGAATGCAAACAAAAACAAAACAAACATTATCAGTTGTAAACAACAAACTACCAATGTACAGGGTGGGCAAATTTCGATGTTTGTATAGGGCAGCTCGGTAACTAAAGGAAATACGAAAAAATGGAGGTCACATCCTCTATAGTTTTTGTCAAGATAAATAACTGGCGAAAACGGAAGTTGGCTATCGTCTTTTGTTCTAGAGTTATGAACAAAAGTTAGAATTTTCGACTTTTCTGCACATACGATTATCATAATTGTAAGTAAAGTTACGAGAAAATAAATTTTGCATTTTTCAGTCCCTTTTTTTGGTCAATTCAGTGGCTTAGAGAAAATAAAAAAAAAACATTGTACACGACCCAAGAAAATTAAAAGAACAATTTTTCTTCTGAACGGGCGTCGTATTATATTATTATTTGTATATTTTTATGGCGATTGATGTTGAAATTTTTTTTCTCGATATAATACTTGACGTCATTCAATGAAAGCACTGAAACGATATTCTACTAGCTCATACACCAATTCCTAGTGGCAATGATGGCGTTCTCCTATCTCGTTTACGTGAAAATTATATACCATCGGGTTTTCATCTCATGAATATCAATAAGTATATCTTGCGCTGTTCTACTATCGTGGCACGTTGTGAAGGCAAGAAGTCGTTGGATATTAAACGAAACAGGTCTTGGACAGCATCCGGTTGTCTCTTTTTTCTCCAATCCTGTTTCTTGTAACCTCATTATCACAGCGTTGCCATTCCCGAGAAGCATCTAACGATGCGGTGGATACTTGTAAGGGTTTATTGATGGATTTTACACTGTGGAAAATCGGTGAGAATTTTGTTACGTGTCCTGTCTACATCCTACCGTGATCATAGGGTTGGAATGCCGTTTCAACGACGAATAGTAATTTGAAAGAGTTGTTTTTTATTGAGAGGAATGACGATTACGTGTTCAAACAGTATTCTCTTCAATAGAAACACGATAAACATTGTTGCTTCGTATTTATTGTTGATATTGATGGCCTGCTGAATTCCCAGTTCTGAATCATCTCAACGAAAACGTGAAACACTTTACAAACGGTTGAAACAAGTTCTTTATTTGCTCGAATTGATATAAATGTTGTTATATTTGAAACTGTGACAATGAATTATGTAATCAGATGTAAAATGTAGTACCAATTCTCCATAATATAGGTTGTCCAAATGGTATACTTCTATAGTACAGCAAATCCTGAAATATAAAAAAAAACTATGAAAATCAAACTTCCACGAACAATATCAATAGTCATGTCGAAAATAAAGTGTGGTTTTGAATTTTGTGTATTTTCAATCCAATTACCTGAAACTTTTATTCCTGATGATTTTCTGTTCTTGTGGTCACTTTTTTGAGAGAATTCCAATGATGTATCTAGTTTTTTATATCGTAACGAACTAAGAAATCATGGAAAATATTTCTACTTACTCTTCGAATATAAACAAACAACTTTTTGTCTTCAAACTTCGGCCTCTTTTTTCTCATAAGAATCAAACACGTATCAATTAGTTTTTTATCAAACACAGTTCAATGAACTCAAAAGGCAAAATTATCATTAATATGGAAATGATAATGAGGAAAAATATTGTTATTGTAGAAAAAAGTGTGGAAAAACTGGTACCCCACGCTTTTTTACGATGAAAATATTATACCTCTGGAGTAATTATTTTTGCTTTTTCAGTTCACCATCAAGACGTATTTTTTTTAGACTATTTGAACTATGTATATTAATTTTTCATGTGTATACATACACTCCGAATGATGCTACCTAAAAACAGAAGAGCCACTTTATAATGACAAACATTATTGGCTTCTTTTGGGCTCATTAACGAAAGTCCACTCTCAGCTTGCTCTAATTGCTCGTTTCGTTTGGATAAATTGATTGTTCCCCGGAGTGTTTCTCAGGTCATTAGATGATCCTTAGAGAGGATCTTATCTTTTTGGGCTCATTTCATCGTACCCGGCAACAGTGGAATTCCCTCTCGGTGACTGCCCTTCTTCATTTGTTCTAAGCAGAGTGTGAAGGAAGTTCCTTCAACGGTGAAACTGGATACTATACATTGATAATTGGTTGACGATTACTAGACCGTCTTCATTTGTATTTCAGAAAGTGTCAAATGTATTTCAGAATAGTGAAATGTTTCTTGGAAAGTGATAATTGTATTTCAGAAATATTTTACGTCGTTTGGTCACCATTATATAAAAACGCAATTGACAGTATAGAATCTGTTCGGAGGAAATGTCTCAAATATACATTCTATAAATGTTATGGCTATTACTCCGAAAGAGGATATGCCCATCAAGTCCTTCTGGATACCTTTCACTTTCAATATCTGCAAGAAAGACGAGACTGCTTGGCAATTACCACTCTTCATAAATTATTGAATGACATTATAGACTGTCTCTATTTGTTGAGTGAGATCAGTTTTCATGTACCAAGATTAGTTTCCCGCCAAAAAAATACTTTTTACAATTCGGCTCCTTGCACCAATGTACTCCTCAGGTCACCAATTTTTTCAATGTGTAAAATCTATAACGATAATTGTACTTCGGGTAATCCAAATTTCGATGACATTACTTCATTTTATCAAGTTATAAGCGTAACCAGAATTAAGATTGTTATTTTCATTTGACTTTTTCAATGTAACCTACCTTATAGTTATATTGTACCTTGATTTTTTTTTCTGTTATTGGGTGCATACCTGTTGCAAATAAATGTATTATTATTTCAAAAAACGTTATACATATTCCAAAACAGTCCAATGAATATTTCCCAAAATGTTTTTCTACCAAAACTAATTCAATTCACATTTCTAAATGAAGTTGAAAATATTGTCAAGTGAAACTGAATGATACTTTCATCTTATAAAACATTGAAATCAGATAGAGAGTTTTGAGGATACACCCGTTAACCTTATTTTCCATATTAAATGTTCGGATAGCCTAACTTGCTGCACCTGAAATGCTGGACATGAAAATATTGCAAGGAGGAAGAACCAAAATCACACATTTATGGATAGGAAAAGAATTGTTCCTTATGCCAATCAGGCAGAATATCAGGTTATTTTGGCAGAAATCATACAAATTGATAACATTTGGACAGGAATTGATGAATGAAAAGGGAGGAATCAAATATATTCATATTATCCCGATTTATTGGGAAAAAAACGCTTTCCGGAATTCCTTTTAGGCCTTTCGGAATAATAATTGATTATTCTGAAATATATTGAGCATATTATAAAATACATTCGACTATTCAGAAATACATTTAACACTTTCCGAAATACAGCTGTAGGTGTATTTTTGAAGCTTATGAAATCATTGCTGGAATATAGAGAATTAAAGGAATATTCTTTTTGGCGTTCGTGTATTCTTTTTTGAAACATCCGAATGAAATGTTGCATCGACCAACTGTGGGCTTTTGAGATCTGTAATTATGGATCCCGAGTTTGACAACAAAACAAGAAATAACGGAGAAAAATACTGATTTATTATTGGATCGGTTCTCACGAGATGAAAGAGCTGTTATTATTATATATTTTGGAAGTTTATATCGTCTGTTGTATCCACCATGATTATCAAGAAATACTTTTATGAATTGTTTCAGATTCGTCAGTAGTTCATCAACTGAATCAGACATAATCACTATTACGTTGCTCTTTTGTCTGAAATATAATACAAAAGCCTCCAATGAAGCTATGTTTTACGAAAAAAAAAAACAGAACGAAAAAACAGAATCTGCAGCTATGAATTAATTGATGAATCTGATGATAGGTGACAGCACAGTCTGTACGTCTGGTACATGTTTTTTCGCATGAAAAAATGTTGTCTACGGAAATCAGTATGAAATTTCGAGGATCTCCAGCACAATCATCGAATAATTTTGGGAATATATGCCCTGAATTAATTCGAACAGTAGTCGAGAGTGAAATTTATGGAAAATGTTTAAAATTCTCAATATTTCATTCGTTTTTCGGGATTTATTCTTATTCTACTGCAATTTCTTCTTACAACAATGCCAATATTTGCAGAAGTGTTACAAATGAAGTATATCTGATAATTCCTCCTATTTGAGAAATCACATTCACCCCTCGCAATAGTAGGCACCCTAATTCAATTTTCATTTTCGTTTTTCATCCCTTTGTGGCCTTTTTCACTTAACCCTACAAACTCCCTTTGTAGACGTGACAAACCAATGTTTTTTTTTGTTTTGTCGACATGTGTGAACTCAACTCGATCGGGATGTATACATGTAGAGGCAAAGGAAAATATTCCAAAAAGGTAATGACTATGACTTTGTGACGTAATGTGTCGGAAGCACTCAAAATTCGTACTGATGGAAAATTTGCAGTGGTGGGTGGCTCACCAATGAAAATAATGCAATTATTTTCATCGAGTTGAAAAGTAATCAGACAGAGAGTGATTTGAAATCAATATTTCCAGTGAAAGTATTGCAATAACTGATGATGACCTCAGTTGAGAACATGAAATTGACGAACACATGTACAACTCTATATTATTTGGGGATAGGAAATTAATTAGCAATTTGTTTGTGACTATTCTCTGATATTTACCGAACTAGAGTTCCTCAATATACCCAATTGATTATGTCCTTATTCGTATAACCAATTGGGCACAGCAAATAATTAAATATTCGTGTCCTGAAAGGACAATACCAACTCGATGGAACTGTTTAATAATTATACATTATTAAAATCGACTGCAATACACCATCGCTAGATAGTTTGTTATTTTGATGAATATTCATGCAAATCACCATAATTGAATCCATTCGAATGGTTCAGAATTGTTTGACGAATTAATTAATAATTTCGATATCCATTGAAATGCTACATGGAAATATTGGCATATTCAGGAGTCTATGATTACACAGGGTCTTACAACAAGTTGCATTAGCAAGAATCCATAATGTTTTTGAGGAATAGCAAAATAAAGTGTTTATTATTCACAAAAATAAAAACAAAACAAAGGAATATATTCATGAAAACGAATTAAATCAGTCAGATAACAGAATATTCTGTGTTTCTAATTTTCTACCTTAACAATATTTGTCAGGAATGAATATAAAATAACATTGAATTTATGAAATGATATACACTGTGTCCGTAAAGTATGGAACAAATTCATTTTCAGCTGAACAGGTCATTTCAGGGAATAATCCTGAAACACGTCGATTTTTGATTTTAAATTACCGCATTTTAAAATAATAATGTAATATACAGGGTGAATTACGTTCGAGTAATGACGTCACCGTATTTTTTTTTCAATGGAACACCCCCATTTTGTCTCAATATTCGGATTACTCAAGCTGAGCTGATTTCAAAAATGTATCACATGTTGATTCCAATTGGTACAGGGTGGACAAAAATACAATAGTTTTGTGTGTGCTCATAAAGTAACGCGTAACATTCTTTATTAGGTAAATTAACAATATTATCAAAAATACTTATTATCTAGCGGCAATTGGATTAAATGTAACACCCCGTAGTTTGCTACACGTTTAGAGTAATAAAAATGAGCTCTTTCCAAACATGTTTGGTACTTGTGGTCTAGCAGACAGAATATGAAATCAACATTGGAATCAAAATGTGATACATTTTTGGAATCAGCTCAGCTAGAGTAATCCGAATATTGAGACAAAATGGGGGTGTTCCATTAAAAAAAATGACGGTGACGTCATTGCTCGAACGTAATTCACCCTGTATATTACATTATTATTTTAAAATACGGTAAATTAAAATCGAAAATCGACGTGTTTCAGAATTATTTATTAAAATGACCTGTTTAGCTAAAAATGAATTTGTTCCATACTTTATGGACACAGTGTATGTCTTAGGAATATTGGATTGAAATGTCAACATAACCAAATCTCTATCAACTTGGTTCCTAAAGAAATACAGAGAGAAATGTACTGTACTAGTAGAGATATTTGACACAATGTGTTCTGAATTTTTTTCGGAAGATAAGATCACAGAAAACTATTCAGAAAATGATAAACATTCAACAAAAATACAAACAGACCATGAAAAATTCAAACCTCCCACCCAGATTGGAATCCATCTTTATATACCTCGGAGACCCAGGGTAAGAATATGCTGTACCCTAAAATATGTATGAACATATGGTTAGCACTGGAAGTTCCAAGAAAAAAAGGCTGAATCTAAACAAGACCCACGCTATTCGAAAACATATTCAGTTTTCTCATAAATAAATACAAACAGAACAACCTACCTCGAGACAGTATGATTTTCTTCTGGTGAAAATAAACAATTTCTTGAAGGGATGGATGGATATATGGGTATCGAGAGGAAATTTTGGTCGCCTCGTATGCAAATTTCAGGTCTCTATTGTTGCGATGTTCAAAATATTAGAATCATCATATAAAACGTTTTTCTTTCATTTACTATGGGATTTTACACCAATAAAATGTAGGATTGTGAATGCTCCAATTTGCTTTTCATCAACAATGAGATTCTACAAATATTATGAATCCAATTTTCAATAATATACCCTTCGAATCAATAGAAAAATTTGAAGGGAGAACCATAACGTTTGATATTCCACAAGGCATGAAATCATGCCTATTCTTCTTCAAATCATTACAAGTGCTGACATCATTTTAATTCCATCTTAAATGTTATCAAAAATAGTGATAATGAAATGAAAGATATATGTTCAACATCATTTATGGATTCAAAAGATATAGTTTTGACAGCTTGTCAGAATTTGTACAGTTGCCAATTTTTTCTTGTCAATCCTTCGGAATCATACACAAGAACTGAATTACTCTAGAACAAATTGAATAATATAATTTGCTAATTTATTTCCAATAAATAAATCATATGGAAGAGCATGATATTTCAACAGCATTGTGAAGTGTTGCCTAAATAATAACTCCCTTCCTTAAATGGATTGATATATATCAATGAATTCATTTCTGAGCTCATTTGGGAAGAAAATTAATGAATGTGATTTCAATATTGAAATAATACGCAGAAGGTTTATTCGAAGCAATTTGTATGAATAATCTGAATTCGATGGATATTTTGTACAATATCTAATAAAACATATCTGTCTGGTGCTATGACCATTCATAATGATATTCGACATCATTTATACACAAATTTTCATCTAAACGTCCACGAATCATTAAAATAATAAATATTCAACAACTGAAACACAGCAAAAAATCTGTTTTGTGTAGTATAAGTAAATTCATACATATTCATGTTGGACATTTCCATATTTTTGGTGACCAGTTATTATAGTGACCCATGCCGTATAAAATTAAATGACGAAATTGACAGTGGTGTGGGACCATCTAGTGGGCGTAGATGAAGATGTTTCTTCTCAACGAATTCATCTGTTCGCAACAAAACTCACTGAATGACCCCATAACCATTAACCATGAAACAAAATGGACCCACCCACAAAAGAATAAAAAATGAATTAGTGAATGAGAAACATTGATGAGTATGAGGTGACGTAAGTGTCATTTATCGATGTTGGCTTTATGAATGAAGATATTTCCATATTGAATATTCAGGGTGTTCCTTGATGATATGTTGATAAGTAGCTTCCGCATAAACGATTAGATGAATTAAATGATCTCGAAATGTCCCGTTATGAGACTCAATTGATAAAATCCAAGAAAAAACAAAAGAGGGAGATTGAAGGCCAATCAAATAATGGCACACTTTATGTGACATGTGTGAAATGAGGCAAACATAAGCACAATTCTCAGTTTTTTTCTGCTGAGCCCAGCAATATTTCTGTTTTTTGTAATAATCAATACTCGCATGTCCATATCCCTCGTCTAAACATCTGATTCGCTTCATTTAATTCTATCACGATATACTGGATGTTTTTATTCGAGCTTTTATGGGACAAGGGAAAATGTAGAAGAATGAGACGAACATTAGTTGAACAGACCCTGATGTGGAGTAAATTATTTATTATTATTATCATCTGAGGATAAGAAAATGGTACAGAAAATACAAAACAAAACATGAAAGAGAAATAATGTAGTAGGAAAACAAATGCAATAGGAAGAAATATTTGGGGGTGACTTATTAGATAGACGTTGGTCAACACAAATTGTGGATTTCTGAAAGGAAAATATGACGAGAAAGGATCAATTTCGAATAAAATGATATGGAATACATGTAAATTATGATACAGTGATGAGGCAATACCATGAAAGTAACTCAAAATCCAATGGTGACTTTGGAAAGTCATTTTATTCCCAACAGTTCATCGCTATTTACCTATTTATGGATAACACACAGGGTATGAGTTTTTTAAGAAACGAAAAACTCTGCTTATGAAAATGAACACCTGAAAATGAACCCTCTTGAGTTCACAATCACTAATCCCACTTCTGTTTTTTCTAAAAACAAGCAGCTTACTGTCAATTGTCTCTAGAAAATGGACCCAAGAAGTTAATTCAATCAGCACTGGAGTGTAATCAATTGAGTAATCGACTCAGCCAAATTATAAATGAATCACTGCGGTCAGAGAATGAATCTAGTAGTTTTCAGCAAAGCTTCTGGACTGTATCAGAATGACCGTACCGAAATCACCGATAAATCAACCTGAATCTCTTTTATGTTTACCGTTTTTTTTTGATGAGCCTAAAGTTACCTGGGTGACTGATTATTTTCTTTCGTATTATCAGTTTGTCGGCGCCCATAACGGGCACAATCGTAGATGCCGAATCAACTCATTCATTGGAACACCAGTTGAGTAATTGATATTCCAAGCATGAAATGAAATTATCAACTTCAGCTGGCATCGTCTTGGAAAATTCACATTCATCTTTTCTCCTTCCAACAGGGGCGATTTTGGAATGACTGCACTTTTTGAGACACCCTGTATGAATTGAATTTGAACCATCAGTGAGCTTGGACGAATTCACTGAGTTTGAAGAGGAGGTTATGTTTTTTCACTTCCAGGATGTTCCCGAAAGATGCTAATGAAATTAACGTCAGGGTACAGGTTGAAGAATGTTTCAAATTTGAAGCTGACAACTCACTGGTTGCTTTTCCCTTCAAGCATTTCAAATTGGCATCAATGATAGTATACAAAGTCAATATTCATTTGTATTTTTGAACGTTATTGCACCTACATAATCAGTCTGATCGCAGTAGCTTAAACAAAAGATACAAACATGAGTCATTTTAATTTGTCGAAGGAAATGATCGTTGTTTTCCGTTATTTGTTCACTTTTAAGCGCCCACAACGTAAGCCATAATAAGACAGGTCGGGTTCATAGAACCATAAAACGCTGCAGACTATATCCAATATGACATACCCACATTGTCATCTCGAGTACCTTTCAAGTTCAATAAATATTCATATATCAGAGGAAACTCTAATCGTCTATTCGAACTGTATTAATTTTTCAACATCGTAGAAATTCTTACTGATTTATAAATGTGAATTTGAGAATGTCAGGCAATCTAGCTATTCCCTCAATGAAATACAGACCAAAAATTATGTAATACCGTGACCAATAGAGTTTTCGAAACTAAATTTTATGTAGTCATTCCAGCAACTATTATTTATCGTAATGAATCTCTTTTATTGTGATGATCTCTAATAATTATTTTTCAATCGAGAGAGACAACGCTATTGTAATCCCACCAACTTGTCAAGTGTCAAATGAACACGTTACAGCCAATCGCATGCCATAACGATACCATTTCTTCGAGCTATCCGATGAGACATCGTAACGTTCTCTTTTCCATAAGCAGGCTATCCTTTCCGTTCTGATCAAACCACAATACCACAGATAAATAATTTCTGATACTGTATAACCATACATGCAATTGAAGGAAACAACTAACACGACACTTTCCTGTCAAACTTTGAAGCTATTCCGTTATGATTTGTTTCAATTATTTTCCCACTTCGCTGTTGCCAAACTCAGAAAATGTGTACATAACATTTTATTGTTGAAGAGTCACTGCAGGATTTAATTTGCAACGAATTTCCAGCAGCTATTTGACCTGCTCGAGTTGTTATCAAATTTTCATAATGTACATATTGCATGAAAGTTTCTGTACCAAGTGCAATCTGAATGCTACTGAACAAATACTGATATGTAAAATGAGGCGATATAAATTTAGGAACGGTACCAACATTATCTGGAATTGTATCACATTTGCTTCGGTCCTGATATGGTTGTTGTTCTTTTATAGCTTTACAGATGCATATTAGTTTTTGTTTTGATTACTAAACTGAGATATTGAAAATGGTATCGTACATTCCACACTTATTATTCAAATCACATATTACTGAATTCTAGATTAATAGAAGTTGTTCGGAGTTATATTTCTGATTTTTTACGTGTAATATACAAGAGTATACAAAAGTCAAGTCGAGAAGCAGCTTGAGCTGAACTTCGCCCTTTCATCAAAGTGATCTCGTTTTTTTTTCTTCTAAATATACCTTTGTAACAATGCGAAACTTTTATGAATAAATAAATAATTATTATTCATTATTATTATTAAATCTGTCCTCTGGATATTTTTGTAGTAAACCATCTATCTTCAATAGTAGTATATGAATTCAACATCGATAACCTCAAAATTGAGATATTCTGGAGAAAGAGGCCAAATAAGAAAAAGAAGAGGAAGAATAACCTCAACCTCGGTCGAAGATATTCGTTAATATATATTTCGATTCAATGAATAATATAACAAACTGAAATAATTCATTATTTTGCAAACGACAATTCGCTTTACGAAACATCAGACATTGTGGTTAATTTCAAAGGTCATGGAATCTTACAGTACTACATACCTTCTTTTTCGGTTATATATTTTCTATGAGATTGAAATCAGTGAATTATTGTAGAAAAATCGAATTCTTTCAATTATCAAATAATTTTTGTCCTACTAGACGTCAAAGAACATGAATTTGTTTTATTTCAAGATGCTTGAATAAATATTCCCCAGTCTATATTTGCTTTGGAATTTTTGATTAAATTATCCATGATGTTTCGAATGATACGGATATATTTCGAACTATCGAGACTGGTATTTGATTGCGTCGTTGAAGTTGAAACAAAGACTTATCCAAGATTCATTAGTTTCTCCGTCTTAACTCTGTGATCCAATTATCGACAGAACAATCAGATGTCAAAGAGAAACAACCGGGTAAAATAATCTGTAGTTCCTGAATTTAAATGATACCAAATACCCAAGTCAGCGATCTAAAAAGTAACTGTGACGAAGTGTACATTGTGTTAAGTTGTTCACCGTACCTTGTTAAGAAAGTGTGTATCCATGTTTCATCCGACGATGTTTTGTTTTTTAGTTTTTTTAAATCGTGTTCTGTTACCACTAGTTGACTTGTTTCTAGATAATGCTTTCGGATAAATTCATGTGGAGCCAAATCATCACGACACATAATATGATTTTTTTAATGGAACACCACAAATAGTTTAAGAAATAATTCCTCTACAGTATTGTGGTCCAATGAAAATGAGAGAAATGGCTTGCTGAAAATTGAAAAAGGGCTATTGATATGCTATGTAATCGGCTGTGATGTTATTGCTCTCCTTGTTACTCTTTCATTGATTCTTGCCCATACTACAGATATATTTTTCCGAAACTGTATATCATTAAATTTTTGCTGAAATAGGTGGATATAGAATGAAAATAACGATGACATATCTGTTTTGCATATCAGGATAGAAAATCGGAAATTTTTCATATGAAAATCAAATTATAAGTTTTCGACAAAATTTTCGAAAAATAAATCCTCGATTTCATTGAAGAATCATAAGGGCTTTTATGCAAAAAACTCTGTTTTTTTTTTTCGAAATAATAGTACTCAATCTTTCTAAAAGATTTCTTGTGCAATCTGAATCTTCATTTTCTTGATCTTATCCCGACCAATGAATTCCTGAGAGATAAATAATATTCATTTTCGGACGGTTCTGACAGCTTATCAAATATGCGGTAATGCCAATTCCTTGGAAGTGACTAACGGACCAACCACCCTGAAAAGAATATGTCTGATGCAAAGACCATACTGTAAAATAAAACAAAATCAACACCACGCATGCTCAGCTGTCATAAGATACATAGGGCGTCCAATAACTCAACGACGAACGTAAACCAAGTTTGGCAATATGTTTCCATCAGGGGAGCTCTTATGATTAATGGCCCCCTGTCAATGACAAATCTGTTCCGACGAGAATCACAATCGATGAGCATGTGATGACATAATTAAATTTAATTAACGCCGCCGAGCTCTCTTGTTCCCTAGCAGTTTAATTTCCCAGAAACAAAGATACATTAAATATTTGGCAAATTCAATTTAGTGCAGACAGTCATGCAATACATTAATTAACTTCATGACGGCGATGGCAATCGAGGCTGATTATCAATTTTGATTGAGTTTTCCGTTCGATTCGAGTCGTTGTGGTGCCCGCTATCGTTCCCTAGTTGTTGACATATCGAGATAGGAATTTTGTTGATAATATTTTAGTTGATGGAAAAATAACAAGGTTTGATTTTTCATCGTCGAAATCAAACGGTTCACAATTTTCGCATTTTAATCAAGCTAAAAATCTGTCACGGTTGATGAATGTGATCGTTTGTTCCCTCCCATGTAGTTTGTATAAAAACGTGACTATATTTTATTTAGTTAATTTCGTGCATCGATCAATATAAACTAGCAACAGAATGATTATGATGGTTTGATTATCAAACATCATTTAAGCCTAATTTTTCAATCAGTTCCAGCCCCTTCTTGTTACTTTTTGAGTACCTCGGATTTTGTTTTCCTTGTGTGTATATTCAATATTGTTGGTACATCACTTGTCATAGCACAGTGGTGTACGTAACCTTCAGTAACCAACTTTTGGACCAATAATTAATATTATCGAAGCCCTATCAACGTGATGTATTTCGTATACTTGAAGTAATGAACTACAGAGGAACCAAGTTTGTTGGACCAAAACAACGTACCATTTCATGACAAAGTAATAGTGATCACCATTGATAACAGATAATTTTTTCAGTGCTACAGAAAAGCTCAAAATAAATTTTTTATCTGCATCACATATACTCGTGATTCCACCAAAAAATATTAAAATTATGTATTGACTAGTCATGTGATTTTTCAGTTGTAATTTCTATTATACCCATCAAGAGAATAATCTTTTCTGATTGCAGAAAACACTGTCGAGTATAGTCCATTCATTTGAGTAGGATAGTTCTGACAGATTTGGTTTGGTTATCTTTAAATACCAATAGTGCAAAATGAAGAGTATCTAACTAACCACTGAACTTCTGATTGGTTGAGACATACATAGCAGGGAACATTTAGGCATCAATAATTATGGCAACACTTCACAGTGACTTCACAACGATGTTAAAATTATTCTGAGAGAAATCTTTGAACCCCTCATAAAGTTGTTAATTCTAGTTAAAAGTTTCGAAGACCTTGAAAAAACTGTTTGAAAGTTATCAACAATTGATATCCAATTTGAACGATAAACTCAACCTAACTTTCTGAACCTGAAAAGGCATTGAAAATCAAGATTATGATTGCGAGAGTATATTCCAGACGTGAAGCTTTGAGAAATTTGTCAACTCGTAGTTTTTCAACTGATTTGACACTAAGATTACATAGGTTGCAGGAATAATTTGGAAGTGATGGTTACCAGTAATGGTTCATCATGATAATATCAACTATAATATTGCTAGCTGTAGTATAGATGAGTTTGGATTTCAATGCCAACAAAACACAAGCATGTCTTTTCTTCAAAAAATCCGACCTCACAATGCCCAACATAAGCTTGTCAGAGGTGACCATACCTTTGAAGTCATCCATCTCGATGCTTGGTATAACTATCAGCGATAACCTTTCTTGGGAAAGTCAAGTGAGATCAATTGCTAGAAGTGCATCCCAGAAACTATTTCACTTCCAGTCAGCTGCTTACGATCTATAAGGCACAAATCCGACCTGTCCTGGAATACTGTTCCCATATTTGGAGTGCAGCACCTAAACATATCCTGAAGCTGTTGGATTCTGTCCAAAAAAGGTCAATTCGTCTCGTCGGTGATGCTTCGCTTACTAACTTGCTCACTTCTCTGGAACACCGTAGAAGGGTTGGCGATTTATCTCTATTCTATAGATATTTTCATGGGCGATACTCTTCTGAAATATCAACAATCGTTCCTCCTTTGGTCTCTTCGAGGTTAACCCGTCAAGTCCAGTCCACCTGCAGAACATCTCTTTTCAAAGACTCGTTCATCCAACGAACAGCGAGGCTCTGGAACACATTGCCCAGGGAGGTGTTCCCCGAGGCATATGACCTTCAGAAATTTAAAAAGAACACCAGGATGTCTTCTTTTGTGAGAAGTTTTATGAATAAAAAAAAAGTTTGGACCATAAAGTCATCAGTGCTGGTTTCCTGTTTTTCAGATTCCAGATCTATACCCAAGGGGGCGACACGGATTCGGAACAGTTCATTACGAGGAGACATAAAGGTAAGGCAAGCGACGTACCTCATCGAAAGCCATCTGGCTCTGAGGGAGTAATGTAGCAGCGAAACAAGCTCATTCAATTTCACACTTGACGATTGCGATTAGGAGCAAAATCAGCAGGAAAACAACAAAAAACGAGGCAATCTAGCCCGTAACACCTGTATATCCTTTACGATTATTAGTCGCTGGAGATTGCTGTTTACTTATTTTTCTGCCTTTTCACATCCTCCGTAACTTTCCGGTCTCTTCCCTAATGATTCATACATAAACATAATCTATATGGTTCATTGTTTGGCTGCGAGAGACAATCGTGGGACTCTTACTTTTTCACACCAGGAGCAGAGGAGTGTGACGATTGTACGGCCCACGAGTCAAGACGTAACCTCTGCCCTTGGGGGGGCCGAGGGGGCGGCGGGGAGGGGCGGAGACAGGTACTTGAGAACGGAAGCCGTCGCACAATGGGTCAGAACAGGTGAATCATTATGAGTGGAAGTTCGTGTAGTCGAAGGAACCAGGGCAATAGCAACAGGGCCGGACTCGAGGAGGATCTCCACGTGATGCTCTCACAGACAGCCACAGGTGTTTTTGAGTGATTGTCACTTGTCAATTGTCAGTCGAGTCTAGCGTTTAGCTTGTCCTCGTGATGTGGTTTTGGTTTCTTGGTATACTCAGTGTTGAAAGAGTAGACTTTTCGACCAGTAAGGCTTCAAGAAGTGCAATGAAAGAAGGATATTTCTTGGTCATGAAGAATATTTCAAAAAGAAAATCCCTGGATGTGTGACAAATGGAGTTTGTTCAATGAAAGTATCATAAACTGTTCCCATACTGTTCCCATATTTGGAGTGCAGCACCTAAACATATCCTGAAGCTGTTGGATTCTGTCCAAAAAAGGGCAATTCGTCTCGTCGGTGATGCTTCGCTTACTAACTCGCTTACTTCTCTGGAAGACCGTAGAAGGGTTGGCCATCTATCTCTATTCTATAGATATTTTCATGGGCGGTGCTCTTCTGAAATATCAACAATCGTTCCTCCTTTGGCGGACTCTTCGAGGTTAACTCGTCAAGTCCAGTCTTCACACCCCTTTGTGGTTAATTTGGTGACAGAACATCTCTTTTCAAAGACTCGTTCATCCAACGAACAGCGAGGCTCTGGAACACATTGCCCAGGGAGGTGTTCCCCGAGGCATATGACCTCCAGAAATTTAAAAAGAACCTCCTACCTCCTTTCCCTTGCTTCTCACCATGTTCTCTGAATAATACAGGATAGAAGTTTTATATAAAAAAACATACATATTGAATGATAGAGGAATCATATTGGTGATGCGAATCTCTAACGGTCATTTATGTTATATTTGGAGAATAATTCGAACATTATGATCATTATCTACTGATATCGCAGAAGAAGATGAAATCACTTATCCAGTGACAGCAATTCAGGAAGCAAACTTCTCCTTGCCTATCGTTTTGAAAACAAATCACAAATGAACTGGCGTACAACTGCGATAAATAATAATTTCATTACTGTCTGTTATTATATTCAAATAAAACTGCTTTATTCTTGAATGTCAAATATTTCCCTTTCCCTACACCATCAAAGGTATGGCAATGGTCTACTTCAGGTCCACTTTCTTCATTCCATATGAAGTTATCTTATAGTTTCACCTCATATAATTCAATTACAAATAGATTGGAACGAAAGAAATATAAGCTAACCTGATTTAACCATGCGAATGAATTTTTTTTATATAAAATGAAGTCAAACATTGAATTTCAAGAAGATCGTAAAGAATATAGTACTTCACTATTGAAGATATTGAACTATCTCCATCGAAGTCTTGTTTCGAGATATAATAACAAAATTAATGGTTTTTGTCATAGCAATCACATAGATGAAAGCTTCGAAATAATGATAAACTCAAAAAATCTAATATCATAGTTTGACTGTGTTTGAAATTGGGACAAGTTGAAGTAGATTTAGCGAAAATTCAAAGAGCCTGTAAAATAATTCTGCGTTAAATGCATTTTTATCGACACACAACTGTACGACATTTAGGGCGACGCCGGTCCTGCCTGTTTACTCGAGTCGTATTTCTGTTTTCATGTTTTCAGTGCGTCTAGATCAAGAAATGGTTTTATATCGACGGAAAAGGTTGCCTAATAAGCATCTTGATTATCAGATGTCGGTCGTGGTAGGATGAACTGTGAAGGGACGAGTCGTTATTAATTTAATTATGTCTGCGTGCACATCGGGGATGTCGTGTGTGCACATAGGTGTGTGTACATTCAATTAAACGATGTTTGATCGCAACAGATTACCTGTATAAACTGGTCTTGTTTCTTGCTGGTTCGATCAATTTTGGTACACAAAAATTGCCTCTGATATTTATTCTCCTCCAAAATGTATCATTTGTTTCACTAATTGGTTGATTCCCGATTAAATGTGGACAAAATATAATATGATTTTTTTTTCTAAACTCAGAGGAGTGAACATATTTTATTTTATGATTCTCAATTTTTGTTTCGATGAGAGGAAAAGCTAATTTAACATTATTTGGAGAAAAAAATGTACACGCTTTCAGAAAATATTTTTTTGCCTCATTCAATAGTTCGAGGAACGACATTTTTTAAAATTGCTGATTTCATGAGAGAGTTCGACTTCAAATTGGAGCAACTGAGTATTCTTGAATATATTCACTTCACAATCATCTACGATCTTTCTTATTGGTTGAATTTTTAGAACTGAGCTATCTTTTTAATTTTTTATACTCTTCATGAATCGTAAGTCATTGTAAAGAACATACCTCTAACTTTATAACCCTCTCTATTTTTTCATTCGGCCGGAGTCTTATCGATAGTTTTTTTGGCACCTTGTTTTATGAAAATAAATCTTGAAAAATAGCTGAAAATGAACCAAAACTTCAAAACATTCTATCGTTTACTGCTTTTGAAAACATCACGATAATCGCCAATTTTCTATGGTTTATGGTTATTTACAAGAAAAACTTAAAATTATAACAAATGTCTTGATGAGTATATGCTGAATTTTTATTTATCAATATATACATACCCCCGAATTTCTTCAGTATTCGATAATTTTAACAAACTTCAAAATATGGTCTTAAACAAGTTTCAGCGATGCAGCTGAATATGAATAAATATGAAAATCGCTAAGCATGATTTAATTCTGCTTGAATCTGCATAAAAACTTGTGTGGTGGATACATCTGCATAAATATATCCAGGATGCTCTAATTATTGAGCGCTAATTATGTATTCATTAAAAAATATCATACCTTCAAACGAACTGATTCAATAACGAATCGAATGCAAATGAATCTTTTATTTGTGTCAGATGAAAAAACTCAATTAAATCCGTCTCTTTGGAGATTGAATCAACATATGAAGCACTTGTTCTTGATAGACAGTACCGTATTAGGAAATTGTTATTCAAAATACTACAAATACAGATTATTGGAATGAATGGAATTTTGAATTGAAATAGACAAAGAAAAGTGCCAAAGTTGTTCCTTTTCAAATTAATGTACTGCTATGAGATCTATCTGATTACATGTTGAATCATTCAAGCATGTTCCACCCTGTACTCAACTAGTGTTTTGGAATTTACTACTACTCAACTAATGCTGTTCACAAAAGTAGCAACAAATGGATAAATTGTTCTAAATAAACATACATAAACCAAAACAATAACTGCAGTTATAAATCCTCTATTTATAGGTCACTGTAAATGAGTTCAGAATTCTCAGCGAAAATAGTTCGATGTATATTTTCTCGTACCACAAAGCTTCCGGGGTCTTTGAAATGACCAATTTATTTACAATTTCAGGAAAATCTCTGAGTGTGTTCGTAATCAAATAAACTCTTCGACGGATTCTGAGCAGTATTTGTTGTTTATTCAGGCAATTGGTCAATAACAAAGCCTAATGATTTACAAAGATATCGGCTTTCAGGAATAATAATCATTGATCTGAAACGGAAATTGATACTGGGTGTTGTGTAAGCGATGCTAGATTCTAAAACAGTTTTGATACTTCAATCATGAATACATTGTTTGAATGTTATATTTTTTAAGTAGCAATACAAGTGTAACTATTGCATAAGTTGAAAAAATCTTACTTCATACACTATGAACGATTCTAAACTGAAACATCTTGTTTGAAAACTTAGAAACAATCGATGAATTCTTAGTAAAAAGTAAAGATACAGCCTTCCTTATGCTACTGGCAGTCGGCGATGCACACGACGCACCTATTCAGAGAGTTGATATAGAAGTAATCGATCTCTGTTTTGTTATATTTATTGATTCGAAGTTTGATTTAGAAACTTGTGTGAATGGTAAATCGTCAGATGCGCCACTGAAGTATCTTAAATCGCGGAAATCTGCTTCTTTGTCTTCTGTCGTGTAATTGAAAAGCGAACACGGACCCATTGTGAAAAACTGCTTCGATTGACTGCTCATCTATTATTTTGTGCTCGGATAGTGTCGAAATGTATTCAGCCTGTTTTATGCAATGAGAAGGCATCCTTGATTGCATCGGATATAATGGGTTCGAATCGAGACAATCACGACTATGGATTATACAGCAGTTTCAAAAACATGTACCCATTAAAAAAAGTGGAAATGGGTATGTTCCAGCGAAGCGTTTCATTCCACAATCCGAATGTGTTAATCAAATTGACTTCGCTGCAGTGAGCGAATGTTTATCGATACCAACATAAAGCGATACAATGCAGGGGAGGGGATATAATTCGTAGAAACGTTTTGAAAAAGAATATTTCACAGTGAAAATTTTAGAGCATGCGTAATGTGGAGAATCAACTGATTTCAAATGCACAAATCTATGCGCTATTTGTATCGCTGTTACTGGTAGAATGACGTGTTAACCCCATCGACCTCGAGCTAATCAAAGGAAGGTATTTTTTTCGAGAATTCATCTAACAGCCCACAACAAACAAATGCACAATATACCATTCCTCAATCAACTGGGTTGCTACACAAAAATTGACTTTTGGAAGCGATGCATATACAGGGTGCCTTTCTGGAGAATAACGAAAGTTATTCAATTTCAAATTGAATTTTGAATATATTTTAAGATACGAGTTTTCAGGATTTTTTCTAAACATTCAAAGTCGTCGTAGTCTTCAATGCTCGTATGAAGGCTTCCAGAGCATCGACATGGACTATTCATAGGTTGTTTTTTGAAAAAAGAGATGCTGCTGTGGGGAATTTTAGACATGAAATAACTCGAGGATTATTCCAGATAGCGGAAAACGGATTTCATGACCGTTTTCTGCGCTTCCTACCTTAGATACGAGTTTTCAGGGAAATTTATTTTTAGAAATTTTGCTCGAAATTGAACGAAGGTGTTTTTTTTTTCCGAATAATTCAAAGTTGTCGTAGAGTATTCAATGTCCGTATGAATATTTGAAATTTTTCATCAGGAATGTAAGTTTATAAAATGTTTTCGTTGATAAAAATTCGCAATGAATAAAGCTGTACAATCTTCGAAAACTTTCGAAAAGAGAATGTAGAATTTCGGTTTTTGAAGTGGAAAATTTCGAAATATATTAATTTATCAACGATAATATTACCAAAATCATGTTTCTTGAAACAGACAAAAAAAAATCAAAACCCAGATCGCTTAATACGTGCACTTTTACCGTCAAATATTCTATGAACATTAAAACTCAGCCTGTCGTGCTACACTCTGTCGTTCCATAAAGACATATTTTCAATCTTTTCGTGCCAAAGTAGACCTATCTGTGGCCATTTAGTGAGGTTTAGTTTCGCTTCGACGTCGATTAACGATCTCGAGCCATCAAACTTTATTGACTTCGCACTCATTCCGCCATATTCCCATATCGAATATAGTCCTAGTGGACTATCAGCCTCTTCGAATGCCACCTTCGGTGGCCAAATCGATCGCTCTAATTGCAGAACGCTGTTTCGGCACGCCTGATTGAGATAACAAGCGAAAGCAGCACGGTTTGCTACCGATCACATTTTTGTTTACGTTGTATACAGAATGTAAATTTCAAATAACAACCCGTTACTTGTGATACGTTGTTGGAGAGCCTGTCTCATGTCATATTACTGCCCTGACTATGCAGCTGACAGTCGGCGATACACAGACAGACATGTTAAGAGAGAATGATGTTACCGTGACGAGCAACTATTCAAATGGAACTTTGGAACATTGAAATAGTCATAAATGATGATCAGGAGATTTCTAATTCAGGTAGATACTACAAGGACGTTACAAGAGGTTGTAAGTTTCATTTGGAGTGTGATAGTAGTACTGTAACGAATACTTCACTCAGGTGAATAATGTTTTGGAAGTAATCAACCCCACATTTATACTAAGTAGGAATATCTTGAATATAGCAACTTTTCGTTCACGAGGTACAGCCTCAGTCTCAAAATTGACAATCTGTGTATGTCAAAAATATTTGGTATTATATTGAGATACTCTTCAGAGCAATAATATAGTATATTTTCACTCCGTGCGACTTTCCATTGTTCATTTATTCCAGCATCAACAACTTGACGAAGACATCAGACCTTTCTCGAACGAACCGATCTCGATAGGTGTTCCAGACACAATTTTTCATCCAATCTCTTCGGTCTCAATAGGTATTCGATAACCATAAGAAACCATATGGCTCTGACAACAAACGGGATGAAAAGGAAGCCGAAAAAACTAAACAGTATCGAGGAAAGCCGACGGGGGGAGGAGAGGAGAAAACGAAATCGACAAAAAAACAGTGAGGTTTCGTTACATTTGCCAATCGATATGCAATTGACGAGATGTGTAAATATTCTCTGCTGCTAACATATTTTCTTGTCGCTCCTAGCTGTTTACTGATGCCGGCTAGTCTGTTATACCGGGTGTGTCACAGTGGATGGAACATTAGAAGTATCTGGAGAACAGAAAGACAGATCATTTCGAAAATTTGTGGGCGTGTATAATCAAACTTGCTCTATACGTCTAAAATATTTTCATCAATACAGTGTTGCCGCTTGTATCAGAAAGTAGTAGCTACTTTGTTATTTCAAATGGAACACCTCGTATATTATATCATTTTTGGGATCCTTATAAGATTCCTCACAACTTTCTCACATAATTCCCTATACCTATCTGTGACGATTTTCGAGATAAAAATTATTTTGTCAGATTTTTTTGCAAAACCTGACCATTGAAAAATACGAATTTTTTCCCAATGCAAATTCACAAAAAATTGCAATTTGGGTTATAGCTGCATAAGACCATCAAGTATTCTGTCGGTGAACTGGATCTCAGTTTCAGCATACAGGGAGGCTCAGAAGTGAGTGTCATCCGGGCACTCATGAAAATGACTGCAACTCCATTTTTTTAAATGGAACACCCTGTATATTATCACTTATTCGAAAAGCTATAACATTTTCCATTTTAATTGAGTATACTTTCCCTATACCTATCTCGTACAGTGTGTTAGTTATGATCACTTATGTTATGAATTCGTTCCAATAAAATAAATATTGGATAGTGCTTAAGATAGTAGGCTATGAACTTCATTCTGACAGAGAACTCACATGTTCTTCCTTCATTGCTATCCTGTATTCAAGATGCATGGGTGTAAAAATACTATAGCAAGAAATAATTACTTGAATGCGGTTAAAATGGATTTATTCATCATTTATGGTCAATGAAACAAGAATATCAGTAGAACATGCAGACTTTTTCTTTTCAATGAAAAGAATGAAGTGATTCACCTCGGATAAATCCGAGGAAATTAGATTGAAGAGAAATTTCGAACTGTTTTTGAAATCTTTCTAGATTCATTAAAACACATGTTAGACTTTGATACTTTTAGCTTTTCATGATGATATAAGCATTTCAAAATTTCTCTTCAATCTAATGAATTTTCTCGAATTCGTTCGAGGTAAATCAGCATACTTTTCATTAAACTCGCTACATTTTCTGATGATATTTTTGTTACATTGACCATAAATGATGAATAAATCCATCTAAACCGCATTCAAGTAATTATTTTCTGCCATAATATTCTTACAAACATGCAACTTGAATACATGAGGACAATAAAGAAAAAACACGTTATTTCCCTGTCAGAATGAAGTTCATAGCCTACTATCTTAAGCACTATCCAATATTTATTTTATTGAAAACGAATTCATAACATAAGTGATCATGACTAACACACTGTACGAGATAGGTATAGGCAAAGTATACCCAATTAGAATGAAAAATGTTATAGCTTTTCGAATAAGTGATAATATACAGGGTGTTCCATTTAAAAAAATGGAGTTGCAGTCATTTTCATGAGTGCCCGGATGACACTCACTTCTGAGCCTCCCTGTATGCTGAAACTGAGATCCAGTTCATCGACAGAATACTTGATGGTCTTATGCAGCTATAACCCAACTTGCGATATTTTGTGAATTTGCATTGGGAAAAAATTATATTTTTAAATTGTCAGGTTTTGCACAAAAATTGGACAAAATAATTTCTCGTAAATCGTCACAGATAGGTATAGGGAATTATGTGGGAAAGTTGTGAGGAATCTTATAAGGATCCCAAAAATGATATAATATACGGGGTGTTCCATTTGAAATAACAAAGTAGCTACTACTTTCTGATACAAGCGGCAACACTGTATTGATGAAAATATTTTAGACGGATAGAGCAAGTTTGATTATCCACGCCCACAAATTTTCGGAATGATCTGTCTCTCTGTTCTCTAGATACTTCTAATGTTCCATCCACTGTGACACACCCTGTATACTAGCAATTTATTATTAGATGAAGGCATTCCCCCATACTGGGAATTCTTACTCTAGTGAAGACAGATGTGAAGTCGTTTGCTACTGTGTGTGTATGCTATAATAGCTGGGGAGAACGATATTGATGACGTAGATTTAGATATAACGACGAAACAATGGAGAAGACATCATTCTCGCAGACTAGCAATCTGTTATAAATAAACTTAAAACCAAAGCATGATGAGGATTATTTCAAGTAGAGACAGTCACTTCATTTTATCGATCGATAAAATTTTCGTCACAGCTAGTTCTATCTCTTCCATCTTATGGTCAATTCGAGAAAACACTCACTTGAAAATTGTGACGATTATAGTAGGAATTGTTTGGATTCAAGGTTACCTTTGAAATTATCTCCAGCCGCACTTTACAGGAGAATAACCTCCGAATTTTTTTCAAGACACTATCATCATCTAAAGATTTCAACTTCTTCTCAAATAATTCAGATGAAAGATGTTTCATTTCATCACAATGGAGTTTGAACAAGGACTCACCTTCAACGATAAGGAGTGAAAACCAAAGTCCTTTTCCTTTTTGGCCAATACAGGCTGAGCTTTTGTGATATTTTATTGACAATCATGGAATCGCTTAAGGCTCAATTCATCTAATGGATCGATCAATTGACTGATTGATGAAATGATCGACTGATTTCCAATTTGAATTGGTTACAATGTCTGGAACGCATCCTGAATTCTCCAGACGTCCTACATTAATCCGTTTATATCATGGAAGTCATTCGATCGGAGTTTATAAAATATTGGGAGTTGCGAGTTCCATTTCTCATAACTCAACCGAATAAGGAGAATGGAAAACGCAGTTCATGGAATTGAAGTCTTCCCGGAATTAAAATGGAAAATTTTCTATAAATCAAGCCATTGAGATCTGAGTATTCCTATTTGAATGGAAATTGGACGAATCGGGTCAGAAGAGGGAGGAAAATACCTTAGAAAGTCATATATTATGTAGGTCACTATTGAATAGTTGCTCAGAGGTCGCAGAGAATCGAATTGGGATCCAATATGAAATCATGCATTTATGTATGGGTCAAAAAAGGGAATAAATACGCGTCAAGAAATACGAAACTATAAAATGAAACCAGAGATTCTTTCTAGATGCTCCATAAATTCCTGAGAAGACTTATGCTACAATGACTACGTAAAATATTTTCGTTAAAATGTTCTCATCGCTCATGATATTTACTGAGTTTTAGTCCACTATCTTTCTGAAATATTAATCAATGCGCCATGATGAATATTCTCAACTACAAAAAGTTTTTAATCTTCCTAAATCTCAAGTATACTAGTTTTAGGAACTGATTCCAGTATTTTTCCGGATAATTCCATCTTCTGAATGACTCAATTTTTTATTTAAAATTGTAAGGTTAGATGAAAAACAGACACAACTTTGATGACTCTGATGTTCTAGAGGTTCAGGTATTTTTGAAGTAGCAATCCAAATTACACAAAAAAAAATCGAAAAACTCAAAATTAATTCTGAAGATACGTAATTATTGTTCAAATTCTGTTTCAATAATCAGATCAGATCAGAAAAAAACATATTGTGACTAGCTAGCCTCATTTCGCGAAAAATATAGAGACATCCAATTTTTTCAGGCCAGTTCAGTATATCTAACGCCTACATTGGTGTAGTAATGAATTTTCATGCTTCGTGAAAATATTCCTGCAGAACTTTATTAAATTATATTCTCATACTGGAGGTGTAGAAAATAAAATTTTATTCCCTAACTGCTACAAAGTAGATGAGGATATGAAATTGTGAACGAAGGAAATATTTTAATATTCGACTTGACTTGAAGTCGACTTCAAACGATGAATTATTCGACTAAGTGTCATCCAAATTTTCTTGAAAGAAGCATCATATTAAATTCCAATTACGAATTCAAGGTATGAACAATAATTTGTTGACAGTTGAGATGTGAAAGTTTTTGACGTCAATACATGAAAGCAACATTGATTAATCGAAAGTTACAGTTATATTCAGTATATTCCAAAGAATTATCGTTGCTCGGTGATTGTTCAAATTGTCGCAATTCAAATGTAAATATATAAATCTTGATGAATCAATAGATTAGTAAAATATATCCTCAGATAACTTTATTGAGCGAATACACATATAAAAGTTTTCATTAATGAGGTTACACTGGTTTCAAAGAAAAGTATTGATGAAATTAATCTCTCAACAACCCTCTTCACCTGGAAGAGGCACTCAACCAAATGAAAACATCACGTGTTTTTATTCCAACATTTCATTGAATTATCAAAGAATGATACACTCGACTCAATTAACTTTACGAAGAACAACCAGGCATATTGTTTATGAAACATGGAACAGGCTGGAAAATAATCACGAACATCAAGTATCCCGGTGGGAACTCTTGTATCAGAGCTCTCCGAGTTTAATTGAACCTAATATGGCAAGAAGCTTTTATACTAACACCGATGTATTCAACTTATTTTTCAATCATGGTTAATTGTACTGAATTGAATTTAATTTTATGTAGCTAATTGTAGGTAATTATAGTCAATTATAGTTATTTGTGGACATTTCAGTTAATTGTAGTAGATGATAGCCAATTTTAGTTGATTATAATTGATTTTAGTTGATTACTAATCATGCAAGAAGTTTTAATACTAACACCGATGTATTCTACTTCAATATATTTTTCAATCATATTTAATAATTGTAGTGAATTGCATTCAATTGTATGTGGTTAATTGTAGTTAATTATAGTCAATTATAATTATTTGTAGATATTTCAGTTAATTGTAGTTGATTATAGCTAATTGCAGTTAATTATAATTATTTTAGTTGATAATGGTTGATTGGTTGAAATTAATTGTTGATATTTCTATAGTTAATTATAATTAATTGTAATTTATTATTGTTAATTTTTATCAATTGTTGATTTTATTCATTTGTAGTAGATTTTAGTTGATTACAGTCAGTTGTAGTTAATTTCAGTTGATTGTAGTTAATTGTAATTTACTGGAGTTAATTTCAGTTACTTGCAGTTAATTGAGAGTAATTTCAGTAGTTTATGTTTAGTTTATTGATTTGAAAGATGAAACATTATTTCAAAAGTCATCGATTCGATACGTTCACTCATCAAAAGGCACAATATTGAAGTGAATATTTGTGTATATAAATAATACTGATGTGTAGATTCACAACGAATATCATATATTCTGTTAAGGTATAATGATTAGTTACTCATTCTCGCCTATTTGATGTATATAGTCATGGGTGTATTAAGTATTAATTGATTCTGGAATTAACTTACCTGATATGGAATCTGTTGATCTCATCCTCCTTGTATGGTTCAATCACAACTCACATGGAATCTGTAACAAAATTTCTTCATAATATTCATCTCGATAGCAAATATTGGGATTCATGAAAATATTCATTTATTCGTTTCACTTTTCATCGACTTTTTACATCGATATTTTTTCTCAGGTCTCCATCGTACAGGATGTTGAAGATTTCAATACTCCAGTTATTTTTTAACAAAATAATGGAAATAAATATGCTTCTTGGTTGTTTCCATTAATGACCCTAATGAAAGGAAACATCGATAATTCCAGAAGTTATTCAAGAAAAACGATTTTTATATAGAAATAAATAATTGCATTGGGAATTTTTGTTGAAAAGGAATTCATATTAACCCGTTGATTTGAATCTCATATTTCTGAATTCCACATCATTCTTCCATTATTTATCATTCATGTCATCATTGAATGTTTTGAAGTTCGTATGGTGAATGTGGAAGAGCCAGATATTTCTGTGTATAATTCAAAAAACTCGTATAACAAAATAAAATTCACGAAATACTGTGAAATAAAAATTATTTCTGCTCGAAAAAACTCCAAAACTGCCTTAGAAAACGATTTTAAACTCTCGTAATCACAGTTTGAGTTTGTTTTATTTGTTTTCCTTCCTCTTTCATCGGAATTTTATTCAGCACGGTTCTAAAAATAGATTCATTGTCCTACACCTCGGAAGAATGGCAAGATGTTTCAGTCCGGACCTGCTGTTGACGATGATTTTTACATTTATACTTTTATAATCCCAATATTGTTATAGCTGGTGGATAATATACCATTATTATCATTATTATATGAGGTTTCGTTTTGAAAACAACCTGGAAAATTTGAACGAAAATGTCCTCATCAAATTAGTCAACTTTCATGAATTTTATTTTCCTTGAATGAATATTTCGAATATCTGAATGAT
The DNA here is from genome assembly GCA_037013635.1 of Plagiodera versicolora. Classification (NCBI taxonomy): domain Eukaryota; kingdom Metazoa; phylum Arthropoda; class Insecta; order Coleoptera; family Chrysomelidae; genus Plagiodera; species Plagiodera versicolora. The sequence continues at coordinate 114,142 of CM072990.1, forward strand.
CCGAAGTTCTAATTGTTCAAGTAATAAGCATGAGAATTCCAAGCTGGAAATAAAAATGGACGCGAAAACTGATTAACAAATGGAAACTCGCTGGTGCAAAAAGAATCGTGGAAAGCCAACTCGAAATGGGAAAACGATTCGACGCTAGTTCATTAATGATTAATTAAAAAGTACGTAATCTGGCTCTTATATTTTGTGAGAGAACATACTCCTACCGAGAATAATGAAAGTTATAATTAGTTTTCATGGGTAAAAACCATATAAAGCGGGGCAGACTATTCACATGGAATAAGTAATGATAATTTAACACTAATCGCATGTATCTTCCCTAAGATCTTGTTCTCAGGGAAAGTTCATGCAATATTTCCGACCTTATCTAGTGAACTCACAAAAGCTAATTATTGTTGCTTTTTAACTACGTTCTCGTACACTCCCAGTAGTATTATTTAGATAATAGGTTGCTTCAACTGTGCTGTCTTACGATTCTTCTAGCGCCAGTCTACAACTACAGAATAATTTTCTATAATTGATTTCATAATTCACGGAGAGAACACGAATTGTTTTCAAATTATGTTTTCATTCGACAAATTATCAAAATAACAACTCAAGTTCAGGGCACATGGAGGCAATGAACTTTAATAACACAATTCTGGGTAACTGCAGACTGTATGAGTTGTGACAGCTTGTCAGAATGTGCTCTGTTGCCGTTCGTGATTTTTTCAGCAATACTACAAAAAAAAACAAACATTGGTTTGGAATAGGTATAGTTTGATTCACAAAATATTGAGATATTCAAACAAAATGTGAATGAATTTAGTCAATATATCTGTATATTCTATTTCAATAACTTTTTCAATCAAGTTAGGTTGCATATAATTGTATGTACTCAATTGTAGTTAATTATACTCAATTATAGTTAATTGTAGATGATTATAGTTGATTGTAGATAACTGTAGTTAATTGTAGTTCATCATAGTGATTTTTGGTTATTTATAATTGATTAATCGAAAGTTAATATAAGTTACTTATAGTTACTTATTCTTCTTCTTCTTTAGCTCTACAACCCTGGGTGGGTTTTGGCTGACTGCACCACTTGCCTCCATGTCGTACGGTCATTCATCATACTCGTGTCATAGGGTAATCCCATTGCTGTAAGATCTTTTTCTTATAGTTATATGCAATTCTTAAATCAATGTTTCGATACTTTCACTCATTGGAAAGCACAAGATTGGGGTGAATTCAACTATTACTTCTTAATGTTTATGTTTGAGCGACAAGAGAAAAGATTTTGGCCAATGGAAAAATAACAGTCCAGAACCGAAGATGATCAGAAATGCATGAACGTTCTAAATGAAGTGAGACTACCCTATCTCTTGATTGGTCCAAAGTTAGATAAATACATCACGTCTGAGGGATTTTCCAGATAATGTTGGTCCATTCATGGAGTCCACTTTCCAAACCAATCCAAGTTACGCTTCATACAAATCCAAACAGAGAGAATTCATTCCCAGCGAATTTATATTCTGGTCAGAGGGGGGATACCTTGAGGACTTCTTTGTTTAACGGATTCTTCCATCGAATTCGGTCTTTTAAGCGCATACTTGAACAACCAACGCGTGCCCTAGTCGAAACTTCTTCTTCGTCGAATGATCTATTTCGAAGTTGAAGCTCTCGGGACACAAATTCAATTGGACCCCCAATCTTTCCTGACGCAATTTCATCTCTTTTTTCTTGCTGATTATCTGTTTTCCCGTTTAATTCGACGGGGATCGGAGGCATTTGGAGACCTCAAAGGGACTGGAAGAGGTTCGAGTATGTTTTCATTGTTTCAGTGAGAGTGACTGACAGTAATTCGATTTTCAGTCGTGGGAAAAAGATGAGGAGTTAGCAGATTATTTTCTCTCAAAAAAAGTGCCCGATGACAGTTTTGGGATGTAGAAAGTCGAAAGGAAGGAATATCTGATATTTATCTCATCCCAGGGTCATAATTTCGTATACAGGGTAGCCTATTATTGTGTACCGAAAAAAAGTTATATTTGCGTAGATACACAATTTCAAAATATTTAAGAATATGTAGTGTGTTCAGCCTAGGCGAAACAACATTAAGTTAACTTTTTTCAAATTGGACACCCAGCATCTAGTCCCATCTTTCTTTTTTCTTTGAAATGAGACGTTCTCAAAGTAGCGCAAAAAACGAATAGTTTACGAAAATTAGTGCACTATAAATTCTATCAAAAAATGTTTGATCAATTATGGGTCAGTATACCCATTCGAATGTGAAAGATGTCTGGAAAGTCTGAACTGAGTCGAAATCTCGTTTTGTATACAGGGTGTCTGTTGAATTAGCAATAATTCAGGAGATTTCAATAGGCAAAAATTTTTGTGTTATTTGTGTTTATATATCCGTTTTCCACTTTTTTCTGTTCGTGATAATATCAGATATTCTGATTCGTTTAGGCATTCGAAATAGCCGCTTGAAATTACCCAAGTTATATATAAAAGATGAAAATTAAAGTCGTACATTGTGAACGGCTTATCCGTGAATTTATGACACAATATCTTGATAATACGCCTCACCTACTCTGGGTGGATGCCTTGTAAACATAAATATAATTCATCCGTTATCTGGCTTTCCTTTTCATTAAATAAACGCAAAGAAATATGCAAGTTGCAGAGAGCAGCCTCTAGGAATATCCACCAGGATCCAAGCTTTTCAATTTCAGGCAAGGTACGTGTCCCACAACATGGAGAGAAAAGAGCTTACTCTACTCTCCTGACTAAAGATCCTATATTCATCAAGATTAATATTTTTTATTCGCAATCTTTTGATGAGATATTTTTCGCTCATGTATTTCAATTTCTGTTGTATAAAGAAATTAAAACAATAGCTATTAAATTTTATTTTTGAAATGATTCTCATTATCTCAGTACTTGATGAAAATTTTGGAGGGGTATCTATCAAGGGAAAAGTGTGAAAGGGGTGAACTTTTGAAATGACTGAGCGTTTTCAATTTTGTCTTAAGTAACGGAAATTGAAGGGAAATAAGATGAAGTCTGCGAACCAGTCTGAAAAAATTGATGCGACAGTTGAATTAACGCTTTCTTTTTATATTTCATAACAAATATCGTCTTGAGGAAAGAACTTCGCCAAAAAGTAAAGGAAAAAAGTGATGAAACTCCCAACAACGATATTCCCTTAATTAGTACTATTATTATTGCTATCATCATTCCAGGGTTCATAAAAATTGAGACAAAGATCGTGATGATAGTCTAGAAGGTATCATCAAATTCCCCCTTCTATCCGGATAACGGATATTACTGGAACAAAACCGAGTAATTAAAGCGAAATGACAAAAAAAGCGAACAAGAAAACTCTCATTTCCTAGTGAATAAGAAAAATAAGGAAGCTGATAGTTCTGGCGCAGTGATAACGAATGAAGGAATACGACTGCGGTGAAAAATGGCTTGTTTATTCTCTGAAAATTCTTATCTATCCGCGATATTCCCAACTGTAATTTGTGATAGCGATCTCAATGTTCGAAAGAATCGCTCCCAGTCCACTTCTGTTCCCTGATGGAAATCTACGCCGGAATTTCCACTGGGTGTTCTTATTCACAGAAATCTATTATTTTCTTCAGACAACACAGGTCTATGTTGATGAAATAAATCATCAGGGACTATGTCCCATAGTTTATAAAAGGCTGATGTTTCTTTCATCCAGTGGATTTCACAACATCAAGGCATTTCTACTTCTCCTATCACTCCGATATCTTGAAAGATATCAGTCCCTTCAAGTAGATTACTGAGGTCATAAGGTTTCAAGGGTTTGACGTTCTCTGGGTTTGGATCACAATCTACAAGTTTGATCACCTTGGTAGAGCCCCTTCGTTGATTTTTTTGAAATAGTTCAAAAGATCATTTGCCTGACACTTGTCTATAGACGCTGAGAACAGTGGTTAAAACCGTTTTTCGATGTCTAGCTTAGTTTTCGAGATATTTCATGTTGAAACTTCCAAAACGTCCCAAAAGTAGCAAATACTCGCGATTTTCCGCGATTTTCTCAGGTTTCTGAAGCTCTATGAGTTCAAATGACCATATATTCGGAATCATGGCGTCAAAATACGTAAGAATCATAATGAGTTAATTTTTTTTTTAATTACTGTACGAAGACCTGTTACCAATCTTATCTGATCTCTTCTGCTTAAGTATCTTTTTTCACTTGTCCTGGTGTGTTATCCTAGGTTACTCTCTAAAGCATTTCGATCTGTCTTTTGATGCAGCTTCCAAACACTCCAAGAGCTGCTTCCAGACCGATCTAGTTCATCAGCTATTTCATTCTACTGTGTCCACGTACCCAGATCTCTTTTTGACTTCGACAGTGTTAGGAGTTCGTTTAAACATTCCCAGATGAGAGGGGACCTTTTCACCTATGAATGTTTATGCTCACAATTCTTTTTTTTTTGTAGTACAATTGAGATGATGAAAATGAACAGTACACTTGAAAATGCGAGCCTTCATCACTTCGGATAGATAATTGGAATCCACCCTGATACGATTCGTTGTTTTTTGAGAAGGAAAGTGAGTTTGGAAAGCTTTATATTCAATTCCAAATCCACCGTAATGTTTGCGTTCTCCTCTTTCACCTCTGGAGAAAATTCCTCGTGCGATATTAGTTTTCCATGGGAAATTCACAGTCTAGCGATCAAAGGAAAAATCAAAACCATCATCTACAATCCCAATTTGATTCTTCCTTTGCGTGCCCAGCCTCGGCTATCTCAATTTACTCTCCACCAGGCAACAAAGAAACTTTTTATTACTTTTTCTCGGCAACTTTAAATGGTAGTTTTTGTGTGCCGTACAGAGTTTGGGCTGCCGGCAGGTTTTTCATTCAAACATAGTCAATTACATGGGTCGAAACACGGGTCACGAAAGATTCTTCGGTTCTGGAATGGCAGGTCGGAGAAGAAGTTCGCTTATTTTGATTGTTTGCGTGTCAAGTCTAGGGGATCCTTTCAAATAGATTGGAATTTTTCTTTTGAGATTGTTGGGATGGAAGTGACATGTCTGAATCATTCCATATTTCTTGAATGATCATCAGATCACAAAGTTACAATATACATTTGATGAATAATTTTTCATCAGGTAGGATGTTTGCATCCATAATCATTCATTTGGAGTCTCTCAAAACTGAGTTCGATTTACGATTTCAGGAAGGATCAACAGCAAATATCTTGAGACATTTTTGGAAATAAGTCTTCGTGGATTTGAATTGTTTGAGATCTGAATTGTGTCGATTACATATCCAAAAATACAATGAGATAATACCATGTAGCAGTTCTATCATTTTATGTAATATTTTCTGCAAATAAAAGTGTTAGCTGATTACTTGGCGTTGATTTATTTCAATAATTCAAATCAACATATCAATGAATATATGATGATCATATGATTTCATTCGATTTATATAAACCATGTTGTAATGCAGCCATGCTTGAACCAAGATTTTTTTTTCTGTACGCTCATTCGTTAGAAATTGTGGACACTCAATAAATCTTCACTTCCCAAAAGAGTTTCTCTAGTCCTAATGACTTCGACTCAGAATATTTAACTATGCTATCATCCAGTCGTGAAAAATACCCTCCTCTTACATATTCTCACATAAAAAACAGATTAACTAGAATTTTTATATCTCTTTCCGCTCAGACCCATTTCTAATTACCAATTTTATCTCCTTATATATTTATGTGTCAATGATCTGTCGTAACACCTCTATGATTCACTATTCCAGATTAGGAAAAGATGTAGACATTGTGTGCTCCTGAGATTGTTATTTATCATAATGTGAATAATAATGGGGTTGGGTATAATCCTCGGAATAAGATGACAAATGTTCCCTTAGTATACGACTATTCTATATAATTACGAAACTGGTTTGAAACATTAGTTGTTAAAGTGCTCATCGATCTTTCATTTTCATGGTCTTTTACATCATTATCTGAATAAATGTTTTTTTTGCCTTCTAATAAGTGATTAGCATGAGGATAAAGACAATAGACAAAAACAATGACAACTCTTCTGAATTTTATAAATTTAAATAATGACTAGAAAAATTTTGACACTCGACATCGAGTTCAATCATTTTGGTTTCTGTATGCTTCTTGAAGCGCTAGGGTTGTGAAATTGTAGCCATATAAAGTGATAGCAGCGAATTATTTTACAGTTGCAGTTGTTTTTCCTGAAACTTTCACATAGATCTTACTTCCTATTCGGGAAAGTTTCAAGAAGAGACAAGGAGTCGTAAACTAGTTTGTGATGTTCGAACTAAGTTTCCTTTGTTGAGTTCATTCATAGTTTTGGGCAAATACATTGTTTTGTGAGTACCATCTTCTAAAACAAATTGAAAATATTCCAGAAGTGAATTTGAAATCCTCATGGCAAAATAGATAACTCATCATTCATTCCACTGTTTGACAGGTTGACCTACATACTTAACAGATTCTTGACTATTCAGGGGAGGATACATACTCAGTCTTCAAACTACTTTATAGTTTCTCAAGCCTGTGATAAGTGAATCGGATATTGCACCGAGATCTCTAAATATTTCAGGTCTTTGAAGGGAGTTGTGATCAATTCAGTATTCTGTTCTGAATCGTGTCTCAATATTTTCTGAGACATATTCAGTAGCTGTAATCAGATTTGGAACTAACGACTCCTCTTGAAACCGTCTTGGCGAAAGAAATCTTCATTTTTATATTCAAAGTACGGACTGTTGCATAACTGTGAAAGCATTTGGCCTGATGTCGAGAAAATCTTGACAAACTCGATGGAATAGGAAGAACATTCATTCGGAGTAAAAATTATAATAAATTCAGATCAGATACTCCGCAACGCATGGTATGAGTTCTTGATCTATCGCACTATGGATATTTGTCTGCCAGAAACTCCCTGCACCCTGGTACACAACTCCTATCTCGAACTAGAAAATTGGATTCGGCTTTAAAAATGAAATATAAATTCTACTGGAGGAGCCAAGATTTATGATCATTATTAAGAATATTGGATTCTATACGGCAAAGCCCGAATGCTAAACAGCATTCTATTACTGTGGAATATTTTTTACGTCTCAGACTTGATTTACTGTGGGAGTTTGTAACGCTACATGCAACAAAATATGGAAATAGGCAGAAACAGGAACACGGTATTATTTTCTTTATGTTCTGCCTTATTCTCGGTAAAAAGAATATATGGATCTGTAAACCTGTCACTTCGAACAGTAATTAAATTAATTTTTCCTCTCTACCCATCTAGATCAGTTTTAGTAGCACTGGTTCATTGGAAATTGTAATAGTCCATTTTCTTCATACTGTTCTTCTTGAATGAATCAATTTCTGTAACAATCAGAGATGGATCAATACTTTCCCGAATTCTCGTAAAAATAGCGAGAACATCTGGAACTGCATTATATTTATCTGGATACAAAGAATACTCAATCAATCACCAAATATGTATATTTCAGTCCAGTCGAATTGACTTCTTCAACTAAAGTAATATAACTTTCCAATTTGAATTACAATCAGGCGAAATCTCAAGAAAACCAATACAATAACTTTTTTTTTGAATTGTTGAGCCATTCCGGCAATCAATTATACTTCCGTCAAGTTTTATTGAAGGATAATATAGACCGGTTTGTATTTCATAAAATCATAAACAAGTACAATGTCATTAGAATCTTGCCGAGAAAATAATAATAAGATGTTTTATTGAAGCTCGCGGTGTTATGAAAAGTTTTCACTGATTTCCACCGTTTCTTTTTCTAGATGGTAGCATTGAAAATATGCATCATGTTCGTTGCATTATTCGATCAAATTTCCAGTGACGAAGTTTCCTAGTTTGGGAGTTCAAAATATCATCGAAACGCATGGATCAAGTTCCATCGAACTCTCCTCATTACAGAATTTTTATTCGTTAGTTCCCATATTGAGTGGGAGTATGGAGTTCAGTTTGAATTTCGAATTTCACTAATTGTAAGTGTCGATTATCCCAATCGAAAGTTGTCTCTATGAATGGGAAACTGAACATAAGATGAAACTCTACAACTATCATTGAAGATGAGGAATCAGTGATAAAACTAATCTTAAAGGATAATACATTGCTTTACGAGATGTATCGTTGATATTTGAAGACATGAATGATATTTGGTGTAGGCATAACTAGGACAGATCATTGCGCGATGATAGTAATAATATAAAAGATGATGAATGAAATGAACTGTGATGATAATGAAGATCAAAATGAGTATGAATCTCAAGGGTACAAGTTCAAATATCCGGTGTGATTTTTCCTAGGAAAGATATCATAGTTTTATGATATAAATCCGTGACTACTCCAATTCGACAGAGTGTGAAAATTAAAAACAACTGAATACTACTATCGATTGGACCAATTTTTTGACTTCTTCCATACTTTAAGGGTCATGTATCTATAATCATTAATGTGTTGTATTTTTGAGTCTGAAATTGATGAATAACTTGAGGAACTAGACATTTGAATTTTTTGAGTTTCTCAAGAAATGTCCATTATATACAGGTTTACTAGTGTATAACAAACTACCACAACTCATTGAAGATAAAGAAAACTATAATTGTTTGTTGGAAAATTGTTTTCATAGTTTGCAGGAATTTAACAATCATTGATCACGTACATTTTTCATTTCATTTATATGTATGTTCATTTATATTTATTCAGATTTGAATTCAATCTACGATGTATGCCTAAATGTATTTCCATTTATGATAGTTAAATATATACATTGAAGTATTTATTCAGTAGCTTTTTTGAGCTGAATAAAATAACATTTTATTCAATTTCATTTTATTTATTCAAATGCTATTTCTGTATTGACTTTTCCTAAACTTTGTTAAATTGTTTTTTTTTAACAAAGGTTTCGACTGAGTTTCTGATGATTGGAAATTATCTTCTGTATCTCATGAATGATCTAGATGATTCAATATTTTCTTTCTAACCGTGATATGCCTGTCATGAAAGATTCGTTCACGTTGTCCTATACAAAATTTATGGAGCTACTAGATCCACACCGCTGAGAAATAACCTACTCGTGCCTATTACAAGCTCATTTAGATTCCGGAACCATCGAACCGACAACCCATATATTATCTAATTACTCCCATAAAGATTTTCAGTGCAGCCAATCTGATTTATCTCATAGATTATCCGAAGCATTCATCCTGTCAAATCATTTGGGATGCTGGCAACGAGGACAATGTGCATCATTCGGGAAAGTTGATGGGGTCTGTAAAAATGCGGTTGACGAAATTAGGAGATGAAAATTTGATGGCCGCGTTTCGTCGTGCATTCCCATTGGACTGGATACAAAATATCCTGGAAGTGCCTACTGACGCCTGGTTTGCGAGTGGGATTATAATAATACGGGTTTAATGTCATCGTTTCGCATTATACGGTATAAAACAGCGATTCAATTTAATGAATACAATTCATGTGATCGCAAATTGAAGATATTAGGTTAGGCGCTCCACATCTATTCTTGTAAGAAGATATAAATGACGTTTAGACTTCATCACTTCATATTATTTTTTATTGGTGCCCCATTTTACCCATTTAAAGCACGCCTGAGCGTGTTTAAATCGAACTTAAAGAAACGCGCGTTTTAAATGACAAAGTTTTTATTATTGATCTGACAGAAGTACTTTGTGAACGTCAAATAAAATATAACTGACAGATGCAAAACTTTATTCAAACGTAAAATGTGGCACCAATGAAAAAAAAAATAGCGTGAAGTATTCGTGGATCTGGTCTTTAAAACACTTTCTTTATTTCGAGCACTATACTTTAATATACTATTTACACAGTCGAATAATATTTATGACGTTCATTCAACAAAAAGGAGTGTAGTTTTTTAACCTCATTTAATTCCAGATCAACTTGGAAACTATGTTCAGGTCTAGTAATATCTGTAACTGTAGTTTCAGAAGATATACTGAAAAATATAACAACTCGACTCGAAATTTCTGATTTTGTCTATAAAACCAACACTTATCGATCAAGATTGAAATAAACAGTCATCATCCTCAACATTTCTCTCTTTCCAGCCATAAATCGCCAAATATAAGAAGAACCATCGCCAAATTTTACTTCCAGTTCTGTGACGAAAGAAGCCTAACTCATACTGTTATAATAATTCATCCCCAATATTGTGATTCAATGGGAGCGAAAAGAATAGCTAACTGAAAATTGAGAGATAATTATAATTCCGCTTCGAATAGCTGTGGCTTTGAAGCTGAGAAGAGAATTGTGTTGCGTCTTTCCTGATTACACTAGCTGTCCTTGTTACTTCCATAGATTTCTGTCCATACCCATGATATTTTTTTCTGAAACCGTATTATCTGTTATTGTGGGAGTTTGTCAAGAGTTTGACATTGCTAATGTATAGAACTATATTTTATACAATGTGATCTGGATTTGCATAAGAATTTGTGTGGGTAGCTACGAATTTCGAAATTTAACCTTCTTTCTCTTGAAAATTCGATATATTATGAAATTTGATTATACAGTATTTTTCGAATACTCAGATTCTTAAGCATGTAAACATAATTGTTTCACGAACTATTGATTTGATTGTCAACTGTCAAACTGTCATAATATTCATTGCAAATATCGGATATATTTTTCATGTTCATGATTCAAAATATAGTGATGAGAGCGATGGATCTATTCTAAAAAATCTGCAATAAAGTTGTGAAATTTCGTTCGAGAACTTTCAGGAGAAGAAAAAGTAATTTCGGACTTCAGTGGAGAATATTTCGACAGGTATTAATTTCCTCACGATAATATTATCTCTTGAAATTAACATCCACATGCTGAGTGCGAAATTGTCTTTGTTCTAGTTAGATTGTAGCTTAATAACTTATTCGAATCATTATTTAATCAAATGAATGTTTTGGGCTATAGATCAATCGATGAAATGATTGGATTTATTATTATAGATATCATTTATACACCTGAGAAATTAGGTAGGTAGGTAATTATTATCAGTACAATAGCTATGAATATATTATTTGAGGATTGATGACTTCCTGTAACAGACAATGAATATTTAGCATGATAGCCTATTTTTCATTTCAGAAAATGGGACGTATATCAGTGTTTTCGTATGAATATATAAATATTGGATTCCAACATTTTCGAATCCCTTATTCCCAATTCCACTCTGGAACAGCCGTGCCACAGTGTCGCTTCATAACTAATGGATGTTTCGGCTCTTCTTTCCACTCACTAGTTCCAGAGTAATCCCAACCAACTTCGGCGTAGTCGTATTGCTTATTGTTAACTCCCGACAACTTGGGATATAGACAGCTAGCATCTCTGTTTTCATCTACAACTTCCACTTATTGTTCCATAGCAACTACTTTTAGGTGCAAATTGTTTGGATATTATCGCACAGCTGTGGTGAATATGCATAGTTTTGCCATCAGAATTTTCTACAGTCACAAAATCATCAGAATTTGATGATGATTCATTCGAGAAAACTGAAAGATTTGGTTATCTTTTGATACCAATAGTGCAAAATGAAAAGTATCTAGATCACCACAGAACTTCTAATAAGTTGAGACATAACTGGGAACATTTAGGCATCAATAATTATGGCAACATTCCGCAATGGTTTCACAAAGATGCCAAATTCACTTGGAGAAAAAACTTCGATCTGCTGACGGAGTTTGTCAATTCTTGTCAAAATTTTGACGAATATCGAAGAAACTGTTCAACGGTTATCTACAGTCAATAGTTATTCAATTTGATGTATATAAATAATGGATCATAATAATTTCAGAAACAATTCAATAATAAAATCAACTTTCCATTCTGGATTGACGTTATAAAAAACAAGCAGCAACACTGTTCATTCTAGCTAACTTTCAGCTGAATAGGCTACATCTACGGCCTGGGATGATTGATTTATAATTATTCGAATTTTGATTGGGCAACATCCAGCTTCAAATCTTTGAAGCTCAGTTGGTTGAATTGGGATGTTGTCAATTTGCAGACTTCATCTATTTCAGGATGAATGTTTTTTTCAATCGTATAGTCTCCTGAAAAGATAGAACTCCATAATGATGTATCATTTGAATGTCATGCTATATATGTTTTTGGTAGTTCTTTTGGTAACCTGCATACTTCTGGAATTTCATTGAAATCGGTCAGCTATATGAAGGATTCACGAAAAACATATTTGAGGGACAGCGGATTTTAGATGAGATATAATCACAAGAGGAGTGAGAATGAGAAAATCTGCTGAAATTGTTCGAAAGAAGGACCTGCCTGGTATTATTTCTATAAAAAATTATCCATAAATAAGATATGGAAAATGAGGAAAGAAAATAATGTTGAACACAGAAAACAATCAGTAATTGATGAAATCATTGCTATGGAATCATTGATTTTTTTTTAACTTCCCACTGAAGGTGACATCCTGTAATGTTCAGAGAACATCGTGAGAAGCAAGGGAAAGGGGGTAGGAATTGGTGTTCTTTTTAAATTTCTGAAGGTCATATGCCTCGGGGAACACCTCCCTGGGCAATGTGTTCCAGAGCCTCGCTGTTCGTCGGATGGACGAGTCTTTGAAAAGAGATGTTCTGCAGGTCTCCAAATTACCACAAAGGGGTGTGAAGACTGGACTTGACGGGTTAACCTCGAAGAGACCGCCAAAGGAGGAACGATCGTTGATATTTCAGAAGAGCATCGCCCATGAAGATATCTATAGAATAGAGACAGATCGCTAACCTTTAAGAAGGTAGTCATCATCTAATCATTCCTGATACACTTCAAGAAAAACGCTTTGAAGTTGCTATAGTTCAAACAGGTTGGTGCAGAATTCTCCAATGAACGTGATGCATGGAAGCATGTTGCATAATAAATATTCATGTATAGCTGTCGATAGATTGATCCATCATCCAGACTCGGCCGGAACCGGATCCAAGATATCCCCGCGAACGCTTTCTATTAATAACACCCTTTGTTCATCCAAAATTATATTCCTCGCTGGATATACCCCCACCATTCCACAGCCCACTGCAGATAGCACATAAATCCTCATAACTGAAATGTCAATATACTATTCAGCGCATATTAAGGTTTATGTAGTCCATATATCCACGGAAAAGTGTCTGGAAATTTCAATAAAGATTATTCGATTGGCAGAACCGGGAAATGAGAAAAGAATTTATGCAGGAACTGTTTGAAGTAGGTAGGAATTCGGAGTAGTGATGAATATGTACGTCAGCAGAAGGTATTAGATTTCTGAGTGGAATGGGACTCCAGAATGTGGGAATTTTCCACACAGGTATTGGGTAAATGCAATTTGGAATGGGATTATCTGCGTAATTGGATAAATAGACTGGTGGATGACGTCACAACATGGCGATTATGAGCTGATGGATCAACAAACATTCAGAACCCAAAACAATTTCCATCAACCATCAATGCAGTTGGATACTTTGTTGACCTTGAAATCATTCAGGAAGAAAGAAAGTGATAACCAATTCATGAAAGAAAGTTTTTTTGATACTCTTAGACTTCAATTAACAATTTCTGCTGATGACAAAAATTTGAGATGCTTATAACGAACGTAAAAATTCTCTGGAACGTCCACCTGTTTGTAATACGAATCAGTGATTTTCAAGCTGGAACACTGACGTCACAGTGCGTACGATCCGGAATCAGAAACCATCAGAAACCATCACGGATTCTTAGGGAGAAAAACCCCATAAATTGATGTCGTATTCGACTAGCTTCTCCAAGAATTGAAAGCCAACGTAAATACAGCAGCTTTTATTCATCACATAAATCGTATTTTTACGACTGAGATTTACCACTGAAGTACTAAAATATACATTTACGCTAATTCCATTTTCTTTTTCGAGCTAATAAACACTTTGACGCCAGGAAAACACTTTCAACGGATTCTCTCTGACATCTCATTATACAACATAATCGTACTCTTTACTATTGAAAGACTTCGTTCAAGTTTTTAGAGTAGGAGTGTACGATGAGGAAGAACAGGGTAATATTGCATAAAACTATTTTTCAATGGGCTGTCGATAATGATAATAATGGTGGAAAATTCTGGTCCAGAGCTCCGTATCTCCGAAATTCCACAACTGTTTTCGAGTTCTAGGAAGAAGTTTATATCAAAGAGATGCGAATACAATAGGAACCGCAACCAAATTAATGCAAAACTGGAAGCTCATTCATTTTTAATATCCAATTTTCCAGCGTAGTATTCTTTGATTATTTTCTTTCTCGGCTTTCATCTGGGAATCCAGACCAATGGCGTAGCTGCTCGAAATTCGAATTTATAGACGTTTGTAAAGCGCACGTTCCAGGAAAATAATTGTTTCCTTCATTCTTAGCTGAACAGGTGGGGAAAAGTGGAAATGATTGTTGAGATTTGATATGAAATAGTATTTCATGTCTGTTAGAGATATGGGCAAGCAAGTTTTTATATTTCTGAGGTTCGATCAAATATAAATTGAAAATAATGGTTATAAAATCTCTCCACATTTTGATATAACAGAGATAAACTTTATAAAGATATTGAACTTGAAGAAACTACAATCAACAAATATAAAAACTTTCAGATTCCAAAACAGTTCATGAACACTTGCAAATTTCAACATTTTCATCATTTCAAAATATAATCGAATTCACGTTGCGTTAGTTTGATATAGTCTCCCATTAAAGTCCACTATCCCAATTAGTTCACGTGGACCCATTATTTCGGTTTCCTGGACATGAGTGATGGGATATACGCGGTCAACCCATTCGCATCCAACATTGATGAGTTTTTGTACCCATATCATCCCTTTTGCTGGGATCTTTGTTCATGTAATACGTCGTGTACCTATTTCTTGTTTGTTAGGAAGGCTTACCGGGGTTCTCGAATTATTTCTGGGTTCAGAATCCAAAATTGTATCGCTTTGAGTCGGAAAATAAGGACTTTTGTTTATACAGGATGATCCGTAGATACTAACATGTTGATTTCATCAAATTACAAGGCGGAATCAGAATAAAATGAACAGCACGAAATGATGAACATTGTCATCACATAATTTATATAGTTTGAGCTGTATGTTTGTATGTAACTGACAGCGAGTGGCGTCATCTTTGAAATAATTGGAAGGTTTTCAATTACAGGTGTTTTCCAATTACGCTATCTAACTATCTAACTATCAAAAAACCACCTGACTATTGCTCTCTATGGTCTTTTAGCAGTTGTGACGTTCTGGAGTGATTCAAATATCGATCAACTCTTATTGCCTTGTCTACATGTGAACAAAGTTATTCCAGGAACAATAAGATCTTGATCAACTGTCTGTAACAAACTCATGTAAGACCCAGCTATGCAATCTTCTCGAATTTATCCCTTTCCTATATGGCACGTAACAAACAAATGTCAAATATTGTTAACATAATTCGCACTTGTTTGTGTCCGGTTCACTTGGAATTTCCTGATCCTTATCCGGAAAACCTCATGAAAAATTCATATCATACGCGACATTTCAGGCAACACATACGTGAGAAAACCATCGTTGGCTGTGAATAGTGCCTACTTTGTAACAAGACATGCGCCACATCAAAATCAAGTTATTTATATTCACAGTTTCGACAAAATATTCATCTAGCAGCGTACACCTCTTTATCAGCCGGGCATTATTCTTTCCATAGGAAAATTGTTGTGTATGAGTCGGGGGTTTTTATAACATGACACGAGCACAAAGGGTGGGCTCATTATGTTGTGCGAACATGAAGTTACACGACAGTCTTTTGTATGCGTTAGATTTTCTCCCAAATGAATTTCTTTTGTACTCCATAAAACAATAGCATGTTTGATTTATTTAGCGAATGTATATCCACATGATTTGGTATATCGAAAATCGTGTTTGTAAATTTCAGTTCTCGATGAAAGAAATTTCATATGGTTCGTTTCGTTTCTTTCTGCTCCAGTTTCTGTATTTTTAGGCTAATCTTCACTACCCGAATATATTTTAAAATGAACGTAGAAATGCGATAGTCCTGATTGAAAAACTGAACCAAAACGTCTAGGTATTCTTCTCTGTAACTCTGGGAAACTTTCATCTGGAGTTGTTAAAGGAAAATTGAAACATTAATCGAACATTTTCATTCTCTCCTGTGATTCATCCATATTTTGATACTTAGAAAACATAAAAAAAATCACCATCAGGTTTGATGAATATAGAGCTTTGATGCTTCTAGGAATATCTGAACTACGACCATCACAAATTAATTGTGTAGCTTCAAGGGCGGATATAATTATCGTTAGAAGCATAGAATGAGTCGATGTCTGTGTTGCTACTATGATGTGTTGTAACTGGCCTAGTAGGGTAACAAGTAGGAAAACAGCATTACATCCAAAGATTTCGATCTATACCCAAGATATATTTATTTAGATACTCTACGATATTTCTATCTCATTCAAAGTGTTGAACATGATATAGGATTTCCAGGAATTTCTCATCGAATGTTTTGAAACGTTATTCGTAAGTCAAAAAATTAACTAAGTAGTCAAATATTCCAAAAACTGGCTCGGAATCAGTATTTGGAGTACCCAAGAAACTACTCGATAACTCCATTGAAAGACGAGTCAAATAATTACAAAGAATAGCCTGGAATAACACACCAGGGCAAGAATATAGTAAACTTGTTATTCAGATAACACGTGAAAAACGAACTGATGAGATACTTAGATTAAGGAGAGATCAGATAGGACTAGTAACAGGTTTCCTTACAGGACATGCTCCTGTTAGAACACGCCTACAAAAGATATAGGGCTAAGGGCTATATTAAGGTGACCAGACTTGTAGATTGTGCGGCTTAGAACCTGAGACTATTGATCAAGCATATTTTTTGCTATTGTGAGACACTAAACCATAGAAGAGTAGTGCAACTAGGGGAACCTGATTTGAACCTAGAGAATGTGGGAACCCTGAAACCTAGTGACCTTTGCAAAATAGTGAAGGGGACCAATATTTTTTAGGGTATCGGAATGATAGAGGGAATACAATAAGCCTCCGGCTGCAGTATATCCTTCGGATTCCTGTTATACTAAAAAAAATATGTTTTATAGTTTCCAAAATGATGATCAATGCTATAAATTTCCAGAAATATTCCAATGTTTCAACGTTTTCATTCATGAAGAAATCTCGAGGACTCTTTTTGACCCCTGCTGTATCTTTCAGCATTTTCTTTCAGAAACAGCAATCCTTGCTGAATTGATGTTCACCCAATCAGAGATTGGACCAATTAACCTACACACGAGACGAATACATAAAGACCCAAATTAGCTGGTGTTATTCAAATCGACCAGCAGCAGGTGTGTCCGAGCATCGGACATGGCTCGCCGATGAAACGACCTCATAACTCAGCTCAAGAAAGAGTTACGGCACTCGAGATGAACGTTCCTGAAGAATGGTCGAGCCCCGACTGGTCCCATGAGACTGACGGATTTATACGCTGCCGGTGAGTTTCAGTGAAAGTTCATTTCGTCGATGGAGTTACCCTCTTTTATGTCGACGTTGCTGTTCGTATTGGTGCACCGCAAATGTTACAACTTGATGAACATTTTGGTTTTTTGTAACGAGAGTTAGTGTATAGGATAAGGAATGAATGGTCATTTGTGTTCATCGAGCGTTTATTCTCCAGGGAATATATGTCAACAATCCTTCATCAAACTGAGCATCATGCCACTCCATACCCTGTATATATTCATAGTTCTGTTGGAAGTACATATTGACAAGAGTGAATTCATAAAGGACTCCAACATACACAATCACAACACCAGATCTGCAGACTTGCTGACTCTTCAACGACACAGATTAGCTGAAGGCTACCAAAATTCTTTTAATCTCAATCTATAGAATGTTCTCGAAAAATCAGTTGAACTATCCAGAATAACAATCAAACGATGTCGTCTTGAAAATTTCTTCTGCAGTGTATCGGAAAAACTCCCATAGCTTAGATTTGAATAGCACAACATAGATATTACTTTTGCTATTGTCTATTTCTGTCTCTCATTTCGCACTCCCCTTTTTCTTTTTTTTTATATCATCATACATCAGTATAGCATGTTGAATGGATGTAATCTTCATCACACATACGGGGTGTTTGTAACTGGTTATTGAAATAGCACTTTGTCCTAAATAAGGACCTGTCGACTTATTTTACATCAAGAGTGTTATCCAAAATTCAGGATATTATAAAATGGTTGATAATTTGATTGATCTGAAGTGGAAGTTAGCATTCAGAGTCGAAAAAGAAGGTATTTTTTCGAATTTCGTACCACCTTTTCATCGAAAAAATTAATGTTGACTCAAATTAATAGGAACAAGAATGGCATGCGGAAGTACCAAACTCATTTGTTCAGGAATATTTTTTCTGCTCTTTTCATATCTGCGAACGAATTATTGAAATTTCGTCATACAGGGTGTTCTATTGAACCAATGAAGTTCCTTTAATTTTTTCAAATTTGTACCTGGATTATTAGTTTCATTCATTCGGTATTCGGTAGCATACAAGATAATGAGTTCATGTTGTGAAAATGAATGAAACATACGATGCGGATCGTAAGTTATGAGCCATTGAAGAAATAGGTAATATACACAAAACACTCTGTATCTCGCTTATACAGGGGGCTAGACCCATCATATGGGTATTTTTCAGAACCAGCTAGGCGACCTCTACCTACCCTTACAGTACGCCCGTTTCCCAATGAATCACCCTGTATTATAGATGAATATTGACACTTTACTGCTCTGGTCAGGGTATTTGAAAGAATGTGGTAGGTAGAAAGGAGAAGAGGTATCCATCCGGCTGCTACTACCAAAAACATTTGTAATGTTTATCCAATCGCATTGGACATTGGCAAATGCCGAAGGTGGTTTTCCAAGTTCTGATCCTTTCGACACGTAGAAAGACCATAAAATCAGACATCGACGTTTTTAAATTTCCATTGATACACCCAATCATGAGCAGAGCATTCAAATTACAACCAGCACGGCTATCGAAAAACTATTCCCAATAAAAAAGTCCAATTCTGTTCCGATTATACCCCACCGCATATTCGGATGCTCGATGAAAAACGATCAATTGATATTGAATAACAAATTGTTGCAGTAATCACATGCGAAAAATCGGCAGATGTTTGGGAGAATGAATAAGGGACGATCGATATGGCAGGTGGAATGGCGTCAGCTGGTTTGAACGACTAAATGCGTACCGGAAAATTCGAGAATAAATTAAAAACTTCGTACCAATAAATGTTGAGCGACCGATCATTATAGTTATATAAAATTTATGGGAGATGTACCGGATGTAACGAAGTTTCATTGGAGAGTTCAGATTGAATACTTTTACTTTCGGACGGTGTTTTCGTTTGAATACTTTACGTTGAGTCTCGACGATGGTTGTGGAGGTAAATATTAGATGGTTTGGACAGATTTTGTTATCTTACAATACGATTAGTGCAAGAGTATTAAGCTTACCACTGAGCTTCTAATTAATTGAGACATAGCTGGGAACATTTAGGTATGAATATTTATGGCAGCACTTTACATTGACTTCACAACGATGTCAAATTTATTTGAGGAGACACGCTATTGAAGTTCGTTAATTCTAGTTTGTACAGACATTGGACAAACTTCCCCAATTTAGGTATACACATTTCATGGATCGGAAACATTTTTCAAAATGATTCGAATAATAAACTTAACCTAACTTCCTGTTCCGAAGTATCGTTGAAAAATAAGACGAGTAGCAATACCGTACTTTCTGATGAGCTGTCACAACTATCTTGCTTGAATAAATATACAATAATTGCTAATTTCTGATTCAAATTAGGTGAAATTGATACATACAGGAATACCTTTCAAATTGACAGTGTTTCTCAATAAAAAATCATTATTAATTTCAAATAACGAGGGAGTTCATTGAAGGTTTCGATAATCCAATATCACGTTTCTGGTATGAGTGGCAACACTGTATCAATAGCAATATTTTGAATTTTTTCAATTTTCGAAGTGGTACACCATCCTTCATCAACCACCCCTTATAAAGAAATGTATGATTATACAAAGATTTGGAAATGATATAATCTCTGATATATCAGAGTCATTTTCATTTTTACTGCTGTTGTTTTCTACTAAAATTTTAAAATTTCACCTTCAGATATGAAGTTTGAAATGAAAAAGCGATATTTCTCCTCAAAGATACACCTTTTTATATTGGAGTTCACAAAGTTATCCATCCAACTGAGGAACAGACAAAGTTTGTTAAATGGAAATTCCTTTCAATATCAATATTTCGTTATTAAAAAAAAAAACATCTTCATCGTGAATCATCAAACAAAGTTTGAAGATGAATCGTAAAGCATTTTTTTTTAATCAATTGAAGGCATTTGCATTCATTTATATTCTTAGGTATACAAGGAAGTGGATCAGGATCCCAATGAAATGGTGGATAGTGATCTCTGCTGAATATATTTAGCAAATATTTCTTTTCAGAGTAACTTTTTTTGTGGAAATGCATGATGTATGTATGTACTCATATCAAAGACAGGTAATTTGTGCCAAATATTTTTCTACCTGATACGAACTCTATTCAGATGCCAAACCTCATTACAGATTTCATCAATTTCTGCACTGAATGTTGCCAAACAAAAGGTATCCTCTCATTAACTGTTTTTTGTTTTGTTTTTGGTGAAACAGGTTATCAAGGTACGAAGTAAAACGGAGTGACATGTCAGTTACAAACAGGAAAAAAGGTGAGACATAAACAGGACTTTTCATGAACTCCCGATTTTCATCAGCAGCGAAAAAGGGTGAACTTGCTTTGTGATCACAATTTTCCAATTAGGTTGTCAAGGTTGCAGGAAATTACTTTGCCGTATTCATGAACTCAGCCTGAAAAATGAGAATCTATCTCATCTCTAAGTGTACGAACTGTCAAGGCCAGGCTGTACAGAAAATCCTTTTTTTTTTTTCATCTAAACGAAAGATGATTGTTGTATCTTGATAAAATTAGCTTCGCCACAATACCAACACTTGAAACGATTGAATAGGGGAAAGAGGAAATAATCATTCATGCATTCATTTAGGACTTATTTCGAGTCAATGTTTGTAGATATGTTTCCGAAACATGTCTAAGACGTTCCATAAACATTTCGCTGTAATTTCTGAAGAAAATGCAGTCCTCAGATTTTGAAGTCATTCCAACGTCTGTTTGAATTGCGAAATAATAAAGAAAAGAGAAGTGAATCGATGAACCGGAACAGAAGGTATAAAAGACCTGTTTCTACCAACTGACTCTACACCTCTCCACCAACTGTTTTCTTGATCATGATCGCCATGGGCAAGTTTTACTAGGGCTCGATTCAATGAATGTAATTGTAGTCACCAGTTCCTCTATATTTAGACGAGTATGCCTAATGATATGGAATTTTATATTAGAGGAGGTATGTAATACTGGTTTTCGAATAAAATTAAAAAACCCCAAGGTGTACACGGCATATCAGTCTAGAATTCAATACTTAGCTCACAAAAAACGACTATAAGTATCAGAAAACTTCAGATGAGAAGTTGAAGAGAAGTTTTCAAACCGAATTGTCCAAGATTTTTTCAGGAATTTGAGAGATTGAAGATAGATTTGCTGAGGATTACTTCATATTGATATAGTTCGTAATATCTTCAAAACTTCATAATAATTCGATGAAGCCCAAACATACCATGATATTGATGTTGCTTATCAAGTTTGCTCATGAAAATAAAAACGTTCAATAGTATTGTCAATGAAACTATTTTGTTTTCACATACCACATACTCGTATATCTTCTAGTTTCAGTTCCGAAGTTTTCAATAGATGATGTTAAACATAACAAGTCAAGATCTCATGAATACTTTTGGAGTTTGTGGAGTCTGGAATAAATTCTATGCACATAAAGTTCCAGGATCCAGACCCCCTCCTTCGTAAACCATTGATGCAAACATCAAGCTTTCATGTTTCTTGCCATATTGAGAAAACATTATATCTCATTCCTATAGAGCAAGGGGCTACTTCAAATCCATGGACACAAATCTAACGAGACCAATTATAAATCAAACTAGTTCGATGCGATCTAATCCACCTATAATCCTGTTTCCAGCAGAACACATCTGTTTTCCAGGGTTCACTAACTTCCATTTGGCATGAACCATCGAGTCCATCATCAGCAAATTCAGCAAACCATGAGTCACCGTTGGCTATCAATTTCGAGCTCAGTGTTTAGTTCGAATCCAGATTTCAATTCACTAGCTCATTGTAAATATGCAGGACAGAGAATAGATGGTTATATTGAGCAATTCTCCAGGCAATCTGCTTTCTGATTTGAATTTACCATGATTCGAAAGAATAACCAACATTATAGAATGTTTTATAGGGAAAATAGTGCTGATATCATCACCAAATGGTTGATTGGTCCAATCAAATGACAACTGATATTCTTATAATATAAATTATGTGATGATGTAGATTAAATAGTAGTGAAAGTTGCAAATGAATTCGTTTATATATGACAGTTGATTTATTTCAATGCGAGGCAGATTATGAGGTCATTACGTCACTGAAAATATTTCGCAAACAGTTGGTAACCCTGAGGATATCATCTTGACGCCCCTTTTTATATATATCATCTGTCAGCGATATGCTCCAACCCAGTATTTTATTTGACAGACGTTGGGTCTTCTGTTCCTTGTATAAAATTACTATAACAATTTCAAGTCGAAGGTTGACCTAGCAGTGTCTACATTCGCTACTGGACGTGAACGACTGTAGTTTCGTTTTCAGCGAGTTTCTAAATTTCCAAATAGGCTTGATAGAGCATATATGGCATGTCACAGAAAGGGTGTGTCTAAAAATAACATTCTCCAGACAATAAGCTATTGTTTTCCGTTATTGTTTACCCTCTAAGCGTTTAACATTCGATGCTGTGATTGGCTGTACAGATGCTCTATTGAAAATGGTTTTGTGTCACTAATAATAATCAGCTTTTCAGTGAGTCCATTTCAAGATCATGAAGCGTTAATAAAAAATCAACAAAACGGTACAAGTTGTTCTGAAACAATAATGACTGAACACGTATGTTTCCGTCTGATCGTGATAGTATACACTGCCTCATTTGAACTAACAACTACACATCTTTCCTTCATCAAAATATCATAAGCTAAACGTACATTTTATTTGTGTAGAAAATGTGGGAGCTTTGTTGGCGCAAAACTCCCTTGTCAAAGTTTTACGCGAGCTTTTATGGTTGGTAATTTGTTACGTTGAACGACATTTTAAAGGTGCGTAAACAGAGTTCCATTCTGTATAATTCCAACCATGATGAAACAAAGGGGCTGTTTCTATAATACGGCTACAATAACATTTTATGCGATAAGTTTCACTCCTTTGTGCGATGAGACTCGCTCAAGTTGGGAAAAACAGAATATGACATTAGTAAAGTTGTAGAAGGTATTGGAAAAAGTGTATGGATCCAAATGGTGCTCATATTTGGGAAAGTAGTCGCCTCATCAATACTGAAAACGATGTTTTCTTCTTCAAAATGGTTGAGGATCGTTTATCTCAGTTAAAATCTTGAGAGGAATTCATCTATCTCTCAAAATTGTCTCAAGTGAAATTTCATTCATACATGAAACAGTGATCTGAATATATTCTTTTCCAAACATGGTACAAATATTGTATCAGAGTTTGTGATTAACCCCAGTGAGCTGAGTTATTTTTCTCCCCACAATTTACAATAATATCTGCTCATGTAAAGAGCTACGGTTTCAACAGTCTGTTGCTGACATTTCTCAACCAGTTATATCAAGATCAAATAATAGGGACCAGCTTTGATATATTCGTCTACAGAACTGAACATTTAAAAGTGTAATATAACACTTTGGTATGACATTGAAACTGTAAATCTTCAAGTTCATACTTTCATCAAGAGTCAATAAAAAAGATAGGAGTGCATTCTTGCATGTTAACATTCATTTTTTATCAGAGTTTAAAACCGTCTATCTGAGAGTAAAAGTATCCATTAAGTATTACGAAAGAACTATAATCACTAGAGTAAGTGATAGATAAAATAACTGTAGCTACACTTATTTCGAATTAATGATAACATATAAATAAATCACGAGAGAAAAAATATTACCTCACTTTCGAAATAGAATAAAAAAAGTATATAAAAAAGTAACAGAAATTTGATTTTGCCTCTGAATAATATCCTTCATAAAACAATGATCAAAAATATCGAACAACTTGGGGTATAAAAAATTTGAAATATCTGGCTCCCCCTTTTTATAATCATTCATATTATTTCTCATTCTTTTAGTTGAGAAATCACCAAAAAAATCGAAATTCCATCTCCAGTCTGGTATCTATTACATTATTCTAGATAAAAAGATGTATTTTTTCAACACATCACATATCAATTGTTTTGTATGTCTTAAAAGTCTTGACTTCCATTTCCAATGAATTTTTTTTTAAGTTCAGATTACTTTTGAAATCTCCTGAATTTTCTTAGACCAAACCGTGTTTTTGCTCAAGAAAATTGAAATCGTTTCATCACAACCAACTGAAGATCTAAAGTGCGGAAATCTGTTCCTTATTGGATGAATATTCATAAAATATACAGATGTCCTATTTTTGGTTGAAACGATTGAATTGAAATTGTGTGATTGAAATATTCATCACCCTGTATCTCAAAAGTTTTAGGACATGTTCATAGAAGGTTTCCTTTCCTCATCCTCGAATATTGTGATGTCCCCAAAGACTACCCTGTATAGATGATGCTCAACCAAACTTAGCTGAGCTCATCAATATTTAGAAAGAATATGGGATATGGGATATTCGTCTTTCTGTTTTCACTTCCTTCGAAGTTTATAGGCACATAACTTAGCGAATCCCGACTCAAACTCCGATTCCCCGGACAATGTGGCTCCCGGATTCCCAATCTTCCCAATTCTCAGATAGATTGGCTCTGGTAATTACAATCGACCATCGTTTTATCAAACTCGTATAAAATTCGGACGAAATCGGGTAACAGAAATCAGATCGACCATAAATCAAAAACTTCTGACTGCTGTTGCAGTTTTATTCTTTTAATAGCTGGGAATGCTCAATGGACTCCTTGTCTGATTCAGATAAATTCACTATTGCAGATCTATATTGGAATGAGGCTGCGAATTCGCGATGATGACGATCAGTTATAATTTCTTCCGATTATTGCCGATGGCAATGCATTTATTGGGGTCCCTTAACTCTATCGTGTTTTATTTTTCGAATTATATTATTTCTATTTCAACATGGTTACCAATCAGATATCTTCCAGTCATTGAAATGATATCTGTGGAGAGAAATGATATCGAGGAACTATAAAATGATGAATCAATGATGATAAATCTTGTGAAGAAGATCTTATCATTGATTACTACACCCCAGTGAATGTGGAATTTTATATGGAATACTTCAATGATCATAATGATTGGTTCAACTAGATTATTCTTAATATTTCCATTTCAAGATGAATGCCAACGTATTTGTAACTGAAAGAAAACACCGAACCATCGATAACACGCAGAACCAAGGAATGCTCTCCAGAATGTCAGCTCATAAATGAAAACCTATTGTGTCTGCTTTATGAGTCTTTCTCTATTGAAAAATAGAGGAGTTCTCAGGAAATGTAAGTATATAAGAGCTCCTTTATTCTTCCTAATATATATCGTATAATTCATAATGCAAAATATGTTACAGTCGAATATGTTTCCAACGTTCTGGAATTCAATAATGCAAATATGATACGAGAAAATGCAGTTGGAGATATGAATATAGAGAGTTATGGAAACATAAAAAGTATATTGAGATGTACCAATGATGTGAAGAATTGCAGTTTCATTTCTCTGATCATTGGGGAATGTGATCTGTAGATCTGCTTTTCATTTATCATCGTTTTTTCTTCGTCATTTGAAATAACTAGGATTTTCTGATGTGAACAGTTCTTCAGGTTTATTTTGAGAAGAGAATCTATTTATTTTATTTGTTCTGTTTCTTTCTGGAGTGTCAATTAACCTTATCTGAAACTTCATATCCATATTGTTTGGGCATTTTGTGGCTGTATATTGGCTCTCTTGCGATGATAGTGCCAATTTCTCTCAACTTTTTTATGTGTCTGCACTCGACAATTCATTCATCTCGTATCACTCTACATGAATTGATTGTGATACGTTGCGTTTTCTGGAAATAGTATTATATTACATAACAAAAGTTGTAAGTAATTCTATAAGTGCGTAATTTACAACTCGAGTTGTATACTATACTTTTTCTACGACCGCATTCATTCCCATAAAAAAATTGGATTCCATTGAATGAAAGTATGTTTACCTACAACTGCTATAAAAAGTAGTGTATTTTTCATAGCAGTTATGAAACGTCAATATGTTATCGGCGACGCGGCTTGTTATTCGTTTCCATGGCAACTACTGAAGGCTCTATCTTATTGGTTAAATGTCGTGCGATTTGCTTTACAGATGCTTCCTTATTGGTTGTTGATCGTGCTCTTTTTTTACGGTAAAGTTGAATCGTACAGTTTTACGTCGCCCAGTGCTTAAATAGACAGATACATATTTGGCGAGTTGTACAAATGTTGTCATTTTCTGTAGGGAGAGTAGAAAGAGATATTTTTCGAAATAGTGACTACTTTAATAGACGAGATCACAAAATCATTCAATGACACTTCCATCTCTTCCTGTCATTGTGTAGACACCCATGACGAAAGTGTATCGCTGTTAAATCGGTAAGCAGAGCAATCTAATTAGGATTGATGGTGGTGAGGCATGGCATAGCGTAGCGTTGCGGCGTCCCTACGTGCGTCTGTCCCTGCTTCAAGCAGGTCTCGTTAATCAACTCTGTGGCCGCATCTCGAAATAAGACTTCCGACCATCTCGAATCACGTTCAGCTGAACGTCATTCCAGGAAAAATAGGATAGGAACAGGGTAAAAGGAGAGAAGAGGGATCGTCTGTTTATGGATCACGTATCAATTTATCTGATTATTTCAGCACATTGTACTAGAAAGTCAATCGGAGGTGCATTCTTCCTCTTCTTCGATAATAATAATCAGTTGAGTTATTAGGCATAATGTTTTGAAACTGGTCACTGAGAGAAATTCAAGATCATATGTTAAGTCATCGGATATATTGAAGGTTGACGTATTCTCATATTCCTAAGATATCGATGGAATGGCATTGACATCGCTGATAATTTCCTACGAATGGATTTGTTTGTATATTTTTATCAATATACAGGGTGGCGCAACGAAAACGTACCGGAAGGTATAACTATCAGGAAGAGATTTTATCGAGAAACTAACTGGAATCAACATAAACAGAAAAATAGCGAATTGTTTTTAGGAAAATATTGTCAATACTTCAACAAAACGGTTATTTTTTGAGCGAAATCGATTTACTTTTTGTATTTTTTGAGAAATGCACTAGCGATTTCAAAGGTCCATATCTTTGCAACGAGTAGACGGATTCCAAAAATAAAAAAGCAATGTATAGAGGATCAAAACGGCATCATTTGACCCCCATTCCCATTTGAAAAAATTTTGGGGATGCTACCCCCTCTTAGGAGGGTTAAGTTTGGGCTATACTTCTCGCGTCAAAAGTTGTCCTCCTCATATACAAAGTTGACGTATTTCAAGTGTTCCTCGATAAAATCTTCCAGTACGTTATCGTTGGGCCAGCCTGTATGCTCTTTCACTGGGTATATTGGTGTCTTATGTTTTTCTCTCGTATGTGGTCTTAAAATGCTTTCAGATCAGTTTCAAACTTCAAATATAGCTAGGAACTGGGCATTAACTGATAATGTGTCATTATTTTCACCAGAATGTTTGTTTTTCATTATTTTCATGATTGTCTTTCAGATTATTTCTTGAACTGAGTATAGCTGCCTTTCGAATAATCAGGAAGTAATTACTTATTCATGAATTCTGAAGAAAAAACGTCGAGTACTCATCAAAAACTTATTGAACACTCAAAAAACCGATTACCATTCATCCAAGTCCGGGAGGGAGATAATTTATTCTACAGCTATTAATAGGATAAATATAAACTGTCAAGGACAGATCTATCGATCGACTTCCGATGGGGATTAGTTTCGAAAACAACTTGATAATCAGCACATCCCAATTTTGGGTATGAACCCTAAGAATTGTGGATGACAGCAATTGGTTCTTAGGATAGAAAATCAATATTTTCCTGGAATCGGTACATAATATGCCAAAACATACACGGATCAATTTTCTATTGTCAATGATGCAACGAAATCTACTATAGTCTATTTGAGCAAGATGGACGTGAAAGATACTTCGAAAAAAAAGTTAGGTTTGGTTTATCATTCAAATTGTTTCGAAATATGTTGTCAACTAATGGTATTTATGGAAAACAAACTATGTCAGAACCATTTTCCTTGAATAAATAAGTGATATATTTCTTTCCAGTATATTGCTAGCTCTATATTGCGAGTCATTTAACTAAAATATATAATTGAATTGCCTGATGCACGTCTCCTGTTCCTATCTCAGCAAATGCATCAGAAATATTTTATCTTTGAAAGCTACGTCCGTGCCTGTTTGTTCTACTCTCATTTGTAGTATAATATTCATTAATGAAAGTATAACTTTTGTCCATTGTATAGGATCGAGCCATCATCGTTCTGACCAACAATTTCCTGAATAATCTAATTATTCCATAAACATTGAGGTCTAAATTGCATGTGAGATGGTGACTGGAACTGAAATAGTACGTTTCATTAGCAAAAATGGAGTATAAACCAACCGAGTATGAAAACAAAAGTTGCTTGTGTAGGTTGAATTATGTTCTGCTCTAGACCAGAGTTCCTTTTTTTTCGACCATTTTTTACAAATTTTCGTTCAGAGTTATACCTCATATGCGTCAAATATTGTGAAGAAAGAATTGTTTTTGAATATTCAAGGTATTTTTGAATTTTCACGACATAAATGACTGTGAGTAATTCGAAAATAAATAATTTCAGATACTGGAGAACAGAATTCAGTATTGGGAATTGCAAAATTTCGAAATTTTATATTTGAATCAGTATTGTAGCAAGAGGATAACAAAACAAAACGACTCTTCGTTCATTAGTTTCAATTTATGATGTACTCATCATTCTATAGTTCTTCCTTGAAATTGGTGAGAAAATAAATGAATCAACAAAATTACGAATCTTGAACTCAATTTCTAAAAGGAAATAAAAATGCTGGCAAATCCATCAAATTATTTTTTATCGAGGTTGCATCTTCCTTCTAATAGTCACCAATAAACCAACAATATCAAACATTCACTATGGCACACCTCTCACTCTTAACATTTCGGTATATGTGGGCACGTCCATCCACCTGGTTTGTTTATAGCCGCAATCAAATGAGAAAATGACTGCTTAAAGATCATCAAGCTCGCCATTTACATTTACCTGTATGATGTCACCACTCATATCGATTTCAACAAAGGAAATTATGAAAATGGGCATCGCTATTTCGTAACCAAAAATTCACAACACACCCAAACACCCACTGTTTTACCTGTATCCGATTATCGACGACACGTTGAATAGTCCTAAATTATCACCTCCATTGTAGAGTTTGTTGAAATGACACTAAATAATGAACGTTTGATCATTCACTCGTATGTCATTGTTTTAATTCTTCAGGCAATATTCATAACCGAAATTTTCAAGTCTTACTGTTTTGGAATCGATAAATACAATTGACGATTATCAGGGAGTGTTTGATATAAAGAAAGGTTTTTATAATACTTCAGGAGGAAGAATGATATGAAAACATTGACATATCAACATCCTCTTTCATTTTCAGTTTTATCACTAGTACCTTCAGATTTTTTCGGTGATTATGATAACGAAAAAACTTCTGAGCTCCTTAACGTTGTTTCAACGGGAAACACTGTATATGTATTCATATATACACAATTATTTTCGACTTATTGTAGTGGAAAGGTGAAAAAAAAATGGTTTGCATTTCATCCTTCACAATTATAAAAACCATCCGATGGAACTATGAAAAATACTAATGAAATACTACTAATATTATTGATAGATTAGGTGAATTCCAGTTATTTAGCCTCACCAAGAAGAGTAAAGAGGGTTCAGCTCTGGAAAACGTATAGATCACGATTTTTTGATCATTTTTATAGTCAATGAAAAGTTCCTGAAACTACAAGAAGGGTTCAAAAATGTTCGGATATTCCTCATTTTTCAGGATATTTTTTCTGGATAGCACTTTTGTGATCATCAAAAAAATTGTGAGTTGGCTTATTCAACTGATATCAAAGTTTTGAAAGTACCAAAATTATAAATGACGGGAACTTGATTTGATTGATCCTGTTCAGTTTTAGGAAAAAAAGTGTGATGATGTAAATGAGTGCCCAATATCTGAGGAAGATTCTAGTAACCGAAAAACCTGATTTCAACAAACTACCCGATATATTATAAATGAAATTAGGTGCCTCTCATTTGAAATAGTCGTTTGTCTTTGATATGATAATGGCCCACCCTATATGTTGATCGATAATCAGCGGCAATACCTACATGCATTAACGTGAATTCTCCCGTTGATCAAATACCAATCAACAAGTGTCAAATTCACATCAAGTGACATGTTGGTTTGTCGATTGTTAAACAATAGGTAGACAGAGCGTTGCTCTCAGCGTTCGATTCGTGCTGTTGATTTTGTTAGCGCATTATTATCCCCAGGTGTAATTCATTTGCCACGAATAAACACGCACATGTTTGTTTCCTAAGAGATAGCAGTAAACTGTATGTATCGGTCATGTAGAGAATAAGTTTCGTAGGAAAACTTCTTGAGGTTGACTGATTGTGTTTCTTTGGGATTATATCCAACTCCACAATTCGACTGGAGCTGAGATGAATATTTTGAAAATTGAACGGTTATGAACTCTGGAATAAAAGCAACTTCATTATCAGACTGCCAAGGGATATGTGAACTACTATAATTTATTGAAAAACCGATTCACTGGTGATTTCTATCGATTTCACCAGACAGACCCTGCATTTATATTTCATTTTATGAATTCTGCTTGCTCTTTCCTGAGACTTCGCTAGCATTGAATCCATCAAATAATGAACAGAGATCATTACAATAGAAAATAATCAATATGGAGACTATATTTCATATCGTAAAAGCTTGACACACATTGATGATTTCATACAGATTTGTTCCATTTTTTTGTTGCTTCTAAATAAGTACCTGATATTTTGGACAAAATTGAAGAAATCTGAGGATTATACAGCTCCTGGTTGGATCAACTTCAAATGGTTGTAGTGTATTGAAAAATATAGTATATTGTAATTTGACCAAGAAATCGGTCAAAGTCAATGTCAATGTGTTAATGTCAATGTGTTAATGTCAATGTGTCAATGTCAATGTGTCAATGTCAATGTGTCAATGTCAATGTGTCAATGTCAATGTGTCAATGTCAATGTGTCAATGTCGATGTGTCAATGTCAATGTGTCAATGTCAATGTGTCAATGTCAATGTGTCAATGTTAATGTGTCAATGTCAATGTGTCAATGTCAATGTGTCAATGTCAATGTTAGGTTAGGTTTGGGTTAGGTACGCCACTGGTGCACTGGGGAGGTTAGGTACGCCACTGGTGGGCCAGAACCTGCTTTGCTTTACTACTAAGAATAACAGTTTGTGAATTACCAATCAATGAAAGTCAAGCTGCTCAGACCGACTGGGTTTCCTAAATTATTAGAGATCGGTTGTCATCTCCCAGATATTTGATCCACCTAATATCTAGTAGAGGTGGGATTCTAGTACCATATAATATTGAGCTAATCATCGAAAATTTGTATTGTATTAGACATACTCGTGTCTGATCCCGCTCACCATTATCCAGCCTCTGTTTACTCATCAAAACGGATGATAGACATCTCTGCTGATCGCTCTGGAGATATATTAATTTGAGAGCTCTCTGTTCATAGAGAGCACATCAGAACCATTCAATCTATATGCTAAAATGAGCAGGATACACGAAGATAAGACAGCGTATGCAAATCGAGCTGATCTGTTCTTATAAACACGTCAAGTTCTGGAAGCGGGTCGATCCAAATGCCAGTTTTTGTTCGAACTGGTGCCGTAGAATTTCAAATTAGTTTCATTCAAGGTAGGTGATTCCAGACGAGATATTGGGAGGTTCATGTAGATTTATGGTGAACAGTGGAAATTTGATACTCAGGAATTTTTTGAATGAGTTGAGCTGGAGATCCATCTGAAGGAAAACAAAAAACGATATCAATAAAATATTGTAGACTCATAGCCAGAGAACGATTCGAAAAGCATCTATCTAATTGATAAATCATTACTCTAAGCTTTGTTACATGCAAACTCCTCTACCAATATGCTCTATTTCAGCTCCAAAAATAAGCTTTCTATCCTCTTTATAAAATATCATATTTCGTTCTACCAAATTTTATAGGGAAACGTTTTTATTGTTTGAGATCTCGAATTCGTTCTCGAATTCTTTCAGGAATAGATTTACATTTTATTGTGTTCCGAGTAGAAAATGATGTCTGAACTAGGATTGTGAAAGTGATTTCGTGTGGGAAAGTTGAAACTGAGTAAATATCAAAACATATTGTTCGTTCGAAGATTGTATAGCTTGGCAGTTGATTATTTGAAAAATGTTTCCCATCTATGCAGAATGCTCTGCATAGATGATAAACATTTATTGATTTGTTGCTTCCATTGTTTCTCCAGGAGATACACTGGGTGGTCCATTGAGAATTTACACTATTCCATACTCTTGAATCTAGATATATGATTGTCACTTGAAACTATTTTATAGAGGTTATGAATGAAATCATGCTCCTTTATTTGTCGATGGAAGTATATTCCAAGTGACTATATTTTCCAGAAATCACCAACACTAACAAGGAGTCGTCAATTCGAAACTCTCTTTTATCAGCCATAACCGTAAGCTAAACGATGCAGTTTACATCTTCTAATACTATTTTCAGGGGTTGAGCTGCTGACGTCATAAACGTATTTCATTCCTCATTCATGAAAACACCGCATTCAATGAACAAGAATCACTCTCTTCAGATAACAAAGTGGAATTATGTCTTGTGGTTGTCCAATTTTGAGTTCTATGTATTTTCTTGGTCTCAGAAGAATCTCACATATTCACTGAACGAATTATTGTCAAATTCGAGGCCAATTTTGTTGAGCAATACTTTTCCAGAAGTGATTGGATATATCTGGAAAGGGAGATTGAAGATCTTGGGTTTGGATGATGAATTTTCACTGGCTAAGAATTTGAAGAGGAGGATTCGAAAAATATAATTTTCCTCAATTATCAGCTACAGGTTTAAACATCTCAATTATCCATTAAAATAAATCTAGTGCCACATTGCTGTTGAAGGACATTTGTTGCATACAAAACAAAAACACATATTTCCCCTGAGGCCGAAAAAAAAAGATTGTACGGTCAACATTCCTTTTTATTCTAGCACCATGATGAGCTCTTCGAACTGCGTTTCATTTGACCCTTTGTCCTTCGTGCGAGATTGTTTATTTTAGAGTCGAGAATATGAGTTTCGGAAAGCGAGATGGATGAATCATCATAATGGACCAGAGTTTTTCATAAAGGATTTCATCCGGAAATGTGACAAACGGCTCCTATTTAACTCGGTTTGTTCTTTGTTCGGACTTTTTTTTTAATTCAAACTTTCTGTCCGGAAAGCGATGTACAATGAAGGTTGTATATCAATTTGGATACTTTTATAATCATCGGATTTGACCAACAATATAACTCTCAGTACTTGTGAAGTGAAACTAAGACAGTGGGTGATGAATGATATCAATATTTCAGCTCAGAGGGTTGTGCTAGAAGCAGGAGCAGGAGCATGAGAAGTATCGTATTCACACTCTCGCGGTGCCCATAGCCTGATACATAACCATGAATATTATTCATGAAAGAATCCGTGTCTGTACTGATTGTGCCTCATGGCAAATAATATATAACTGTTAAGAACAAGTAAAGTTTAATTTTTAATTCTAACCATGATAATTGCCTGACTTGAAGATATCCGAGATTCATTAAATGGTTCGGCTCCTTCAAGCTATGAACGTGATTCACCCTTGTTAATAAACGAATAATTTGTAATGATACTAACGAACCATATCGACCTGGCCTGAAAACTGACATAATTAATTGCAGCTATAGCGAAGCACATCTATAACTGCACTTTTGAACAGATATTAATGAAAATGAGTCATATCAGCTAGAAGTCATGGAGACATTCGAAATGAGACGAAATAATTGGGAATGACGGAAGTATAGTCAGAAATTGTTTCGGAATACATGATGATTATGATTACAGGTCATTGCAGAGATCAGAGGAAAAGAAAAGGAAGCAAAAACGTTGCAAAGATATTGATTGTTTATCAGTTTGGTGGCTCAGAACGAAATTATTTGCGAAAGCCATCTATAGAAAAGCAGCAAGACCAAAGTTGATGACTGTATAAATTTGTAAATGCAATTCATTTATTTTCTTGACTATTCTATACTGTATAGCGGAAAGAGAAATCGCCTACTCCCTTATGATACATGAATCTAAACTTCACTAGAACCTACTATCTCTAATAGAACAGATGGAATCAAAGATTTAGTGCTCATCCTAGGCTTTGGGATATTCTCCATAAAACATTATGATTACCTCATCAGTAAATGTAGCCCACTGTTGGGTTTCCTTATGTATATTTGTGAATAATTCAAATTCCCAAGGACTAACAGAAATCCTTCTACTTCTTATTAGTACTTAACAGATTTGATTTGAAGGGATTGAAGAGTAATTCAGGAGTCCTGAAAATTCAAATGGGGCATTGCAATGCCAAGAAACTTAGTAAGTTTTTTGGTAATTAATTTTATATTTCATTTCTGGAGGAGAGAATAATTTCCATTGTGATTATACTTCAATAATTAGAGTCACGTTTAATACTTCATATATCTCAAGTTTGAAAAGCTGAAATGTTACGAGAGATACTCTGGAAGATTCTGAATTTAATTTTCCTCACTCCTGAATTATCCTACATTGAAATTGAACGAGACAGGATTGAGTCCGGTGGCAAAATTAAAGAACATAATAAGCATTTCCACGGCAGAATATGACGAAGACATGTTGGGGTCTTAATAGCCCTACAGGGAAATCAGTAGGGTTAGTCTACCAAACAAGTCTCGACAAAAAAATTTAATCCCTATGGAGAACCAGGAGGGTGGTGTCGGTAAACTGACAGGAAAATATGTATATACAATGTCACTAAGATCATTCTGAAATTTCGAAATGGAAATACGGATTCAAAATAACCCATCTGTGGAAATCCAGTATTTATTTTTTTTTTACTTTTTTATTTATATATTTGAATAAATTAGAACTTCTCCTGTAATCGATATTGTATTATTATTGTACAATTGTACCATTAAATTCAATCTGTAATATCAATTTGGATTCAAGAAATGAACGAAACCTTCACATACTGATAAAGAAGTCATAAGTATCGAATTACTCGAATTGTTTTGGATATTTCGAAATAATCCATAGAAAACTCGTACACAACGATGTCTACCTCTAGAATCCGTATCTCATAGCATCTCTACAGTATTCCAAATCACGAATTGTTTTTTCTTGAGCACACCTCAATCGTATGAGCGTTCTCTCATCAATCATACCTAGATCTAGATCGCTAAAAACGCCAGTTCATCTAACCCAGCTGATAGCAGAATAGACTACCAATTAGAAAAGATATATTTCACATTCGCTTCTTCGAAATGAAGCTAATTCTTCTTGGCGTTTAGCTACCGAGTTAATTAGTTTCCCCCAGATAATGAGTTACGTGGGACGCTTTATATATTTATCATCAATCTCTAGAGTCGACAGCGAATCTACTTGGTTGGATAACTGTATAATGCAAAGGAACAGCTAGACAGGGGGTGGCATTTCGTATATCTGGGGGCGGATATCCACCCCATATCACGAACTCCGACATTGGCATATCATGAGGAGGGGTTCGTATTAGGTAGGTAGTTTGGAAAATGGCCGATAGGGAAAGATTGTTGTTAGTCAAATAGAGAAGTGTCACCAAGATAGTATAGCTAATAAACTTTTTTTCATCGAGTGACAGATGATAAAAGACTAACAAACATGTACACCACGTGACTTGAAACATATCAAAAACTACCAACAAAGTGAAAGATGAATAAATCACATTCACAGATAACGTTAATTGGAGAACAAATCCAATTGGTTAAGTATTGAAATTTATCCATTTTTACTAACAGCTACAGATTTTTCAACAATTTTGAAATCAACATATCTTGTCATAATAAGTTTTGTTTCCTATCTCCATTTATTCAAATCAATAGAAAATTCTTGAATGGTTATCTGGATATATAGAAGTAAGATATGGAGGAATGCCTTCAAACTCATTTCAAAGGGGAATTTGCACCACACTGAACTCAAATTCAGTATCCCGTACAGCATACAAATTCCTCTACATTCGTTCGTTAGTGTCTGAGTGGAATCTTGAGTAAAACCTAACTATGATTTCCATCTATGGTCTGGAAATTTCATCTTCCCCATTGTAACTCAAGAGGTTGACGATGAAAGTTTTCAGTCTCATATGTGTTGTGTTGTGAAGGATCCTGATTCGGAATTTGAAACTCTGGTGATTCGAATGAGGTATTTGCATTTTAGAGCGATCGTATATCTCAATTCTGGATTCACTGGATACACTACAAAAAAAAAAACACACGTTGGCTAGCTCTTTTTCTCAATATTCTTTGGAATTGTATCATTCTTGATTTTTGGTGAAAAAAGACTTCTCAATATTTCTCCATTTATTCTATTGTATGCTAATAAAAATTTTCCTGCTTCTAGGCTCACAGTTATTCCAAGAATATTTCCAACTCATTTCCGTATGCAAATTTCTCAAGAAGATTTCGGATCCATTAGCACTTCCTTTTTATGAACTTGTTCGGCTCTTTCGATCAAGCAGAAGTAATCAAGAGAACTAATAAAAACCAGTTAGCTCTCAATTGAAAAACAATTCGTTTCAAACTCAGCAACGGTATAAACTTATCTGACTGTTTAATTATCCAGAATTCTCTCGTTATTGGGAAAAACTGCTACAATTCATTCCCTAATGCTCGTTAAATATGTATATTCCATTATTCAAATCATCCGAAGATCTTTTTCACTTTGAATACTTCTCTAAACTTCTGCTTGAGTGATCGAAAACTTCAATTATGGAGAGTCGTATTTCTCAAAACGAATTATCTCGACGGAAGTAAGGTTAGTTTTTGACTCAACTGGCTTCTTTCACTTTCATTCCTTCGCTGTTCAAGATTCCATTTCTATGGACATTAATTTTCTTGAATCGTCGAGATGATTTCACTGAAAACGTTGAAATGAAGCATAGTCTGAAAAATTTACCATCCATTTGAATCAAACACTACTATAATATCTTAGTTCATGCAGAAATGTATTTATCAAATGTTTCACATGAAATTTTTTAAATTAAGAAAAACTACAATAATGAGAAAAGAATTCTAATAACAATAAAATATAAGGAAAATGCAGAGCCAAACTGATACTTTTGTTGCTGACTTCCTGTTATGTCTCGATAAATATTTAGTTCAACAATTAGAGCACTGTTAACGACATATTTTCGATACCCCAGTAAACATTTCTTACTGAAAGTAATAGTATTCATCGGATTCATTGCAGCATTGGGCAATGTTATATTTGACGAACAAATATAGATCACAATATATCGACGAGACTGTCAAAGAATAATGCAAACATACTCACGCCTTATTACTTAGCATAAGTATGTTAGTTGATCACCAATTATGAGAAGGAAATTAGTGTTAGGCTAACTGGTCATAATTAGAAGAAGAGAAAAATGGAATGTGCATGGTGGCCAGACAGGAATGACGAGTGCTTTATCTCGGAAACTATTCGACTTAGAGACTTGTAGTGAAAATTTTCATGAATAATGTGGCCAAGAAAAAATTCTGGAGATTATTGTCATATTTCTAGGATGGCCGCTAGGGTGCGTAGTCGTCATCTGAAACTGTCAAAGTGATCTTACACCATAATATACTTAGAAAACTCACCAAATACATATTCACATCTCGAAGATGACATTCATTGGAATAATTTCCGCCATACAAGTGGTGGGAGGATTTTAAAGTTCTTTCTAATGATGAGCTATAATTCCTGAATGGCTCAACGGATTTCAACAAATTCAGTCTCGTTAGAAAGAGCATCGATTGCTCTATTATGTCAAATACAACTTCATGACCCTCTCTTCATGAAAATGTAGTGAAACAATACCAGAATGGTCTCTGTCTAATTCCTAGTCAAAAATATCACCAAAAATCTCTACGACGAATAGTTTTGGAGAGACAGCACTTACCAATCACCCTGTACATCAGTTCATTGGGATTTCAGGTTGCCCAGTTATGCTACAAATTCCAACTGAAATGATCAATCTAGTGCATATGTCTATAAAACATCTATTTAACAAATTCAGAGGAGGAATTCAACAGTTTCAATCCCTCTGATATCCATTCGTTTCTCGGTGATTATATCAATAGAAAATTTGTTCACGAAGTCAGCGAAATCTTCATCACGTATTCGTCACGCCATGTAGAAATCTCAGCCAAATCAGCATACTTACATTGAGAACGCCGAGGAAACTTCTAACTTCTAGAGAATATCATCTCGTTTGGATAAAACTCGAACTCGCTATAGGAACATTCAAACTCCAAAGTTTTTGTAATTCGGTAATTTTCGGGCTCTAAATCAGGTTAACGTTTGAATTGAAACGTAAAAGTAGACAGCGGAATGAAGCATCCTCATCCATAACAATCATAAAATTTGATTCAATGTCTGAGATGAGACAAACTATGAATGAGTTGGTCAAACACTAAATTTGAATGAATAATATCCATTATTTTAAAGATATTGTGAGTTGCAGGTTTTCAACTTGAAATGAACAATGTCAGAACTTCTTTTGCAAGTTTTCTGGATGGAAAACTGGTATTGTCACCCAATTACCAATAATTATTGCCCAAATCTTGATCAATTCAAGATAATATTCCAGATTCATTTACCAAATCAGTTTATATTCGTTGGATATATTCTAAGCAACAAAATAACAATTTGATATATATATTGTAACATTCAAAAATTTTCATGTTCTGAAATATCGTTCTCGTTTGTTTCTCCAGATCAAACATTTGTATGAATATCTGAGACCTATTATGTCACAATCTATGAATAATGGAACAGTATCAATTATGTGGAGCATTGACATGTTGTTGAATATTCGGCACTAAATCAGCCATCAATCATAACAATATGACACAAACTATCGCTCCATTGTCTATAGTCATTAAGTATAAAAGACTCATTACTTTGCTCAACTAATGATCGCTATAAAAAAGAAAATACACAATAATACAATTCTCAAAACAATAGTTGAACGGGTGCTAACAATTCATAAAGGTAAGTTGGATCAATTCTAGCCAACATCATTTACAAATCTGCTTATAATTTGAAGATACTGCTACTGAGACTTTTGAGAAGAACTTGCTTAGAACAAGAGTCACTGATACCAAACTCTGGTATTCAAATTTCCCTCAATCATCGAACAGTTTTTGTTGCAGAATCCCCTGTCGACATTATGATGAAGATTGTTATTGTACTACTTGTAGTGATTGGTGTTACGTTGACTGATGCCTATCTTGAAGAACATGTGAGTTGATGATACTCATACAGAGTCCAAATTGAAAACTCAATGTTGAAGTATAGATTTCAACTGAACAGATGGTTTCATCAATTCTTGAATAAACTGTTTGGATCCATAAGCGAATCCTTTCAAAGCAAAGGATCATCTTCTCATATAGTTTCAACATTGTTTATATGTCATCATTTACACCCCAGAAATATCATATTTTCTTGTTGTTGCGAATACTTCATGGTGATCCACCTCTTATTGATTCTAAACAGAATAAAGAATAATTCCAATGATAATCTATCGGATTCGAATCATCCATGAAGAAGCCCTTGAATAAAACTTATGGAACCACTTCAAGTTGAAAGAAAAAACATCAATCAAAATGAAATATTCGAGTTTCTTCAATTCACAGACATTATAGAGAACATGAATGATAACATACGAACAATGGTACAATAGTGCGATAAAGTACTTTGAAATGGTTTGCTCACTTACCGTATCGGCGCTGCGATCGTATAAGAGCACTTTAAAGTGCTAAGAATAGAAATGTGTTATGTTTTCAGGAGTTGCCTCCCGCGTACCTCCATTTGATCAACAAAGTACGCCGTCACTGCCTCGAACTACATCCAATCAGTGATTTAGAACGACAGAATGCGAGAAATGGTATTTTCGATGATAACGATGAAGAAATGAAAGTGAGTTGATGTTTATCTCCAATCAAAAAATAATTTACATGATTTGAATAAAAGAAGGAATTGTTGATCATCTCGAAATTTTTTTTGCAGAAATATGTCACATGTCTATTCACGAAATCTGGATTCGTAAGTATGTATCACATGAATTAAACAATTTCAATCAACAGACAATTGTGAATTTCTAGGCTGATAATACATTGCATATGAATAAAGCAGTACTTGAAGCTTTCATTCCCAAAGATGTTAAAGCTGGTGAAGGAGTCAAAATGATCGTTGGATGCGCAGAAAAAGCGAGAACTGATTGTGAGTACTCAGATATACATAAAATTGTAACAAATTGATAGAAAACTAGCTCATGACTATCAAATATTTGAAAAACTGTATTTTGAAGTTTCTCCTTCATACTTCAGGAGTAAATACATCATTTAGACATATTTCGAATTTTCAGTTGCTAGTTACCCACTCGAAGATAAAGTTTGGGATATGTTGAAGTGTGTTTATCACGAAGATCCTGTTGTAAGTACCACTTATTTTACATTATTACAGGATCCAGTACCGATAACGAAAGAGATTAGATGTATTTTCGTGTCATGACTTTCACTATCTAACTTTGCTTTTACGGAGTACGAAATAATTCGATAAAGAATAAATCTTTATTCTAGTTTCCTCTTGTGAAAAAAACAATGTTTTATATTCCAAGTTCGAATATTTCTTATGAAAGTTAATCTAAACTATTTATAGAAATAAAAAATCGAAAGGAACATTATGTGAAAATTTGCATGCATTTGAGTCAAGTCGTATTATATTAATGTAGAACGAATATATGTTATATTATAATGTATTTTTTCAATAGTTCCTCTGAATGATTCTCAAGTTCAAAGATTCGAATGTACAGCGTAATTTTTAGCATTGTTAAGAAAAATCAGCTTCATTCAGACGAATTGCATACATAATAATATTTTCAAGTTGTTTTCAGCATTTTATCCTACCCTAACATATTCAACAAGGATAGTGAAGAGAAGAAGAATCAACTGAGATATCATCATTCCAATGGTTGTTAATTGAAGAAATATCAATAATCACAAGACATTTCTGATTCGATATTTGAGAACCATTTGTAGTGGTGAAAAATAAATGACTGATTGAAAATGTATTGATTATGTTTATTCTCTGGAACATTTACACGTTCTTTGGAAATCATAGTGACGTTGAAGTTTCTCTTCCATATATATTCCAACAATTAAATTCCTATCCATCGACGAATGTGAATTGACGACAAAAATCACTACGATTACACATCAAAGTACAGTTGATAGACAGCTCTTGAAAAAAAAAACAACCCAATGAAATTACTGATTCCCCACATAACATGAATTAAATCCTTTTTAGACAACATTATACGTGAACGCAATATCCTGGCCAGTGGCGTTGAATCTGCCAGAAAAAAAATATCTCGAACAAATGAAAATGGCATCCGGCATATGATGAGAGTGTTGCAACTGGAAAGAGCTTATAGAGCAGTTCATCCCATCACAGAAACGATTCGATTCAATCTCCGTGGGGAAAATTAAACAATCGACATATGCCTGCGGTATACACGATTAACGACAATTCAATTAGATTATGATTATACAGGATTGGTCATTTCAGTAATTCAATCTGCATGCATATTAGTAGGTTCAATGTAATACGAGTATGTCCTAAATAACAGAAAGAAGATATGGAAAAAGTGGAAGAAGTAGAGGATATGGAAAAAGAAGAAGAAGATAAGGAAGAAGAAGAGAGGAAAAAGAGAGAGGTCAAATAAAGGAGAAGAAAAAGCAGAAGGAAGAAAAAGAGGAAGAAGAGTGAGAAGTAGAATGAAGTGAGAAGGAAGGTGAAGAAAAGGAGAAGAGGAGGAGAACAAAGAAAATGAGGAAGAATAAGTAGTCGAGAAAGGATAACGTTATCTACTTAAGGGAAAAGTTCAAATATCTAGAATGACAATGAGGCAAAAAATGTCAACTTCATTGGAACATTGGCCTCTTGAAATATCATGAGAAACGCATCTTTTTGTTCCATCGGAATTTTATACATCAATAGAGATATCTCGTTTATTATTTTTTCGACATGTAGACATATTTTCTAGGTTTTGTACAAATTGAAGTCGGAAAATACATAGAACTCGTTTGTCGCGTATAAAATATCCGTCCTCATCGTTATTCGTCAATTTTTCGGTGCCTGGTTTCCGTTTCCATACGAAAGTTACATTCTGATATGGATGTATGATGTATATCTTTTTATTTCTTCCTCTTGGTCTTATTCGCAATCAGTAGTTTTATTCGCAATCAGTAGTCTTATTCAATAGTATAGAAAACTTGATCCCGAACAAGATCTCAAAAAGAGTAATACACTAATGACCACGTTTAGAATATCTTTAAATATAATTCACAATGCTTTGGGATTTTTTTTTCAATTAAATCTATCATATACATTCATTCTGGATGAAAAATACCCATGAAAATTCGAAATGCAGCTTTTCTTCTCAACATACTTCGTACTTTATAAAACAAAGAAATGACTCCCAAACTCCATGTCCAGAATTTCGTCTGCGAATTCAACCACCAATGAGTTTCTCTCAAGCTATTATCAGGGTCTCATGAAAGCACCGCCACCTTCTCGCCGAATTAGTGAAACTTCCGGAGTTTACGAGAACTTCTGGAGTTCATTCCTAATGACCAGGACTCAAATACGCTCTAAGACCTCTAAAACCGAAAAGTCCCATGTTCTCCTCGACTAAGTAACCTGCCCCTGCTGTAATTGATAAAGTGGAATGAGACCACATTCTCAGCTCGTTTGGATGCCCGCATGTTCTATTAATTTTAATCCGGGGCCCGTTGAAATAAGTTATGAATGTGACTCGCCTTGAATCCAGCGCGGTTGATTTTTTTCTCTAGTCGATAAAAACGCACTTACAATGTAAGTAAATCTGAATGGTCAAGAAATATGCCGAT
This sequence comes from Plagiodera versicolora, assembly GCA_037013635.1. Taxonomy (NCBI): domain Eukaryota; kingdom Metazoa; phylum Arthropoda; class Insecta; order Coleoptera; family Chrysomelidae; genus Plagiodera; species Plagiodera versicolora. The sequence continues at coordinate 157,821 of CM072990.1, forward strand.
GACAGAAAATTAATTTGCTGGAACTCATTTGTTTTCCTGTCGTTGAACAAACAAACAACATATAATGTGGTCTTCCATACAGGATGTTCTGGTTAATGAACTACTGGAATTTACAGGCGATCATCTCATGTAGGGTATTTATAAAATATACAATCAATCCTGTATTCTGGTGGTTGGCTTATGGACACTTGATCAAGGCTGTCAATCAATCGAATGAATTTCCGAGTGGAATCGATTGTTTGAAAATTGGACGCAAAACTTTGAGTCAGAAATGATGGCCAATCATTGTTACATACACAAGCAGTGCTGCATTATCAAACTTATGAACTTATTAACATTAACATTATGAACTTATTCTTGCACATCAGAAGATTGAATTGTAGTCATTTCTGATATTACCATGGTGAAAGTGGTACTACGGGTGAAGATGACATAAATATTCGAAAATAGAAACAGATAGATGATGATCTTCAATATCTTGAAGATCTGTATGGTTACGCATGCTTAGATATGTTCAGAATGGATTACAAATGTTTGTTGACAGAGGAATAAGTCAATGTATGTTTGGTATTTCCTTAGACAATAATTAGTGACAATGTCACACTTGGTTGTCATTCGGAATTCGAATTATGTAAGTTCATAGCTCTCCTTTGAGTGAGTATCGTGGGAAAATGTCGGACAGAAAATATGACTAGTTCCGCTTCTCCAAATGCTTTGAATACTTCAAAATCATCCTGTGATTCCCTTTATCAGTTCAGGAAGTTTCATGATGCCATAATGATGAATGAAATAGTCGATATATTCTTGATGCCTTCTAATGATGACCCCAGAGGTATTTTTGATTGAAAGTCACTAGAAAACCACTCTTTGGTACTGTAGCGAAGATAAGTGAGAGCATGCTCTTGAGCGGATGTTACAGGAAAGAATATTCTCCTTGATATTCCTCTTGTTCCAGTTCGCCAAGAATTACTTACATACATAAGTTTTGAATTCTTGGCATCCCTTTTTCTCAAGACCCTAAGGGATACGTCAAATTTCCGCGATATAACCGTCAACTCTCTAGAGGAACCACGGTGGGGGATTTATGAATGAATAATGTGGCTTTGGTAGTGCCAAAAATCGCAAGGTCTAGTGGGCCATTTCTCTATAGTTCTCCTTTCAAGAGGATTATTTAAGAATTCAAAGCTTTCATGAAAAATCACATCTTAAGATCCAGAAACACTCGAAGGACTTTTTGGTCTTACGCAAAGTAGTTTTTCAATCATGAAATATTCAAAAGTAGATTGGAAATCACCTCGGATTGATCTATTTCATTCCATCAATGAAACAACCAAGATTATCTTTATGTATTTTTTTCAAATAAAATAGACTCCCATTGTTATGAATGAAAGCTTGTTTGAATCTAAGAATGACATAAATCGAAACTTCGTATCGAAAAATATATTCAGTGTGACTTTATTCTTACTAATCTTTTTCATTTATGAACAGAATTGCGAATGGTCATGATGAACTGAGAGTTCAAACTATAAAATATCTCCCAATCTACGAGGGAGTTGAATTCGATCATACATACAGAAAAATCAATCAATAGATTGATACTGGAGTTGGTGTAAAGTTTATTTTTGGATGATCATGGATATTCTTCGAAGGAATCTGATAATGCACTGATCAATAAAATCAATAAACACTACTTGATAATGGTTCACAGTGATATGAAACGATGAAGTAGAATTCAATTATCAATAATTAGGTACCAGATAGACAAGCATCGTACCTTTGTGCTTCTGATCTTAAGAGTAATCTTGACACTCAATTATGATAGAAAGAAAAAGGATGACAAAACGAATAGTACACATGAGGAGAAACAATAGAAAATAAATAGACAGAATATGAGCGACTGTGAATTCTGGAGCTCATATTCACCAAATATCTTCAATTGACTTTCAGGAAGTCTCTTACTTTCCCAGTAATTTTTTCGCGCCATTTCCATCAAGCTTTTCTACTTCATCTCTAGATCAGACCACATTTATGTGTCCACCCTGTATGAGAATAAATCCTGGTGACCTTCCGAATAATATTTCTCTCTATTTCGACAACGCATCTTTACGAATGGAATATGCGATGGAGTTCACAAACTGGTTCTAAATCAAATCCTGCTCCCGGATTAAGGAGTTATGGGTGAATATTTCCCTGCCACACCTGCCACCATGCATGATCGCTATTCAATTTATCTAATATATGTGTGAGTGTGTCTGCATGAATAAAACATTGAGTGTCATCTCGGTATGCTGAAAACTGAGTTTCGGATAAATGGTTTGGGTCAGCTCAACGAAAATTTGATTTCATATAAAACTAGTAGTCACTGAGTTTTGATTGTATTTTTATCCTGAATTGGGTCTGATCAAGTCTTCTTCATTTGAAAACAGTATGAAGTCTCGGAAATTAGCCATTTGTTATTTTGGGGGCAAATACAGATAGATTCAGAAGAAGAAATGATGTTTGGACCATTCAACTAGAGTTTTGTCATGGTGTGGTACGGTTAATAAAGTTAAATTTGGATATTTTGCTGAAAACTCAGAGAACCAATGATATATAAAGCAGATATTGATGTAGAGATGATGGAAGAAATCATCCAGAGTCATACCAGGATAAGCAAATGAGGCCCAGCCAATACGTACTCTGGAATAGAAGGTGTGGCTTGAAATAATTTTGGGACATTTAAAGCAACGCGTTGGCAGCTTGGTGAAGTAAACATAGTTTCACTAGGGATATATTTTTGTCATTTACCATTACACCATTGCACAACTTCTTCCTTTTTTCTCACTATACATTCAACTTCACAATCACTAGGGACCTGTTTGTATTGAATATAGCTCTTTATACAATGGTAAAAAGAGAATAATTGTTCACTTTGTATACATATAGGATTGTTTTGATCAGATATTATGAACAAACACCCCAGAAAAAAATGGAGGTGAGACTCCGTAGGGTTACGAAACGTAGTTTGTCACCAATATTATAACTCCTGAATCTTCTTTGATCCATAACTCCATCCACAAAGTTGATAACATATCTTGTATCTTGAAGTGAATAGAACAATTCAAGCAATTATTGTTCATCCACATGATGATCTGACCGAAGTTTCGTGTATGTGAATGATTGATCGTGAATACAAAAGCCGATAGTGAATATTCTTGATCTTATTCGGAATATCCGTATCACATCGATGTACAATCTAATGGTCCTGAGAAGTTAATAGGGCACACGAATCTCATCCTTCAACCGAAGAAACTTTCATGTTTTTCAAACGACTATAAAGTTTCCGAGTAATTTCTCGAAGGGTACTTTAAAACTCCAGTTTCTCAGAGATATAAAGTTTCAATGAATCCGTGCAGCGATTAAGATCATTTTCATCTATTCCGTATAAAAATCCGAGAAAAAGAGAATCCGTGATAAATCTTCGACATTCACTGGAAAAAGATCTCGAGGATGCACAGTTAAATTCTCATATAGGCTCACAAATCAACTTACCCTGCATTCAATGCACTATAAAGAGTGTGATTTATTCAGCATCCTTTATCTTGGGGATTTAAATGGAAGAAAAGTATGGAATCGAGATAGCAAATCACAATTCACTTCCAACACTCATCCTCGTCCAGCTAAGGATAATTCCGTATAATTTAAATGATTCCCATTATTTCTGATGGATTTTTACCATATCTGAGAACGACAACTTTGGAATAATCATCACTACATCGATTAGACAAATATCATTAATACTGTTCAAAACAAAATCAAAACCACTAACTTACGTCTACTTTCAACAGATTTTTATTGTTTTCTTGCACTGATTGTTTCCCTATAGAATGAACTATTGTTCCAATTATTTTTCACCTTCAAACCGTTCGACTTTCGTTTGCTGTGATTAACGACGTCATGTGCAGATGCTCTATGAAAACGTTCGGTCATTCTCAATTACAATGCAGAACAACAAATATCTATAAATGGCTGTTATTTTTGAGAACTCATGCAGATTACACATCAAGCTCAAGAGCAATATGTTATGTTTGAGGTGAATCCAGAAAATAAAGTAAATATTATAGAATTTGAATTAATTCAATCTAATTTGACCGATGGATTGAAACTACTCCTGTGCACTGAAGCCAACAGAATTCAGTTAATAAACTGATTGAAAATTGTTGAAATAGTTTACTGAAGACATTCTGATTACTTCAATGATCAATTTCATTACCATTTCATTTCATTTGTATCAATTGTTTTCTTTTTTGTTAATTCGTGTACTTTCACTGACATTTTATGCGTTTGTCATACTTTTCACCTGTTATTATCACATACAAGCTGTGAAAACAGCTTCAGTGATTTTTTTTGTTTCTTCTTGAGGTAATATGTATATTTTGTAATTTATATATTGCTGAATAAACATTAATATTATCATTATTTATTTTGCTGACTATCTTAAATTAAAATACACTTTATTATTGGTAGGTAATTATTATTAGGAGACCTTTACATATTTGCCATTAATTTTAGGAATAGATGAACACCACCTCATGATCTCATTTCGCAGCAATAACATCGTTTCATTGTGAAAAACGAGAGGTAAAATCCTCCACGAACTGCTTTTTCATTATATTCCTCGTTATCACCTCGAGGTATTTGGAAATCCTTGATATCCCAACGGTTTCAACCATCGTTATTTTCGTGGCCTCCGCTTTTATGACTGCTCCATCTCCATCTCTTTGGCGTCGTTTTGTCGAAATAACAACCACAGCAATATTTTCCTACAACTCCTTATGAGGAACAACAACTGCAAACGAAACACGTAGTGACAATACCAATAAGAGAAAAGTGATGGAAACGAAAGCGCTTTTTGTTCATCAGTCAGTTGACAACAGCTCAAACAACCAATTGAATCACAAAATTCACATTTTTATCTGTTGCTCCAGCGTTGTAAACGTCATCAGCTGGGAGAATGACGAAAAACATTCCTGACTAGCAGGATGTCAATTTTTCCGAATCGAAACCAGTCAATTCCAGAATAGTAATCGAATCAACTCATCCGATTCGATGCACTCATTTCGCCCAAAACCTAACCTAATTTTTCAACTGTTCCAACGAAATATCCGCACACATCCGGTTTGATGTCGGGGCCGCTGCTCGGCTTTAATTCAGCCCTCGTGGTGGTAACCGCTACACAGACGTGTATACGTGTTGAATTAAATCGTATTATCGGGGAATTTTGGTGTTTTTGATGAATGGGGGAATGTTGTAGGTGGCACCACTATCAGTTGATTCGCGGGGAGGTGAATCGATCGTGACAGATATTGTGTGCTTTCTCTTGCTCCAATATCAAACTGATTACTCAACTTTCAGCAAGGAACACAGTAATATTGATTGAAATAGTATGGAACACGACTACTGAATTTACTAGTCACCAGCGCAGTTTCCTCAGGAGTCCTCATGATATAATGCGGAGAATCAAAATGGAGGATTCTTGAGTGATGTTCATTAGAAAAATACATTGAATGAATTATTGATCTGGTTTATTGTCCCTCATGTTTTTTTTTTTTCATAATATTCCATGAAAGTATACGTAATAGATCAGATATAAATAATTATAAAGTGACCGAAAGAAGTTTATGGAGTACTGACAGAGATATCAACTTGAAATTCTGGTAGCAGCTACAGCTCGATATCATCTATCTTCCTAAAATATTTTCATAACGCTGTCACTTCCGGTTAAACCGGATCTAGACCTGTTGCATTTTGAATTTTCTTCCTATCGTGATTCGTTTTTAAGATATTCCATTGTTACGAAAAATTCTGACAGATGGACTGACTAACTAAAATGCCCATATTATCTTCAATTATCAAGATTTGAGGTTCAATCCTCGCATACACATCAATGAAAGGGTGTTTTATCAGGTATTTTCAATAGTGTTCCGAAATATTCAACAGGGTGTTTGATATTTTAGTTCACTTTTCAGTCCATCTGTGAACATTTTTCGAAAAAATGGCATATCTTGAAAACGAATTACGATAGGAAGAAAATTCAAAATTCAGTATATCTAGAATTTCACGTAGAATTCGAAAATATGAAAATGAACAGGGTGTTTACATGAAAAAAAGAAGTTGATATCATTAACACTAAGTAACAGGGTATTGAAAATATTTTAGGGAGATAGAACACATTGAGTAGTAGCATCCATCAAAATTTCAAGTTGATATCTTTTCCAGTTCTCCATAAACCTCTAATGAACCAGTCAGGTGAATCACCCTGTATAATTACTCAATTGAAAGATAGAGCTCTGCTTGACAACAGAAACAAAATGTTTCAAAAACTTGCTACCCATCATGGTTCTGATGAAATAAAAAATAATGACTTGGAAAATCTACAGACCTAACTAGAAGAAGATAATAAACGAGCAATCAGTGTAGCTCATGCAGAAAAAAGAAAATAGTTTGGTTAAAGTTTCCAGATGTTGTGAATATTCGAATCTGGAAATGAGCAGTTTCCTACTATTCTCAGTGAGATTTTAGATATGAAGGAAATACGATGGAATACCTCCTTCTCATTTCAAAACCTCCTTCACACTCAATACACACACAATTATTTCTCCCAGGTGTATGGTCTTCATATAAAGTCCCGTAATGTCAATCCACTAATTCACTGTTAATTGAAAACAAACATTGGTCGAAGTGGTTTGTATTTGGAAATCACCACTGCCGCTGAATAATCCTTAATCGACTATACAACCGTAATCAACATGTGAGAAATCAAGAGACCGATATTAAATTGGTTGTTGATCTTTATTGAAATTATTCAGCTCAATTTATGAATTACGCTACTGTATCTGCAATTGAAGCTAATACTATTTAAAGATAGAAAACAAGCAATTTATCGGAGGATTTGCAGCTGATACAGTTTCTGTCATTTTTCAGATAATTAATCACGAACCTGTCTAGAATCACATATCACAAATGTAAGAGATCAGTAGGTTTTGTTGTTTTCACCACTCAATTACAATTCAATGTGAGTTTTGAAATTATTATACTATATGTTCCTCAATGAAGAAATACTATCTTCAGCCAGTGTTTATTCCCAGATAAATCAGTCTAACTCAAATGAGTCGAAAACTTTAATGATAATGAATAATCAAGACTTGCTAGCTTCTAGAAGATTTCATGACTTGGTCAGCCCTTCTGATTGAGGCATGAATCCGACTTCATTTTTGAATCAACCTCTCAACAAATCTACTTGGAGTCAAGTTGATGCATTGAAAGATTTTGATTTACTATCTCTCAAGCTATTTCTGTAAATGTAATCACAAAAGTTCCTTCACCTAAGTAAAACTTGGATATAGTAGTTTTTTGCAGTGATATGAACTCTGAAAGCTAATGTTTTCAAAATCCTATATGATTTATTGTAAAATCAACCCACACAGTGATGATCCCTCTTTATTTGAAAATCAGTAGTAGGATAATCATTATCGAATATAGTGATTAGAACTCTAATTAATGCACTACTCGTTATGCTACCATAAGGGTCTCCTATCATATTATAATGATGACTATAAATGAGTACCATGTTGTTATTCTGATGTAATATTGCACCAACAAAATTATCATTCAATTCATCAATACAATTACATGAGAATATACGTGCAATACCAACGAATCATCGGAATGTTTATTTCTAGTCGAGGGTTCACTTTAATTGACTGATAAATGCTAATGGGGTGATCATTAGGCTATTTTACTACACTACTAACATGTGCATTTTCTTACTTTTCAAACTCCTACGCTTTGGGGCACCTGCAACAACAAAAAATCCATGCATTATTCAAATTCAACAGAGTGATGGTCGTTGTTGGCAATTGTCATGACATTCCGATTCTATGGGAACAGATGAAGTTAACAGGGAATGAGGAACATGTCCCAAAAGACAAAATCATGTATAAAGGGTGTTACTTAAAGACATGCTTATATTTGAAGGGGTGATTCTTCGACACATTTTGAGAAAAACAAACGGTATGTCCCAAAAGTCCTAACTTTTGAGATACAGGGTGATAGAATAAAAACAAACAGTTTTTTAAAACAAACATTTTCACGCCGCATCAGATTTTCGAGGAATAGACCCTCAAGTTAGATGGTTTTTATTTTTCAAGCGAAAACCATGCGTCGGACAAAGGAAATCCATGAGATTTTGCTCCTTGATGAACGAGGATCTTAAGAGTAATTTTTACTTTGGAAGTAAGCAGTAGCATAGTATATTCTTCTTCGAAAATATTCAATGCAAAACCTGTACGGACGCCACTGGTAGAAAAAATGAAAAATTTCGTACATCACAAAATTCGCCTTGATGCATAGAAGACATGTACCAAATTTCCTGAAGATATTATCTCAGTTATTATAAAAAACTGTTTTGTTTAATTCTAGTGATAGGGTGACCTGTATCTCAAAAATTAAGACTTTTAGGACATTTTAGGACCCTTTGAATATAAGCATGTCTTTGAGAAACACCCTGTCTAATGAGAAAATCAGCTCATAGGATTGGCTTCTATTGAAATTATTCAATTCATGGAATATAACTAGATCGATTAGTATTCGTGTTGAAACTCAATTTTGACGAATATTTTCCACTAAGAGGTATGTTTCTGGAGATGCATACCCAACCTTTCAAATTGAAAGATTCATTTATTTATTCTTCACAAAGAAATAATGTGGAATGGAACATCAATTTAGGATCATTTTAAAGTGTCACCAATTCTGCTTATACCCCCAATGAAAGTGAATTCAACAACACTCTTCGTCATCGATGATCACATTTTATCTATTCGTTCTATTTCATGCCTTTCGAGCATTTCTCGTGAAAATAGCACTTTTGGAATTATGTAATCATCTGAAAACCATTTTTTGTGATGAGAACGACATTCGAATTGCAATAATTCCGGCGGAAATAGAATCATTGGAACAAAGTTTATAAGGATTCTCTTTGACCAGAATGATTTGACCGAAAGCTTGTGGAAAAAATTGAAAGAATCAAAATAGGCTGAAAAAAAAAAACACCTAATCAGGAACCAACTACAATAACGACATTGCTCCAGTGTTTGCCTGATGGAATCAAATGTTCCAAATCATCTCCTGTCTTGAGAATCCCCCTGATATTTCCATGAATCTCGTTAATATTCCCCGATAGTTCCTGTTTCCCGGTTGATTTCTTCTTGACCTATCCTACCTCCGTTGCAGGTGATTCGAAGAGACCGGCTAGCTGCAGTAACTCTGCCAATGAAATGATTCAATTCCCGGGACAGAATTTACTGCTGCCAATGTCATTATCATTCTTAGTGTCTCTCGAGACGGGACAGAAATCCGTAAGTCGAGGGTGTGTGGATCAAGACGGATTTCGATTAAAGCAGCAGACCGTTGATGGAATAGTCAAGAGGTAGATTTGCCGATCTATTCAGAGTTGGTGAATTATTTGTGGTATTGATTTGCTGGGGTCTGAATTGGATTGTAGCCTCTCGAACAGAATAAACAGAATCACCAATTACATAGCATTGAAAATAATTTATAAACAGTATTCTAATTTCACGACAGCATGAAAGAAGTCTTTTGGAAATTCAGGGAGCCTTATCATTCTTCCTCGCACAGTTTGAAAAAGAATAAGAATAGCTTTGCGTCTCTATTGATTATGTGAGAATATAATTTGCTCTCTCTGTTGCTCCCATAAATTAGTGCAATTATTTCCGAGAGTGTATAATCTGATTTAGCCATAGTATTTTTATTCAAGGGAGCAGGTCGTGACAGCTTGTCAGATAATGCAATGTTGCCGTCTCTCCTCTTTTTAGGAAAATTTAGAAGAATATATATGTATGACAATCGCATAAAAGATATGATTATCAAAGTAGAGACTATAAAATGAGCCAAAAAAATTCATAAAGTGGATGATAATGTCGCTCATATACCAGCCTGTATTTCGCGAGAATATTCGTGAATCTTGAATCAAAATTGTTATCGATTGGGCATAAACATGAACCGGCAGCGAGCACAATGTTCCGTATCTGATTTATGCGGCAAAACACAAAAACGGAACGAAGCACAAAGAGAACGAATGCACTGGATGTGATTTATCTCGATGAATAAATTCATCGACGTTGGATGTGTTGAGAGCTGTGTACAGGAGCTTTACGTTGCAAATGCCTCATTTATTCTTGCACAGAAATTTTAGTGAGATTTGATGTGGTGTAACTATGTAAATAGTGTCACGTGACTCTACAAGGAATAGTACAATTATCAAAATAAACATAGTTTCTAAAAACTAAGGAACATGATCTGATGATGAAAATAATTATCAATATAAAATTAAAATAATCAAGAAAAATATTGCCACTGTAAAAAAAGTGCGCTTTATTGGAACTGATTTTTGTAACACCCCATGCTTTTTGTACAATAAAAATGTTTCTTTCAATTGATTCAATTCCATTCTGATAATTATGTTAGCCTTCTTAGTTCATCAATGAAGCATGTTCCTCAGTTTACACAAACAATATCTATTTTCCTTTCGTTAGTATTATTTTTTCCAACAGTGAACGCATAATGTTACGTTTAGCAGGGTAATTGAGAGAAACCTGTAACCATAACCATCGTCATTGGATAACACCTGTGCTGGATTTTAAAAATTTTTCAATTCGTTCAATAGATGATATCATATGACAAAGTTAAGCTAATATAAACCATGTGAAGAAATGTAAATTATCTCTTCTTTAAAAAAAAAAACTTTCGATTGCTTGGTGATTCTTCTGAAGCATCCATGACAACTTCACGTTCATTTTGATATGAATTCTCAAGTAAAATTCCTCACACTCTTCAGTTAAATTGTTTGTACCATAAGCGTGTAGTATATGCTAACTTCTTGATGAATTGGATTAAACGATCGAATTTGGAATGGACATCTGCGAATAGCTATTCATATCAACAAGAAACTACTCGAATTATTCGGTCAATCAAGTTATTCGAATCAGCAAATCGCTCGCTAACTTCTACGAATTTCTAAGACCCTTCGAATTGCTGGCAGGCCCACTTTCGTTCACGATGTAGTGTCCCAGAATTTCACATGATGTTAGAGTATTCGAATGGGTCAGAAAAAGTGGGTATTTCACCTGAAATGAATTTGGTAGTGGCGATCAGAATAATGATTTGAAAATATTCAAGGCACAACGATGTTTCGATCTCATTTGATGTCTTTGACTTGCACATGCGAATTTATTTTTTATTTCTCACTCTACCCATTCTCAAATTGTCATTCAAAGTACCCACTAGTGAAAATAGTGACATTAATTCAATAATTTTTACACTGAGAATTTTCTTCTAGTTCGATTATTGCTAGGAGTGAGTTTGAAGTTTTTGAACTCCAGTTTATTTCACTTTATTTCTCTGTATTTTCTATCTTCCTCATTTTATACGTTTATTCCCTACAATACCCGTTTGACGTCCCTCAATATATGAACTCGGCGTTCTTCGTATTAATATTTATGGCAGAAAACTTCTGCATCGCAGCAGTTTTTGAAATCACTGGAGTCGATTGAGGCAGCATTTTTATAAACTTGTTATTTCGTTTTGATGGTTCTCGCCAAATAAAATTCCGAAAGATTGTTATACGTGATCTGTGTTGAAAATGGCCTTGAGATCGCAGAGCTGATAATGAAAAATGGTCCATTATTGTGAAATACTCTGATGGAATCTTTCAAGAATTCAGAATTTACAGGAGTTCAAGTATTAGAACTATGGACTTTTCCAATTCTGAAGATGATAGGAAAAATCTGAAGTTAATGTAGAGTTTCAACTGTTTGTGGACTTGTTATTTCTTTGAGAATTTCGGACATTCATGATACTGAAGATGAGGAAAATTTGGATAAAACTCCAGTGCTATGTTTCTCGAACATCACAAGTTTTTGGGCATTTCTTGAAGACATGCTAATATTTGAAGGGGTTATTCTTTGATACATTTCAAGAAAAAAACTTCTTATAAATTTATGTCTTGAAAAACTTAACCTTTGAGACACAGGGTGATGAAATTTGAAAAAAAACTGTATTTTTTTATAAAAACTGAGATAATATCGTAGACATCTTCAGAAAATTTGGTACATGTCTTCAATGCATCAAGGTGCATTTTCTCTACCAATGGCAAAATCAATCTCAAGGACTTCCTTTGTCCGACGAATGGTTTTCGTTTAAAAGAATAAAAATCGTTTTACTTCAGGGTCTATTCCTCAGAAATCTGATGCGGCGTGAAAATACGTGTACAAGACATGTACAAATTTTTTGAAGATGTCTAAAATATAATCTCAGCTATTATTAAACAACTGATTTTTTTCCAGAATTCTATCACCCTGTAGGACATAAGTTTATGGAAAGTTTTTATTCTCAGAATGTGTCAAAGAATCACCCCTCGAAATATTAGCATGTCAAGGAATACCCTGTATATTATTCTTTAAATGCCAAAGTCGTCGTAGAGTCTCTAAATTCTTATGAAAGAGAATTTCGGACATCTTCTGCACTGAAGATGATGAAAAATCGCTGATAATTTGAAATAAATCTGATACTCTTATTCCATTTTATTTAATTTTATCTATGACAAGCACATAATCTATTTCTTATTGTTTTGATGTTTACTATTGAGTATAATTCACAAATTTGTTTGAATTCAAGTATATTCGTTTTTCTTATAGTTTTCGGAGATCCCATTTTTGAGGTTCAAATTTCAAAAACCCGCTTCACATCAATTGAAATCCATTCAAATAAATTTCAACCAGGACACGATATTTCCGGATTTCTCAATCATAACGCAACTTTCGAGTAGTATAAAAAATCGAGACAAAATAAAACAACGACCGTACAAAATCCAACCCCGACATATTTTCACGCCTATACCACCCCGATATATGCCACTGCCCTCAACCTCTGCCTGCGACTGGAGCAATCCCTTATCGTGGCGTCTGTGAAGATGCTGCTCTCCATGCCAGTCTCCAAGCTTTGAGCATCCTCATGATCGCGAGCGGCAGCCAAATGCCAAGAGCGTCGTCGACGTCAGAGAACGGAGACGGTTCGAGCGGCGTCCGCTAACGCTGCTGCGGCAGCACAAGTCGCTCAGCGTCGCGGGATCAATATTGCGTGCTCCCAAAATTGTGGCCCAGCATGAGGTGTTTGGGAAAAAGTGTAGAGTCGTTAAAAAATTGTCGGTGGAAAAAATTGTCCAGTGACTTTCATAGAGTAGGGAAGAAATGAAAAAAAAGCTCAATTTGTATCGTGAAAAAAATCGAAATTGTCATCAACTCAAGTCAAAAATCATAAATGCCGAAATCAGGAAAAATTTGTTTTCGTGTTTCGGAAAAATAAGTAACATTTTGTATGAAATTCTTCAGGAACATCTTTGTTGAAGCTTAACCGATGCCTTGAATTTTTTCAATCAATTACAAATATCGTGTATCAAGAATTTAGTTGAGAGAAGACGGAGAATACGTTGAGAATCGGTTTTTTTCTCAATTACATCCAATGATAGTTCTTCGGGACTTTTATAGATCTCAATGTTCATTTGGAATTAGAAATATGACATCTCAGCAATTCTGAAATTAATGAAAAAAGAAAGAACGACAAATCAACTCATCAACTTTTCACTGAGATGAATTTGCTTGAATCAAATGGTTATACCATGACGTGTATGTGAGTTTCCATCAAGATTTTTCCTGAAATGTGAGGTATGTATACGACTTTCCTCCGATATATTCTTATTGCTCTACCTCTTTTCGTTCAAATTCCACGGAGAACGTATAAAAGCGAAGTATTTCAGGATAATACCCCAAAAACTGCTGGCAAGAGGCTACATATTGCAGTATAACAAATTATAAAATGTTCCTCAAATCCGACATCTGCTAAGATGTGGAAGTTGAAGGAGATTTAATGGCTTTCAGCTTGAAAAATGCTGAAAGCGTTGCTGATTTCCTGCGTCATGAAAAAGCTTTTCTGCGATCTAGAGAAGAGATACAACATTATTTACTCATCAAGAATTCTCGAAGTTGGATTATATTTCACCATCGATTAAATACAGAATACTTTATCCTCACGTAAAAAGAAACTGACTTCAAGGAGATTTCTGAGGTTAGGAATCACTTTTTCTTCGCTGATGATTTTAAAGACCGACAGAAAGAGCTCAGTTTGAGAACAGACAATAAATGAATAATTTCACCTCCAGCAATTCATGCCAGAGAAGGATTTTTTTTTGTTTTTGAATCTTCGATTTGACTAAAATATGAATATCTACTCAACAGCTTTTCTACAGTCTATGAAAACCTACATGCTGACTTTACTGAGATTTCCATGCCCAAATCCAAGAGAAAATTTAAAAAAACTTGTTTTGGCAAATTTATGTAGTTGGATCTTGTTAGCTAAGCGTCATTCTTCTGATTCTTGAATCCTGGTTTCTTCTCCTTATCGAGTGTTCAATTAAGAACATGGAGCTTGAATATTCTAGAACGAAAATAGAAACTTGAAACTTGAATGACAGTATTTTGTGAAATGGAATACAGAATACCTCCTCTGTTTCTCAAGGATAATCGTATAAATCTTAGCACAAACATACCCATGAACCCAATGAACGCATCAAAAGCAAAATCAAGTCGTAAATTTCTTCAAATCACAATCCAGTTTGTCCCTTTGTTTCCAACCCTAGTCCTCTTAGCGTTGGATAATTTTCTAATTTATACGCATTACCAAATTCTCATTACTGTCTTGTTAGCAGTGGTGGAACACCATAAATTTCACTGGAGAGTATCAAAAGATATGTAGCTCGTTACTCAGTTATCCGATGATTTCTTCATTGAACATTTATTTTTCTACTGATTTTGTTCATCAAATAGATTAGCAATATTGAATTACAGTCACTGTAATTATAATTGTATTTAAGTTATCAATTATTGACTGATATCCAATTCTAGATCGATGCACAGAATGAGTTGCTGTCTGCGTTGCTACTATTGAGAAGGAGAGAAAGAGAAATCATATATTTAGTCGAGAGCTAACATACAAATGGAAGGGAAAGTACGAAATATCACTAAAGCTTATTTCGACAGATTTAAAAACAACGATCACTACAAAAACATCATGAATACAAAAATCTAAATAGATATGTAGGGTAGATTCGATTTGTTTTTAGTTACAATTCGTAATGTCTAATATTCAAAAAATGTTTTCTCAATTGATTAATTAATATGTGAATATTTCCTGGCGATGTAATCGATTCAGGTAAGTTATTTCATTCAGTCATTCCTTTATCATATATATTTCGTTTGGCAGGAAATATTTGCCCGTGATTTTTTTGTCTAGTATTATAATGATGAATATCATTCCTGAACCGAACACTCTCACTCAAATAAGTTGATCATTGAGAAAAAACTGGTTATTATCAAAGATCGTTATCTTCGACGACCACAAGAATTAAGACAAACTCTACTCAGGAGTCAAAGAGAACTTTTTATAAAGTATTCATCAACAAAACAAGGCATCAGTTTGATTAATCGAAGCGAGATAATTACTACACGAATAATTCAAACCGGAATCTCCAGTGAACTATGAACACACAGAACAGTTATGTGTAGAATGTTGACACAAGATATATGTTCACTGCCCAATGTACTCCGTCGTAATTAGGTGGTAGAGAACTTCAGAAAGAAGCTGAATTGTGTATAAGTAGTGTTGAATCAAGAATTCATCTATGAGATAAACAGATTATTCATAGGGTTAAAGATAATATGAAGCTCGTACGTCATGACAAATCGACAATTAACTAAAATCACGTGATGAATAACAATGATCTTAGCACGGCTCCTTGTGGAGCTCCATGAGTTATTTTTCCAACTGAATTGTTGATGCTCTCCTCTATTAAGGTCTTCATGCCACTTCGGGATCCGAGATGAATACCTTGGAGGGTTCCTTAAAAATATATTCAGGAAACATGGTATCTCTTGGAATCTGTTTCAATTGAAATCTAGTGGGACGCATTCACCAAGAACTGAAATGAGGTCGGTTGAGATAAATGTTGAACATTTCTGAACAATAAAACTGCAATATCATCAGATCAATTGTTTATATGTATATGTCTTCAAGAAGAGTCAATGAACAATAATTCATATCTCTACTATATCTTCTTTAGTTTATTTATCAATACACCAAACACTCTGTATCATGATCTCTTGATTTGTATACTGATTTGCATACTTGGTTGATAAAACTCCCAGAAAACAGTGAAACCTGTCAGACAGAATACTCAATATTTGATCGTACTAGTCTGACTATATCCCATGATATTTTCTTTAATGGAAATATACGATGAACATCAACCAAAAACTGGATTCAACTTTCTACATTGCTTCCACATTGTAAGCGATGCTAGCAAAATAATTTTAACAGGTTGCAGTAAGTAGAATTACTTGGGAGTTGTTAGCCTGGCTGGAGATATATTAAAGTTTCATCCAAACTATATATCTGTGTAAAGTTCCGAGAGTATAGCTTCCCGAAGTTTTTCTAATTATTCCCCTACCAAGTAATTGTATTCCACATCTCATGCACGCTCAACTGAGGGAAATATTTTGATGGAAATTATCTGATAATGCTAAAGCTTCTTTCGGATACCCGCAACTTCGGAAGTTAAATAACCTTTCGCCTAATGCGTTTCTTGTGAAAAAGTTTCGGGACGAAAGATATATGCTTTATCTCGCTTTCGTCTATATGGGTCCTGGTATAACAATAAAACAGCAATAACGGGGACCGTGCACTAACACCTGCAATAAATTATCTGTGCTGTGTAATTCTTGCGAATAAAATGACCACATTTATCTTGATGAATGCATCGTTTGTAGCTTTCCGGGAACCAATATTGTCAACAGTAATATTACGAATGAGCATTTATGAGCAGGATTATTCTTTTCTCTACTATATCATACTAAGAATCTTGATTCTGAAGCCACTAAAAAAATATCATTGAAGAAGGATAGTGAGAAGAATATGGTGCTTTGAAATTTTGAATGTTTGCCATTTGATTTTGTACATCCTGTGCTGATTTTTGTCGATTGATTCAATCCACCAAATAGTTTCTCTTTCAACATTAATTCTTCAAGTAGTGGTGCAAAATTGATTCTTTCGATATTCTTGTGAATATCAATAAACCTATTTCAATTGCATTCCATGAGAATTATTGTGGGGAAGTATGTCATCATGTTTTATAACTAGAAACTATAAACTATAAAAAACGAGAGTGATATGCAGGTCTCTATATACATATACAAGGTGTTCCTTGAGGGCATGCTGATATTTGAAGGGATTATTCTTTGACACGTTTTAAGGAAAAAACTTCCTATAAACGTATGTTCTAAAAGTATTAACTCTCAAGATACAAAGTGATATATATTATTAAATGGTTGAAACAGTTTAAATTTGATCATTTCAATCAAGAACAGAGCATCTGTCAAGAAAAATATATTTTTTCGATTCTTAACAATTCTGATCTCTCAATTTGCTTTCAGTCGATGCACAAACATTTTCACGCCGCATCAGATTTTTGAGGAATAGATCCTGAAGTAAAACGATTTTTATTATTCAAGTGTTATGTTAAATATATTAATAATAAAATATTCATGTGGTAACATGTTTTTTAACTCGTATGGAATCAATCTTTTTATTCTTCATTGAAGAACCAATTCAATGAATCCCATTGATCCAATCCAATATTTCATTTCAGTAAACCATTTCGGACTGGTTTATATTTTCTCTGTTCTTCTTTGGTCGAATCCTCATTCTAGCTGACGCCCAACGAGATCCATCGACAAAATCATTCCAATATCTCCCACCAATACATTTTCTCGCACAATTTCCATTGCCGCTCATCTCTCTACCTCTTTCCGGGGTATCCAATCTTGAATTATATCCGGGGCTAATGAACAGAATGAAAAAACGATTTCGGCGTCAGGTTCGCTTTAAAGAGAGGCGCCGGTAGCTTTAATGTATTCCTCTCATAAATTTCATTATCTCGACGTAGCCTAGCGAAAACTCAAATTGGTGCAAAGTACACTACATTATTCATGTAATAGTGATGTCGTGGACGCTAAAAATGGATTAATAAATATCCAGATTCGTCTGGCTGAATACGGGAGCATTATCGTAAATATGCATGAACATTTTCTGCTTCTTGATACTGGAGAGCGCGATCTTGGGATAGTCGAGTGAGGAATGAGTGAAAAGGAAACACATACTCCACTGTTGATTATATTTAATTTTTCATACATGTAGGAGTTAAATGTAGCAAAAAATGTCCGCTAATGCTGCCGTCTACTTTAAGATATTCTTTTTCTAAACTCACTTTTTGGAGAATTGAATACGTGCATATTTTCCGCACTCTATAGGCGTTGGTTTATCAGTAATATTGATGCCAATTGTATCATTCCATGTTTTCTTGAGTTTCCTGTTCTTCTCCTCACCATTTGCCATCTCCTGCAAATGTCTCCATCATCCCAATTATCTTCTTTCAACAAATATATCAATATCCTTGATTCCCAATTCTTTTTTTCTATAGATTCGTTCTTATTTTGTCACTTCTTCAATCTCCTTGCTTCTATTTCATTCGATAGTATCCACAATTTCTTCATTTCATCAGTTGTTTCTATTTCTCTGGATTCGTTATGACCAATGCATATTTCCTAAATATTTTTATTGGATTCTTCATGATGTTTCAATTTTTTTTTCATAACACCCAGTGCCTCTTCTTATCTCAGTCTCTTACCTGTTTCGTAACATTTGAAAACTCTTCGTTGCTTAAATCCCACTATTGGCAGTTCAAACTGGACACTGAATAGGTCAATGGGAATGCGATATCAACTGAAAAACAATGCATCCACTTATTCACATGGAATCACAACTGTGCCAGATACGATTACTTTTGATCCTTAGTATTTTTCACATTAATCGTCCTGAGTTTGCGGTGTTTTATCATGGTGTTTCTCTGAAAATAGGGAAGTGGTCATCTCAGTTAAGTCTTCGTGGTATAATTGAATTCAAATGAAATGATTTTTTCGTTCTTTGATACTGAAATTGTGTATAATAGTCTGTTTTGGGACGACCCGAGACGAAAGTTTGATTTTCTATGCAGAGCTATAAACTATATCAGCCTTGCAAGGATTCATAATAGGAATTTTTAGGTTATTGTATTTACTGTTTTATATATTTTGGATATTTTTTGTCAACGTCTCAAATCAGAACATGTTGGGACAGTTTTAAATAGACACAGTAGTTCTCTATGCTTCATGTTTCCATTATTTCATCTTTGAATTCGTATCAGTGAGCTAATCTTGTGAAATCACCGGTTTTTGCGAGAATGAGATTAGACATATCTTCTCTGGTACGTAGTAGTAATGCTTCTTCTTATAATTAAAGTAATTCCTGTAATTTATTACTGTTCCTGCTCCTAATGTTCCATAACAGAAGGAAACGCGTAGTTACAATGATAGAAAATTAATGAATGAATGAAGCTCGTTCGAGTGAAATGAAATTTATGCGAGGAAATGAAAGTAAAAATGTAGAGATTGAAATTGATTCAATACATTACTATCTGAAAGTGAAACAGTGACTGCATGGATCAATTTTGATTTTTAACTGTACATTACATTTTTGATTGGACGATTCCAAAAAATAATGCTCCCATTGAAGTATTCAACGAATTTACTTCCATCTACTCTTCAAGACAACGAATGTATAGATGGATAGATATTACTTTGTGGACATCATTTTCAGAAATCAGGAACAATTCTAGAAATATCATCTTTTTTGGTATGTAGAAATAATCTTCATGGATATTGATGCGAATAGATATAATTTCCTTTACTGGTTGGAAACTTGCAAAATCCCTGGGACATCATAAATTCAATGATATAGAAAAAATGAGGTGTAAAGGATCCACCAACTTCCCATTGAGGGCGACGTAATATCATTTTCAATCTGTTCCTGAATCAGGATCAACAGGTGTTTCCCCAAATAGCAGCAATTCGATTAATTTTTAGTTGAACACTTTGAAGTGGAAAATAAATTCTCCGTAAAGAATTCTTCATAGACTAATCAGTTACCAATCAAAATATTAAAACAAAATTGGCCATGTTTCATTGAAGCCACAACCAAAATTAACTATACAATATGAATTTCTGATTGGTGGGATGCATCTCCTATACAATTCATCAAAAACAAAATTATACTGCACGTATTTTAAACAGATACACGGATCCAGTGAAATTGAAACTTTCCTTGGAGTGCGAGGATGATGAATCACGAGTATACTCATCTATCAAACTCGTTGAACGTATTGAAATCTCTTCAAACTTTCCGATAAACTTTTTGAGCTTCATCGAATAACCATAGAGCGGAGCGATGTAATAAGGACTCGAAAGTGACGATGGGTATAAAAGAATTACCTTGAAATATTGGCGAAAATACATTATACAAAGTGCTCGGGAAATACCAGGTGGGTCAGACATTTCTTGTATTAAAATTTTTTATTCGTCTCCTCCTATCTTAGATGATATAATAGAAATAAGAGTATATTATGTGAAACAAAGTGAAGAAACTAGGGATCGTTATTCTGAAATTCACTGAGAAATTGAACAAATGTTTTAAATTTCCACACACAGTATTTCCAGAATTATTCACTTAGCCCCAGCAAATTTTTATAGCATCTTCTAGAAACACTTTGTATTACTGAATCTCTCCTCCAATGTAATGTGGTTATTATCATACTATTATTTCTTCACGACAATAATACTATCTAATCCTGTAGTTGTGACTTCTCTGGATTATCGTACGAACCACTTATTTCTTATAACTATTTTCCAGAGTATGTGCGAAATCTAGTTATAAAAACCCAGAATTTAACCAGTCTTCACATAACGAGAGGTTATATCTTTTCCTCTTCCTCTCTCCATAGCGATTAATCTATAAGATTATACTTCCATCATGAGCAAATTCCATTAAAGAAATTGATCTCATCAAACCAAACCAATCCAATGGTGTTTCATCAGCAGAAGCAATAATTGAGAAATATAAAAAGAACCTGCAATTCAATTTCATCGGCAATTCCAGAAAACTCATTATATGTGAACCAAATTCGTTCGGAATATTTTCGAATAAGATGGAATTTCTGCATAAACGCTCCCATTGCATCCCATGATTTCAACGTCTCATTTCCGATTCTGAATCCATATCAGTTCCATGAATATTGTTCTTTCATTGAATTGATCACTTCGATACACTGTGTTCAAGATTAGTTCATGGAGAATGCGTCCAATAAACCTGCTTCATTAATATTCAAATATTTTATGTGATCAAGAAGTTGAGTAGAATTGTCATTCAAAACTCCTAGGCATTATGAAGGCAGGTTATTTTTTGCCAGGTTGTTAAAACTGTCTATAACATTCGCCAAGCGTCTGTTTGTTGAAAGGTTCAATTATCTCTGTATGTTTTTGTAAAAAACCATGTGTTGATTTTTCAATTTTTACAATGGAAAATGTTAAGCAAAGAACTTGCAACGAATTTTGTTTGCAGAATGCATATTCTTTTGCGGACTCATTGAACAAGTTGTGGAAGGCCTTTGGTGATCAAACTATGACACAAAAAAGAGTGACACAATTTCAAAGAGAGCCAAGACTGCATTGAAGACGAACCATGCTCTGGACGACCATCAAAGTCTTTCGACGTAGACTACGTCCAAAAACTCAAAGATTCAGTGCTTCCAATCGTCGATTGACAATCAGGAATCTCGCTGATAGTCTTGGAATATCATCTGGATCAGTCCAAACCAATTAGAGGAATGTTATGTGTCTCGATTGGTACCAAAATCTCATCAATGCGAGTAGCTATTCCATTATCTCAATCTTGTGAATCTCATTTAAAGTATCCTGATAGATGAAACAATAAATAACGTAGCGAATCCTGGAGTATTCAAACGTATTGGAAGAAAAACGCGTTAAAAGCTCGTACGAAAATGTGAAAATAAAACAGAACAACGAACAGCTTCGCTCCCAATTGAATCAGCTCCATGTCAGTTATCTTCTCTGCAAGAATTAGACCAATTCAACCACAACTGAACCAATTTTCTCGCCATCCCATTCGGAAAGTCATTGTACGTTATCCGCTTTTTGTTCATTGCCAGTCAGATAGTGGAAATTAAATTGGATTTTGCCGGCCATTTCCCCATCAGACGATGAATTTAATAATATCCTGGACTATTCGCGATTTCCAAACTTTTAGTTGCAACTCTTTACAGCTTTGAAATGTGATTTGTGCTTCTCATTCGGATTGCAATTTCTAATTTATAGTCACATTGGGACTATGAATGGATGCGGGATTTATGGAAATGTTATTGCGGTTTGATGTGATGTTTACCACAGAATATCGCTCTTCAGAGTTGAGTGTCATATGCACAAAGTGCTTTTATTCATACTCTCTTATACTATCAACGTAAACATAGAGTATACTGCATAATTTAATGCAAAGCGAACATGGAAATTTCACAGGTTCAAATTTCTAGAATGTTCCTCATATTGTGCGATTATCTTTGAATAGAAAATCCATTATTGAATGAAGATTATCTGATATCTACATATAATCAAAATATTTCTTCTTATCTAAAGTTTAAACTGATAGCATGAATGACAATTGACACTGAATACAACATTGAATATAACATATTCAAAACTCGAAGAGGTGAAGATGAATCATGAAACTTTGAGGTTGAAGGACCCCTTTGCCTTCTTGATTCATCAATGTGTCTCAATAATGTATCAACTATTATTGATTCCTCCTTCCCCTAAAATGTTCCTCAGAGTACCTCTCGCTTTTATGAAAGTGACATTAATTTTCCTATAGTCATATTTCTATATCAATTTTATTGTACGTTTTAGTTCGATTACTGCTGATGTTTCTTGAGTTTTTTTCAAGTATTATATGTATAATTCAGGTTAGGTTGGGCCAAGATGGCGTAACTTTATAGTCCACCTGAAGAGCTTTATTTAGTGAAAAAAAAATGAATAATAGGAAGCAAGCCTCTAGTGTGCTCAAAGTATTATTATTATTATCATCATCATCATTATTATTATCATCATTATTATCATTTTTTTATCATTACTATCATTATTTATCATCATTTTATATATGTGTATTTCAGAACTCACACAAAATTGACACTATGTATATATTTTGATTTTCTGAAGAATTAATCTGTCTAAGCACATCTCCAAAGAAATATCCTACGTTTTTTATGATATTGTTGATATATTTATCCAAGAAAATTCCCGTTTTTATGTGTTTCCATCTGAACGAAAACAAGAAAAACTCAGAATAAAGTTTTTATTGGTATTCGCGGTCATATCGGAATTTATGATCCTTTAAATGGGCGTTTGGTTCTGTATCGGAAACATTGGAAAGATTCGTTCATAACTCTTTATTTTGAAATGATAGTGTCCTCCGTCATCTTTCCGAGCTATTGGAATCGTTTACACCCAACTAGATTGCAGTCAACTTCATAAACAACAATAATACAGGGTATGTCACATCGACATATTTAAAAATTTTCAATTTATTGAGGGAATTCAGAATGTTGAGAAATTTACTGAAGCATTTTGAAACTTTTCTGTTCACCATTTTTCATGATTATATTTGATCTTGAAGCGGATGTTCACTGTAATGCCAACTAAATTTGTACCTATGCAACAGATCCAATCCATGGCGTCGAGTTAATCCAGCCAAACAGGCCATTTCAATTTCCAATTCTAAAATAGGTGAAATGCGGTATGTTTGCATCGGACAAGTAGCTTCGTTCAGGGCACTACCACATTGTGTAATATGGTCCAGTAATCTTCACTCTCCATATGCGCCATGTGAACCCAGTAATTGCGTCGTGTCCAATCCAAACTATCCCAGAATCCGCAGCCATAACCGTATTTCCGATTCGAAGTTGCTGCCCTAGAGGAACTTCCGGCAAACTTTCGACTACGGCACTAGCCCATCTTTTCCGGTCCACCACCGAACAAAATTCCGGGATCAACGCTAGACTTGAATGTACAAATTTCTTTGAAAAGTCCACGCAGTTGAGAACATTCTCATCAGCCAACACCAGCTAATATTATCTGGTGTCCTCACAGGTCCTGATTCACATTATTGTTCTAATTTCAATATTTTTTTTGTTGTGAGAAGCTGAATAATCTGTCTGTTAACTCTTGCTTGAAATGTGAAGCCAGCTAATCCAGTTTTTTTGAAATCATGGAGGGCAGTAAATTGAAAAAATGGTAGCCTAGTTTTAGAAGACTTCAAGAAATGCCAGTGGATGTTTCACAATGTGCACACTTTTTTTATAACGAAGTAGATTTTCTGACCAGATTCAATCCAATTCGTGGTCACTTGTCTAGATATTGCTTGTTTTATTGATGATAAACTAAAATATAATTCTGTTCTGTATCGAGTCCGATAGAAGAAGATTATTTCACAACTTTATTATGCTTCTATTTTATTTTCTAATTGAATCTCTTGAAAATCATAACTGTCAACTGATAATAATATGGGAATTAAATCATCAATATACACATTAATAAGCTAGCTGGTCCAGTTTTTCGAAAACAGCATTTCGCCCAACTTTGACTGTACTGAGAATGGATTCCATCACATTAGATCTCCTTTTTATACTGCAATGAACTATTACCAAACCACCATGATTACATGGATCAAATTATCGAACGCATAGTCCCTACACACCTATTCCATTCGGAGTTAGTTTTCAACTAAACTGGATCTAGTGAACCGAGTTCGATTCCAATTTCGATGAATCGTTTTATTATCTCTAATGCCAAATTGGACTCTGGCTGATGCCATTACTAATTTTGTTCTATTAGGGATGGCTCCATTTCCTGTTTTGATAATGTGAGTAAATCATTTGAGGCAATCATTATTTCGTGTGCATTGTGGATGTTGTTTTGGAATTACGTCAGAGTATCGGTGAGTTGTTTCCAAATCAGGAGCTGGATCACCAATTGATCCCTGGGGGCTTTTTGAATTTATGAGTTGATATCGAAAGGAAGCATTTCCATGATTTCTGATTCGGGTTATGGATTGATTCGAAATACATACTCTGAAAGTTTGTTCAGTTGTGAATTCCATGTCATTCTTTGGATCCCTGAAAGATAGACACAGTTTGAGAGCAAGGTGAAAAGAAAAACATGTTTTAATCAAAAGGGTCACTAGAAACTGAACAAAGTTAAATGAGTCAATAGAATCGTAAAACATAAGATAGTTAAAAAGTAGTGATTGATATGAATGGAATAAATGTGGAATGATCGAAAGAATTCATTCATTAAGTAGAAAAAAATTAGATAACAATCAAAAACTAACTAATGTGATTTCTATAATAGACTGAATAGGATCTTGTTATTTGCAAGACTTCCTCCAATCAGAATGTAGAACTTTCAAGAAGGAGATGAAGAGTAAATAATTTCAATTCAGATCAACTCAAGAATATCTACCAATTGTAGATCAAAAACTATACCAGAATCTTCTCCAGTTACAGATTACCCAACTATTACAACAATTTGTAATACTTTTTTGAATATATCAATATACTACTACTTTTCTCTGCCTGTTATACCTCAAACTCTATTCTACCTCCTTTCATCATGTTCTGTTCACTGTGAATATCTCGATTCGATACATTTTTCATCTGCTTATGCTCAGGGTTAAAGAAAATTTTCGGTTGATCAGCCATGATATCGCAAACGTGCGTATGGCTTACATCACATTCCACTTGGTTTAGCCATATTTCCTCCGAAATCCATTATGAGAAAGTGCCAGGCTCATTTCCCAAATGATCAATGGCATATTCTTTCGATTCAGGAAAAAAACAACATGATATAAAAGGCGTTGAATATGTGAGGCAAGAATGATAAGGATGGAAGTAAGACAGTAGATGATTTTGTACGAGTAAAATTAATATTTAGGGTGGCCAGATACGAATGCAGATTGATGTCTCTTGGAAACGATGGTTTTCAAATAAACAGCTATAGGTGACTTTTTCTTTTATATAAAAAACGAAAGGAGATATCCTGTAATGTTCAGAGAACATCGTGAGAAGCAAGGGAAAGGAGGTAGGAATTGGTGTTCTTTTTAAATTTCTGAAGAGGAACACCTCCGATAATATACAACTAATTAAAAAAAATGGTATCATTGGAAAGAGCATCTCACAGTTTCTGGTACCTATCTAATTCGTATTATATCTGATCTGAGTGATTTTCTTACCACTTCATTTTTACTTCATTACCACTTTTGAGGGGCTTTACCAGTCTGACACTTTCAAAAACCCAATTGTTTTTGCCCATTCAATACTTTTGGGAATATCCTGTGAAAGCAACAATAACCTATGATATTTTAATTAGTTGAATGTTGTCAAGTTAGCATTGAAAAAACGGCAAACTTCACAATTTCGTTCATTTTTCGAGACAGCATTATTTTCAATATTTCTGTTACAAATTTGTCTGAATGACAGGTATCGAACATTGTTTTATCAATATCCTACTCTTCTATACAAGGTGTCCTGCAAGTCAGCCAATTTTCGTATATTCAGTTATTTCAAAGTTACCGATTACTTATCGAGAACTATTTTTAGACTTTCATTTTATTAATGTGTTCATTTTGACTCATTGTTCAACGCCACGGATTCAGTTCATGGAACATTTTGTACACTTCTTGAGATTCGACGCGATCTCATCCAGAATTATATTTAAACAGTTCATGATGTTTGCTTTTGTTTAGGAATGGACTCGAAAACTTCCGATAGAATGAATCAATTCTTGTATTCCACCAAGGTTTTATTTTTCGATTAATTTATTTACATCAATTTGTGATTCCTCCGATTCAATACTAACTTCCGATTCGCACAACAAAGGTGGGGTGGGGCGGCACTGCAACCGAGTCTATGCGAATTGCAATCAATTGAATTCCAGACGGCCGGGTATTTTCCACGCGAAGTGGCACTTGTTTTCTCAATCATTTCGGAATCGAAAACATCGAAGAAATCCGTCGATCGCGTCGGTTTCATGAATAAACGATTCCTTCAAAGCCAGGGCTCGCCAACTATTCATGGAGAGCAGTAAATTGGAAAAATGGTAGCGTGGTTTCGATAGACTTCAAGAAATACCAGCGGAGGTTCCAGAATGTGCACACTTTTTTTACAATTAAGTAGATTTTCTGACCAAATTCAATCCAATTCGTTGTCACTCGTCCAGATATTGCTTGTTTCATTGATGAAAAACTAGAAATAAAGTTCTGTTCTGTCTCAAAAAAAAAATCGAGTCGGATAAAAGAAGATTACTTCACAATTGTATGCTTTTTTTTTATTTTCTAATTCAATCTCTTGAAAATCATAACTGTTACCGTGGATACCATTCGTAATAATATTATCTATAATTGACAATACTTTCTTTTTTCTACAAGCATGCGTGTTTCACCCTCTACCCGCACGCAATTCAGATTGGAAAGTGACATTTTCCACACTAGTGCAGGAATTTTTTTCCCACACTAGTGCGGGAAAAACATTTATAAGATATCCTCGTAAAATATGAGTGGTGGGTGACAAAATATGAAAGTTCAAGCTTTTTTGTTGCGATACTAAGTGAGTTTGTTCGAAATCATCCATCATTTTGCACTATTTATTGAAAAAATTAACAAATATTGATAAATAAAAATGTATTGTTATAAAAATCACCCGATATATAGGCTTTGATCTGATAACAAGTAGGTAACAATTGATATTGTCATGCCAATCAATACACAAATTTGTTTGTAATTGTCAGAGTGACAGACAAAGCGTACTTATAAAAAATTTTCGATTCAATGAAATTGCCACAATGAGGCTTGTAAAAAAAATATTGTTCCTAACTCATGCGGAAAGTGTCTTTCCCGTACTCGACTGCTTACCCGAACAGCAGTCGCGTGCGGGAAATCATCACTTTCCGCACTTGTTAGGAAAATTACTATAACAGGTCGATAGTAATATTGGAATTAAATCATCAACATTCATTAATTGAAGTATTTGTGGAAAATCATTGTACACATTTAAATCATTGTTTGATTTTGGAATGGTAAAATATGATTGCAATAATTGGATTGTTCAAACGTCTCATCAAACTGTTGGATGCACCACGAAATTATGGATCATATAAAATTCATTGAATTATTTAAACAAACATCGTGTGATATTTGTCGAAATCAAACAATACGAATGCGATGGTGAAAATTCATAGCAAATAAATCTGTAAACGTATCATAAAAATGATAACATGAGTGATTCATTATATTGTTCAAAGAATTATGATATTTCCTATTTCTGTCGATAGTGTACAGAATGAAAAAAATATTGTGATGAAGAAATGCTTTCCAAAGTTTGAATGACATTGGAAATTGACAATGATTGAATAATAACAGCAACATTCAGACCAATAAATTAAAATAAAGTGTGTGCCAAATCGTGCAAGAGTCTTCTTCATTGAAATTCTTCAACGAAATCCTCACTAATAATTCTACAAATATTCAAGTGAAACCACATTCATCGTTGACATGATGAAACTAATCGCTATTGATGTATGATCATCACGAAGTTCATTAACTTTCCTCAAAGTCTCGAATGCATCACTCACAAAAATGATTAAATTTTCAGCATTCTTCGTATAAATTTTCATGAGCAACCACTGTCAACGTCAAAACCGTGCCACTCACCTATCCAATTTATTCTCTTTCAAAATTTCAGTATGTGAAAAGGAAATATTATTTGAATGTATATAAATAAATTAGGAATCAAAAAACGTGCGTATAGGGAATCAACATCCTATTTTCCAGTTCAGCTCACCACCTCGAACCGTTCTCGAGAGATTTGTATATTTTAAAAGCTTTTCCTAATCCAATCCGACTCCAGTATTCCACAGAACGATAAATATATCCGAGTCGACCCACATTCAGCCCGAGCAAAACGTCACACTGGGAAATTTCAATAAGTTAAATTAAAAAAAACGCCGTTCCATCAGGTTACGGGTCGCATCTGAGCTTATCTCATTCGCAAATAAGCACTATAGTAAATCCCCCGACCATTTTGTGTCTTGTAATAGATGCAATCTGTCCTAATCTGGGATTATCTGGAGTTGCACAACATCATTAAAATCGATCAGATTTGGATGTCGGTATAAAAAGCTTATTTGCCATCTTCCACGTTGCTTTCTCGGGGAGCTTTCTCCGTTCTCTTCTTCTTTCGATCGAATGGTAACCCTAAGCTCTAAATACTCTTGTGAATTGGGGAAAATTGAATGGGAACACTTGAGTAGCGAAAAATATTCCGGAGTTCCGGAAGTAGACTATTTGAATGAATAGTATATGCTCGATTCACCTCTGGTTGCGATAAGAGGAACTAGGAATTACCGTATTCTGTTGTTCGATGTTATTCTATCCTTCCAGAGTTCTTCCAGAAACGGGAGCAATGTCAGCTGGATGCGATGAAGTTCGTTTTTGAATTTCCAGTATTCTCGAAGCTTTTATTCAAATGTGAGCATTCCTTCTGTTGAAGTAAAGCCATTCACTTTCGTACAGTCTATTTATTCGAATGAAATAGTTCTGACAGCCCGCCAAAAAGTGCAGTGTTGCCGCTGGTCTATTTTTTCAACGATATTCCAAAACAGGTAATCGGCTCGGCTTCAAAAATGTTTACGAATAATAAAATAAATACATCAAAATTGGATAATGACAGTGTATATATGGCACAGCTTCCTCTATTCTCAAAAAAATTCACTAGAATTTTCATTAGCGGATTTATCTTAAAATGAATTCGGTACGTTGTGACGTCACTGTGAAGTGTTGCAATAATCATTGATACTCAAATGTTCCCAGGTACGATCTCATCAATTGAAAATTCTGTGGTTAGCTAGATAGTTTTCATTATATTTTGATATCACATACTGTATATTTGGAGATTCAATTATCATAGTCACATTCAGTGAGTTATGTTTTTCACAAATTATCTATGAAATATGTGGACAGCTTTTTAGTGATAAAACTAATATACTTTTATTTCAAAGTGATAATAAATACAATAAATAATCATACATATTCATGAAAACATTCATACTGTATCAGAAATTATCAATAGATTCTTTATAACTCTTTATGTCTATACCATCGATATATTTCTTCAGATACTGTATGTCTTCGTGATCCTCCATCATATTTTCCTTCTCTTTATTAAAAGTCATCAATTACATCTACGAAACAATTCAATATATAGGGAATCAAGGAAAATATGAACAATTTTTCAGTTCAGATGTAATGAAAAAAGTTTGAATATTGTCAATCTGGAACTGTGACACACGAGCTAACTCAAAATTGGTTTCAGATATCTGTATTAACCATGTTGAAAATGTATCGCACACCACGAAGTGATTCACTACTGATGGAAATGCTTGTTTTTGTGTTGAAAATGAGAATAATACATCAATTGGCAGAACACGGAAACAATTTAAGACTTTCATTTCACCGAAATTAATAGCGGAGCCGTTGTTCTTTGTGTTAATCCATTTGCAACAATATTACACATCGAGAGTAATTGGAAATTCTTGGTACGTGAGGCTAGGCTAGACTTAAATAATGAAACGAGACGACGAACACTACAAAATGGCTTAAATGAATGTAATAGCGAACGCTGTAATATTAGAAATACCGGAAAGACAGCAAAATGCATACGAAATTAACGACAAGGAAGTGGTTCGCACAAACTGATCATTTCAGTCAAGAAAAATATATTTCCACAACACGCACAACATACATAATTCATCCATGTATTTTTTTCATCAATACTCTCTGTTGGACCTATCTTTGGAAAAATGTTGTAATTCACCTGGAAATGTTCATCATTGTTCGATGTTTCTCTGCTCATTTCTTTTCAAAAGTCTTCATATTTAATCACCATATCAAAACAGCTATCAGTTAAGCTGAAGCAACCCATCTGGACATTCTGTCAACAAGACAACTTCACACAATATTCGAAAATCTATCTGTTGAATGCTACCCTAGCAACACATAGAATCACTTGAGAGTCAAGTTTATGATTTCAACATAAGGTGGCGTCTGAGAAATATCAATTATGTATCGTTAAAACAGTTGACAGCTTATAAGTGTTGATTAGTCTTGTCGAACAGGAAGTGAGAGTGTGATTGGTTGATAACTGACATTTGACAGGTGAGATAGATAAACTCAATAAAAATACACATTTTTGGTAACTGAACACGAAAATGGTTATCTGCAGTTCGATATTTTTGATGACGGTTTCGATTTATCTCGACTGGAACTATTGATCTATAGTTTTTTCCCCTCACTTCATCGTAGTATATCTACTAATATAAAAACTCTTAGCCTGTAAGACATTTCCTACCTCATAAAACCAACGGAAACAAGTAATATCTTTGTTCTAGTTGAAAAGAAGTCATCAGCGGTTAGTTCGAACATTAATCCATTCTAGATGAATCGCGCGATGTTTTATTAATCTGCCAAAAACTGACATCTGAGGAAAGATTCCACATCCTGCCAACACGAACACATGAATTATTTCATCGAACATCCGCCGCCGTATATTCTCCGCTTTGTTTTATCCCTTTATTTCTATGAGGACTTTTCTATTGATCCATTTCGATATTCGCCAATGATTTCACATTGTAATGTAACTGTGAACGTGTTGGCAATATGACGTGATTGATGTTGAACGATAAACAAATCCACAATTAAATACAATTGGACGATATATTTTTATCGTATGAATGTTGAATGAAATGGATGAATTTTTTTAACTGCTTCCATTCGTTGATTCTCATCTGTTTGTCATGTATAGGCTATTTATTCTGGGTAGATAGTTTCTGTCAAATCGCCAGATTGAGCCGTGTTGCCACATGTTTTTCACTTTTTCAGCGATGCTCCGAGTTAACTTCGAATAAAAACTTGGGTTAGGTTGCCCGTTTGTTTCGTTTTAAAAAAGTGTTTTCGACTGATGAAATATATTAATTATATTTGGATTTCTATTGATTGTGGATAACCATTGAATGGTTCGAATGATATAATGGACTGTTCACATGCTAGGAATCGATTATTCAAAGGAAGTACATAATAACTACATAATGATATCTAAAGATGTTCATCTTTCAATATCAAATCTGTTCTTTCTCATTTGATGGTTCTATATTTCAAAACCAATAACTGTCCAACTCTATAAGGTGTGTTTTAGAAAAAATCCAGAAGTTATAGATTGATTTATTTGTGGAACAAAAATAGTAGTGCATCATGTGCTCATTTTGTAAATGCTACACATCATTACATTTCAACAAAAATTACAAAACAGATTCAAATGTCTCTCAATTCACTATGTATCCATGTCTTTACATCTCACATCAACTCAATTGGATAAAAAACACAAATGTAAAGTGGGAGTCAAAGATCTTGATATCCATATCTTTCTGCTATCATTTCTTAGGGCTGGTTTGTTTCTGAAAATCAAAAAATATATTACATGTATCATAAAGTCTATGGCCTACAATTGTACTTAATTAGTTAGTAACTGAAGCTTCAACATTCCATAATCAAAATAAATTACATTGTTAGTAAGTCATTCTTGAATTGCTGCCTTATCAAAAGCAGAGGTGGAAACTTTGTTAATGACTGTGCTGTGATAAGTAGCATTATCCATACATAACAATTGTGGAAGGATTTTTTAATTTTGGCAGCAGTTGTGTATTGAATCAGTGGAGAAAGTTATCCTGGTTAATTTCTCCATGGTAAACTTCTTTAGCAGTTTCAGGGATTAAAACAAATTTTGTCCCAGGAATGAATCCATCTGAACAACCACCATGCAAAACAATGAATCTAATAGACAACATAATTTCAATACACCATCTAACTCATATACAAATTCTAAATACCTTGAATCTCATATTCTTTGTATTTTCACACTTTTGACACTAGAATCTTGCCAAGAATGTAGTAGAGTTCTATTCTGAAATATGCAGATCTCATCAATGAAAACAAATTACCCCAAACCTTCACTTTTCAACAGAACGTACTGTTGGAGAAATGTATTACGTTTCATAGCAATATTAGGTAACTCCATCAATGTTTTCCATTAAGATGTGAGGCAAATGTTGAGCAAGCTTTCATTTCAATGACTTCAATGTTATGTGTTCCTCTGCAATGAAGAATGTTCATCAGCTGATAATATGTGATATGCACTAAATACTCACTGTTCTTGGGTACATATTGTACCTAAGTACAGTTCCCTATTTGATATTGTTGAGGTTGATCAATATCCACAATTGGTTTCTTTCGTTGTGTAGTTCTGTAGAAGTCCTAGGACAGTTTAGTTCTTAGCTTACCTTCTGTGATAGTGTGCAGATATTCCCTACACAGTTCAATTCCTACATTTCAAGCAGCAATCACTCTCTGTAATAATCATATTTCATGAAAACTATTGAACCATTGTAAGATCGTGGTGAATGAATATTCATGAAGATTCTTCACTTACCTTCCAATAAAATCCAATGAAAGTAAGGGTCTCCTGTTATCCCTTTCTCGTTAAAAATGTTCTAATAAAGATGCAACCATTTCCTGGGCATCTCTACTCAATCCTCTCGGCATTTTCATAAGAATACGATGAAATTAAGCTCTCAAAAGAACAAATTTAAAAATATCGCAAGAAAATCACAATTCGAATGTAAACAAACGATTGTAGGGATTCGCTCCGAAGTCCGAACAGTCGGAACAATTTGGCATCGTTGTGAAGTGAACGATGCCAAATTGTGGAGCGAATCCTTAAACACGAAATGGATAACAGGAGCCCCTCACTTTCATTGGATTTTATTCGAAGGTAAGTAAAGAATCTTCATGAATATTCATTCACCACGATCTCACAATGGTTCAATAGTTTTTATGAAATATGATTTTATACCCAGTTATATATATTCGGACTTAATTCGGAGCAACGCTGAAAAAGTGAAAAACATCTGGCAACACGGCTCATCTGGCGATTTGACAGAAACTATCTACCCAGAATAAATAACCTATAGTTTTTTGCATTACCAGTACTAGAAATTCTGTAAATATTTATCGTGAAATTTCCGAAAACGAAATAAACACATATGAAACCAAGGTCATCATAATGTGAAATCAAAAATAAATATTGAGATGAATGATGTGAAAATACAACATATCCAGCAACATAAATATTTAGGAACAACACTGGATGAAACCAAGAAGCAACAATATAATCCAAAAAGCAATCAAACTACATCACGCACTCAAAACAAATTCATGAACAAAATAAAAATCTCAAAAAGAACAAAATTGAAAATATTCAAGACTATATATAGATCTGTATTGACATATGGATGTGAATCATGGACACTGATTACTCTAAAATGAAAAGCTGACTGATAGCAACAACTCCCGCAAGGTTCACATCTTAGTCCTTTATTATTTACAGTTCTTTTCAAATATCTCAACTAGTGAGGTGGCAATTTTAATCCGATAGTATTTCAGGATTTGCTAGATAATTTTATAGACAATAGGATAGAGAGGATCAAAATTCTTGTTGCATGTTTCGAAGCAAGAATGTCTTTCAGTTAGCATTAAGAAACAAAGTTTAGGAATTTTTGTGCAGAATATGTAGGGATTTTAAAAGTAAGGCAGCTATCAAGACTATTCATTATACTTTCGTTCCTAATTAACTGAAGTCTGCCAGCGTAGTATGAAATTCAAATTATATCGTCCATAAATTGTGGTTGAATGAAATTAAGAATAGATTTCCTCATTTAAAAGTTACTGAAGATTATTCAACAATGGACTTGAGGAAAATTCGTTCATTTCATGACTTACATCTTCAAAACAAAGACGAATTAAAAATAACAAATTCATTGTGATGAATGAAATACTATCCTTATTTTCATAACATTGAAAATATTCTTCAATTGCTGCAATTTTTTTCATAATGACGATAAAGCTACCGAGAATGCTTCATCATGAATCCTTCAATCTAATGATAATGTTGAATGCCCATCAAATCCAAACGGCAATCGCGAAACTCGGAAAGAAAGTTGTTAACTTTCATGACTCACAGATAAGTCGAAAGCAGCACGTTTCTCGAGTGAATTCCAATCTGATCGCCTCTAATATACCATTCCGCACGAAATGTATCGGTCATTTGGTGTTTTTGTTATGAGATATAGCAGATTAGACTGCATCTGTGGGTAGCCGGAGCGATAGTATTAGTGGACTTTATGAAACATGGATTTAGTTTCAACAATAATGGAGGAAGTTGGTATTCCGTCCAATGAGATGCTTTTTTGTGTGATGTTGGTATATAATTCAGGATGAATAATATATTATGAGTTTTGCTATTGTCATTGTTGGATGCTTATGGAAACAGTCACCCTGTCAGTTCGCATGTTCATACTTTCGTCTCGCTTTTTCTACTCCTACAAAGCAAATTTGGGATGTGCAGGAAACATTTTTATAAATACATACTCGTCGGATTCATATTCATATTCATGAAAGAACTTGACCTTAGATCTTATATATATAATAATAGCTGTACTACCCTGAAAAAAGTCCATGGGTTATATGTCAAGCGATCGTGCAGTGCAACGCACAATACACTACAGTATGAGTGATTTAAAACAACTTACAGTTGATAGAAATCCAAGAATTCCGAATACAATGCATACTTTGTGAAATAATATTTGAAGCAAGAGTATCTATTTGGCTATCATTTAATTTTGCAGTTTGAAAAAAGTTAAAGCAGTGGTCAACCATTATGTGTGAAATGAAATAAATGTTAGGCAACCGATCAAATATAAGATGCCAATATGAGAATATTGAAAATTAATTACCTCTTCAATCATTGACAGCTTAGAAATTCGAATTTCTTTATGATAAGAAGTAGAGAAGAAAAAGTAGCTGAAATTGGTAACACGGTAGTTTAATTTGATTAAAAAATCATACCTATTCGATTTCAATATGAGATATGAAATCCCATTTGAGGTCCTTACCTTGGTATGAGTCACTGATCGTCAACGTTTGAGTAATCATAATTAATGCCTCACCTGAAACGAAGAAAAGTACTGTTAAATATTAATGGGTAACAGTTAAACAGATACCGATAAATTGCCCATTACTGATAACACTCAGGCAGATAGTTGTTGAGTTATAATGGAGCCAGTAAAAGCTTTATGGCAGAATCTTCCGGGAGAATATATAACTTTCGAATTGAAATGGTAGAAAATCACAAGTAATATTTCACGGAGGTTATTCGTGATAGGACTGATGGAAAAACGACATGGCAATAATTCAAACTTTCAGTTTGTTATTGACTTATCGATGAAAGACGTTTATGAAAAACAATCACGAATGGAACAATGTTGAATAATCGCAACTCATATAATGATTCGTCTATTGACAGTTTCTGATGAATCATCTATTTTGCAAAAATCAACTGATCAAATGATAGAAAAAATCTATTTCAGGAATTTGGGTTGTTTTTTTTCTGATTCAATTCAACCATACATTGTGAAAATTATAGCTGCTATGACTCCTTCGGTGATCATTTCCTAAACTTCCCCTACCGTTCATCGCAGCCTCCCTCATTTACAAATAAACAACATTTTCTAACCCTTATTTGAATTTGGGGGGTGTCGACTGTCGTCGCAGAAATATTTGTTATTCTAATAAAGAAGTAAGGCTACCCAAATGGCGCATCTCCATTATTCAACAGAGGTCCTTTCAAAATTCGCCCGAAGAAAAGCAACAAAACTCGCTGGATCGTTCGAAAGCAGCCTATCAATCACCGTCCGCTATTCAGATCATGACTTGACGACAACTCCTTGGATGTTTGCGACGAATAAAAAGGAGTTGCTTTTACGCAGTGAATCAATTACATCGTTGGGAAATCCTGCATGATGGAGTTCATTTACATTTTTCCAAAAATATGCTTCGAAAATTACTCGACTTATTTGACATGACCTCCAAAACATCCAGAGAGGTGTTCATTGGACCTTTACTGGATGTTTCATGTAACTAATTGAAAGGCCAATGGGTGTCTCGATAGTTCATCATGTGATACTTCTATACATGCTTTTTTCTGTATTGCTGTGTACTGTTACGTTAATCAATATTAAAGAGATATTCCAGATACGATAAATATTGTTATCCACCTGAAATTATCCTCAGCTACATAAAGTTTATTGCTGAATCTACGGACTAGGCCATGACGTTCTATTGAACAAACTTGAAGACTTTGGTTTATCCTCATCATTAACTGCCCTATTCCTATCTGTGAAATCGAAAGCAATATGCCCAGATCAACAATTTTGAGTTAGTCTGATGAAGCACTTCCACAAGGTTCAAATATGGAACCACTGCTCTTCAATATTCTCATTGATGATGAAGCAGATGTTATAAATCTACATTTGTTGTTGTGCGCTGATGATCTGAAACTGTATTGCCTCGTGGAGAACTTAAGTAATCGTGGATATCACCTAACAAACTCAAAACAGGTGTTGTTAGAAATCGAAATATTTTTTCATTGAATCCAGGAAATGCAGAGTGATGTCTTACAGTTTGAAAACTTATATTCTTATTTTCGATTGTTGAATATTTTTGTCTGAAATTGATTCGAATAGAAGCATAAAGCATTGAACAATCACTGTGTTTATTGACAAAGTCCGTGGTCGTCTAATATCTCACTCTCCAGAGAAAGCAAATAGAATATATGTGGTTATGTCTCGTATTTCATATCTGTCTAGACGAGGGATTTCATTTTCATTGTGTGGGTATGTGTATAAGAACATAATACATCGAAGGCTGAATGTGAATGGAACATGAAATATGATACACAGAAGAATGAATCGGAAACGAAGGAATCGAAGAACTCTGTCAAATCATCATCCAAGATTGCGAAAAATATCTGAAAATCTAGATTTGCTGTGATATTACGTGATAGAAAGTTGTTGTCGGTTTACGTTTGCACCAGTAATTTTGTTGGATTTTTTTACTGATTTTATCAATATCTCGCGATGTTGAGGCATCTTGGTGATGAAGAAAGTACTTTTCCAATAAATCGTTGGAGGCACAGGCTCTTCCGTCTCATCTCCTTCATGTTCTTCTCCTTGTTTTTAGTCTTATTTGATTTTCGTCGTTATTGAGAATGGGTGTAATATTATTTAGAGTGAATCATTGTATGGAATTCGAGCTGAATAAACCAGAGCCGAGTAATTTGGATGCTTTAGGGAGCTGCAAAGTTTCAAACTCCTCCTATTGAAATGTTATTATCGGTTGCTGGTTTGCAATGTGTGATTACTCGGAGATTCAATATTTCAAAGACCTGAAGATTACATTATAACCATGATCATTTTGAAGACAATCCAAAGGAAACCACTCTCATCACGTCGCAGAATTCAATTTGCGGAACTTATCTGGCCAGGAACTGGTGGCTATCTCACCGGCATGAGAAATGTAAATACCATTCTTCTTCCTTCGAGAGTGAAAGGGAGTCTAATCTTCAGGAAAACGAATGATATTCCAGAAAGTTTCCATAATTGTCACAAGAACAAATCTAATATAAAATTTATGTTCGTGCAAAAGCGAAGTCGGAGCAAACAGATTACCCGGACCGTTAGTCGAATCCGAAATAAGAAGTAGCAAATGAGAAAAACATTTCACAAAACCGCTGCCCGAAGATACTTCGAACAACTTATCATCGCATTACGTGGGATAATCTGGATGTCCCACATCAGTTTAAAAACTTTTTTCGACTAATAGGAATTTTCCGAGTTCTCGTACAATGATATTTACAGCGGTTTAGTCGAATATATTCAGAAGAACCTCACGAATGGCTTTGGAAGAGTTCCAAGAACGCAGGAGGAGAGGAGCCGCAAAAAATTTCACTACTTCCGCCTTCACGACACCTGTGGGGATAATAACATTATTTATCTTCCTTATGCCGACTAAAAATGGCGGTGTGTGTTACGCGACATAAGAATTCCGAGTTATATTTGCTTTCCTGCTTGTCTTCAGAAAGAACCAAACTCAATTCATCAAATTATCCCATCAGGCTGAAAACCATCCTGAAATCAATTCAACATTGTTCAAATGTCATCCATGAGTGTGAGATCTGATCGATCCCGAACGGTATAAAAATAAAATGATGTTCAATCAATCCAACAAAATATAGTACAGATGAAGTCTTAACGCCCCTCTTTCAATCTTCGTTACTGAAAACAAAATTGAAGAACGCTTGGACACGTCAATTTTAATTAGAGACGGGTTGTTCTTCAACCAAAAAAATTGTCATAGCTTCCCGCAATTGTTTTAAACTAAGGGGGTCGTACGATACATCGCTAAAAAATAAAAGATCAAAATCTAAAGATCATCATTCCTGATTTCTTCAATTGAAGATGCAAATGGAAATGAATGAACGAATAAATCATTCATGATATTTTCATATATTGAAAAGGAGTTGACATTGAAAAATTCAACTGCATCACGGACATTCAATTTCACCTGAACATTTGATAGTTTATTAGATATTGACTTTAACACAAATAGTAATTATAGCGTCAATTACTCAGTCTAACTAGCAAATGATTAACAAACACTGTTCGATTAATTGAAAATGATATCGATCAGGCAGCATAATTTCACATAAGCTGCTTGTTCATGAAAAGTCATTTTGTTCGTGGGGAGCATATATTGAAAGTGGAAAGTTCTCGTTATCGAAAATTACTACGATGTTACTGACGACATCCACTTCAGCAAAGCATGAACAAAATATCCGTTTTAGTCGTATACACCAGCTATTAATTTCGTGATACATGTTTGGATTGCAAAGACCACGTCGTTCGCATATTGGATCAGTTTTGATATCGTTTCATAGACATTTCGGAGTTAATATCGAAAATATAAGCTGCCACATGGAGTTTATAGATGTTTGACGAAGTTCGAATTAATAATTTGGCTTTTAATAAGGTTTCCTTTCATAGGTTTAATATGGCTTACTATCAATAATTTCGGAATGTCACAGAGATACAGAATGTTATGGCGATCAGTGAAACCGAAAAGATAGTAACATTATGGAGAACTCGAAATTTGGTTGGGTTGAAAAGTTTGTAGGCCAATACATAGACGGCGCTACTAGTATCAAGACAATGGGACGTATCACAAGTTGGTGAACACGATGGCAAACTTGCAGGAATAGGAAAATTGTTTCTTCATCCACTACATTCTCCAGATTTGGCACCGACTGACTTCTCCCTATTCTTGCACATCGATAATGCCCACTCGGGAAATCACTATCAAAAAAGAATGGAAACATTGCAAGAATATGTTCAAATGTCACCAAAGAAAAACTGTGAACTTTGCTCAACTTATTGAGTGTCAAAAGTATTCGGGGCATCTAATGCATATCCCACTGGACAAAATGGAAATCCATTTTCGTGATACTGTTGAAATTGTTGTCAAATATAATACATCCTTTTCGAAATGACTGGACCTCCTATAGCGAAATATCACCAACATCTGTGTGAATGTGGTCTACGACGATATTTCACCTTTTCCGAGGCAATGCTTTTCTGTTA
Source organism: Plagiodera versicolora (assembly GCA_037013635.1). Lineage (NCBI taxonomy): Eukaryota > Metazoa > Arthropoda > Insecta > Coleoptera > Chrysomelidae > Plagiodera > Plagiodera versicolora. The sequence continues at coordinate 198,617 of CM072990.1, forward strand.
TTTTGTCTCCACAAAATGCGGAGCCGCTTTGTCAGCTATTTCGATTAGTCATCCCCAATCGCTATTTCTTCTGTCGACCAGACTTTTATTGTTTCACTTCGTCTAAATATGTGCCGTTCTCGTGAGTGATAAATTTCATCTCATGATTTGGGACAATGCTGTTACCGCTTTGTCCCACAAATAATTTAATGAATTTGCACAAAAATCAGTCCAAGTCTTACTGTCACATTCTAATAGTTATCATCTTGTGCTTAGGAAGAATCCACGATGATTATAAACTATAAATCTATACTAAAAAGTTTTCCAATAAGAGTTGTTATTTTGATATTCAAAGAAAATGCCCTTTTTCAATAATCGGATGTTTATTTCATTATAAAGAAGAAGCTATGCCGTTAATAGTGGTAAATAACATCAAGCAAATGACCACCACGACCACGCTTACAGGACCATATCCTTTTAATGAAATTTTCCATAACCAAATCGCAAAGTGGCTGCCCTATGTCCTCGATAGCCTCACGAATTCCATCTTTGAGGTCTTGAATCGACTCTGGGCTATTGTCGTAGACCTTCTCTTTCACGTGGCCCCAAAAGAAGAAGTCGCAAGGTTTAAATCACAAGATCTTGGTGGCCAATTGTGATCACTTCTTCGAGAGATAACACTATATGGAGAATTTTCCCGCAAAAGATGCTGCAGGTTTACCCCCAATCAGCGAAGACACGACGTTGTTTATGATCGGCCGGCTTGGGTTCTTGTGTTTACTGAACTTTATAAGCCTCAAGACTCAAATCTTTATGCAAAATACGGTGTAATGACGTGTGTGGAATGCTTAATTCCAAAGAACGAAGAGAAATGCAATATTCTCGGCTGTTCTTGATCGACGTGCACGGGTTTTATTCTTCACATCACTAACTTATACCAACAGCTCGATTTTTCCAGCAAATTCTTCGTTGCGGTCAGACAAGGTGCTTCACGACGACCCAAAAATGTTCGAGTTTCACGAACAGTCTCTGCCAAATTTTCACCATTTTTATCGTGAATTTTAATAATTTCAATGCGTTATCTAATCGTGTATCGTTTCATTTTTATTAATGGCGTACTTTCTACTTGTCAAATGTCAAAAAATGACAGCTTCAAAAGTGACATCTACCGAAATAGCGGGCTATTCAGGTTGTTGTATTTATCAGGAGGGATCTGGAATGTACATCAAGGATCGTGAATATAGGGCCATTTAAAGTTTTAGAAATTAATGCAAAAATATCCGATAAGAAACATGTGCTAGTCACTGCCATCTATAGATCTCCGGCTGGAGACAAAACGGAATTTCTAAGTGCTTTGCGGTCATACCTGGAACAAACGAAAGCTGTATCAGTGGACTATCACTACTTGGTTGGGGATGTGAATTTGAATATATTAAAGGAAGAAAATGATAAGGATGTCAGTAGCTATTTAGATATAATGGCTGAGTATAATTTTGTGTCTATCATAAATGCGGTAACAAATTTCCAGGGTGGTTCGACTACCTGCATTGATCACATATTTTTGAACTCAAAGCACGATATACAAAATAACTGCATATCTTTAACCTACAGCACCGGTATTAATAACCACAAAACCATACTTGGGGGTACCAAAATAGAATATGGGAAAAATCCAGTGTTAAACAAAAAATACAAATATTTCATTAATTATAATAACCTAAGAAAGGACATGCAATACAACAACTGGCACCCTTTCTACTCTTCGACAGACTCTGAATTCCTATCTAATCACCTAACAAGAAGTGTACAGCGACTTATTCAACAAAATACAAGTAAAGTAAAAATAAAAAAACATCAACACCCACGCAAGGACTGGATCACAGAAGCTGTTATGAATTCAATAAAAACAAAACAAGAATTACACACACAGTATAAACTAGATCCAAATAACCCCATAAAGAAACGAGAATATACCAAATACAGAAATAAGTTGAATAAAATAATACAAGCGGAAAAATCTAAATATTTCCAAAATGAAATAGAAAAAAATTCGAAAAATACAAAAAGTCTTTGGAGCATAGTTAAAAAAGTAAGCGGACAAAACAATGAATATACAATTAAAGGAATAAAAACTACAACTGGTGACATCATAAGTGAACCATTAATGACAGCCAACTACTTCAATCAGCACTATTCGTCTGTGGGTGAAAATTATGCGAAAAAGATAAAAAAACCCTCATCACCTAAACCCGCACTTCAGTCGACTCAGAAATCATTTTACTTGTCTCCTGTTAGCAGTGAAGAAATTGCATCAATTATTAAGGATTTGAAAACGGGGAAGTCCCCCGGAGAAGACAATATTAAAGTGGAGACGATAAAAATGATTGCAAACGAAATAGCACCCCTACTCGATCATCTAATAAACGTTATATTTAAAACAGGAATTTGTCCTTCAAATTTCAAAAAAGCAATAGTGATTCCGATATATAAAAAAGGTGATAGAAAAGATGTAGTCAACTATAGACCCATTTCTCTTATTAACACATTTGCAAAAATATTCGAAAAATTACTGAAAAGCAGAATAAATGTTTTCTTCGAAAAAAACAACATTATATCGAAACAACAATTTGGTTTTCGAACAGGAATGTCAACGAACGATATCACATCTAAGTTAAGTGGAGAAATAAATCACTGCATTGATTCTGGGAAGCCAACAATTTGTGTCTTTCTAGATCTCGCCAGGGCCTTCGATACTGTGGATCACCCTCAGCTGTTCGAGGCCCTGGAGGGATCCGGTATAAGAGGAGTGGCACTTCAACTCTTCAAGTGTTACCTCAAGGATCGGAAGCAGTCGGTGAAAATAGGCGAAACTGTAAGTCATGAAAATAAAGTATCATATGGAGTCCCACAAGGAACTGTCCTTGGGCCAATACTGTTCTCAATTTATATCAATAACTTACTCGCCCAGAAATCGTCTGGAAAAATTTACAGCTTCGCCGACGATACAGCCATTCTCTACTCATCTGACTCTTGGAAAAACCTGAAAACAGAAATTGAAAAAGATTTGGAAAGCATCTTCAACTGGTTTAGCCACAAACTATTGACAGTTAATTTCGAGAAAACTTACTTTGTCCCTTTTGCTAGCTATCGGAATCACTTGCCAGATTTTAAAGCTCTTGAGCTGAAAGTAAATCAAATTAATTTCAAAATAAAAGCAACTAATAAAATAAAATACCTTGGAATAACTATCGACTCCCATCTGAGGTGGAATTATCACACTGAGCAGGTATGCAAAACACTCAGAATTCTTTTGTATAAATTCAAGTGTTTAGTCAAGATACTAACTCTCAAGCAATTGAAAATTTTATATCATGCTCTGGTCGAATCACGCCTGCAATATTGTATACTTAGCTGGGGCGCATGTTCATACACGTACCTGCGGAAGCTAGATGTACTTCAGAAAAGAACCCTGAAAATAATTTATAAAAAGCCTCTATTATATCCATCTGATACAGTTTTTCTTGAAAGTCACGTACTAGATCTTAGACAACTATATTATTATAACATATTAATATATACTTACAAAAACAGGCACCTACTAACGAATCCAGAATACTGTTACAACACAAGACAAAACGTAGGTGGTTATGTTACCGTTAGAACTATCAACAAAACAATTGCAAGAAAATGTTATACTTACCTTTCGCCGGTAATCTTCAACAAACTCCACGAAACTTACAAAAATTATCTTCTGAGAATAAATAGCGTGGGAATGTTTAAGAAATATTTCAAATCGTACATACTGCAAACTGACCGGAAAGAAATACACAAAATAATTGAATCTGTTTCCCTCGGTTGAGGCTTCCCCCATTCAGTCGTACTCTCTGTGAATGTTTGCTTTCCTACATATTGACGTTCCTACATTTATGCATTCTATTTCTTCACATCCTTTTGCCTCTGTATTTGATACTTTTATGTTTTCCGCAATTTTTATTTATATTATGTTTTTGTGCTTCGCTGCTATTGCAGAAGTTACTGATGTATATGTTTTCGTTAATGCTGAAGTGTTTTTAAGGTGCCGTTTTACCTAACACCAGTGATTTATTAAATTGTAGTATTTTTATACCCATATACAACCGTTCATGGTTTCTTTGGGTTATCGCTTATTGCAATGAAATACTCAATGTAACTTAGTGTTTATAAGTATTTATATGTAATCTAATGCAATAAATTATTATTATATTATTATTACAACACCTCTTATCGGAAAACCAAACTTAAATGTTTGTTGGGCTTTACTGAAGATGAAAGACACCAATTCATAATTTACTCATGGTACATTCGTTTTTTCCATGCACCTTTCATATCCCATCGATATTCTATACCAATATAGTGTATTGTCATGAATGGAGGTAACCTAGTTGAAACTGATAAGAGCTACGCGTTCACAATCGACAACACGGTGACGTCAACTGGGGCATATTTCAAAATATGAGCCGAACTGATACATTAGATTATAGCCTACAACGCATAATGTATCTGTAATATATGTCATTCCAGAGCCGCTGTGGAAATTCAATGGTATCACTTTATATCGTTTACCTTGCCTGCTGTGACAAATAGTTTTGGTGACGTAGAATAATGGATTATTGTATGAGAACTGCATCTTGCAATGTTGTCAGCAAATGTTATCTCATATTCCTCACCATGTGAATACCAGAAATGATAATGATTGATGTATAATCATAAAAAGGAAATCATCTCAACAATAGCTCTATGCTAGATGATACTTTCTTTCAGATATTTATTCTGAATTCATCTAAGTATAATAGGAAAGCTATATCTTCTAGACTCACCCAGTCTCTCTCAATTGGATTTGAAATAACCGTACTGAATGATCCAAGCAATCAGAAATATCTCACAATAGAGTAATGCGAACTATTCCGAAGACCAATCAACGAATATTTTTGTACTCTACAGTAATTTGGTTTATCGATTAAAATATAATGCCACCATACAAAAATTTTCTGCAATTGTGTACGATATTTCTCCGTGAAGAATAGGATTAAGTGTTTTATGAATAAATCCTACAATGATATCCTGATTAATCCTTATTCCTCAATACATTTGGGTTATCGAATGGGCATCAACATCGAGTTAGTTCTGTCTCGAATTATTTCACCCAACGAATTTATCGAACAATTTCTCAGCAATATTGTTTATAAATACCTCTCGAGATTTTACTGTGGACAGAAAAGTGGCTTTGCTTTGAAACGTGAAACGTCAAGTGGAGAGAATACGGCCACTACCCTTTATTTTCCTCGTTTCAGGATTTCTTTTACCTTATCCTCCAGTATTATGGAAGCACGGTGAAAACGTGGACATGGAACCTTTGAAATTCTCTCCTCTGACATCAGACGGTTGGTATATTGTTTCGAGTAGAAGAAAATTAAATTGCTGGTAATATCAAGTTATATCAAAGGGATGTACAAACATTAAGCTAGCAGTAACTTGTCCAATATTTGATGGAGAAAAATGAACCCAGTTGTTATATTCGATGTGATTAAAGGTTATGAAAGAAACGAATAGAAAACAAATAAAAATTTTGAGTACCAAGATGTCAAAGAGGACAAACTGGAGATATTTTTTTTCTAGCCAAGATCACCAACGGAGAAAATTGAAGATTTGGTGACATTCCAAAGGATTCCCCAGTGATTTCACCAAGCTAATTCAATATTCCTTTTATTATGAATCTGCCTGTGAACAAATGAAGGATCAATTAATTCCGTTATCAATTCGACTGCTGACAGAATTGCTTGATATTACGTTCGATAAATTCGGGCCAGTGCTTTCTCAGAGCCGCTTGAATTGGAATAATGAGATAGATGTAAGCCAGAACAATACAGTGGTCTTTCAAAGAAAATGGGTAATCGCTGTGCTTTGCTCGAAACCGAGCTTTGGTGCGCGTCTGTGCCTGCTGTGAATGCTTCAATGATATGCCTTCAGATACAGACAATAACACTCCAAGAAGCCTTGACTTCTCAACTGCAATAATTGAATCAATACTCCACCTCTTTTGTGTAAGTCTCTAATGTTTTTGTTGGTTTGTTCAAGTATCAGGGGATGAATATTTGGTTCCTCAATGTGAAGGAATATTTACACATTCCCAAAACGAAATGACTAAGAAGGTACCTTGAATAATGAATGGATTTAAAATAGTCTATTCCCTCTTCATTGTAAGAGATAGAAAAAATTTGTTTTGTTTGTTTCATACTCAAGAATGAATACCTGAACAGGATGATATTATTTACTTCAATTCGTTTGAATATCGGATGTGAAAACATCGTTATTATTCCTCATTCAATGTCTCAAAAACCATCAAAGAGCTGCTGAAACGATTATGCAGTGTTAATTAATTTGTCTTTGTAGTTACGTCGAAGAACGATATCCATTCTTCGTGTCATTGAAGAAGTAATTAATTCTCTCCCAATATTCAGCATTTTTTTCAACAGTTCTTTCAACCTAGTATCCCCATTTTTTATCCAATCCCAGTATCCTGTGCACATTTAGCAGAATTTTATTGATTCTTTAACTCAAACTGAACTATCCTGCTCGTAACATTAATTACTGTGCTTCCTATTGGTCCACGATCCTGACGCGTCTGTTTCTCTCATATAGAGAGTTGTTGGAATCAGATCGAATTAAAACAGAAAAAAACACTGAAAGGCTGGTAAATCAAATACTCCATTCTCTGCCAAACTTCACAAACTATCTGAACAATCGAATCGTTGAGTTGTCTTTTTATTATCATGGCTAACGAATGCTTTTTCCTCTGCAGCGACTGCGTTTTCGTTACAGCTGGGAAATTCATAAATGGTGATTGAATTATTTGATCTGGTACGAGCATCAGTCTGCATATTAGAGAGCTATAGCAAATACAAGTTTTTTTTTCGAAGAATGCTACCCATGGATATAATAGATTTAATATGCATGAAATGAACTCAACAAGGATGATGAAGTGGTTTTCACTGCCAATATTTATGAAGATAAAGAGTATCCTGTCCCTGATGGATAATTTTTGGTACATAATCCTCATAAATCTAGATTGAATTAAACTCCAAGAAGCAGAATTCCTGGAGGTGCATCCATTAGAATTGGATCTTCAAATTGAGTTTATGGTCAAGAATATTGAATCATCAAACAATTCTACAATGTATTCAGAAAGCCATCATGTCTCAGTGAATTAATTATCAAAGTTTCCCAAGGATAAGAATTCCAAGCAACTATATGAATTACAAACAATATAAGAGATGGTTATCCACAAACATAAAAATATCTTGCACAATGGGAAGAAGTCGATACTTTCAGGATCAATTGATAGTAATTTATTTTTGTTAACATGTGTAATCAGAAAAAGAGATGCACAAAACTGAACGTGAGCATTCTTATCAGAACACTCCTAGAGAAGAAATGCCCACTGTATTATATTGTTTCATCTCGAACTCTGTTGATGTGAGTAGATAAAACGAAACAACTCTTCTATCGACACTTCTGCATCGCATTACAAACAACCACTGTCGGAGGTGTTGAAAAGAAGAGCTCATGAAAGTTCCAAGTATCCGAACAATCAGCACGTTATGTCATCATCAAAGAATATCTCGCCTTCGACCTTTACAACTTTGATATGAATACTAGAGTTTACATTTGGTTCGTAATAGAGCACAATCCATGAAACTCCGAGATAGCGTTTGGTGTCATAAACTTGAGTGCTCAGCGATAGAGGAGCAAGTTTCTTTCTGACTGCCATTCGGTAGGAGAAAAGTGGGAATGCTCAACGTAGAATACGATGACAAATAAGATATCTCATGCTTCTTGAAAAGTGGTAGTGGGAAATAAACGATCGAAAGTACCTACTGCATTTTATCGTATTGTGTCCAAATTATTGCATTAGACTCTGTCTCCTCGAAGAACGTTGTCGATAAACTCCATATCAGCAATTTTTTTTTTTGGATTCTGGATGGTGTTTATCGATTGTTTCCAAAACTCATTGAGACGGAATAACAAAGTAGATAGATGGATACTTTATCAATCTCTACAGGTCATTTTCACAACATAAGACAAGTCAAAAAAATACAAGAAGGATAAGTACATTATTACTACATCTAAATAGATAAAAATTAATCAAAACTAGAAACTGTTAGAGGATAGAGTACGAAAGACAGAATTTTTGAAATCTTGAGATTTGATCTCACAGTACTCATCTAAGGATTAAGTAATCCAACCATTGTCGCTGTTGAAAGACGACTAATAAATCCTAATTAGTATCCATTTCGAAGTTCATTTTGATGAAGAAATACCATTGTTTATTCTAACCAAACAACACAGAGGTTCATACATATGAAACATGTCATTCTCTGGTGAGATTTCATCAACTCCTATTCACTTCCCAATCAACAAAACCCCTCAGAAAGGGCATTTTAATTAGAGTAATTTATGCATCTAATCTTAACTATCTCTCCAAGCATTATACGTCTAGCCTTCTAACCTCCAACAACTACGCCTTTTGTTCACGGCTATAACATCGTTGCCGTTTTTGCATATGCCAACCCAAAGGGATTATCCTTCAGTGAATGATGTCCCTTGTTTTGGGTTAGGCGTTTTACATAATATAATAGTTTTCCACTTTGTTTCGATTTGATAGCCTCGCATGGTGTTCGAGAGTGCTTCATTGAAGGCAGGTAGGTGATCCAGAACAGGTGATTAGAGAATACAAGAGTGTCTGATTATTTGAGAATTAAATCTCAATTCCCGAATAGAAGATTGTATCGATCTTTTTATGAGAAAACAAAAATGTTTTCATTGAAATATAACAACAATAAATGTAACATTCAACTAATAATCAATCTACTGTGAGGTCGATTATGGATATTTGAAAAGAAATCAACATTATCGTACTTTTTCAATAATCGAAACATTTCACAGTGGTAAATGAAACAACACTTTACCATTTTTAAATTCAAGATGCCATCCGTGAACGGCGTAGCATGCATCAAGAACGTGACGAAGACTTATTCCATACTAGAAACTAAGTTCTTATGAAATAACGCAGAAAATCTGCAAGTTCAGATGTTCGTTCGTGACTTTTAATAAACTCTCAATCGTTGGCTAGAAATCAGTGAAATCTTGATGTGTCCTCGACTGTGATAGAATCTCGAAACTAATATCAATGATGATTCTTTCAACACTCCGAACTACAGTTGAATTCTGGATGAATATGTTCATCACCAATTTCATTCGCCAGTTCTCCTAATCTTGTGATCGATACATTCTGGCCATAATTTGTACTGTGATGGGGAATCGTAAACAACTCTGAAATTCTTCTGCATCAGATATTCAAATTGAAGAGTTCAATTAGATTTGGACAAGTTATAAGTCCATTTAGATCTCTGTGAAGAAATCCCAAAGCTTTTTGATATTTCAAACTAGATGTATTCAAGATGCTCCAAATGTGAGAATATTCAAAATTCCCTTCTGATATCTAAGTTTGAATGCACATGCTCCTGAATAGTCATTTTGTGAACAATTGGATTCATGATTCTTGAAAATGTGATTTGAAATTATTCCAGTTGAGAGGGGAATTGTGAAACTTCCTTGCATTAGCCTCATAAAAAGCTTCGCATAATATGGTTCATCATCTCAAACAACGAGGATCAATTCATCTTTTCGTTCTAAATATCCATTTGATATGGTAATACTTCCCATTTCACGTTATTACGCAAACTCGAATTATCATCATCAAGAACACGGCGAAGAGCATTCACTTTTACAGCAATTTACCCTTGAGAGAAATACTTAAATAGCATAATTCATGCGGTCTGAGGAAAATGAGGCGATTCACGTTTTCCTTCTCCAGACATCTTCGAGGTCATTGAAATGCCTCGGGGAACTTTCAGCTGAAAAACGTGTGTAAGAGAGCGAGTGATCTATCAAGATGAACAGGATTCGCCTGAAGCGACTGTCTGGCATCTCATTTCGGAGCTCTCTACAAATCCCTCATTACTGTACCCAGGTTTGTTCTTCAACTCCCATAAAAATAGAATTATATTCACCGATGTCTACTTCACTATCATTATCTTCCATCAGTACTTGAAATAGCTATCACAATGTTTGATTCTGAAATACATTATAATTTCTTGAAACTCTTGAACTTTGAGTTAATTCTTTCTTCTTCATTTTCTGAATTCCTCTGAAGTCATTGGTTTGTAAACTGGAGACTCAAGTTCATCTGTAATTCGATGAAGGCAGAAAGAAGGAAAAAACTAATGAGCAGTGTTTATGATGAACAGTCAGATTCCAGGAAGTACTCCTACGGATCGTTAGAGGAAAGTGAACTTCCGAATATTTTCGATAGAAATATCACAACTCCAAGGAGAATATGCAAAAAAAATAAAAACTGTTCATCAATTCCTGATTACTTTCAATGACACATAATATTTACGAAGGAGTGTTGTCTTGAAATATGACATGGACATTTCATAAACTACATAAAATTGTATCTGCTTCAAGAATCATGCCCAACATTCAGTTGTCTTGGCAGAGATCCAATTACAGTCCACTATAATGGACAAAGCACCCGCTCCTCTTTCATCAGTCCCTTCTCCCAAACGATGTTAAGGACTAAACTGCTCAAGACGTCGATTAATTTAAGAAATTCCGGCATATCATCTCCTCCAGCGTTTAGACGACCATTGTTGGCCTCCCCAAAATTTAGTTCGGCGAGTAGTTATCCATTTGTCTGGAACTCAGTCTACGCCTGGACCAAGTGCACTGAGGTATCTGTGTAGGACTTCCAAATTAATTGCCAACGAGTCGCTAGATACGAGTTCTTTTCATCTAGACGGACAACCCTGCTCTCTTGAAGGCAGTTTTCGGTCAGAATGCAGTTGGCAATCATCCGAAGTGTGAATATTTTTTTCGAAAACTAATTCTAAAATTCGTCGTGTAGTAGTTTCTCAAAGAGAGTGGTTTTCAGTCTGATTTCTTGTTATCGAATCGATTGAATGGCACATGGTATAGAATATACAGGATGGCCTATGATCAATGTTTGATGAAGTTTCAAGAATGAGTGAAGTTTTTTTTTCTCCTTTCACTGAAGGGATCCAAAGAGATCCACACAGAGTGATACTGGAGATTATTTGTCATTGAATAGTTTTAAAATGATGCTGAAAAAAGTTACCAATGATATTTTGATCAGAAATTGCAAATTGACATTGTAAATTTTTCTTTCATAAACTTCAAAGATATAATTTGGTGACACAGAAGTTGATTCCTTTCTTTTATTTCTTTGAAGAAGAAGCCTTCCATTCGTTTTTGTGTAGAAAATGCATCACATCATCAATTTGAGGTCGAGTACTCACAACTCCTGAATGTTTATGCTTCCTGAAGTTTCATCTCATCTCGAGAATAACTGAAGTAAGACTGGTTCATTACTCAATGTAGATTCCCAGATCTCCTGACATTGTATGGAGTTATTTCTGGAACAACTTAAGTGAATTAATCGTGTGAGTTACGACTTTGTCTCGCGAGGCAAAGACAGCCAATTTATCAGCCCGTAGAATTGCGATATGGAAATACGGTCCAGTGAAGTTCGAATAAGACTTTCATCTCAGCGAAGTGCATTAGTCTCTTGAATGAGCTGGCGAATAAATTATGTCTCAAGAAGTTGAGTGTTCATTCGAAATGGTGTTGTTTTATGCAGTTATGGTATAATTGAAGAGTAGGTTTCATCTTCCTGAGAATAAGCGCGATTTTGCCAATGTTTCTTCGATTAGTTACAATCAATCATAGATCATCTACATCTGACGTCACATCCAATTACAGCTAATCACAACAATAGCTCAATAACTGTATAGGGAATGTTTTTTCAAACATTCAATGAAGCAGTGAAAACACAATACGAATCATCAACTCAATACAAATCAACAGAACAGAAATGTTGAAGATTGTTTTCCTTCCAGACCTGAAAGACACACCCATTTTGTGATGCGTCGCAGATGCCTTATTGTAATAAGGTTTCATCTTCAGTAATTCTTTAATTTGAGTTCCGACAGCTATACGGAAGTCTCAATTCCTCATAAAGTGATAAATATTCGAAAACCAGTTTTTTTGATGAATAGGATAATATTGTAGACATCTTCATGAGTTTTATATGTATGTCTTCTATGCATCATTCCACCAGAAGTGTCGGCACAGATTTTGCATCAAATATCCAAAGAATTCATAGCATATTGATACAATCAACAACTGAAGTAGTATTTGATCAGGAGGATGAAAATGTCTGTTTTTTATCTAAATTAGACTCCACTGTTCGACTTTTTCTAAATTCTAAGAGATACTTCGATTGAAACTAACAATTTCCTAGCAATTTGATTGCGATTATCGTGAATGATTCTTTAATACTGAGTGTTGAAAGATCATTTATGTATAGAAGAAATGAGATGGGTCCTAAAATTGATCCTTGGGGTACTCCACAGACTGAACAATTGTAATACACAACAAAACTCAATGAATGAATCTGTGCCCGCATCATGGATGTGCCGAGCGTTTTAATTGGTGAAATGTCAGGTTAGGTAAGTTGGTTTCATTGTTCTCGTCTTCTTAATGCTGAAAAGAGTAACCGTCTTCGCGTCAAACGTCTAAACGATTGTCTTTTCAGTATTTCATATTTCATCAAGAATGTGTTGTGCTGATAGAAAGTTATCTAATTAAATTCAGTCACTTCATTATCAGCTGAATCTTTCGACTTCCGCCTCTTTCATCTTGCGAACTGTCTTTCTTTCTGACAGATCAAGCTGTAGAGTCGTGATGAATTATGCATACTCAAAGATGATTGCATTACCCGAGTGTGACGAAACGGATGGAATTATTATTAATGCCTGTTTATGAGTTGATATCATTAAATAAAGTTGGCTGAGGATGTGCTGCTGTGAAGTCTGCACTTTCATTCCGCTAGCTAGAGCAATTGGGACGTCAGAACTAACTACATGCACATTCGAGTATTAGCGCAAATATATTAATTTCAATTTCGTTCATGCTCAACGGGCTGTTCTGGATTGGATTTGAGCTGGGTTGACGAAACTTCTTGAATTTAATATCATATCTCCTTGCGAGTCTCTAGGTCTGGATAGAAGCAGATAATGAAATTTTCACTGAGATTTTTCTATCATCTCAACTTCTTTGCTGACATATTACGACTAAGCAGTAAAAAACTAATATTATGTATGACTTTGGAGTTTCAGGACCATTCGGATGCAATAAAAACTATCAATCAATATCAATATTAGAAATATTCTTCTTTCACGACCAAATGGAGATTTTCAGGAGGAGAAAGTCCAGTGTTTCATTTAGAAATATTTGCAATTCTTCAATGTTCAGAAATACGTGATGAGAAGGCCTTTCCCAAAAAGAAAATCCATATGTATTCGAAGAGTTAGGCTAGCCTAAGAGATCTTGCAGGGTAAAAGGTAAGGTCCAGACTTATCTGAGAATGTTACAAACTTCTGACACTGTTGAGATCAAATAGAGTTGATCTGGATACTTGAACACAAAGGAATAAGCGACCATGAAAAAAACAAAAAGGATTCTGGGATAGTGATGTCAAGTAGGGATCAGATAAGATTAATAACAGGTCTCCCTACAGACTATTCGCATTCGATATTTACAAAAGAAGGAGCTCTACCAAGGAGATCAAATTTGCACATATTGCGGCTTGAAGACTACGACTTTTGAATACATTTTGTGCAGTTGTGAGGCACTAAGTCATGAGAGTAACGCAACTAGGGTCTGGTTCAAACCTAGAGAACGTAAGAACCTTGAATCTTAGTGACCTCAAAGAAACTAATGTCCTCAGTGTAATAGGAGAAGTACAATAAGCTTCTGGCTGCAGGCTGCAGTGCATCCTCAGGACCTCTTCAGTAGTGAAAATGGAAGACATTCTAATAATCTTGGATCTCATGAATTGCACCTTGCTTGTATTGCTGAATATAAACTCGACCTTACTCTACAAGAAAAATGATGGTGCTTCCTCATGAATCTATCGTACGAAAAAATCACTCGCATTTGTATAAAAAGTGAGCTGAGAACAAAAGCGTTCGCTCAGACATAAATTCGATATTCTCGCATCAAGAATCCCTGGATGATGAATGTCCTGTTCAACAGAAAATGCAGATTGATAAAAACATCAGGCTCCGCGAAACATATTTTTCCATGTAATTTATACTTCCAATTTGGGCTTGCAATATACAAAACAATGCTGTTGGAAATCTTGCGAAATTCTATATTCGTAGTGGTGTCTTCAGATTTTACGGAATTCAACGGAAATTGCTTTCATTTATTCATAATTCATAGTATCAATGCCGATTGTTCAAGACGGATACATCATTGAGAACCGAAAAAATTGTGTGAAAGAGATATTTAATTTGAATCTTGAATGTTTCATGCACAACACATGCTTATTATTCCAAAATGCTCTTTGCTTCAGTACGAAAATAGTGTTTTTCCGCAAATAGTAACCACGATATCATAAGAATAAAGATCCTAACCTCCAGATAGGGGATAACTTCGTTTGAAATATGCTCTAGAATCCATTGATTTTGGAACAAAAAAACCATGGGACTTTAGTGATTGTACACGAAAGAATTGATCGCCGCAGACACCCTATATTATTTCTTATAGTTGCTGATTATTCATTAAAAAACTTTTGTCAATATTAATTTGAAGAGACATAATTGCTTTCGAACTCCTGACAGTAGATACTTAATTTTTTATTTGTTCAATTCGGTGAATTTCTGAGCCTATACCTTTCCCTAGAGATCCCTTCATATCGGTGACTCATTGAAACTGTCGGTTTTATTCTCAAAGAGCGGGAACTATACCTAACCTAACTATATTTCCACCCCAATAGAAGTCGGTGATAAAATTCCCCAGAGCACCAGTACAAGAATGAGTGATGTCATGTGAGTTGAGTGGAATTTGCAGGATGCCGAAATAGTAAATCATTCCTTGTTGAGTTGACGTGAAGTCATTACGTCGACCTATAAAGAGCAGGGAGGTTTTTCATCGAGTTTCGATTCATTCACCAGGAAAAATAACATTTTCGATTCATATTTTCTTCCTTCTTCAACATCGTAGCCACCTCAATGCCTTCAGATGAAATAGGAGGTCAGGTGATCAAAGATAAAACACCTAGTTCGATCGGGGTGCTACAAGGTAGTGTATCAGAGCCACTTTGGTTTATTATTTATATAAATGATTTTAAGAGGATTTTGAAACGTTCATTCGGGAAACGATACAAGTCTAGACTGAATATAATAATAAGAAAATACCTAAGGAGATCCAAGTATATTCCTCTCTAGTTATCTACCATGTATCTTCTATTCGATTTTTTATTCTTTTACATTCTGCATTGTGAATACCATCTCAGGAAATGCATTACGGTTGAGTTCATGCCTTCCTTATCATCTCCAAGAACCGACAAAACTTTCATGCCTCCTCACTGGAAAATAAGTTACATGCCAATTTGAGTTTTGTTAAAGTTTGATGATGATTATCTTGGTAGAGTCGCAGATAGAATGGAAAAAGTTGTAATTGGGATGGATGACGTACATACAGAAGTTTTCATCACCTCCTCCAAAAATTTTCATTTGGATTCGATAGAAGCATTTATTTTTTATTTGTGTAGAGTGATTAGTGTCTCTCAATGCCAGAATGGTAATTCAATCCGGGTATGTATGCCCCAAAAAACATTTTTTTTTGTATCGATGCACGTAGCTACATAAAAGCAATTTCATTTATTTTTCGTTTCATAGTCAATGGCGTTGTGAACATTTCCACTGTAGACCTTTAATGCATTATTGCTAAATGTTTTCCATTGTAGTTAAAGGATATTTCAACAAGGCAATTGAAACAATATCAGATTAATGTTAATTATAATGTGTTCAGGAGTGAAATACTGAATTGGTTTATTTCACATGTACGTTTCACTAACGATATCTGAATCTGAAATGAAAAATTCATCAAGTCAATCATGTGAGCTTCAAAATACGTTCGATTTAGTTTGTCACAAATGGTTTCAATTCAAAAACTCCTGTGAACCTGAAAGTCGCACAAAATTCTCGTACAATATCCAGGTTATAGTGTGCCTGTAATAACGCACATTATATTGGAAATCCTAAACGTGCATATCTGACCTTTCATCCGGGGATTAACAAGGATGCGTTGGTACGAAATATGAAATAATGCTCTGGAATAATCGCATCATTCAGTATAGTTTTTTTTTCTGAATTTGATGTGAATATTAGTCACCAACCTTGATAATCATTTCTGTTTCGGAAGATTTGGAATATCTTGAAATATAGAGTGATAACGATGAGATGAAAGTAATGATAATAATGATGGGACAGTGTCCTATTTAACTTTCATTCAATTTAAAAAATTTATGATTGATATAGCTACCTCCTAGTCACAGGTTTTTGTTCCTTTTATTTGATGTTATCAACAATTCTTTATAGAATAGCTGCAAGACATTGTCTTGAGGTACTCCTATATCGTTCATCCTTTCATCTGACAGTTCTTAATCAGTTTTGCACAGAATAATGAAGAACGAAAAGAAAAATCAATAAAAAATAAGGAAAATAAACTGACAAAAAATCAACTCAAGAAATGAATAAACAAAAACAAACAAACAAAAAACAAACAATCGAAACTCATGAAGAACAAACAAAAAAATCAAATTATCGAATGAACAAGCGAACAACATCAGAATTCTCATCAAATGTCATCTTCGTATGTAGAATTGAATTGAGAGAGGTGTCAGACTCAACTGGTCCATCCAATTCATAGCTCGGATAGCGTCATCTCGAATTGAATGTATTTCTGCTTTTATTGCGACATTCCAGCGAGACCGTAATGGGTGGAAAAGCGGAAATGGGGTTGTGTAGGCCTTTTTACGCATCTCGAAGTTGTAGCCATTCATTTTCCCCAGAGATTTCCGGTCACCAATTAAAAGCAGAAGTTTCCAGTCGAATATGTCTCGTATATAGAAATGATGCAAATTGAAAACGGGAACCATTGTAGGGATTCACTTTAGTCGTTCTCGAAATCGGGCACATCCTTCAGAATTTCTGTAGAATGCAATATTCGATTCAGTGAAATCTATCCAAGAGACTCGCACTACAACAAGTTCTTCCCAGGAGGCTCCTTTTGTGTTCCAGATATTGTGAGAATCTGATTCTCTAGGAAGTTGCTAACTAACTAAACTCAACTGAATAATATATGAATCAATTATCAACGGAAGTTTGTTCAATATTTCACAAGTAGCTCCCTCAAACTTCCAGAGAGCTGAGCTCACCTCCATCAACGCTGGATGCATGTTAGTAAAGGAATCCATTCCACATCAAAGCCATCCATCTCCCAACACTTTTCTCTCGCCCTGTGCGCAGTAATAAGACCAATCTATTATTTATGAATGCCTGCAATTTCACAAACAAAAGGACTGTATTCCCTTGCGTCCACCCTCGTTCGTTACAAAGTGAACCCTCGCCGGGGATGATGTACATTCAACACGAGACCGGATGTACAATGCACTGGACGATGAATGTGTATATTGCCGGTTGACACCGGTTCGATCTCTGGGGGCGGTCGTCTCTTGTTTCGTACGATACAGTGGGGGGACTAAGAAGGAGAGGTGAATGGTCCTTTTAGTCACCGTCTAGACGAAATGAACGTCTAGAATTTTCCTTTTTTTTTAGAAAAATATATATTCGAAAGATTGTAGGAGAAAAACATTCTGGAAGCAGAATTCCACAATATACCAAGATTTCCAATTATATATCAAAAACGAAAGATGTTATTTTTTTATTGGTGCCCCATTTTACCCATTTTTTTATTGTTGCCCATGGCAATATCAATGAAGGGACGAGAAACGTGAAGTCTAAATGACAAATTTTTGATAATTGATCTGACAGGAGTA
This sequence comes from Plagiodera versicolora, assembly GCA_037013635.1. Lineage (NCBI taxonomy): Eukaryota > Metazoa > Arthropoda > Insecta > Coleoptera > Chrysomelidae > Plagiodera > Plagiodera versicolora. The sequence continues at coordinate 216,624 of CM072990.1, forward strand.
CCTTGTATACGTCAAAAAAAATATAACTGAGAAATTCAAATCTTTATTGAAACGTAAAATGGGGCACCAATAAAAAATAGCGTAAAGTATTCGTGGATCTGGTCTTTGAAACACGCGCGAGTTTTCGAGCACGTGTGTTTTAAAGTCCTTTTTATCCACTTATACTTCAATATACTAAAAAAATGCTCAAACCCAAAAAAATTATAATTGTATACAGCTTCATGTGACATATTGAAAAGCCTGTAAAAAATGCTCTCCAATGGTATAAATAATAATTGTACAGGGTGTATCAATAATCACCAACTTAATATCTGAAAATTGTGAAAACAAATATGGGAACCCTACTAGGGGGTTGATAAGGGCGAGTTATTTTAGTTCCCCCTTTCTATCCTAGATATGGTTTTGAGCATTTTTCGATATCATCTTCCTTTTGTGAGATATAGCCCATTGTAAGTTTTTGAATGGTCACACTGTATGACGAATCTATCATCGTGATCCTGATGAAACTATTAGCAATATTATATCAATTATTTTTATTTTATTATAGTCGAAATCGTTTTTTTTTTCAATCTGTAAGCTGGCTATGGGTGTTACCGTTTCAAATTTCAATAAGCTTATTTTTTCCTCTTATGACTTGGTACAAACATACGAAGATGTAACGTAGTTCAATAAACTTTACTTTGCTTCACTTTGCTTCACTATCAAGAAACCGTTTTGTGATTCTGACTATGAAAGCAACCGTTTTCAAGTGAGGTATCCTTACCACATGCTTTATATTAGCTTGAGTTGTATGCATGTATGTATGAAACGACGAGTGGCGTCATCTTTTGAACGAATTGAAAAGTTATTCTTTATAGGTGTCTTCTAATGACAATGGGAGTTCCTCTTACGGCAAATTGCCGTCATTAAAAACGTCACATCATGCGTTTAATTGTCACTCATCTGAGACTGGCCAAGTTGTATGACTTAAATATGACATTTCCAGGGGTCATGTCAAAGTTTTAGTAACGAAACGTCGGAGTCTTCAGGCAACAGTTCGAAAAAAATAAAATTGAAATTGAATTAAGCTTGTGAAACTGAAATGGCGAAAATAAACATAAATATGGAATTGAATCAATTGAGAAAAATATGGTTATCAATAATATATTTTTTTTATTGTTGGATTGATGCGAACACATTCCAAACTTTGGCAAGACATATTCCATTCTTTGGGTTTTCTTGATATGATGTGCGATGTGTCGACTGTCATTGTGCTTCTTTTCAAGTTTAAAAAGATGAAGTGGATGGACGAGTAGATAATTGTGAACCCAATAATGATTCTGAACCAATCTAGATCGAATAACTAACCCTACATGTTCACAGCAATGGTTGACTCCCCTCAGGTATTTCGTTCACATCATCCCACTGATGAGCTCAAACAACAAAGCACTTGATGTGGTTAGGACTAGATTTCTCTTTGTGTTAAGTGACAAATATCTCTTCGTCCTCCCTACAGAGTGACCGACCGAGAGTGGTGTGATAATAGTTGGGATTTCAAATGGAACAGGAAATGTATGACGGTCATTAGAGGAGTGGCAACTTTTGTTATATCACCAAGATTGATCCTTGAATTCACTTTGTATAATCCATCACGTAGTCGAGTCGATGACAATTGGTCGGGTTATCCAGGAATATGTTCCTTTGAAGAGAATGAGAAATTGCCGTTTCATCGTGTCTGGAGAGTAGAGGATTTTCCACTGGAAATGGCAATGTCTTCAAGGTTATGAGTGATGGAAAATGCGCATTGAGCGTCCATTTATTTTGTGAAGTCTGGGATGGGGTCATGCATTTTTGCATTGGGTTTCATCTTTTGAACTATGAACATCGAATGAAGAATTAACTTCAAATTTCAAACTGTTTGGTGAACATTACAATACAATGATGTATTCTAATTTTCTTCACTAAACATCACTGTTGTAAACGTTTGTATATACTGATGATAACTTGGTTCTTCCTGTGAAATTAGAAATTGGCTTTCATTCATCGTATTTCGTCTCAACAAATATTCATTTTTGATATGGAAAGTCATACAATTTGAGTACATTCACCATTCTTGTGGATCTTTCAACATACTCGTGTACATACGCAAACAAGGTTTTTCATTTGAATCGTTGTATTATGATCCAACATAAACTTCCATTTCCACTCTTTGTTTGATTATCAGAGTTTTCTGGTCCATCGAATGCTTGTTGATTCTGAAAAAGAAATGTTAGCACAGCAAGACCCCCCAAGCCGAATTCGCAACTTTTTGTGTTTTATTATTAAAATACCAGTTTCGGAACTATCCAGTGTGCAATGAATAATTTGGTTCACAATCGAAGAGTCAATAATGGTTTTTGTGGATTCGAAAATTTGGTTCAACTCAATCGAATAATTTGAGAGTATTTGCAGTTATCCAGACATGGGAGAGCTTCAGGAGAATGTTATGACAAATAAAAAAGATATTCTCCTTGTATAATAATATTAATACCAAATAAACTACTCATGGTCAATATTTCATCATCAGAAACTACTATGGAGAGATGTGAAGAATGTTGCATACCCTATCGTTATTGCTCAGACTCAACTCCTAAGTGTGTAAACTTTCGAATTCATCATTTTCGAATCGAGAGATTATTATATTATACCAGAAAACTTCGCTACAAATCTAGCTTTCTGGAAATTGAATATTCGACATTCTATAGGTACTTGCATGAGAAATATCAGTAACGAAACGAAGTGACAGTCTCGCAATTGAAAGTTGAAAACTTTGGATCTTATATGCGAATATTCTGAGATTATGGAGTAGACATCGAGTTTAAAGTTCAACTTTCATTCGCATTTATTAGTCAGACTTTGTTAGTGTTGAATTTAGTTTGCGTTTCGTATCTTTAAGTCATTCACCCGATCACTCGAATAGAATTGTGAAAATATAATACATGAATGAAACGTGAAGTGATGAAGTGTTCATAAATCATGAATTTTACTTGAAAAACATGTTCATCATCTTACTTTGACGTATTCTCTGACAGTTTATTTATGAAAATCACATTGAAGTTACGCAATGTTCTTCCTACATTTTCTGTGCCTTTATGCTATGGAAATCGAAAAGTTTTTGAATTGATGAATGATTTGTTTTTTAATGAATTTTCTTTCACTGAATACTAATCACTAATTTATGTTTTCTGAACGTACAAACAACTTTTCTTGAATATACCAGTTTTAAATGACAGCATTTCACTTGTTATAAAACTTTCATATTTCATTGTCAACTCTCACAACTTAAACGTCGTGGTATTGAAATTCTAAACAAAACTGTAAACAATTTACCTCTGAACTACATGAAATATCCCATAAATATTCAATTTCCTGCTGGATAAAATGACCTTGTCGTCTAGAATCTATTCTCCGACCTGTACGGATATAACCTCGACCGAAAAAAACAGAATACGCGATTCAAAAAGGTACATATCCTTTTAAATTGCGGCAGGATTGATTGAAACCTGGATCGCCAATAACAAAAGCACTAGAAAGCTGTACAACGATATTCTCTCTTCTTCTTGTCTCTATTCTTTACGAGAGGAAAAAAGAAAAAATCTTCTTTTCAACGACCCCTCTCGTCTGTCACGGACAAAACTGGCAAGGAATTTGTCGACGGAGGTTTTTCATCAGCCTGGAGTATCTACAGGAAGGTGTCATGAACAAATCAAACTGAATTGAATGAGATACGATAGTAAAAAATGGGAACGAGAATATAAAAAGACAGAATCACTTAAAAGAAAGCATCAGGTTGGAATGAATCAGAAACGTCTCTCTGATCTTCCACGTCGTATTGTATTTGGTATAGGGACAAGTGGGTCGGGTGGGGACAGTGGAAGGGAAGCAATTCAAGAGCAGAGTGGGATTATAATACACTTACTCTCCTCATTACTTTGTGAAAAATCTTGCAACTATTCCATATTTCCAAATCAATTCATCATATTCAATATAAATTGAAGTAACTGATATGACTTGCGGAATTTTGATTTCCGGAAGAAAATATAGTCTTCGTAACATGAAATATTAATCGCAAAAAGTTCTATGCCTTATTGATTCTAGCGCAGGGTTGAAAACATGATGGATTATATAGTGATAGTGTAAGGACAGGAAAATTCAAGAGTCATGCTGATCCATGCGAAGGGACGTGAGATTATTTGGCCTCGTTTTTAAAAAGAGAAACTCCATGAATGGAAGGATATTTTTGAAGAGCAGACTCAAACGTATTCCAATATATGCTGTACAGGAGATTATATGATGAAATTTCTGAATCATTCTGAATGTTATGCTGAAGCTGGCTCCGGATTGAATTGAAATTGAATTGGGTTTATACTAATATTGATATTTCATACAATGGATATGATGATGATTCTGTGAGGATACGTTAAATAAATCATATCTAAAATGGTCAGAAAATATAACCACATGAAAGTAATATTGGGATAAACCATCATTTTCATCAGCTGTTATACTTCCCCATATTGTGAAACACTTCTCATTGGTTCGAGTGGTTCATAATTCCAGTATAATTGTTTTCAATACAGTTCTTGTACCCATTTTGAGCATTCGAAATGACCCAACAGCTCAAAATTCGTGGATATCATTATCACTGATTACCAACACTTAGTAAGAAGATCTCCATTGTATTGCAGAAGATTTTGGTTATCGTCATCGCTATTATTATCCTCTTTAACATAGTAAGAGGCTTGAATCATTGATATCGATTCTGAAAGATATTCTAGCAGAATCAATATCACCAATAACTATATTCATAATTAAATAATTCTTATCAATTCTGATTTTTTATAGAAATTTCGAGAATAGATCAAGTGGAGCTCTGAAAGTATTATAACCAATTCCAGGAAAAACTAATGTGAAATATTTATTCCATGGTTGATTTGTATACATTTCCGAACAGCTAGAATGAAAAGCGTCTTCAGATATTGATTGTTCTCTCGAATAATACATGCAGATTCATTATCAACAAATAATTCTTCAGAAATAGTTTTGTATATCTTGAAAATCAACTCATCCAGCTGGATATATCAGTTTCTTTATTCTTGGTTGCTGAAACCCTCGTTTTATCCGAGATACAAAAATATAGCGGGAATTCATCAGAAAAAGCATCTTTTCATTCTCGAACTGTATGAATAGAATCTCATTTCGTGCACTATAAGACCCGTAGTGGATCTACTCCCCAATAATATACTTTTGGCATGTAATTTCGTCGTTTCTGCAAAAATTCATCAAACCGAGTCCTCAGGCAAACGTTTGATTGCGATCGAAGATCAAGAGAGGAAGTTCCGTCGCCGTATTTGCGATACACAGCAATTTAACATCGCAAACAGACGTAAGTTTGTCAATGTTTGTTCGAGTACTCTTGAACAAACTATAGCTATTAATCTTGTGTATGAATTCTCATCGCTTATTACTAGAATCGCAAGAGATTGGGAATCTGACTAATTCCAAGGGAAGGATAGGGAAAGACTGCTATGTTTACAGTGCCGATTTGATGGTTTGAAGAATACACAGTGTATCGAATCCAAAATATTTAGTATATCATTAGAAAGAATCGAGGAAAAAGAAACTAATGGAATCAATTTATTCAGAGAAATATAACCGTAAAAGTGTCACAAAGTTCTACTGAGGTTGAATGAAACCCTTCATGCACTTTATTTTTTCTCTGTTCTGTCCGTCACACTGTATATTATATCTTTGACCTGGACATTTCATCGATTTTTCGATCAGAAATCACAGAGGCTGACATTTTATATATATTCTCAATACATCGTACAAATCATGGCAAAGAGGATCACAAAGTTATCAAATATCAAGGATATCACAATTTCTCAAGTCTTTTATAAAAGTTCTGAGAAATTACTGGTAGCATCGTATCGACTTATGTGGCGAATGTATCGAAGTAAACAAACGCAAACCTGGTCCTGAATCCGATTTCCCAATTACATCTTTTGTTTCTCGTTTATTTCCAAAATCCGAAGAGCGTGGAACACAATTTATTCACTCAATCTGTTCGTTTGACGATATTAGAGTTCCGAAATACTTTCCGAATGGTTTTCGTTCAGATTAGAAAAACAAAGTTGCCTAAGAAGAGAACTGTATCGAAGATTCTGAAGGAGCCAGGTCTCGAGAAGGTCTAATTACACGAAGGAAGAGAAGAGCTACAGATGATAAATCATTCAAAGTATTTTAATTACCTACAAAAGTTGGTACAACATCAATAAGGAGTAGGAACAAAGTAAGTTCAGGGAGCTTTATACCAAATTAACAAATTCAACACAAAAACATTTAAGCTCTCATTTATTTGTGTAATATATTTTCTATAGTTGACAGGGTCGCATCCAGATACTAATTTGGAAAGCTCAACACCACAGTGGTGGGATTTATGTAAAAATGATTGTTGAGTTCAATTCAATCCAGAGATTCTTTGGTGCTGGTTCATACTTCGTCCTCAGTTCCACTACCCATAGATGAGAATGGCTGCATCGTCATTTTTATATTAAATGAAGAAATAATCAAGAAAGAATCAGAGAAGCTTTTTGTAGCTACTCCACCACCGAATCCAAAAAGCAACTCCAAAAACAAACAAGAATAAATCTACCAATCAGTATCAGCATCAGAACATACCAAGAAATGATTCGGAGTTGATGTCATTCACGAGGAAGACTGTTATTGAAAGATGAACGATGAATCCATGGTGCTCTATTATAAAGAAGAAGAATCGATATCCTGATCCTTGATGAAATATTAACCCCTCTCTCATCTGACTTTCGTGGTATCCATATTTCTTACCCCACCATATTACGGTCCTGCAGTTCCTGAGTCGAGGAATGTGAACACGTAGATAAATAAAGGGGTTCAAATGAAACATTAATTAAAGGTTCACCTGAGGCAACCTAACAGCATCAAACTCTTCATTTTGCTTCACTATAACGTTTGTCTCTAATTAAATATAATATGCCAGAATGCGACAATATTAAATTTGCAATCTGCAATCTTTGATGTAATGACGGGTAATTAGATGATGAGCTTATTATGATTTGTATCAATAAAACTATTTGAATCTATCATAAAGACTGATTGAACATAATGTTATTTCAATACTAATTGCTAGGAATATGAGGAAGGAATAATATATCTACAATGTGACCGTATACCGAGCTTCCTGAGTGCACTGAAAAAAAAATATAGATTGAAGAGTAAATCTAAAACTCGAAGAGAAAGATCAATAGAACAAAAGAAGTAGCAGAAGGATCTATGTTACATTATTTCAAATGTATCTAATATCCTTTTTCTGAAAACCGAGAACACCACGTGTTTTTCTAACTATGTATAGTTCTTCCATTATCAATTGCAGAATATAAAAACTCATTCCGAACCCTTTCCGACAATTTTGTTTGATCTGCCATAGGCGAGGATACCTTATTTCATGAATTTATTATTTTTAAGAATAAAAAATCATACGCGAGAAAGTTTTCGCCGTTATTCAGCACTCAATTATTTTCATTGGCCCATGGTCTCCAAAACGCCATATTTCGATTTATTTAATGAAATTTCTAAATTCAACACACAACACTGATATCCAGACAATCCAATCTGTTGAGTAAAAAAGATTATTTATATCTTCCGAGGGTTCATAACCCTTCGGCCAATAAAGTGCCAATGCATTGCCTGATTCACTGTTTTCATTGGTTGAAAGGGATGTTGACACATACAACTCGAATCCACGATGACCCTGGCGGCTTCTCTGATTTCGTACGAGTACTAATTATTATTTTTGTTTTTCAATTTAGCGTGAGTGCCATGCGTTTATATAGGGCGTATATTAAATATTGATTACTCCTCGCATAACTGTGTTCTGCAATTGATAATGGAAGAACTATACCTTCAGATCACGCATGTTATTGTCGTCGTATTTATTTATTTTTATTATTTCCCAACTCGAAGCTGGACTAGTTCAATGTATCGAACACAGATCACATTTGCATTCCATCGGACTGTTGAATAATCCACGAGCTTTCTGGATACTCCCGAAGCGGGCTCAATGTGTGTAACATTGGGCACAGAATCTGCAGAGATAAAATCCATCTAATCCCCCACGGCGTAGGATAGGCACGACGCGACGCTAATATCCTCTGGTGATCGGTTCACGTGGTGTGAAACATTTTAATTCGGATGATAGATGCATGTCCGGATCGAACATTGACACCGCTGCAAATTTTTCACATATCTGATCGGCTTTTAATCCCAAACCACATAACAGACGACATTCGTTTCGAATGTGAAAGTTTATGAACGGTCAATGGACATCTAAAATGTACATGTACATTAATTGACATGTTTTGATACTTTCAGGGCCAAAAAAAATATTTGGGGTGCATTTCTTTCACTACTATCACTGCTAGGTACTCTTTGAGGGTAGCTGAATCCTCTTATTCCAAACACCATTTGCATTCTGCGCTTCCAAGGATGCCCAAAAAATTTACCTTCAACTCAATCTGAGGAAATCTCAGCTTTCCTCGGTAGAGGGGCCTCCAAAGTGGAGTTGTGGTTGTCCCACCCCTTCTGCACATTGTGATTACCATTTCTAATGAATCCCATGACCGTTATTCGAAGTTTGCTGAAGATGCACTGGTTGCAGTTTTATCAACCACTCTGGTATTGATCAATGAACCGGAATTATTCACTGCTATCCATCTCTGGTGAAAAATCCCTAACAAAAACATTTCTGCACTGCGTATTGAAAACTGAACCAAATCGACGAAATAATAGGATGAACCGGGACAAGTATGGATTGATATGGAGGATGAATGATTTTTTACTCGTTTCATGCACGGTCGTGTCAGTTTTTTATGGTGATGTATGGAATGGGGAATAATCTCATGACTGATGGGCTTATTTTATTCGGTAATTTTTCAGGTTCCGTGTCACATATGATAATGGCCAATAATTTTATCGGTTCATGTTTGTGAGTGATGATTATTGCAAAAATGCACACACAGATACGAAGGATTCAAAGTGAAAATTATTCCAGAAAGTACGAATACTGTAGGACTTTTGTTCCTCTCAGAATTATGATTTCACCAGTGTGAATGTGAATTTTGTTGTTCTTTCACCTCGATGATCGATGAATGCTGTTCCCAAGACTGTATCACTATGTGAAATATGAAATTTTTGAATGTTCATAGAGCAATGATGAAATTTATCACTACCTATGAACAATTCCTGTAGTTGAAATGTAAAGTGAACAATGTATCGTATTCGAATGTTGAAATCTGGTATGGCATATCCAATTATACTCCAATGATTGACACGCTACCACATCAAGGAAATCAGTATCCTATTGTAATTCGGTGTGTTGCTTTCGGTACGACATTCCTGCGAACCAGATACAATTATACAAGGATATATTGCTGCTAAGCGTCATAGAGCAATCGTTAGAGTGAGTTGGGGAGCTGAACCGTGACAATGTTGATGGAGTAGAGTTTGGATGTGTCTCTATTGAGAAATAAATCTTCGAGAGTTATATACAAAATGGCGATGTTCTCATCAGAACAATAGTTACAGTTCCATGTCGAAAGTTGGTTGAAAGGTAATAACGTGGACGAGTTTTAAAAATCAACGAATGAAAGAAAATATCTGCAATACCAAAAAGAAAAGTTTTGGTAGTCATAGAGAAAGTGAAAATATTAATCAGCTGATATATCTCATGTTTCTATGAATGAAAATATGAGTATTATTTCACAAATCCCTCATTCAATACAGAATAATCAATAATGATTACTATTACTATATTCTGAAACTTCTGAGGAGAACTGAATAGTTATATGATTGTTGATGTCAATGCAATGAATGAAGATTATTCAGAATGTTTTTTTTTTATTCAGGTCAGGCTTGGAAGCTACGCCTTTTGCCAGACAAAATAGAGCATCTGCACCTGACGTCACAGTCAATCACAGTCCATCATATCAATCGAGTGACAAACAGTTTGGAGTTGTAGCATAATTGAAACAACAACTCATTGTGTATAAAGTGAGTTTCCAAACATTCAGTAAAATACCAGCGCTCATTTGGTGAGGCACCGCAGATGCTCTATAACTCCATAAACCATATTTTATAAATTATGATCCATGCCAAGGTTAAACAAAGTTAAACTGATCTGGGCACAGTGGAATAGAAAGTAACGAAATAGCTGACGAACTAGCTGGGGAGGAATCAGCTAAACCCTACTTTGGCCCGGAACCAGTACTTGGAGTGCCCAAGAAACTACTTGGTAACTCCATTAAAGACGAGTCAAAGAATTACAAAGAATAGCCTGGGATAACACACCAGGACAAGAATATAGTAAACTTGTTATTCAGATAACAAGTGGAAAACGAACTGATGAGATGCTTAGATTGAGTAGAGATCAGATAAGACTAGTAACAGGTCTTCTTACAGGACATGCTCCTGTTAGAACACACCTACAAAAGATGGGGCTATATCAAGGTGACCAGACTTGTAGATTGTGCGGCTTAGAACCTGAGACTATTGAACACATTTTGTGCTATTGTGAGGCACTAAACTATAGAAGAGTAGTACGACTAGGGGAACCTGATTTAAACCTAGAGAAAGTGGGAACCCTGAAACCTAGTGACCTTTGCGAAATAGTCAAAGGGGCCTATATTTTTCAGGGTATCGGAATGATAAGGAAAATACAATGAACCTCCGGCTGCAGTAAATCCTTCGGACTTCTGTAATAATAAAAAAAATCTTGGCATTACCCTACCCAACTCCAGACGTATAATCCCAAATATTATCTGCAATACAACACCATATTGACAGGTACGATCGTCCTGGCTGTGAACGATCAACTACAGTCGTTCGGTACTCCTTCAAAACTGCATTTCTCTGCGACTGGAGATAATCCGTGTTCGTTTTGTCATCGATTGTGCAGGATGTTTTCAAATGCTCAGATTTCATGTACCCTTCATGGAATTTTAAAATTCATTCACGACACGATTCAACGGAGCTTTCATTGGATGCTAACAATGAGTGGATATTCTGTGCATCTAGCACGAACTTGACCTCGATTTTCTCGATATACAGGATTGGTAAACAATATTATCTCGGTTGACTACTGCATTATCATTGAGTCTTTTAGTTTTCTGATTTTTTTCACGCTACAGACCTTTCAAGAGAACCTTCTGAGGTTAGTTTATACAAGGCGAATCATTGTTTCTATAGGGTACTCGTAAAGCTAGAATTCCGTTTCAGCAGTGACATTTTATTTTGGGGTAATATTTCATAAACAGTCCTTGGGAATTGGTGTTTGATGATATGATCGAATATTGATCGTTAATACTCTAGATGTCATTAAAAATATACAGTGATATTCATAAATTACGCAACAAATGAAGAAACTATTTTTTCTTGTATTGAAAAAAAACAAAAAAAATGTCTTGAGTCAAACTCTTTCTAAAACCAGCTTAGATCCTACCAGATATACTGAATGATTTCCAGTTTCTTTGAGAATAGTCTTTTTTCAAAATTATCGAATTGATTAGAACTCGATATTCAACTAAGGATCATTCTGATAAACTTGGAGGCTTTTCAAAAAAGATGCCACATGTCAATGTCATCGTATTGTATTATTAGATATGTATATTTTTTGAAATATCAGGAGAATAATTCGATGACTTTCGATAAGAATTTTAAGAAGAATAGAGACACGAGGAACCTACAGTTCATAGTGGTACTTCAACCATTCAGAAATGAAGAAATCGGTAGGATAAACATTGTGAACCCAACATTTTCTGGTAAATTTTGTTTTTCATGTATCTTTGTATCGATGAAAACTATGGAAAAAAAAACTTTTGTAGAGGCTTTGCGATTTTCTGTTCTTAAAATAATGATCTGGTTATTTTATTCTGGAAATCAACAAATTATTCGATGAGTTAGTAGTGATATGAATGAGAAGAGGAAAAACTGCGATAGATGTGGAACTTGCCTAATTGATCCAGTTCCAATTCCTGCTAACCACAGAAAAAGTTCGTGAGCTTCCACAGAACAGTAAAGATCCTATCTAGTTTCTGAAAACACCAACTTCACTACCAAACAGGTAGAAATCGTCACTGCAAGAATAGAACAATCACAAGAAGACAGAGTTGGTGAGAATGTTTCTACAAGAACAATTATTCTTCATAACCGACAAGCAAAATCATGGGGTGTCTCATGGGGAATTCATCTCGTCAAATCGGTCGTGTGCGCGAAATCTCTCAACTTTCATGCGATACCGTTCCACTGAAGGAAAATCCGGACTGGGAAATGTTCAGTGGAAAGCCCCGATTCTGCGACGAAGCGCCGTAGTGGGAATGCGTACAGCTTCTAGGTGGGGATACTATTATTTCGCAGCATTTGATCTTTTTCCTGCCCGAATTCTTGCATTCGCCGGAAAATCCCTCTAATTTCAATACCATCCTTTTGCTTCATCGAGACTTCCGAGGCAGTTGGATTTAGTCAGGAAATGGAGCTTTCCTGCGGTTGACAGTCGCTAGATGTCGCTCGATCAGCAGAATGAAAAAAAAAATTACCTCTCAGAGTTACCGTACCTTCAGTTGGAGCCAGCACCAATTTGATCGATTCCAATATTTCCTTCAGAGTTCTTATTAGTTCAATTATGCAGTTCTTGATTGGGAAATTAAATATTTACAGCAAGTTCTGGATCAAAGTTGGATCAGGTGCTAACTCAACCTAACGATCGAATTTTGTCTCAATATTTGAAAAAGAAGAGCTCTTTTGTGATTTGTAACATCGAAACCAAAAGTAGAACTTTTTTAAAATAATGAGCCCAAGAAAGAACTCTGAAAGTTCCACAAGATAACTGATTTAACTCCATTTCCGATATCTCAATGGGAATTTTCCCTTGGGAAAACTTCACAACATAATCCTGCAAAGGAAGGTCTTTTGTAGACTACCTTGTAGAGCTAGCTTTCTGCAATTCCTGAAATTCGTGATACCTCCGTTTCCTATGTACATATAGACTTGTTTGATATCATAATTTATGATCTCCCGAATGAATAAAGGTATTGCATATGCACATATTCGAATTGTTGAAACCATTTCGCCCTAATTCAAATGAATTAGAAACTATTCATCATTGTTCAGAGAATTGAGCTTGTATATACTCAGGATAAAACGAGGATTCCGTCCAAACTGAATTATTTTAGGAAAATGTATCCCTCAGCTACATTGAGGAAATCAAAGAATGAGACACAAAACGATCCTGCAAAACTATCAATAAACTTGGTGATCGGTATTGAAGGAAACAAATGAAAATAAGCGTTTCCAAGCTATGAAAATGAAATGCTTCAATCATTCTATTCATGATTTGACTTACAAAAGGTAACATGACAATAGTCTGTTTTCTTTTGAAATCAGTGAATTGGAAATCACAACATTGGTGCTATAGGTTTCTTCAGACTTTCTGAATTGAGTACAATATTATTTATAAATTGAATTTAAGCGAATTTTCGTTTTCATCTCCATCAGTTTGAAATCGAATAAATGCAGAATATAATTCGAAATAAAAAAAAACAAAATAGATTGAAAATTGATTAAGATTAAACCAAACCGTAAGTGAAGAGAATCAAGAAGATAGAACAACACAAAAAAAAACAATATGAATATTCAATGTTGCATTGGATGAGAAGAAAAATCGAGACGCAGAAAGCATTGAGATAATAGAAAGACCACTATGCAATGAATGGAAAATTCACTGACGAGAGAAAGATCACAATAACGAAACAAACGATATTCTAGACCATGTACAAACATATACTAACATTCTTGTGTAAATCTTGGGTATTCACAGATGAAATCAGGAGTACAGTAGTCAAAAATTGAGAGCCTCCAAAGGATTATTAGAGTAACCAGCAGAACTAGAATCAGATATGAAAACAAGAAGAAAATAAAACCTGAAGCAGACTCACTGCCACACAACATGGAACATAAAACTGGAAATTAGAGACCTGGATGATGAGAGAATTGGGTATTACATTCACATGGCCTATCATTGCTTGGTGTTTTTTAGGAGTCAGTTGTGTTACAAATCTGTACGCCCTCTTCTTACAATTCAAAATAAACAACAATCCTGTTACTCGGAATCAAATGTCGTTCTCACATCCTGTACATAACAAAAACACCTGAATAAAAATGATCCATCCTGCGGATAAAATAATATTCTGGTTGTTGGTCAGTGGGCAAAGCGGCAGACAAGAACTTCCGACCTCTGCGTCACTTCAAAGCGTTCCGATGTCCTCTGAAAGAAAAACCTCGTACCTACTCCTGCTCGTGCATTTCGGAGCGGAAATTCTGGAAATATTTCAGCTAGAGCCGGCGCCAGTGATTAAAGGTACGCAGATAGCAGCCGTGAAGCTGAATGAAATGTGGTGAAGCAAAATCAACTCCTGCAGATTTCACAACGTGGTATGGCAGTGGACACATGCAGTATGAAATCAGATATGTGGAATATTAATTATGAGAACGAACATGAGCCTGGTACTTGCAACTGGCGCTGTATTGGGGGTGTTTTTGGAACTCACCCCTGTCGTTTGGGATGTAGTCAGGAGGAATGGAACGAATGAATCAAACGCTTATACTCACTATAAGAAAACAAACAATATATTGATAATTTCGATGATACTATAATTCATGAAAAGAGGAAAATAAATACATGGAATAATTCTCAATTTTCATTTATTTCACTTGACTTTGAAGGATTCAGCTTGTTCATAAACAAAATAGTTATACCGTTATACTCACTATAAGAAAACAAACGATATATTGATAAGATAAGATATTTATTCACCTCCAAAAAATTTTACAGAAAACAGTATGTTACAAAAGGCACACAACAGTTTTTGTTTAGGTACGTCACAATAAATTTTCAATACTAAGACTAGTCACACTTATACATATATGAGAGGCTTTACATTTAGATTCACATGTGAAAATCACATAAATATTCCTCACAATCTCAGTAGTCCACACACCTGAAGTTTTCAAATCCATGTGTGAAGAAAGATTTCATTTATATCATATAGCGGACTCAGTAATTTCGGTGATACTATAATTCATGAGAAGAGGAAAATGAATACATGAAATGATTCTTAATTTCCATTTCTTTCGCTCGACTTTGAAGGATTCAGCTTGTTCATCGAAAAAAATGGTAATACCGTGTGATTATCCTTCCTGACAATATGTAAAAAATTGGCGGAAATTAACTGAAAATCCTTTTATATCATTTCACTGTTCGATATTTTCAATGTATTGATTCTCAGTTCATCTGAGATCATCGTGAGAGCTCCACATTAAAAATGGTTTACCAGAGTATATCATGGTTTCAATTAAATTTTATCAACTTAAGTCATCACATGGTGGACAAAATAAAATGGCGTACCCTTTCAAGCACTTTTCTTTCTCCAATGGAAGTATATTTTCAGGTTATTGAAGAACAACTATTGTTCTGATCCCATTTATTGAAACTGGTTTCTACATAGGCAATTCCATTAACCATTTCAAGGAATGGAAGGTGTGAAGGTGTCTTTAAAAAACGAAAATGCTCATTTTGGTAAGGTCTCTATGAAATTTTGGTTACATGGATCACTATAAGGTAACCTTGGGCTTTTTCTTTTTGAAAAATGTATCATTATGATATTTCACTTTTTAGCACCCTGTACAATCGGAAATATGGAGATTGGGTTCGTCAAATTCTACTGTCTTGAATCCTGAGCTATATAAGATGGAAGGAAAGATCTTTATTCCTGGAATACAAATAATTCTTATAGACAATTGAAGTAAAATTCAATATCCAAAACTTGTCAAGCCTCAGCGATATTTGACAATGTTTGCACTATCGATAATATATGAAATGGGCAAGTTTTGAATGAAGTTGGGAGTGTCACTAAGACACGAAGAAACAGCGATTCATGAATCATATCAGCTACTCAGAATGTAACAACTTTTCTAAAGAACTAGATATCGAAATAGGAAGAAGAAATCCTGGAGATTATTCCTGAGATAAACTGAGCCATTTTCGATGGTGATACTCGTATCCCGCATACTAAGCTTTGTATAGAAGTTTTCTGTAGAGTCTGCTATCGATTTTTCTTGATACTCATCTCGAACAAAACCGAGCTATCATTGGAATCAAAGGACGATAGTGCCTTTGACGATGTTCATTATAAGGATGCATGATCCAAAGATACATGATTGCTTCCCCTTCAAAACGCTTTGTCCCACCAGAAACCTTATGCTCGGTTGGATTTTGTTACTCATCAATTCTACCAATGGGATATTCTACGAATTATTCATCGAATCGGGATGGCAAGGGTGTGAAAATTTGCTTACACAATGACAGTAGATGTGACGAAATAATTCTACCGTACACTCAATTGGTGCCCCAAACAAAACAAACACTCTGTCAATTTCGATTCGACTGGAGAAATTGCTCAATAATTTTTCTGTCGATTCTATACATTTCGAAGAAAAATATTCAATATATTCATCTAGATTTGAAGAAATATTCTATTGGAACCTGATGATGTTCTGCTAGATTTTGTGGAATGAAGTTGAAATATAGCTACTGAAAAGATTATGATATATTTTTGAATTATTTTAAAGGTACGTGGAATTCCTTGTATTTGATATCAATCAAACCGTTACTGAATCATTGGGTGTGTTAAAAAAATCCAATACTTCATGGTAGGAGTATTGATCATCTTGTCTAAAGTCCTTAAATATCAGTTCAGATGAAGAAATGAATATCTCTAAAACAGTTGGATTCAAGTAAACGGTATAATGCATATAAAATTTGAATGCATGGAAAATATGGATTGATAAAAAAAGACTAGTGCTAAAAGACTCCTTGAATTGAATATTCTATCCGAGTTTTTCAGTCCAGCGTCTGATACGCATAAAAATCGTGTCCTGAAAGATTCCAGTTTATTCATGAAAACATTGTAATTCCTAAGGAAAAGCTGCATTTTCAATGATGATTCCGGAAATGAATACATGACAAACCTTTTTTCAATTTCCCAAAAAGTTGTACAATCCTGAATGAAAACGATCATTAAATAGATAGTAAAATATCATTCATTATAGTGAAATATATCGAAAAGTATTGATACCCCTACGATATTAGTTTTTTGTTGTTAAAATACGTCAGTCTCGACATGAATTCCATAGAAATTCAGATCGCATGATAAGTGCCAAATTACCAAAAGGTTCATAGAAAATCACGGAATTCTGACTTGAGAGGTTCAGCTTTGGTTCTTGTTCACCTACGGTTATCCTCAGATACGTCATTGTGACAGGTAGTGAAAGCTTCGAGAATTATTGCCAGAAACTGATCATATATTCAGCATCATCAATAGTTCTGCAGGATGGTATAAATCATTATTCGTAAAACAGCAACAATTTGAGAACATAGCTATCATTTGATTTTTTTAAGAAGTTTTATAAAACTACTTGGTAGAATTCTTGGTCATTAAAAGCTTCTTTTGTTTCTGAAACAGAGTCATTTGTCTTGTATCACTCCGAAGAATTACATCCAAGGTCGCACCTCCATCTTTCAACTTTCAACTCATTCCCCATTACAGTTGGACAGATGAATCCGCATAAAGTGATTCCGTGTTCTAAGTGTGCCCAAATCACCAGATCACCTCCTAACATAGTCGTCAATTCTTTCGCTTTCCCTCATCCCAATTTCCATCCTCGGATACGACCTCGACCCATTCCTAGCCGAAACGGGATAATTGATTGGCTGGAACAGCATTCAAAGTGGAAGGATGGATGCCGATGTCGGGAGATCGATGACCCCCTGTTGTGAGACCAACTCAACTGACGAGCAGTTAATGACATCTGCTGGGCCCGGTCACGTGACATTGCCTCCATCGTTGCGCAAAAACTGTTTATCTGAGCTGTGGCAGAAAGTGTCATCAATCAAAACGCAATTGGTAGAAGAATCCTGTTGTAGACATTTTTATTCAAAGCAATATGTTTCGTCTGGTAGATAATTCGATACAAAATATCGACATGGAATAGAAAAAGAGGTTTCTTCCATAGCATCAGAAACAAACCGAAATAGAGAGATATTCAAACAGTACCCATTATTCACATTATATTCAGATTTTTTGCTGATTTCACGCCTTTTTTCTGGCCGATGATGCAAAGTTTCGTAGGGTTACTCAAATCTCCATTGATTATTATAGTTCCTTTGATATCTTCTTGCTATGCAACTGATCAATAATAATTCAAGCTTTCGTTTCAACAATGCAACCTCATTAATTGGGTGAAATCTCAGAAAATATTTTCTCTATCTTTATATCTTACATAACCTCATCATCATCACGTTTTCTTTGTTTTGGTTCAGGAAATACCAAGGAAATGATGGAGTAATCATCAACCACATTTCCAGTTGGTAGTGAAGAACCCTTTAATGCCCATAACCTCTCACAGAAGAGGTCTATTTGAACAAGAGGCTATAGCATTGTGACACTTTCTGACTGCAGCTGCATTTTGGATATCTTAAACTTTTATTTTCCTAGACTAACATCCCGCAGAAATAACACATTTTACCTTCCACTATGTCATACTAATGTCACATTGAATGCATATGTTTATAGGATGTGCTCTACATATGATAAAATGATTGAAACCATTGACATTGATATTTTTTGCTGCAGTATGGCCTCGATAAAAAGAATTGATTTTTCTGTTCAATAGTAATGTAAATATATAATGATGTATAAATTGATTCACACTGTATATTCCTATTCTGTTATTGGATCTTGTATCAGTTGAATAGTGTAATAAAAAAAATCGATTCTTTGGTTTATTCCATAGTTTATACTCTCAAAACTTGTGATAGTAGGGTCATATCGAGTACTTTCATCTACAAAAGATCGCAAACATCGCCTAATCTTTCATGGGTCACATTGATAAAGCCCCTTAAGCTGTCATCTCGAATGCCCAGAAAGTAATAATCCAATAATTCATCAATGTTCTGGAAACTGTTCAACAAAACACAACTAACTTCTTGCCAGATCAAATCCTCTGATCTATAAATCACACCAATACCCCAATAACTCATTGGAACTTGTCATGTAAGTATTTGTCTACCCATTTCCAGTAATGTCCTAATTTACGACACCTAGATGTAAATCAAGGGGCGTTTCGTTTCTGGATCGTGTCTTCCAAAACAGGTTCAGAGGAATGCATCCCAGGATATTTCCGGAAGAAAGTTTGTCTTCTGAGAAACATCATTATAATTGGGCCATAAATTGGCTCAATGTTGGATCATCCTTCCTAGAGACTAAGGTGAATGGAGTTTCGATCAATATATCTTGAGTAAAGACAAAAATCTGTTATCTCATGCACAGCGAATCATCCTATATGTTGGCCTTTGGGTTACTTTATTCTTCCGAAGACTCATGCAAATACTATTCACTACTACTAAAGCTATTCTTTGGGCTTGTATGAAACCACAATATCAGAATATGAACATTTCGTTTCCAAATTCTGGAGAAACGTAGCTAGATTTACATTCTTCCACAACTTTCTGAACAAGTGAATCAGAAATCAGACTCTGAACTAGAATAGATGCGGTTTTGAGAGCTTGTGATTAGTTGTGTGATAGTTGGGAGGACTGGAATAATCAACTGGAGCATGTTCAAGAAACTTTAGTTGGACCAGCTGTAGTCCAGCATTGCCCGAAACGAGTCCTAACAAGAAGATAGATTTCACACGACAGTGTGAGTGAAAATGTTGCACCTGTTCTGATGTGAATTGCATGTTCTAAACTCTATTCAAATGATAGAGTTCGAGAATAATTTATACGACAAGTTATCGATCATGGAACATTAAGTTGGATGACTTGACTGGAGTATCTGTCACAACAGGAATACTTATAGACGTACTTAGTCTCTCAAAATTGTTCACACTGTTTCATTTCAAGTGGCAATGTGGAGTTTCTGAGAGATAATAATTCAAAATATTTACCAAACTTCTCCTACTTTATTCACTTCGTTGAAACAAAATGTTCGACAGGAACTTCTAGCGGTTGTTCCAGAGATAGAAATTGAATATCAAATCGTATTGAAAGTTTCCAACAAGACGGAAACATGGCGAAACGTTCAACACTTCAATTGAAATTCTAATTCTACGACGTTGAATTCCACCAAATATTCAAATCTAATATAAACTTTCTTAATTCTTTTCTCGCTGATACTTTGTTTTATTCCTCGTTTGACTACATTCTATAAGGAAAGTAGAACCTGTCGTTTTTTTTGATTATCGATTTCAGGAATCTGAAGAGATAGATTGAATTCTTCACTGTCTCAAAGTATAAATCACAACATAGTCATGGAAAATTATGTTTGTATTTTGCTCGATAGGCAACTACTATTTATGACAAATTCCTCTGCAAAATATGGTGAATTGAGATTCAAAAAGTGGCTGTTTCCTGAACATGATCGAGTTGATCCCTCATTTCATGAAAGCTCTGTATAAATCGATGATGATCAACCGATTTATTCACCATTCGATAAACAATCCTATCAAATCCTGCCGTAAGTCGGCTGTTCACATCGTTGAATCTTTTGTTTCCTGTAAACCTATTTACTCGATGAGCTTTGGTTGTGAGCCGTAGACTGAGCCCCATTCTCGTAGGTTTTATCGAAACTGTCTACCTATACATCAGCTCTTGTTGTCACACGCCTAATATCGTTTCCGATATATGGAATATTACCTGGTTCAGAATCTAATGAACAATCTGGATTGTTCTCAAAGGACTGATTCCGCGAGGGAACACTGCTATAATTAACCTTATGTGCTCCTAATATGCCTTCAACTCACTGGAGATGTTATATATATCAGGTCGCTCATACACGTTATTAGTTGTACTATAAACTACAGATTTCAATGAATTCAACATGGAACTCGAGAGGACTTGCCTCATATACAGCACCAGAAGGAAGTTATTGGGTAGATGGGAATGAATTTACAAGAGTAACGAGGAGAGTAAATGTATTCTTATGGATTGCTTCCTTTCCACTGTCCCCACCCGACCCACTCGTCCCTATGTCAGACACAATACGACGGAGCCATTCAGCAAGTGAGAACCAAAGAATGCAACAAATCAACACACGAGAACAAATTGAATTAATTATTTCTTGTATTATCCTCACAAACCTTAACGAAAGTTCAACAAACATGGATCTCCTGTCACATCTACAATTCATTTCCGAAACCCTACCGTCAGAACAAAGATCCAAGCACAAAAGTCGAGCAAGTAAAGCATTGTCGACGAATCGTTGGCCGAATGGCCGACAGGACATCGGTCGAGACATTCAAAAACCTCCTTACAAAACCCAAATTACCCTACCTCGGAAACGGCTCTATTTATTTATTACCTCGGCTGAGCTGGGCCTGCAAAAACCAGAGCAAAAAGTTCGAATTCGACTCAGTTTCATAGGGTAGGCTTGCGAGAGGACAGCGGAATTGTCCCCCGAGTGTATGGGTCATTATAGGAGCAGAGGTCACAATAGGGAAACAGGAGAATGGGAATTGGCAGAAGGAATAGTGCGACTTGGATTGAGTTTGGATAACAAGTTCTATGGTAGTAGTGATAGTGTAGAGATATTCGTAGAATCATCGGATATACATCAAACTAGAAAGAATTATTTAATTCAATAGCAAAAAAAGTCTCAATTTTGACAACAAATAATATTTGGTTGTACGACTATCAGTGTCCTGGACGAACCTTCGTCTTCAGGATATTACAAAATATTTCGAAAAACTAACAAAATATACTTTCAGCAATGATAAAAAATATATAAAAACTAATTTCTTCATGAAATAATTCCAAGAGTTTACACTTCTACTACGGTTAAGGAAACAAAAAAATTTACCAAAATGGTATAAATAGGATCAAGATAATAGTGAAAGTTAATTCTCTCTCGAGTTTTTACACTCAAACTGTGCCAGCTGAATAAGCTCAGGATCTCTGAGACTTCCCACACAGCTTATGAATATTAATTGCATTATGTTTCCTGATTAAAAACTAATAACTCATCAAGGGCCTCTTCGTCTTGTTGTTTTTGTTGTATGCGGTAATGAATTTGATATGAGAAAGTGAAGCTGTTACACAGGGTCGATAGAAGTTGATTATGGCTGTTTAGATTACGTAAATAAACCGATAAACAGAGTTTTCGTTCCTGTCTGAGATTTAGCGAGGTAGAAATCTGTTTGCTAACAATTCTTCAACTCATTTGATTAAGAAAATAATCCGATATACCAGTCTCCGAATCATAATTTCAATAATCGAGAATGAACCATCTAGTGAACAATCATGGATTCGTCAGTAATTATTTCTGATTGTAATCTCATGCAATATTTATCTGGAGATTATTACAATATCCTTCGAATCGTGTGAGGTTTTCAAACCGTACATTCCAGAAGTGATGGAAATCATATAGCCACTGAACAAAATTTTCTCACATTGCGTGTCCCTTTCATATCGTTGAAAAACATTGTATATTTCTACTAAAATTTTATGTCGCTAGCGTATATGTTCGCTATGGAAAATAGAGAATTGGGTATGCTGGAATAGTCCTGATAAAATTCAGTAGGTTTTTTCACAGGTTGGGAGAATATTTCCTAGAGGAATCTCGAGCTATATATGTAGCTGCAATTGCCCTGTCATTTTACTTTCTGTAGACTTGAGCGATATACAGGTATAATAAAAGGATCATTTTGTTATTTGCCAAGGTGGAATATATTCCTTATCTTCAGCAGTTTGTTATTTCATTTTGAAATAATTCAGCAACTGTTGATTATCATATGAAATTGCATCAAACCATGTTGGATTCTTCAAATTATCATCTCCCTATCGAGAGGTCACGAATAGAAATCCTGGTTCCTAGTCCTGGTGGTTCACTGGTTGTGACTTGCTTTGATCAGATTCTCTGCAAATTCACATTACCAAATGCAGTCGATAAAACGATCCTTTCAAACTTCAATGAAATTCACCAAAAAGTTATCACTAGCTTAGCCGTTATCTTCTAAAACAACATCAATCATCAGGTATGTTCAATTCATAAAACACCTTCCAAGTTGGCTTATCATACTCCAGTAAGAATCTTCAAACGAGAACATAAGTGAATCATTCACAAACGGAATATCGTCGTAAGTTGAGAGTTAGAAGTTGTACAATCCAAACCCATTGTTCGAAACGCTCCCCGCACCATATTCCCTCGCATTATATCTCTCACTTATTGTTCGTGAGCCCGACATTAGATTGAATTTGGTCACGAGGCGGAACTCCATAAAATTTTAGAGCGCCAGTCGTGTCGATGTGCAATTCCATCTTCAGCCGAGAAGTGCCACAATCCGTCGAGCAATACTGAAAATAGACTTCACGATTCAGGGGGCTTTGTTTTATCGCAGACAAACATACACACTTCTGTTTATGTCCACTTGGAGATAAAACATGGGTGGAATTTCCTTTTCTCTTGCAGACGCATGAATATATTGTGGCTGAACACGAAGGCGGATTTTACCAGTGCTCACTGAAGATCCTCGTGATTTCACCAGAGTTTTCTCTTTGTCAGTTCAGACACAGTTGATCTGCAAGAAGTTATCCACACTTTCAGTGACGATTTATGAATAATATCCAATACGACATGGATGGAGAGATTCAGAAATGGAAAAGACGTTAGGGTTATGAAGACCTTCTTCAGAAGCAGAAGTGATTATTCAAAGATACACGTCACGACTTTTTTTTATATATAAAACTTCTCACGAAAGGAGACATCCTGTAATGTTCAGAGGACATCGTGAGAACTAAGGGGAAGGAGGTAGGAATTGGTGTTCTTTTTAAATTTCTGAAACACCTCCCTGGGCAATGTGTTCCAGAGCCTCGCTGTTCGTTGGATGAACGAGTCTTTGAAAAGAGATGTTCTGCAGGTCACCAAATTAACCACAAAGGGATGTGAAGACTGGACTTGACGGGTTAACTTCGAAGAGACCACCAAAGGAGGAACGATTGTTGATATTTCAGAAGAGCACCGCCCATGAAAATATCTATAGAATAGAGATAGATCGCCAACCCTTCTACGGTGTTCCAGAGAAGTAAGCGAGTTAGTAAGCGAAGCATAACCGACGAGACGAACTGCCCTTTTCTGGACAGAATCCAACAGCTTCAGGATATGTTTAGGTGCTGCGCTCCAAATATGGGAACAGTATTCCAGGACAGGTCGGATTAATAATAATAATGTTAAAGGGCATATTATTTGTCCATAAAGGAAGTTCACCAATCAATTCAACACCTTCTGAATAATGATACACTTGAGTACAATTTTATAAATGGTGGGGGATGCAATTCTTGGATTGATACATAAAACGATTCAGTTGAATGAATATAATTGTAACGAAGAGGAAGATGCTGATTGGTCCAGAACATTACTGATGATCTTAAAGACTTCCTCTGAATCATAGCTTATCTCTGGACCTGAATGTTCAGCATCACCAGTTCTTGTTTAGTGAAAATAATGATGCAGTATACCCACAATAGGTATCGATTCCTTTCCCAGTTTCAGTGACATGTTTTGCATATTGAATAATGCTCAATCAGCATTTGGATTTGCCTTTTTCCATTTCCTTTGTATAAATGAGGTTGTTTTCTTTCAACAGCTCCTGAACAGAAACTGAATGCCACAGTTTGGTCAAAATTTGATAGTAGTCGATTGATAGATGACAGTTGACAAGAACAGTGTTGCATTCGAAGGGAAACCAGTTGCCATTTCCTGTCCATATTATGATATAAGAGTTGCATCCTCTTGTTAGAAATGAGCACGCTCAGATGATATCTGCCTCTGCTACATTGTGAATAAACTAGGAATCTTCTTGCTACGCGTGGAAGTACATTGGAATAGCACGTGATAAATCACATTCGAGACCAATAATCTTCCATCGATCAGTTCGAGTGACGCCAGAGCCAAAAGTCGTCATCCCTCGCGACGAGGGTGAGAGATCATTTGCAAGACGCGCATCACAAATAGTTTTCGGAAAGTTTAATGTCCATAACGGGGCAGCGCTACGTCAGAGTCAAGCGAGTAGCCAATAAATCACGTCTGGATGCCGTCGGAGCTGCGAGTCGGAAACCCATTGCCCTGACAAAAAACTTGTCGAAGCAATCCATATTCCGTAATTTCTAGACGTCAGACGGTAGACGGCTATGCCCATGAGAGAAGTAATTTTTTGAAAATGGCAAACGGAAGGAATAGTTGAATCTGTGTGTCACTAGTGGATCTTCAGAAACTCCAACACAAGATCTTCATTTTACATTTCTTGGTCTGAGTTTATATATGTATGTTCCTCATAATATTGTCACAAACACCACAAGGCATGGTCACAAGTTCATCACCAGACGTGTTAGAATACGCAAAATAATCACGTTGAACTCACTAAGGCATGTTCGCATAACAAGCAAAACGAATGAAAGTAATTGAAGACATAGTCTAAGGAGATTCTTGACTTAGTCCTGAGTTAGTCTAGAAGGGTAGGTAGGCGTCCGAAGGCATAGTTTGGACGCCTATGCTACAATTCTTCTTGATTGCCCCCATTCCTCCTGAAGACTGGGTTTCCAATATTATTGTGTATTAGGGGTAAGCAATTGTATTTTTCTCATTTGTTCTCGTTTGTATCATTAAATATTTCTTGAAGGATGTACCATCGAAATTGTTATTGAATCATTTGTTTCTTTGGTATTTTATTCTGTAATTAAAATAGTTATATTTATATTTCCTGAGTACGACCCAAGCGACCGGGGTGACCCTCAAAAACACCCCCTGTAGGCGATAATATAATTATTCCAGACAAATTTCGCAGGAATTTTTTTCTCGATTTCATATCTGGCCGTTTATGAGATTGGAAGTCATAAAATTTTTATTGTGAATCATGCATTAAGTGATAATTTCCTCCAATGTTTTTCTGAGGACTGTGTTTGTTTGTCCTCAGGCCATGTTCTGAAAGATTTGATATTACTAAAACGCTCATTTCGACTGTGAAGATAGTTGTCATTTGTCAATTTTCAGACTTCCATAACTAATAACCTTAATTAAAGTGGATTTTTCATTCCATTTGATGATTTTCAGTATCTATTATATGGGTAGTCAACAAGCCGACACCAAACAATCCATTAAAACGTTCCACGATATCTCTTCAAATTGTGGCCGATCATGTAGAGATTCCTTACCCTGAGAATGATCCCAATCATAGTTGTTACCGTTTCAACCAATGATAAATAACATGGAATTCGAGAGGACCTGTGAGGAAATATAGATGGGATATTGAATATAATGAAATGAAATAATCAGGGATTTATTCGAATGGGAACTAACTTTCGGGAGTACGTGCCAATTTTATATGCAAACCATAGCGAGGATTTTCAGTTCAGCAAGCCGTAACTTATACATTTGACCTATTAGAACTCTCCATGAATTTAGAATTTGGTGGGTCGACTGAATGTGTTGTTCAGTATGTAAAATGTTCCTTGAGGTCCTCTTCAGAACCAGTAGTTCTTTTTGTTGATTATTCCACTTCAGACAATTTGAGGTTAAGTTCATAGACACGAAAAAGTCTTTCCAACATCTAATGCTTCAGATCACTTAATTCTGAATCAATCATGTCTTCCTGAAATAATTGAATGGTATGATCTGAAATTGTTCTGATTATTCACTTCATATAGTCTGTCTAAGGTTTTTATGTTCTAAGCTCGTTTCTGGATTCAATACTGACGTCTTGAATACATGTTTTATAATTCCAATTCCTTCTTCAAATGGTTGAATAGCAATTCCAGAAGTAGATTTTACGCCTTTGTCTGATTCTACCCTGATGACGTCTTTCTTTCTTCTCTTCTGTTTGTTTTTTCTCATATCCCATTGAATAATATTTATTTCTTTCGTAGATCGCTACTCGTATTTATGATGAAGTTTTTATTGATATTAATGTTGATACAATGGTAAATATTCCGGAAATAACATACAATTATGGACATTTTATGCGATGCCATGGAAGCATCCGAAAAGGTAATGTAATAAATGGAAAATAATTCGATTCGAAAGAAATATTCACGAAACACTACACAAAGTCGATAGAGAATCCTCTGTATAACCAGACTGGTTCAATCTACCCAATATATTCGAAGTTTAATGACACCTAAACTGTCAGGAAAATAGGAAAGCTTGTCAAGAATTAAATTAAAATGTTCAAAGTTCGGTGAATTACGAGACAAAACTACATAATAAGGGAGACGAAATGGTGATCTTCATAAACTCTACACATTCTCTATCACTAGCAGAATTCTTGTCAAGCTTCTGCTGAATTAAAGCGCACTTACGAAGGTTAATTACTACGTTATATCACAATCCAACACCTTCACCTCATGAGTTCCCAATGAAGACAATTTTCACTCAATTTAACTTCATTAATCTGTTGAAAAATCTTTCTATTGTCTATCGAAAGTAGAAACTTCTAGTCGGAAGAATAATTCCTCATAAAATTGAATGTCAAACTTTTCAGAAGTTGCTACACCTCAACAAAGTCCCTACTACTATGTAAAAAAACTTACACTAACTTACATTATCAATGGTTGCAGTATGCATTGATAAATGAAAGAATATTCTGCATTCCGTTTCTTTGGTATGGAAATAACTACTCACGATCTTCAAATTTTCAATTTTAATACGAAGACTAGCTGCAAGGGCAGAAGCATCACAACCAGATACCGTGCAGGTATTTCCTCCGGGGCAATTCAACGAAGAGGAACGCGTGCGAGATGAGGATAGGACTTCCGAAACTATTACAAACACAAACGTTAACTTCATTGTATGAATTTGTCTCCATAGCAGCAATCTGCGTTGGTTAAATTCTGTGAGTCCACGATGTTACCTGAATTATTCAAATGAAGAGGAGTTTCAGGAGAGGAAATCGTTTTTAATATTTTTTTATTGATAGTTCTACTGCATTCGGAAAGTTTCTATGCTATGCAGTGTTGTCTATTGTGTAGTCCTAATATTTTTTTTCAACAACGTTTCAGAATGCTGATTCCAAATGATGGTTATTGCTCAACAGACAAAATCTCACTTGAAAGTCAACACAAATGTGACTCACAGAAACGCACAAAAAAAATAAAACCAGAGAATTGGACAATGTATAATCTTGCTATATGAAACTCAATCCTAGGAATGTTATACATCAAAGTCATTGATCAATATTGATGAAAAAAAACCATTGAATTATAATGAAATCATGACCATGAACAACAAAGAAATCAAAAATACAGTATATGAACAAATACCAAAAAAATCACAAAAAATTTGGAATCCAGAAATACAGGGTGATTCACCTAACTGATTCATTAGAGGTAAATGGAGAACTAATTGAAATATAAATTGAAATTTTTGTTGCAGCTAGAGCTGAAGGAATTCAGGAGTTTTTTCAAATAGAACATCCTGTTGATTATTAAATTTTCCTGTTGCATTCTGAATCGCATCTCTGTCATAATTTACTTTCCAGATATTCCATTTTTTCGAAAAATTTCGACCGATGAATAGATGGACAAATGTCTGTGAAGGAGTATCCTATCAGTATTTCAAAATATTCAACAGGGTGTTCGATATTCTAGTTTACTTCCTGAAATTTTTTTGATATATCTTGAACAACATCTATAATTGTGGAAATATTTTTCCATTGTCAGTACGAGTATTAGATCTGTTAGAGAAAAAATGTATTACATTGAGATAAGGTATCCTAAACGATCATATAGTCTAGATATTGAATATCATAATATGAATTCTGATTAGGAGAGATTCGAGATATTAGATCATGGACGATTGCAACAGTGTAATTTTATTGGAGAATAATCACTTTAGGGTCGATTGATCTCAGCTAAGCTGCATAATCTTTTGATTGTCGATATATATAGCTCATCATCTCGATTTCATAATTCGAAACATTGTAAAATGATACAACAAATAATCAAATTCGAATTATAATAATTTCAATAGCACACTCTCCGTGCGTGACTATAATATAGATACCGACATTATCTACAATGCTTTTGAGTTTCGAACAAACAGGACAAGACAACTTAAATATAGTAATTATTGATCGATGATAAATTATGATTAAACAAGTAACCACTTGTGGATTGATATTGCTCGATATCCAACTTACAATACTTAATTGTTCGTGATTATAATGGAAAAGCACGATCTGGTTATTTAATTGGGGCTACTTCAATTGTTTCACCCGAGTTAGGTAACTAGAGTAAGTTAGTAATAACCATAAATGGTGTCTAGCGATAATAATAACAATGTTTTATTTAAAATTATGTGGAAGAATGTTCGGTATGGAATTCAATCAGTATACTAGATGTTTAATCAAATATCACCGTAAATCAGAAGTCACAACGAACAACCTGTATATTACTCAATGTTCAAATACAGTAACAAAATCGGTTCTTATTGCATTCGAATCCTCTTACCAATCTACTGTAGCTTACATGGTATCGATGATTCATTGTTTCCGAAGAATATTAATCATTAAATCGACCAACCTTTATAAATGGTAATTAATAATATCGAATCAAAATGTCTGTATATGCAAAATTCAAAAGGAGCAATCTATTTTTATATCATATATTCATGTTGTATCATTCATCATTGATTCGATAATTTCCTACCATTATATCAATTGAGCTTTGATCACTGGATTAGGCGTCCATAAATCTTCCAGAACATCTTGCAATCCATCTCGACCCCATGATCTCACAATGATGCAAGTTCCATATAAAAGTGAGAATATCCCGAAACTGATCACCTACAAAGCTGAACTCGTTGGGTGAACTTCGTAGGTAAAAGTTGTGCAGTGAAAATGATTTCCAAAATACTCATCGCACTCGCTCTCTTTCATCTGAGTTCGTCTCTTCTGACACCCAGATCGCACAGAAAAACTGGCCTTCCATTCATTGGAGATGCTGGAGAACCTTTGATTCTGACTCCACTCATTAGAGCAAATAAAATAGACGAAGCCCGAGCAGCAGCCACAGTAAATTTCGAAGAATTCCTAGGAGTGAAAAGTTTCTCTGGATACCTCACAGTGAACGAGCTCACCAGCTCCAATCTCTTCTTCTGGTTCTTTCCTTCTCAGAATGACTACCAAAGCGACCCAGTTCTGCTATGGCTTCAAGGAGGACCAGGCTCCCCATCCATGTACGCCGTTTTCCTCGAGAATGGTCCCTTCATCTTCCAAGCAGATGGCTCCCTAGGGTTGCTGGAGGAAAACTGGACCAAGAACCATTCAGTTATCTACATTGACAGCCCTGTGGGTACTGGTTGGAGTTTTACCGACGGTGATTACGCAACTAACCAGACCAGAGTTGGCAGAGATCTGCATGAAGCCCTGCAACAATTCTTCGAGCTCTTTCCCGAGCTGGTTCAGAATGAATTCTTCATCACTGGGGAGTCGTATGGGGGTAAATACGTGCCGGCTATAGGGTACACGATATTGAAGCAAAGAGGACAAGCAAGAGTTGAAATCAATTTGAAAGGTTTGGCGATTGGTAATGGGTTGAGTGATCCGGAACGTCAATTCAGGTACTCGGAGTATGCTAATCAACATGGCTTGGTTGATTCGAACACCAAAATTGCAATGGCTGCCATTGAAGAAAAAGGTGGGTGCAACAATATTTGTAATAGAAAATTTTCATCCTGTCATTTCAGACATCAGATTTTCCAATCTCTAGCTACATCATTGTTGATTTATTCAACGTGATCATGGAGCATACTCGTGAGGAGTTAGGAATTTCAAAATTGATGGTAGTTCAAAGAGATATAATGACTGACTAATGACTAACTCTGACTCCTGACACTCAAAAATTGGAATACATGGAAATCGCTGATGTAATATCGAATTATGATTCTTTCAGCTGGTGAAGCCATCAGAAATGAAAACTACGTCGAAGCAAGTGAACTATTGGACAAAAACTTCGGTGAAGAAGACTCCCTCTTCACAGTAGTATCCGGCATCAACAACGTCTACAATTACGCGAGTCTCGTTGATGACGGCATCGGTGACCTCCAGATGGAGAAATTGTTCCAAAGAGAAGACGTTCGAAGGGCCTTACACGTTGGTGCTACCACCTTTGGAGATGAAAACGTCCACAGTAATCTCCTCTACGACATACCCAAGCCAATCACCAGCTGGGTAGCAGAGCTGCTCAGTAACTACCGAGTCCTCTTGTATAATGGACAGTTCGATATTATCGTGGCGTATCCCATGATGGTAGATTATTTGGAGAACCTAAAATTCAGCTCGGCAGAGGAGTATAAAGTTGCCAAGAGATATCAGTGGCATGAAGATGGTGTATTGGCTGGGTATGTCAAGTATGCTGGTAATTTGACAGAGGTTCTCGTTAGGAATGCTGGTCATATGGTGCCACAGGATCAACCAAAATGGGCGAATTCTCTCATAACCAAGTTCACTAGGAATCTGCCCATTCACTAGGATTGAATTTTTTCCGGAAAACAGCGTTTTGAAATATACAAAATAGCTTACAGTTCTACAATGTTTTTCTATCATTCCTAGAATCATTTATCGACTAGCGAATGTTCACGAAACCACACATGAAAACTGAAAAGGATATCTATAATTAGTTCTCAAACCTTCTTTATCGATATTTTTTGTTGTAGCTATTTGTTATTGGTAGTAATGCAGCTGAAAATTATGATGATAGGAAGACACGTTCCAGAAAATCGTTGAAATGACCAATTAATTTTTTTTCCTAAAGAAAGAAATCGATTATCATTCAAAAATCTGGTGTTTTCACGACATATTGAATTACTAGAGACTATGATAGGATGTGAAATCAAGCAAGGTCCTCAAATGGTCCCCAAAAATTCCGCAGCCCAAAGAATATTTCATCAATTTTCATTGGAATCGAAGTCTCTTCATGAACGTATTCAACTGAGTTCGTATAGACTGCAATAATATCCTTTCGTATCTAATGATATCCCCTCAAATATAGATTTCAGAAAATGAATTTTCGGAAACGAAATAACAGAGACCGCTTTCGACTGGTGTTCATGATACAATAGACAAACCATGAACAAGGTAGGAAGAAGAATAATAAGAACGTCCATTACAAAATTGAAACGCTGAGCCGTTAAAGCTCTTCCTTTCGAACAAATAACGATTCGCGCAAAGATTACGAATCCCAACATCAAAGATATAACAACGGTGAGAAGCTTAATCACTTCACCACAAGATGGTCTGTCACCGCATCACTGTCGCAGTATATTGGGCGAATCTGTCAAAGCAACAATTCTTCTCTTTGGTTTCCTAAATTTCATCTCCCGGAGCAGAAAGATCCAGAATCTAATAAACCCACCCGCCGCTGCTTTTCATCGCTTCCCTTTCAGTTGAAGACTGGAACCTGTCGAAAAAACTCCTGACAGGCTAGGTCACTTCCTGCCAAACGATGTGTGTTGCCATCCAAGTGTTTCCGGTGCGCCTTCTCGATTCGTCCTCGAGGTGTATGCAGCGACAGGCTATTGTTTTTCTGTTTCGTCTGTCGAATTTATAGCGTCGATTAATTTTTGGTGACGCGTTATTGGCTACCCAACGCTTTGAAGGCGATTCGAAAGATGTGATCGATTGGGCAAAGCCAGCCAGCGATGTGTTGATTCAGATGGCTGGCGTTCGTCTGTATCAATAAGTTGAGAAAAAAATTAATTGTACAGGGTGTGAAAAAATTGTAATGTTCGTAGGGGGGTAATTATAGGGAATTCAAAAAACTTGAGATTCCATTCCTATTATTTTTTATTCTGGGAATGATTCTGATCAGGACAAAACTTGGCGAAATGTCATATTCCAGTTCGAAGTTGAAGATGAAAATCATATCCTGGAAATGATTTGTCTCGTGAAACTAAGAATTTCTGAAAATAATTCATTCGTTTTTTTTTGTCGTGAATTGGCTCCTTGTTAATTCTTTGATTCGTGAGGAAAAAAGAAATCTCAGACCATCTGAAGGCTATTCCATCACTCCTAAGGATTGGAGAAATCTGTTTGGCCTCGAAAGAAAGTTGGATCAATTGAATATTGTAACTGTATTCGAAACCTGGTAAAAGAAATATGCAGAAATTCTCGAACACTTGTAGGGATACATTATTCAGAGGACTATATAATATACATCGTACTCACTATTCATACTTGAATATCCAACGTGTTTCTGACAGAACTCGTCATATAACGAACGAATTCATCGAGAATGCATCTGGCAAAGATTTTGACATGCATTCCATTTCCTTTTGCAGGAAGCACGGCATTTTTGTAAACCGAATATCTTAGGATACACATGCATTACGATGCATAATGCATCAGAGAGCGTAGACTGCCTACTGGAGCTTGTGCTTTACGTGTGTTGGTGAAATATAACCTGAGGATATGCGACAATGTCGCATCGTCGTTCTGATTATATGCATCAAGCTTGAGACTAGGTTTCACGTCAGGATTCTGGAGAATCTCACGAAAATCTCACTCGCATATCGAATCCAGTGAAGTCATTAGGTACTGAGCTATAGTAGGTTGGAATTTCAAGAGTTCTCACTGATCACTTTTGTTCATTTTGTTCATTGTGATTTCCGAGAGATTTCATACTTTTCTCAGACACCCTGTATTCGATAGTTGGAATTCCAATAGTATTGAAATATCTCTGATGATATTGAATTTCCTAAAATTTGTGCAATCTAGCCCATTGCATTCATTATGTATGTATTTGGAATTTGAAATATCGCATTATATCAGCATATTTGAACATTGAACTTGTCCTTTGTGTGTCCTATTTCATCATATCATTTTCCATTCTCGTCGAATGGATATGTGATTCAAGAAAAAACAAATCAGCTCTCAATATTTAATCAACTATCGGAAATTTGCTATAAAATCCTTCGACTGAATGATTATAAGCACGAAATTTCGACATAATTTCATGTAATTACACACCGTGAAATCATTCGAACGATACTATTCTGGCAAAGTTACCGCAATCAGAGAATTGCCCATGACTATATATAGACGATATAACTGACGATTTCAATTATCCTGTCAAATTGCAAACGAATCCTAAATGTACAGTTATCGAAAACCGACAACAACATTCGTAGCGCTGGAATATTTTTCAGGATTCGTTTTATTCAACGTCAAATTTGAATAATTTGATGTGCTTTACAACCCATTAAATTCATTTGTGGAAACAATTCTATATCAGAGAAAAGCAAATTATTGGACGGCTTTGCTAGATTAGTCAATCGATACTTTTGAAGCGTGAATGGCCATCGATGACCTAGTTTGTTCAGCATCGTTAATTGCTGCAAAAATGCCTACTTTGATGTTCAGTACTCCACTTTTTTCGTTGTTTCGGAAAAGACTCGAGATTTTTCATGAGTATATTTTGTAAGCAGTGAAATGTTCATAGTAATATCATTCAAAGGACAATTTCTTGTCTCTTGTCTCTTGTCTCTTGTCTCTTGTCTCTTGTCTCTTGTCTCTTGTCTCTTGTCTCTTGTCTCTTGTCTCTTGTCTCTTGTCTCTTGTCTCTTGTCTCTTGTCTCTTGTCTCTTGTCTCTTGTCTCTTGTCTCTTGTCTCTTGTCTCTTGTCTCTTGTCTCTTGTCTCTTGTCTCTTGTCTCTTGTCTCTTGTCTCTTGTCTCTTGTCTCTTGTCTCTTGTCTCTTGTCTCTTGTCTCTTGTCTCTTGTCTCTTGTCTCTTGTCTCTTGTCTCTTGTCTCTTGTCTCTTGTCTCTTGTCTCTTGTCTCTTGTCTCTTGTCTCTGGTCTCTTGTCCCTAAACAATACTCAAAACATATGCAATATCTATATCATCACTAAAGGAACACGTTTACTGATATTGAATCAGAAAATATTTTGCTGCTCAGTTCCACTCAGAACTCATATATTATTCCTGACGTAACAAGACATAACAGGGCATATTATAAATGATCCTGCATTTGTGAGGGCATCACTATTCGCAAAGTTATACTGATATGCGGATGCTGGAATACACGTATGAAATAAAAGAACGAGATAAACAATATTGGGGAAACACAAAACGGTGGGCCATATACGAAGAAAGCATTTCGGCTGCAATTTTCAACCGCAGTAGCTCTGATACGAGACAGGAATGCTCAAGGTATGCACATTTTATTATAATATTCCCTGGGTTTTTTTCTCAGAGTTCCGCTTCTTGAATTCTTAGTCACGAAGCAGGTCGGATATGCTGTCATGAAATCTTCTTATCGTAATTGTATTTCGAATAAAATTTGATATTCTAAATGGAGTTTGTGGGATTTTATGTGAGATATAAATATTGATGTTGTGCAAATGGGGTTTGTTTACCTTTTCTTTAAGCTACCTCAGAAAAAAATGGGACAATGAACTTTTATATACTCTCGAGAACATTATTGGCTAGCAAAATCTTCAGATGTCACAAAACTGTAGTACATCTGATAGTCAATGATTTAAATCTTCAGAATTGAGTTCACAGTAAAAGAACAATGAAGAATATATCCAGATTGAATATCTCGTTTTCAACCATACGTTTAATGAGCTTCCTAACAGTTCAAAGGAAATATTTCTTCTTTTCCTGGATGTCCTCAACTGAAATTCAAATCCTTTGATTCAAACAGACTTGACAAAGAAGCCGCTAGAATGAATAGAAGTGTATATTTCGAAACTACTTACTGTTTCCATGGATTCACAAAATAATGGTTTGAATATCTTAATTTCAAATGTTCGCTAATTGCAGCAGCCTAATGAATGTTCCATTCCAAACAAACGAACGAGTCCCGGATTCGTTTTTCTGCAGTGTACCAAACAAAATGGGCTATCTAGAAGAGTGAAATAATTGCAAATAACGGCAAATGGAATAAACGAGCAATGTTTCGCTCTATTCATAACATTTCTGAAACATTTTCATTAGCCCCCGGTTCAATTTACACAAATTAACCAATCCTTCATCAAAATTCTTCGCATTACATTTCGTCGCTTGCCGCATCTTTTTTTCTTTTCAGTGTCGCTCGAAAATATAATGGAATATTTTATATGAGGAACGAAATTGCTTGATTACGAATTGCTGGACTGTCTGGTATGTTTGCGAAAACGGAAAGAATTTCACGTTGTAGGTGGAACATAGTGAGAACACCATTGGATATGGCGACAATGGTTGGCAGGAATTGGCCCCAGAGCCACTTTAAACAATACGATATTGCCTTAATGTCACAATGCATTTACTAGTGTCGATGTCCCAAA
Organism: Plagiodera versicolora; assembly: GCA_037013635.1. Taxonomy (NCBI): domain Eukaryota; kingdom Metazoa; phylum Arthropoda; class Insecta; order Coleoptera; family Chrysomelidae; genus Plagiodera; species Plagiodera versicolora. The sequence goes on from CM072990.1 coordinate 253,101, forward strand.
GGCAGAAACGATATCATCCTCATAATACCAGAACTTGACAAGCAATTGCTGATATTCTGCTATTGATAACTGTGCCATAGTTTTTCCAAAGAGAATAAACTCGATTATGAAGTCAAAGATATTCATTGAAGAATATAAGCGCTCTCAAGATCCTTCAAGGACGCTGCAAGATGTAACTCCAAATTAAATTATGCAATTCCAATCTGGAAATCAGCTTATCAATGTTGATATCTACAATATTATTGATTCATAATTCAATAAAGTTATTGCAATATGATGGTAGTTGATAGACAGTTGAAGAACGATGCAAATAGTTGAATCATATTTTTGTTGTACTGTTTTATTTGTAGAACTCAATTTCACCAAGGGCACGATTATTTCAACCCTTTGCATTATTACGGTCACGAATTCATAATGAACTTAATCAAACAAAAACAGAATATCAACCAGGTATAGGATGGTCACAAAGCTTTGACAGATAATGAACTCCTCAATCATCCTCCGACTCCCCTTCTCGGTTTAACGCTACATACTCGTCTCGTCCAAAATGACGCAACTTAATAAAGTTAACAACAATGTTGGTAATGTTGTTTCCTGGTGAGTAGAAATTGCAAAACTACGTGTCCCTTCATCTGTGATCTCTGGTCAGGACAGTGGCGTGTGTCATGTCTGCTATCATCAGATAAGTTCTCGGATGTACTGTCAAATGTCAAACAAATTTTTCTCAGTTCTAAAACAATCTATTGAGTCCCTGTTCAGTTTTTTTCATCTACTTCTTTCGAGATATATTGGACGAGTTCAATTACTTGCCAAAATTAACATCAATTGACATATTCTTCAAATTTCGTTACTTGACTCTCGATGAATTCAATATTCCTATGAAATGTACTTCATCTATTACTGCCCATGAGAATAAGTGAATACCTAGTCAAAAAAAGTGACTTATCATCATTGTAATTTATTACCATCAATACAATTTTGAAATGTTGAATATTGGAGTCACCTACGCCAATGAGTGTGAGTAAGATAGACCATTAAATGGGGAGTCTTGGATAGCATCAAATAAGCGTTTAATATGTGAGACGTTGAACCACTATTTGAGTGATAGGGGTCAAACAATTTACTAATGACTCAGGCAGAGATAACGACCTTATCTGAAGCAGCCATTGCTTGTCCCTTTCATATCAAGCAGAATTCTCCTGACATCTGAAAATTGTTTGGGAGATTATGAGATCAGAATCAACGATGAAAGGAAAGATGACAGAATACATCAACATCAATAGTTTTTCATCTATGGTATTTTCATAGTGAGCGAAGTCTGTTGAGTACCGTATAGTGAAGATTGAGAAATATTGCTATTTTCAATCAGGCAAGATGCTCGAAATTCACCAAAATCCTTCAAGGCCATTATAAAGTCCTCAGATTCCTATGAAGCTATGCTAGGACATGGTCTAAGTTTTCAATGAATAAGCTACTTGGTACGTGAATAACTGAAGCCAGCGCTTGTCAGGAATTATGACGTCACCAGTACTGTGGACTGGTGTACCGATATTTTCTTGGCAGAGTTTTTATGTCATCCATAAAAGTGACGTATTTACGATGTATTCGTCTCTTTTAATGTCCCATATTTCGCCATTTCCAAGCCAAATAGCTGCTGAAAAATACAACTGGTTGCAATAATCTAAAACGGAAAACTCCAACGGGTATTCATCATACGCCATTTCGGGAACGTCATGGAAAATGAATGTGCACGTACCGAGCTACCCATATATTATCCCCTTTCTGTTGAATATCACGAGAAAACAAAAAAAAACATACGAAAATGATAAATAAATTTCATCGTAAATTACTGGCGATTTGTGTGTGCTCGCAGTATATTACGTGCTCGCGTATTGAAAAGCTATAAAATATTTGATGCAAACGATTTAATCTTGCGGAATGACGGTTCACGTACACGTATTTACCTACTGATGTATAATGGCTCAGGGCTCAGTTTATTTGTTTGACTATTCAAAACAATGTAATGATGTCTGGTACATGGAAAAATATTTCTCATTGCATACTTCTCCTGAGTACCTGGGTAAAAATCTCTCTAGATTTCAATAGGGACAGCATCCTACAGATGCCAAGAGATACCAGGTCTCTAAATCTTTCTCTGAGAAACCCTTGAATGTATTTTTTCATAGAATGGAGGGGCATTAAGAAAAAAGAGCAAGGAAATCCATATTTTGTGAGATAAGAAGGCGAGCCCAAAATCTCATCTGGGACTGTATCGATGATGAACTTCAGTCACTGTCAAGGTCAAATAAAGTTGAACTGATCTAGATACCTGGACACAGTGGAATGAAAAGCAATAAAATAGCTGATGAATCAGCTAGAGTGGACTCAACTAAACCTTACCTTGGTCTGGAATCAGCTCTTGGTGTGCCTAAAAACACACTCAGGAAAAGAACTGTTTGGAACAGTTAGTCAATTGAAACGAAATCCAGTCCACGATACGAGTTTTCTAACCTCTACTCATGTTTGAATGCGTTCCATCCTAAGTTCCCTCATTATATGGTAATGGTTTGCTCCATTAGGTAGCTCGACAATTCCATCGGAAAGCAACTCGAGTCGTATTTGCAGATCTCTCGAAACGTTCTCGCTTACCTGTCTTATTGATTCCTGGTAATACCGTAAACCCAGCCCAATTTCGAATTGTCCATAAAATATTTATAGAGAAAACACTTCTCTCCGGCGTGTTATTTTTCGGAAAGTAAGCTGGTAGGGAACAACCATTGGAACAGCAAGCTTGGAGACGAACTATATTGAGTTATCCACCTTTATTGAATAAAATATCGAACGAACAGTGGTGTATTTGAAGGGTATCGAGGGATTGAAGTTTATTATTATTCTTTCAATTAATATTTCAATGACCAAATCAATTATCAGGTATATATGGAAAAGTTTTTCGACAACTAACTCTGTAGATTTCATGGCAAGTTGTTCTAGTACACATCATATGCAGTCTCCTAAAGAATTATCCGATAGAGAAACCATGAGATGAATATACGTTGAAAGAGTTTGTATGAGGAAAAAATAATATTCTCAATGAGAAATTATGTAATCAAAAGTATGAAAAATTCATCATATTTCTCGAATGACCAATATAAAAATCCCTCAAGAATTCGTCTGATTTATTAAAATTATAACAAATAACATTGAGATAAATCTAGAACACGATATGTAATTCGATATATACTGGGAACTCAACTTGAATCACCAAATCTCATGGATCACTTTTTGCATCCTTTTTATACTCAATATTGTTTGGTGTAGTAAAAGCTCTATTATCACCTTCCTCATTTCACATAAGCCAAAAAAAACTTCATGTATTGGTTCCAATCCTATCATTCCTTGAACCTTTTCTGGTAGATAAACAAATTGACGTATTGAAAATCAAATTAGTTCAAACTGCATCAATGAATAAATTCACGCAAAATTCCGTTGTCAAAAAATTTCCACAGATTTTTTATCTAATCAGTAAATTGTTAAAAAATGCCGAAGAAATTATGAAATGGAGTATTCTTCTTAGTTTTATACTGGAAAAAAATCCATGAACCTGGAATAAATATTACTATCAGCCATGTTGAAGTTGCTCGTCATTATTTCAAACACACTATGCGTCATGATTTGGAAATCAAATCAAATCAGTTCAATCATAATAATCAGTACATTATATACAATAATGACAGTACAATAATCAGTACAGTTATTCGGTACAAAACGTGGTATAAATAGAATTTTTATCCCTGTAGATTTTCATTCAAGTGATTTTTCAATTAAGAAATAATTTTTCAGCACCCTTTGGGCATTCTCCGAATCCTGAAATGAATTATAAGCGAGTATTCTCAAAATCCCATTGAAAAGAGTATAATTCTGAATTTAAAATTCATTCTACGTCGATCTCGGCAAAGAATGTCACTGTTTCACATCAGCTCCTAATTCATTTCGGCTCGCCACAATCCACAATCCGTCCTACTGAGGAAATTGAAACGGCTCCCCTGCAGAATATGCCATTTGCCGCGAAGAAAATATATCCAGGACAATGATCTTTTTGTTACGTCAACTAGCCAGAAATTGATTTCACTCTCAACGAGCTCAGACTTTTGTTCGACGCTATCAACATCGAATGATGACTCAGCAGCTTTTGTTAGCATTCGGCATCACTAGGTATGAGGGAGAATTATTTTACGCTCAGGGTATTCTTGCTATTGAAGTTGGATAATAAGTTGATTCTCGCGAAGAGAATATCTAGAGCCAAACATTTCAGTAGAAATCATTGCAGGATATGGCGAGCCCAAAAATAAAAGACGACTTACTCAAGATACTGAAAATTCAGTAAGCATTTTCATTGCATGACTCCTATTTCGAGAAGAATCTTCATGATTTCATCAGCATCAAATTCCAAACAGTCTTTTCCTCTACTGTTTCGGAAACAGTATTGCGATTTAAAGAGAGCGAAATCACTTGACGTCACAGCCAAATCATAGCTAATCACAGCATCGAATATAAAACTTTTGGAGGGTAAACAATTGCTAATTGTGTAGAGAATTAATAAACTAGCACTGTATTCTCTGTTATCTTTGATTATATATTGTGTTTGGTTCACTTATTTTTTCTGTATGTGTCGTTTATATTTATGTTTACTCGTGTTTTCAATAAATTATCCCCATCTGTGTTCTCATAACAAATAGAGAACGTGGCAAAGAAAAGGAAGAAGACAGTGAATACTGAATAGAAACATATTTCAATAAAAATGAAGGCCAAATAACATGGCTGCTAAGATTTTCAACAAATCATTGAAGTTTTCAAACTGAAAGGAAGAATTTGTATGTCCAATATACTGCGACCGATTAATTTGATAAATTCAACTATATCTGTAGATATAAAAGTTAATTCCACCTGATCCTATGCAATGTTTTGCAATCAAATTTTCCTACTGTAATTTCAGATTGTGTTACAATGTGGATTACACTAGTACTCATACTTTTATTACCTCTTTCACTTGTGGATGTTTATCATTACTTTTGGACTGATTGTGTAATTGTGCTGTTTATATTATTTTGACTGACTTTTACATTTGTACGTTTTTATATTTGCAATTGAACTTGACATTTTCTTTGTTTATTGTGCATTGTTCTTTTTTCAACTGTCCTCTTCAACCAAAGAAATTAATATTATTATTATTATTATTATTATGATATTTATTTCTTTCCGAATCATAACCAATACAAAAGGTATTTTATGTATATGATCATCAGAACGTTTTTGAAAAGATACAGGAAGAAAGTTGAACAACCCATTTTGTTATCATGTTTATTCAAATAAATAAATGTTCATTTCTTGTTCTTTCTGCACGAAATCGTGACACACAATAGAATTCAAAATGAGAAATCGCTTAGTGAGTCAAATTCCCAATTAGACTCGTAAATTGGAAAATGTGTGCAATGAGAGGAACGGCTCACAATCCTATATCTATATAAAGAAATTTTAATTAATCCTGAATTCCGTCGAAGAAATAATGACACAATGACCTTATTAAATCTAATATGTAACAGTAGATAAACATTTAGATAAAGCAAAGCTAGAAAGAATGTTACTTTATATAATTGAATGAAAATCAAGTCGTAAATCGTAAAAATAAGACATAAAATATAAATAAAAAAATGTGCTACCTAATTGCCTAATAGATCAGATGCCATTGGAAAGAAGAAGACTGCAAACAAGTGTGATATCATGACAACGTTACAAAATACTATCGTCTTGTGAGTTTGATGCAAAATTACTGATAAAAAACGAGCAATGAAAAAGGTGAAAGACTCTGAGAATGATTAATTTCTCAAATCTGTTCGAATTGATACATTAAACAATGAATGTTTTGTTGCTTAACACTTGAAACAATGTAAAATATATATCTACAAGCGTTATGAATGGTTGTGAATATACATCAATATAAACCTACGACTGTTCATGAGAACATGACTTCTTACCTAATAAATTTCACTGTATAAATAAACGATTGTTATTTATTATTCATAATTCAAAAAATAAATTAAATCCATGCTAGATTGCGTGTCGTATGAATTGAGAACTCAATGACTCGTTATTTTGTCATGCATCAATCAGACTGAGGTTTTCAATTCAAAGTCTACTAAATGGAAGAAATCATCTTCTGATCAATACACGACAAAATGAACTTTACGTTATTCAAATTCATTACAAAATTCTTTATGAATCTATTCTCCTTAAAAATCATCTTGAAATTACCAAATTCATGAAATCGAACGAAGAAAAATCAAGATTAAAATATTTCTTATCGCTTTTTTGTCCAACATTGTGAATTCCATTTGAATGCAGACATTTTTCAGAAATCAATAAAAAAAATTTGTGTCCCACTTCTATATCAGAAATCGATGAATAAACATAAACTGAAGAATTCTGCGATATTTTGTGGAAAAGATTGAACCCAACAGCACCATGAACGAACCCTGAACTGGTTCCAGACCACTCCTGAATTGAAATATTGTTTATTTTGAATAACAGAAACATGAATCACACCAAAACGAACAATCGAAATCAATTCAACAATCGTCACAGTTTTCTTCGGTGAGAGAAAGATAAAAATGGTAGTGCCGAAAGAACATCCTGAATTGACGCTTATTGTGGCCGAAATCCCATTTAACGGAGCAGCAGTAATCACACAAAGCTTTTGTAACTAATTCTATTTCCTCTTTTGTCCATTTGTCAATTACTGTTCGAACGAGAACCTGCTAAGAGCCTGTCTTATCTCAACACTTTTCTGTTTCACTCCTAGCGAGACGGCTACCAACAAGTAGTGATCTCTCTTGATTTAGTGATCTCCAATCGTATTGTATGGTGAGCACAAGTAAATTATGCCACTAGTGCATGGAGTAAGTGTATATTGCACGCGATGTGTGATCGAACACTTGTAGCATGAGGTGCATATAAAAGATGTTGAAGACAGTTGGTTAACCTGTTGGAGATATCTACAATTAGTGGTACTGAGGCATCAGAGCAATCAGCTCCAGCTGGGTCAACTACAAAATATCTAGCCCATCTTCACACTGTCATGATTTTTATGTCTTTCATGAAAAATCCATTGAAATACGTGGAGTCATATTTTGACACAGATTTCTCCAACCATGTAAATCATTTTAAATTCTACATAACCTCAACTTCTTCTCGTAAGATGTAAAGACTGGCACGTCACAGTGAATCCTATCGATATAATTTCGTGGATAACGAAGACAATTATTTCGCTTTAAACAAACTGACGGTCCTGTCCATGTTTTATCTTCTGTTAGGGTTGCCTCTTTTCTAACGCATCTCTTTCGAATCGAATCGATTGAAAAAATGTAACAAGAGGGGGTACGAGATAGGAAGAAGCATTAATTGAATGGAAGGCGAGTTTTGGACTGAGGGACAAAAACATCAATCTATTCAGTTAGAATAAAAATAACGAGACAGTCATTTATTTTGTTCGTTGGAGCGTATTGTCGTAAAAATGTTTTATAGGACAACGGCAACAATATAAGAGTATGGCAGACAAATGGATGGTATAAATTCTGTACACGATCTGCTATCGCGGAAATTCCTACTTAATTATCCTATTGTTATGTGTTTTATGGGGAATTCATGAAATGTGGATCACTGTATCAAATTGAAAACTGATATTCATGCCATACCAACAAGCCCATGCTTAGCGTATTCAAATAAACTCACTCGTTTTCTTCTTCCATAACTGTTTATATAAATGAGTCGAATAACTATCCCTTCGCATGTTTCATTCTCCTAGTTATCCTAGGCAGCCACTCTCTGCATAGCGGAAGAATAAACTATAATAAATACAATGTCTGCAAAGATAAAATCAAAGGAAATAAGGACAGGTCCCTAGAGAACACCAAGGAATAGTTCCAGAATAGCGAAGTTCCTTTGCTATGTAATTCATGAAAATGTTTAGCTAACATTGGAGTCACGTCGCATTCGTAGTTTGTCCCCTAAGTATGAGAAATTTCGATTGGCTCAAAAATATTAAATCAGTTTTCTGAGGAAATATCAAGAGCAGTATGAAAAGTCATAAAGGAAAAACCTGATTGAGGAATAAAACCACAGACAAGGACTTTATTGTAGGTGCTTTTCAAATAACTTTTTTACTTCTTCGTTGAACGTAGTTCAGTCAAGTCGTCCAATGGGGAAGTTTCCCTATAACGAATTCTCATCAAATAAGTACTCTACTATTTAGTTTGATATCTCTACTTTCTAGAATGACAATACAAATCATTCAACTCCATTCTATTCTCAAAATAAACCATTTTATAAATTTTGAGGCGGGAAACTGTGACGTACTTAGTGAGTTTAGAGTGAATATAGCTACCGTAAGTTATGTTATGGTGTAATCCGGATGATCGCGGACGAAATCTACGAATGCATTTGCGCAATTGCCAGATCTACCTTTCTATTTTTATGAAAATAAATTGAAAGCTGTTCCGAAAATTCAAACACAAAATTATATTGAAATAATTCACTTCATGAACAAATTCGATTCATTCATTTATTTTCTATTCAGCCATAGCCCTCGATTATATCATCGCATTCATTTATTTTCGCATGTTATGTGCTAGTTATATTTCATAAGACATATATGATATTATATCACGAAAGGTAAACAATCCATGATTTGGTATTGCAAAATCCACGACATATTTTACCAAGATATTCTGGTCAGTTTTTCCGAATATTTAGAATAAATTAGAAGCAGGGCAACACTGTACTTCCGCACGCAAAATCTCAATTTGTTCCTGTGTGAACCCGGTTTTTCACTTGGTACGTCATCAGAATGGTGGAGGAGCAAAAACTAGTTTTTCAAAACGAAATTCTGGAGTCAAATTCGATCGCACAAAAAAAAAGAAAAAATACGGGTGTAATAATTTTTCATATATTTTATGGAAAAAATAAAATCTCAATATTGGAAACTTCCTCATTCAAGATCGCAGTCTTGCCTCTTACCAATATTTCGAGAATTTCAAGAATATAACACAAAGTGATTTATCGTTCACTATTAGTTCTTTCTATTTGAAGCTACATTCGTTCTCGCGCTATAAATTCAAACCGAGATGGAATACTTTTGCTTGTATCTTTTCGAGAATAGATATTCTTCTTTATTGTTACGGAACTATGTTGCCAAGTTTATCAAAAATAAATAAGTTCGATCTCGCTGTTCAGATTTTTGTACTTGTGTCAATCATTCCACAGTTGATCAACAGGTGAAGAAGAGGAATCTGTTGGTTTCCAACCATTCTTATCACTATCATAACACAACCGTTTCACTATTTCACTGCAAAATTTCCACCTCAATTGGAAAAGTTCGAAGTGAATCCTAATAATAGATGTATTTTGAAGAATGTACTATCATCACTATTATCATTATTTTCCATAAAAACTCCCAAGGAACTTTGGAGTTGTCATGATGAACTGGCACCCATGAATACATCATCGTTATCAAATTCAATGATTAAAAGATCTGAGGAATATACCTGCACATGAAAATAGCTCTTCAATGAAAAAAAAATCATGCAACTGATAAAAAGCCCTAATCCAAGCCATCCCATCCAACTACTATTAGACTCGAAAATTCCCTCCATTATACACGGTCATTGTTCGTCGCCTTTGCAAATCCGGCAACCGTGCGTCACTGATTTCTCTGCGGACTTTGACTCTTTGTATTCACGATGAATTGTATTCCTGCGGTGCATCTATCCTGCCTGCCTGCTTGCCAGGAGTCTCCTGTTCACAATGCAGCAGGACATATATCTTTTGTTTTGTATGCGACGGAGGAACGTCTGCTGGTCAAGGAATTGGTCAACAATTAGTTTGAGAGGGAAATAACAGGAGACGAAATTAATTGTTGACGGAATAAGGGGCAATTCCAGAGTTGGAAATATGATTGGGGAATTTGTTAAAAATTTGTGCCAGTTCCTTATATTCAGTAAAGACCAGGTGGTCACAAAGATCAGTAACTTTGGGAATTATTTGGTCTGTTACTGCAAATGCAACACTGTTTTCAATGGACTCGTGTGAAATTTTGAAGGAGCTTTTTTTTTATTTCACTACAGGGGTCCGAAGGATATACTGCAGCCTGAGGCTTATTGTATTTCCCCTATTGGTCCCTTTGACTATTTTGCAAAGGTCACTAGGTTTCAGGGTTCCCACATTCTCTAGGTTTGAATCAGGTTCTCCTAGTTGTACTACTCTTCCATAGTTTAGTGCCTCACAATAGCACTAAATGTGTTCAATAGTCTCAGGTTCTAAGCCGCACAATCTACAAGTCTGGTCACCTTGATATAGCCCCATCTTTTGTAGGTGTGATCTAACAGGAGCATGTCCTGTAAGGAGACCTGTTACTAGTCTTATCTGATCTCTACTCAATCTAAGTGTCCCATCAGTTCGTTTTTCACCTGTTATCTGAATAACAAGTTTACTATTCTTGTCCTGGTGTGTTATCTCAGACTATTCTTTGTAATTCTTTGACTCGTCTTTTGATGGAGTTACCAAGTAGATTCTTGGGTACTCCAAGTACTGGTTCCGGGCCAAAGTAGGGTGTAGCTGACCCCTCCCTAGCTAGTTCGTCAGCTATTTCGTTGTCACTGTGTCCAGGTACATTCAAAGCAAACAAACTTCAGAATTCCATCACTAATTGATACAACTACTTATTATGGAGACTTTCAGGAATTGTAACAGTTAGAATGAATCTGGAGAACACAAATGAGTCTCGTACATTTCGCTAGAAAATGAAAAGTTTGTATGGTTTTCATGGAGGTAGGAGAAGAATTAATCTACAATAATGTAACGTTGTTATCATCATGGGGAGAAATATCAAATAATAAATAAATAAACATCAAGAGAAACACTTATTAATACATTCCACCTAACGATCTCTCTGGTCGAGAAATGATTTTTGCTGTGGTCTTATCGCACAGGAACTTATAGCGAGCATTATGAATCAAAACTCCAGTGACATAATACATAAAAGTTTGAATCCGAGAGGCCAAATCAGATTCACCGTGCGAAAAGTGAAAGTTCAATTTCGAGAAGAAAATGCCTTGCCACCTATACAGGATTTATGATCTGGGTAGTGCTGAAATGAATTTGCAAGGGACACTATCATCCATCTTCTTTGTTATCTCGATCTCCCATCTTTCAGTTTATAAACGTCGTATTATAAGCTTCCTCCTGACAAGTAGAATAAAGTAGCAACTGTTGTTGCACAGATGAGTTATCGCTTTTGTCTGTTTTATCACAAGTTCAAATAACTTCAACGATCTTTTTTATACACGAAATTGTCTGACACTCTGAGTATCGATATCAAATTATTCATGAATTCTCCGATGGCTTTCCGAAACCCTATAATGAATCGGTGGTCCGCAATTTACCACTGACTTCACACGATAACTAGTTATCGCAACCAGCATTGTCCGTCGATATCGACTCTATTCATTGTTAATGCCTTGCTCTGGTGACTTCCTTCATCCAACATCGTATCGTAGGAGGAATGCTCCACAGACCCAATTCAAATTAATCGGATCGATATGGTCAGACACCCTGTGCTTTAGAAGAAAATATGGAACAAGGCCAGCAAGAACACAGATTAGTTTGGTGCAATGTGGTTCTCTGGCTGAATTGAATTAGTTCAGGTGAATGAGCAAAGTGATTTGTCAAAGACGTCGTCTGGAAAGACGGGGATGATAATCTAGGAGGATGTGCTCTCATCGCCAGACTCCACAGTTCGTCTCTCGGGAATGAAATATTAGTTGAAATTGGGTACGCAAAGCTGGACTGAGTCCATTATTGTCGAAGTGAACGACATGGGGGATATTCCATCGGACAGTTTATTGATCTGATTAATATAACAGAGCTGAAACTTTGCAATTATCATCCATAATGAAATATTTCATTCATCGGGCTCACTTCAACTCTATCTAAACATATCAACATTTCATAACGAGAAGAAGATCAATTATCCTACGCTTTACAAAATAGTCGTCAACAAACAGATATTTCTGTAAAAGAAAGAATGATGGGGCATTCTTACAATAAAAGATAATTTCACTCATATTGTTTTCCCTGAGACACAATACCTTCAAAAAAACTCCAGTGATCTTTTCAGCACACAACAAATATTTTTATAGAACTCTGTCTGCTGCATTGTAGGAGTTATCGAGCTGTCAGTATAATTAGAAGGGAAGGAAATTGGTTTCTGCGGTTGGTGAAATAAATCGTTTTCCCGTTGATGAAAGGCATTATTGAAATTTGGAGTTCTGAGAAACGACTGGAGAAAATCAAACTGGAAAGGTGGTAAGATAATCGTCAAATTGATTAAGAATTTGTATCTTTAATTCTGAAAATTTGTATATTGGGAACAAAGAGTTCATGAACAATGACGTTGGACAGCTTAATGACAGTTCAATGAATGGTTGAATTAACTCCAGTTCAGCACGATTTGGGATTTTCATTCTCGATTATTAGTTCAATAATAGTATTATGAAAGGAATTTTCCTCAGAATGAATGCATGATGAATCATTTATTTATATTAATTAGCGTTAGTGAAGAAATTCATGAGGTATTCAAGAGTATTCAATAAATTCTGTAAATTTAAACTACTCGGCTATTCAGGATTTCTGGTGAAAGTAAGAAGAAACTGAAAGTATCACTTCACAGTGACTTCACAACGATGCCAAATGTTTTTGAAAATAAATAATCGATTTGCTGATAAAATTTGTTGATTGTGGTCATATTTCACATATGTCTTTCGAATCGAAAATACTTTTCAAAATTCTGTTTCAGAGTATCGTTGACAAAATTATAAGTAGCAACACTGCATTTTCTGGCAGGTTATCACAATTATCTTGCTCTAATGAATAAACGTTATCAAAAATTCAATAGTTTGTCTTATTGTCAATGTCTCACGTCAAACTTATGAACGTCAAAAAGTCTATTGTGTAATTCCATGGTTTTCATTTCTAGGCGGTAATTGTTCCTGTTGCTATGACAACGATACAAAATATAGGCTTTCCATTGTTCGACAATGTTAGGTGGGACATTTTCAACGAAATATAGATCGTATGATATCATAATCCCAGAACAAAGAGAAGAATGTTCGACTGTGTTTTCTCGTATGAAAATATTATCCTACAACTCCACTTTCCCTCTCGACGTTGCTAATATCTCCGTCACTTTCATTACACGACTCGAGAAGCAGGTGTAGTGATCCAACCAGTCGATAAATTTCTCGTGTGGCCTATTAGGAAAACAGTCGAGAAGGCGCGGCGACGATAATAAACAGGAACTTTTTGCGTCTTGAGAATATCCACTCGGGAAGCATGCACAAGTTGACCTTATGAATTAAAAATGTGCACTCAAGAAGGGATTTACTGCTAACAGTGAGACAGACATATTGCCTCCTGAATTTTAATACGACGCCGTATAGAAGCAACCACTCACAGCACTGTGAATTGAACGATCTACTGGGAAGAAAGATGGATACGTTACGCTGCTGGAAGTTTCGGCAATTTAAAGCAATTTTTAATCGCTGCTGTTCATAAAAACATACTATATATTATATATACTAGGCATTCATTTCAAGCTCGTTAGCAATTGGTCAGAAGAATCTGCGGCTTCTATCGACAAACAAGTGTTTTTCAATTGTTTCTAACGTTGACAATGACAGTGACAATCAGAAGAAATTACTGATGAATCCAGAATTGTTTACTGGGTACACTTATTTTGCTGAAAGTTTTGGCTATTTGAAAGAGTTTCTGCATTTCTATTCATGAAATATGACAATAATATAATCTTTACTCTCATGCACAGTATAATTCGTTGAACAAATTATTGTTACGTTATTTTATCCTGATATTTCGACAACGTCCTTCAAATTCCCTACTTTTGGGTGATGGCTTTGAGGATATCAGATGACGTAAACTTCGAATATCTGCTGTGAAATGATTCTGCTCGACACTGTCGGCCAAATCGTATTATAACCCAGAAAAAGCATTGAAAACTCTGAAGATCTTCGTATTTTTCTTGTAGACTGTTTTCCAATCTTTGACATTTATACATGGCGGCTGACAGGGTTATTGATACTGTTACGCAAAAAGGTTCTCGGGTATTTTGCTACGCCACTTTCCTTCGAGATTTATTCCACATTCAGTGACCCGTGTTCTCCATCGAGTGGAAATCATGATAATTTATTATTATCATCATTGTCGTATACGTACGTTTGTATCTTTATATGTTTTTTGTTGTGGCTGATTTCGAGTGTTCAAATAATCGAAAATAATATAAAAACTTTCAGGTTATGGTTAGGTTCGGTTGGGTTGGTTTAAGTTAGGTTAGGTTAGGTTAGGTTGGGTTAGGTTGGGTTGGGTTAGGTTAGGTTAGGTTAGGTTAGGTTAGGTTAGGTTAGGTTAGGTTAGGTTAGGTTAGGTTAGGTTAGGTTAGGTTAGGTCAGGTTAGGTTAGGTTAGGTTAGGTCAGGTTAGATTAGGTGACGACAAGACACGTCATTACGTTTCATTTGAGAAAAATAGAGAATGATAATTTTTGAATTGTATTTTGAAATGTATCGCACGTCCATCTTTGCTATTCAAAAAAGTTGGGGGGGTACCTATTGAATTGGAAGGAAGGATATGGAAGATATGACATTTTTTTTTCGTTGTGTGCACTCATCATCCGCACTGTATAAACGACACCCTGTATTTAATTATCCGAATAAATATTGGTAAACAAAGAGTTCATGAACAATGACGTTGGACAGCTTAATGACAGTTCAATGAATGGTTGAATCAACTCCTGTTCAGCACGATTTGAGATTTTTATTTCCGATTATGACTTCAATAATAGTATTATGAAAGAAATCATCACATTAACAATATTTTCCTCAGAATGAATGCATGATGAATCCTTTAGTTATATTAATTATCGTTATTGAAGAAATTCATGAGGCATTCAAAAGTATTCAATTAATTCTGTAAATTTCTTCAAGATTTCTTGTTGTCAAATGAAACCCGAGATGATATTGAAAACTACTCGGATATTCAAGATTCCTGATGTTTTTGAAACTGAAAGTATCAGTTCATAGTGACTTCACAACGATGCCAAATGTGTTCGAGAATAAATAATTGATTTGCTGAAAAGAAAAACATCCCATTTGAAATAAAAATATGTGCCCTCATCATCCGCACTGTATAAACGACACCCTGTATTTAATTATCCGAATATCTTCCCGCTCCCGGAGTAGGTTTATTATTATTTGCTGAAGAGGAGTTTTCTTTGGTACAAGAAAACTTCTTTCATGCCGTAGGCGGAATACTTTTTCGTCCGCACTCGAGCAATTAGCGAGCCCTCCAAAATAACCCTTATACGTGAACGGCATCGCGTTCCCTAGATTGCCACTACTTCACACGCGAAATTCCACAGCTCATAATTCCGGATTACGACGACGAGATCGGAACTTCAAAAGGAAAGTTCCTTCTCAGAATGTCGCCTTCGACGTGGATATAATCGCGTAGAAAAAGGACGAAGGGCGCTGCCTCATTTCCAGGGTGGAATTAAAGTGCGTACATAGCCTATACGTAGTTGGGCCATCCGCCTTTATGTCAGAAACATTCCAGGAAATTGCTTTCGACGAATCAATCCTGGGTTCGGTTCCGATACGCTCTCCTACTGAGGATAGAAGCAACATGGATTTTTTTTGGGTTTGAGGGTACGTATAGGTTGAACCAAATCTCAAAATCATTCGAAAACCCAAAGGAGGTAGACTGATTTTCAGCTCCACTCTGGTGGGTTTGAGGTAAATGCACCTCAAAATTTGGACAGGAAGAAGGAATATCACCAATATCCTCCAGGATTGTAACCCATTGATTTCATCCCATGAATACACTAGTGACACAATTAAAGCAAGAATGATGATTTTTTTTCAATTACTAAAACAAAAGATAGAGTTTCAACTATAGTTATCAAGTATTTCCATGGAATTCATCCCACAAATTATCGTTAATGTATCATTCCAAGATTTAAGGAATAATTAGATCACTCGATATTTACAGACAAGAAATACAGACCAAAAAAAAGCGACCAATGATATTTCTCAGGAATGTTATTGATTTTTTCGGAAATTTCTATGCACTGATCGTGAATCCATATCTAACTTCATCATATCACGTTAAGTTTTCGATTTTATTGAGTATGGAAATCGCAATTGAAAGCTTTGTAGTTAGCTTGAAATTATATCTTTATTGTTAGTGCAATGAAGCTTGTGATACTTAAGTGGAAATATTCAATAAAGATCTCATCTTCTACAAAAAAGGATAACATTTGGATCACAATACATATCGTTGGAATGATGAGGATTCCAAAGCAACAATGAATCAAACTGCACTGAGATTTCAGCTGACATTTATGAATGTTTCCTGAAAAATCACCTCCAGCATGAAAAATATCGTGGAAAAAAAATTTCGGATGCATTTGATCATAAATTATTCCACCAAAAACATCGAAAATGTGGAAACAGGGTATAGAGCTAAAATGAAGATATATTTTTTTCAAAAAGATACGAGAAAAAAATAAGAAGTCATCACAGATTCTGAAATGTTGTTGTTGAGATGATTGATAAAGCTCATAACAATGAGAGAAACATCTCATGGACGAAATATAACGGTATAGAAAAGTCTTGACTGAATCCAAATCCCATGAAAAGTTTCCCCTTCCCTGAAATGTTATAGTGATTAAAGAATATATACGTCAAACAATGTTTCATCCACCATAATGAATAATAATAATAATTGTGAATTATAATTGGCGCATTTTCAGCTTCTTTTTACGTCAGATTTGTTGAGTTCAATTCTTAAGATCCAGTTTTGAATTAAATTCAAGTCGTAACTTGTAGCATCGTGAGGAATTTGTGACAGTATAAGAGTCAAATATAGCATCCTCAAATGTTTCATTTTATATCCAAAAAATGTTACAGATATTCGAATCTGGAAAGATCACCTATCGTACATCCGTTCAATTTTTTTTCTCAACTAAATTAGATTTCGAGTTTCGAAAATGACACCATACATTTCAACACTAACACATTTCTCTAACTAATCACTAAATGTTCCGTTTCTACTCGGTGGCCCATTTGTTAAACGCAGGGGTGTATCTCATGAGGATCGTCAATGTACCCTCTATCATGGCCCAAAGCTACTTAATGTGTCTCTTTCGACCCAGAACCATCATTCACACTAGTTTAATCCGAACGGGGATTTCAATTAATTACTCCTCTTGGTTGTATCCCGCGTTTTACGCGTCAATTTTGAAGTATAGCCATGCCATTACAACTTTGATTCTTCTCATGAACGCCATCTTGAATTTCAACATTCTCAGATAACGTTTTCGATTCTCTCAACGATTTGTGTATCACAATATCACGGTTTTGATGAGAGTGCTTTGGAAAAAACATTGTACTTCACAGACATCATCGTGACATTTGACGCATTTGACATGGAACGCTACCTTTCAGGCAGAACTTATTTCACATCGTACTGAATTCACAAAACCCATGCTGTACATCCTTGGGTAGATTCTGGCATAATGGGGCACAGCTTCGTCAAGATTTATTCACCTGTTGAAGTAAGCTCTTTCCGCAACATGGACAAACATTCAAACGGGGATGAATAAGCCACCATATCGCGACTGAAATCATCCCGTATCACTGATATAGCTACGTGGAACATGACTATAAATGGAGGGTATATGACGCGTGATGGAAAAATAAAGAATCTTTTCTGAGTGTAAAACGTTGTAGCAGGAAAACCCGCTGTGTGCTACAAATTAATCGCTTTGCTGAGTTAATGAAAATATATAATGAAGGTCGCTCTCATCCATCATCTACCGGTAAACGAAATAATTTATCAAAATGTACGGTAACGAAAACATGCATCGTGTTGCTGTATTCTTTGCCAAATTTCTCTCAACCCTCTTATAATAATTCTCGCGAAAATCCTCAGATTAATCAAATTGGAGGAAAGATTTCTAGGGAAAATTGAATCATGGTCTGAACCTTCTGGATCAGCAAGGGATCTGAATATTTCACAGGCCATTCAGAATAGAATTTTGAACGAAAACAGTGTGAAATATAACACGAATTATCAATTTAAACGTCCAACGAACGCAATACAGGAATGTTTGAAGATATTTACCGTCCAGACCTGAAAGACACGCCCATTTTGTGACGCGTCACAGATGCTCTATGGTAACTCAAAGCACCGTTGAGGGCGCTGCTGAACGAGAACAAAGGTATATGCTCCAGTTGTTTCTCTAATTGATTTCTACATCACTTGGATATTCAGTGTGTTTTGGCACTGATACCATTGAAGGAAAATTTTTGAATTGCTAATAGTGTTTGGTAGACATATACATGATACTGGCTGTCATAAAACAGTGTTTGCATTTCCTAACGAATGTCATTAGCCTTGATAATCATTGAACGTCAAAAGTGACTGTTTCCTTATGTAACTTAGGAGATAAAATCGAATTACTCAAATCAGTCACAGAGAATTCAATAGCAACATTGAAAACGAATCAATTCTGCATTTGTCATTGAGAAATTCTACAATCCATGCTCCTCAACTGATGGACGATTAACATGCAGAATATCGCAGGGGCGTTACATGATGGATTCATTTTCATTGATGATTACCTAACCAAACCAATGTATTCTTGCAATCCTGCTATTGACAATGAAAAGTAGAAAAAATGTAGCAAGTTCAATGGTCAAGTCAAATGATTTCATTCTGTGATTGATTGATATAAAAGCATACTTTTCTCGATTGAAACTAGTTAATTGAGTCCAATTATAGACACGCCTCTGTGTAACGAATAGAGAATATCGAATGGTAACATGATACAAAACCGATAAGTCATACTTAGTCGTGCAAAACAACTCCATATTTCTGCTTCGAGTGGCTGTATGAATGATTGTAATGGGTTATCTAGAAGGATAGCCCAGCTCCATGTTATACATATCTATTCATTGTCAATTAACCTTAGCATTAAGCACTAATTGAGAATTGCTGCACCATGAATCAACAAGTATCCTTGATTCGGATGTGAATGGAGGTGACACAGTGGAGTGAACGTCATCAAATGAATGGTATATTTCTGCTGCTCTTGGATGTGAACGAGCTTATCATCACGACTAAAAAGAAATAAACGATCAAACACCAACCATAATTTTCTAGATGCAAATTTTACACAAAGGTCAAAAATAATCTCATTCATGAAGCGGAACCCAGTTCATGATTTGGTTGTGAAACTGCTGGCTTTATCCTTGAAAAACACCAAACTCAGCTATAATTCATTTCAGGTTGATAGTTTCCTCAAATTCCTCTCTAAAATAAGTGAAATACTCCCATTACAGGAAAAAATTTTTGGGTAGATCTACTTTTGACAAAATTAATCATTGAACATTTGAATTAGCTGAATGTTCAATAGCTCCATAAAATTTTGTTTTCTCAATGAATAAATAAATCACTGTCGATATTATAATCACATTAAATGTATCAGAGAGTTTCCTATGCATATTTCTTCCTGCTTCTGAAAATATTCGAAAAATTATACAAAATATATAAGGCTTCTTCTGCATTCAAATTTCATTCTTATAATCTCAATCTGATGATTTTCTGATTTTATGTTCAATTAACATCAAGAATAATTACTATGGGAATTACTTTCTGACACACCATATTTGTATGTTATTATTTATATTATATTTGTGATATTATTATTATATTATATCATTATTATCTATATTATTGATATGAATCATTCTTTTCCCTGAATTATTTCAGTTCAATAATTACTTTATGATCCGGCTACATCGCACATCTTGCCTATGTCATTATTAACCTAAAATCCAAAAACTGCTCAATCAGAATTCAAAATTCCCAGCACTGGAGAGAAATCATCGAAGGGGTGGTTTATAGAAAACGTACAGAGTGTTTACTGAATAGGCAGGAAAAGCTCTAAGACTGATTCCTTTGATAATATTTCTCTTTGATGATTTTAAACTGACCTTTTCAGGTCAATAACTATTTCTAATTAGAGAAATTTCAGATTTACGACAAAAATATTATGAAAGATTGATAAACCTTGGCAACACTTTCACACTATAGTCGTGTCAAAAAGTTCCGAAATAAACCAAGTGAAATACACTCCAGATTGATGCCGTTTTATGAGTATGTTTATGTGTTAACAGCCTCTGCAAGACGAGAGAAGTTCATGTACGTCGACACTTCCAAGATATCTCCACACTTTCCAGAAATACTCCATTTTCCGGAATCAGTCGTAACTTGCCAATGAAGAAGGATAAAAAATCTCATATAAGTCATTTTATGTACTTTTATTATAGCCATAGTTGAAACGACTTATACGTTTGTCGCACTAGTCGTAAAAATACTAATAAGATATTTGAGAAGCATTCTGATAAGTTGGGAGCACTGAACATGGGAAAAAAGGCTGTTTATATGCTTTTATATTGCTGATTCTGGAGGAATGGAAATAAATAATTCACCTGGTGCCTCTATCCACCACGTTAGAAACTGAAATGAAAACAGGATGTTGATTTTAATTGTTTTCCTCCTTATGGTTTTTTGATCGAACACCAATGGAAATCATGGTAGTGGTTTGCCGCCATCAGACACCCTGTACACACGCAGACATGCATATTGAATCTGATCTGATGAGTCTTTTAATTCATCTCAACAGGTAAATCGATGAAAAGCGACCTCGTTCAATTAAATTCCACCTTTCACGGGACAGCAACGCAAAAAATGAGTGAAAGAGGTGAAATATAGGGAGACTAAGTTCCCCAGCATCCTTTAATAGCGGACATCAAAACTCCGTTATCTGAAAGATGGATGCCGTAGCTTTCGGGTCTTTGTTGCAGTAATGATATTTAATAAAAGAATTGATATTCCCTTGTAAAAATGTGTCTGGGGCGCATCGGGCTCAGATAAAAAAGCGACATTATTGAAGATTGATGTCACTCACATTTTATATCTATTGTTTTTTAACTTGTCGTAGGAGGACGGTGATGGTCTTTTTATCTCACCTCGAATCAGTTCTGTTCTCTGTTGATACTAACTGGAATTTGAAGGATCATTTATATTGATAGGAAGTGATTTCTGTCGGGTCATGTGGAAATGGATATCAAATGGTCACTTAGAATTTTGAATTGAAATTGTGAGAAACCAGAAGTAACCCATAGCACTTGAGTTTCAACACTAATTTCTTCCATGCTCAAGCTTGAAGTGGAATTTTGATTGTCTTTCGATTATCCATCTACATAACAGATGACCTACGGACCTCAGATCTTGTAATATCGAATATTTTCGGGCATGATTTTTGAGCATTGATTCTTACAACATCACTCTATATGTTGAACAAACATTCTTCAGTTCTATTCCATCCTTTTCATGTCATCGTTTTTATTGTAGCTCCCATATCCTCCATATCCGTTGTGCAGTCAGATGCAAGTCTCTTTGTGCTGTTTTTTCCAATAACCTTAATTCTCGTATATTCTATGCTGATCAATTTGACTATTACAATGAAAGACAATGGATCTATCCGCATTCATTCCATACCTTCACTCAATGAAGTTCCAGAACAATACAGATTGGATCAATGACAAACGATTCGTCAGGTCCAGGTTTCCATGAATTTTCAGCCATTGTCGTTTGATATGACACGACAATATAGATAGAACCTGTGAACGTGAATAAAACTTGTGTTTGATCTCGTTGTGTAAACATTTTAGCTTTGAAGAATGCTCGGATGATTGGATCAGATTTGAACAACTATAGAAGGATTTGTTTCGTATCATTTAAATACAGAAAGATCACCAAGACAGATGCAGAAGATGAAAGGAAAATGCTAGTATTTATTGTGGTGTTTCTCAGAGATCTACTCTTGGACTCTTGGCGATAGTTCTTCAATAAACTGTTGCATGTTGATCCAAGTACTGTTTGATGTTTTCCTCAGTGCTTTGCTAAGCCACAGAAAGGTTCTGGATCAATTAGAGCACCTCTAGCTCCTTCTCGGACTAGCCAATTCAGCATTGTTGTTGCCTACTACTACCTAGTTCTTGCAGGGTTTTAGACATATCTCTAATTTCAATAAAGAAATGGCTTGTACGCCTTTCCAAGATAGTTTCTATCGCAAATATTCCCACGAATATTTACCTAACAACCAGGAAATGACTGCCCATTCTATACTGAAACATCAGCAAGGCATCCCGTCCACTTAAATGCAAAGTGACCTAGTGTCCATTCACAATTTGTATGGGCTAGAAATTTGCACAGAGGAAAGTCCATTTGCCTTTCATTTTCTGATATGGGTCGGACAGACATTGGGCTATCTTTGCAGAGCCGATTGAGCCTTTCAGCATATGAATGGTCACGAAAGAAATTCTCACATGGAGAACAGCTATCTTCCTTATAAAAATGGTAGGCAATTCCAGATGATGATATAGAGGGGTAGCGCATACCTTTCAAATTGCCTGGAAAATTGGGGTCGTTGAATTAATGCCAATGTTTTATTTCTCGAGAAAATGAGGTGAATGGATAATAGTGGTGAATTGATTGGGAGCTCCTTCGATTGGTAGAGAATTCGTTGCGAGAATTCATAAATACGTGGTTTTAACTGGTATCCTGATGAGGAGGGAGGACTATGATTGATAAGGAGTCCTGGAAAATCGTTAATTGAGTATCGATTCATGGATAAGAAGACACTGGCAACGATTGAAAGTTATTTTCCACATCATGCAATGATGAATTTCTCATTGACTCGTGTCTAAATGAAATGAAGACGTTTGGAGCTCCAAAGTTGGGTCATTTGAACTAAATGTACAATTACTGATTGGGAATCAAATATCCATATCTTTCAAATGAAAAACAAAGTTAAATCAAAGAATTTTTTCTGATCCCCAATGAAACTAAAAAGAATGTTGTTTGCTTGGTGTGATTCAGTTAGTTCTTTCATTGTTTGATAATAGTTTTTCGATGATTTTCTTTGGCTTCCCCAAAAATACAAATTCCACCTTTCAATTCCCATTCGAGTTTCCTGAATCGTAAATTCATCGGTGTGAAGCCGAAACAAACCTATGAATTAGACGCTGGCATGTTTGCGGCTATGAGCATTACATAAACTGAATTATTTTAATGAAATACCTCTGTTGAAAAGTGTCAGAACTTTCTGTGCATAACGTCAGGCAGTGTGTTATCACATAACTTCAGTTTTCATGTCGGTCTCTGGAGATTTGTACCCCACTCTGCAAGCGTGGTGAAAGAATATTACAATTAATTTCATACAAGGTGAAGGTAAAAAGAAAAATTGAAAAGAAGTTCCTCCTCCAATGATTTGAAATAGTTTTAGCACAAAATTATCCTTTTGGGACTAAAAAGAGTCCTTCCAGATAGGATTTTGAAGAAGGATCGCAAATGTATTCCATATAAGTTTCTCGTCATCTTTGTTTCCGTCTCTTCACAGAGATCGAGTTGAGCTAAAATAGTTTCATTAAAACTATATAGTTGTTTAGAAGTTGCCGAGCAAACAGAATATTCAAATGACGGAAGTTTCTGCGCAGTGTTATTCCAAAATTTCAAATTAATTAGTTTCGTTTGCTGCTGAGAATTCCAACATGGTTATTCGTGTAATGTTTTAGATGCATCTCCATCGTATCTGATTCCATGTAGAACTAAGAATGATATTATTTTGTTTTGTAGTATTTCACTATTGGTGTTTACACGAATCTCGACGCAACCTGGTGGTGATGTTGCGAACTTACCATACAAGTCTTTTCATATGCATTCTCTCAAATGATGCTTGTTCATCATATACAGGGTGATTCACATAAGAACTGACATAGAGCAGGGGCATGTAGGGGGTCCCAAAATATGGCAATTTAACGCAACTTACCTCTATACCAAGTTGCTTCCCTAAGGAGTTGTCAACTTGCTCGTTAAAAGAAGACTTTCCGTTCATTTTAAAAACACTCAAACAACAATTACTTAATTGAACAACTTACTTGCTTCATTGTCAAGTTTGACGTTTATTTTCATAGCCAACTCTTGAATTTTCGATGATTTTAAATAACACACCTAGAGCGCGCGTTTAAGGATATTCGAGTTTTTGATGAAAATGATGTTTTTCAAAAAATTACTAGAGTAAGAAAAGTTTTAGAATTGAATTGCCCACAAAACAAAGCAAATTTTGAAATCCATCAAGGGTTAACAAAATTCTGTTGAATAATAATGGTGCGCCACCCGGTATACCCCCTTTACAAATTTCAAATAAACTCTAGTTTCTGTCAAGTAACGCCCTAAATACATCCACAAAGTGTACCAAATTTGATTGCTTTAAGTTCAAGAATATCGGAGATATTGATTTTTTTCAAAATTCATAACTTCACTTTCAAAGCCTATAACTCCTTAGGGAAGCAACTTGGTATAGAGGTAAGTTGCGTTAAATTCCTATATTTTGGGACCCCCTATATGCCCCTGCTCTATGTCGGTTCTTATGTGAATCACCCTGTATATGTGTCTCACTGATATGACCCCTGAATGATTTTTTTTTTAGTCAGCAAGTATAAACATCCCACAGGATAACCAGCACAAAACCGAGCTGCTGATTCCCGGTTTGAAGTCCTCTACCTCGGACGAAGTCCAAACACGTCTTGTCGGAATTTATTATGGAAATGTTCGTTTCGTATTCAATTGGAACGTGATCGAATTTAAAATTGTGGCATATTTTACTTTTACGAGACGTACACAAGCATTGCTTACTGTTTGATGGAAATCTATGACGGTGAAGAATCATATTTGGGGGGAAGCTGGGACTCGGGGGAATCACGTCTACTCCATGATGGATGATGAAATCTACGTCCTATGGAAAGTTTTGAAATGAAGGTACCATTTTCGGTTGGAAAAAAGTGATTGATTGTCTCCCACGTGCCAGAGTTTTGTTGTTTTTTAGATTCGTGTATGCAGGAGCTGGAACTGAATCACCTTGTATAAAAGAAAAGATAATAATGAATTAGTCATCCAGTATTTTCTCCTTTTTCATCATAAATTAGGTGAATTTTCGGACACCATATCTAAACTTCAAGAAAAAAATTAAGTTCCTAACGAAAATTGAAAATGATAAAAAGATACTAAGAGATATCCAAATCACTTTTGTTTATTGGCTATATATTTTATTATGCTATATAGCGTTCATGAAAACATTAAACTTTTTATTACCTATACTACAGCTGATGTTTGATGGCTTCCCATGAAATTGTATTATAGTATTTAATTAATAAAATGATGGATACACAAATTTGCGGACAAGTATGGAAATGACGAGAATCAATTTATTGTAATATTCGATCATGGTAATATTCAATATTGTAGAGAATTCAAATTTTCCATCAGGCTTGGCATTTAACAATGAAAACATTTCACATGAATATTCCTCGGAACACATCAAGATTATAACTACATGTTGTTCATTCACCATCACCAATTTCAGTAATCTAACCCAAAATCACATCTGAGGATGATTCTGAAATTTCAGCATCGAAATTTATTGATAAAGAAGGAACAAAGTAGACCCGAACCAAATTGTATCAAACTTGACAGCTTACTAGTAGAATCATTATCTATCGTACGTACGTAGAGTGAAGAAAATGTTGATTGAATGATTTTGAATCCATGAATAATAATCGAGAGTCCCAAAATATCTCTTCCTACGCATTTTTATATCATCTTCCCAATTATTAAAGCACCAAATTTGGAGAACACAATTTACCAATCATCAAACAGGATTCAAATCTTTTTTGAAAAAGGTGTCACATGGTTGGGAGATGATTACAACGCAAAGAAACTAATGAATCATCAAATCACAACGTTAAAATACGATAAAAAATCTTTGCAAATGAAAAAGGAGCCCACTGTCTTCGTGTGGACATCCTGAACAGCATCCCTGCTCTCATTGATCCTGACCAGAAAGATCAATATAAAGCTAATCAGAACTTTGCGCTTCCCTAGCCCAAGTACACTTGTCGAAGTAATACTATCTTGGCTAACCAGGCGACTCTCGAAAAGTTGATAAGTAGATTCCTCCATTATGGAAATTATCATCACGCCAATAGCTGTCTCTAGGCCACCGTCGAAAACGGACAACGATCGTTCTGGACCGTCCTGACGAATTGTTTACTTTGTCCTCGTGTTCATTATTTCAGCTTTGAGCTTCAACGAGATATCGATTGCCTTGAAGCCGGACTTTACGGAACTTTCCGATGGCGTATCTTCGCTCCTGCCTCACCAGCATGACTTGTTTGTCCAACAAAAACGCATTAAATAATCCAGGTCGAAGCGGGTGCAGAGGCAAATGATCACTGTATTCGCTATCAACATTAATCTTCTTTTTTTCTGACTTTTGACTGGACTGGTGATCGATAATAGCGTTGCATATGCAATTTTCCTGAGCCTGGAGATGGAAGATGAGTTGAAAATTGGATGGATGAGAGTCAGAAGAAAAAGTCAGAAGAAGAAATGGAATCACACCAAATCAAACCACAAACCATGGTTCATGCTAACTCCTGAATAGATGGAGGCATGATACAAGTTAGATGGAGGATTAAAGCAATGAAAAAAATTATAGTGGTCTGAGAATGGTTCCTTGAGGAACAATAGCCCTTGTTGATAATTCATTAATTCTTGGTCACGTTTCGGAAATAACGAATATGAATACATTCATCAACATTCATTGCTTCAACCATTCGTTCAAAAAATCATCGGTCTGGGTTATCATCAATGACTTATACTGGGTGTCAATTTGGAAACTTCTCACCCTCAATATCTTCCTTCCAGTAAACAATATGATGAATAGGAAAAACAGGATTTATTTGCAAGGGGGACTCTTTCGAGGACTATTTGTAGCCCTCATTATCCAACCCTCTAGGAGGGGTAGATGTTACCCTTAAAATTTCGAACGAGAAGGGGGGTCAAGTGGCACATCATTTTGTCTGGCGTTCAATTCTGTTTCCAATAGTACCATGACATGATTTTTCAGTGAGCTTTTTCCGAAAAATGGCGTTTCAAAGGTACGCATGTGATTAGAATTTTCCTGTTCTGAGATGCATCATTGTATTGACTCCTTTTGATAAAAATGGTTAGCACCGTTTCGACCTTTGAATAACAGGAATAAATGTACCATGCGTGGGATTCTATATTTGTTGATTATTTCCTGTCCACAAAAAAAAATCGATTCCCGAGAGGAACATGTTGCTATTAATGTGTTTCGTGAAAAAAAAACGGATCTTTAAAACTTTCGATAGTTCAAATGTTACGTCTAGGATAGGTATCTTCTGAAATTATCTAGAAATCAAGTGACACAAATCATTTGAATGAGCTCAGGCCCGCAATTATTTACGTTCTTGAAAGTTTCCTCACTATGATTTCTCTTTCGTCTTAGTAGTCCCATAGTTTTTACATCCTTCTCAGTTTCAACGTAGTCTTCAGAATCTATACACAATAATCTGATTAAATATATAGCTAGACAGTACGAATTACATTGATATCAATTATATTTTCTATCTTTTGGATTTTAGGTTCGTACTTTAATACCAAATATAACATTATCCAAAACGGAATCTTCATGGAGTAGAATCCCAAGAATTCTAAAATAACGATCCCTGGAGATTATGTTACTCTCTATACAGGGTGATGATAAAGTAATGCACAAAATTCATAAAACGTACAACGATCACTTCTGAAAAAAATGCAAAAACACGCCAAACTGTTCTTTTTATTCCGCATCTTTTGACCTAAGTTACAAAAATAACACGTCAAAGTTGTCAAAGTTATAACGTAATCAACAATTTTTTTTAATGGGAAGCTAAGATTTTTATCACATTATGTGATAGAGCTTGTGTTTTTACACACAGGAAAAATAGTTGCAGTAGGGCTCACATAAGAAAAAAAACGACAAAAGGAATAAATCTCTTTCGGTTAAACGATCCATAATAATAAAACTGTGGTGACACGAATTGTACGACTGACACTGACAAACCGTTGTTTTAGTAAAACAATTGAAAAAATTTATAAGAACGAATGTTCTTACTAGATGAGTGTAAGTTTGACCTCTTTTTATAATTGGTTATGTTATTTCGATTTTTATTCTTTTTCTCGTTTTTTTCCTATGTGAGCCCTACTGCAACTATTTTTCCCGTGTGTAAAAACACATAATGTGATAAAAATCTTAGCTTCCCATTAAAAAAATTTGTTGATGACGTAATAACTTTGACAACTTTGACGTGTTATTTTTGTAACTTATGTCAAAAGATGCGGAATAAAAAGAACAGTTTGGCGTGTTTTTGCATTTTTCTCGAAAGTGATCGTTGTACGTTTTATGAATTTTGTGCATTACTTTATCATAACCCTTTATAAGTGGGAGTAGCTTTCAACGATGGTACCATTGAAAAACTGCTCAGGAGCTGTACTAATATGAAACATAACTCAAGTTGCTATTTTCAATGCTATGTATGAATTTTCACACTAACTAAAAAAGTGGATATTTGAGCATGACACTTTCAATTTTTCATTTTATCCGATAATAATGTTTCGAAGAATTATCGAAACTAGCTGAAAATATAGCTCATCTTGTCCAAAAAGCCTCAGAACACTATATTGAGTTCTCTCTTTAGGAGTTCGCGAAAATCGCCTGATTTTTCTTGGGTTTCTTTGGTGAAGCCTTTCAACTGTGCCAAGAAATAGATGACCAGACGACTCTACATAACTCCTTCACTAACAAGCTGGTATAGTAATCCAGTTAAGAGGAAATTCGTCGGTTCTCTGTCCGCATCCATTTCAACACAATGCACGTCCTGCTGTCGACTCTCCGATGAACGTGTCAGCTTGTTACTGCTGCTAGGGACATGCAGAGCAGGTGCGGCAGGAGAGATCCGGGACCATCCCGGATTCCGGAAAGGTAGCGAAGTGGTAATTAGGGACGATCTTTTTGTGCAGGGGAATTAAAAAGGAAAGTTGGCATTACCTCAAATTGAAATGAAATGTCTGGTATGGTTATATTCGGGATGAATGAAAGAAGCCAGTGTAATTACTAGGGTCTTTTGTCAGCGAAGAAACAGGGGAAATGGGAATCGTCCAAATCGCACATTGGGCGTTTTTGGAGTTTTAATAACGACAATATGACTGCACCGTTTATCATGGAAAGGAAAATCAACGTCGCTATTTCGAACAGAGCGCTCTCTCCTTATTCCGATTCTTCATTATATTTGAAGAGGATCTTCATTGATCTTCTCCATAACTGAGGTTTGTCTTGTTTTCTTTTACCACAGTAAGAAACCCTTTGTTTTTGAATATAACCTCAGCACTAACATTCATGGTAACATGCCTGGATATCACAAAAAAAGAGGACAATCCCAACACATGAAAGTCTTACCAAACACTACTGCATTCCTACATAGGAAAAACTTAATAATAGGAAGAGTATTTCCAACTGTTGCTCCAAAGAAAAATCAGAACAGCTATAATATGCAGAGAGAAGAGAGGACCTTCAACTGGTGCAGAAATAATCTAACTCAGACTGAGGTAATGCAGGAATAGTCAAAGACGATGGCTTGAGAAAACAATATTCCAGGAAGAAATTGTTGCAAAACATCACTGTTCCAATATTAGTGGCTATTCAAGATAGTAACTCTAGCTAATTTGACTCCAAACCAGTCAATGATTTCTGGAATCTCTACATGAGCCCGAAGTAAAGGGACCTTAGTCTGGGTGCCAGATTTTCATCATATTATTAACGTCAAATCGATGTTTCCTTCAGATGTGATATTGGTTATGTGATGAAGAACAAAATCCAGAAGTGGAAAACCTGATACATCGATCCCCTCTGCAGGTCGGGATGGATTGACATAAATAAAATAGTTCTTGAGTAGTCCTTCAATCGTGAATTCCCCTTTATTATAATCGAATGTGACGTGCAAAGTAGAAGAGGGATTAGATCGAGTTAGATTGTTTTCCTGGCTTCTATCCCTAGTCTCTACAATAATCCCCAAACTCCCATAAATATCCATTTGTCTTGGTTTATCGCCTGATCCAGATAGTTGCCCTACGCTGCTGGTGCATCCCCAGTCGACACTGACCTGCATTCTGGACCCTTAAGGATGCTTTCAACATCCCACGACGATAAAACCCTAAAAAGGAGGATACAATAGGAAGGACTCCAAGGGCTCGTAAGACATTTTTTGGAAAATCCAATCGCTTTCTCGATACACTAGTAGTTTTTGCATGAGTTGACGCAATTCATGTACAGGGAGGGCACATTCAAGAGTGTGATCGGTTGATGACTGACATTTGACAGATGATAATCTGATTCTGTCCACTCTGTGTACGACAAATTTCAGATGTTTCACCTCCAACAAGTAGTGGGTTATGGTGGTGACGTTGAATTACTGCATACCACATGTCACAGCTCTGTTTCTGCGGGCTTATCACGAAGTTTGTGTAGAGAGAACGAGATAATACTCCAATGATTCTCGTGAAGGGTAAGTAGATACGTAGGTACGTTCGTATGAATGGCTTTGTGAGTTGACAACTTGATACGATGCTCGAAGTCTCATTTGGGGAACTTCATGATTCAACGATGTGCGTTAAGATTCTATTACGTGCTTCAGTTATTGAGCCAATTAGATGTTCCTCGTGTTTTTCAGATATTTCTCTCACTACATACGGTACAGTTTCAGGAAAAATACTTCTAGTGTACAAAGAAAAATCTTGGAGAACAAAAAGAAACGCAATATCAAGTCGAAATTCAGTTCCTCTTTACTGGTACCCTACTGGAAAGGAATATCAAAATAGCTGTCCCTACTTATATCTCGATCCAAGACTGTTAGGAATGAGAAATTAATATTTTCGAGCTCTATTCTCCCGACTACTGATACCAATCATGTTGCAGACAAAAGGAGAACAAGGAGAGATATATCACCGGTTATAAATTCGCTGTGTCTACAAGCTCACGAAACCATATAACTCAGACTCTCTTTATGGCCTTAATACCTAAAGCCAGTTTGATTTACTTAGACAAAACAACTTTCCTATAAACTGCTTCACTACCATTGGAGAGTATGCGAAAGAGTCATAACGAAAACAACCTAGGAGTTTTATTTGTATTTCTTGGTCGGTGACTTCGCATAATGTTTTCCCAAGACTAACACCTCTGAGCCATCGTGATGATGATATTTCCTGAAGTATACACTTTATGAGATTGGAGGAGCTGAATCATGAAAAAAAAAACGTTCATTTGTTTTGATTTCCCTTGAATCACTGAAGAGCAGCATTGGTTTTCTCTGAATCATGACGACTTCAACATGTACAGCATGTATACAATGGGAAAATTATGCTTTTGCTGGAGATTGAACAATATTCGTGCAACTTAAATCAACCTCGTCTAATCCTCTGATCCTCACACGTTGTGAATCCTCAATCCCCAATGATGATTATCAATATCTGGATCATGTAATCTCTATCTGTATTCGAATTGAAATCCTCACCTAGTGATTGGAATGCTGCTCACAAATCTCTAGTTTCTTGGGTTCAATCCCTACAATTTCTAGTGAGCAAGGCCGATCCCCTCTGAGCCTTTCATCAATTCATGTCGTCAATATCGCTTTCAGGAGAATGTGGCACGTTTCCTAATGAATTAACGACTGAAGTCTCAAAATTATTAACTAGGAAATGCATTTTATGGAATATCCATCGGTTCCAACCCTAATTTCCTAGTTTTTATAAAACTCATACGTAAGGATCTGACGAGTAATGTAAGCATGACCTGATAATTTGCTATCTAGCAATGTCAACTCTGGATTCCTTGCTAACCATTCGACACTTTTTCTTCTCCACGATTCCTCAAAAATTAATCCACCAAATTATAGGAGTTTCTCACCCATAGTCTAGGCTTGTAATCCCTAGATCAGAATCTGAGCTGGTTTTCACCACTATGAAGGATACAAAATGTTGATATGTAAGCCATCTCAGCATCCGTTATGACCCCAATCAAAAAGTTGTCGACAGCCTGTCGATAACTTGGCGATGCAAATAAAATAGTGACTAAGTCTTGTTGAGAGAGTAGGACTGAGTGCAGGAACTCTGTACGAGACTTGAATTCGTCACAGTCGTCTACCTGAGTAAAGGGATTCTGAATAGAGAAACTTCGAATTCAAACACCAGAATCTTGTTGGCAATGAGAAATATGTGGCTTTTGAACCGTTTGCAAGAAGAACAATGTTGATGAAAAGTTTGTACCCGCGCTCGAGAATGTATCGAAAACTTCGCTTGCAGCTATTCGAGTGGCTGCGCCTTATTGAATTCAAAACGCAATTCAAATGTTTGTCTGGCTTGTATAAGCAAACTAGAAAATAACTATAAACGTGTACCATCTTCTGGTTGAGGCACGTGTTCTTACACTTCTCCTGACTTGTACAACTAACAGAACTAATTAATTTTTCGATGGTGCTCATGGAAAAGGTTATTACAAAACCCGACCGAATTGTTTCCATTGAAGTGGAAGACTGAAACTTCGAATTTCTAATCGTACAATTATACACTGTTTTAATTAAAATTTCCGTTGTTCTGGTGATCCCCTTGCAATTAATATTGCCTAACTGCTGCAGTTGAGGATATTGATGATGGTTCAGACTTTTCTTCTGGAATGGAAATTAAATATTAAGGAATAAGTTGAGATGGATGGAAATTCGATGCAATACTCATATGTTGAGATATTTTCTCGGTTTTGTCACAACTTTCTGTTATAACTATTTGCAGATCCCACCGAATAATATCGATCTTATTGAATTTCACAATTTCACTATCGCTAATTTAAAGAGTGTCTGTGATTATAAATAAACTATATCTATCATTAGGATCTCCAAATTCATTCGACTTGAAAAATTCACATCACTCGAGCGTTATGGTGATTACGAGAAAGATCTGCATATTTATGTTTCCGAGTAATTACTATACATTCAAATATTTTCAGGTGGGTCGTCTACATCGTATAAAACGAAGCTGAATTTGAATGTAATCAATTCATCTTTCCACACTGCAAAGCAGTTATTTTCTGAAAGAAATCTGAATGAAAGGAGCTGGGAATGTTTACTTTTGAGATGGAGGCTTGGAAAATCATTGAATCTCTTCCAAATGAATCAACTATTTGTTTTTTGTACCGGGTGACCAAGAAAAAATGTTGGACATATTTTTCACTCATACTTCCACTGATAGGGGGCGTGATAGCTTCAATCGGATGAATTTTCTAGAGGCTTTTCTGAGATATCTCCCAGTAATGACCCCTTACATTAATGTGACCATAATATTCAATTTTTTCGATAATATTCTCTTATTGTAGAACGTTAAATAAGAGCAGAGTAGACTTTTAAAACTATGAATATCAATTACTACAGTTCGACTTGACGATAGGAGATTTGGTAAATAAAATAAAGAAGCATTTATCAAGTAAAATGTACAGTTTTTGGTTTTGGTGGATTTCGACAAAAAAGAGAAAATTCTTGCTTTATACAAAACACGTTTTTTCATGTATTGCATGCACGTGTTTCCGTTGTGAATTTCAGAGAAAACGTGGATTTATAACCCCCATGCGTATCTGAGGTATTCACAAATCCAAGATTGTATACACGAAGCTGACGGATGGTCACAAATGTCAATGCGAGGAACACGCAGAATGGAAATACATACACTGCATCGACACAGAAAATGGTCTTCTTTATATTCCATTCATATTCTGGTTGACATTTCTTCACATCGAGTGCATCATCTTCGGAAATAATGAAAAATTTCCAATATACAGGGTGTTCCTTGAAGACTTTAACTCTTAACTTCTGATACACAGGGTGATAAAATTAAAAAAAAAAATTACAACTTGTAGAGAAAATGAAAAATTTCGTACATCACAAAATGCATCTTGATGCATAGAAGACCTTCCAAATTTTCTAAAAATGTCTAGAATATTATCTCAGTTTTTTTTTCATTCTTCATCACCCTGTACCTCAAAAATCAAGACATCTAGGACATACGTTCATAGGAAGTTTTTCTCTCAAAATCATCCCTTTAAATATCAGCATGTCTTTAAGGAACATCCTGTATAGTGACTGTTGATGTACGTTAGAATAATGATAAAAGTAATTAAAGATTACTATAAAATTACTTTTGTATACACTTCATTTCAATAGAAACAGTTTATCATCATTCCCAATCATTATTATATAAATTACAATATAGAAATAAACCATGGTTGGTCAAAAGAACAGACAAATGCATAAAAATTCGCTAATATCTTATGTTGTGAAGCATTTGTAACATCGATTTTTGACCATAATCTCGGCCTTAAATCGTTTATAATGAATTTTTATCGGTGAGAAAAGATCAAGAAAATATATTGAAGAATCTCGTGTTAAAATTTGAGACTAATCGGTTCAACCGTTTTCGAGTAATGGTGGTCACTGACTTTGAAAACACCATTTTGAGGAAAACGCGTTTGAAGTTTGAAAAGCACTCTCAAGCACTCTGAAACGCCTTCTCAAATTCGCGTGTAACTTCGAAAATATTCACTGGAACGTTATCAAATTTTCTGTCTGTATTCTTGAATACAATTTTTTTGGAAAAAAACTTTCAAATATTATTATTTCCAAAACACATCAAAACATTGTATCGAGTATATACTTTAGAAAAAAGTCGCGAAAATCGCATATAGCTAGTCAAATATTGCAAAAGATGAACTATGAAATACAGGGTGTTTCAGAATTGCACGGCAATATTTGAGGTACGTATTCTCTGGTACAAAATAAGGAAAGAAGTTCCTATGAACGTGTGTCCGATCTCCATTATTAGCTGAGTTACAGGGTGTTGAAAGTAAAAAATATATAATATTATATGTACATCAATTTTTTGGAAATTCTAACTGTTTATAACCCCTCAAAACAGTTACTTGTGTAAAAGTGTCCATTTTATTCTATTCCCCCTATGAATCAAAATCAAAAGCGATACGAAATCCAAGAAATCCCCTTACCGACATCAGATAACTGTCATAAAATACGTTACGTCCATTTCCAACCCACAATTCGGAGGAACCTTAATAGCTAAACTACTACCTCGATCCGCTTCATCCTTCTAGTAGTTACAGTACGAGCTCGTACAGATTGAATATGTCGTACGTCTCCAACAATTTTCATAGCTGCACTTCCTCGTGGTAGTAAAACGGTTTACTATTTCTCTCCACATCTGAACATTCATTCCTACATGAGTAATATCGAATCGAATGGCAAAGCGAAACGCAAGCAGTAGGTAAGTGTGCCTGTGTGATAATGAAAATTTATTCAGCAACGAATGAGATGGGACAGCTTGAAGGAGAAAATCCCACACGTGTGCTGCTCATGAGCGGATCTTACAATATACAGGGTGGGTCGAAAATTGAAGCGAGCTTTTTGAGGTGATTGAGATATTGCAAGAAAAAGAAAAGTTCTGTGAATAAACTTCTGAAAGCTGAAAGCCACAATTTATGACATGGTACTAGACCACGGGCTTACACACAGGTATGGAAACCTCGGCATTTTTGAGTGGTGGGGGTATGATCACGTAATTAATCATTGACAGTTCGTTTTGTCAACAAAACAAATGGTTAGGACTCGGATGATGAATGAACTCAATGACAGGATCCGTATTGTCACAAAGCTGATCAGATCTGATTGATGATTGGTTGACAAAGTGACGAAAAGGGGCCAGAGCTACAGTTGGCGGAACACCAGATTTTCCTCAATGTTTGAAAACAGAACCTGTCATAATGGGCTGTCAGATAACATCCCCTTAATAAATCTCATGTATTCGATTGAATATCATATGGGTTTAGCACAAAAATTTAAAAAATACATTCAAGGTTGAAGTGTTCAAATTTTTCTAAGCGAAGAGTGTTCAACGAACGAGTCCAGAATTCTTCGTTATTTGATTCTGGCCATTTAGAATCCCCCCTGAATGTCTGGTCATTTGAAGTTTCCTCTAGAAGTATGTTCAATTTTAACTCCACTGGGAGTCTTCTCTTTTTGAAATTTGCGAGAAGTCTGGGCATTTTGAATTCTTCGATGTTTGATTGTTGATTTGGTCTGGAAAATTCAATGCACAGATCGTCCACTTCTCAAGTGTCATTATGGAAATCTTAGGATTAGTGCAGTTTCGTAGTATAATGATTTGAAAATGAATTCAGAATATATCTCATAGTTTCGAAAATATCGCAAAAACTAGAATTTGGACACACAACCTGATTTTTACTGAAAATATCAACATTTATGAAGGAGAATAATTATACAGTATTTTCCAGGCAGTCACGAAGTCACATCAGAAATTCCTAAACCCAATTCTCGACAGTGTAACCACCATCAAAATACCTGAACATTCGAAACTACATAAATTCAGATACAGTTATTTGTCGCCAAAGGGACTGCGACTACGAACAATGTAATCAACAATTTTTCCCAAGGCAACTGAATATCGAAAACGGGCCAAAACGATGCAATCGAATTCGTAATTGACAGTATTGTCAGTCATTTTCATGACCCAATACGTTCGGATATACGTCCATAGGAATCCAAATATTAGCATATCAAGAAACTCCCTGTATGTTAATGGAGCAATCACGTTTGAAACATCGAAATATATACGTGGCGTTCCATTTGAAAAAAAAATAGCTTGTGAAAGGAATAATTCGTTAACGAGTCTCATTGCTGCACATCGGAAACCAGGGCATCTTCACCAACAGCTTCACTCCAGAATATCGCTTCTTTGATAAAAGATTCTCTTTGATATACATATTATAAATACAAATAAGCCAACACCAGCGGAATATTGCATTATTCAATGAGGGAGCCAGCACTTACTAACATAATCGATAGCTGGTGTGTTTTGATTAGCACTTTTGTAGGATAATTCTCTTTGTTGTTTGATCGAGGAAAAATTGAGTTCAACACCATCAAGATTCTGGCAAACCGAAAAAAATGTTGTTCAGTACCATGCTGTCAAAATGTAGCCAACATCTCCAACTCACGAATCTCAGATTGAAGAACCTCACTTTCAAAACTAGTTTGAAGTAGTCGCTGATGAAGACGACTAACTCCGCGAGCAAAAAACACAACCTTCTCACCGATGAGTTCTTCATACTTGATTGATTTGTTGTCCATAGGAAACAGTAATACTCGATCATTTGTACATAACTCTAAAGTGACACTTCAGAATCATCATCAAGAATCTGATGATATACAATATTTGGTAGAATGAAAAATGCATCTTACATATATCTACTGATAGAAGAAGGTGTCTGGACAGGATTCACACTCAGAATAGTCTGTTGAAAGCTTCTACGATTATGATTAGTAAAGGGAATCACTGCTGTCACAATAGACTTCTGCAGCATTCCTCGAACTGTCTTCAAACCCACTTGGCTTGAAATTATGTAACACTTAAATTTTGAGTATGGTATTTCATGTGTTCATGATGATTTCGCAGTTTTCGAAATTGTCGTTTTTGTTAGACACCCTGTATATGTGGATAGATGAATCGATACGGTCAATTATTTTGTATGTACCGGTGATATTCGCATGGATACTTATCCGGATAGGTCATAGTAATACCTGATTTATATTACTCCATCATGACGAAATATTGAATTCTCATTGTTCTAGCAGGATATTTGTTGGGACTTTCGCCGAGTAACTAGCTTCATGGTCCAGTTGGAATTGAGAGAATAATAAATGATCATTAGCGATGGCAATCTCTCTCTACGCGGCTGAACGGAATTATTTCCAACCCGTTCACAAATTCTCCTTTGACCCGATGAATAACATGAAACTTTCGCGACTATAGAGAAGTTTTGCATCAGTTCCATCTTCAAAAACATCTCTAGGATACGATTGAATATGCGGTAATGAATCTACATACGAAACAACTTGATTCAATGCGAGGCTATACCGATTCGACACTTTCAGAAAATCGATTTCCTCTGACTTCTCTCTGAAATTATCCTGTGAAAGGGGCACATCAGTACACAATGATAATTTGCTTTTGGGGGTACTTTTATTTTCTGGATGTGCCGTCTGGAATGCTCATTATGCGAAAGCGGTATCAGAAATTATTAGCAGTAGTCGAATCTGAATTAGCAATCTGAATAATTAAACTATGAAAGGCTTTAATTGAATGCCGTTGAGCTCTTATTCTGAACAAAAGTGGTCTCAGAAGAGGGTCAAGAGATAACTGTACTAGGTAATGAGGGGTAATTTTTTTGATTACTAGGAAACCACTACTGTGATTCAAATCATAATACGAGCTATGTTGAGAATGACGAAGAATTTCAACACTCAGTATCATCAGTTCCAGTTGAATACAATGAGAAATTAATTAAATAGAAGTTACAGTCATGGGATCTGGTAATGGTTGAATATCTTCCAGTATATCTCAATATCGCAATGACTTGTATTGTATTCCTCCAAAAATTCCTGGAAAAAGAGGTTGCGAAATCATTATTTACACCAATGGATCAATATATTCCAGATCTGAGAAAGGTTCGGAGTCGTACCACATTCCCTTGCATAATTTAGACTTCACCCAGTATCACGAGAATGAAAACAACTTTGTTTCTCTACAAAATTTCAATACATCAAGTAGATAGTTCGGAGTACGTTAAGGTTTGCAGTATGTTTCCCAAGTTGAAAACTTTGGGTCTAAACAACTTCATCGACTAGAGTTTTCATTATAAAAATATACTGGATATTTTGAAGCTATTGCTCATTTCACCAATTCCAGTATACCAGTTATAATCACAATCTTGGATCATTCCAAATACAGATTGTGACAAGTGATAAGCAGATAATTTATACATGAAACCAGGAACAGAGACCAGAAACCAGAACAACAACACTAGTATAATCTGAGGAAAAGAATGCATTTTAATCTTGAATATTTCCACTATATCATTGTTTATATTTCACGATGATAACCATTGAACTATGAATAAACACGCCATATATTCAATGATTTTTAATAGCGCATCTTCAATCAATAAGCTATCATTTCCAGTTATTTTGACAATCCAAACTTTGACATTCGTGTGACTGTGATTTATTTAGCTATGACTTCAGGTACAAATGCTGTTTAATACAAGGCGTTTAATAATGGAAACATCCATATTTGATATACACGTGTTTAATTCAGAATAAAAGCCATTAAAGCCTCAGACCTCTATCTTGGCAATCGGTAGTCCTAAAATTTGAGCCCACACAACCCCCCTGAATCCACCCCTGTTCGCTGTACTGTATTCTGTGGAGAACGCTTCCTGGATGCAATTCCTGGCATTACAAACTACTCCCGTTACCTCGACCTCAGTTTCCACAATTACTTTAATCACAAAGACAATCTTTATTATCATCCATTACTCACCGCATTGGCTAGAAATTTGGACCAGAAAAGTATTCCCATGGGAAGAGTAGTGGCGCAGCAGACAGCGGAGGAAAGTTACAAGGCGGAAATGTAAATAAATACTTATGGGCACTACTCCAACCACAACATGAATATAAAATAGTTCTGGGAAAAGTTTTCGCGAGTTTGTAGTTTTATTCGGTTCTCTCATATACGTAGTGCCAATCGAGATTCGAAAAAGGCATACTAACGATTCCATTCGGTGACTATTCAATACAATTCATACAGTAACATAATCTGTCAAAGGTCAACTTCATCTGTCAACTATCAATGTCAACTTCACTTGACAAATGTCAATGTCAACAGCATATGTCAACGGTGTATTTCGAATATTGCTGGATATTGAGAGAGCATTACAAGTTCTTCTTCGACGGCTTGTAATGCTATCCATTTGGTCTGTAATTAGATGTGAAGAGGTGGATTATGTGGTTTTGCCTATACCCAATATATATTTTTCCGATGCTGTATAAAAATCCGTACACGAGATTCGAATCTGTC
The DNA here is from genome assembly GCA_037013635.1 of Plagiodera versicolora. Lineage (NCBI taxonomy): Eukaryota > Metazoa > Arthropoda > Insecta > Coleoptera > Chrysomelidae > Plagiodera > Plagiodera versicolora. The sequence continues at coordinate 293,291 of CM072990.1, forward strand.
AATATAGATGGAAGCTTCAATGTGGAATATAGATATTTGTTCAATCAATAACTCACATTCTCCTGGTGATGAGAACGCGAATTGTATTCTTTTTACTATCGGGATAAGTGAAAACTCTCAACTTCTTTCCATTTATCCTTTCCATCCATATATTCTCAGATTCAATTTCAGCAGGATACAATATTTATTTCGTGAATATCTGAAAAGCCCCAAGAGATAAAGAAAAAAATGATGAAAGCGGGAAATATGTCACATATATCTAACTTAGCTTGGTTGTCTGCGTTTCTTCTCCCATGCTCTGCGAACGTATTTATCACACCAGGAACAAGTGATGTGTCACTTTTTTTCAATAACAAATGCGAACGAAAAACATAACAAAAATAGAGGAGACATTACACGTTACCTTCATGTTCGAGCTTCAATTTGTAACGTCGAAATATCGATGATAGGTTGGTTTAGTGTTCAATATATGATCCCACATTCAAATATGACCCAGTTGAATTCAGTATATCTTTACGTACCTTAATATCCGGCTCAGCCTATGTCTGTATAGGGTAAATATACCCTTAGGAACACCCTAAAAGGCAATCGCATTTCGTGTCAGGCCTCAGTAGCGTGCAATGTTAGCTATTTCAGTCGTTTGATAGGAACTTGAAGATTCAAAAAACATGTAACTAGGATATACACAAGGTTATAACAAGTTTCAACGCACATTTTTCTTTCCACAATTCCCTTATTTTGGAATATGATATTCATTGCGTCGATAACAAGATTTCAATAACAAATGTTTATTCAAAATAAAAAACAATCCAAATTCTACCAAACTATTCCTCAAGAAAACATCGGAGGAATCAAACCAAAACAAATGTGTGAATATTTAACATTATCATTCATTGCTTATTGTGATATGGCATATGACAAGTTGTTTCTTGAACTCCATCACCATTCAGAATGATGGAGAAGATTCAAAAATGAGTTCCTCCCATCCAACATGTGATACATCGATCTAGTTTCTAAGCTGATACAAGTACCATTAAAAAGTAAGAATTGACATCGACGTTGACCTAACACAGATAAAAATATCAACGTAAAGTAACATTCTGAATGTAAGATCACTATAGTTTTTCACAAACTGTATTTACATCAAAAAAAAAGGCAAATCACAAAACTACTCATTCGTATTCAACTAGAAATATCAAAAAACAATGTGTCTACTCCTTTCATTACAAAATATATTGGCCAACAATTGCCAACAGAATAGAGAAATTTAACAAACAACTTTTTCTACAAAATTCAATAAATTTCTCATTTCATATTTCCTGCAGTTATTATTTCATTTATGCTCTTTTCTTACATCTCTGTGTAAACTATAGTATCTATTTCATTTACAATAGAAGCATTTACAACACAATCATAATCATCTTCTCGTAAATTGTACAGGGTGGGCCAAATTGAACACTCATGAAGGGAAAGTCCTGTTTCTATGCTAGATAGATGAAAACTGACGGCTGTGTCTAGAAGTCAATTTTTATGTCAATCTTCATGGTGAAAACAGCATATCGATATCTATAACGACCGTTACAGCATGTTTTCCAAAAATGTGCATTTTCGAAAGGTTGCTGTAACTTCTATACAGTTGAAAATTTTCAGAGCACTTTTCACGTAGAATTCAATTGTTTAATAGTTGTAATTTCTAAGATTTGATTGTGATTTATTGATTGATTGAAATAAATAGTAGTATGTAATAATCTCTCTGCCAGCTACAGAACTTCGTAGCAACGCATTCTCAATTTCTGGATCTAACTAGAGTCTAGTTTCCGATTGAGGTTTGCCGACTATAGTTTTGGTGGTCCTTCATTGGAGTTTTTTCAATAATCTCACCCCAAATTGGTTCAGTTTGAACTGCCTGTAGTTCAATTACTTCGAGTGTCGTTTATATTTCCAAATTATCGCAAAAAAATGTCCCTAATGACATTCAATATGTTGAGAAGCTCGTATCTCAAGTTTTCTATTGAATAAACACTTTTCGATCCAATCGTCATTGATATTCAATAAAGGATAACTATCAGAATCCATAACATATTTCTTTTTAGAGGTATTCAAGTAGATAGATAGATATTTATTTCATTCTACAGTGTTGTTACCACTCGTTTGAAAAGTAAGTCATACATACAATAAAATACATTGCAATACAATACAATTAGAAAAATAAAAAACAACACGTTGACACTGATGTTCTCTCAAAACCATGCCATGTTCGAACTACGTGACCCAAAAATAATTCTAAAATGATAACGTGTTTCATCTGTACTCGAGTATAGTCCATCACCATTTTCTCGAAACAATAAAATCATAATCTTCGTAATAACATCAAATATATGCAGTCCTGTTTTGCGACAGTGTTTCATTTTGACAGCACAGCTGGTGGAGTAGCCACAATTCCAATCTTCCTTGGATTTGTGATGCTTATATACGGCAGGGTAGGGATTTCATCCCGGATAGACAGATGGATCAGTTGAACGAAGCTTATTACGACACTATCACGACTGACTGCTTGTTATACTCTCCTTTCTGCTCTTCTTGTAGCTACACTGGACTAGAGAATCTAGCAAGGAGTTTTTCAGGCCGTTCTCGAATGCATATAAATGTAGTATGTAGAAGAAGAATGAATGTAATGAAGGTAGGTCTAATGCATTGCCAAAAATAATTGAAAGCAATCAAAACCCAAGCTCAAAACATGGATAACCAGGTGAAATCATCGATTCATTTGCCCTGATTTACAGTTTCCCAGAAAGAACGTACAAAAAAAAGGCAGTGATGCACATATTAATTCATCAAGATTTCTTCATATCATCAGCATCCAAAGTATTCGAAATATCATCAATAAACTTCTTGAATATTAAAGGTCGTAGATTAGATCCCTGTGGTACTCTTGACCCAGCTAATTATTTTCTATCCTCCTTTGTTCGATGAGTATGAAGAGGATGAATTCATTATCGCATTATACAGGGTCACTCACGGTCGATGGTAGGTTAGACGTAAATGAAGAACGGGACCTAGGATTATTCTGAAAATTTGGTTTTTCGAGTAATCAGTTTTGTTTTATCTATCTGAAATATTTCCAGCGTTGCGGCGTTGCCGCTTCTATCGAAAAGTAGCAACAACTTTGTTATTTCAAATGGAACACCCTGTATTTCATTCCATTTTTCGTTCCTCTAATACTTTTCCATCATTTCCGTGTGATACTTCCCTATACCCATCTCGAAAGTTTTCGAGAAATTCATTAATTTCCTTGTTTTTCGTGCAAAACATAGCTTCAATTAAATGTTTATTACTGCGGTATTTGGATTGGTAGAATGCTGAAATTTTGGGAATTGTTTACCAATGTCCTGTGTATCAATTATGTCTGAGGAAATTCGTTCTCCATTATACAGGGCCGTTCTAATTTGATGATTTTGACGATAGATAAAAAAATTGTGAAAAGTGCATTTTTTCAAATGGAATGCCCTGTATATTATTCAATATTCTGAAAGACAATTAAAGCTCCTTTCAAATGATATATTATGATCCTATACCTAAATAGTCAGGTTTTCGAAAAAAAAAATTCATACATATTGATAAAAATGAAGTAGAAGAACATAATACAGCATATTGAGATATTGAAATATTTCAACACCATTTTAGGTGTACATCGTGAACGTAATATTTCCTACGTTAACGTATCTAGGAACAGCTTACGTACTTTGATTAGTTCAATAACTCTCTATTGAGTGTTTCATATGTATATTCGTTATTATCACATCATAAAACTGTCGAATCTGCTTTTCCACTATGCTGGCTATTTTCTCATAAATAATATCTACTGAACCTTGTGGAATATTGAAATCCGGAAATCTAATAGACGATTCGAATATCTCCGTGTAGATAAATACACAATTTCCCTGCTGCAAATATTCCAGCACAGAATTCTGTGACTATAAAACAACAAAACTTCGTCCCCTGGATATGCTTGTTGCGATTCGGGCTGTCCAAGTTATTTCACGCGCCGTAGAATTTCACACAAACTCAAATTTATTTTGCATAAATGTAAGCAAATAAAGGCTACCGTCACCCATAACGATATTATTTCTGAGAAAGCGGAGAATAAATGCCCGAGTGCAGGTGTATTTGTTTTCGGAGCTCTGACATTTTTTCGATGCACACCGAATTGGAGATTGTAAAAATCTCGACGACATCTGGTGGTGAAATTGCGAACTTTCGTAGACGGTTATTGTTTGTTAACAAGGTGCTTTCAATAAAACGTGTTGAAGTATATATTTATTAGTGATTATTTGGGGTTATTAATATGAATAGAGAATTCAGCTAATATATCCTAGTCATTGTGACACTTCCGGTTTCTTCGGAAGTGACGTCATCTTTGTTATTTCAAGTAGAAGTAGAACATCCCATATTTTTCATGATTTCTGAATTCCTGTTATCATTTCAATTCAATTTCATGTATTATATATACCCTATATCTAAAATTGGCCTTTTCTGATGAGTTATTGAAGTTTTCCTAAAAAAAGTGACAGATGCAGTTCATCAATCATATGGTTTTTTATGTAGATTCCAATTTTTTGAGATATGCATTAATTAATCCATGGATATTCAAGGTTGATATTTTGCACCAATTACATTTCCTAAAGTATCGACAGGGTATACGAAAAAGCCGATTTAAAGTGTGTTCAAATAGACACCAAAATTTCCATATTCATATCTTCGTACTTACTACTGAAAATCATGATGTTGTGTGAATCAGCTTCAGCAGCTTCAATTACCAGATTGATGCCATACCAAAGGATCTGCCTTTCTGTAGTAAATTAATTAGAAAAATAAATAAGGATTTTCCAAACAACCGTAGGCCTAAGGAATTTCAATGAATGGCAGGAAAAATGGGAGAAAATCTCCCCGTTAAACATCCACCGGCTAATAAAAATCCCAATCGAGATTCTTTGGAACCTGAACATCACAGACTTTTCAGGCGATAGCTGCGTTATTGCCTAGGCAGGCATCCAAATAATAAAAAAGAGAAGAATTGGTGAGACGAAATTCATTCGATCAAGCTTTATTAGCTACTTCTCAAGGATCCATTTTTGATTGATTAATAAAATAAATATTCCATCTATTTTTGCATTCAGTTAGAGACGTCCAAATTTCGATTGTATTTCATTATATTATAATATCGATAATTCAACAATAATTAATGTAAAAAAATTGAGTCAAATTGATGAATGGCATTATCAATTATCAAGGTTGTGTTGTACAGGATATTATGAAGTACGTGGCCAAACTATTTTGTAATGATGTTTTGCTTCAGACACATCCTATGGTATCTCAGAAAAACACTCAATACATAATTCGAAAAAGAAATAACCAAAGCATCATTAATTTTTTGTCACCGTCTTCCAAAGTTTCGAATCAGATGAGTAGTGAAATAAAATAATCAGAGATTCTTTTATCATTCTACATCAATACTGTCACCAAAATTTCATCTTCAGATATTCAATAATTGTCCTTCATGACGTGTACTTGTATGTTCATTTTATAATCAATTGAAGGGTGTCATCAAATATTATTCCGAATACGTACATCATGACAGTGCGATAATGAAAATCAATTACGAAGTAATGAAATGAAGGGTCTTGTCAATGCATAGCTATGACTACAATCATCATGAACCTGAACATAGCATGTCCATATTGATGAATGTATTATTCCTAAACAGAGTTAGTTTCAGATGCGATTCCCATTCGATATTATTGACAGTTTGTTTTAGAATCAAACATATATAAGAGTTTCGATTAATTCAGAAACTCAATCATTTATTCACCTACTTTATTTTTCTACTCATAGGTTGTTGAAGATTACTGATTTCCAGAGTATAATCATATATTATTGGAAAGAGGAGTATTAGATTTATATTTATTTCACTGCCATTATTTCGTAGCACTAATGTGTAACATAAAACTACCGAATCTCGAGAGACCGTAAAGCTATTCGAGATCAGCCTCATTAAACTGACCACTGATAAAGTTCCACCAGAGAGTACATAAAGCGAGTTCAGAAAAAAAAGCGGGAAACACCAGATGACTTCGTAGATTTTCTACAAAGCGAACTTTGAACGTATACGAATTCAACATAAAAAATACATGACAGGAGTCAAACATTTCGCCCTATTTGAGAACGTTGGCAAAAATGCTCACAAGTTCAAAAGCAACATGGTGTCGCCATCTATTAGTACTCCTATCAACTAAAATGATCACATTTTTATTTTCGCATTTTGACTGATACAATTTTGTTCATCTTTTGATTTGTATTAATATTGAGTAAGTAATTCATACATATACATCAGATGAACATCTTATTTATCATTGCAGAAACCCATTACTTTCCAAACGACTTGTAAGACCGATAATACCTGCGGATTTGAATCCAATAAAATTGGCAGTCCCCCTCTGGATTATAGCTCGTAAAAGTTAAACTTTTCATCGTTTTACGGCTCTCCACAACACTGAACTTATTTAATTAAGTTGGTTTTACATTTTTCGGCCGTGTATTCGAGAAACTTCGTGATATTTATTTAAAATTCAGGGGGCAAGTTTGGGTGAACAAAATGGAAAATGTTTCGTAGGTAATAATAATACTTCAATTGTTTCATCGTTAATATTACTTCAAAATATCACAATAATAAACAGGTTTGTATCATATCAATAACATCTCACATCAACTGTAATTAATAAAAAAATATATTAAATTGATCAAAGATTCCAATTACCCTTTCAATACTGTCAATTCATGAGATAATATCAACCAATAAATCGAAATGACCTTTTTTAACCTCAAATCATTAGGTGGCGACATCTAGATAAAATGTATAAAAAACTGTCGAATTATATCACCAATGTATCATATAAAATATGTAACCTTTTTTTTTTCTTTATTTTGGTTTGTGATTCTTAGACCAAAATACGTAAGTACAAAAAAAAATTATCAAAATCCAAATCGCTAAATGTGTTTACATGATTTATGACATATTCTCATTCCCTTGCAGTCTACTTTTCCCTGCAATATTTCTCTACTCATTTCCCCTTCAGAAAAATTTCTCATGTAGAACTATTCTGATTGTTAATTTGCACATTATTCTGAATGTTTGGTTGTATTTGTATGAATTGAGGTGAAAAACTCTGAGTATTAAGTGAAATGAATTGAGGCATGTCAAACAATACTGGCTGGAACATCAAAAACTGATCACCAACATCAAAGTTAGAATTATTCGTATTTATAATATACTGAGTACATTTCTGAATACTCGGTTGATCATCAATTTTAGCAGGTGGCATAGTTTGGAAATCACAGCTTTCAGAATTGTTGCTTCTTTGAGTTATGCTTTCCCCCTGAAGTCTTGTTCCACTGAATTGTTTCACACTACTCAATGCATTTGCTTCACTTAATTGTATCTGGTTTGAAGTATCATGACCAAGTCTTGAGAGTAATCTCTTGGCTTTCTCTGCATTTTTGATGGATACAGCAGGACCATTCTGAACCATTGCTGCGACCAATTCAGGAAGTTTCTTGTTGGGTTCAATGATCCTTCTAGGAATGTCCACTTGAGGTTCACACTTGTGAACAAAGAATGAATTCACTTGGGTAGTGTCTACTGGATGCAAATGAATGAAATTCATCTAAAAACAGCATGAAGATATAACATTGTAATTGTTGAGTTGAAAACCTACTTTGACAACAATGTTCAAACCCAGTTTGAGGTGTTTGTGAGTCCTTTTTGCCACGAAATTATCAGAAAGTACTTTCAAATCTAAAGTCCCTTTACATCTAGTTGGGTCAAACAGCAGCTCCTTTTTGACTTCTCCACCCTGTGTCCAGCATTGGTACTGTTTTCTAAATCTAATTTTTGGCCCAGTATTTGAAATTTTCTTCACCCAAACTGTTTCTGTTGTCTGGGAGAATATATCTACCCATTCATCACACAATTCATTGAAATCTTCGTTATTTCTCGGTATTTGTGTTCTGAATTTTGCTTCGAAAGATCTTTCGCTTTGCCATACAGCTTCTATGATTTCAAATTTCCTCTTTATTTTGGTCAATATTTGAACTAATTCGTTGTGGTGCTTATCTTCAGCCAACCAATGAGCAGTATTTACTTCTGCCATTTTATCAACACTATTTTCTTTTTCGATGACATATGAAACGAGAACTAGAAAGGACTAAAATATCGACCACAATGTTCCTCCAAACATATATAATCATTCGAAATTCGACTTTATCATGTGAGGTCATAAGGAGCAACATTATGTCTTCAAACGAAATTTCATGAGCCGTATGTCTACTATTAAAAGAAAGTGGATATATGTCCGTTATGCGTGCAAATAGCTGTGGATCACTAAACAATAATGAAATTCAGATTATTCGGAAGTAGTAATGACAAAATGGAATCGTTTTATCAGGTCTATCTTTATTCTACCCATCATATGCTTGCTCTCTATAACATTGATGAAACCGATTGATTCCTAGCCTATTCTTCCGTGGATCGGACCAGCATCAACGGCCAAGATTTGTCAACGTAATCGAAATGTCAATGTCTTGTATTTGTATAAATTTGTAGGTTATATGTTTTTGAAAATTTAAATGAAAATTCCAAATTTTATCAAAAGTGTTCTTTTTGGAATACCTGTAGGTATAACATTCATAGATGTATTCGGCTATGTAGCCAGGGTTGATGGAATTTCTATGCAACCAGCCTTAAATCCGGACAATACCCAAACTGATTATGTTTTTCTAAGTAAATGGTCTGTTAAATCATATATTATAAATCGTGGAGATGTCATTTCACTAATATCCCCGAAAGATCCCACACAGAAGATTATCAAAAGAGTTGTTGGAGTTGAAGGTGTTACCTAGGTTGAAAATATTTTTCAACTGCATAAATTCTGTTCTTTTCAGGTGACATAATAGCTACATTAGGTTATAAAAAAGAAATTATTCGTGTACCACAAGGTCATTGCTGGATAGAGGGTGACCACACTGGTCATTCTATGGATTCAAATAGATTTGGACCAGTTTCATTAGGCCTAATCACTGCCAAAGCCACCTGTATAGTTTGGCCACCATCCCGGTGGCAACTTTTGCCTTCCTTTGTACCTGATGAACGTTTACCATTGAATTTAATATCTAGTTCATTATTAGGGGTTGCTCATTTCTGATACTACTCATTGCCAAAATGCGAGCCTTATCTTTAGTGAAAAAATTTGAATTTGAGTTTTCTGGTAACATAGCTAGGAATGCTTTAGTTCTAGGTGATGTTGATAATGATGGATGTAATGAATTAGTGGTTGGCAACCATAATGGAGAAGTCTCAATTTTCAAGGTAAGTACAAAGATTTCAGTGATATTTCTCCATAAAATTCTACTCCTATTTCAGGGAAAATTCAAATTTCAAACAATCTCGAAACTCTCATTTGTCAGTTGTATTGCTATTGGGGATGTTATGAACCAGAATAAGAATATCTTGATAGTTGTCACTGGAGACGGTTGGTGTTACCTTTATGCTGCTCCTGAACATACAATTTCTGATTTGACAATAAAGGAACCCATAGAGCAGGTCAGTTGATTGTTACCATTAGTTCATTTCACTTTACTAGAGTCATTGGTTTTGTTGCTTATTATCAGCAATGTATTTTCAGGTTGATGGTCAGACAAGTTCAACCCCAGAAAGTGCCCCAACTAGTGGAAGTAATAGTGCTTCCAAAACTCCAATTAAAAAAGAGTTAGTATGTGTTCATAAACAGAGAATTCCTGCAAACGCCAAGGTTGGTACTTTTCAAATAAAGTAGTATCATTTGTTATGCAGAATATTTCACAGCACCTTATTCTGGGTGATATTGATGGTGATGGTTATACAGAGATGGTTCTAGGACTCACAGATAGAGTTGTTAGATCATACAGATGGATGCCTAATCCAGACCAAAGTGTTTTAAACATTACAAACACCAATGTGGATTTTGAACCATCAGAAAAAATTCTAGGTATGTTTGATTTGTTCCCCTGTTGAAATATTTTCGTTCTGGATGTATTTTTCAATCTTGGTTGATTCAACAATGTTTTTTATCCGGTAATCAATGTCCAAATCAATTAATTCAAAATTAATTGTCTATTTCTTATAGGTAAATTTGTTGCTCTGAACAAATGGGAATGTGCAAATCAAATAGGTTCCATAACTTTACATCATTCATCAGATGGCAAAGCATCAATTCTAATCGCTCAACCTGGAGGAACATTCATGAGAATCAGATGCCCATCTGATGATCTTAGTAACCCAAGAGATTTCGAAAATTCAGGCCACAGTCACTCCAACAGGTACCTGAAAAATCGATTATTGTTTTCTTTATATCAACACAAATTCCTAACTTTTTAGTTCTGGAGCTGAAGTCATCTCTGGTACAGTAGACTATCAATTCTTAGGAATTTCTCGTATGAGAAATCCGAATATTTCCACCGAAATTTTGGGAGATTTTCAACGACAAAGTGATCCAGCTGGTATCCCTGGTGAAAACAAAGGGAAACCTTATGCCCTAGCTACACTGGACGGTACAATTATGTTGCTACAAGATGAAGTCATTTTATGGTAAATAAATTTTTAAATCAAGATTAGGCCAGGTTTAGTTGAACTTTGTGCTGATACAAAAAAATGTGTGTCAATAATTTAATTATTCATCAAAAGGCAATCCTACATTTGTTTCAAATCTGTTGAAAAATATTGTATTTGGAATGTTTCTGAAAAATATCAAGAAATGTCCGAAAAAACTTCACTTGAAAACCTCTTATTGAGCGAGACTTTAAAAACAACGCTCCTCGTTTCGTCATTTGTACTAATATTCGACGCCTGTTGTACTACTTTTCGGGCTTTTGCGGAATTTTCAGTCAGTTCCGTCCACAAAATTGTACAAGTATTGCGCTAGTAATAAAATCTATATCTTATGGTTGTTATAGATTTTGTTACAGCTAAAAATTATACGTGGGGCTAAATATTTATTTTTTCGGTGCGCCGACGATGTGAAGAAAAATGATGAATAACGTTTGGGGACGTTCAGGGGGTCGTGGTATTTTTTTCAATTGTAATCTCGCTCATTAAAACGTGTTCAAAAGGATATCATGACATCCTTATTGAAATGAGCTTCGCATTTTGCATTGAATTTTCAACATTGAAAATAATTCGAAATCTCTTAATCAATAATCATTAATTTCTCAGGGCTTTCGCAGTAGATCACCAAATATTCGCGTTAACCAAATTAGACGTGACAGGTAACGGATCGGACGACATTGTCGTGTGTTCGTGGGATGGTCAAACGTACATTCTGGATCAAGACAAGAACTGTGTCAGGTTCCATTTGGATGAACCTGTACAAGCTTTCCATAGCGGGTTTTACAGTGTCAAACCTACTGAACCAGACGTCACCTGTCTTGTTTACATCAACTTCAAAAATACGGTCAGTATAGTCAATTTGCTGCGACAACTTCTCAAGAATAATTGACATTGTAATTTTTCCATTCTTCTAGATTGTTATTTATTATGATCTCCCTCTCAAAGAAATGACTAGCAAAAATTTTGAACCAGATCCGGAAATTCTGTGTAAGCTTTTCGTCAAAGATAATGATTCAGCCGAGGCAGCATTGGGAGTAGTGGAAAAAATGGACAAAAAGGCGAAAAAAGAACTAGTAGAGCGTCTATTGTACAGTGTTTAGTCTTCTCATGTTTTTACAGCTTATCGTTAAGTTTATGGGATGTATACAAATAGCACAACTAAAAATAAACGAGTTTAAAGTAAACAATATTTCATTTAATATCAGACTTGAAATTAATAGGCCTTATAACTTAGTGAATCTACAACAGAATTCTATGTTACGGCGAACAATTCCACTTACAAAATATCACTGCTGAAAGTTCAGCGGAAATTTCGTAGTCATCAGAAAAATTTGATTCATGCAAATTTATGATAGCTGTAAAAATCATTCATCATATATGAAAGATCGGATCACTGTCCTTCAAGTTTATCTCAACATATTGGCTCTAATATGGTCGTGATAATACTCCAGAGACAGAAGAAAGTTCCCTTTGAATCGTTTCAATTGCATCCATCATCCGTATATGATATCGAAATTTGACACTGAATCGTTTTCAACGTGACTAAGTTCATCGTTTCGCTATAACGTAGAAAGCAATTTCTACAACGACCACTGAAATTTAAACATAAATATATACAACACCACTACTATTGTTGCCATGGGAAATTCACGAAACCTAACCTAAGATATGTACATAAACGTTAACAAATTATCTCGAGATGTTTCGTTGATTTTCTCGTATTGGCACATGACTGACTAGCATTCATCTGAATGAGATTTCTGGATTTAAATTCGATATAATCATTATTGTATTGGTCGAAAAATCTATAATACGGCTACTAATTTTTGATAATTTTATGAGTGTTCTATGTACAAATTATAAATCTGATATGGCTTTTTCCTTTTGCATTGCAAATTTTCAAATTTCTATTGAAACTGACCCTCTACATGGGATTGCACAGTTTCCTTTCAGCGATTCATTTTTACACAGTGAGTCTCGAATACAGGGTCGAGCAAAATTATCAAAACACCCGATTCATGGCTTCTAATTTTACCCCTTCAAAATGTTTCGTTAATTATCTTTTCGTTTTTCAGTATTATATTCAATAGATGACATCATCGACTAATATTTCAAGAACAACACACTATATCATTATTTTTTAGGAAAGATACGATTTTCCTGCAGTCGACAATACCATATCTTGCGAATTCCTAACTTCTGGTTATCAAGAAGCATAAATAAAATTCTATATTTATTTATAACAAATTCAAAAATTATTGATAATCACACATTCACTAATTTGATGTAATTTCACATTTGATTCCTTTGAAAACTAAGAATCTAATTCGACGTAAATGAAGTGTGATTTTCAAAATTTTCAACATTGTTTCAAATGAATATTTACAATCAAATTTCATTTCATTTCTTGACCAAGAGCTTGATTTCACTGAACCTGGTATTGTCGATTCCAGAATACCTGTTTTCACTCATAGAAATGTATATACAGTATGATGCCATTGAAAATTATACGATGACGTCATATCGAAAAAATATCCAATCAATGAAATGTTCGGCATTTCCCTACTGTTGCTCGACCCTGCGTACACTTGAATTCATAGATCTAAAATTGGTAAAAGTCCACATATTGAGAGAGCTGGATTTTGATGAAAATGTTTTTTTGTTCCCACGTATTTCGGCCCTAGAAACATCCACGAATTTGGCGATATTATTGTGAGGAAATCAATACTTTTCGAGATATTTCAACTTCTTTTCTAAAACGTTTTCGAACGAGACTGAACAAGCTAATCTCAAATTTCCCCATCACCGAGACACATAACATATTGAGAAAGGATTCACCACGCATTCATTCTCAGATAAACACTAAAAATGCAGCTTTTTTCCTTATCATAAACGTGCACGTCAAATCTATACGACATTTACTGTCAAATCTGAATATTCAAAAATCACTGCATTTTCAATGTTTCCCCAGGACGAACACATAATAAACCCTTCCCTTATATAAAATGTGTCACGTTATTGAAGAATTCAGCCAAGAAGCTCTCCAAAAGTATCAATTTCCCCACGATAATATTGCCAAATTCGTGTTTTTTGGATCAAAATATGAAAGTGCAAAAAACAATTTTCACCGAAATCCAGATCGCTTGACATGTAAATTTCCACCCTAAAGTTAACCTTCAAAAAATTTTCAACAATATTTTTTTGCAAAAAGTTATTTCACGTTTTTGCATTCAATCCGTGAGACTTTCACAATTTGCAATACTAAATTTTCCCGTGATCTTATTCATAGTAATGATAATGTGTTTTGTACTTGCAATATTAAATATATTTGAATAAGTGAATCTAATCTGTTGGCTTTAGTATCAGAAGAATTCACCGAGCCTCTTTACTCTGATGAGGCTTCATTTCCGTTCCCAACCACCATTGTATAACCAAGATGAATCATCTCTAGATTTGGCCCATCCGTTTTCTATGCCATTCTCCTAAAATATATAAAACACAATTAATTGAAGAGGTACTTGAGCACACATTATTCGTTGTATAAATAAAGTACAAACGATTCCACAGTGGTATAATGAATAAACAACAATTCTATGAATTTTAGAAACAGTTTTGGTAGCCTTCATTATCTATTAATTTTACTTACGGCAAACTGTGGATGATTCATAGAACTCGAACTGATGTAATCCATATTTGAATAATACGGATAATTATTATAACAATTTGTGGTTGAGTTCGTGGTACTAAGTACTGAGGCTTGACTGGAAGAGCACCATCGATGCTGATCTAATGGAAAACTTTCTATCGAAGCTGGTGACCAAATGCTTGAATTTGCTGACGAGTTCGTGAAAGTAGCACTGGGAACCTAGAAAATATATTCGTTAATATTTTGTTTTTCGAGTTATCACAATACACAAATATTCAGAACATAAAAGTTGTGATAAATTCGTCCAGGAAATATTAGGTTTCTATAAATGAACATTCATGAATAACTAAACATTTTCTTTTCGAATTTCAAATTAATCAAACGTCAAACAACATAACCTCCTTACGGACGATTTCAGAAACATTATCGATGTTAGAGTAGAGTCTTTACAGAACACTTCTTACCGTTGGTGAACTGGTGCTAGCACAAGTAGGAAGCAATTGCGGTTTCATATAGTTCGGACTATCTCTAAGGTGTGGCGCTGTATGTATCGTTGGAGAACTTGCTGAGGAACTGAAATAGAAATTCATAAATTGTAGGGATCGTTATGTTTATTGTTTTGTAAGGAAGTATTCATCATCTGATTGCAATGTAAATTCCATATTTGAAATGTTTGTTTACTCATTACAAATAAAAAAACGAATGTTGAGGACAGTTGACAGAAAGAAGGTTTCTGTACGCATAAAAATGACATTGAATTTACCTCGTACTGGTGTTGTTGTTGTTGCTGCTGGTCACAGATACAGGTGTCGTCGGAGATGACTTCGATATGAGGTTGGTGGCCGTCTTGTTTTTTAATCTGGTGGTGGTCTTCTCAGAGCTCTGCTGCTGGTTGTGTTGCTTTTGTTGTTGTCTACATTTCGCGCGCCTGTTCTTAAACCAGACCTGAAGATGAAAAAAAAAGTTTGACGTTAAGAAAGAAGAACACGATTAGACATAATAATTTTCAATAATTACAACCTGTCCGAGTTTTTGAATTTGTAAGTGAGTTTTTTTATCGAGCTTCGCAGCATAGCCAACTATGATTGCAGGACAATATTTAATTGATTACCATGAAAATGACTACGTGTCATCTGTCATTGAAAACGTAAAATCATCATGTTGTCGTCCTGAGATCAATCAACTTCTTGAAGGTCATGAATTTTCGCAGTACGAGCATTCGAATTCAACAATCAAAAAACGTGCGGTATACACCAGATGATAATGACCGTCAGCCCCAAAAACTCTCGACAAAAAGAGGGTGTAACATCGTTACCTCCACAATATCCAAACGTGTGTCGACAATAAAACATCGAAATCCTCAACAATGGCGGCCAGAACAAAGTCCACGATGTAAGTCGTAATAATAAATCAGCAAAAAGTTGGAGGAAACATTAGAAAGCAATCCATTTCACGAGTGAATACTTGAATAGGCCGGGTCGTTACCTTATTAGCCTCCCAGAGGCATGCCGGAGCACGTTTCGCATTTGTTTCGCCCACAGCTATTGTGACGCTCTCGGTTACTCTAACAACACCCTTATTTTACTCTGGGGGGGCGGTCGATCGCGCCTTCTCCCGTCTCTTTTCGCTGTTGCTGCGTGTTTGACTTTGACGATGCGTGTTTGTTTTGCGCCACAGCAACGTTGATTTATACGGTTGGTTAGTAGCGATGCGACTGAATTGAGCATTGTTATTTCTTTATTTATTATGATCATATATTTTTGGGGGGAGCTGAGGCTTCAAAAGCATTATTAACGTATCGAGAATGAATTGTTGACTAGTTTCCAACAATGTTTCACGCCGTACAAGTAGAGGTTATATCTGTTTAGGTGAAGAAAATCAATTGATATTCTGAGAATACAAAGGGAATCCATAGAAATACGGAAATCGAGAACGAGAACATTGTTCATTCTATACTTTCAGCTGGGGTTTCCTTGATCTCTTTACCTTCAACCTTTAACGTCGTATATTACGTATTGAAAATCACGTGAAAATATCAATTTTCTTTGGAAAGTGTGCTGTGGTTGCAATATGATGTTTCTGGAATAGAATTTCCACATTCCAGTGTTATAATATGATTATAAAAAATGTCATAGCCAACTGTGATGGCAAAAAGATCATGTCAGAAACTGACAAGACCCCATTTGATGACGTAATAACTAATCTCACACAAGGATTTCACCGATATTGAACCAACCTGGACACGTGATTCTGGTAGATTGATTTTCAAGGCCACTTCTTCCCGCATGAAAATGTCTGGATACCGCGTTTTTCCGAATAGTGATTCCAATATGTCGAGTTGAGCTCTGGTGAATGTCGTTCGTTCCCTCCTTTGTTTTCTTTGGTTTCCTGCACGAAACAAAAAATAACCTATTAGAAATGATCGTGCCCAATTCTCTGTGAATTAGGCAGATTATTTGGTAAGTTTTACACGTTTTTTGGCATAATTTGACTTCAAAAATACAAAGTATGTAATATTATCGCGAAGAAACACATACCATCAAGGGTAATTTTCGAAATCTCCAAATTTTCTTTCCATCAAAATGTCTTACGAATGAAAAAAGAATTTATCGTGTCTTCATTTGCGGAATAACACTACAGTATTTTTCCAATTATTGTATAAGCAACTGCCATTTTAATATCAATCAGAGATATTCGCATAAATAGTATGATATATACAGGGTGTTCCAGAAAGACATGCTAATATTTGAATGGGTTATTCTTTGATACATTTCAAGAAGACAACTTTCTATAAACGTATGTCCTGAAAGTCTTAACTTTTGAGATACAAGGTGATATAGATTATTAAACGGTTGGTACTGCGATATGAAGCAATTTTGATTTAATTATTTTAATTAAGAACAGAGCATCTGACAAGAAAAATATATATTTTTGGATTCTCATCCATTTTGGAACAAATGTGATCTGAATTTTTGAGGAATAGACCCTGAAGTAAAACGATTTTTATTTTTTGAGCGAAAACCATGCGTCGGACAAAGAAAATCCATGAAATCAAACAGTTGTTTACTCGAACATCGTGGATGTGAAATATTGAAAAATACTTCTATTTCAGCATTAAAATTATTTCGGAGAGTTTATCCACGAAAAGATATAAATACATGATCAAATTCGTATTTTTTTGTTCAAAATACGTGAGTATGAACATAAATTTACAGTAACATGTAGATATCATGATAACGAACATAAAAATCACCCAATCTCATTGAGTACTTTGATTTTTGTGTGTTAGCAGTACAGTTGATGTAATTATTAGGAAAGAGAAGCTTGTTTCAAGTAACTGTTCACAAAACTGAATGAGAATGTATACCAACAAAATTATTTCAGCTATATTCGCATTGCAGTAGTACTTAGTTTCCTTTCCACATTTCAAATTTTTAATCTTGTGAGAGAAACGCCATTTGGTTCTATCTGTACTTTCCACTGCGCCAAAGTATTGATTTTACAATATATGGCTGCTTTGGTCAAAAAGCACCTACCATCTCCCAATTCATCTACGTCTATACTTGTAACTTTCGAATTTTTTCGCTATGGATAAAAAAAACGACGTAATTGCGAAACGACAGAGATGATACTTTTAGTTGTAGAAACAATTATACGTATTTCTGAATCAATATTTTCGGAAATTCAATGTAATATGTGGGCCGAAGCAGACAATGATATTGATGATGATTACAGTTGACGAACTTATACAGTGTGGAACAGCCAAATGAAATAAATTCGATAACGAATAAATGGGATCGTGTTGGGAAAAACGCTTAGACACGTTGATTTGTATTTTCAGGTGCTCATTTTTTTCAAAAAAAAAAAAAATAGAGTGTGTCATGTGACAGTGGACGATACCAACTTTCTTATTTCAAATGGAACCACCTGTATATTATTAGTTTTTTGGATTCTTCAGAAAATTCTAGACATAATTCGTGTACAATGCCGCATACCTATCTTCAACTGTTTCGGAAATAATTCAGATGAATTACAAAAATTAACATCAATAAAAGGAAATTATTTTATTTCACAAATAATGTGAGAAAAAAACATCAGTTTCAATGTTAGAGATGTTCAAAATGTTCGAATGTAGCGAATTTGCGGAATAAAATATTAATGTTTGTGTGTGTATTTTTAATGTTAATTTTTGTAATACATCTGAAAACACCCAATATTTCCGAAACAGTTGAAGATAGGTATGGGACATGGTACATGAATTATGTCTGGAATTTTCTGAAGAATCCAAAAAACTAATAAGATACAGGGTACAGGGGGTTGTATTTGAAATAAGAGAGTTGGTATCGGCCACTGTAACATTAATAATAATCTAAAGATACAAATCGACGTCCATTTGGCTGTTCCACGCTGTATTTATAATTCAAAACACGTCTAAGACATTCAATAGCAATTTTTTTATCAGAACAGGTGGTTTTCCGAATGTTGTTGGGTGTTTTTGGATTTTTTTGATATATTCGATTATAGAAAATGATGAATTTCTCGAAAACTATAATAGATATCGAGTTGATACTGAGTTCAGTGCCGTGTTCAACGTCTCTTAGACACCTTTTGTACGACATTACGATTTTTTTAAATTTTGCTCCGAAATGAACAAAGGTGAACTTATATTTATGTTTGACAAGTGACCATCCCCTCCAAATTACTGAAAATCACAACTAAGCACTACTAGGAAACAAAAAATCATAATTATAAAATCAAAGATCGCAGAAATTGTGAAATCGCTCGAAAGATAATCTTCCACTAACCTCCTGGATATCCTCCCATGGAGGCATGCAGCGTGTCCACTGGTATGCCATGAAGACCGAGCCCTGGTACCGGATACGGAGCTGATTTCAAGTACGTCATACCGGAAGTGCTCCCGCCACAGCCACCTCCAAATCCAGGAAATGACAGCTCGCTCTCGGGGTTGCATCTGAAACAAAAACCAAATTCAATCATCTTGTATTCGTTATCTCCATTGATTCTAGTAGGTCTGTGAGTGGAGTTTGTGCGTTTTGACAGTTGACAGTTGATGCTTGAAGGTCACCAGTGTTCTTTTTTTGAAACAGTTTAATAATTTGTGCACTTTAGCTGTTTCTTTGACTTTGATTGCTTCGTACACATTCAGCAAAGCAATAAATGTCATTCCGAAAGCGTAAAGGATTTATAAATACATATTTGTATAAGCCAGCAAATAAAATCTGTCAATCTTGTGGACAAGATGGTTTCGTTAAAGCCGCATAACTTTTTTAGGATTCTCCAATTGATTTCTGTAGGCGGATAATCCTGAATGTCATTATCCTGGCTGCATTCCTTCATCTCCTATTTCTTCTCACCGCACCACAATTCTCATCAACCAGTATGGTAACAACCCTTCTTTGAACAAACCATTCAACACGACGAAGAGGACGACAAAAAAGCAGAGATAAACCTCGTCAAAAAAGCAGATCTCGAAAAAAGAAAAGAATGTTGTCATCGAATTTGGGTGTTCGATTACAGATCCAGAGGAGTTGTTCCTTACGACTGACGATGGTATGGATCGAATTTCTAGAAAAGTTACCGGGAGGTGTTAGCTGTGACATAATCCTTCGACACAAAAGAAAAACGTCACGGCCTGCCAGATTAGGAGAGATTATAATGCATTTTAAACAACTAATACGCAGGGTTCACTGTTTCTGAGTGGCCGGACTTGTCGGTGACGACTGGGATACAGTGGCGTAGAAGGACAAAAAAGGTGATTCCTTTGTTTCGGAAAGAGGGTATCATCAACCCCTAACCAGTATTCGGTCGTACGTTGAAAAATATTACAAAAAACTCTAGAGTCAAAAGAAACTCTAGAATTAGTAAACGATCGAAAGCTGAGTTTAAAGAGTCTTCAATGTTTGTAAATATGCTTCCAAAGCATTTCCTATAGTCCTGTCAGAACAGGCGATTTTTCGAATGTTTTTGGGGGTTTTTGCATTTTTGGATATATTAAATAATGGAAAATGAGGAATTTCTCGAAAACTGTACTAGATATCAATAAACTAAGATCAGTGCAGTTTTCAGCGTCTCTTAGACACCTTATACAGGGTGTCCCAGAACTCAACTTCGAGCCGACATGAAAAAGATCTGAAAAAAATCTATCCCATGAAGTTTGAAAATTATGGGCATTTCAAGAAAAACCTAGAAATTAAGAAGCTACCTAGAGCTTGTGCGAATCAAAAACATTTTAACTGAAATAGCAAAAATCGGGATACTTGAGGTTTTATTTTTTTTACCCTTTTACTTTCATTTCAAGTATCGTATCTACCGTTTTAGGATTATGATTGAATGCGCCAACTTTTAATGCTGCTTGCCAAGGTACATTTTTTTAAAGGAGGGGCCTGTCAAAGGCGACGAATCTTGAACATTTTAAATTTGTAATTTAACAAATAGTCTCGATTCTCGAAAACTTAAGGCAATTGTGTCATTATTTTTTATGGGGATTCTAAAAATGTTATTTAGGATTAAGTTTCCAAAGTTCAAATGAATAAAAATAAAAAAAAATAACCGCAATAACCGAAAAATGGTACAGTTTGATCAAATTTTTAGGTTTTTCTTAAAATGTCCCTATTTTCACAATGCATGGGATAGATTTTTTTTCAGATTTTTCTCGTGATGATTATGATCAATCAATGAGCTAATAGATTTTTCGAAATTTTGCTCGAAATAGAACGATAGTGCTTCCTTTAAATTTTTTTCGGAAAATTCAAAATCGTCGTGAAGTCTTCAATGCTTCCAAAGCATGTCTAAGACGTCCTATAGGGATTTTATATCAAAACAAGTGATTTTCCGAATATTTTGTTTTTTTCTTGGATTTTTTCGTTATATTGGATGATAGAAAATGACAAATTTCTCGAAAACTATACTGGATATCGAAAAACCGAACTTCTTAGCGCTTCTTAGACACCTTATATACGAGTTTTGAAGCAAATCGATTTTTAAAAATTTTGCTCGATATTGAACAAAGGTGTACGTGCCCCTTTTCCGAATGTTTTGTTTTTTTTATATTTTTTTTGATATGTGAAAATGACAAATTTCTCGAAAACCATACGAGATATCAACAAACTGAGATCACTGTTGTGTGCAGCTCCTCTCAGATACCTTATATAAGTACAAGTTTTGAAGCTGATCAATTTATCACAATTTTGCCCAAAAATTGAAAATTCAGAATCGTTGTAGTGTCTCCAATGTTTGTATGCATGTTTAAGACGTTCCATACTAATCTTACTATTGTTTTCTGAATCACTCGAGCCACCATAAAAAACAAAACAATGCCAGAAATAATTTATTCAAAATACCCGCGTCAATTTCTTCATTCTCTTTGCTAACTAATCGCCTTAGTAAACTATTTATTCTTCAAATACTTCAAAAAGAGGCTTTCCCTGTCCATCCTTCAGCACTCCATTATTCAATTCCGTTGAAGTTAACGAGGACTAGTCCCTATACTTCCGTATGCCAATTAGTCGTGATGTGATTTAAATCGGGAGTTTTTGATGTTTGTTGTCTGTCCCCACCGGCCTTATTAGGGTTAAACAGAGGGTGGCAATCGAATGAAGATCAGGCATTGATCGTCTTGATAGCATTAATGATGGACCATTAGTTAGATTGGGAGATAGGGTTTCTTATTGTCGATGGTGCATATCTGGATGGAATTAGTTGTTAGAACTATGGCTTTGATCAGCAGATACTAAAAAAGTTGTCCTTGTCGTCAAAGAACTCGCTGGATTCATTATTCGCCATCATTTCACCCTTGAGATTATTTTATTTCTGTGGTCTATTTATTTAAGCAAGGTAGTTGCTGCTTTGCTTTGTATATTTCTTGAACGATACTCAGAAACAGAAAGTTGGGTTAAGTTTAAGGTTCATTTGTTTCGAAAAATTAAATAACTATTGCCTCTGGATAACTCTAACAGTTTTTTTTCAATATTCGTAAAAATTTCGACTAGAATCGACTAATTAATTTAAGATTTCTTTCTGCATAATTTCAACATCGAAATTTTGAGTTCATACTGGAATTTTTGAAAAAGGGGGCATCGAAAGAGTATTTATATTTTTTATCGAAGGCATGTTATTATTATTATTATAATTTGAAATGATTCACCAAAATTTGAATAAAGTGGTCAAAAATATCTGATAAAAAGTTTCCAATTATTTGATTTTTGATTATGTATGTGATTGTTTTCGATTTATAAAACACACCAAAATTGTATAACCGTTGAACAGTTTTTTCAATATTACTAACAATTTCGACTAGAATAATATTTCTTTCTGAATAATTTCAACATCGAAATTCTGAGTTCACACTCTTATTTTTGAAAAAAGGGGCATCGAAAGAGTATTTATATTTTTTTATCAAAGGCATGTTATTATCATTATGAGTATTATTATTTTTATATATTTGAAGTGATTTGCCAAAATTTAAATGAGGTGGTCAAAAATATCTGATGGAAAGTTTCCAATCAGTTGATTATTGATTATTTGATTTGATTGTTTTCGATTCATAAAACACACCAGAATTGTATAACCGTTGAACAGTTTTTTCAATATTCATAAGAATTTCGACTAGAATTAACAAACTTCAATAACAAATCAAAGATTTCTCTCTGAATAAATTTGGCATCCTTGTGAAGTCACCGTGAAGTGTTGCCATAATTATTGTTGCCTTAATGTTCCTAGCAATTAGACATTTAGTATTCAGTTAGATACTTTTTATTTTGTAGTAATGGCAATGAAAGACAACCAAATCTGTCGAAACTATCTTCCATACATAAATAGACTATACTTCATTTTAGGAGTCAAATGTCAGCGTTATATTGTCTACGTTAACGTATCTAGGAAAGTTTACGTACAGTGTGATAACCTCAACTCTCTGTTAATGCAAAAACGATGAAATAAAATTTTAAGACAACGGAAGTGCATGCTCAGTGTAGCGCCGCCATTTTGGATTGGTTTCAAATGGCAACCATGGTTGTGAATCAGAAGAGCTATTTCACGAATAATTTCGATTCTGAGAGGCCAGATTATGTTTGTGGTAATATATATGGAACATCTAGATGAAGATATTCGAGATATCGTGATTACCACGATTGAAAGAAGTCTCTAAATTCCAAAATTTCAAAAATAATCTTCAAGTTCTTAGTCTATACCTTCAGGAATATAGCGATATGTTTTTAAATAGCAATATTTCTTGGTAGATTCATTTTATTGTTCTAAAGTAATAACTATGACACAATTAATATTTATTGTTCTGAAATTGAATACTGTATCGACTGCAAATAGTCGGTAGAACTAACAAAAAACCAACAAACTGCCTGAGAAGTAACACAAAAGATGCGCTTTCAGTTGTTTATCAAGGAAAATGACTAATTTGTTCCGAACCCTTTTAACTTCTACGACATGTTTACCAACCTAATGGTCGGCAGTAGGTACCGATTAATTCGATACTTTCGAGTCGATCATTAAGAACCGCTAAATAGGGCCACGTGCGCACATTTCGATCTACCGTCGACAATGGGCCAGTAAACAGGCCTTTATATCGCTTGCGACCGTCTGCTGTTTTCGCTGGTTGGTAACCGAGGCGACTACGATCGGTCTTCATCCACAGCCACCCCTTACCCGGCCGTATTCTGCATGGCAATCAGAAAAATGCAAATCGGCTTAGCAGATTATCGGGAGAGGAGGGCTGTTTTAGATTTATTAATTGGCGAATAAATCATTTCGGGGAATGTAATGAATACATTTGTTGTCGAAAGGGAGGTTTTATGTTGATGATGACTGCTGGGTACGAAGAAAGCGTTTGAATTTCATAATCACGATTATGAATTTTGACGGATCGGAAACTTTGAGGTTAGCTTTGAGTTTCCAAAGCCTACTTTGGGTATAAGTAATCGTAGAGAAAATCGTTGTCATAAAACACGATAGTAAATTTAATTTTCGTATAGAAGACGGGAGAAATAGATTGGAGTATGTGCAGCCCCAATTGTTCGGTTATCTCGAAACTACAGTGGCAAAATAACCGTGATGGGCATGGAGGGGTTTGAGTGCAAACACAGATAAGGGCTGGAACGGAGACCCCCTTCAATCGGACACCAAATACCAGACAACTCTATTAGCGGAACATTGGCGACGAGGCAGGCTCGGACTAGGTAATTTTCAAGCCCGAATGTATGGATACCTACAAATACAGCTCAAACATATGTTCTGAAATGTTCGAGATGTCGGTTACTCTCGAAATAATCAGGGTGCCAACTCGAAGATAATCGAATAACATCCTCATGGTAGCAAAACGCTCTCGAGAACGCTGACAATGAAACCTCCCTTCCCTTAACGTGCTTGACTCGTTGCACCTATTATCATCTGATAACAATTAATAGAAATACTCTCGATGAAAGAAACTAATTTTTCAGTTTAATCGCTCAGAAAGGTTCCTCTCCATGCCTGTTCGTGGTTCTGTGTCCTCAACTTTTTGAAAGGTACCGCCCTAAGCCATCATAATAAGGGTATTTTCTACATTCATGATTAGTATGAGAAGACTCGGGAGGATTAAAGATGGCACCATGCTGTCTACTGAGTTTGCTTCCCCGTATTCACTGTACACGTATGTTTGTTCGAATTGTGTTGCTTTCTTCTTTGACGAACACCGAAACTTTTTGAACACCTAACGAGGAGGTTGTTTTGTTTACAAGAAACTCAGAAATCAAGGGGTTCGTACATAACAATAGCATTGAGAGTTGACAATGGATTAAATTATTGTTCAGTTGAGCAATTGACATATTTTTATGATCAAACTAAATTGTTGATTCAAAATGCAAATGATTTAGTCAAGAATAACTTACCCAGCTGTGAGGCTGTTTGGCCACATCTACTCTCGGCCCTGAAAACAAAAATAAAGAAAAATTAGTATCTTCAATAAGATTCAAATAATTATCAATCATCGACGGAACGCTAATTTGCTAGTCCCACCCTGTGACTGAATCCCGGTCATTCCTTGACCTTCGTAACATCGTTAACGTGATATGTCACTTTTTACTGCTTTTGTTTTAGTTCCTCTTCCCCCCGCCATTTCGATTGCCGCGAATTGAATAACGTTTGGGGTTCATGTTGTGATTGCATTTCGAGTGTTTTCGCATGATTTCTTCAAAAATTTAGGTTGGAATTTCTCAAAAATGTGTGCAATATGTTTTTATATCAACAGTTTCAAGATTCGGGCAGTTTTACAATGTGTGTTTTGTGGTGAAATCGCAATGTTGGTAACATAACCTAACATTTGAGATTTGCAGGTGTGTTCATTCATCAGAATATGCATGTTTTTTGTGATTAGTCATGAAATAGCATGGAAATATTTCTTTAAGCTAGTGCTCAGAGTATAGACATATTGACCATTTTGTTTAGTTCAGTTAAATAATGAGGTTTTTTGGCCTATTTGACACTTTTCAATTCAACTATCTCAGTACATTATTTTCACTGAGTTGAACTACTAAAGTCTTACAGTTCTCCGCTTGATAATTCATCCAGTTGATTTGCAAAATTCACTATACAATTTGGTAGGTCCAAAACGTGAGCGAGTCCATTTAAAAATAGTTGTTTACGGCTGATTAAACCGGCAAACGGCCCAAAAACTGTTTCCCGAAAAACGATTGTCCTGTTTGGACGTTTGAAAAGGCGATAGCGAAGCCGCCTTCCGAAATTGGTACTATTGTTGGGTCTCATTGGTTCTTCTGGTAAGCTGAAACTTCCGCTTCAATGCTTCTGTGGGTGCAAACCACCGTAAAATTGTTGTAAAGTTGCGACCGTTCAAGGATTTACACGACTTCTCAGACACCGATAAGATCTCTATTTACGTGTCTTGGTATGGGTACTCATACCTATCTAACCTCACAACGAATATTTACCGCTATTCACCATCAGTTGATGCTATCATTACTTTACTGAAGCTCAAACTAATATCGAATAAAGTTTCATGAGAACAATCAATCAGCAATCATATTTTTTTCAATATATTGAAAAGATTATCATGATGACAAATAGAAAGTTCAGCTGCAGTTTGTTCAGGTTAACTTCAGTCTACTATATTCATTTGAGGAATTACATGAAGTTGAGTCATCAGATGGCGTGAAAGTATTTGGCAAAATAGTCTTATCTTTCGTTGTTTATATTTTTTAGGTTTCAAATGAGATGCAGCAGAAATAAATGTGAAATTTCTTGAGACGTGCTGTGTTAAGGCATTATTAATATTTGTTTGTCTCCCAATCCATACTACGAATATTTTGTCTGAAAATAATATTTGTGTGACGTCAAATCATTAATATTATCATCATTACAACCATAAAAATCATCCTTCTTAGATTCTGATTCAGCACAAACTTTCTTGTCTTCTTGTATTGATGTTAATAAAAAAAATAGTTTTAAATAACAAAGGAAATCTTCTCAACACTCCACATATTGACACAAAGACTTTTTCTTTGAAATTATGAGCAAATATATGATTTCCGATTTCAGTTACTTCTTGAGAAAAGGATATTTCTATGGCGCTTTCCGTCGGAAAACATATTTTTACGATTCTATGTAGTTTTTCAAACCAGCTTCAAGTAGTATAAAATTTCATTGGTAACAGAGCAACAGAAAAAGAAATTTGAAATATAAAGTTGATAGAATGAAATAAAGATTGATAGAGTGAGGAATCGGAATAAATGTTTTAATTATGATAAATTGAAACTATGAGTCTTTATTTGTTGATATAATATCCACAAAAACTAGTTTACCCAACTGTTACACGCAATTCTTTCAAATTTCAACGCTGAAATTGTATCATTGAATGTAATCACCATGCTATGATTCAACAGTGGAAATAAATTGCTTACACGTACTGATAGCATCGTACATTTAATCGAAGGACTTTATTTTATCAAGTGAACAGTCTTCATCGAAGCTTAGGTATGGATTATGAACTTGTAAAGTTATAATGACAATTTTGAAACAAGAATCGTTATCTACGCGCTTCAAAAGCGTGAGTATTATAAACCTAAATTATTGTTCCTTGTAGATAAGTTGTGTGTCATTGATCGTAATGAAATAATATCCCCTGTATGAATATTTATCGCAAAATCAGAATCAAATGAAACGTTAACGAAAAAAGTTCAGCGATTCACAATACGAGGCCCTTTCCATTACCAAAAATCAAGAGCGAAATTAGTTACAGTCGAACGGCTCCTTCTCAATAAAAGGATCATTAAAGAGGATGTAAACTTCGAAACCAATATCCGCTGAATATCTCATCGATATTGCGCAAAATACAAATACACTCCCTCGCTTTTCAGTCTTTTATCGTTCCGTTCCGTGTATCCCATTCATTCCGGAACTTTTGCAGATGGCAAAAATGCTTTTGTGGAATCAAGTGAGCGTGATTAAGTTTTAGTGTAAATATCAAGGAGGCTGGGAGTTATTGCTCGATAAGGCGGTAGCGTTTTTATTAAATGTATCTCTTCGGTAACTTTTCACCTTCCGTTCGCTTGGTTTCGCCACCATGTCATTATTTGGATATACTGGGTGAGAACGAAAAAGTATTGAATTTGTTTTAGTTTTGCTGGTTTCGAAAGTTCTATTTCCCTTTCTACTATTCTTGCAATCTACTTTTGAACCGAGACAGGTTCTTCAAAGACGTGCAAATCCAAAATTTACCAGACCACGAATGGCCATAAATATCATGAATTGTAATTGGATTCTTCATTCTTACTTTGGTTGATCTGGAACAGTGATTGCCAAAGAGGGCTCGGCAACTATCCAGAGGGCGCTGATGGTCACAGGTGAATAAGAAGGCGGTGAAAGCATAAAATAAAGAAGAAAACATTTACAAAAATCAGTACAATTTTCGTATTGTGATCCGTTGGATGCTCCCCATCCACAATTTGATGATATTTCAAACAGACCTGTTAGAATTTTGAATTGCAAATATAAGGAAAATCTTCATAGTTTCTGTGGGAACTGGTGGAAAATAACAAAAAATTATTACAACACCATGCAGATGATGTATCTCTAAAAACCTAATTGCACCATGTTAGCCCATTTGCTACATTGATGTCTCCTATTGGTCTATTTAGGAATTCATTAACTATCTAACAAATGCCACGTCAGCACTTTCAAATGTTCCTAGTTTGATTTGATGCACATTCGACGATATGCTCACAATTTTTTTCTGGAAAAGACGCGATATAGTTCTAGAAAACCTTCTCAGTTTGTTTTTTTTTTCGCAATTTCGAAGCCACCTAGCCAACAAGAGCACACCGTACATTATTATTTCAATGTTTGTTTATTAGACACTTGAAACGGCCTTCCCGCTGCATTTCGAGCTAATCCCTGTTTATTGGGATTCGATGAATTGCACTTGAGCGTATGTTCGATTCGATCCAGTTCAATATAACGTTAATAATCCTCGGATAGAATGGTCTGGAAATGAGCATATTACACTTCAAAAACCACATAACCAGAAACCCTTTTCGGTTCATGCAGATTCGTGCACGTCTGACGTTTATTGGAGGCGGTGGATTGTGGAGGAGAATTCTATAGAAATGAACATTAGTTTGTTAGAGAGCGCGGATAAAATTATGTTACGCATGTCTATGGAATACAGTGACGGCAGTTTAAGTTGGCGAAAATACTAAAATTCTCATGGTTTTAGTATATCTTCGATTTTTCTCATTGGTGGTGGAATTATAAACAACTACATCATTATTATTATTATTATTATTATTATTATCATCATTATCATCGTTAATATTTGCTATACGAAGTGTTGTGAGGTAATAATACATACCTCTATAATCAAAAGGTAAAAAGAGTGAGGTAATTTTTCCTAGGTTGGTAGGACTGTTTATAACATTTTCTGAGCATCTGTTTGTCAAAAGGTTGAATTATCTCTGAGTTACATGTGTTTTTGTGAACTAAAAGTAACTTTCGAATTTTTTGTATTGGGCGATTTTGTTGCATAAAATTTTGTTTGCGAAACGAATATTTTCGTGAAAATGCTGCAGAGGCTTTTGGTGATCAAACTATGGCACAAAAAACGTTTGAAAATGATACTACGAGTTCAAAGAGGGGCGAGAAGGCGTTAAAGACGAACTGTGTTCTGGACCAACTTCAACGTCTAACCACGAGGGCCACGTCCAAATAATTTGTGGAATCGCCGATTGACAATTGGAGATCTCCCTGATAACTCTAGAATCATTTGGATCAGCCAAAGCGAACAACTCGTATCGTTCTGCAAGCACCTCTCGTCAATTTCTTGTTGAAAATATAAAATCTTTATACAATTCTTAGATATGCATTATTGCTTACATTGAATGAAAGTCTTCCCAAATTACGAGTTTTTTTATATATAAAACTTCCCACGAAAGGAGACATCCTGTAATGTTCAGAGAACATCGTGAGAACTAAGGGGAAGGAGGTAGGAATTGGTGTTCTTTTCAAATTTCTGAAACACCTCCCTGGGCAATGTGTTCCAGAGCCTCGCTGTTCGTTGCATGAACGAATCTTTGAAAAGAGATGTTCTGCAGGACACCAAATTAACCACAAAGGGGTTTGAAGACTGGACTTGACGGGTTAACCTCGAAGAGACCGCCAAAGGAGGAACGATTGTTGATATTTCAGAAGAGCATTGCCCATGAACATATCTATAGAATAGAGACAAATCGCTAACCCTTCTACGGTGTTCCAGAGAAGTTAGCGAGTTAGTAAGCGACGCATCACCAACGAGACGAATCGCCCTTTTTTTGGACAGAATCCAACAGCTTCAGGATATGTTTAGGTGCCGCACTCCAAATATGGGAACAGTATTCCAGGACAGTTCTTGAATCCGAAGAGATATTCCTCGACGTACTATTCCTCAAAATGAACGTCTTCATTTTCAATCGAAGTAGCGTCTTTGGATAACCAAATATGAAATGATTCTTGGAATCCTATTTTTCACCCGGTCCAAAAAATAAATTCGCGCCTCAATGAGCACCGTGAAATACTGATTTAGTATAATAGATTTCCATTAAACTTGTAGTAATTCATACATACATATCAATTGTATTGTCTCTTAATTCACTTCGTCACCCAAGAAATACATCACAGCACATCCCAAGAGCTCTGGCACAATGAGAGAATATCTCTGGCGTTCATATTCTAACCTGAACTCACTCATAACTAGTCCAATAATTGGAAGCAGGACCGATCCTGCAATGCCTTCAATAAATAAACACCAATCGGACAACATTTCCAATTAGCACGGACACGAAAGAATTTTTCCCACTTTTTTTAATCGTCAATTCGCGAAATCTTCGACCAGCCTTCCCGCTTAGAAGCAGAACTCGAACTGAATTTACTACGCTGCCAGCCCGGAACGGCACTACTAAATCCAATATAATCATAATATAATGATAATGCTCTTTACGAGGATCCCAGGATTTACTGGCTAACAAACTAATCGTCTTACACGTTCTACGTGTGAATTTCGCCTCTTTTTCTAAGCCGATTCTGGTAGGCTAAACTCGAGCACAACACCGTTTATTCCTAGTTTACTGGTGCTTTTTACGATTGCTTATCGACTAACGTCTAGCTGTGAAGTGAGCATAAAATCGACCAATTGAATTGGCGTCAATAAACAAAGTGAGTGCTGGAAGAGATTATTTCTTCATTCACGCAAACAGGTGATCATCAGGAATGAATTTAGTACTAAACTTTGACTGAAGCATATTAACCACAAATCCACAAGGAGTAATTGTATGGCCACCCAAATCCTTGCATTCAGCACCTATGGACTATTTCTCGTAGAAGCACTTGTGAAGCAAAGTTTTCAATACACGACATTTTGCTCCACGCACAGAATCTCTGGAGTCACCAACTAAAAGTATTGAAAAATGAGTAACAACAAAATGTGAAATGTGTTTGATAATTCATTTAGAAAAATAAATATTGTTATGTCGACGAAAGCCAAATCATTTCGAGAAGGGATTGAAGATCTTTTTGAAGACCTACCAAAATTGGCGAATGAATTTGAGATTGCAGCGCCACAGTCGGCAGTTACAGAACCACACATGCTGACATTGGATAGTTTTATTGCCTTAGGTTATGTGTTTTTTCGTTAATGAAGTGTGATTTTATGATGAAAATAAAGACCTTTCAGACTTTTGTAGTGAACTAGGGCATCCATTTGTATGTATTATCATATTTCTAAAGGTGGTAAGCATTATCATTTGTTTTATTGATTGTATTATATTGAAAATGATACGAGGTTAGTATCTTGTTGTGAATGAGAATGATTCGATCAACATATATACAGGTTTCTGATAATTTGTTTTGTTTTTAGATTCGAATGGCAAGATTTAGTTTGGGGTACTTTGAAGGCACAAACACTTTGAGAAGTGTTCATGAAGGTGAAGAAGTTTTGAGTGCTGGACATCATAATATGATGACAAGAAAATTGTTTTTCTGATGGTATGAATCATGAATTTATAGTATTTGTTTCTTGTGATGTTTTTTGGTGAGAAGTGCTAAATAAAATGGATAATGTGAGATCTTGTTTTAATTTTGTTGAACAATTCTATGCTCGACTATGACCATTAATTTAAACAGAATTCCATCTATCTACTCACGATATTAATATCACCAGCTTGAGAAAAAGCATGGGAATCAATATTGGAAGTTTGATTTTACCAATTCATAGTTTCACAATCTTTCAAATATTCAAATTCAGTATAAACTCAACAAAACATAATACCAAACACAAGAACTATGTCAGCATGTCTAGTTATTTTTAGTGCCACCAGATGGCGTATCGTTCATGTTCATTAACGAATTGATGATGTTGACTCATTTGATTCAACGGATAGATGACCAAGCTTCATCACGCTCTAACTTTTAAAGAAGGTATATTTCTGATGGCTACTGTTCCAGATACTCTTCATTAAGTTTCAGTTAGTGGAGAACTCATTATTCCTATATCATTAGATTTATCTCCTCTGAATCCTTGCTATATTTAAAATGCGCCAAAGAAATTCATCATTGATACGTAACTGAATGAAGTAGGTAATATCTCTTTGTCTGTAAATAAATATCTCGATAAATATGGACCTTTTTTCATTATATCCTTTTACTTTTCCCTTTCAAAGTCACCCTGGGATAATTTCGATATCAATTATAGAAAACCAGTTCTGTATCAAATTTAACGGAAAGTATAAACTCGCGAAAACTCCTGATACCATCCACCTATCAATAGTAGACTAAAATCAGTATCCGTCCTAACCAATAAGCTCGATGCATCCCCCGTTCCTCATGAATTTTATGTGAACATCCCTTGTTTTCCCCTTATGTGCCTTCTATTCCAGCGATCCTATTGGCTGACTATGGCGTATATTGCTGTCGACTTGTGTTCATGGGAAAATATAGAGGTCGTACAAACAGATGGCAGTTTCTCCTACAATATATTGTGATTCCCCTTTTTTTAGGCACAGTGAGGTGGTTGGGAAACGTTCACTGGCTGATTGAACGCCTTTTTCGGAAGGCAAATATGTTAATTTTTTATTTCACTTCACACAGAAGATTTTCAGTTTTTGTTTGTTCCTGGTTATTTTTGATATTCTGTAATTTCTCACTTGAATCTATCCGCCTCATTAGTGTGTTCCCTTTTCGCGAATTCAACAAGATTTCTTGCAAAACAATTTTCCAATATCGATAATAAAATTCAACATTTGATATAATATATTATTATGTCGGATGGTCAGAGCATCAGAAACATCTTCAATGGGGAAGTTGGTCTAGTAGTCACTTCCGTAAAACAGACAGTGGCTTATATTTTGATTTTATGCTACAACATAGTGTTCAGTTTGAAAACAAAATGCTCGTACTATTAATATATTTGTTCGATAATTCAACAAAGCTGTGAACTATTACTTTCATTTTATGTGCAATTATTTGTGGGAATCTGCCACGTGTTGGTGTTATAATTCTCTCGAGATTATCTTGATTAAAGTGTGAGTTATATGCCTAATAATAATAATAATAATGATCGGTTATCGTAATAACTGTGTCAGTACGGTAATCTATTATGTTGTATATGAAATGAAATCCGATCAAATAGGTGTTCATAATTCAATTTCGTATCGCTTCAATTAATTCCATCGTTTGAAGAGATTTATCTCTGAAGTCGAATGGGATTATTCAATAATTAGATCAAACAATAACGTGGTGAAAAGTCTGATGAAATATTAATGTGTTTGCTTCAATACGCGATACTAATTCAGAATTAGATTGAAGATGACGGTTGACAGAAGAAAGAATCTGGCGAAGCTTTGTCAAAAGTCAAAATTCTGGTATCAGCAAGGAATTTTTTATTCAAGAGTTCATTTCATTTCTCAAATAGCATCGTCGATTATATTTGGTATATAGTATATTTTCATCGTCGCTAGAAGTTCAGACAACTTTGAATAACTGGAGTTGAATTCAGTTGAATTCAACAATGTGCTAGATCTAGGAAGAAAAAATAAGGACCGTCATCAATCTACATTACTTTTCCAAGAATCAGACCGCTATGACATCAAATTTCTTTTAGCCAAAAACGAAAAAGAATTCCCAACTCCCAGTAGACCAATTTGGCAAAAAAAACGAGAGTACATCCAAATAACTAAGCTTTGGAATCATTATTTCGCGAATTCACTGTCATTAGACCATCTGGATGATCAGTATTTCAAAATTTCTTTGAGATATCAATGAAAGAATCGCACAGAAAATGCTTCTGAATAGAATATGCAAGAATGAACCATCCTCATAATATACACTCTGATATAATCTCAATTCCATGCGGTGTTGCATATCCTTGTAATTGGTTTCGATCACATAATTTGAGTAACCGTCAACATCATTTCCATTAAATGAACTCGTATCTACTCATTTCAACAGTAAAGTAACACAGTCGAAGAGGTAAGACTGCGAGTCTACCTTTGATACAGGTATCTGTAATTCGACGGTAGTTTTGATGGTATTCTGAGTATAGTTATGTGTTTGAAAGTAAGGTGACGCCGCAGCACCATATAGCGTTTTATTTCAACCGCGATTTCAAGATTGATGTTGTAATTTTTGGTAACAGTTTTGCAGAAAATTTACACATAGTTATAGTAGAACAGATGTGGGGAACTTATCGATTTACAATGACCTAAACTGAAGTATTCTTTCACTTATTGATAACACTTGAAACCAGAAGAATTGAGTCAGTTTTTTAGTTATACAGGGTGTCCCAGAACTCAACGTCAAGCCGAAACAGGGTGACAAGATTGATCATAACCATACGAGAAAAATCTATCCCATGCAGTTTGAAAATCATGGACATTTTAAGACAAAAATATAGATATTTGATCAAATTGTACCATTTTTCGGTTATTGTGGTTATTTTATTTTTGTTCATTTGAACTTTGGAAACGTAATCC
The DNA here is from genome assembly GCA_037013635.1 of Plagiodera versicolora. Lineage (NCBI taxonomy): Eukaryota > Metazoa > Arthropoda > Insecta > Coleoptera > Chrysomelidae > Plagiodera > Plagiodera versicolora. The sequence goes on from CM072990.1 coordinate 328,152, forward strand.
TAAATAACATTCTAGAATCTCAATAAAAAATGATAACACAATTGCCTCAAGTTTCCGAGAATTGAGACTATTTGTTAAACTACGAATTTGAAATTTGAATCTCAGTTAAAATATTTTTGATTCGCACAAACTCTAGGAAGGTTCTTAATTTTTGAGGAAAAATGATCAAATTTTTTAGGTTTTTCTAAAACGCCCATAATTTTCAAACTGCATGGGAGAGATTTTTTTCAGATTTTTCTCGTGATGGTTATGATCAATCCTGTCACCCCGTTTCGGCTTGACGTTGAGTTCTGGGACACCCTGTATAAGCAACCGAAGCAATAAAACGACCAGCAAATCCTGAACTATGATTTAGACCTATTATTCTTAGTACTTACGAGCTAGCTCTGAATGAAAATCCCAGGATAGATAGTTCCTCGGTGAATAATGAATTTCTTAGCACTAAAAAAAACTAATTGAGAAACTGGTCACGATGAAAGGGATGGGAAATATCAAACCACATGAAAACAATAAAAGAATACTTCTGAGTAGGACTTGTTCCGAAGACAAATAGGTACCTATAAAGCTGGGTACTATCACCGAAGCTGTTGAAACCATGGAGAATAGGCTGTCAGTTTCTCTATTATCCGCGTGTCAAAAATTGTCATCCTACCCTCGGAAGATTAAGTCACCTTTCCTCAAGGAAAAACGAAATCGAAGGAAAGGGTTGTACCCAAAAGTTTCACTTTCTGTTGAATTGTCAAGTTGTTTTCTACCTATTTCACCCGACAAGGGCGTATTAAGTGATCAGTTTTTTTGAAAAGAACACACCTCATAGCTGTGGGTATGCGTCGAAGCTAGTTATTTCAAAAGTTTTCTAGCAAAGTTTCATGATTGTTATATAACACTGTTAACGTCGCAATTTGAGAGGATTTGCAGACGATTCTGAAGACGTTTTGTGGCAATGATTCACTTGTGAGAGGAAAGCAGTTTTGGTACATGAGAATGTGCCCCTAGGAGTCGTTTATTTTTTGTTGTTGCTGGGTTGAGAGCCCTGAAGAGTTCAATTTCGCTTCGCGAATAGAGAAACTTTGTTTTAACGGGGTACATTGAAGTTTTGAATGAGATTGTGGATCTTACGGGATATTTCAAGAGGCGTCCACTGCCTTCAAGTTTTATTGTGAGAAATCCAAAAGTGGAGTAGAGATACCCGTCCCAAAACAGAACGCTGGCTAGTAGAGGTCGTCCCGTTAGTATAGATCCGCGAGTCGATCACTACACACTGGTGAAAGAAAGCGAAAACTCACCTGTAGCAACAAACACGAAGAAATCACTACCGCGAATCGACGGCAGAAAGTTGACGCACAACGAAAAGTCAATAAAAATCACTCGCGTCTATTTGTTCACTTAGTCAAACACAATGCCGAGCTAAGCCGCAGTACTTAGTGTAGATAAAACGGGAGTTAAGCGCAAATCGGTTTACAGTGGATTCCTAACTATATACACGCTCCTAATACGAAAGCTGTATTAAATAAGTCGAATTGATCCTCACTTTTCGTGGCTCGGTTGAGGCCACGCCTCTTCCCCTGCCACTAGACGACGCGGCGGCGATTCTGCACGAGCTCGGACGGAGTTTGTCGAAGCGCCTGGACGTGCACGACGCGACTAGGCGATGCGTTTTCGAAACAAACAATTAACGCTGAAAGAAATGGGAATTGTCTCTCTGTCTCTATACATAATGTGTAACCTATAGTCTATTTATTTGAGCTTGATAGTTGACAGTGACAGCTCGCCAAAAAATGCGGTGTTGCTGTTTATTTTTTAAATTTATTTTATGAAATATACACAGCAAAAAACTATTCATGGTGGATAACCCTTGAACTGTTCATTTGTTCATTGTTTAGATATTGGGCGATCTGGATTTTAATGATTTTTTTTTTCACTTCCTTTCGGCCCGAGAAACGCGAATTTGGCAATATATTCGTGGGGGAATCGATACTTTTCGAGATATTTCACTTCAAATTTGACCTTCTTCTCCGTGTTACTTTCTGAACAAGATTGTGCAGCTTTCTGGCTAATTTCTTCGATAACGTGACACACTGTATATTGGGAAATGGTTCATCATGTTTTCATCCTGAGGAAACATTGAAAATGCAGTATTTTTCGAGTATCCAGATTCGACAGCATGTAAACATTAGTTAATTGTCAACTGTCAAACCACACTTAATGTCGGATGGATCTCTCTGATCAATTCGAGATTGTTTTGTAAATAAATTCACGAAATTTCTCGATTAATGACTTATCATGAGGAAGCGAAATCTCTTGGTATATTAATTTCGTTGAACTCCATTTTCATTTTTCGCATTAATTTTTCTAGCAAATTCTAAAAAGCCACTTACTTTAATCAAGATCCTAATAATGATATCAATAATTTGAATGTTAAATTATGACTCCTTATACAGGCTGTCCGTTGTTCGAATGCCATTATGGACTCGTCTAGAGAAATACGAAGTGGAATGTTATTCCAAAGCATTCCTCGCCAAAAATGAAGAATTATGTTCGACAAAACTGTAATATCGAACCACCGTGTGTGATAAATCGTTGAAATCGCTGAAAATGTTAGAGTTCAAGATGGCGTTCAAGAGAGGAACCAAAGTTGACAGGTGTTTCTACGCCATTTTGAGAATCACTGAAAGGCGAAGTCATATTCGAAAATTGCCAAAATAAAGTTTCACTTGAAAATATCCAATACGATTATTTTAATCTGAAAAAAAAATGATTCAACTCTAAAATGCGCAACTGCTTGATATGACATCAGAACAGTTTGGGTTTATAGGAAGACGCCATCTTCAAAATTTCAAATAAATAGTACATTTCTCAAAATACAAATTGAGACATGTACAGGTACTTCATTTAAACAAAAATATATACAATACAACAATTGAAATTACAAATTGAAAATAAAATTGAAATTTGAATCTCAGCATTCAAAATATGTTTCAGCAGCTTGAAACTTAAAACTTCTAAAGTTGTGTGGTTCCCTTAAAGTTCTTGGTAACTTATTGAATTCATTAAGCCTTTGAAAAATAAAGGATTTATGCAGTTTCTTGAATTTGTCTTTTCAACATGGAATCCATTTTTCGCCCTTGTCTCATAACCATGAATCTCATTGTTCAATACAATAAATTCATTGAAATATTGTTGTTGCAAATAAACCCTTCAAAATTTTATACAGGGTGTCAACCATTACGAAAATAATCTATCACATGCTGTTTGAAAATCATGGACATTTTAGGAAAAATCTAGAAATTTTATCAAGCTTGTTAGTTCCTTACAATAAAAAATAGTAAAAAAATTGGAACCTTAAGTAACCCAATTTTTGCTATTTCAGTTATATAAAATGTTTTTGATTCGCACAAACTCTAGGTAGGTTCTTAATTTTAAGGCAAAATGATCAAAGTTCTAGTAGGTTCTTCTTAAAATGCCCATAATTTCCAAACTGCATGGGAACATTTTTTTTTTCAGATTTCTCTCGTGATGCTTATGATCAATCCTGTCACCCCGTTTCGGCATGACGTTGAGGTCTGGGACACCCTGTATATAAATATCATTGCCAAGTAATATAATTTTATGCAAACTGGCATCCATTTTAATATTAATTTAAGAATTAGTAATTATCGTTCGTCATATGTTTAAACCAGTAGACTGTAAACTTTTTATTCTCAAAATTGAGTTTTATATAAACTTCACGTCTCATCCCATGTGAATAATTCCACTATGAATTCAGGACATTATATTATACCTACTTATACCTGAAAAAATTACAAAAAGATAACTGATAACAGAAAAATTGAAAGCAGAAACGTTGCTGACCATTCATCGAGATATTTTCAAAACACAGTGTTTGGGTCTCAAATTCTCGGCTATTTAAAATCGACACTCTGAAATTTGAATACCTCGCAAGGCTTCTCGAATGACCTATTCAACTAAATCGAACGGTATCACGTGACAGATGCATTACTAGCCGTCAAAACTTCGTACGTATACAAAGCAAATAGGGTACCTAATAGCAGAAAATATCGAACGCCTCTATACGTCACCAAGACCGAGTTTTTGTGTTTTTTTTTTTTCGCTTCTTTTTCGACTCGCTCCGCACTCTCCGTTCCCCCCAATCTCCATCGTCTGGCCACCCTTCGTCGGGGGGGAGGGGGGTCGTCACGAATTGATTAACGGCGTCGGCCGCCCATTGGCGGGTGGGCGGTCACGTGACCACGCAAGCGCCCCGTCTAGCGGCGGCCTGAGACAAAAGGGGGCGTGGCGTGAAGATGAAGTCGCGGCTGATCATCGCAGCCTCTCGAAATGGTCCGAAACGCTAGCGGTACAGTGCGGTACGTTGATGGGGGGGGGGGGGCGAACGCAGTGGTGGTTTTAGGATTTTTTTCCAAAGGTGCGAGATGATTTTATTTGCATTTCGAGTTTGATGAAAAACGTTTTTGAATTCTCACGAGCATTGTCTACTCATTCGTGAAATAACAGTTTTTTAGCTTGGAAAAAAGTGCATTTTTTGACGCCGCTTGTATCTCGAATTTGTTCCATTCTCTGAATAAAAACTACGTAGAATTCGGTGACGTAATTAGATATCTAAAATAAACCATTATTCTAACGATATTCTTCAGAGCTCGAAGTTATTCATTTATGATGGAGTACCCTGTATATTCTCGAAAATTTTCATTGCTCCTGTTGAAAATACAGGGTGATAACTTTATGTTCAATAAGAAAAGCTCAGAAAGCTCGGTACACATTTTTGATTCACCTTGTAAGGTACTCATAATATTTTGAATTTACTATAAGTATTCAAAATTTCTCATATAGCTAGTCAGAAAAAATATGAAGTTTTGGAATACTCAGTTTTTGTGCAATATTCATTGCCATTCATGAAGATGAGGATTAAATAACTTCAAATTGTTTCGTAACTAACAATGATTTCGAATTAATATTAGATTCAAATGTCAATTCGAAGAAATTGCATTATTTTGACATATTTTGCTTGGAATATACAGTGTGGAACAGCCAAATGGAATAAATTCGATATCGAATAAATGAGAGCGTGTTGAGAAAAACACTTGGACACATCGATTTGTATTTTTAGATGCGCATTTAAAAAAAAATAATTATATAGGGTGTGTCATGTGACTGTAACCGATACCAACTTTCTTATTTTGAATACAACCCCCTGTATATTATTAGTTTTTTGAATTCTTCAGAAAATTCTAGACATAATTCATGCACAATGTCCCATACCTATCTTCAACTGTTTCCAAAATACCAAGTGTTTTCAGATGTACTTCAAAAGTTATTGATGTGAAAAAAAAAACAGAAAAAAACATCAATTTCAATGTAAGAAATGTTCAAATTGATTGTAATGTAGCGAATGTGTGAGATGAATTAATTTTCTTTTTTTAATGTTAATTTTTGTAATACTTAGATACATCTGAAAACACTTAATATTTCCGGAACAGTTGAAGATAGGTATAGGACATTGTACATGAATTATGTTTAGAATTTTCTGAAGAATCCAAAAAGCTAATAATATACAATATTCCATTTGGCTGTTCCACATTGTAAGAACCATGCCATAACTTGGAATATATTCGCAAAATTTACAGAGGCTGACGAACTAAAGAAAATCCAAAAATAGATAAAATCGACATTGAAAAAACAAATGTGAATAAGTTCTCCATTTCCATAGAGATCGCAAAATGGTGTATTTTGAGTCAGTGCAAGTAAAATATCAGTTTTTTTAGTTCAACAAATTATGACTATGTGTTTGGCTTTGCTTCAATTTATAAATTTTCAAAATCAGATTAGAAAGCAGTAATCATTAGTGAAAATTGATGATAAACAATGAGATGGTGAATCTCAGAACTGAATCAAATATTATATCTCCACCTACCTCATCGAAATCATGAGATCCAAAAATGTCCCGACGCTACTGTGTCTCCCCTTGTGTCTTATGGAGAATTTGAAGGACAAGCTTTGTCCATCATCCGAAGTTATGCGTTCGAAAGTCACGGAAGAACTGCTGAGTAACGCGTAAAACGTGACTATTTCAATGAAATTGTAATTCTTTGCATCGGAAGAAACCATTTGAACTAGACAGGTAATGAATCTTTTCCAATGACCCATATTCACCAACTTTTGGGATAGAAAAAATCCAACAGGCATACCTACTGCACTCGAGCAGTATGGCATTTTTTGATTGACAGCCTTGGAGAATGCTGGCGATGGACCAAAAGTGAATCTTTCGTTTTTTACATTGGGTGATTTTGTGGAGTTAAGAAACGAATATTCTTGAGCGGACACGTTGAAAATGTCGCGGAAAGCCTTTGGTGGAAAGAACAGAATGAGTTGAAGACTAACCGCGCTCTGGACAAATATACCGTCCGAAAAATCAATTTTGAAGAATGATTAGGACCTCAAAGTCTTGGTTCTTTCATAACGATAAAGCACCAAGTCATACTGCATTGGTTCTTCGCCACTTTTTTGCCAAAAACTCGACTCATCGTTCGACAACCACCAAAGTCGCCTGATTTGGCTCCGTGCGACTTCTAGCTATTCAGCTAAATCAAAAAGCAATGCAGGGACACCGTTTTGACATGATTGAGCAGATGAAAACCGAATGGAAAGAGGTCTTGACGGCTAAGAACTAAAATAGATCACTTTGAAGGGGATTGGAAGAATAAGACGAAAATTCACATTCTATAAACAATTCCCTTTACCTTTTGATGATGTCAATAAAACTGGCACAGTCGTTCTGGCACAACCAAACGAAAATAATGCAGTATTTAATGACTATTTGATAACTATTTTCTAACACAAAAAAAATGTTTCTAACTCAAACGATTTTCGAAAACGCTGGCTCAGCCGCGATGTAACTTTTTACTCAAAGTAGCTACGAAGTTCATTCGAATGCTCAATTCTCTAACTTTTTAATAACTCTCGACTGGTATATACAAAATTTGATTTTGAACAAATTTGAAGATTCTACGGGGCCGGACTTGCATACATTTCATGAAATCTCGGTAATACGTTTTCCCATAAGAATTGATCGATAATCTATGATAATAAAGAAATAAACTGACAGGTAAGGTGTATTTTATCCCATTATAGTAAATGTTTCGAAAAACTGTGCAATACAGATATATGAAATCAGGAGAAAATAAACAATACGAGAAGCGTTTTCGTCTGCTAATATTTTCTAACTCCAGCATAATCACTTATTTTGCCAAGATTGCGATTCATCATGATGGAAACTAACGTAGTACAGTATTTTTTATTGAAAAATTTCGAAAGAAGAATTTCGTTCGGCCTCCGTAAAATCTTCAAATTTGTTCAAAATCGAATTTTAATTATACCAGTCGAGAGTTGAATTGAAGCATTTGAATCAACTTCGCAGCTACTTTGAGTAAAAAGTTACAACGTTTTACGTAAAGCTGGCACAACCCCGTTTTTTCGAAAACCGTTTGAGTTGGAAAATTTTTCCTTGAAAATAGTTATCAAATTGTAATTGAATACTGCACGATTTTCGTTTGATTGTGCCAAAACGGCTGTGCCAGTTTTATAGACGTCTTTTGATGACAGTAATAGATCTCTCAAGGCATCCTCCCTTTATATCTACAGCCTCCATGGACCAAATCCTAACCCCTCAATGCACCGGGAAAGTCCAAGTATAGGCATCAAACCCCAATCAGAAACGCTACGAAAAGTTGTCTCGAGTCTCCATTGTACAGTCGTTCTTTTGTCTTCCGTTTCCAAGCGGAACGGGAAAAACCATTCGGAAAAACTCATCGAGGAGCGCGGAAAACGCGGGCAGCACAAAGAATATAGTCATTATATAACAAGCTCTCGAGAATAAATCCGTATTCCCCATCGTCCTGGAGGCTATCAACATCCGCATTCGGTCGCGAAACATCAAACCGGGGCCCTTTCTGAATGCATCCGCATACACGCGATCGATAAGGATTACGTACATCAAATGGGAATGAGCTCGGCGCTCGCAAGTTCTTGACTGTCGAGAAAAGTGGAGGAATATTATATGGACGTACGGTACGGAGAATATAAATTGAATTTCAGATGAAAGTGACAGAATTTATCGCTGAAAGACCTTGTCGTATGGGAGAAAAACAAAAAAAAAATCTGGAACGACGTGATTTCCAAACGTAAAGGGTGATCAACTCCACTGAATAATAATGCGATGATTTTCATTATCAACTCTCTAAAATTTATTATCGAACTCAATAAAAAGGTGTTGTACACAAAGTGTTCGTAAAATTTGTCAGATTCAGAATCAGGAAAATTTCATATTGCGACTCATCCTTATATTGTTGAGTAATCACTTTTCATTTTGCGCGATAAATGGTTCTGAAATCATAGTGTTCGATACGTTGCTATATTCAAAATGAAAAATGGAAGCGCATACAAGGTATACTTTAGTTTCGGCCCATGTCAAAAGACAAAGTGAAGATATTTTTTCAAAGGACGAAATTCGCAGAAAATTTGCCACCACAAAGTTTTATTTGTTTTAATTTTATTTTTAATAATGTAATGATGAAATGAGAACGTAGTTCTCAAATTTCAGTTTTTCTCAGATATCTGATGATTCGTGATGGTTTTTTTCGACCTACAAATTGTCCATCGAAATATCTTTATGGCATATCTTCAAACATTTCCCCCTTGAAAAATATTCTCAAATTGCTATTTTTTCTAGTCAAGCTAAAAGTGGTCGTGGTATTGAATTTCTATGAAGGGCGTCTCAAATTACTGTGATATTTATCTGGAACTGGTGTTGAAGACATTTCATAAGATACTGTGAGGTAGTTAAAGGTGAGTTTATTTTTACAACAGTGTTTCATGTTCTCTTTTACGCAGGGCCGCCCTGGGCAACGGAAGAAATGCCGCCCCAATACCGAAATTCTATTCGAACTCATAGTTTATATATCTTATTTTTTTCAATTGAAATAACTCATCTATTGCAGGATTTTTTTCAATTGAAATAACTCATCTATTGCAGGAAATTTATTATATACAGGGTGGGGCACCCCATAAGACACGGTATCTGTAAACCAAACCATTGAATATTTCCAAAATTTCTTCTTTCGATTATTTGTATAACCATTGATGCTGCAAGAGTAGATTATTTTGGAGTATACAGGGTGGCTCAAAAAAGTGTGACATATCAAAGTTGTGTTTTATTTAATGAAACATCCTGTATTTTGTTGCAGTTTTGGATAGTTCAGGGAAAAATAATACGATTTCATTTGATGTACTATGTACCTAACTATAACCGTTTCCGAGTTATTGCTTTCTTTTTGAAAATGCTGGGTACAATTGGAGACTGAATAACATCGAAATGTATAGAAACCATCCCTTCCAATTCTGACCAAGCATTAAAGAGGTTTCCAGCTATTGATTCCGATAGAAACCGTTTCCAATATTATACAGGACGTTCAAAATTCGTTGTCACTTTTTTATAATTTCAAACGCAGATAACTTCGTTATTTTGAATAGAACATCCTGTATTTTTTCAATCTGAACAATACAAAATTCGATTATCTTTCATTTTATATTAGGGTTCCCTATACCTAGCTTGAATAGTGTCCGAGATATTGGCATTTTCAAATAGTAGTTATCATTTCAATGCATTCTTTGAATTGAGAGATCTTTGAAACGACATTTATTTGATTTGCTCACACAATTTCCATTGACAGTTATTATATATATTATTATATACTTCAAAAATATAAAATAATGTTTGGTTTTTTTCAAATCATAAATTTTGCACTAACGGTGACTAATAATTGTATGGCATAAAGTTTTTTACAGGAATTTTTTACCATCAAGCAGTGATAAATCTTATACTCAAGACAACTCAAGACATTGGATTAATTCAAATTATTGGACGAATTTACTCACAAAACAACACCCGGTAGACTTCTCCTGATATGTGTGCAACAACCCACTAAACTCTCAATTATTTCCTCGACCCCAAGCATCCACTTCCGCTAATGAAAAACCGATCATCCCCCCCCCTTTTTTCCCTACTCAGCTTCCGCCGCAAATTCACACACTAGCCTTTTTCCATCTCCATCTAGCAACGTCAGGCATGTACATGTAAGGTTACACTATCAATTGTCCTGCAAAAAAGGCACGTGTCTCTGACTGGGTGACTAGATCAGTCAGATTAAATGGCACGCGATGCCTTCATTAGCTGGTCACGTGTTTCGGCGCTTTCCATTGTTTCCCCGCGAAAATTTTCCTGGCTGGTGCCGTGCTCGATTTTGTCTACGACAATGTTTCTATTTGTTGTAATTATGGAATAATACTAGTTCTGGATATAAATTTATTTTGTTCACTATTAAATACATACATTTATTTTGAAATCTCCCCTAATATATATTTGGGTTTGATGAAAGTTCTGTCGAAATATACAACTCTCTCCTTTAGTTTTCGAGCTAAAAATTTCAAATTTTGGGCTCATATATGATAAACAACATTTGACATCCAAATGATTTTTTCCATTTCCAGTTTCAAGCGGGACACCCTGTATTCCATTACGTTTTCGGATTCTGTACAATTTTCTGAATTCAACGATACCAAGCAAGTGACATTTTGAATATCAATATTTTCTCAAATATTTTTTTTATTTTCTGATATTCTTTTAGCTTTAAGTTTGATTGTATTCATTCCACAACGTAATAAGATATATTAATGATCACGTTTGTGAGGGTACTAATGAATAGTACCATGGTACTAATATGGTTCTATTTGAGAAAACTGAGTTTGGTTCAAAAACTATTTTCATACCATTGTTTCGACCATAAATCATGTAATCCAGTATTTTCGATGATACACTACACGTGTTTTTTTTTATGAATCGGAACCATTAAGGCACACTTGGAATGAAAAAATAAAAAAATACATTTAGGAAAATTTTGACATTCAAAATGTCACTTGCTTGGTATCGTTGAATTCAGAAAATTGTACAGAATCCGAAAATGAAATGAAATGTAGAGTGTCCCATTTGAAAATCGAAAGTAACAGGTACTTTCGGCGAAACTGAAAGTGGGAAATAAATTATTTGGATATCAAAAGTTGCTGTTTACTATGTATATAGGATACCCCAAATTTGACATTTTTTGTTCGAAAAATACTCTCCAAAAATACCTTGTGAATTTATACCAAAAAATGTCCTTCAATTAAATTCCAAAACATCAGTGGAATAACAATTATACATGATTTCGAAATAAATATCTAGAGCTCGTGAAAAACTATTAGACTAATTTTATGTCATGGAAATAAACATATCGTTTATTCAGAGACAAAATATCTTCACCAATGCCCATTTCACCGGTTTGAATGGACTGTTTTCTTCAGTTCAAAAACCATAAAAAATTGCAACATCGCAAGTATCTGTGAGAAGGGGTACAATTTATTCCCAAAACTCATGAAATCACTTGAAAAATCTGTAAGCCCTCTTATAAATTCATCTTTGACTTGATTATACTATTTTGATATTTGATATTAATAAAAGCATCAAAATTAAATAAAAAATAAATTAATCAACAAATGTTTAGAAGAATTGTTCAAAGTGGCCTCCGTTTTGTTGAATCCACGATTCCTTGGCACTTCGTATCAACACCCTGTAACTCCGCTAATAATCGAGATGAGACACATGTTCCTGAGAACTGTTTTCCTCATTTTGTACCAGAGAATACGTACCTGAAATCGAGCAATTCTGAAACACCCTGTATATAAAAATGAAATAACTGATGAGAAAATCAATCACTATTGAAAAAGCGGAGGTACATCGTCTCACATTCGGTTCAATTGAAACAGAATAAAGATGGGAGTGCTTATGGTCTAGAAGCTCTGGAACACCCAGTATACAAGCCTAACCTTTCGATGAAACTTTCTTTATATCTCAGAATATTCACACCGGATCTTGACCGTATAATTCAACACTTTATCCATCCATCCCGTATCAAAAGACAAACTAATAGTTCGTTTTTGATGGTGACCCGGATGGCCTAAGCACGAAATAAAGATGCGTGAAATTCGCTGTCACCCTGCTAAGTCAATGAAATATGTGGGAGTTCCTGTGGCGAGTGTCACAATAGCCAATCTCGACAATGACAACTGGTGTATACGGAAGAAAGCCAAAATTGGCGGATACACTATAAAAAACTGAGGATACCGTATCGCGAAAAGAATAATAGATTTATCCAATTGGGCCTAAGCCTGGGTGATATCCCGTTTATAGAAATGGGTATCGGAAAGGGGAACGATTGGTGAGTCTTACTAGGAGATTTGGGGCTGTTAAAAAATTGTAAAGTCTATTTTAGGTTAACGTAAATTAAAAATTCTTAATTCATAACATCACGTTGATGAACATTGATTAGTGTATCAGGTTTAATTTTTTTTCTTCCAGGAGTTTTGGAGAAAGAAAAAACATCTTAATTCTTTAGTTTGTTGATCTTATTCTGACTCACCTTATATCATATCACGATGTAAAATCATTTTTCATTATTTTTTCTGGATAAATTTCTTGAATCCTAGTATTTGATTAATTTAATTATTCATTAATAACTCTGATATCAAAACATATTAACTTGTTTATTTTTGTTTGTGGTTGATGATGATACCGATCAAAATCACCCTCTATGTTTTTCAAAGGGAGTGAAAATGCGGCCGCGTTGAATTATAAGCAAATAGATCCACCCGTACATTATATGGGCAGTTGAATTATGGTTTCCGGGCGATATTTACCTTTTGTTGGTCGCCAGAAAGCTACACAGAATCGTAAATATCACACTTTCAGGATTACGCGGCCAAGAGATTTTATTTCGATTCGAATTTATTTTATCTTTCAACAGAGAGAGATGAATTGTTTTTCAACTTTGAATTCACAATGAGATTTTTTTTGTTTGTTTGTCAATTCAAATTCGTCTTTGTTGAATTTAATTTTTCCAAATATAGCCTGAGATGTATCTATTTCTTTAGAATCCGACTACCACCTCAGACCATCGTTACTACTCAGCAATTATTCGAATCTTAACATTAAAGAATTACAAAATTCCAAAGTTTTCAGAGAACCACGAAAAATTTCTTGTCAACAGCACTCGCATAGATAAGTAAAGCTTGTCAAAAAAATATTCATAAGAAAAATATCCATTCACTCATAAATAGTAATTTTTTATATATTTTATGGATATCAAATGTTTTTTCACGAAATAAATTTCATTATTCCAATTCAATATTCATGCCACTCTATTGTCTTCACAATTAGATAAGTTACCAACTTGGCAACGTTGTGGAAGGCAGAAAATTCCATTTCATCGTTCTGTGCATATACTTGATGAAATTGTATAGTTCTGTGTCATTTATTGAGATTTGACAAAGTAAACATAACCACAAAACTATAAAAAAATTTCTTCAATTAAATTCCAAAACATCAGTGGAATAAAAATCATACAATATTTCGACATAAATATCTAGAGCTCGTGAAAAAGTGTTAAGACTAATTTTATGTCATCGAAATAAATATATCATTTATTCAGAGACAAAATATCTTCACCAATACCCATTTCACAGGTTTGAATGGACTGTTTTTTTCAGTTTCAAAAAGGATATAAGGCCTTTCAATTCTTGATGAAATTCTCCCATAAATACGAAGAAATCCTGTGAATTATCCAAAATTCGTATTAGAAGAAAATATTGTGAAATTTTTCCCTACAGAAATAATTGAATTAAAGAGTGGAATAAAATTCGTAGTATACAGGGTGTTTCAGAATTGCACGGCAATATTTCTTGTACGTATTCTCTGCTAGAAAATAAGGAAGAAAGTTCATAAAATCACTTGAAAAATTTGTAAGTCCCCTTATAAATTCATCTTTGACATGATTCGTATCAGAAGAAAATATAAATATTTATTAAGATTTGATTATCCAATCATAACCACAAAACAATGAAAAATGTTCATTGTTCTGTTATTCTCAATCATTATTACTTCTAGGCAACTCTTTATTTTCATTATGATATTTTTATGATTGTTTTTGTTTCGGTGTTTTTGGTTCCGGGATATTGTTCAGTTTTTTTCCTATTTGTGGGAAAAATTGGTATATTTTAAATACATTGGATGAATTACTGTGTGAAAATATAAATATTTCCATTATTCATTAGATATTAATTATTCATAAAAAATATCTTATATCTCAATCTGGACTTCTGAGTTTAATCCACTGACAATTGTCGATTTGAGCATGGTGAAACGTTTCAATACATTAATCGCGATTCAAACAATTGGTGAAACTGGGCCTCAATGTTGGACAACCCAACAATATTCCCACTGTCATATAACTCATAAAATTGGTCTCCCTTTTGCTCAACCCTCAAAGCACCACCTGTGCTGTATCGAAATCGGAACAAGTCGTAAATTCAAAATGTTAACAATTTGGGCGTTCTGCGGCCTCCTCACCACCTTTCCCACGCCACCACGTTCATCGATGTCTTTTCAAACTCACCTCAGTACTTTCTCAGTCGATAACACTCTCACTTTCGACTGTTCGTCTCGGTGACAATTGACGGACGATGACTATTGCATGTAATTTTATTGTAGGAGTAGAAAGGCGAGACCTATAAACAGGAGGTGCAGGTATATTGTGGAAGAAATGTCGAGAAAAAATGAGTTTCTGTTTGGAGACAAGTTCGCTTGTAGGGATAAAGAATATGAATGAGTATTGTTCGTGGTTTTTTTTGGTGGGGTTGCTTGAAAACATTTCTGAGTGACGTAAAGTCGTTTTGGTATAGACGTGCGTCAGAAATAACAAAAAAAAAGTATAAAGAAATACACGAAATCCGAACATATCAATCTGACAACTTAATTCAACCCATACTTTTACGAAAACTGTACTACTTATCGAATGTAGCGATTTTATTACGAATTTCTCGAAAACTATACGAGATATTGAAAAACTGAGCTCAGTGTCGTGTTCAATCACTCTTAGACACCTTTTATACGAGTTTTGAGGTATTGATTTTTTGGAATTTTGCTCGAAATTGAACAAAGGTACCCTAATTACGATTTTTCGAAAAATTCAAATACAAAACAGGTGATTTCCTGAATGTTTTTGGGTGTTTTCGAACTTTTTTTGATTTGTTCGATGATAGAAAATGACGAATTTTTCGAAAACTATAATAGATATCGACCAACAGAGCTCAGTGTCGTGTTCAACCGCTCTTAGACACCTTATTTACCAGTTTTGAGACATCGATTATTCGGAATTTTGCTCGAAATTGAACAAAGGTGTCCCCATTATGGTTTTTTCGAAGAATTCAAAGTCGTCGTAGAGTCTTCAATTCTTCCAAAGCATGACTAAGACGTTTCATAGTAATTTTTCTGGTCAAACAGGTGATTTTCCGAATGTTTTTGGGTGTTTTTGGATTTTTTCCATTTATTCGATGATAGAAAATGAAGAATCTTTCGAAAGCTATACCAGATATCGACCAACAGAGCTCAGTGTCGTGTTCAACCGCTCTTAGACACCTTATTTACCAGTTTTGAGACATCGATTATTCGGAATTTTGCTCGAAATTGAACAAAGGTGCCCCCATTATGGTTTTTTCGAAGAATTCAAAGTCGTCGTAGAGTCTTCAATTCTTCCAAAGCATGATTAAGACGTTTTATAGTAATTTTTCTGGTGAAACAGGTGATTTTCCGAATGTTTTTGGGTGTTTTTGGATTTTGTCGATTTATTCGATGATAGAAAATGACGAATTTTTGGAAAGCTATACCAGAAATCGACCAACAGAGTTCAATGTCGTGTTTAACCGCTCTTAGACACCTTATTAACCAGATTTGAAACATCGATTTTTTGGAATTTCGCTCGAAATTGAACAAAGGTGCCCCCATTATGGTTTTTTCGAAGAATTCAAAGTCGTCGTAGAGTCTTCAATTCTTCCAAAGCATGATTAAGACGTTTTATAGTAATTTTTCTGGTGAAACAGGTGATTTTCCGAATGTTTTTGGGTGTTTTTGGATTTTGTCGATTTATTCGATAATAGAAAATGACGAATTTTTGGAAAGCTATACCAGAAATCGACCAACAGAGTTCAATGTCGTGTTTAACCGCTCTTAGACACCTTATTAACCAGATTTGAGACATCGATTTTTTGGAATTTCGCTCGAAATTGAACAAAGGTGCCCCCATTATGGTTTTTTTTGAAAAATTCAAAGTCGTCGTAGAGTCTTCAATTCTTCCAAAGCATGACTAAGACGTTTTATAGTAATTTTTCTGGTGAAACAGGTGATTTTCCGAATGTTTTTGGGTGTTTTTGGTTTTTTTGATATATTCAATCATAGAAAATTACGAATTTTTCTAAAACTATAATAGATATCGACAAACCGAGCTCAGTGCCGTGTTCAGCTCCTCTTGGACACATTATATACGAATTTTGAGGCAAATCGATATCGTGGAATTTTGCTCGAAATCGAACAAGTTGGTTGTACAGTTAAATTCCGTACTTAACTTTCAGGAACTTTCAATAAATGTTGCGGCAAAGAGATAAAATCACAATCATGCTCCGAATAACCCGATGGATATCCGAGATTGTTGGATAATCTGTCTAACCCCTCGAATGGTTATTTAATCAGGCTGTAATATCCCGTAAAAGAGGGTAAATACCCCCGTGAAGTCTCTCGGGATCTTCGGTATAGAATTACTTTCACCACATGAATGCTGCCTCAATGGGCCTTCTCCTCCTCTTCCATTAACTCAGTCGATAGCTGCGTGTTAGTGGAAAAACTGACGAATTAGCACATGTCGATGGTGATGGTTAAAGGAAAATATACAGGGGGTGACTGAAAATCGACATCAGAAAGTAGGAATGAATGTATTCGTAGAAGAACAAGAAGTATACAACGTTAACGATGTTCCTTCTATAAATTCGTGATTTTTAAATGGAATATGGCCCCAAAATAGGGCCTTGTGGGACACCTGAAGAAAGTGTGATTCTAGTCAGGAACCGAAAAATCAATTATCACATAATTATTCGAAATATCTCGATATTGCTCCTGTATCAACGTTCCGATGATGAACCGTCACGGGAATAGAAAATTCCCCGAAGCTTTTGTTCGAATTTGTCCAGCTATTCCGACCATCTGTCATCTAATTTAATATCTTCCCTGCGAGTCCCGGCATAGTCCTGTGGGAGTAGAGAGGATGCTCACCGTGAAATTGTTTCAGCAAATCTCGTCCTTGGTGCTTTTACGTTTCATGACAGGTTATTAGGGTTTCCTATTGATTGAAACCTAATACGTGCCGAATCGATATCCGTGACGTAAGTACCTAACGTTATTCTGTGTTTAGTGTGCTGTAGTACGTTGAATTGTGCAAGAAGAAAGAATATACTAGTATTGAATTTTCAACAATTATTATTCCACTTTTTTTATTTCTTCTTGTCACATCAGTACATAATTTCAAATTGATTTTTATTAAAGCACTTTTTCATTTCTTTTTTGTAACATCATTACACAATTTCAAATTGATATTTATTCCAACCACTCTTTCATTTATTTTTTCCAAATCATTACATAGTGTCAAATCGATTTTTATTCCAACCACCCTTTCATTTTTTTGCACTATCAGTACATAGTTTCAAATCGATTTTCATTCAACCACTTTTTCATTTCTTTTTTGTAACATCAGTACAAAGTTTCGAATAGATTTTCATTCCAAACACTCTTTCATTTTTTTTGCAACATCAGTACATAGTTTCAAATAGATTTTTATTCCAACCACTTTTCAATTTTCTTTTGCAAAATTATTACATCGTTTCAAATCGATTTTTATCCAACCACTTTTTTTATTTCTTTTTTGTAACATCAGTAAGTAGTTTAAAATTATTTTAAGAGGTTGATGGCTTTGAAGTATAGCATGTTTTTGATGTTGTAATTCTCCACAGTAAAGGTTTCAGCTCAATGTCAATTTTGTAACACAATATTTCCACTTCAAAACATGCTTTTCCACATAAAATTTTGGGACTTACCTCATGTGGTTCCTTCCATTATCAAATTGTTCTCTTTTTGGTCTGTTCCAGATGTCTTCAGCTATCCAAGAGTATTTAAGTCAGTTAGATTCTTTATTCATGATGTTTATATATATTTTTTGAAGAGATAGATGCCCTTCCAATAATCAAATAATCAGTAGATAATAAGAATCCATCATTGGCCACTGATTCAATATACAAAATTGGTGCAATTGGTGTTTCTGGAGTCTGTAGATGAATTTCAAAATGTGGAACCATGTAATTGAGAACCCCTTCTTATGGAATTGAAAAGTCAGTTTTTATTTATTTGAAATATTAAAGCATTTGAAAGTAATCTCGACTTGAGTCCTCAAATTCTCTCATAACATCTTCAAAAAATATCTGATTGCAAATCAATCATGCATATTCCAAGATACTTGAATGAAAAAATTGATCCAGAAAGATTCAATATGAAATAATAAGACTTCTTGATTTATCCTAGAGACAAATTGTTAAAATTATATGAAGACAATTATTGTTTTTAAAAAACTGTATCAACTCTCAGATGTCAAAATCAGTGAATCACACTGTGAGTGATTGTAACGTCTGCGAATAAAATATTAATAATTCGAATGTGTTGGATGAACGAAATAATCCTCAAGGAGACACCATTCGTACGATCGAGACTTCCCTCTAAGAATATGCACGATCTCACTGAAAAATTCTACCCGTCAACTCACTTATCGATTTTCTGCTGTACGTCTATCAGATTTACGTCAATGCAAAGAGCGAAGTCTTGTTTCACTGAAATAACAGCCCTTGTTGATTACCATCGATATCTGACATCATCGGCCTAAAGAGCCAAACGAAATTTGAATCCCCTACTACTTGTTTGGAGTATAGTGAGGAATTCTTCAAAGTAGGATGGCGAATACGACACCTACATTTTTATTGAGAGCAAATTTTATTATTTCATCCATATTGTTTGTGAGTTAGCGAATGAAAATGAGATATTTATTGGTTGAAATTTAAATTGATTCTGAAATGAAATTGGTTAACTTAATCATGTATTGCAATGTAGACAATTAGAGCGGATAATTCGAATTTTATATTTCCATGAGCTTGTTGAGAAACATTATTGAAATACTTTTTTGCTCAATTTTATCAATTGATATACTCATTTATACGAATTTCAATTATTACAATAAACAATAGACACAGCGAATGTGAATTAGGAGTAATTCTATAAAATAAAAGTATACGGGGTGTTCCTTAAAGACATGCTAATATTTGAAGGGGTGATTCTTTGACACATTTCAAGAAAAACTCCCTATAAACGTATATCCTAAAAGTCTTAACTTTTGAGATACAGGGTGATGAAATTTGCCAAGCAATTTTTATTCAATTATTTCAATCAAGAACACAGCATCTGAAAAGAAAAATATATTTTTTGGATTCTCATTAATTTTGGAACAAATCTGATCACTCATTCGCTTTCAGTCGGTTCACAAACATTTCCACGCCGCATCAGATTTTTGAGGAATAGACCCTGAAGTAAAACAATTTTTATTTTTTTTAACGAAAACCATGCATCGGGCAAAGAAAATCCATGAGATTAAATTCGGTCAATAAAGAATGAGCATCTTGAAGGTAATTTTTATTTTGGAAGTAAGCAGTGGCGTAGTGATTCTTCTCCAAAAATATTCAATTCAAAATCCGTACGGACGCCACTGGTAGAGAAAATTAAAAATTTCGTACATCACAAAATGCACCTCAATGCATGGAAGACGTACCAATTTTTTTAAGACTTTCAAGACACTCGTTTATATGAAGTTTTTTTCTCAAAATGTGTCAAAGAATCACACCTTTGATGTGTCTTTAAGGAACACCCTGTATAGATAAACAATAAAAAAAAACTATTATTTTCATGATGGCTCATACGTGATTATTTTAATTTTTCTCTAAATAACTGAAATGATTGCAATTCTGAAAATTCTGCTCAAAATAGCTTCCTTGAACTGCTGCATATGTCATTTCTTGGATATTTCCAAAATACTAAGAGAGAAATTTGTAAATAATAACTCAAACTTTTTTGCACAGTGTCATATTATGGATGTCTCCACCTTTTTCCAGCATATCCACCAAAAATTCAACACTTCACTAAGGACAATTATTTTAACATGCCATAAATCATGCACAAGGTGTCGTAAATCATAGAGGCTGTAGAAAGTTCGACGGTTTTCACTTCAAAAAACAATTTCTTTGGAACGCTTCATAGAGAGAGGTGTATTAAATGATAATGACATGTACAGGGTGATTTTTAATGGTCCACTAGAATCGTCGATTCATATTTATCGAAAAATGTTAAAACTTATTTCGAAACTGCTGTTTGAATTCAATAATTTCTAAATGAAAAATTGCAAAATTTGTGGCGTCACACTTCATTAAAAAAGATATAATAACGATGACAGTTGATACGAAATTGAAATCCTGATGTTGAAACAATTGAATTAACAAAAAAAACGAGTCATTTTTGTCATTTTTCTCATTAAACTAAGAGAGCAGCTCTACAGTTCATAGTGTAATCCGAACCTCTCCAGAATTTTCCATTTCTTAACCTTTCCTAATCAAATTGCAGTTAAATTGAGTATTATAATCTGAAGAAAACCAAAATTTACCATTATCAGGTGTTGTTTTTGGTTCGAGTGTGTAAATATTACCTCCAGAAATGATTGTCAACCGACACTGATATTTCTCACTGATCTAAAGATGAAATACTGTGTACCTGTTGATTTTCCATACACCTCATTAGCTAAAACCCATGAAATCGTTACTTACATTTCCGAAAAGTATCCAGCTGCGCCCAGGGCCTCTCTCGACAACCGCCCATCAGTTGTGTTGGCAACAAAAAAGATACTCCCTGCAGCTTTGCGGTTTCCAACGTTAGTCTTTCCGATAATTAAGTCTTTGTCACCAAGATACGATGCAGATCCTCTGCCGTAGTTGGAAGGTTGAAATTACCTGTTTGCAATGAGTAGGCAGAGGCGCATCCTACGTTTTGGGACGGGCGTGGTCAGACCTAATGTCTGCGGTTTCATGGTCTTTTGGGTTAGTTTTGTCTTTTTTGTCGTACTCAGGCTCGATGCATAAATATCGGTGGCTTGTCGTGAAAAACGGTGTTGTGATCGTTCATGATGAATACATCACAATGATTTAGGGAGCGTTTATGAAGTTAGTACTCATACAGGGTGATTCATTGGGAAATGGGCGTACTGTAAGGGAAGGTAGAGGTCGCCTAGCTGGTTCTGAAAAACCCTCATATGATGGGTCTAGCGCCCTGTATAAGCGAGATAGGGAGTGTTTTATGTATTCTTCCTATTTCTTCAATGGCCCATAACTTACGATCCGCATGAAACTAATAATCCAGGTACGGACTCGATAAAATCTAAGGAATTTCATCAGTTCAATACAACACCCTGTATGACGAAATTTTGAAAATTATTGAAATATTACAAAACGAATACGTTTGTTGCTTCAGCATACCATTCTTGTAACTGTTGATTTGAATTTTTTTTCAATGAAATGGTGGTACATAATTCGCCTTGTGTTTCTTAAAAAAAAGTAATACTTTTTCGGAATATGATTTCTCCTCATTTCATCATTTGTAGCACGATGAATGGATTCAATCTACATCACACATACGGGGTGGTTGTAACTGGTTATTGAAACAGCACTTTATCCTAAATAAGGACCTGTCTTCTTATTTTACATCAAGGTTGTGATCCAAAATTCAGGATATTATGAAATGGTTAGTATTTTGATTGATTGAAAGTGAAAGAAGAGCATTTGGAGACAAAAAAAAGGTATTTTTTTTCAATTTTGTACCACCTCTTCATCGAATCAAATTAACAGGTACAAGAATAGCATGCGGAAGTACCAAAACATTTGTTTCTGAATATTTCTTTCTGCTCTTTTCATATCTGCAAATGATTTTCGAAATTTTGTTACAGAGGTTGTATTGGACTGATGCTTTTTTTCGACACCGTTCGAAAAGTTGGAATTTGTTGAAAATTAATGCGAGATTGAGATGCAAGAATCCAAAAAATCCTGATTGTGAGAGAATGATTCATAAATATCTATAATTTCAAACCTTCAAACTCTACTTACATCAAATGATTTTTATAATATGGTACAATCGCCTCTTATCCATAGGCGTAACGAGGGGGTTATTGGGGTCTTACCTCCCCCATTGCTCAGAAGAAATAAAAAAAATGCAAGTAACAATTTGAAAGAATAAAAATTTTAGTAAGTGTGGGACAAGTGGAGGTCGACCCCCCCTTAGTCAACTCTAGTTACGCCAATGCTCTTGTCATTGTGGTTTTCGCGTAAACAGCAATAATATTTCACATTATTCAAAACCATAGAACCATCCAGCTATACTTCACCATGTTTCTTCGACCTGCCCAACAACTTTTGTTGGAATCCCTTAATATTGATTATAATTGCTTTTCCATTTTCAAGTTCTAAAACCTCGAGCTTATTGAATGATTCTGAGAAGGGCGATGTGTAAACCATACCCAAGTATTTCTTTGGACTTCTGAGTAATTAGAAAACTAACCTACCTGACGTGCATGCAAAACCTGTAGCGAAAATAAGTGAAGAAGAGTTTGTAAGTTGAGGATTTTTTATTGAATTATGTATAGGACTAACTGGCTTCCAATAAGTATCAGAGATCATTTCAATAGAAATTGGGCAAAACGAGACTAATTTCATTGTTTGGATGGAATCCCATTTTTTTCATAACCACATACAACGGAGTGTCAGAAACTTCAAATTATATTGAAATACAATATATATATATACAGGGTGAGACACAAATAAGTACAGAGTTTTACATCGAAGAAACAGTATAGTTTGAATAATGAACATAAAAATTTAGAACAAATTGGACATGGCCTCCTGAAATATCTTTATCGATGAATCTCGCGATGAATTGATCTGCTGATGTCATGTCACTACAGAAAATCAAATATATCGAAAACTATACCAGATATCGAAAAACGGTTTTCACCATTGTTTTCAGAACCTCTAAGACGCCTTGCAGACGGCGAATTTATCTTTCGAAATTTTTCTCTAAATTGACCAAAGGTAGCCTACCTTTGGAATTTCGAAAAAAGTCGTAGAGTCTTCAATATTCGTATGGTGTTTTTTTTTATTTCGACATCTTCTCACGTGAATTCCACACCTCTATCGGATGCTTCAATTTTTTGATAATAACGAATACAAAGAAATAAATTGTTCTGAAAAAATTACAACCCGCCCTTTAAAACCATCCTTTGAAATATTAGAAATGAAGAAATGTGTTAAAAAAATGTATTTCAACAACATTCATTTATGTAGAAAATTCCTATCTGGTGGCTTTCACCGGTCAAGAGTTATGAGAGGAAATTATTTTGATTTCAATCAATCAATCAAAACTGAGCTTTATTGTCTAAGAATAATTCTTCCTATTGACAAAGCATGAGAAAGTAAAAAGTGAAAAGTGGAGAGATCCACTATGTCCCATTATAAGGTAAACATTAAAGTTATAAATATAAAATATACAGAAATACAAGAATTCAAAACAATTATAATATTAGCAATTAAAATAAAATAATTTCATAAACTTCGTGAGGTTATATCTTCCTCAGTATGCATTTTGAGCCATAAATTCATTTATCAAACTATACTTTTTTTAATCACTCTCAAAAACCTCGGTACACATATTCGATTTGAATAATGAAAAATAGTAGAACGGATCAACTGTATGCAAATTGATTTTCGATAAATATCAACTTGATCTCAGGTATTTCTCGAAATAAAATTCTGCTTGTATCATCCCACACCATGTAGACATCTAGGCATTAATTGTTATATTCATGTCATTTCTATTAGGACCACCAACAAAAAATCGAACATCCAGTCGATAATAATCTCAACATAAAGCAGCCATTAGTGAATGTTTGTCATATTTCTTTATTGAATGAAGAGGCAATCCCAAGAGAATACCTTCGTAGTTTCCCATTGAGAATATCCTCCAGTCATCGTCGTTCGCATTTTTCATAACTCACGTCATAACACATTTCGATCTTATTCATCGATTCGAAAGAATACCGATCGGAGATAAAAACACTTTTTTGACATGGTGAAGCTTCGAAAGTTCCCTTGGTAATATCGACGAAATGTTATTCAAATAGGGAGATACAGGTGTCTGACCGAATTCTTGCGATAACGGTTGACAGTTTAGAAGCAAAATTAAAGAAACATGGGAAAGTAAGTGGAAAAAAGATTCATTACCATCAGGCAAGTTGACTTTTTATACATTCCTCCTATTTTCTTGTAAAATCAAGCTCAGAAATTGATGGATTTTTCACTGTCTCTCAAAGAAAATGCGTGTTAAAGCACAGTCGTGAACAGTGTTATTTGGTGTCCTCGTTTTGCTTGTCACAAAGGGAGAATTCAAAAAGTTCAGAATAGTTTCACTAAATACCTAATATGGAAACTTGGCTTACATATTGAAATGAGGCTTTCTGTATTAGACTTGATGTCACTTGAGGATAGACGCAGACTCTCGATGGTTCTGTTTCTTCATAAAATTATACATTTACATTTTAATTTTTCAGCTATTTTAGAAGAACTCTGCCTTTCTGTTAACTCTAGAACCTTGAGAAGTGATCATAGTTTTTCATTTGGGCTGCGGTTCCATAGGCCTAACTATGGCTCAATGGCAATCAGTTGTAGAATTTTGATACCAATTTTTTAGAACTTGATCTTTTTCATTTGTCACACTTGAGGTTCAGAAAAAATGGCAATTAGACAACTTAATCCTTTCGTTGTTCGCTAGATTCTTGAATATTCGCTTTTTAATTAGTTCTGTTTACATCTTAGTCCTGGTATTTGAATATTTCTTTTTCAAATTGAACGTTCTTGTTTTACCATTTGTGATTTTATTACAATTACGTTCTTTATTTATTGACTAATGAAAATTAAAACATTCATTTATTTTCAGGTTATGATTTAACTATGCAGTGTACTCGAGATATTTGTGTTTTGTTTTATAACACACTCCTAGTGTTTGCTTGTTTTATACAATGTTTTATGTTTTTTTTTATGGATACTACCTTGTTGTATCATTTGGGATTTTATAACGATCCTGTAATGTACTAGACTCATGAATAAATAAAGTATCTATGCAACGTATCCCATTTCGATTAGAAATAATGATTTCTCAAAATAATCGAACCCCACATATTATTCGAATTGGGGATTTTGTCTAATCCATTTTCCACGATTTTGAATCAGTATTGGCAGTCTCATTACAAAAATCATCAGCAGAAATAGCGAAATCTGTTTCGAATTAGGTTATGTTTTCATTATTCTTCGCTGCCAAATTTCATACATCGGCTGTGTTCGGATTTTATCGGAGCGATAATGCTCCGTTTTGAATGTACGTAGAAAACCATTTCTATACGTCGTCACGTCAATGAGCAATCTAAAGTGTTGCCATTTTTTAAGCTAGCTAAAATTTCCTCGCTTCAATACCCGAAAAATGTTTTAGCGCGAGTTCGGGGAGCATTTTTGGTATCTATCGCCACGTATTTCCTCCCTTGTTTCGCCCTCCAAAAAAACAACACTCTAAAATCCCCAGTAAAACCTACCAACATGTGTTCTGTCCCTCTAAAACACCCTATAGACGAGATTTCAGGCGAATTTATTTTTTGAAAAAAGTCGTCGTAGAGTCTTCAATGTTCGTATGGAGTTTGTTTTATTTATATAGACATCTTCTCATGTAAATTCCACAACTATATCGGACGCTTCTGGTTTTTTAACATGACGAATACAAATAAATAAATTGTTCTGAAAAAATCATAACTCACCCTCTGAAACCATCCTTCAAAATATTAGAAATGAAGAAATGTATTTGAAAAATGTATTTCAACAACATTCAAAGGTTTTGAGGGGAAATTATTTTGATTTTATCAATTTTGTGAGGTTATATCTCATCAAACTATACTTTTTTTCACAGAAACTGTTCCGAGTTATGTATTCTTCGCTGCTAAATTTCATAAATCGCCTGTGTTCGGCTTTTATATTGGAGCGATAATACCCCGAACAATCTAAAGTGTTGCCATTTTTCAAGCTAGCTGAAATTTCCTCGTTTAAATACCCGAAAAATGTTTTAGCGTGACTTCGGGGAGCATTTTTGGTATCTATCGCCACGTATTCCCTCCCTAGTTTCGCCCCCCAAACAAACAACACTCTAAAATCCCCAGTAAAACCTACCAACATGTGTCCTGCTCGCTACTTTCTTCAGGCTTCCATCTACCATCCTCGATCTACGATCTTGCCAGTCATTCCGTCGTCAAGTCTCCGAAGAGCTGATCCAACACAAGAGCCCTGATTAGTTCCCCTTAATCCGTCACAGCGTGCTACCGGGCCCCGCTAATTGTAATGCCACAGAGAAACTTATCAAGTCGATGCCATGCCCTCGTAATACGGACAATGACGTGCCACCATACGATCTCCGTCTTAGGCATGTTGCGGTGATTTTCGATCGAATCAATATAGGAGTCACCGGTATGGCACACCTTTTTTCCAGCTTTATCGAGAGAAATAGAATCGTTCCTTCATTTTATGAATTATTAACTACAGCTCTTCTTCAAGAAGCATGATGTGGCTACTTCAACGCCATCTATAGTCTATTTATTCTGGGTTGATAGGGATGCCACATGTTTTTCACTTTTTCAGCGATGCTCCAAATAAAAAACTTGGGTTAGGTTGACCATTTGTTTTGTTTTGAAAGTGTTTTTGGATTACTATTGATTGTGGATAACCGTTGAATGGTTCAAATGATACAGGGTGATTCATTAGGAAATGGGCGTACTGTAAGGGTAGATAAAAGTCGCCTAGCTGGTTCTGAAAAAGTCCTATATGATGGGTCTATCCCCCTGTATAAGCGAGATACAGAGTGTTTTATGTATTTCACCTATTTCTTCAATGGCCCATAACTTACGATCCGCATTGTATATTTTATTCATTTTCACAACATAAACTCATTATCCTGTATGCTACTGAATTCCAAATAAATGAAACTAATAATCCAGGTACGGACTTGAAAAAATTTAAGGAACTTCAACAATTCAATACAACACCTTGTATGACGAAATTTTGAAAATTCGTTTGCAGATATGAAAAGAGCAGAGAAAAATATTCCTAAACAAATTGGTTTGGTACTTCCGCATGCCATTCTTGTACCTGTACTGTTAATTTGAGTCAAAATTAATTTTTCCGATGAAAAGGTGGTACGAAATTCATAAAATACCTTTCTTTTTTCACTTTCAATCAAATTACCAGCCTAACCTAACCTAACCATGCTACACTATACAAATGATGAAATGATTGCAAGAAGCTATAATAAAAGAATAATTTGGAATTAATAAAATCTATTCTATTTTCTATCTTCGTTACAAAATTTGTGTTTCTTAAAAAAAGTCAAACTTTTTCGGAATGTGATTTCTTCTCATTGTGTGTGTCAAGTGAATTAGGAGTTTCCAAAGCGAGATCGATATTTTGTTTTCAAGACAGCTACTGTAGAAAAACCCGTTTCACATGGGTAAGATGTTACAAATGGTAATGAAATTTCGAAATTTTTTGGTTTGTATTCGAGAATGATATCTTCGAAACAGCTGCATTGAGCAGAATAAATTGTTTATTATTTTATCTAGCTGTGACGATATTAGTATAATAGGAAGATGCAATGATCGAAATGCAAACTTTTAAAATTTTATGACTTTTTGCCCTGAAGAAGTCTGAATATTTGGACGAAACGTCAGCATAAAATTTGCGTGGTTGTCTCGTACCTGTCCTCTAACTCACGAAATCGTTTTGATATAAGTTTTAAGATATACTTATACTTCAATGAACTATCAACCTCAGAAAGCTCAGTACATTTCGTCGACTCACCTTGTATAATAATTAATCATAAGACTCGGATATTCATTTCCGGTCAGTTTTTCATGCTCTATCTTGATCACGTGGAGTTATAAATACATTTGCTTTCCTTGTTTCTCTTATAGTTTCGCCTTATACCTCCACTGGATTTTTTCCGAAGCTGTATACTCCATCATCTACTTTGGAAACATTTTCATTGAGTGTACAGAGTGAGAGCTGACCTCTGATGAATAAGTACTACATATGGAAATTTTCAATATTATTTATGGTGTCTGACTGAATAAATTGCAAAACAATATTATATCCATCACAGCATTTGGAAAGTGTCATTTTAAAAAAATGTAGAACAATAATTAAATGAAAAGTTTATAAGAAACTATCGAAAGAAGCGCGACATAATCACGGACGAATCCATGATTGTTTACTGAGAACATCACAATCAACCATATTCACTATATGAACCAATGAATCAAGAAAAATTTCCACCCACTTCAATGTCACTGTCGTCTGAACAAAAAACGTCAACAAAACGTCAGACGTTTCGTAAATTTCGTCGATCATCTTCGACGTATCAATTATCGTCCAATTGGAAATGGTGTGGCGGCTGTCAAATCGAGGAATTGAGACGTCGAAGGTGTTGCGGGTTCAGAGGTCAACCACTGGGTGTTTCTCTCGATCGTGGCCAGCACCTGCTGTGAAAAAATATCGAGTCATGATAGCGTCGTTAGGAGATGGTTTCGTTGGGTGGATCCTTTTTGTGGATATCATCTGGAATTATGCATTTTCCGTGTTTTTGGGAGTGATTTGATGTACTGGGTGTATACTGAATGGGTGGTTCAAAGTTTTCGAGAAACAGTGACGTAACGAAAATTACTTACGAATACTTAAATGACTCTAAAGTGCGTTGACATACAGTTGAGATTCTGACATATTTGAGCTTTCGAATTCTCGAGAATTGATAGTTGAATGATCTGATTTCTCTAGGAGTTGAAGTGGATCCGTTTACGTTAACGTATACACAATCTGAAAGGTGCGCATGCGCATTTCTCGAGATTTCACAAAATTTGCATGATTGCAAAGATCTCGACGCCATCTGTTGTTGAAATTATGAACTTTTATAAGCAGTCAGTGTTTGTGAATAACGTGCTTTGAATAAAACGTGTCGAAATATATATTCAGTGATTATTTGCGGATATTAATACGAATGAAATGTTTGCATTGCTTCTAATAATGAATATACGTTATCATATTGAGTGACATTTAAATTGTATATCAGAGCCATCTGGCGTAAATATCAAACAACCTCGAAGGCTGAGGTAAATCGATTTGAGAGAAATTAGTATCACTCTGGAGCCTTCAATTCGTCAACTTTTCCATAATAACTCTATTTTGTTATTGATGATCACTTTACTATACCCACGTACAAATTTACATTACAATCAAGAACGAATCGAACGAAATAAAGCAGAAACTGAAAAGTCGAATATCAAACAAATAAATCGGATTCAGAATCATCGAGTTTGATGTACGTTTTATTCTTTCCCCTCTCTTTTCTACGGCATGTGTGATTCAATAAAAGAGTCAAAGTTAGAAGTTTAAAATCGAATGACAGATGGATTCGCATGGTTAATCGAAGTCTGTGGTGGCGGGTCCTTTGATAGACTAATTCTGCCTTTTCAGCCACTTTCTAACACTAATTTAACAATTTGAATTCGTCAATCAGGGTATTCGAGAGCTGGTTTTTCGAAACAAGAAGATAAGAGTAATGCCTGGTTTACACTCCAGATAGAGTGCGAGAGTGTGAACACGATACTGCTCATGCTCCTGCCCTTGCAACTCACATTGCTCGATTCGGGTGAACAATTCAAATTACGAATTCAAATGTATTACTCACCTTGATATGATCCTTATTAGCAAAACTTGTTCATAGTGTTGAAAAATCTCATTTATAGATAGATATCCTTGCCTTTTCCAATTTTTTAATCATGATACAAGGTATGTCATAGAACTCTTAGCTTTGGGGATACAGAGTGATGGAGATTTGAAAGCCAATTATGATTTCTATTTATAAAATAGAATTTTAGTTCATAACTCGAGATTCAACCGTTTTTTTTCCTCTACGCTACTGGATTCAACGGAAAAAGTGTCCTTAGATTGTAGGAGTTGTTTTCCCCTAACTTCAGCAACAACCAAGATATCTGTAAGTGTCGAAAAATCGAAATTATAAATCGGAAATAAAAGACTATAGCCAATTTTTGTTTTCGGCAGTGAACTCATCTCGATAAAAGCGATATATATGGCCCATCGAAATTTACCCACACTGTACAAAAACGAGTTTCATTATACCAGGTTTTTCTCTGAGGTGACTCACCCTTATAATTTTTATGATGGAAGATGTTTGATATATCTATTCACTTTGCCTTACTTCCGGTTTGACCTCAACTTACGATTTTTAAATGAGATATATAAATAAAGTCATAAATATATTTTTTTTCAGTTTCAAATGAAAACAGATCATTTTCTTACGAATATGTTTTAGTTGGATGTCATTCTCTGCCGAAATGAGTAAAAATATATAAGATGTCCCATTTGAAAAATGAAAGTTGGGGCATTTCCGGTCAAACCGGAAGTCATGCCAAACAAGTGAATATTTCAAAAAATATAAATTGAACTATGATACACGACCCTAATTTTTTGTTTTTGTTTTCCTATCTCCAATAATGAAAAATTTATTTGGCTGGGCCACCTTTTCGAATCACCCAGAATGATTTTTTCAGCATGTCTTCAAGGGAGTTGCCAGCAATCGTTTAGTGAAGACGTTTCTCTTCTTTCCTCCCGAAATTAATTCGATCTGAGGGCAGCCATCAGCGACCCAATCAATTATTCCTGGCATTTTGCACGTCCAAAGGGGCACGAACGACAAGGGGCGACATTTCCTGGCCTGTACACACGAGATAGGGCAAACAACGCTGCTCTGACGGATTATGCCGGCACTAAATAATAGATTACTCGTTACTGGCGAAAGCTGGAAGGTTCCAGTGAAATATTGGAATCGATCTTCGTATTGATAGCATTCCACTGTGTATATTGTGTTTTTTTATCGTTTTCAAGTATTTCGTTTGCAGAGATGTGACTTAAAAGTAGATAAAAGTATCTGAAATACAAATACAAGATACGAAACACGTAATCGATCTTCGTATTGATAGCATTCCACTGTGTATATTGTGTTTTTTTATCGTTTTCAAGTATTTCGTTTGCAGAGATGTGACTTAAAAGTAGATAAAAGTATCTGAAATACAAATACAAGATACGAAACACGTATTTACGACTTGCATTTGAAATACTTTTTGATTATTTTATTTAGTATCTTTTTTTTTAGAAACATTTTCGTGACATCCTAGTATTTTGAAGATTCTTTGTTCCCAAACATAGTTTTACTAAAATGAACTTCGCATTGGAACGCAGCTCGTCGAAAATTTAGTCGATTTGGTCGGGAACCAAATGACAGATGGCGACACTATCTTTTCACAATTACCATCGGCTGAAACCTCCAAAAGTGATGATTTGATATGATGATTTGATATTGAACGTCCCACGAAAGGAGACATGTGTGAATGTCCTTAGTATGATTTGATGCATATTGGACTAATAATGAAATTAACGTTGAATATTTTCATTTCTGAACAGCTTCTGGAGTCTGCAGATGTATTTTAGCATGTGGCAACTATGCAATTATATATGTCACTTCATGAAGTCGTGACGTCAGATAGTATAGAGGTAGCTCCATCTTTGATAGCGGTTTCGATGCCTTGAAATGTTTCCAAAAAGTGTTCGAATGGAAGTTGACAATGCGTGATTGTAGAATCTTGGAAAAAATTGTCCATTCACCAGACATATTCCATTATTGTTTAATATCATTGGTGCGAAATAAAAAGTATCCAGCAAACTACTGAACTTCTGATTGACTGAGATATAGCTGGGAACATTCATTCAAGAAGAATTTTTCATCTGCTCATGAAGTTTATCAATTCTTGTCGAAATTTTAATGAATATTGAAAAAACTGTACAACGGATATCCATAGTCGATAGTGATCCAATGTTATCGACTTTTTTCTAAACAATTTGAGTGGTAAACCTAACCTAACCCTCTATTTCGGATTATCGCTGAAAAATAAGACAAGCAGCAACACTGCACTTTTTGGTGGGCTGTCAAAACTCTGTTTCTTAAGGGGACAGACCCTATTATGGCTTGCAAGAGTTTTACGAAGAAATCCTTGGAAAATATTATATGTGTATTTTTTAAATCTTGATATTTTATTTTTATATTTTTACATTTTGAGATTGTTTTTGAAGTTGGACTATGAAGTGTTTGGTGCTGTCCTGTATTTTCGAATGTTTCTACACGTTCCTCATGTAATTTATGTTTTTTGTGTGTTTTTTATTCATGTATATTCTGAAAATTTGGATATTTTGTCAATAAGATTCATTATTTGGACAATAAAGCATATTTATTATTTTTATTATTGAGTAAATAGACTGAAGTATGCTATCAACTCATTTCTAATTATACGTAGTCGATTGTCTACCATAAATCCATCAAAATAGACGTAAATATTTCGAGTACAACTCACGACGAAATTCTCTCTCGAGATTGATCCGTTCTGCTGGCTGGATCTCAATAAAACTCTCTCCCGCAGTGTGTGTAAACGCATCTCCTCTTCGCCGGAAATCATCAATGGCAAATTTGAGGAATTAATAACCGCAAGAATCCCGACGAGTGTTTGTTTAAGCCGAACGCTTTTCACTTGGGTACAATAAAGTGTTCTTCCGTGTTCGATCCGTCGAGTGGGCTTTGGAGCGGCGGGAGGCGATCGTCAGGAAACAAAACACCACCGTTCGACGTTCGTCTCTTCTGATGAGCGCACGCGGCGTACGCGTGCCTTTTGAGTAGCAAATCAATTTCGGCGGGTTTCCGTTTTCAATTCGCTGGAGGTTTCCGTTTTCACGAGGAGGTTTGTCGAATTGATGTTCTCGTTTAGTGAATATTTGCGAGCTCGGGCTTCTGTGGAGATGAAGTCTATTTTAAGCAAGATAGTTGTGACAGTGCGGCGTTGCCGCTTTTATTTTTTTTTTCAACGATACTCCGAAATAGAAAATTAGGTTATTTGTTTCGGAAAATCAGATAACTATTGACTGGAGATGGCAGATGAACGTTTTTTCAATTAAAGTAATAATTTCGACTGGAATTAAGTAATCAATTGAAGATTTCTCCGAGTAATTTCAACATCGTTGTGAAGTGTATTTATTGATGCCTGAATGTTCCTAGCTATGTCTCAACCAATTAAAAGTTCTGTGGTTAGTAGATACTTTTTATTTTGTACTATTGGTATTGAAAGATTTTCAAATCCATCATTCAATTGAACCAATTATGAATATTCCAAACATGAACATGATATATGTGAAATACTATTGAATATTCACTCTGTATATTATTTTTCATCGTTATTTAATTCTATTTATAATCAATATACGAACCAAAAATGGATCAAAGAGGTTTTTGACTGAAATTCTGAGTTCTTACTGCTATTTTTAAAAGGAGTGACATCGAAAAAGCATTTTTATACAAGGTGTTTCAGAATTGCTCAGCAATATTTCAGGTACGTATTCTCTGGTACAAAATAATGAAAATAGTTCCTATGGACATGTGTCCGATCTCGAATATTAGCGGAGTTACAGGGTGTTGAAAGTAAAAAAAATAGGTTTTTATTTTATTGTGCTTGATCTACTGCAGATAGAGCTTTCAAATTATGTATGAGTATCAAGCAATAGGTGCTGCTCAATATGAAAGTAAATGTTTGCCAAATACCATACAGGGTGTTGCATTTTCCCAGGTCTCAATCCATATAAGCCTTAAGAAAAACTTGCTCGTACGCCACTGGTGAATTTTAATATTTTCTGTTAAGTTCTTCAAGCTATTACCTAAATTTTGTTCCTCCTGATTTTTGATCGAATTCTGTTCAGTTTTCTCAGAAATTAATTAATTTGTAAATTGGCTCAAACTTACATATTCTGAAATGTTTATACTATTTTGATATTTGATATTGATAAAAGCATTGAAATTGAATAAAAAATAAATTAATCAACAAATGTTTAGAAGAATTGTTCAAAGTGGCCTCCGTTTTGTCAAATGCAACATTGAGCACGACGAATCCATGATTCCTTGGCACTTCGTTTCAACACCCTGTAACTCCACTAATAATCGAGATCGGACACATTTCCTTATTTTGTACTAGAGAATACGTACACGAAATATTGCAATGCAATTCTGAAATACCCAGTACATTTGAAGTAATTTATTAAAATTCACAAGAGGTGATAAAAAATATCTGATGAAAAGTCTCCAATTATATGATTTTTATAAAAACTTGTTTTGGTCATTTTTGGAAGCATATAACTCTACTATGAAAAGTGTTTTATTTTCTCAAAGAAACCATTTTATCGCACATTTTTTTATTGTTTGATGCCTTGAGTTGAATCATCGCATTTCGGCTTGAGGATTTTATGCTAGAATTTTTTTCACTTACCTTCCAGCGGCTCTCACTTCCTCCTTCTCTTTCAATTCAACTTTGAAACAGTGTAAAATAAAAAACCAACATTATATATTAACATATATATTTTATATAAATCAACTAAAATCACAAGGTTACAAATCACATGCAAATTTTGTATCACTTGAGCAGCTACAGTACCCCCTACATATTTCATCAAGGTTAGTCCAATTATCTGGAATTAATCCAATATCGAAGCCTCAGTCACCATCTTATCGGAATCGTTAGAAAACAATAAGGGAGATGAATCCTGCACATTAGCATCTGGAGATGGCACATTCGAAGCTGACTCAGCTGGCGATGTAGGAGTGGTATCCAATGCCCCCAAAATGTCATCCGAAAGAGGCATCAAAATGTCACCCGAAAGAGGCATCGAAATATCTCCCGAAAGAGGCAGCAGAAAATCTTCTGAAAAATGTGTTGAAATCTCCTCTGGAAGAGGTGTCGAGAGCTCTCGTGTAAGAGTTGTTGAAATTTCTTCTGGAAGAGGTGTGGAAAGCTCTCGTGGAATATCTTTCTGTGCCATTTCTTGTGTCGCCTCGAAGAAATTATCCAGAAACGAATCAATTTCTCCCATTTCCTTTCCTCCAGTTGGTTGATTCGAATCTTGGTTAATGACAGGTTCTTGTTCCGGAGAGGCAGGTATGTGTGTTGTCTTCTCCAGTTTCTTGTGAAACACAAGATACTCACTCAGAGACGATTCAATGTCTCCAGTTGTCTGTCTTTCAGTCGATGGATTCGAGTCTGGGTTGATGGCAGGTTCTTGTTCCTGGGGAGCTGGCACGTGTGTTGTCTTCTGCTGTTTCTTGGCTTCTCTTCTAGACTTGGCTCGTCTATTCTTGAACCATATCTGTAACAAAAAGAAATAACATGATTCAAGAATCCACGGTAACACTATCATGGCTGGTAACGAGGCCAAAAAGAGTAGATAGTTATGTTATTATTGGACGTATTCGCTATGTTACGTGGCCGCAGACTCCTGGACCATTATTTGCGGTGTATTGTCGACAATGGCACAATACTAGGGGCGGTTTATTTGCCTTCACATCGGTAATGATTCAATTCGAAGAGCAGTTAGTCTTTTCATGACGCACAGCTGTTGTTTGCCTACACAACTATTTCGTTCACTCTTTTCGACACATTGTCGAGAAAGGAATGACCGTTTCTGTTGAAACTCGTGACAGAATGTGTCATATGTCAACTGATTGTCAATTGATAATTGGTGAGTCTGAAGATGACATTAAAACAGTGAAACGTTTTAGTGGTTTTTGATGAAGAATAAACATTATTAAAAACATAAAACTCGAATCATCTTTCATGGTTTCGAGGTTATGTGAGGTTATGTATGAAACAGAAAACACTGCTAAGTCAGCTTAGCTTAAGTAAAGCTTACTTAAGCCGCGATCAACAGTTGTTTGGTGAAACTGGGCTTTAGGAATAGCCAGCAAATCTAATTCTAGATTCACAATGTTCCATCTTCAGTGCCCTGTGAAAATACGCAATCTATTCGATGGATCAAGTACTTTTAATTCCATTGACTCGCTAATCTCGAAATCTCAAAGTCACGAACACCCAACCCGGTTCGATGTGAAAATAAATCTGGAATTTTCGGACGGCCTGTCGTCATCCCGATTTTTCCCTATCAATTTCCATCACATTAACCCTCGAGCAGTCGATAATAGACGTTTCATAGGTAGATATCCGTCCCGGCGAGGTTGCGAAAGCAAGGGCGGGGTGTTTTAGTGGAACAACCCTCGATAATCCGTAGAACTAATGGAAAACAGCCCCCTCGCTGCATGTTCGGCCTATTGTGTTATTCTATTGAATAAAATATATATAGGATACAGTTATCCCTGTGCGGTGGTTCTACAGATTGAATGGGGAACCACCCCTGCTCTCGTTCGTTAGACTTTTCACTTTGCCGCTATAAAAATTAGGTTTCAGATGCGGAAGAGATTATTTTGATGTATAGGTGTGTGGGGCATCCGATCGGCCGTTGGAAGGATGAAAAAAATTACGCGAATGACACGGACAGTTCTTTTGTATTCCAATCCACGACTGTATTTCGTTGAAGAATTTGTTCTCCATCATTTATCAAACTCTGATGATTCGAATTATTCAAGAAAGGTTTTTATTCTAATCAAACAAAATGATATTCTTTGAAATAACCATGATGAAGTTTCACCTTCTCTATCTTCGAGTTTTCGGTCTTATTTTTTTTATTGTTGTTGAATAATTCACGAAATAATTCAATTCTGAACTGTGAATTATTTAATCTGTTTACACAGGGTGTTCCTTAAAGACATGCTGATATTTGAAGGGGTTATTCTTTCACACATTTTGAGAAAAAAACTTCCTATAAACGTATGTCCTAAAAGTCTTAGCTTTTGAGATACAGGGTGATAGAACTTTGAAAAAAAACTGTTTCCTAATAATAAGTGAGATTATTTTCCAGGCATCTTCAAAAAAATTGGTACATGTCTTGTATGCATCAAGGTACATTTTGTGAAATTTTTGATTTTCTCTACCAGTGGCGTCCGTACGGGTTTTGAATTGGATATTTTTGGAGAGAAAAGTACTACGCCACTGCTTACTTTCAAAATAAAAATTACTTTTGAGATCCTCATTCATTATTGAGCAAATTCAACCTCATGGATTTTCTTTGACCGACGCATAGTTTTTGCTTAAAAAAATAAAAATCGTTTTACTTCAGTGTCTTTTCCCCAAAAATCTGATGCGGCGTGAAGATGTTCATGCATCGATCGAAAGCAAATTAAGAGATTAAATTCATTCCGAATTGATGCATAGAAGACATGTTCCAAATTTTTTGAAGATGTTCAAAATATAATCTCAGTTAGTTAAGTTAAGACTTTCAGGACATACGTTGTAGGAAATTTTTTCTCAAAAACCAAAATCCAATTCGTTGTTTTCAAAAGTCAATAAATTCATTTCCAATGTATTACACACTTACCACTAGTCTATCTGGTGTTATACCCAGGTCGGCACCAATTTTAATGCGATATTGAAGACTCGGTATCTGAGATCTGGTTCGGAAAATGTGCTCCAAAACCGCCAACTGATGTCTAGTATAAATCGTTCTGTCTCTCCTTTGTTCTGCAGAAACAAAAATAATCATTAGTCAACGAGTAAATAAAAACCAATAAATATATTCCCATGTCATCCATGGGAACTTCCACCTGGCGGCTGAATTCGGAATCAGAACACTCAATTAACTTTTATTTGTCCATTTTACACTATGTATATACGCGTGATGATGTTCCATTGTTTGCACTTCGCGTCCCTGTTTTAGCAGATGTAAACATACTTGACAAAAAGTGTATCAACAGAAAACCATCCCCATCAGGTATGGGGTGAAGAATTCGGGCATAAGTCTTTATACAGCGGTAGCATATTCTCCGGGATGCAACCGGATAACGAAAACTATGCTCCAAATCCGGATTAACTTGGACGGCATAACAAAATCATATCAAACAATACGTTCACAAGGAGACATCT
The DNA here is from genome assembly GCA_037013635.1 of Plagiodera versicolora. NCBI lineage: Eukaryota > Metazoa > Arthropoda > Insecta > Coleoptera > Chrysomelidae > Plagiodera > Plagiodera versicolora. Next base: position 366,326 of record CM072990.1, read on the forward strand.
TTGCTTTTGTAAATGCGATTTCATTTTGTTTGCCTTCATAATCTAACGAAGTGTTCGTACTACAGTCATTTATTCATGCAAGATACTTGTGACAGTTCGCCAGAAAGTGCGGCATTGCCGCTAGTCTATTTTTTCAAAGGTACTCCGAAATAGAAAGTTAGGTCAAATTTATTTTTCAAATGGTTTTCAAAATTGTTTGTACTACAGTATATTTATTCATGCAAGGTAGTTGTGACAGCTTGTCAAAAAGTACGGTGTTGCCACTAGTCTATTTTTTCAAAGGTACTCCGAAATAGAAAGTTAGGTCAAGTTTATTTTTCAAATGGTTTCCAAAATTGTTTGTACTACAGTCTATTTATTCATGCAAGGTAGTTGTGACAGCTTGTCAAAAAGTGCGGTGTTGCCACTAGTCTATTTTTTCAAAGGTACTCCGAAATAGAAAGTTAGGTCAAGTTTATTTTTCAAATGGTTTCCAAAATTGTTTGTACTACAGTCTATTTATTCATGCAAGGTAGTTGTGACAGCTTGTCAAAAAGTGCGGTGTTGCCACTAGTCTATTTTTTCAAAGGTACTCCGAAACAGAAAATAAGGTTATTGGTTTCGGAAAATCAGATAACTATTGACTGGAGATGGCCGTTGAACATTCTTTCAATTATAGCAATAATTTCAACTAATCAAATGAGGATTTCTCCGACTAATTTCAACATCGTTGTGAAGTGTTGCTATATTTATTGATGCCTAAATGTTAGCTAGATACTTTTTATTTTGCACTATTGGCACTGAAAGATTTACAAATTCATTATTTGATTGAACCAATTACGGATATTCCAACGTGAAAGTTAGGTCAAGTTTATCTTTCAAATGGTTTTGAAAATTGTGTGCGATTTATAAAAATATACAACAAAATTTGATAACTGTTAACTGTGAGTACATGTTAAACAGTTTTATAATAATACATATTCACACAAATTTTGACTAGAATGCAGATCAAAGATATCTCTCTATATAAATTTGGCATCGTCGTGAATTCACTGTGAAGTGTTGCCAAATTATCGATTCCTGAATGTCTCAACCAATGAAGTTCTGTGGTAGGCTAGATACTTTCTATTTTGCACTATTGGTATCGAAAGATAACCAAATCTGTCAGAACGATCTTCCTTGAATAGGCTAAGATATTAATGTTGAATTTTGGCTCTCAAAACGTTCAGCTATTGAATACCTTTTGTTCGTGCTTCAAGGAGGGTTTAAAGTGGACGCCATTTTGTGAATTATTATTTGTTTACTGGCCGAGGTCCAAGCGATAGCGACATCTTGACTGATTAGGAATTATTCCTATTTGTTCGATTTAAATCACTGGATTTTTGGATTTTTTTATATACATAAAGAATCAATAAGCAGTATATATGGTAAAAAATGGATAGTAAAAATTTGTATCCCAGTTTGAGAAATGCCCAAAAAGTAGGCCTCCAGAGCAGAATATCCCCTTGAACCGCAATATTTTTATTAGCTTACAAACCATGCGGGAGTTGTGCTGTGCACTTAGGGAACCCCGGAAGTTCAACCCCCCGGACTATTGTCGTTGTTTTATTGCTTTTCCTTGTATTAACACGTCGAGTGTTTGAACAGCGGCCGAAAAGTCGATAACCGAGCCTACTGATATATTTATTGAGAAGGGAAAGAAGTTATAATATCCGGGAGGTGTTGGGAAGTATCCCTAACTAATTGCCTCGTTGCCAAGTCGAAAATTCCGAAATACAATGGAAATATGGAATCGAATGGAAGGGGTTATATGCAGTTGGAATTTTCGAGAAAGCGATTTATCGTTTCGATGAATATTTTCAAAGTTACTCGGAAATTTGAAAAGGCGTTTCAAAGTGCTTGAAAGTGCTTTTCAAACTTCAAACGCGTTTTTCTCGAAATAGTGATTTCATTTCGGTGACCAACATTACTCGAAAACGATAAGTACCGAATTTTAACACGAGCTTCTTCAATATATTTTCTAGTCGTTAATCGATGTTTTTTCCTCGCCGGAGAATATTTTTTTCATAAACAATTGAGGTCGAAATTTCGATTAAAAATCAATTCTTTACTTTGAGAAACCGCCATTTTATCGAAAAAGAATTATTTTGCTTATTCCTTCAATTAATTACTAGATTCAATATTACTTTAACGAAATAGGTAATAACCTTTCAAGCAGATTCTTACTGTTTGTTTACGTATGATTTGAAAGCATTCTGTCAAAGGAGAACTGCTTAATCTTACTTGCATGCTTGTACCGAAAATAATCATTCCCTCAACACAAACAAATGTCAATACTCGCAATACACCTTGAAAAATAATGTTATTCTACATGATAACTTTATAAATGAGACTCCCCTTCAAATAAGCACTCAAACAAGGGACCATTTGATCCAAAATTGAGCTTCTCAAACCACTATGAAACAATTATATGCTCTGCCAAACCGATGCTTGGTCAGTGACAGCTTCATGACTCTATTCAATGCATTTTATGTAAGATCTCGCCTGGAATATGGCTGCTCAAACTGGTCGCCCTTCTACAATATCCATATAAACAAAATCGAGTCTATCCAAAGAGGATTCATGAAATAGATTTCTTATGAACTGGATGGAGTCTACCCTGAACAGGGTATTGACAATGGAATATTGTTGAATAGATTCTGTCTACTATCGCTTCAAAACCGAAGAACCTATTGGGCAATAATTTTTATTTATAAATTATTGAATAATCTGATTGACTGTCCGGAATTGATTTCTCACTTCAACCTCCACATACCGCGGTTGAACCCTAGGAATGATTTGACTTTTTACTTACCAAAATCAAGAACTAACATATTACTCAAGTCACTAGTAGTTGCCATGGAAAAACTATTCAATCAACTATGTGCAAATACGTACGTATTAAAAAACTCTTGAATGCAGGTGTAAATATGTGAGCCTGGTTCTGGAGAATGTTATGCTGAGCCTATTATTATTATTATTATTGTATTACAGCTGAATTATGTTTTTTATTTCAACTTTACCTCAGTTTTTTTTTTCTCGGGGATTTTCAGGTATTCAAGTTGGAATTGTATGTACACATATATGGAATTGTCAACCTTCTGCTGATCAATATTCATGTCTTGTTATTGGGATTTATTCCTGTTTAGACATTAAACATTTTTTTTGTTTTTAGAAATCTGTTTAGTTTTTAAATTTCAGATGATCCATATAGGAGCTCAGCTGTAGCTCTTTTCCAAATACATAAATATTTCTACTAATACTAAGTTTTAAAATACTGTTGATAGATGCCATAATATGTGTATAAATTATTGTATCAATAATTTCGAAAGTTTTCTCAGAAAAAAATCGGAAAAATTCGCTTTTTTTCGGTGATTAGCTTACATTGTATAAAGAGAAAATTACTTTTATCATCATTGGAACGAAACAATCGAAAACTGTAATTGAAACAAGACACACAATTTTTAGGAATCTGCATAGATGAGTATATGGGAGTATACAATCAGAATCATATATTGATTATCTCTTTGAGAATTTGAAAATAATGTTTATTTGTCGAAAAAGGATAGACGGGTAAATTCATGGCATAAAATACAAAAAACAGCTGTGGAAATATATTTAGATCAAAACGTTTATTTTTATTCAGTAATTACATGTGCTTAAATATGTTAATGAACTACTACTATTACTACTTTAAAAATAAAGAATAGACTAAAATCAGGAAACACTTATCGAACTCAGAACCGTACCGAATTACTGAGAGCTGAACTAAGTTGTATTGTTTTAGTCTCCTAGGTCTCGAAAAACGATTTCCTTTTTTTACGCGTTGCCAATTTACGCTCGAAAGTGTATTCTGAAATAAAATTCATCATTATTATTAAACTCGAATCTGAATCGTTGCATATTAGAGAAAATAATGAAACCGCAATGTCAACCCGGCGATCGGGATGAAATTTTCATGGGAAACTACCCATCTGGCTAATAAACGTCCTCTGGGGTGTCAAATTGAATCAGCGTTATTTTATCGGGGTATTTTGAGCACGCACTCAGACAACAAAAGGGGGAAGAAGAGAAAACCTACATCGCAATAAACGGATAGAGAAGGTTGATTTTTTACACCACCCATCAGTGGCCGCCTCGCGCTCCAGACCTCACCCCTTCGGAGCAAAAAGAATCGAGTGCTATTTCCCGAAACTATCGATAGCTGAACTGGAAAAGCGTGGAGGAAAAAACGCGTAAGTATACGCCGTCGGAATTGCAGACTCGGGACTCTGAGCCGATTACAGGCTCGGTAGCCGTTACCATGGAAATCGACTTTTCTCTCGCCCGTGCGGAGTCGCAAAGTGAGCTACCGCGTACAGCGCTGTAAGGAGTTTTCAGCGCCGACCAACTCCTCGTCGATTTTTTATTTTTCAGCTGAACATTGGAATGTTAGAAACGACACACTGAGGGGTATCAGTTGCTCGGAAACCTACTAGACACGGCGGTGTCATTTCGTCTGCACTTTAGGGCTTTGCAATTCAATACAATACCGTGTGATCCCATGAAAGTCACTGTCTACAGGGTGTTTCGGTATGAACACGAAGCGATTCGAGAATGGGTGCGAGGAATCATGAGTTATTTTTGACTGATTGATACGACGCGGTGACTTCCCCATGGGGTGGGTAAATAGTAGAGCGCCAGCGACAAATAAGGGCACGCGTTTGATAATATGCTAAGCAGATAGACGATAATTGAAAACAAACTCGGTGACCCTCGGACTTTCCGTCGTCGAATACAATGAGGAATTCTCCCCAATTTGGGATATTACGGGAAATGCAAGTTTAAAGTTAATGATTATGAGTTTCATTCATGAAAATTCCAAACTCTCTGCAGAAACAATCTAAAATAATTTTTCAAATATGGGGTTTTAAATTTTAAATCGCTTTGTTTCTAGTTCACAAATTGGCAACAGCGCCAGTAAGCTAGAAAAAGAACAACATATATTTGTTCTTTGTTGTCTGTACATTTACAATCTAGTGTCAAAATTTGTCGGTTGTCATAACCCAACTTTTTGTTTATACTTTGTGGCTGGTAAAGAATACTTGATTGAATTGTTTTTAAGTTATTTGATACAATATTATACCTCAATATAATAGTCCAACCCGAACAACAACCTTACTTAGAAGCCAAACCACGCCAAACTTAAACATAACCTTAAAACCTGAGTTCTCTCTCTAACTTGGTCGTTGCCTCCTTTGCGATGCATGGAACGTCATGACTCATGGAATAGAAATAAGCAGAATGGGTTTCTAATCTGATGGAAATCTAGCCATCTTTGTTTACCTAATCAACGTAACGAATTTGTTGTCCTTTTTTATCACTGTAATCCGCAGTCGATGTTGCCAAATGGTGAATTAGAAACAAAGCACTTTGAACTTTAAATTCCCATATTTATTTTTGTTTTTTAAGTAATTGAAATATTTTTTTTAGGAAAAAGGTTGAAATGATAAATTTGAAATGCGACGTTTTAAAGATATATCATGAAAAATACTTCATTATCGTCTGAAGGAGAATTCCCCATTCAATGAATTGAACCCTATTGAGCAAAATATTCACCGATGGCGGCGCTGCATTCGCTGCATCAGCTGGTCCCGAAACGCGTATTGTTCAGCAGTTTCATATGGTTCTTACGTGTTTATAGTGTTTGTTAATATTTGAAATTTTGTGTGAAAAGGCTTTTTTGTGGTGAATTTTTTTTTATCAATTGGACTCTTAATGTAAGTACAAAGATAAGTTACTTTTAAGCACAATCAAGCCATATTATTTCATATTTTAGATCATCTAGCAAGATGTTCCTAAAACTATCAGGAATTTTTAAATATTTTTTTTAGTAGTAATGCTTTATTCATTCCAAGAAGATATCAATGGATCTTATATTAGGAACTGAAGCACATTGTAATTCTTAAGTACAACATTAGTTTACAAAATTACATAGAATACAAAAAAATACAGGCTGAGTATCACAAAAATTGTATAAGGGAAAGCGCAAGTATTTTGGATAGCTTGTCCCGAAAATAAATACGATAAAAAAAAAAATTTAGAAGCAACACCCGACAGTCGATGTATTGTGAAGGAAGAGCAAATACTTCATGCCAATCACTTAATTTGATGTGGTAAGAAATAGAGTATGAAGAACAGTATTAATATTGCAGGTATTTTTGTCTACAAGCCCCATCAGATCGAGGGTACATTTTCTATAATTGAAGATTTGAAAATCACCAAGATGGAGTGCACATGCAAATCAGGCTTATCTGAAATTAACAAGCATATTTCAGCATTATTATTGAACTGTGCAAGGTTGTATTTACTACAATACTGGCGAATTATCGTGCCCTAGCAATTTTAATAGTATCAAATTTATTGTTTAGTTTGGGTCTAGATTTCAGGATTATTGTTCGCTCTATAGTTATGCTATTATAAATAAACATTAGTATGTATGAAACCAAGCACAATAAATTATTATCACATGCCTTTCGTTCATCAATTTCTTCGATAATTCCCATTTTGTTGGTTACATATACTTTATAATTATTTTCTGTTGCACCCAATATCACAACAATTGGCGTTTTTATTCATATTCCCTTCAAACATTTCGTAATTAGATTTGAAATCGAAATAACTATACAAATCACACACGATAGCGAAACAAAACAAAGATGCAATACGCGTTTCGGGAAGTTCACATTACGGCCGCTAGGGTCGCATAAAGTTGTGTTTTGCTCAATAAGATGCAATACGCGTTTCGGGAAGTTCACATTACGGCCGCTAGGGTCGCATAAAGTTGTGTTTTGCTCAATAAAGAAACAATGCAGCTAAAACACACGGGCTCAAAACACAATCCATATACGTGGATGATAATAAAGAAAAAACACCTGGTGGAGTGAGTATCTCTAATTTTAAATCCAAATAACGCATTTATCACAGCTCGCTGACGTAAATTCTTTAATTTGCATCCGAATTTGTATCCAGTAGCCCGGTCGGAGAAATCAAGTTAACAAATCATCGGAATTATTCCCCGAGTCGGTGCTTCACACAGATGAGGACCGTGGCTTTATGTTGGTAAATTATGAGCGGGACATACAGGGTGGCCCATCACCGCGTCTCAGTGAAAAACTCGTATTTTAAACAATAAAAAGTGATAGGAAACTCGATGCATTATTTCGCGCTGCTAAACTGATTTGAAAGAAAAATCATGTTGTCTAGCTAAATCTGGACACTCTGTATGTCACAGAATATTCCAAGAATGTGTTTCAAAGCGAATATAAAACTTTTATTTTTCTCCGAAGTTATTTAACTCGCACGTCCTACTGTGTCACCCTGTACATTTTAAAAATTCAATACCAGTAGCGAGAATCGAAACGGAATTGTTAGAGTTGAACTCTTTATGATATCGAGGATTCTGACGAAAGCGACTATTGAATCAACGATATTGTTCAGAGGCAACACAATTGAAGCGTATCAAGGATACTGGGTGTTTCAAATCTGACTATATTATTGATCTAGTTTTGTTTATTAACTTGATATAATTAATAAACATGTTGAAATAGTGAATTTGAAAATAATTATTTTTTAATTGGTGCCCCATTTTACCCATTTTTTTTATTCACGCCTGAGCGTGTTTAAATCGAACTTTAAAAAACGCGAGTTTGGCAATATCTAAACTTTATTCAAACGTAAAATGTGGCACCAATAAAAAAAATAGCGTAAAGTATTCGTGGATCTTGCTTTATTTCGCGCGTGTTTTAAAGACCTTTTTATCCATTTATACTTTAATATACTATTAAAGCACGCCTGAGCTTGTTTAAATCGAACTTTAAAAAACGCGCGTTTTTTATAGTTACCATGGCAACATCAACGAAGAAACGAGAAACGTGAAGTCTGATTGACAAATTTTTGCTTTATTTCGCTTTATTTTGCTTTATCACGCGTGTTTCAAAGACCTTTTTATCCACTTATACTTTGATATACTATTAAAGTCTGCGTATCATTGATAGCGATCAGGGTTAAATTTAAAACACTCGGTAAATAGGTACAGGAGAATGAATGGACAAAGCAAAAGAAAAATAGTCATGCACATCAATCAATTTTTGTGAATTGGAGAAAAAATGATGCAGTCACGTTCAAAAACTACTCTCTCTATATACAAGGCGTTACAGAATGAATTCGCAAGTTTCTAGGAAGTATAAAGTTAAAGAGAATTCTTCAAAAATGAGGAACAATAAATTCATTCTTTTCTTGGTAGTACTGAAGAGTTGATATTTTTTTTTCAATTTGTCGTGATTTTTCAGCGAATTGAATCAGAACTTTTTGAATTATTTTGTCAAACAATAACTTGAGATTGAAAAAAAAAAATAATTACAAGAAAATAAAATGAGTTGAATGTTGCTCTTTGAAATTCTCAACAACATTCGAAAAATGTCCTGAAATGTTCAGTACTTACTTGGAATCACCCGATTCTCTTCCCTCGGAACCACTTCCGACGTGGATGGGTTCGGCTCAGAGGTGCTCGCTCCTACCGGAAGGGCAGGCTCGCAAGCCTCGATCTCTTGTGCTGGGGCGGCACCCGTATCATCAGCCGCAGGAGCGGCAGAATTCGCTTGTGCATCGCACGCGGGAAAGTTCACGGCATAAACCACAGATTGCTGGTTGGGAATGGTGACTACAATCTGCTGCTGATCAGAAAGAGAAATCAGTATTTTCTGGTGATCAGGGACAGCAACAGCCACCCCTTGCTGGTTATTCGCGTCCTGCGGTTGGTACGAGTTGATATTCGCGTTCTGCGGTTGACAAGGGGCGTTAAATGCGCCCCCTGGCTGATTAAAGGGCGCGAATGTGTCCACTGGTTGATGAGGAGCTGCTGAATTGGTAGTGGGAGCATAATAATATTGTCCATCGCTCCCATGGGCGGCCAAATTGTCCTGGGGCGAGATTGCATGGACTGCAGCATAATATTGATTCTCCATTTTTCAATATTCTGCTGGTCTGTAAAATAAAAAGAAAAAACAAGTGGAGTCAGTAATTCAGGACGATTAAGATATAAAAAAGCGTTACGATAATATTGAAGTTTTGTGGCAAAGTTCAAGGAGACAAAAATATTTGAAACTCAAAATTACTAACATATGAACTAAGACTCAATTTCTGAACATATAGTTATTGAAATAGAATTACTAATTCTCGAATATTTTTCAATATTCCCAAATGATGTTTTGTGCAAAGTTTTTAAAAAATAAAAACAAATATATATATTGACGCACATAGAAAATGGGGTACAAATAAAATACAGTTGAATTCGAAAATGAAAAAAACCACCCTATAAACTAGTTCAAGTCGAAAAACATACCTTCGATATATTCCTGAAGTTGCACACACGACGTTCACGTAAATACACAATTTTCGAAAATGAGAACTAACTCAAAAACTGAACTGCTCAGGACGAGAGTTTTGAACGGAGTGATGATTCCAAACGGACTGATTATTTGAAAAATGTTTCATACTGAACAGGTAAATTTAATACGACAATAAAATACCCCCATTCCTGATTTATCAGTCCAAATTCTTGGTACATCTTCCAAATTTACCTGGTTAATTAGTTGGTGTATTCAAATCCCTTTTATTGTTCATCAGAAATATCTTCTTAGAAAACGACTAACATGATCATTCCAAATAAAAATTCCGACCTGTGCAATATTTGTATGAAGGACCTTGCAATTTTTCAGTTGTATTTTGAAAAATTTTGATTTAAAAGTTTGTCTTTTGAAATTTTTCTTGAATTCTTGTTTCTCAAATTCCAACAAATACCGAATTTTGAGAAAATATCGGAACCAACACATGCTTACTTCTTTAATTCAGACTAAAAAACTTATACAGGGTCCCTGATTTGTATGGAAAGGATCAATTATCGAATTTTGAAAATATCATGAATTTTTGAATTCAGGAAATGATGTGCTACATAAATTTCGAGCAGACTTGGGATATACAAAAATATACAGGGTGTACTATTGAAGAAAAACTCTATTTCTTCGAGAACTTTCAACTAATCTTGCATATTCAATTTTCATTTAGAGTGATAGATTTTTAAAAATCCCAGGACTTGCATATCTTAACATTTTTTCTGCCACCCTGTATAAGATTAGCAGGTAAATTGTATCGTTTGCAGGTACCTGCCAACCCAATAATATATTTACGCGGTCAATGCAGGTAATAAAACCCTTTCAAAAAACTCCATCTTCTTTCTTGGTAAACTAGAAGTTAATGTTATTTTACAATTTACTTGTAAAAAGTTCTGAATTTTTTCCAATGTAAATCGTAAGTTTACTCTTCAATAAAAACTAAATTCCAACCGCCATTGAATTTGAAAAGCAAGACCATAAAAACGATATTTCATACATGTTATATCATGTGAAATATACCTTATAATAGCTAATATCTGATATCAGCTATTCAAAAACAAAACAATTTACTCACAGTAGAATGGTAGGAGAACCACTGATGGGTTTTTCTCGACAAGCGAACGCTGATCATCTCGGCCAATGTAGTATCGACAGTCACTTCAAATGTGGAGGTATATTTCATGCTTGTGCATTCCCGCAGAGTCCTTCCTAAAAAAATGTGTTATATGATATTAATTAGAATGGCAGATTAGTCTTGATTGAAATCGACATAAACTTTCAACACTTTTCAAACCTTCATCTGACAAACAAAAATATATACAGGGTGGGCACGGTAGATGGTGCCTTGATCTCTATAATTTTCTTTCTTTTCCAGTTGATTTCAGGAATAGAAAATAATTCTATTCAAATGTGTTTAAAATCAGGGAAAGAAATTTGATAAACACGATTCAATTTAGCGGTAATGAAATATTATTTCACCATATTCCATTCCTTCGAGACATTTGTTGAACATGGACATGATAAGTTTTTGCCTTTTGAATGTTTTTCTGATTTTTGTTTTTCAAATTCGAACAAAAACCAGATATCAAAAAAATATATTGGAATCAGCAGATACTTATTTCTTTCATTCAAACTACAGTCTTCAAATAAAAACTCATAAAAGCACTGGTGATTCATCAATTGAAAATATTCTCAGCGATGCAGTGTTGCCGGTTTTACCAAAAAGTAACACCATTTTTGTTATTTCAAATGGGATATTCTTGATTCGTTATTTCTTTCTGAACATTCTTGCTGAGATAATAATTATTTTCCTTGTAGAAAATTGAAACTTGAGGTAAAGCGTAACAAAGAGCTGTGTATTGGTGGAGTTCTGCATTATACAGGGTCACTTAAAATTCATTCCTAATAAAATATTTCGACTTCTTCGTCGTCTAATTGGCCAAAAACAAGATTTTGTAAATGAAGAAAACTTCGAAAAACATTGATAATTTTTCACTCTTCATAAACTTTATCTGAGTTCACAAATGACAGGTTGAAAGGGCGTGTCTGATTGAAAAAAATTAATAAATAAATAAAATCGAAAATAAACAATAACGATATCATGATCCCGTTGCTAAAGTAACCGATATAGTTTGGGATAATGGGGATAAATATTAAATATATATTCACTCGACTACAAATCCAACACACGCTTCATCCAGTCTCACGCTGATGCTCCTTTATTTGCTGAAGCAAATTGGTCATGAAGAGAGGGAATTTGCTTAAAGCTACTCATATCTCGATTATTCTTTCAACCTACAAATTGCTGCCAAGATTTTCATTTTTCTGTACAGTTTTGCTCTCTATTGGCAAGTTTACACTCGAGCCCGAGTGGGCAGCGAGAGAGTGTGAGCGCAATACTGCTCATGCTCCTACCCCTGTTACTCGCATTACTCAGTGCTCTCCTATAGGCGAGGTCACTTATTTCTAAAAAAAAATGCCACGTGTTTCAGAACGATTAGGAAAGTTGTTTGTATTTTTTTCAAAGTTGTTTTTCCATAATAATTTCCCAAAAAATGTGCTAGTTTGAATACTGTGGAAACCGCGCCAGGATGTGACGTAACAAGTTCTGAACTCCCTCCAAGAGCGATAGAGAATTGATTGGTCATCACCAGAATAATGTTTTGCAGCGTTGCCAAGCGTTATTCTTGATTTTTCTTCACATTCCAGCACTCGGTACATATGGATATTATTCAACAATAACTTAATCAAGAAAATATGTCAAATACGAAGTAATGATTTCAATGCAATACATGCTGTGTTTATTCATACGACCCAGATAGCACAAACATTCTAAGAATATTCCTATAAAGTGCAAAAAAGTTATGTTGTAGAATATTCCAAGGAATATTCAGGGGATGATCTCAGAACATTACGAATATTCATAGAATGATTCAAGTGAATATACATAGAAGTTTTCACGATAATATTCCAATCACTTTCTGAAGGTGCATTCCTAGATCTTTCTGTCCTATAATCCAAGGATATTCATAATATAATTGGAACCATTCCGTTCCTAGCAGTTTTCTTATTATTGCTAATTCGTGCAATCCATCTCCGATGAAGCTAAATAACATATTTCCTCAGAAGTTTCGGAAAATAGTGAAATTGGCAACTGCGGAATATGACGATTAGAGAACTCATTACGTCAGAAGAAGCGGTCATAACGCTGTTGTTTGAATGTCTCACTAAATTAAAGGATTTTAGAGAGCCGTTTATTCGAATATCGCAAAACGTCTTCTAGAAAATACTGTGCCTACATAATATTTTATCACTGTATTACAACTACATGCACATTCGAACCAAATTCACGCGTTCGTGTTCTCGCCTATTACGGTTAAGTCAAAGAACTGAATTAAAAATTTAGGCACCAATTGAGTTGGCAACACTTCACACCGATCCCAAATTAATATTCGCAGGATGAACCAATTATTCATTCATACAGAAATTCGCCTAGCGTCGCTATTCCACATTACATCCGATGTCATTTCCAATTGTCACTTTGGCTCTCGGTCCAATAACACCAGTCAGTCATAGCAACGGAAATCACCGCGGATAGATATTCATGTGCACACGTTGTTCCCCTTCCACTTAGCTCGATTTATCAGCGCACCAATGGCACAGGTGGGCGTGAACGAGTCCCCGCCACCTCTACAACCGACACGCCTTTCCGCTGTCCGCAATACAGGCGCGTTTCATCCCCACCCTTCTTCAACAGCTGCAACGATTTTTTGTCAGTTGTGCTGTCAATAGAGGAACAAAAAATAATAGGGACGACTTGTGACGTTGATGAGCAGTTGGAAGGGTGTTCGGAGATGTTTTTTTTTTCTTCTCGTGGATGTCATCGTTGTTTTATTGCTGGCTATTAGATCGTCGTCATGGTAGATTGATGAAACGGTGCGTTTCATTATCGGGTTATGCGTTTCTGATTTGTCACATAGTAACTTCGCAAGGAAGTCTCAAATATTTTATTATACAGGGTGCCCCAAAATTTGGTGCATATATCCTTGGTGTTCCTTGAAGACATGCTGATACTTGGAGGTTTCACTCTTAACTTTTGGATACAGGGTGATTGATTTGATAAAAAGAGTTTTTTTAATAACTAGATAATATTTTAGACATCTTCAAAAAATTTGGTACATGTCTTCTATGCATTGAGGTTTATTTTGTAATGTAAGAAATTTTTCATTTTCCCCACCAGTGGCGTCCGTACGGATTCTGCATTGAATATTTTTGGAGAAAAAAAAATACGCCACTGCTTACTTCCAAAATGAAAATTACTTTTAAGATCCTCATTCATTATTGAGCAAATTCAATCTCATAGATTTTCTTTGTCCGACGCATGGTTTTCGTTTAAAAAAATTAAAATCGTTTTACTTCAGTGTCTATTTCCCAAAAATCAGATACGGCGTGGAAATGTTTGTGCATCGACTGAAAGAAAGCAAATTAAGAAATCAGATCTGTTCCAAAATGAACGAGAATCCAAAAAATACATTTTTCTTGTCAGATACTCTGTTCTTGATTAAATTAATTGAATTAAAATTGTTTAATATCGCAGTACCAACCGTTCAATAATCTATATCACCCTGTATCTCAATATAGAAATATAGTTTATAGGAAGTTTTTTCTCAAAATGTATCAAAGAATTTCCCTTTCAAATAATAGCATGTCTCTAAGGAACACCCTGTATATTTTTGGTCATGATTTTGGGTAATTTTTGGCGATTTTTTGTATGAATTGTATCGAAAGAATTCAATACACCAAATAATGAGATTTGGATGCGATTTTTATCTCCTGAACCGTGTCAAAACGGTGTCTCTGCATTGGTTTTTCGAATTTGCTGACTAACCAAAAGTCACACGGAGCCAAATCAGGCGACTATGGTGGTTGTAGAACAATAGGAGTCGAGTTTTTAGCAAAAAGTATCGAAGAACTAATGCAATATGACTTGGTGCTTAGTCGTTATAAAGGAACCAAGACTTTGAGACATGAAACATTCTTTAAAATGGTTTTGGCAGAACAAAATGACATTCCAATACTATAAGCCATAGCTTCAAACATTAAACGACGGTTTTCAAGCATTAAATCTTCGATTTTCTGGACGTAACCCTCGTCTGCGCTTAGCAAATGTTATAGTCAGTCCTACCAACCTAGAAAAAAAAATACCTACCTTCCTGATGCGCAGGATTTTGAAATGGCAATTTTACCTTATTTTTCAATCAGAGTGAATGAAATAAGTGGAGAATTGAAGCATAGCTCTTGCAGCTCAGATGAAACGTCGATGAACGAAAAAAAAAAAAATGAATTATTGGAATCCTGAATGAATTCTACCTGTTGGATTCATTCATTAAAATGTTGGAATTACAATTTCTGAGACGCGTGATGCCTGACCGAATACTTAAATCTGTTCAGACCACCGCATCCTTGTCATCTCCGTCCACTGTTCGAAAGGCCCGTTTCCGCTTTCTTCCTGTCAAACCCCACGGAATGGATTTTTTTATGGGCTTTCAGCCCTTCGCAGCCTAGCGGCGACTTTACAATCACGTGAGAATTTATAGCATTGACGTTCATTGTATTCGTATTTCTGACGGAATGTTGTATTTTTATTAGGAACAGCTAGTTTATTCAACCTTCCTATACGCGTTCGGTGAGCGTTTCTTCCACCTGACTGGTTTCCATAAAAATAATTTATAGGTCGCCTGGATTTTTTGAATTGAGAAATCTGAACTCGATAATAACAAGGATGTTATAAGGGCGTCGTGATTTGTCCGAGGGATGAAGGGTTTGATGAGTTATGACTGAGTCATAGTAGTCGTTGTTTTTTCGCTCTCTGGGAACGAAATGTCTCAGTTCTGTACAGGGTGACCCAAATTGAATGGTTTCGATGAGACACCAATTTCTCGAATTAACACGATTTTTGTGGAAAACTGGGCATCAAAAACTGCACATCAATATCTCAAACCGTTCGAAAGATACAGGGTGATGGTTTTGAACTTTTGTATTCTCAATCTAGTCTGCAACTTATAAAGGATGTTCCTCAAAGACATGCTAATTTTTGAGGGGGCTATTCTTTGACACATTTCAAGAAAAAACTTCCTATAAACGTATGTCTTAAAAGTTAAGACTTTTAGGACTGTATATCAATGAAATAATGTGAATTCTAGAGTGACGAGTCTACTTTTTTGTAAAAATGCATTCTCAAGATAAAACAAAAAAATCTTTTCAAATAAACCACTTTTTCGGAAATCAAATTCTCTATTTGAAGTTTTTCACTCAAAACTTCAGTTTCATCGATGATTCCAAATTATTTCAAAAGAACAGATTTTAAAAACCACCCCGTAGGGTGTCTCTCGATCTAGTGATGGAAAAGTAGAAGGGAAAAGTTTAGAAGAAAATGATAAGGAAAGAGGGCATTGAAAATGATATCATTCACAGGGTGTTCATCTCAAAATATCAGAGTTGCAACTACTTTCTCGTTAGAAAGGCAACACTGTATTGTTCATATATCTCAGTTGTGTAGAAATGTTCTGATAAGGCTTTCTTACCAAATCTTCAAAGTATCTATTTGAATATTGTGATATCTGAGTTCGAAAGACAAGATTTTTATTTTTTGTTGTCGACCTAAAAAAAGCTCGATTTCAAATAACTTCGATTTGGTCATCTCAATCCAGTAGCTCGTACATTTCCATAGTGAATCACATTTGCCTACTTGCCAGTTTTCTGCGCGCATTTTAAAAACACGTCTCATCTAAAATAATCAACGTGTTTAGAAACAGAAATTCCATTACAATAATGAAGATTTAAAATTTATGCACGACACCCAACAAATTAGCGGAACCATAAAAAAGATATAAAGTCAATGTATCTGAAAGAATCTTAATAGAAAACATAAGTTACGGCTGTAATAAAAATAATCTAAGTATACCTAGTTGATTTATTCAGAATTTTACAAAAGAGCTAGGAGAAACGCGAAGTAAATGCGACACAGGAATTCCAGTAACGCGACATTATTTCCAGTTTTAATTCGATTTGCATTTCGAGGAATTCATCGATTTATTGAGACTCCATCACTCTGTATTGGATTGATAGAACCATTCAACTTACGATGCTCTGATTATGTCTATACAGGGTGATTCACAACGAATTATACATAGTCCAACCATGAGTGCTATGGACTGAGACCATTCCATATCTGGTATAAAAAAAGCCTTGTTGCGTTTTTGACGGATATACAGGATGATATTTGAAAATACGTGAATAATTCTACGTTGAATATCTCCAAAAGTGAAAAACTCAGAGAGACATATAGAATTTGGTACACTAAGTATGTTCCCTGAGCTCAATAAAATATGTTTCAAATATCATCCTGTATATCCGTCAAAAACGCAACAAGGCATTTTTTTCAATACCTAATATGGAATGGTCTCAGCATGGTTGGACTATGTACAATTCGTCTTGAATCACCCTGTAGAACAAACGAGAGAGATACTGGAAAATTCAACACCCTGTAGATCTCTACAGAAGTTCTCCCAATGTTAGTGCCAAATTTCGAGCAAATCATTGAATTTTCAGATAGGATAATAGTGACCCAAAATCTACCTGGTTTTGAATATTCCTGCTTCGTCCAGAAACTTTGATTTTTCTTGAGCACATGATATCTACACCAAATCTCAATAAAACCAACTGAACAAGAACAATCAACAATTTTTTTGTCTCAGGTCCCAAACAAACCATATACCGAGTGTTCAATTCAATTTCCATAATGAATCATTTTGTGGTCGTTAGACAGATCTCGTTCAATCATCCTGCTTTTCATTGAAATTCAAGAAGAATTATCTGGATTTTATTTTGTTTGATTTTAATCAATCACCTGGTGATTTGAGTATGTACCAGAACCATAAGGATGGCTTCGATTTCGTACCTTGAGATCTTGTTTTTGACAGAGTAATCATCGTTATGAATTTTGAAATGACTGATAAACATTGTGGCAAGCATGATTGTCCGGATTCTATTTATAGAAAGCGAGTTTAGTACACAGCCATAAAAAGAGAATTTATAGCCGTGGAACTGGATTCGGTAGCAAGTTCGCGATTTCTAACTGTTTATAAATAATAATTACAAATGAAATGATGAATATGCAATGTAACCTGAGACGGTGAATTGGCCAATTTCGATTCAAATTTCGAGTTCAGAGTGTTTTTGGAACCAAGTAGACCCCAAAAGGTCAAGGTTTTGACAGAAAATAACATCATAAGTGGAGAAAACACTCAAAATGTAGTCTATTGAACAGTTTTTTTCGATTTCTATACGTCACTGGAGTGAACGTGAATAACGCCCTGAGAATATGGAGTTTATTATTCTCAACTTTACTGTGTCGAAAAATCAAACTTTCGTTAATAAATCGAAAACAAAAATATATATAACCCCCAAAAAAACGATCGAGGATGCGACCTCCATTTTTTCATATCTCTTACAGTTACCAAGTTACCCTGTACAAACATCGAAACTAACTCACCCTGTACATCTTTCGGCATTTCCAATTTTCGTATAATTTCTATGAAAACATTCATCCTCAGAATTTTCAGGAAATTTCCAATTCATCCGAAAGTACACAACCCAATTGTCTACCTAATTCTGAGAATTCTACCGACCTAAATTCCCTAACGGACAATATTGTTCTATTCGTCCGTTCGGTTACCCCAATGAAATTAAATTGCTTAATCTCTGAGGTATAAAATTCAACAAACAATAAACGACCCCTTTCCATGAACTGACTGGTAATTTCTTAAAAAAAAATCACAAAGTTTCTTCAAGATTCATGAACAGTAGTCCATTAATGAATGATATTTTACAGGAACTTTTCGAACAGCCCCAGTATACCTAGAAAACAAACCACGAGTTTCTGAAAAATCGTCCGTATTTTAAAAAGTGTGTAACCGATTTCCATCTACTCATTTACCTATCAATGTATTTGCATAAATTCTTGAATAGCTTCCACATGAATTTGCATAAAAGTGAAGCTAACTGACAAATGAAATGATTTTTTTCTTCTGAAGCAACACTGCTTTGTTCATATTTCATTTGGTTGACAATAATAATCTAGTAAAAATGATTCAATGTTTAGTCTAAACGTTCGAATTCTATGAAAACATACCTTCTCAGAATTATCAAGAAATTTCCCGAATTGTCTAAATTCTGAAAATTCTATGAAACTAAATTCCCTAACGGATATTATTCTTCGATTCGTCCGTTCGGTTACTCCAATCAAATTGCTTAATCTCAACAAACAACAAACGATCCCTACCCTTTCTGAACCATAAATCCATATACTGAGTGGTTAATTTTTATTGAAAATTTCACAAATGTCTTCTAGAATCTCAAGTTCTTCCTAAATCTCAAAAATCTATTGGACAAAGATGTTTCACATATGTAGGACAAAATCTATACAATCATTTACCAAAAAACCTAAAAAAGGAAATTCACATTAAAAGATTCAAAACCAACTTAACATATTGGCTTCTTACATCAATTGTTATCACACTGTCATAGACCTTCCATATCGTGGTTTTAGCTCATTTTACGTGATTTTAATCGAAATTTATAACTATATAATTACAATATTAATCCGTAACTTTAGAGTTATTATATATTTATATATGCCTATATTTTTATATATTTTAATTTCATATTTTTATATTTTCACATTTTTATATATTTTTGTGTTTTACATTTTTTTTATCATTTTCATTTATATTTTTATATTTTCAAATTATATTTCATATTCATTCCAAAGTGCCCAAAGTCTGTTCATGCCTAGGAACACAGTCTAGCTTTGGCTAAAGTGAACCTAACCATGACAAAACATTTAAAAAAATAATCGGCCATTTTGAAATACTGATATTTATTCTCAAAATATGCTACACTTGTGTCTATCTGAATGTAGTGAATAAATATTATTATTATTATTATTATCTAGACTCACGGGCTGTAATCCATTAATGGATGATATTTCACAGGAACTTACCGAACAGCCCCGGTATACCTAGAAAACTACTCACGAGTTTCTGAAAAATCGTGCGTATTTAAAAAAATGTGTAACCGATTTCTATCCACTCGTTGACCTATTGATATATTTGTATACATTCTCGAATAACTTCGACATAAATTTGCATAAAAGTGAAACCAACTAACGATGTTGATTCATGGGTTTTCGATAAGCACTCAACGTTTTCCGCGTTCAAATAAATGAATGCTTGATGTTGGTACGCAGGATCTTGTAGGAAGATACCCGTTTGAAATATTTTCCTGTCTTAATCGTTAATGATAGACCGAAACGATTTCGAATTTCTTAATGGATTCGTCGATGCCGGGGACAGATTTTATCTCGATGGCACCGTTCAACTAATGGAAACTTATTGGAAGACACCTGTCAATTGGGTTCGTGAGCACGTTGTCATATGAGATGTTTCTGATACGGTGCTACAAATATTTCGATTTGATATAGTTTTATTTAGTGGGTTCAGATTATGCACTTGTCATATCAGAACGAGACATCCTGTATATTAGTATCAAAATTAGGGATTATTCCTGATTGATACGATGAGCACGTGCTAATGTCGACAGTATCTTATTCATCAGAAATTTGACGCTGAAAGGTTGAACGAATAAAATAGCAAAAAATATAGTCACATTGAGATATAAACGTATATTTCCGATTCCTGGATTTTTTCTAATAATTCATTCCAATTGGGAAAGAAGAATGAAAAAAATCAAAAAATTGACAGGGTGTTTCGTCGAGAAACGTTAAGACCATATTTAGGTCACCCAGCTGATTCAGAAAATACTATAAATGTCTATAAGCGATATATAGGGTGTTTCATCAATTTTACCATACCTTTTTGGGTCTACTAGCGAAATACTTCTGAATAATTCTCTCTTCAAATATATCCTGAAAAATTAAAGGTACAGGGTGCTTTTTTGAGAACCCAATAGTATGTTGAATTTTTGTTATTCTGGATCTGGATTTTCCTACGATTTATATCAGCCGCTAGAGTAGAAGTGAGAAAACGTGTATAATAATTATCACAGAGTTATATTGGGTATTTTGCTACTTATGACCTGAAAATAAATTTGGTAGAATTGATAAAACATCCCATATCTCGCTTATAAGACATTCATAGTATTTTCTGGATCAGCTGGGTATACTCAAAGGATTTTTTTCGAACTGGGGTTTATTTATATGAAAAGAATAATAATGTCAAAAATTCGTCAAATGACAGGCCTTTGACCTTGATGAATTTTTTTAAAATAAAAAATCCAAGTTCCAGTTCCTCTCTTCTTCTCTTCTAGAACTCGAATTATCATGTCAACGAACTCGAAAAAAAGAGTTTTGGGTTTAGATGCCACGTCATAAAATCCGCTGTATCTCCCAAAATCATTAAAATTTTGAAAAATCCGTTCAAGAGCATATTTTTGAGAGTCTGAACTTTGAAAATATGCACAAAAATTCAAAATTTTCAATTATCTAGACCAGAATATCCCCTCAAACTGGACATGGTGTTAACGTATTGTCGTTTCCCAATGGAACACCCTGTACATGAAAATTTTTTGAAAAAGCTACAGTACGAAAATCGAGGTTCCTCTAGCAACAATAACTGGACGCGTTTTTCGAAGATACTTTGATGAGGGTATTTCAGAAACCACGAACACTCAGACAGTCAGACATATTATTCAAATTAGGCGCGCAAAAGTCTAATAAATACACGCCAAGAATTATGAGCGTGTAGAATGGCAACACAGTGTGGCGAATGGAATCATTTATTCAATTTTTTTTGTTCGAATTCGGGTAGCAGCATATTTACCATTGGATACGGTGTTCTCGGGATCTCTGCAGGATATTTTCGAAATGAAAATTCACACTTTTAGTCGTTTCGTTGGACGATTGAATAACAATCAAACACTTGGTACGCGACTTATATTTATTACCAACTCGAGAAACAATGAAGCATACCGGGTGTTTCATGTTATAACTCATTTATCACTTGACTTGATGACTCAAAGCGTTTGATGAACCAATTTTTCAAGAATGCTCCCACAATTAAATTAGTGGTGTCAGATCTGGCAAGCATGGAGGCCAAGCCATACGACCATAAGAAGAACAATGTATCGAGATGCAGTTTCTTTCATTTTTGAATATCATATCGAATAACTAATAACATGGGAGACCCTGTATATATTTTTTAACACAATGTTTTCATCAAATTAGATTTTTTTGCTCGAAAAAAAAAACGCAAGTTGTTTAGACTGTTTCTGGAATTCCTGTCGTTAATTCGAGAATGTTTCGTGAATTGAAGAAAGTTGATCCACAACAAATTAGATATTTTTTTTCTGAAGCAACAGTGCTTCGATCATATTTCATTTGGTTGTCACTAATAATAATCTAGTAAAAATGATTTAATGTTCGGAATGGTTGAATGAAATATTTTCATTACAAAATTACAGTTCGTCGGTTTTCCCTTTGAAAAGAAAATCAAATGTTGGGTGGCCTGAAATCCAGTTCTCGACAAAAATGATTGAATGAAAACTAGTGTATGTGATTTTAAGTAGAATGTATTTACGTATCCTTTATCCTCCGATAAATGGACCAGTTTTACCCGCTTATCCAATTATTGTTACAATTTATTAGATATTATACTCTACATAATATACGTAACTGTTCGAGGTTCATATACGTGAGTGGGTGGATCATGATATATAATTTCTCAGAAGAAATATGTATGGAAAGATTTATTTCACACACACGTACGTCATTTTCAGTTGATTTGTTATTAATTCATCACCAAACAAAAGCCTGCGTGTTTCAGTTATTACTTATGAATAATTGTAAAATGATTTTAAAATCAATTATTGCAGCAGAAAATTCATTCAGGAGTTATTTTTTTTGAGCAGCTATAAAAACTATAAAATTATTTCAATACAGGAACGTTTCAAATAATGAAAAATATGCAAGATGGTTCTTGTCAAATAGATACATAAAATCTGAATATGCTACTGAATTTTACGTAAAAAATTTATGATAGACAACACAGGGTATTCCAGAATTGCACGTCAATATTCCAGATACGTATTCTCTGGTACAAAATAAGGAAAAAAGTTTCCATGAACCTGTGTCTGATCTCGATTATTAGCGGAGTTACAGGGTGTTGAAAGTTGAAAAAAAAGTTTTTATTTTATTGTACTTGATCTACTGAAGATAGAGTCTTCAAATTTTGTATGAGTATCAAGCAATAGGTGCTGCTCAATATGAAAGTAAATGTTTGACAAATATCATACAGGGTGCTGTATTATCAGAGGTCTCAATCCATAAAAGCCTTATGAAAAACTTGCCCGTACGCCACTGCTGAATTTTAATATTCTTTCAAAGTTCTTCAATCTATTACCTAAATTTTGTCTCTCTTGACTTTGGGTCGAATTTCGTTCAGTTTCCTCAGAAATTAATTAATTTGTAAATTAAAGTCACATACTCTGAAATGTTTATACTATTTTGATATTCGATATCAATTGAAGCATCAAAATTAATAGAAAAGAAATCAATTAACAAATGTTCAGAGGATTTTTCAAAGTGGCTTCCGTTCTGTTGGATGCAACATTGAGCACGACGAATCCACGATTCCTTGGAACTTCGTATCAACACCCTGTAACTCCGCTAATAATCGAGATCGGACACACGTTCATAGAAACTTTTTTCCTTATTTTGTATCATAGAATACGTATATACGATATTTCCCAAAATTGGATCACCCTGTATCATATGAAAACCACTACAGCTATTCTACATACAGTTGGAGCACTTTTCGTGCTCATGAATTTAAAGTGCGCATGCCCATTCGTGAATTATATGCGCAGTGGGTTGACCACATTTTCAATGGTACGAAAGACGTGAAAACTATGAAGTTCTTTGAACGCAACTAAAGTTTCCAACAGTTGATTTATGTAATTACATACTGATAAATTTTAATTCTT
This sequence comes from Plagiodera versicolora, assembly GCA_037013635.1. Classification (NCBI taxonomy): domain Eukaryota; kingdom Metazoa; phylum Arthropoda; class Insecta; order Coleoptera; family Chrysomelidae; genus Plagiodera; species Plagiodera versicolora. The sequence continues at coordinate 389,836 of CM072990.1, forward strand.
CACAACACAGTATTTTTGTTTTGTCTCGATTTCATAACGGATATTGAGAAGGGTTCAAAGCCGGACCTGGTCTTGGCATTTGACACCGTGAAAATTTGGCATTAGCCTGCGACGGGGCGGTAAATCCACCTATAATAATAATAATAATAATAATCATTTATTTCCTTAAGACAGTTACAAACCGTATGGAAAATGTCAGTTGCTTACATTCAAGTGTATACGAGTGTGTATATACTTACACTAAATTTAAAAATACAATAAATTTAAAATTGATTTCACCGCAAATTGTAACGACAAATATTCATCCAGTCCATAAAAACACTGTTCTGTCAAAAAAGATTTCAAATTATTTTTGAATGATTGTTTTGTCAAGCAGTTCTTTACTTTTGAAGGAAGAGCATTGTACATTCTGGAGCCATATGACTGGGGGATTGGTGAGTTATTTTGGATTTTCCAAAGGGAATTGAAAAATCATCCTTTTGTCTTGTGTTGAAACTATGATTTCGTTTGTTCCTCACATACAGGGTGTTAATTAAGTATGTTAACAAACTTTAACCACGAATAGTACTCCGAAAAATAGAAAGAAAATGTCATATGAACGTGGGTCCGGAAATGCTTCCTAAGGGAGCTACGCTCCTTTGCATGGGGCACCCTGAAGACGGTTTTCCCTCGATATTATCGAAACCGTTCATAACAAAATTACGAAATTAGGTGGGATGGGTAAACTTTCGACGCTGAATCTGATTCTGAATTCAGAATTTCATAATTTTAATCACAGGCGTATCATACGGAAGGAGTTAAGGGTAAAAATAACCCCATTTTCTAAATGGTAATTTTTTTTGACATTTTGATTTTAGAATATGGTAATTCAGAGATTTCTACGTAAAAATGGTCCCCTGATACATCTCCATAGGCCTAAGAGTTTTCGAGAAAAATGCAAATTATTGAATCGATGCAGGCTATTGTAAATAAATAAATGTTCGTCTACATACATATTTAGTTAGTGTGCTGTGAAAAACAATTGCAACAATTGCGTCGAAAGTTCACCCATCCCACCTAATTTCGTAATTTTGTTATGAACGGTTTCGATAATATCGAGGGAAAACCGTCTTCAGGGTGCCCCATGCAAAGGAGCGTAGCTCCCTTAGGAAGCATTTCCGGACCCATGTTCATATGACATTTTCTTTCTATTTTTCGGAGTACTATTCGTGGTTAAAGTTTGTTAACATACTTAATTAACACCCTGTATATTCCATCATTATTGCGCCCGGCCCTGCCGCCACAAGCAAAAGAAAAACATCGGAACGCTCGTCTCTGGCCCGGTCAACAGGTCAACAATGAAGGAGATAAATCACGTGACAGGGGCACACCAACCGAGGCCGGTGTTTGGTCCACTACGATGCCGATTCCGACACGGCTACCGTGGATTAAACGGCCCTAAGCTGAATTTATTGGAATCGGTGGCCGATGACCTTGAGAGGGGCTCCTTCCTCTCCCTACCGGAGAACCTCTTATTCACGCTCTTATTCGTCTCTTCACCAAGTTGGAGGACGAGGTGTCATAAGCGTGAAAATAACGCCGGTCGTTTGGATATTTGAGGGATTGCGTTCGAAGGAGAAGAGATATTGGAGCTTTTCGGGAGCGCTTCAGGATTCAGGAAAAGATGAGAAGTAGAAGATGAAAATGAGAGAAAGGAACCGGAGTCTGATAGCGACGACGACTTTCCATTACGTGAGTAGATTCAGGAGTTCAAAATGACAGGAAAGTTAACAGAAAACGACTTCAGTAATGGACAAAGATATTTTGGATTAGATGAGAAAACAATCCAAGATCAAGAACAAGGAGATGAAACTCTTTGGAAGCAGATAAATCATTTGGAAAGTGCTTTCTTCATTACCAAGTTGCCCCAATATCGTAGGATATGAATGAAACATGAGAAAAAAACAACGAAATTACAGATGCAAGACGAAAATAACAGACACAATGTGCGGTGACATTGTTTTCTTCCACGTCAGAACTGGCGGGAAATCCAACATTCTCTAGTTCATTCACCTACTTTTGAATTCGTAGTCGTTTATTTTTTGCTGTGTGGTGTTTTTCAGTTAAAAGGAAGTTTGGTATAGTTTGTGGACAAGCAGAAACCGTCTCTCGTCATCTTTATGGAATTCCGAAGGTGATTTGTTAATTTTTGGAGTTGGAATCAATAATTTACTTTTTCATTACTCACATAGGACAAAACTGTTTGGAAACAATGGATTCTCGCATTGGGAAAATATTTACGAGTATTTTGAAAACATATTCTATTTAATTTTCCTACTGTATGTATATTCAGGAATCGATGAAAGAGAATATGTTTACGAGAATTCGTCATTTTTAATCTGATTGACAACTAAACTGACGAGCATAGAAGTCAGCATTGCCGCTTCTAAAATAAATAATTAACGTTTTCTGCGCAGAATAAATAGTCGCTTCCAACAAAGCCAAAGTTACATTTATTTTTCAAAATACAATTCTACATTCTTGTATCCTCACAGATTCGTGAAACACTGTCGAATCAAAACTTTGTAGACAAACTACTGGTGCATTTCATTAACAATTAGCAACGTTGCATTTTGCATTATTTAGCACCGACGGTGTCGCCGTATGTGGCGATTTAAAAAATCATACGTCTCGGTTCGAAAATATGCTTTTTGATCGAGGGGTTTTGGTCGTGGGTCTAGATAGGGACTTGTTTCACCATAGCTATAGGCATCTCATCTCCATTTAACGACAACTCATCACGACGTCAAAATACGCAGGTTGTTATATGAAGTTTTCCCTGTATTTTCATTCGTTGGGTACTTGGGTTTAGATTGATGAGATCATGGATCGACAGTGATCAATTCTGATTGTTTTATTGTAATGCGCATGCGCTACATCGGACAGTCATCCTGGATTTTTGGTATATAAAATTAATAAGTTCAGAATCGTTTCACTAAATACCTAATATGGAAACTTGGCTTGCCATATTTTGGATTCAACCCTCAAATGAGGCTTTCTGTATTGGACTTGAGGATAGACGCAATCTTGCGATGGTTCTATTTCTCCATAAAATTGTACATTTTTATTATAATTGTTTAGCCATTTTAGGAGAACTCTGCCTTTCTGTTAACTCTAGAACCTTGAGAAGTAATCGTAGTTTTTCATTTGGGCTGCGGTTCCATAGGACTAACTAGGGCTCAATGGCAATCAGTTGTAGACTTCAAAAAAATTTTAATACCAATTTATCAGAACTTGATGTTTTTCATTTGTCACACTTGAGATTCAAGAAAATGGCAATTAGACAACTTAATCCTACCATTGTTCGCTGGATTCTTGAATGTTTGTTATTTGATTGATTCTATGTTTACATTTTGGTCCTGGTATTTGAGTGTTTCCTTTTAAATTGAACTTTCTTGGTTTAACATTTGTGATTTTATTACAATTACGTATTTTATTTATTGACCAATGGAAATGAAAACATTTATTTATTTTCAGGTTATGATTTAACTATGTAGTCTACTAGAGATATTTATGTTTTGTTTTATAACACACTCCTAGTGTTTGCTTGTTTTATACAATGTTTTAAGTTTTTTTTGTGGATGCTGCCTTGTTGTACCATTTGGGATTTCATTACGATCCTGTAATGTACTTGACTGATAAATAAATAAATACTCGACACGATCAGAACGCACTTGAACACATGTTGAGATTCGTATCATTCACAGTAAAATGCCGCCCCTGCCATCGAAAATTCCAACACGGACATATTTCAAATTCACATTGGTTGTTTTCATTCGAAACCTTATGAAATATTAACGTCGACCACGACGACACCTGTGCCTATGCCTGCCTCCATTCCACGACGGTATTCATCAAACTTTTGTATTTCTCCAAGGATATATAGGCGCGCTATGATTGTACGACGAGTCACTTTTTTTTCCATTTCCTCCGTCGCTGCTGTTCACAATAGATCGGCCAGTGGGTTCGAGAACAACAAATCTGTCTTCACACGATGCGAGTTCGCTTCTCTATCTCGCCCATGGAGGCTGACAGTGGCGTACAGTGGGGTACAGAGGTTTATTTATTCAATGCAAAGTGAATTGTAATGAAGGTTTTCCTACCAGAAATCACCGATTCTCGTGACGAACAGTAAGGCGCATTTCAAACTCGTTACCAATTGTCAACAATAATTTTCGAATGTCGGGAATTCTTTTATCGAGCATGCGCAATCAATTTCAATCGCTGTCAGTGTTGCTTGTCATTTGATATCAACCTAATTTTAACGTAACCTAACCTTAAAAGTCTTTCGACTGTTTATTAGGTCATATAAACAAAAAATATTGTTTTTGGTGATTTTTGGTGAGAATTTCGAATAGGTATCAGAATCATCCAGCGTAAAATCTCTGACGAATGAGAAATTTTTAAAATTACCGCATGCGCCTTCTAACCATCAAAAATAATCACTAATGAATCTATGATTGTTTGTTGAGAACACCTCAATTGTTTGAAATTCAAATTGGAAAAATTCCACTTTTCTCTTGATATAGAAAATTGCAAATGTAAATAAAACATTTAATTTATCGCCACTTATTAAACATAAAAAATATATAAATGTTGGTGCGTAGTTTTAAAAATCAGTTTATAATGTTGAAATGTAATTGAAAATATAACTATTCCTATTCGTTCTTGAACCTTTTCACATTTGGTGTCAATTAATTATTACCTTGGAGTTCATACAAGGTGTTTTGTAGGTTAACATGAAACAAAAATTATCATTCTTTAGACTCCAAATTCTTCCAATTCACTTCCAATTCAAATCCAACAAGGTCATATTCCTTCCAATTTTGAACACATTTATATCTGACACCCAGTAGAAATTCAGTTTCAACAATATTTGCAATGTATTTATACCATATTTCTTACTTAGGTACAGAATTCGTTTGTGCTCTTGAGTTATTATTCATTATATTTTCCCTCTTCATCAGAGTTCCTGATATAAATTCAGGGATTAATACGTCAACAGTATCGCCATTATTATTTTCTGCATTATTTGGAGCCTGCCCTTTTCTTAGTGCAGCAGTAAATCGAGAAAGACATACAGCACGTAAATTGGATTATACCAAGAACCATAGACTTTGTTTTAGTTACATTAGTTTCAAACGAAATTTGAGCCAGTTATTCAAGATTTTCGATTCACTGTCGTTTTTAGCACATGTTCAAATAATATAATCTGTTTTTCGTGAAACTGCGTACCTAAAGTTGATTCCTTGTGATACTTCATTCGTTAATTCAGTGGGTTAATGTCAATATTTAATCAATCCTAATCAATTAAAATCTTGTGAACCACGTGGATTATCTGCTTAAAACGATTCTGAAAATATAGAAAAATTATTAGTCTTTGTGGTAGCCGCATCAACATGAGCGCCGAGTAAATTTCATTTAATTTCCTGACCTTGAAATACCCTCAAAATATTATAAAACATGTGTGAATATTTTTGCGAAATCTCTCCACATGTCAGTTTCTCTCATCGTTTTTTGTTTGGTACACTAAGCAGGCAGGCAGGATCGAAATTTATTGGTGGTTTTTAATAGTCTGTCTTGTTGAAAATCTTAAAGATACGCTACTGGAACTGGCCATGAATAATATTATAAACCGTATCTTCAAATTAAACTGGATGCAATGACATATTTAATATAAAACCAGTAGTCGGTATAAAAATAAAAATGAGACAACCAACATTGAATGTTCGGCCAGGTAACCCATACAGGTGGATGATTCGGATGTAATTTAATTTTTACGGCTTTTTTATATGTGGTTCGGAATCTTCAAATGGGTCTTTACGCAATACGTTATCTAATTTTAAATACCACTCTGATTGCTTGTTATTGAATTTATGCTACTCCTTGATGTGGCGTGATTAAAAATAAGTTGAAAATGTGCAGTAACTCTGAAAAATACTGACATTTCGAATAAATATTCATACTTTAAAATGAATACTGTTTCAATTCTTCAAAGGTCATGTCAATATCTGATCCTTATGACTGAAATATATATTCGATATGTCAAGGCCTATTTGTATTAAAAGTTTTTGAGTTTTTTATTCCTGACCAAATTCCATCATCAATAAAATTGTTTTTATTATTTCTCTATTGAAGTTTTCAAGATTTGAATTTAATAATTAATGGAAATCTCCATTAACGGTATTGTACGACTACAAATTGACAATATGGTTGGTTGTAGATATTCTGCCTATAATGTAAAAATTATTCGATTGAGATTGAGCCTTTTTATTGTCAAATCTGAAGTCTTCCAGACAAATTATCTTCATTCAACAATAAAAATTGTATAACAATTATGTCAATCATTGGTGTGAATGGTTCACTGTCAGCTGTCAAGCTATTCATGTAAGTATATGTATTTAATTAACATAATTCGTATGTTGTAAAATCTAATTAATCTGAAATATGATGCATTTTTATGTCTTTATGAGAATAAATATTGCATGGTGATTCCTTTCTTTATATACAATGTCGTTATTGGAGAAATTCCCTGTTCAATCTTGAACATAACAGGCAAGGGACAAAAGAGAAAATTTTCAATATGATCCAAATTCAATAAAAAAAAGTCATACTGTTGCATTTAATCATAAAGAGAATTAGACCTCTGGCGGCATCTTTCACACTAGACAAATTTGATTGAAATCCGTGGATTAGTTAGCTTTGAATTTATATCACTTTCGATGGATGCTCGGATAAGTCTTATCACGTGCATTTGTTAGTTGTTCCACCTTGTATTGATGCTTTCCGATGGTGCAGGAATGCGGCTCCTCACAAAGGTGTTGAATATGTTACTCGAAAAGAATATTTAGATAGTGTCACCCAACATATTTCTCAAATTATGTTTATTAGTAAGCAGTCAAGCGGTGTTAAAGCGTCTACCGGTTTTATATTTGAATCGAATTTGAATACAGTGAAAAGGTCTTTTGAAATCCAGTAATGAAACAAAGATTAATGGAAAATTTGTTACGGGTACATTTTTCTCTTGTCACGTCGTTCTAAGATTTTTTTATCTGAGCACTACGTTCTCCACTTTCTATTTTCGCTTTTTTTTATCAATTAGAAAATGAAACAAATCGGAACATTTTGGGCAAACCAATGAAACTACAGATATTCTACTCAGTTTTGATTCAACCAATTTATTTGCATGTACCAACAGTATTTTAATTTTTTAAATGAATTCTGTGTATCAAAATACTAAAAATACAACATATTTTTTGTAATTTCTTGATTTCTTAGATTTTGTATTCTTACATTGTTTTATATTTATTTTCATGAGACCTTTCGCTCAGTGTTGTGAGCTTCATCAATCATATTCAAGTCAATAAATAAAAACACAAATAAGTAAAATTTCAGTCTCATATTGCTTTTACAGTACTTCAGTCTCAACCATGTATATCTTCATTTTATAAGCAACATTTCATAAACAATTTGGCATTGACTGAATCCAAAAAGAATTCCACCAAAAGTTAAAAAGACAATTCGGAGAACACTTAGTATGATTCAGAATTCATGAATAACACTATTTATCGAAATTACACACTGATACTTTTTGTAAGAATCGAGAAACATTTTTTTGACTCGAAAAACAATTTATTATTGCTAGCTTCTATTACTCATATAACTAAAAAACGATAGTTTAATACTATCTTTTAATTGTCACAGTTTTCATGTTGATATCGAACATTTTAGTGTCATTATGAACCGTATTTTTTCGTCGTTATCATGATTACGTGTAATCAAAAGTTGTACGGTAGAAAACATTAACGAGACTATATGCCTACCCACATTTTTTTATAGATATCACACCTAATCATTCTGCATGTAATGATGACAATAAATAAAAATAATGAGCTATGTTATTTTAATCAGACAATGAAGTTTCAAGTTGTATCAGTGGTAGTAAATTTCAAAAACACTGGATCTTATCTGTTTTAACACAGTTGATTGTGTCAACCAATTTGTTGGTCTTCGCAATGAATTGTAATGTGGAGATACTGAAATTGATAAATAAAAACCCCAGCTTATCAAGAAATAAGTAGTTAAATGCACGTCTTACACACAGTTCTGGAAACTCGGCACTTTTGAGTGGTGGTGGGTGTTACCCCTTCGAAGAATAATTCGTCATTTTATCCGCTAGGAGCGTAGGAGTTCCTCAAGAATTTAGAAAAATAATTAAAACACATCTCTCTGGTCGAACGTTTATAATAATTAATAAAGAATACACGTTTAAAAACTATTGTTCCATTGTAGGGTTCCATCAAGTATTTTGCTTCTCAGGAGGGTTCCGCCATCAAAAAAGTTTGAGAACCACTGGTATAGGGGTATGATCACGTGATTAATCTTTTACAGTACGTATTTCTAATAAAACAAACGGTTAGGACTTGAATGTTAAATAAAATCAATGACAGAAATATTATATCTTGCAAAATTCTATCGAGACGACAAAAATAATCGAACTTGAGTAAAACGTCAAAAAGTATCGTAGATAGATAGAAATAAAAGACGTTTTTATTATACTGAATGTTTGACTAAATTATCCAATGTTTTTTCTATACCCGCTTAGCGATATCGAATAAATTTGATGTAAATTAATACGAAATTGGTATTAGTCCAACTAATTGGTACTTCCAATGTTGCAATAAAGAATCGTGTTCCTGATCGAAGCAGGTGTGTCTGCTCTATTAAACGGTGCCTCCATTTTTGATTTATTGATCGAAAGTACAGAACTCTTCATAAAACTCTACATTTCTTTCTAGATTATTTACACTTTGTATATCGATAAAAATTTCAGTAGCATCTTTTCTAATAGAACAATTTACAACAATTTAAAATTGCATCAGTATCATTCTGAAGTAATTTTTAATGGTCTTTGAATTAGTTAAATTTGTTTTAAATCTCAATTTTGAAAATTAACAGTAAAGAGAAACAGCATTTTGTCTCGCTTGATAAAGCATTTAATATCATAATAAAATCATCTTTTCATTACTATTCAATACGTCAAATATCAGAATTTCATACGAATGAATACAATGGAAACTACTAACGAACTAACTACGTCATAACCCCTGCTTCGTAAGAGTATATACCTGTGGCTAAGATGGCACTGTCACCCAGTTACAATCCATGAAGACGTGGATTTCTATGCCCAGAGTGTCTACGAAATAGCCTTCTGGTCGTTCTTTTGGGCAGCCCATGCTGGAACGATATTTGGATGGGGTTAGTTTGACATGAAAGTCAATTTGAGACTGGTAACAGCTGATGAATCGTCCATGGTGATATCTGTAAAATAAAATTCTTCAAGCAACAAAATAATGAGCAATTTTTTCTAAAACAAAAGTGTAGAAAATAGTCAAGATATTTTGAAAATTTTTCGTTTTCTCGTTCTTGTTTGACAACGTTGCATTTTTATGAAAAAAAAAGAGAGATGTGACTGGACACAGATTATGACGGTGAATTCGATGGTGTAAAAATATACAGTGTGTTCCATTGAAAACAACTGAACTCAAAATTGTCACGCCTAGTCTGAACATCCTGTATTTGTCGAAATATTTCAGAATTGTGTTTCTGCGCGAATATAACAACTTTCAATCGAAATAATTGTTTGTATTCTCATTTCTCCAGTGAGTTATTTTACTTCTACACGCTTATCGGCTACCCTGTATTTTCATCACAAAAAACAGGAAATAACGTCGAGTCCCAAGCACAAAAAAACATATTTTCTAACAATCACCCATCGTTAATTCATCAATACTACGCAATATTCATTTATAATAAATAACGCACAAATTATTCCGATGTAATTGATAAGCATTATAACTGAAGAAAGGAAGCCATCGTAATAGAAGCATTCAACTGTCATTTCGCATGCATAAACTAGTACGAAACAGAAAAGCAGAAAAGGTACTTCATGTACGACAGAATTTATCAGGCAATGATCACAGTTTACGTTATGATTGATGGATATTTTATGCGCATATGCTTGGGACAACTGCAGTCGTTATTAGAATTTCCTGCACTGGGTGTATTCATGTTTTACAATCGCACACGGTATATCGGCACCAAACGGGTGATGCTCAAAGAAAATGTCTTGGACAAGGATATGTCGATTTATTCAGCAGGAATTTGTATAGACATCAAAGAGATCGTTGTATGATCATCGAGACAATGTGAAAAAGCTCTCAACTCAAAACCAGGCGTATACAATGTATCAAAATTATGTTTTTCCCTTGTGTGAAACCTGTTAATGTGAAATAAAAATAGAGAGGTGTTGTAGGTCTTCAGTGAAGGTTAGTTTATGAAGCAAATAAGAAATTAAACGAAATAGAAATGCACCAATTGAATCATATACTTCATTCAAGTCGTAATTTTTTTCCTCGTATAGCTCCTTACTCCTATTTGCCCTATTTACCCTATTTGAAGACTTCAAAATCATTTCGATAATCAGTTCCATATCTATACATTTGACATTAGCTTATTTTTTGTTCTGTTTTCGTCCTGAATTGATGTTTCAATGATTGTTTGATTTTCGCAAAAAATTGCTTATTTATTATGATATCATCTAAAAAACCTCAACTTGAGGTATATAAAAAATACAAGAAGATATCATGACAACCTTTGGAATTAAACACGAATGATTATTTCGAAGATGATTTCTTATAATTGTTTTAATTGGCATGTAAATTACTTTGCATAATTAGATTTGAGCAAAATTAACTTTGTCAGCTTTTGACGGAATAACATATGGAAGTGATTGTCTTTTGAATTATTCATAATCATTCATAGTATAATATAAGGACAGTACTGGCACTGGAAATGGGCGTACACTTCAACAAATGATAAAATGGGAAGAAATAACATTCCGAAAAAGTATGACTTTTTTGAGAAACACAAATTTTGGAAAATTGTATTCATTTGAAAAAGAACGAAGATAGAAAATATAGGATGAATTTTATCCATTCCAAATTAGTTTTTTTATTATAGCATGGTTAGTAATTTGATTGATTGGAAGTGAAAGAATAGCATTTAGAGACGAAAAATGTACTTTTTTTAAATTTTGTAGCACCTTTTCATCGAAAAAATTAATTTTGACTCAAATTAACAGGTACAAGAATGGCAAGGGGAAGTACCAAACTCATTTGTTCAGAAATATTTTTTCTGCTCTTTACATATCCGCAAACGAATTTTCGAAATTTTGTCATACAGGGTGTTGTATTGAACTGATGAAGTTCCTTTAATTTTTTCGAGTCCGTACCTGGATTATTAGTTTCATTCATTCGGAATTCGGTAGCATACAGGATAATGAGTTTATGTTGTGAAAATGAATAAAGTATACAATGCGGATCGTAAGTTATGAGCCATTGAAGAAATAGGAGGAATACATAAAACACTCTGTATCTCGCTTTACAGGGCGCTAGACCCATCATATGGGGATTTTTCAGAACCAGCTAGACGACCTCTACCTACCCCATTTCCCAATGAATCACCCTGTATTGAAATTTGACTGAAATGGATCTACCCTAAACATTTGTCCTCATAGCTCTGAAGCACCCTGTAAAATGGCGTAATAATTGATCAATTTGGAAATTTAGACGGAGGAACAGAGAGACCAAATGAATTACCATAAATACCGATACATTCGTGTGTTTTATATCAATTCCTATAAATGGATTTCCTTTATACAGTTGACTGAGCAATTTGTTAGGAAACGCGCGACTGACAGCCAGTCCTCTTGTGTACTCTCGAATCTAGATAACGGCCATAAATAATAATTAAGGTTTGGATAATTAAGGTCTTCAGGAATCAGAGTCGCCGCCTGATGTCGAGATCGAAACTTGACGATTAAATACGTAGATTCACGCGATAAGATCGGCACACCGCGTATGCGAACTTTTGCGTTGGTATCTTGCAAAGACCGAGAGATAGGAGATAGTAGGCCAGGACCGTATTCGATATTTTTTTCTGTTTTTTTTTTCGTCGTTGCTCTGTGGGCACTATATCAATGTCGGGTTCACAATCAGCCCAATCAGGATGGGTAGTCACAGCGCAGGGTGTGCACACTATACTGCTCATGCTCCTGCCGCTGCTACTACCATGACGTCATGAGTTTTTCAGGTATATTCTTTGAATTTTTTTGTCTTCATCTTCCTTTTATACGGGGTGTTTCATTATTATGGTGAAAAAAATCAAACTGAGAGTTAGAGAGGACCAAAATATGACTATTGAGCGCAACATCGCTTATACAAATGTTGATGGTTAAAAATACAGTACGTTCAAAGTTGAAATTTTATTTGCAAATTTCTTGATACACGCACTGTAAACTTGGAAACGATTGATACAATACTCTCTGACAGTAGAAAATTAACTATTTGCTCGTCTGACAGCAACCTACTTGGTTTTTCTTGATAAAATTATTTGAATTTATTTGTAACTTCAATAGTTAAAATCGGGTTTATCGTAAAAACGGTAAGGTTTTTAGACTTTTTACAAGAATACTTATTTATTCAAAAGATAATGTAATTTAATAAATGTTTGTTCGAAAATGTTGATTTTCGACGAACAAAAAAGTTGTGCATATTTTTAAGTAATTCTAAGCGGGTAAGTGGCGCCCTCTAAGGACTACGTTAATACTGATGAAATATTCTTGTTTGTCGTCCTAAAAACCCTCATTGTACTAATTTTTAAACCGATATCATAAAAACTGTCGAAGCTATTAACACCTTTTTGATGACCTCATATAAGGAACGAAATATAAATACATGTATCAGGTGAAATCAATACAAACCTAAACGTAGCTTCGATATTTCAGCAGCCTTGCTTATTTATAAACTAAATTATAACAGAATTAACGGCACCAAACAAAAAAAAATTGTAGACCTGCGTATTGAATCATCGAACTACTCAAAATTCAAATGCCTAGGATTAATAATTTGTGATTAATTGCATTCACATTACAAACCTTGATCTTAATAAATGGAAATTTATGTACGCATCATCATTCTGAAGATAAACAATATGACTTGGTGGTATTACATCATTCTCAATTAGTATTGAAAGGTTAATTCAAACGTTATTGAAGATTACCTTCAAGTCGTGGAAATGGAAAAAAGTGCATGGAAACAGTCCCATATTTTTAGAATTAGTGAATTCAGTCTCAGTGTTGATCAGATAAGTTATTGCAGATCAGATTATTCTGAATTTTTCTGATACGAATATTCAATTTTCTATATCTAAAATTTCAAAAAACTGCATCATGTGACTCAATTTTATATGAATTGATATTAAGGGGTAAAAATGCTAAAAACACTCAATCTCGGATTAAAAACTTAACTTTTTCAATCTTGTAAACGAAATTTACGTGTCACAGCTAATTTTCTCTCCAAATATTCAAAAATTGTGAGTTTCTTAATGAATCAATTCTACAGTGTGAAACAGCCAAATGGAATAAATTCGAAAACGAATAAATGAGAGCGTGTTGGGAAAAACGTCATCTGATGACACCAAAACACGCTCCTAATGCGAATAGTCGGGCTGGATACGTCCCTGACCAATCCGCTATGCATTCACACACCCCACACGCTTGTCAACCTCTTCGTGTCACTCTGCCTATGTCTTTTTCTCGGCCCAGATAAGGCCTAAAAGGCTAAAAGCCATCCATCGGACAACGTCGTTTAGTTGGCGATCACATACAAGCTTTTAAGAGCGTCCCATTTCGTGATAGTTCGTGTGTAAGATGACTGATTGAAGATACGAGGCGAACACTGATGGATTGTATTTTCGTGTATTTTTGTGGCTACTGGATGGTTGTTTTACAAAGGTGGTATCGATATGGACAATAAGGCCGTGGAAGAAAATGAAAGCCAGATGATAAGTGTCAAGAAAAGCTTTCATGCCTTTTATTCATAACAATTGCATTTTCATTGCATTTGAATTCAATATATTTAGGTCGACAGAAATATCGTTCAAACGTTTTTATGTAGTTTCAGCTAGCAACAATAGGAGACACTTATGAAATAAAAAGCAACAATGTATTAGATACAGGGTGGCCCAACGAAAACGTACCGGAATGTATAACTACCAGGAAGAGATTTAATCGAGAAAACGGGGGGAAAAGCGGGGATAGCATTCCCTGAAATTTTTCGTTGAAAAGCCCTTCTGATTCCCTATACATTGCTTTTTTATTTTTGAAATTCGTTCTACTCGTTGCAAACATATGGACTTTTGAAATCTCGCTAGTGCATTTCTCAAAAAATACAAAAAGTAAATAGATTTCGCTTAAAAAATTGCCGTTTTGTTGAAATAAATGTTGAGAATATTTTCCTAAAAATCGCTTCGCTTTTTTTTGTTTTGTCGTTGGGCCACCCAGTATACATTTTCAATGATTTTTATCTGGACTCATGTGATTTGATACTCATGGATTTTTTCGAAATTTTGTCGCTTTTCCTTAATGCTAACTCTGAAGGCACGATTTTTATTCAACATTTCGAATAAAACACGAAATACGTGGAATCAACAAAAATCGCTGCCATGACAGAATGAATACGACGTGTGACAAGAAATTGAATTGGATGGATCCTTAGGATAATAGGTCTTTGGATGGATCTGAACAAATGTTATTGTAACTTTTCAAATCGCAATACCCTGATGTAGTAGTGGACACGTTTTCAGTAATATTTCTTTCTCGATAAAGTCATTATGATTCATAAATCATTTTAATGAAGTAGTTATTTCCCAGACATTTACCATTAATTCAAATGGCAATTTTGGAGGTATATGATTCTAATCCGAATGTTGATTTATTGTATTATCAATTTCGAATGTGTCAATAAATTGTTACATATAGTGGAATCATTTATTTTGCATACTCGATCAATTGGAACTATATAAAAAATACATCGATTATCATAAATAAATCTCATAAAAAACCAGCCTTCCTTTATGTACGCATGACACATTATAAATAATTATTTTTTCATTCAAATTTCGTATCCTTTCCTAGAATCGTTTTCTATCATAGAGTACCACCCACGAAATTTATAGGTATTGGGAATGAATTCTTGTAAAAAATATTATATCTACTTAAATTCTAGAAAGCTGGCAATAATGCATATTTTTTTTTAGTACTTTTACATAGATCAATGTTCGTTATCGTTATTATTCACAGTCTTATTTTCCTCACATCTAATTATTAATCAAGAAAAAAATGTTGTGCTGAAATAATTGAGAGAAATTCCAAGTAGGAATATTAATGACGATTTTATTTTCTTTAAATCCACATATATCATAAAGATATGGAACGATTTATTCAAAATTACAATTAATAACAACTTGAATTATAAAAATCATCTTAAACTTTTCAGGAGTTGTGACAGCTTGTCAGAACATGCACTGTTGCCGTTCTTACTTTTTTCAGCAAATCTGAGAAAAGTTATCAATGTTTATAATTCCAATTGAAATAAAATGTAAAGTCAACAACATCAAAATACATATACAGGGTGTTTCAGAATTTCACGGCAATATTTCTGGTACGTATTCTCTGGCACAAAATGTGTCCGATCTCGATTATTAGTGGATTTACAGGGTGTTAAAAGTAAAAAATAGGTTATTATTTTATTGTGCTTGATCTACTGCAGATAGAGCTCTCAAATTTTGTATGAGTGCCAAGCAATAGGTGCTGCTTAATATGAAAGTAAATGTTTTCTAAATACCATACAGGGTGTTGCATTTTTCGAGGTCTCAATCCATAAAAGCCTTAAGAAAAACTTGGTCGTACGCCATAACCTAAATTTGATCCCTCTTGACTCTATGTTGAAATCCGTTGTTTCCCCAGAAATTAATTAATTTATAAATTGGCTCAAAGTTACATACTCTGAAATGTTTATACTATTTTGAAATTTGATATTATTCAAAGCATAAAATAACCCTTTGCCTAAATGTTTCCATTTATGTCTCAAATAACAAAAATTACAGTGGTCAGCTATATACTTTTTATTTTATTATTTTTATTTCTGAACATAAATCAAAATTGCAGTTACTTGATGACAGACACTTGAAAGCCGAAAAAAATAATCCTCATAAATCCCTCTCCATCTTCCTCTGACTCTTTCTCACAAAACGAACTTGGAGTTGATTGAAACCTTGAAAACCTCATTGGAATCGCAACACATCCACTTCACTTGCGGTCGAGGGTGATCCGTTTTGGACCCAGCACGATTTCGAGAGCACAATGCGAGTGCTCGGGACCATTCGAGTTCAGTGAAACGAACGAAACACGGCGTCCTAACAGGGCCTACTTCGATCATTCCACCCAGCTGTGCAGTGCGTTTGTGTAGGTGTTACGTATGCACTTGGGTTATTTCTTTGTGGTTCGGGTGTTGCACAATCGAGTGGTTTCGATGTAATCAACTAGAGGTTTTCAGGAAGATGAAATAGTTTCGAGTACTCGAGTTATTGGGAGTTTTGAGCTTGTTAAATTCGTTGGGTGGTGTGATGGAATCATCGAGGTGTGGAGGACGTATTGATGACTAGAGAGGTCTTTGAACTTGTGTTCAACTGAAATATCTTATGAATGTCTAGATACCTTGATGTAATTTTTTTGTACCTACGTATTTTGGTCCCAAAAACACGAATTTCGCAATGTCATCGTGGGGAAATTAATACTAATCGAGATATTTCCCTTCAATGTTGAAGTTTCATCTTGTTTTCCGTATCACTTTGTGCACAAGATCTTGCAGCTTGTGTGCAAATTTCTTCAATAACGTGACACCTTGTATATTGGGAAAGGATATATCATGTATTCATTCCAAAGAAACATCGAGAATGCAGCATTTTTCTAATATTTCGACAGCATGTAAACATTTCATCAACCATTAGTCAATGTCATTGTCAACTGCCAAACACACGTTTAAAATACGGAAAATGCTGCATTTTCATTGTTTCTTCGAGAGTGAATCCTATCTTGATATGTTATGTGTCTCGTTGCTAAAGAATTAGCCAGGAAGCTGTTTAAATCGCCACATACGGCGACACCGTCGGCGCTAAATAATGCAAAATGCAACGTTGCTAATTGTCAATGAAATGCACCAGTAGTTTGTCTACAAAGTTTTGATTCGACAGTATTTCACGAATCTGTGGGGATAAAAGAACGTCGAATTGTATTTTGAAAAAGAAATGTAACTTTGGCTTTGTTGAAAGCGACTATTTGTTTTGCGCAGAAAACGTGAATTATTTATTTTAGAAGCGGCAATGCTGACTTCTATGCTCGTCAGTTCAGTTGTCAATCAGATTAAAAATGACAAATTCTCGTGAAAATAGTGTCTTTCATTCATTCCTGGATATACACACAGTCGGAAAATTGAATGGAAGATGTTTTCAAAATACTTGTAAATGTTTTCCCAATGCGAGAATCCATTGATTCCGAACGGTTTCGTTCTATATGAGTAATGACAAAGTAAATTATTGATTCCAACTCAAAAAACTAACAAATTACCTTCGGAATTCCATAAAGATGACGAGAGACGGTTTCTGCTTGTCCACAAACTATACGAAACTTCATTTTATCTAAAAAACACCACACAGCAAAAAATATACGACTACACAGTCAAAAGTAGGTCAATAAACTAGAGAAGTTTGGATTTCCCGCCAGTTCTGACTGACGTGGAAGAAAATAATGTTAGCGAGCACGATTGTGTCGCCATCTCACGACGATTCGATAAGTATCCGTCTAGGACGTGTTCCATGAAATTCCCATCTTTTGATCCACAAACAATTGAAGAGAGGTTTCACCATCATGTAGACACCCTAATTTTCTCATTTCCCCACTTATCCAAAAGACGTGACGTAATTATTAAGACAAAATAAACAGACCATAGAACGTGAAATGACATTTCCCCGTCCGACAATTCGAAAACGGACATTTCTCTGGTATAAAGCAGGCTAATCCCTTCCTCCATCGAGATCACCGAATATTATTACCAAATTTATTCATAGCATTCCCGACACGTCTTCAGGGAGTTGTGGCATTATTTCCACTCTGTCGATGATATTATTCTCGGGGTAGAGGGTTCGTCGAAGCAGAAAATCATTTCGCGGGCGTTCCACTCTACCCACATTGTTACAGTTTTCTATCTCTCCGTGTATTTGTGTGTGTGTGGAAGGGTCGCAGCAGGCCGGGAACGGGCACATCTGGGGCTTCGTAGACCTCGATAATCCCGGAAAATGTTTTCAAATGGAATGGAATCGTTTCTAGGTGTTTGGAGACGGAGATTCCAGCGACAAAGTCAGTCATTAGTTTCGTTCTGTTTTGTTTATTTCAATGTTTAATGAAATTGTCAGTAGTAATATCACAGGAGGTTGAGGATAAATTCGATTCGATAGGTAATTTTTAGACGTTACGATCAGAATCATTTCCAAGATTTTTTTTTTTATTTCAACAAATTTATATCACTCGACTCGATATTAACAGAATGAGGTATTTAAATTAGGAAGCATAGAAGTTTTGAACAAGAAAAATACAATTATTTTTAATGTGCCCTGTGTAGAGAATTTTTCAACATTGTTTCGTTCTAATCGTTTCGTTCTCTCTCAAGTTATCAGTTGAATTTGAATGATGTTCATTATTATTATCATCATTGATTTCTCAAAAGCAATCAACAATGAACATATGACTCTATGACCTTACCTCCTCAAATCAAGTTCAATGTAATTTATGTTGAAACAAGATCGAAAAATGTAGTCAAACCCCAAAAAGCTAAAACTAATATTTTATTCGAAGCACCTATGTTATGTGTAACAATTACAACAAGATTTGTAATTACTGTAATTTGCATATCTATAAGATTAATGAACTTATTGAGGTAGTTACGATTTACTTATCTAACTAATGCACTACTTTTCTCTATTTTTGATGTTTTCGTTCCTGAAATTGCTCTTAGGTAATTATTTCACTCAAATTATTATGTTATACTATATTTATATACATTGATTTCCTGTAAATGCTTTCTACTGTTGGACAAATAAAGCCATCATTATTATTATTATTATTCAATTTTTTTGAATGAAAATAACGGACTTTCATTCACACAACTCAACTAATAATGAAGGAAAAAAAATTAATAAACGTAACTATGAAAACTTCTTATTGAAATGTTCCATTAAAAAAATTGCGCTATTTTGTTTTTTCCTTTTCATCTGGTGGCACTTGGTTGTTGAAATCATAAAAAATATTCTCATGGCTATATCTGTTGATATAGGGTGTTTTTTGTGACTGTTAGCTGTGTGAGTTTCCGAATTTTTGAGTTGTCATAACTTTGTTAATAATGAATATGTTTTCATGAAATTTTGGTTACACCTTTTTGGCACTCTGAATCTAGTGGCTTGGTAATTTTTTCAGTGAAAAAAATCGCTAATGAAAAATCTCGATTTTCGACTAAACAAAAAAATATCGCAGTATGCCCTGAAAACAGAAATAAACATTTCAAATTTTGTACCAAGGTGGACCTTTTAGTACTTGACATTTGAAAAACAATGATAAAATCTGTCCACAACTTCAAATTTCAGGGGGGTGTTTCCATTAAAAATGGATCACACTGTAAATTATACAATATTCTTGTAGCTTGAAATTAAATGAACTTGTATACTATATATTTTCATCAATGTTATTTTTGGAAGGGCAATCAAGAGATGACTTTTAAAACTAACCCTATCTTGTGGTTTTGGCATTATTTTCCCTTCTCACAAAATAAATTCGAAAAAACAAAATCTTTCAAATTTTCATTTTTTCAAATTCTAAGAAATGGGGGGAGGGTTACGTCCCCAATAACCCCCTACGTTACGCCTATGGTTGATAAGACTGTCTATAACATTTGCCAACCGTCAGATTCATTGAAAATGTTGTGGAAAGCCTTTGGTGATCAAACTATGACAGAAAAACGTTTGTAAGTTGTACAACGAATTCAAAAAGGACCGAGATAATTGACGTCTACCGACGAAAACAAAGATACGGTGCTAGAAAATCGTCGATTGACAATTAAAATCATCAAAAACCCATTGACTTTGTACTGCATCATTTCATGTTGTAACATTTGAGGCACATCGTCCTGGGACACCCTGTACAAGAAAACAAACATCCTCGACACTATAACGTAACCGTTCGTAACCTTGATTGGATCAACGAACGTGACTCTGTCAGACGTAGTTTCGTCGGACAATTCAAGCGAGAGATGAAATTGGTGTAAATAAAACCATTAATCAACGTGACGCGCCATTACTACCGCGTTACGTATTCACGTGTATACCGAACGAAAGAACGACTAACAAGACCCGTTTCAGTCTTACGGCTCACTCGTGACCGACAGACAATTCAGAAAAGGCTCACTAATTGTCACGTAACTGACGGACGGTTTCTGTCCGGTTCCACCAAATTACCGACCGAGTGATTGACAGCTATGGTGTGAAAGAACTAGCTGTTCTTTTTTATCTGGCAGAGGCGTGCAACATCTGGGAAATTCATAATTATCTTTATTCGAATAGGAATCATAATATACAAAATTCTTGCAAATCTTACATGATCATTCAATAGAATGAATTAAAAAAATAAATATCTGGCGTTGAAATAATTGAACAATATTTTTGAAACAAACATTTTCATTTTATTTTTTCATATTTATTTCAATCAATTAATGAATCACAATCAACTCATAGAGATATTTCAGGTGTTAACGTTTTATTTTTTTTTTCAAGAAAACGAATGAAGCTTTTTAAGTGCGGCTTTTTTCTTGCTTTTATTCATGATATACAGAACGTCAAAAAATATCAAATTGTAGAATCTAATTCAAAAATGTCATTACTCAATTTCAAACTTTGTATAGGTAAGCAACAAATAGTACAAACCTGTTATTCGCTGTATTTCATTTTACAACCACCACAAGCATATCAGAAGGGGGATACTGACGAATTTTGACATTGAAAATATATTATTATTTTTTTTCACATTTCGATAAATCATTAACGGTGTAAAACGAACCATCCACAGTGTTCGTTCACCATCCTCACATTGTACAATCTATAAAATTTCCTCTGAACTATAGCGAAAGTAAAAAATCCTAAATAAACATTTCCAATAAAATATGTTTCGCCACCTGAGTACACTGACATAATAATCGAATGGGGTTCTTTTCAAACCTTACTCTGTCGATCGGAACTATGACAAATCAATTACATATTTCTTTCCTCAAAAGGGAGGTTTGTTTATTTTGTATAGTGGCCACAATACCATTTCGTGTTTAGGGGATGAAAGAATCGCACATGATGCTACTCGTACGGGTGAATGGAGGCTTACAATATTCCTGCAATCTGTGTTTGTTTTCGGAACTAGGTAGATGATAGATATCCCAGAATATGCATCGTTATTCAGGGTGGTAGATGTTCTTGGGACCACGACTCAAGGCCATTTTTTCGTTACCGTCTTCAGAATATCGAGAAGCAAATCAACCATCCAACTTTTTTTGTTTTTTTTTAAGCCGCAATTTTTTTAAGCATCGATTTTCAAATGAAATGACACGCAGATCCGGAAATTAGCTTCGACTTTCATTAGTTTTTTTAATGAAATGCTAGACAAATTAAACGAATCTTTTCTATTCTATATGATTAACATACTTTTCTGGTTGGATTTTTTTTTCTTTATCTAGCATAGGAGCTAAGATTTTTTTTATAATGACCTCATTTGTCTATCTCTTCACTAAACACCTATCCTAAGCAATTCATGTGAATATTCACATTTATTTTCACTGAATAGTGATACAAAATGCAATTCCAGAATTTTTCAACCAAAATCATTGCTAAAAAATGATTTCGATGATAAACTCACAGTATTCGTGATAATGTACTCTATATGCAAATAGATACACATAACCTGTCTGTCTGAGTGCATTTTAGGTAAAAAATTACGTATCATAAACCCAATTTCCTTCGAGCGATTCAGATTAGTAATAAAATTGCTAACAAATTTAACGAGCTTTTCTGAGAAAACCAATAACTCGACTGACGGGAATGATATTCTCGAAGAATATTCAACGTTTAAGGTTATCATAACAGATATTTTTATGAGTCGATGGCATGATCCATAATGAGAATATTCTGATTTTTTTATATAAAGTCGTGGTTAAGGGTCTATTTGTGAAAAAAAAAACAATTTTCATTATGCTGTCTCGCAGGGCCAAGTAATAAAGTGATTTTTATTATTTTACTCAAAAACAAAGCAACATATGATGAAATGAAGAAGAATCAGTGACGCACATTTTTTTTAATATTGGTTATGATGCCTCCAAGAATTATTTCAATATTTATGAGAGAACTATATTTCTTTGAATGTTGACACTCGGTATATTTTAATCAGAGCATTATCGAACATCTGATTCTACATTTCGTCACAATTTCTTCTACGAGTTTGACCACGTACTAACAAGATACCCTGTCTAGAACTTTTTATTAAAAAAAATTCTCAGACATCATCACTCAACAAAAATCACTCTGTATGTTGAATTTTCTGTCATAAATGGAACAAACCAGAAATAATTTAATTTTCATTTCTCTACAAAATCCTATAAAACATCAAAAAGATATTTGGCCAAACCAGTTTGATTATAAGGTGTGTTTCATAAATATTGCATGAAACTTTGAGGTATTTTTCCTTGTTTCAAGAACAACAAAAAGTTTATATGAATTAGGATTATGAAAAAATAGAACTCACGGTCTATATATTTTTTTATGCATTGTTGCAGTTTTTATTTCATTTTGTCCTCATACAAGATGAATTTCCGATTAATTTCATCTCAAGCTATTATCGATTGTTTTTTTCCACCGTTGTAATCAGAAGGTAAAAATTATCATTCAGGTTGCTAATTCAAGCTTTGTTGCAGTTTAGAAATAATGAAAATAATCAATGAGAACAGTCACAATTGAGATCACCCTGTATGTCACGCTTATTTACAATTCGAGGTATCACCTCGTCTGTTAATCAATGACTAAAGAAACGTGTCGAAAAAAATCGACGCTGGCCAAGAATCCGTCTTTATGAATGTAAAGCCAAGTCTCTCCGAGTATGACATAACAAAAATTCGAATCTCAATATAAATGGATTTGTCGGAGATAAGATCGGGAAAGTGTAACGAAGGTATGAATGATGTCGATTGGTCTCGATCGATGCGCTCGATACTGTCCTTCAATTTTGACAGGCCACTGATGAAGATTTCCTCTTCCAGAGGAATTAGTGATTCTGGAATGTCCCATGGATCGTTTGGACATAGATACTCGATTGATGATATCTTTTAACGAGATTATTTCTTTTCGATAGGTACGTTTTACTGGCATTTCCGTCTACAATCGAAATTAGGTGAAAAATGTACAGGGTGTTCCTCAAAGACATGCCAAAATATTAGCATCTCTTTAAGGAACACCCTGTATAATACCTACATTGTTAAGTTTCATCTAGGTAAATAGGACACTCTGAATATTGAACTCTATGTTCAACTGTATATCAGACTAACTCAAGTAATCAGTTTCACCAATAATTTCATTTGTAATTATTTTTTCATCGGAATTCATATAGAGTTTATCCCTAATTCTGCTGCGTTGTAATTTTGTCAAAAATACATATTTTCGAAGCAATATCATCATACCACTTATCAAAATATACTGTGGTATTGTTCACATGATTTTGACAGTGAGATAGTTAATAAAATGCCTTCTGATGAATCCAAAATATATACAGTCTCAATGTTCTTATTTAGAAGTAATAATATCAATTTGATGAAAAGTTTCAGAAGCATGAAGAATGTGATCTTCTTTTTAAAGTCTATAAACAATGTCAAATCTGTCAAAGTTGCAAGAAATATAGTTTGACATGTATGGTAAAGTAAAAATATTTCCACCTATTGGTTAACTAAGCAGATCTTTTATAAATATGAAGTAATGACACAGGAATTCAACCAATGAGAAAAGTGTTACATTTGTTTTGTTTTCTCTGCATGACTTTCAACGAAAACTATTGGATAAATTGACTAGGCAATCAATTGAATGTTATCAATTCTCACCTGATTTTTGAGGTCCAGTTCTAGGAAACATAATTCCCATTCGATACACCTTGCACAGCTCCCCAGAACGTTCACATAACCTCACTAAATCCATAACAATCCCGAATAAATCACCCTAACCCCAATCGCACCCGTCTACAATCCTCAAAGCTCGAATTTTCCATGACAACTCGCTCAAATTGACCATAACACACATTGTTAACGAGGTCGCATAATTTTCTATCGATTTTCCATATCAATTCACGCGAATTTCCCGGGACTAACGTGCCAGACAGTTCCATCCGGCGACAACGTGCACGAAATCTATGGCAAGGTTCGCGGTTTTGCCGTCGCGGCGCTACTGTACGTCTCCTCGCGGTCTCGTCAAGATGGCGGACGGTGCTTTGCCGCCATTCGTCGGGATGGAAAAGAGGGGCGGACCGGGGTATTTTTAGTTCTGCGTTTGGCCGGATGGGTGGGATTTGGCGTGATCTTTTGATTGTTCTGCTTTTCATGTTCCTTTTAGGAGATGAGTTATTAAATGAATGTTGATATCTTGTTCGCTATGTAGGCAAATCACTTATATTTCGAAATCTCTTTTAATTCTTCGAGGGAAAATAGTGAGAGCAAATGTAGGCATAGTAAACAATGTTATTACCAGGAATTTTAATTATTTCGGCTGGAATAACCATCATATCTATGTGATATGGAAAAATGAAATTATATAATGAAAAATGTTCACAGAAATATATTCTCTGATGAGAACCTTTTTGTTACAGATTTGAATTTGGATAGTATTTTGATATTGAAATGCCAAATATCCCCAAAAGCAAGTTTTACTTTCTGCTTCGATTTTTATTTGCAACAATATAAGTAACTGACATTTAATGAAATTGAAAGAAGAATTGGCAAAATTTTTATATTCGCCATAATTTATCCTTTTTATACATGCAATTGTTGGACTTTTTTTTTCTGACCACATTGATGCAACAAATTCTCTATATATGTTCTTTTTCCCAGGATACAGGGTGATTCACTTAACTGGTTCATTAGAGGAAGATTACAGAGAACTGAAATTTTGGTGGATCATATTATCCGCCAAATATAAAATTCAGATCCATCACTTGTGAAAATACACATGAACAAATGAGCGTATTCTCATATTTTTGGTGTTATCCCTGTAAATATACATTTTATGGTATGCTTATACTTACAAAGCGATGGGAAATGAAATTTTGCGTCGGATGGTATAAAAATTTTATGGTTATTTCATTTGAAATAAGGAAGTTATTGGGATTTGAAATTACCGAAAAGTAAACTGAAATATCAAACACCCTGTAGAATATTTTGGAACACTTTGAAGGGTACCTGATAGAACACTCTTTCATTGATGTGTATACGGAGATTGAAACTTAAATCTTGAAAATTGAAGATAATATGGACATTTCAGTTAGTCAATCCATCTGTCAAATTTTTTCGAAAAAATGGAATATTTTGATAACAAATCACGATAGGAAGAAGATTCAAAATGCAATAGGGCAAGAATTTCTCGTAGAATTCGAAAATGTAAAAATAGTGGAAGACGTAATTCGTAATTTTTCCAACGAATTGTTTCTGATTCACTGAATTCATTTCTCTAGAAAAAATCTGCTTCAAATGAATGTTGATGATCGTTTTGTTTCATATTAATATAAACTAATTTTCCATTCATAGATGAAATTGTGAATTCCTTAGCATCTCGATTGTTGACGTCATCCATTTAGATTATTAACCTACTTTAATCGAAAAATAAATACACACCTCGAATTAATGAGTTTTCACATGGACTAAAATTGATCGATGATTCCATCGTTTTGAAGAATATTTTCTTTGTAAGTATTCACGTCACTATTTTGTTGAGTGTTTATATTTAAAGAGGCTCGCCCTGTAGATGTCCATAAAATAAGTGACGAAGTTAGTATTAATTATCCACTTTCACAACAGTTCTAATTGATTCAATCCTACACAATGATACGAAAATAAACAAATTCGTTTCAAACATACGCCTTATCCCAATCACTCTACCTCTCGAAATATTATTATAGAGAATAAATCTGCCATTCTTCTGATTATTCCGGCATCCAAGCACCTCCTAAACAATCAAAACTTCAACGTCAATTGTCAACGTCTGTACAATTGGCTCGATAATAGCGTTTCTGTATACAAACAAGCATCTCATGGCCTGTCTAGATAACAATAACCTTCTCCGTCCCGGCCTACTATGAGGGGGTTTCGGATTTATTGACGGAACACCCGCTATATTGCTCGCGGACATCTACTGACAGGGCATGTACATGTTTTTACCTCTGTCAGTTTTGTGTCTGCTGCAACAATCGGTCCATTCACACTTTCTGGTTCATTCAGACCAATAGGTATGTGTATACCTAGGTTTTTTTCTGCTTCGAATTCAATTAAATATTTTTCTTCGAGGTACAATGAGTTTTTCGGTTTTCGCTGGGAGCGAATATGCGAAGGGAACATCGAGATCTTTATTATATCACGAACAATGTGAGGATTATAACTTCTGAGAAGTTTCACCAATTTGTGAACTCTACTGATACCTATTTCCATTATTTCACTATGAATTATACAGGGCGTTCATTAAAGACATGCTAATATTTGAAGGGGTGATTCCTTGATACATTTTGAGAAAAAAACTTCCTACCTATAAATGTATGTCCTAAAAGTCTTGACTTGGATCTTCAAAGTAATGTTTATTTTGGAAGTAAGCAGTGGCGTAGTATTTTTTTCTCCAAAAATATTCAATGTAAACCCGTACGAACGCCACTGGTAGAGAAAATGAAAAATTTCGTACATCACAGAATGCATTTTGATGCATAGAAGGCATATACTATTAGGACATTCGTTTATACGTTTTTTTCTCAAAATGTCTCAAAGAATCACCCCTTTCAATATTTGCATGTCTTTAAGGAACACCCTGTACACCTATGCATGAATTTCTCAATTTTTAGAAGAAGTTATTACAGTATGTCTAATTTTTCTGGTCTTAATATTCGTAGCTAATTTCAAAGATTATTTTATTACGAATAGTAGCTGACGTCATGACTCAGGAAGAAATCTTTCATCTACAGAAACTGTAAAAATATTTATCAGTTGTTACATATAATCTTATAAAACTCACAAATTTTCTGATTTTGTTATAATCAAGATGACACTTGACTTGACATTCACTTGTATTCGTATATCAAACACACAGTCATTGAACCAAATGAATCTGAATCTCCAAAAAAGGTATTGCTTCTGCAAATTTGACCATATTTTCCAATTTCATTATTTCTAAATGCATTTATAATACCATACCTGTGTGAACCGTTCAAAACACTGAATCTCCGTTCGATCATAAATAAATTCATCTTGAATACATATGCTGCCCTCTCTAGGATTATTATTATTATTATTACATTCGTAATAGGTGATCAGTTGTATAAAATGTCAAAAGATGACGCTTTTACAGTTCACTGTATCACTTGGGTAGTTGAAGATGAACATAACAGATGTCACCGTGAATTGTATCGGTCGTATACAATGCGTTTATTGTTTCAATTGGGAATATTCTTTGATTCGAAATCAAGAAGGCAATCCCATGTTAGACTGGAAATTGAAACAAAATATTTTTAATTTTCCAGTGGTAGTTTTATACTATGTAAACTCCTTTTTCTTTATACTTTATGGTTAGTCGCAGATACGACAATAATTGAAACAATTATAGATATTAAATCTTGACAAATCCATCGATAACTTTGACATTTTTGGCTTTAGAGTGTGTTTAAGTTCATGGCACCATTCTCATTTAGAATTCAATTTCCTATCGATTGAATATTGTATACTGGGTGTATCATTCAAAAAAGTTTTGAAATAACTCTCGAACACGGTGTACTTCAATTTTTGATTTTTTGCATCATCGTAAACAACGAAATACCAAGTTTCACCCAATTTAACTGAATGTGAAGCTCAAAATTTGGAAACTCTGTATGAATAATAAATAATAAACGAAGGAAACAATTTTCACATGTATATTTTTCAATTAGAATACATATCACAAAAGATGATTATGCATAATTATATAAAAGTTGGACAATACAATAATCATATATAAAACCATTATAAAAAGCTATAACTACGGATAAAACATTCAATTATGGACAGATCTTATTCAGTTTATACAGGGGCCTAACAATTATTGAGTAATTGATTGCTTTCTTAAAAACTAAGTGACGTTTCAAATATACACATTCATATAAGTATGTTTATGCAGTACTACTCCATATTGTGGGGATTATTAATTGCTTAGGGGTGAAAATTCATTTGTTTTCTGTTGTAGATGATGTCATAATATTAAGTAAAGAAATGATAATAAAGCATTCAATAATTTTTATTTACAATGGGTGTTCGTTGGTTGGGTTAGTTTATTTTTTTGAATTACAAAATATCTAGTGGAAAATTATTGGAACCTGATCCATTGGAATCGGGGAAAAATATTCTCAAAATTTTATAAATTGAAATATAATATTTATAAATTAATATAATTCAAAGTAGGAAGAGATACTTTCTTTAACAAAAAATCTCAAAAATCGCTTGATATTTGGTGGGTTACACTCGTATAGCCGCTCAAGTGAATCCACACCAATGATTCTGATTCATGAAATAGTTGTGATGATGAATTGATTATGAATGCTTTTATAATTAATCAAGAGTATTCATGGCAGTGATTAGTGGCTCCCAATTTCCAATATACATCAATTCAACTCATCAGTTATTCAATGATATGCTCCATATAGTATAATTAATATCAAAAAATGATATGTACAAATATTTGAATTTTCAATGAAATCATATGAAATCAGTAGCAAAAATAAATAGATGAAAATTCGTTCCTAAATTCCAGGCTTCGTTCTCCATCTTTCCTGAAGGCAGGAGATTTATTCAATAATACAGTTTAAAACACTGCAAATCATGAAAACGTGCTTATACTTTGTTCAACACACTAGCAGGAAGCATAAGTTTCGATAATCGACTCGCTTTCATCACAGTAACAAAGCATGAGCACATTCAATAAGTCTTGGACTTTTATTTATATAGTTTTTGAGATCATTCCGAACTAGTCAAAAATTTCTCGCGTTTCGCGCACACTAAATATAAAAATAAATAAACTTAACGCTAATAAATTCAGCAACATCTCTGCATAACTGCACTCATTTTCTCACGAATATGGAAGCAAACGTTCAATCGGAATAACTTCGAATGCATCCATAAAATTTGGTTTCTGTTTTCAACAACGATCGGATCACTGTTTTTCGATTATTTACATGGATTTGAGGACTTTGTCGAATTGTTCGGATAGCTCGGCGAAAGAAGGCCTCTTTTGTGGGTCGATCTCCCAACAGGACTCCTGAAACAAAATCATCGATTATTTGCATCCCATCTAATAACCATTTATCACACATTCAATTTATTTATCAATTCATCTACATTGTTTAGCAAACAATGGACATCAATCACAATAATATTGTTGATAAATATATTAAGATGAGCGAATCCTGATGACGTGACTTAAAACTGTTTCCTGTTGTTGAGGTAAGAGCAAGTGATTAATCTTTGATAGTTTGTATTGCAAACGAAACAAAAAAGACTTGAATCAATAACTGAAATATAATAACTCTCGATCAGTGTTACAGGTGGCGAAACACAGCAACCACCAAAAATTCCCCAATGTTTAGGCTGCAATAAATTCCAAAATCCAAACACTGACAATTTGATCAAACTTTAGTGAAATCCATATGAATTAAGGGGTTAGAGGTAGTCAGAGACACGAAAAAATGAGAATTTTCAGTAATTTTTGTTTGCTATTAAATCATGTTATTTTACAAAAGTAATAATATGGTATTATTATACAATGGTTCGACTTGAAGTCACGAAAATTTGAAAAAAAAAATGTATAATTTTCAAAGTTAGAGCTGTCTGTGTTGTCCCAGTTCTAAAAAAGTTCCTTGCGGTGACTATCATAAGTCCTTGGAGATTCATTTAAAATCAATCGGATAAAAAAATTAGTTTTATAAATAGATAATCCTGGGCCTGATAAAAGTTTTTTTTTAAATTAACAAAATGGCGGCCCCAGGAAATTTTCTTCTAGGTTTTCGGAAAAAAATCAACATTTAATTGGTCTTGAAAAATTGACAAAAAAATCCTTCGATAAGGCATGAGCTTGCGATCATCGATACCTCGAGTGACGTTTGTTGGAAGGGAGAGATCCGCCAATTTTATAAGTTGGTTTGGTACTAACCTGTATCGGAATTATTGCTTCCGGCGTTGAAGGATGCGCCTTCCACTCTAATTTCTTTTCTTTCAGCTTGGTGAGGAAACTGTTGTCGTTGATTTTCGGTTGGGGTAATTCACCTTGAGCAAATATTTCCCAAACCAACACTCCAAAAGAGTAAACGTCACTCTTAGTCGAATAATCGTCCTCGTAGACTGCTTCGTATGGCAACCATCTCAATGGTATAATCTGAAGAAATTCGTTATCATTAGTATCATTGGATTTTTATTCAACTGAAAAAAGTGTGCTCAATAATCAAGAATGGGATGAACAATGCGTCAGGGTTCGTTTTTAGCTATTATAATTTGTATTATAAGAAAAAATAAACGATAATTAGGTAGATCAAATGTTTTCACCTGGTTAACGTGTTTGCAGTATTCCTGACTGTAAGGATCCCTGGTGAGCCTGCACATGCTGATTTTAGCCACCAAAGTGGACGATACGAGGCAGTTTCTCGCCGACAAATCTTTGTGGACCATACGGTGACTGGCCAAATGCTCCATCCCGCGGCTCAACTGGTGAACGATGCCCGCGCTTTGGACAGCTGTCAAAGCCGGCGTGTTATCGGTCTGGGTAGCCAACAGGAACTTCTTCAAATCACCCTAAGAATACACCGCAGCGGAATTAGTACCACAAGTGTTGATTTTTTATAGCTAGAAAGAAAAAACAATTGATAAAAATTGCATACCCAGTCTGTATGTTCGAGGATCAAGTAATGAGGTTCAGCTTCCCGGCACAATCCAAACAGTTTGATGACGTTTTCGTGGGATAGTTTGCTGAACATGTCGATTTCCCTCTTGAATTCTGTAAGGCAGTTTTCGTCTTTGGTTTGGCTCAGAGCTTTGACGAGTGCAGTCACATCTTTCTCGTCCGAAGACTCAGAAGAAACAGCAATTTGAGAGCTCCTGGAACTCCTCTTGTCGCTGTTGAAGGCTATGCTTTTAGACAACTTGGCAACCATTACGTCACCAAATTCTCCTCTCCCTGAAAACAAAAACTAGTTCACACACTGTAATTTGGGACTAGGATGAAATCATCTCACCGATCAATTTAGATTCTTTGAGGTAACTTCTTGGCAAAGCCAGCTTATCGTAGTTGCTGGATTTGGACTTCTTGGAGTGGTTGGATGATTGCGAATTTGTTGTTTCTGCTCCGTCACTCTTCTGACCTTCTTTGTGGCTTTCAATGCCATTGCTTTTCGGTTTCGATGCTGATCCATTGGTGTTAACGGATTCTTTTAATTCCGTGTGTTCAACGTCACCGTTCTCAGTTTTGGCAGCTGAAACAATACACAAAATTGATAACATATTATAGCTAAAAGAAATGTTGATCTTGACATTTGACAGATGAATTATCGAAATGAATTTTGACTTTCATACCTATTAAAGCAGCTTCACCATCTCCTAGAGGTAGCTTTCTTGATCTCCTCCTGTATCTGCACCAAACCATGAGGCCGATAACCAAGATTATGTATGCACCAGCTACAGACATTGTTATCAGAACGGCTTTCGTAACTGTAGAATCGCCATCTGGAAAATATGAGTAATTAGATGATGAAATTGAAAACTATGACATTCATATATCCAACAAACAAAAATCTTAGTATTGGAATGCAATATTTATATATTTTTCAGCATGAAAGAAATATTATGATAAAATTTTTTTTCAGATTTCATTGTATCATGATAATTCCGTGAATTGTCATAATTTACAAAGGATTCTCGAAATGACAGCAACCAATTTAAAAAGAGTCACACATTTATTCTTAATATTTTACTTCTTTTTGACTGAGCTGTGTAGTAAAGTGTATGATTTTTTGTTAGATAGAAAGAAACAATGACTATAGACTATATTGATAATATAGAAAAAATACTATTTGTGATCTGTTGAGATGAAAATTGAAACTGCGACTGCGCCAAAAAAGCAGGGCATCAATCATCTGTCAATTTACAATCAATCTTCACGGGAATTTCAATAAAAATGCGAATAATTTCTATAAAACAATGGAAACTCACTGTGCACTATCAACAGCACTTCTTTTCTGTTGAGACCAGCACTGCTTCCGGCAGTACAGCCATATTTGTTCTCGTCCTCCTTGCGTACTTCTCTGATATACAAGGTACCGTTTTCGAGGACCGTGAATCTGGACTGATCGAAATCGTTCATCTTGAGATTCTTGTCCCAATGAATAGTCGGTTTCGGGTCTCCTTCCACTACACAGTCAATGCTGATTGGCTGGCCTTCCAAGGCTTCAGTCGGGGATTTCGGAAGAACACTGAATTTCGGGGCAACTGCAAAAATAAATGAATAATGATTTATGTGTTGAACTTTTCTGGAGAAGAAATGTCGATAATAAACCATGAGATGATTATTTGGATCGAGAAATCGTTGAAAAACCTCCAAGTAAAATCGCTTATGCTATTTTTTTAAATAGTTGTGTCATGTTTATGTTCACTTTAGCGAAAGCTAGACTGTGTTCCCAGGCATGAACAGACTTTGGGCACTTTGAAATAATTATGAAATACAATTTGAAAATATAAAACTAAAAAAAAACAAAAATACGAAAATATAAAAATATGAAAATGAGAAATCTAATACACAAAAATATAAAAACCATAAAATCACAAAAATACAAAAATGTAAAAATGCAAAAACAGAAATATAAATATAGCAATATAATAATTTTTTATTGTGATTACAAAGTTATGTGTTATTAATATGAAGCAATATAAAGTTTAGAATTGAAAACTAGCTAAAACCAGTAGTAGGAAAAATTATAGTATATCATTAACTTATATAAAAAAATTTAAAAGAAATTTCGATTAAAATCGGGTAAGATAAACAAAAACCACGATATGATAGGTCTATGACAGTATTTTATCAATTGATGTAAGAATCCAATATGTAAATTTGTTTTTGAAACTTGTGAATATCCATTTTTGGATTTTTTGGTAAATGTTTGTATAGATTTTGTCTCACATATATGAAACGTCTTTGTCAAATAGGTTTTTGAGATTTAGGAAGAACTACGTTTGTATTTTCTCGAAATCTTGTTGAATAAGCATGTTGAACATGTATTCATAACTTTTGAAAATTATTACAATTGTGTACCTGCAAGATTGAGAGTTAGGATAAATAATCAAGTTATTTTAGTCTTCAACAATTTGATAATTGAAGATAATTGAAAGAAAAATCAATTGAAGGAAAACAATCATGTACTAATGAGCAAACCATGAGATGACTGTGAAAATAATTTTATAATGGCCTAATTACTAGATTTATGGAGGAATTAGATCAGTTTGAATTATTTTAATCCTGTTGAAATTAATTTTAGTTACCAGCAATGATATTCGAACAATCCATGATGTAATTCAATTTCACTTACCAACAACTTCAATATTGATAGTAGCGTTGATGGCACCTTGACTATTGCTGGCGAAGCAGTTATATCTCCCCTTATCTTCGGCGAGTACTCCGTTGAAATGAAGAGTACCATTCATGTCTGTGATGTGGCCAGGCATATTATCCAACGCGATTCCTTCTTTTTCCCAATGGATCATCGGAGGTGGGGTACCTTGAGCTTTGCAGTGGATCTTGTAGACGCTACCCAGCTCCATTTTTTTGTTCACAGGTGGTGGAGCGAATCTCAGTTGCTCTAAGAGAAAAAAAAATCAACAGTTAATGGTGAATGCCAGTCTATTATCGTCCTTGGAATTAGAGTAGAAAACTAAGATACATAATAAGACATGTTGGGGATATCCATAAAACTAAAAATACTAACCAATCACTGAAATCGTTGCTGGTTTGGACGAAACTGGATGATGACCAGGTGTGAGAACTTCGCAAACGTATTCTCCCCTATCACCAGCCTGAGTATTGTAGATGACTAAGGTGCCGTTTTGTTTGAAGATTCTCATTCTCTGATGAGGCGGCATCGAGTCTTCGAAGTCTTGCTTCAGGATTTTGCCGTCTTTTTTCCATCTTATCGCGGTGAGATCGATTGATTCTGAGTCGAATTCGCAATGCAGGATGGATTCTTGGTTTTCGTCCACTGTTACGCTCGATGGGTGTCTCGTTATTTTGGGTTTTACTGTGAATGCGAAGATTACGATTTTTCTAAATATAAAAAGTGGCACATAAAAATTGTTTATGAAATGAAGATACACGGTTGAGTTGACAAGATTGATAAGGCTCAAAACAATGAGCGAAACGTCTCATAAAAGAAATATTACAGTATAGAGAGTTGACCTGAATGAATTCAAACCTCAAGAAAATTCCCTCGTACAAAAAAGTTTTAAAAATTAAACGAAACTAAAAATCACTTTAAGATTTTTAAGACGAGCCTTAGTTAATAACAATTTAAAGTTTTTCGAAGCCAAAATTCAAAACAGAAATATTCAGGCGATCTTTTAGATACCAAATTTGTCAAAGGTATATTCCCACCTTTTTGAAAAAAAAAAGGAAATTTCAAAAAATTCTAAACTAAATACAAAGACTATTCGTCCGACTGAAGTGAAGCGAAGCAGAGGGATTGATATCTTTTCGAAAATAGGTATACTACATTTTTAATGTCAAATTTTTGTTCGTATTAAAGTTATAGACAATGATCATGTATAACAATCACAATTTCATGAAATAATAAACCTATATTATTATTATAATTAAATAAACAATGAACTTGAACTTACAAGTAACAACTAGTTCCACAACAGCTTCACTTTTTCCAGCCATATTCTCTGCTACACATTTGTACATTCCTGCATTTTCCATCTTCATACTATCAATGATCAGTCTTCCATCGTCAACTCTTATTTCTCCAGAGTCAGATATCTGTAAACGAAAGACAAATTGGTATTATTTTTTTAATTATGGTGAGACAGATACGATCTCATAAGCATTCGCTTCGTTGCTCGACAATCCGGAATTTCTGATACAAGATATAAAACAGGTGGGATTATCTTGTAAAGAGGTGCATATTTTTGAATAATTTTTCCAACATCTACAAATGAGCGTACAGTTGTTTCAACGAACATAAAATAATTCTGTACATTAGTGATGTAATAAATTGGAGAGTATAAATGATGATGATAACAATTATCAGCGAATTTATTACACAAGCAGACCAGAACAGGAAGGTCGTAAAATGGATTTAAAAACTGCTGCAGAATTCAAGATCATTTATGCATCATTAAACAAATTGCAGGAAAATTCTTTGATGAACTACCAAGATATAACAGATATACAGAAATCCTGGTTGAAAGACAGGGTTCTTGGTGAACAAGTCGCAAAGAAGAGTTTTTTTTTTTCGGACATGACAATATGCGAGATCATTCATTTTTGGAAAAAAATACGATGTCTATTTTTTCAATTATCTTCGCAGTATTTGCAGTTCAGTAAAGTAACAAAAAGGCTCGCCAGATGTGAGGGTTTCAAAATAGATTTTTTTCAGATATCACTTCAAAATTTTGGAAAAAAAAATCCTATACTTTATCTCTGATTATTAAATTCAATCTTGAAACCGGTTTGAAGAAGATTTATGTTTTTGTGATCTCGCCTGTTGCAAATTATTAGAATTATATCATTAGTTAATTATATCATCAACATACTGTGTGTCCATGAGAATTTTCCCACCATTTCCTAGCCAGTGGAAAACTTTTCGGCTCCAGACAAGTCAGCTGAAATAAGGAGCCTTCACCGACTATTTTTTTACCATCTTCAGGCAGTGTTGGTTCGAATGAGGAAGGCTCGAATGGTTGAATATCTGAAATAACAAAAAGCACAGTCAGTTATGCACGAAAACTGAATGCTAGAAGAAGTATTACAAGCTAATTTCAGTTCGGCAGTGTAGATTTGTGGCACTTCAGCAGCTTCACTTCTTATTCCTGAACAGCTGTACATTCCTTGGTCTTCCTGGCTCACGTTGTTGATTTGGAGGGAACCATTCGAATGGATCGTGATCCTAGAAAAAAATGCAGGGGTCGGATTGAATTACGTTGCAGAGTTGCCCAGTCGTTTGAAAATTACTTATTTTGTAAACTTTTATTAAATTCATCAAGATTTTGCAATATATACAAATGAAATTTTGAACACACACGACATAGGAATATTATTGATGAACTCAAGTAGATGAATATACCAAGTGAACTGACAAAATTTTCATTGTTCCATATTATTTTCTCTCGCACTTTTGAGATTAAAAAATGATCTACTTTTGGGATTCTTATATTTTAGTCCTCCTCTTCACTTGGAATAATTTGAAGAATATTCAAAATAAACTATAATGATAATACGAGGTAAAAATGCTTCTGTCACTTGACATTCGTCATTTCTCACCTGTTGTTAGTTGTCAAACTATTTCCATCCTTGAAGTGCCATTCTATCACGTCGGCATGTTGGTAAGAACAGTCGAATAAGGCAGTACCACCTTTCTTGGCAACAACATCTGAAGGCACTATTTGGACAAGGGCAGTATTTTCTCCTGAAAATACAAATCTCATCATTACACTTCATTCATTTCCATGTTTGGAATAATCTACGAACGGGATGAATCTTTTTTCAGTGGAAAATTCTATGAACAGTCGAAGGATTGAAATTCTTCATTTCGTAACGTTTTATGGTTTAGTAGAATGTACAGGGAGTGCAGGATTTGGGGCTATAATTTGGCCCCTATAATTTTTGGAGGAAAGGATAGAAACAGGTAGAGATATATATCATTAAAGCATTGCTAGGGACTCTTACGTAATATCACCCATTTTCTCGATTTTCAATCTTCACGTAATTGAATGAATTCCAATGACTATAAAATTTATTTGCTTTGCTTGTGATGCAAGATAAGTGTCACAACATCATTATTACCAAACAAACGAGTCTTTTCTCTGGCAATAATTATAGTGGTGAAATAAAACTCACCGGCTACTGCTAGGGCGAAATTTTTGGTGCTTCGCTGTTCCCCAGCTTCGTTTTTGGCTACACATCTGTAAACCCCATTATCAGATGGCTCCACCGCTTTTATATGCAGTCTTTTCTTCTTAATTTCAAGCCTCGCTGATTTCGTTAAACGGTCTGCGTTCCTGTTATAACAAACATATGTTGAACATGAGTTTTAGGCTATATTTTCGTCAGATGTCTGATGGGTCAGCAGTTTTTTCTGTCGAATACGAATATTTTGAGAATTTTTTAAAATAATAGGTTTCATATGTGGAAATATTACATGAAAATGTCAGAATCATTCACGATGAACAAATCATATTCAGATTATTTTTCATTCAATAAATGCAGTGGGGAAATAGATATTTCATTTATAGGAAATATAAAAGAATGATAGTGTCACTGTTATTGGAACCAGTAGATAGCAATTGAAATTCTTAATTTTTGGAAGTATAAACTCTTTGCTAAACTCACCGAAACCACTCAAAGTGTACGTCTCCAGAAGCGTCCAGATGGCACCTCAAGACGACATCTCCACCTGCCTGGATGGATGACGCTGTGTCAGGTTCCTGCAACTGAACTGATGCTTCTCCTATCCCTGAAACACCAAGAGAAAAATAATCGTTAATACCAGTTTATTTCATTTTACTTCTTATCTGGATCAGGGTTGAAAAAAATCAAACTATCTTGCTAAATATTGATTTCGAATAAAAATATTCTTGAGACAAAAAACGTTTTGTTGACGAAAAGAGTTGTGCTTCAATGAGCTCAAAAAAAATCTCCAGTAAGTTTTCGGTATTTACACTTCTGAATACTTCTGCGAAAATTTCTAATTGGTGCGAGTGGCATTGGCAGTAGCAGGGGAAGTATAGTGTTCACACTCTGCCCTAGCCAATTTGGCTAAGTGTAAACGTAACATAAAGCGTGTGATGTAGATGATATGAAACATGATAACGATCCCAACCAGAACTCTGAACACACAACAGAAAAGTTCCTTGTGATGAACTAGATATCTAGCAGAAATATTCGGAGTTTGGAGTGACTTCCTTTGGAAGTTCTCGCGGCTTTTGTTAAAAATTCAAGGAGCGTCTCTGCTATGTAGAGTGGTTTTTTTCTTTCTCTTGAGGAACAGGGCATGTATTCCAAATACGTCCTGACTTTGGGGATGGCTTTCATTATGAATAATCGTGACCTAATTTCGATTCGAGCGAACAACGAATGATGAATGCCTGTTCAAGAATTGAAATATTCACATGTTAGAATATGGATTTCCAACTAGCAAACATATTTCTTCTTTAAGTCGACGATCCAAGACTATGTCGTTTTATTGATATTACTGAATACCCAGTATATCAACAAATGAGCTAATTTAAATTAATACTCGTGAAAATTAGATTATTCAAGATGTATTCCTTTAACTTTGAAAATTCTCTTACGATTCAATACTTGTCAAGTGTCAAAGTTGTCAAAACAATAAAAAAGTACAAAATACACAAGTCCTATTTTTCTGGATTTTTTTCACGAAAAGTCATGTTGTCACATTCAGCATTTAACTTTTAGATGTGCGTTACTCGTTTATGAGCGTTGATGCTGGAATCCTTACCTAATCGCAAAATTTCTCGTTCAAAAATGTTTCTTTGTCATGAAGTTTACTTGAGGCCGATGCTCCAGGAATCATTATAATATATTTCACCAATTTTGTTTCCATTAATGTCCTACGTGATAAGCAATTTGCGGCATCGCAATACAGAGATTCAACTTTGGAAAATAAAAAGTAGAAAATTTATTGGCGAAACATTCAGAACAGGTTTTCCCATCATCATTATACGAACCCTTGGATATTATTGCAGATTCCTCGGAAGTGTACTGAAGATATGCGAATAAAAAATTTGCAGTCTCGTGTTAAAGAAGATTTCCCATCTACTTAATTAATGTGACAGTTCAGGTAGGATCAATTTACATGAAGGAATAACTTTGAGTTCCAGTGGCTCGTAGACTTTTGACAAGTGATTCATCCGAAAATAATGAACTCCGTTATTTTTCAGCAGTCTTGTAACAAAAAAAAATGTCTTAAAATATACCAGAAATTATGTCTCATAATGTCCAAAAAACCTCAAAACATTTCATCGAGTACTTTAAAAAAAAATCGCGAGAATCGTCTAATTTTTCACTGGTATAGCTTTTTGATTGTTGAAACACTTCGAAAAACTGGGTCTGAGCTAGTTCGCCGTTTGCATGGCATTTTATATGGGTTCGCCCTCGCACCAGCTGCTACTCCATTTAAAATTCTTCGTCGTTTGATCCACAGATGTTGGTTGTACTGACTGTAGCGTGGACTTCAAAAACAGCGCCTCAAGCAATGTGTTCTTTCCGAGATCCCTGTATATACGAAACGTATTTTTGTTTGTTCCAGATGAAACGAGTCAAGCTACTCGTTAACTGATGCCGGATCAGTGGAATACTTTTTGTCTCGCTTATTTTAGAGTTATTATCAACAGAAAATGATCTCCCAGAAATTGTCATCTTAGACGTTGTTTAATTATTGACAGAAAGTGCAGTGTTGCGATTGTTTTTTTTTTTCAACTGTAATCCGAAATAGAAAGTTAGGTTATGTGTATTATTCAAACTGTGTTGAAGAATATTTTCATCAAAGGTTTTTGTAATACATATTTGTAATTCTTGAAGTCTCTGCTTTTTTAAGGTGATTTTTGATTCCTGTTCTCTTACAATTATTCACCCTGTACAATGCTACTTAAATAATGTAAATCTCAAAATGTTTTCCTTTTCATTACCGAACTAACATGTCCGGTATTAGTTTTTACTCAACCTAAGTAGGTAGCTACTAATTTAAATTTTGAACTATCCATGCTGTATAGATTAACACTTCCATTGAACCCTTAACCAGAACAAATATTTCGTTTTCGAATATTCTTGTCTACACACTAAGACAGGATTCTAAACAGTCATCAAATATTGACAAACAATTTTTTCCCAGAACTCGAGATGCATCAGAAAAGAGTAGTCGTATACACGGTGTCTCAAATCACAAGATGATAGTTCATCAATTCCATAATTTGGAAAAGATCTAGAAGCAGATTTTTGAAGTCGGTTTGTTGATACAGTGGCGTAGCTTGAAGTAGGGTGAGGGAAAATCATTGAAAAAAATTAAGACAGTTTATTCTCCTCTGACGAGTGATTGAAATATTTTTAATAATAAATTGAATGGGCTTTCTGAATTCAGTCATCAAGTTGATGAAGTTCGGATACAAAATTTTACAAAAATACCCGCACCAGAAAGTAAATGCAATTAATAGTTTCCTGTGAATACCGAGTGTATATACAGAGGCTCAGAAAAATATACAGACGCCGACAGCAAATCTTCAACACATGCCCCATAAAAATTCGAACGGAGCTTCTTCAACAACACTAAATGTTTTTCTAACGCACAAGGTCATGAACATCTTAAGAGACCCGCTTAGAGTTAAGACGAGTAATCCGTTCGTTATATTCACTGTTTTAACGGTGTCATAAAAGATAACGTAAACAATCGGTCATTTGCTGCAGTCCGAAAGGATTTTATTTGTGATGATACTTTTAATTTCTTGTCTTCACTTTCGGATGAGCAATGTCTGCATTAGCGTTTTATAGTCTCTGGAAACTGAAGAAAAAATGCCAAAAAAGTCTCAACAGTCTATTCATTGTAAGAGGAGAATTGTTTCTTTCTCGCCATTTAAAGAAAATACTTCTGAGGTGTTCACTCATTGACCATACTAACACAGTTATAGTCATATACATATAATTAGTTATATAATGTTAGTCAATACTAGTCGATTTTTTAATTGACGGTTAGCGCAGATTTTGGCTTATAGTTTTATAGATTGAAAAAAAATTCAAAACAGTTTGAATGATAAACTTAATCTAACTTTTTGTTACGCAGTATCGTTGAAAAAAAAAACACAAATGGCAACACCGCACTTTCTGGCGAACTGTCACAACGTTCTCATCATCTATAAACATTGAATTCACTGGAATAATTTAATTTCGACAGAGAAAAGCATCCTTAAATCTATCTGTTTCTTCTATAGGTCACAAAGGATCACGAAGGATATTTTCCGTGGTAGCTGAATCAAAATTTCTATTTCGTGTTATGACATTATGTTGTTGGTCCTTCGAGGAATCAAGCGGACAGAGAAAAATGGGAAATGGAAAAGGTCGAAGGCAAGGAAAACGAATTATTTTCTCACTGTCTTATGACGTCTTGCTGTCGAACATAAAACAGGAAATATATAACGTATACTCTAACGAGTAGACTGGCCGTACTTTTCTTCAATACAAAAACATTTGAAGTGGAAAATTCAAGTGATAGGGCGGTTCATACTTTCGAGATTTTGGGTATTATTGAAGTAACCTTAACCTTAGTGAACTGATACAGGTAATATCTCACTTATATGACAAGATAATCAGCGAATAAAAGAAAATCTCATCCAAAATTGGGTCATTTCCAAATTATCCCCATATATTATTCTGGAAATTGACGTTTCACTATGAATTTCGAATGAAAACGATGCACTAAGTAAAAAATTAGCAATTTTTCAGAAATTTTGAGAAAAAGACAGTAGAAATAGTATATAGGAAATTATTTACAGAATTCACGAATGTGAAGATGAATTCAGAAACTCTTTAAGTTCTTGTATCCTTAAATTTCATGGAACAAACTCATTTTTATTGATTTTGTTTCAGTTCTAGTCTAGACCGGTGTAGTGCAATTATTAGTTAAGATCTATCTTTGTAATAATATGTGGACCGAGGAAACTAAAGGAGATTCTACACTAGACAGCAAATAAACCAAAAAGGGGAATAAAATAAAACAAAATATAAAGTAAAAACACAAGTTTCTACAGATGACTATGAAATAAATCAAGATGACACCAATCAAATAACATAATGGACTAATAACAGGATTTTTCACCCATTGAACTCTATTTATTTAATGAATTAAGCCAATAAATACAAACTGAAATGAAAGTTGACCACTCTGACCAACTTGACCAACTCTTGT
The DNA here is from genome assembly GCA_037013635.1 of Plagiodera versicolora. Taxonomy (NCBI): domain Eukaryota; kingdom Metazoa; phylum Arthropoda; class Insecta; order Coleoptera; family Chrysomelidae; genus Plagiodera; species Plagiodera versicolora. Next base: position 432,341 of record CM072990.1, read on the forward strand.
TTTAGCTTTATTTTTTTTGTAAAAACACATGTTTTTCGTTTCGTTTGCTGTGTAAACCCTCCTTAAGAAATAGGCTGTGCACATCTGTAACCTGGACTCGTACCTCGAGGGAGGTTATTTATTATTTGTCATTTTCTCATTTCTCGTTCAGCTTCTTTCATTCCCAGCATTTTCCCTTGCCGTTCGTTCGTATCGGAAAATAAGCAAGCACGTTATTTAATATTCGGTTCGACGGCCTATCCCAACTCATACATTTAAATTAATCTTATTTGCGTCGTAATTCACTCACATCGAATTTCCGGAAAAAGTCTCAGGCTCAGAAAGCGTTTGATCTCCTCTCGAGCGGTATCGGAATTGCTTTATGCGGTATACGCGTCTATTGAATATTTGTGTTTTTTTTATACCTACGACTACGCATGGTAGGGAAGTATCTGTTTGAATGAAAATGCACTTTTTACAGATAATCACTGCGGGTTTGCCATTAGAAATGAGGCAGCTTGTCAATTCGAAAAGCAATTCAAACATTTTTCAACTGAAGATTGGACTAGTTTTGAATTTTCAACAATTATCACTACACCGCATAGTGGTACAAAATTTTTGCACAAACGTTAATGTATATGGCTTATAATACTGATAAACTTTCTTAAAAATTTCTGAATTTCATAGCATATTTTAAGCCGAGAGTTGAAAGTTTTTTATTCGAGTGATAATGAAATGACTGAATTTGAAAATCAGACTATTTTTGTTCTATAATAACTGATAACAATTTCCTCGAATTCACTATCATCTTTTTCCTTACGCATCATTGATTTATTTCTATAATCACGGTGTTGATCTCTTGAATGAGTAAATACCATGCACAGTTTGAAGTATGGGGTTTTTTCGTTATAATTAAAACGAGTTCATTAAAATTTCGTGATAGTGAGGCGTTTCATTTCTATCATATCATGTAATGTCTTATGAAAATTTCATTACATTTAATTTGCAGTAACTACTCAAGACCTATTGCAATTTTCCATATTCAATTAAGGTCTACCCATAAGCATATTTTTGCTGAACCTTCAGCCATTTCATATTCAATGAAAAATGGTATGGATATGGAACAGGAAATTCATCAAGAAATTTCCTGGTAAAAATATCATGCTGAAAACTATTTCATAAATACAATCAGGTCAGCACTACAAAAAAGAAATTGCAATAATGGGAACCATCCATTTTTTATTTTCCTATACAAAGAAAAATTATACAACACTTCATGAACGAATATCTCTTCAAAACGTAATCAGTATGGAATAAATCAAGTCTCTTATATTACTGATGAACTTGACAAGATACCTTCTTAAAAAAAAAACAACTCTTGATGTGGATGAAAGACTTCATGTGTAACGCCTTAGTACCATCTGTTTCCTATCTGTTCTGCAGAGGAATATTGTTGGCTTATATACAACTTCGCTTTTTATGACTTCTAAAGTAGACGGGACTTATCACTTTTTGATTCTATTTATGCAGCTTAACAGAGGGTCACACAATCTTTACAGTATATACAGTGTTGTTTGTGAGGTTCAAAAGGTTATTTCACAATTATTTCCAATGTCATCTAATTTTGGACAAAAAAATTTCGTCATATTTCATCTTCAGAAGCTATTTTCCACTCCTTTTGGCGACTCCCTGTATAAAATGTCGTTTCCTAGTTTGAATCAAACGTGTAATTGTAATTGAAGGTAATTAACGGTTATTAAAATGATCACCATGATAGTGATGCCCATTTTACAATTTCTATGTTGAGTTCGTTACTATAATATTCTACTAATATTATTAAATATATTCTTATAAATCTACAAAATTTTCATACATATTAAATATACTTTCTATACAATTTCATTTTATTCAGTAGGTCGAATTATAACAGGTAAGTTGATGAAAAGAAATGTGAATTTTCAAATAACAAGTAAAAAAATTCAGTGTATTTCCAATCACGATTTACTTCGATGCAAATTGAAAACGAAATTGCAAATTCCATCATACTCATAATGGTGGGTATGCTGTTTCAAAAATATGAATAATACCCAATATTGAAAAAATTCACTGAAACGATGTGATGAAACACCATCAGCGGTGCTAATATGTATTATGTTCTATATCTACTATAAAAAGTAGATATAAAGACAATTTTACTGAGATTCTCAGATAGTTTTGTATCAAGAACTGTAGTGTGATAAAAATAACATGAACCAACCTACGAAAATGAGTACTTGATTCCATTTCAAGTGCTTCTGATTAGTTTCTGTCATATTTCAATAATAATTTAAAAACTGACGTCATTACCTCTGAAAAAATCTAGTGGGGTCAGACCAGGAGATCTAACTGGTCACTGCAAAAATCCTTATCGTACCTACTATGGAGTAAATTATTATGAATGCAATTGACGTGGATTGTACACCATTTTGTAATATTCCTTCATTGTATTTCAATGGATAGAAACAATTAAATAGGTTTTCCTCAAATTTATGTCGGGATACTGAAAAAAGCGACTAAAAAACTTGACTTGATATTCCCGACACACTCACAATTTATACCACCCATTTCCATAAACGAAAATCCACAGTTTCTTGATCCCCAAGATCATCAGTGAGTTTTCTTTTCGCTTAACTCTCCCCCATTTCCACGGCTGGCGGAATTTTATGGGCGAAGTGTTGAAGAGTTTGTTCGGGGTTGCGGCAGTGCTTCCAGCCGTTCTACCCCATTCCGAATATGGTCGTAAACAACCTTATCTACCCCCTCGCAGGGGAGGGACGCTGGCACGCCACTGTTGTTTACGATCGCGGGGCGAAAGGGGGTTTTTGGAAGCCGGATGCGGTGTGTGACGGAACTAAGGGTGGGGGGGGGGGTGGTTTTGATTCGATGATCGGCCACCGAATAGAAAATAAAATCTATGAAATAATGTGAAACCTTTCGAAAATATTTTTTATAAAGAAAAAAGAAAGTGTGATTCATTCAATCAAATGAATTTCATCCTGATTTTTTTTCAATACCATTTGTAAATGTATTTTCAGATTCTTCCTGAAATTCTTGAGCAATTGCATTTTGAATCGGGTTTTCTACGTCATCTAATGTTTGAAGTTTTGAATTTTTTCGAAAAACTATCCACAGATATATGACCACTAAACTAAAATGTCACTATTATCCACAATTTTGATGACGAAAAGTTAATTTTTAATTTTCCGTGTACAGGGTGGACCAATTGGACACTATTGAAGGGAAAGTCCTGTTTCTGAACTAAATAGATGAAAACTGATGGCAAACTTCATGGTGAAAAGTGCATATCGATATCTATAACCGTTTCTGAGTTACAGCATGTTTTCCGAAAATGTGCATTTTCGAAAAGTTGCTTTCCTGTTGAAAATTCAAATATCTTAAAAACAATTCAATCAATTATTCTTTACCAACCACAAAGTATAAACAAAAAGTTGGGTTATGACAACCGACAAATTTTGATACTAGATTGTAAATGTACAGACAACAAAGAACAAATATATGTTGTTCTTTTTCTAGCTTACTAGGCGCTGTTGCCAATTTGTGAACTAGAAACAAAGCGATTCAGAATTTAAAACCCCATATTTGAAAAATTATTTTAGATAGTTTCTGCAGAGAGTTTGGAATATTCATGAATGAAACTCATAATCATTAACTCTAAACTTGCATTTCCAATAATAACCCAAATTGAGGAGATTTCCTCATTCAAGGGTTTAACTCATTCATTTGTTCAAATTATATATCAATACCTATTGTTGAAGAAATATATTTTTTAAATGAGACAACCTGTATATTTCTGCATATTTCAATAGAACTTGAAATAACCATTTCAAAAATATAGCACACTCAATGATATCTTTGAAATACAGGGCTTTCAGAAGAGTTTTTCATCTTTTCAATCAATAATTTTACAAACTATGTTGATTGAAATTGAAATGACATCTGATTTTTATTGAAAATAATGACAAAAATGTATGTCCAGTAGTCAAGAAAGTCAGATTAGAGTTTCGAAAAATCAAAAAAGACTGATAAAAATCGGTATAGAAAAAAATTACACCATCTAAGTTCCATTTTTTGGCAACAATGGCAACGTCGCATCATGAAAACATCATTCGATCATAAATTCGAAGCTGCAAAATTCGTAAAAGTATACGGCTCCACTAACCGTCGTCCACCCTGTAGAACAATAGAAAACAAAAAACAAACGTATATTGCTGGTTATGCAAAAAAAACAACCCCTTTTTTGACGAGCCGCCTCTGGAATTTACGATCTACCGCCAGACGTTACGGCGCTACAGGCGACCGTCGAATCACAGCGGAGAGAGCGACGCTAGCTAGCGTCGCGACGCCTACTGCGTGCTTCAACGCCGGAGACCATAAAACTTTACGACCAAAGCATCGACCCGTTGCCGTGGCAACGCGCATTCCGGCACCAGTCAATTCCACCTACGCGGATGATATCGCGAATAAAATTGAAGTTTCGCGAATAGTGGAGTTTTCAGTTTCATCTCGGAATTCAATTGTCAAATCGATATTCTCCGATATTGAGGACTGTAAAACAATTATAATCAGGGTGTTTCCATGAACAGAGCCAAAATCCAACTTGAAGATTGTTCAAATACAAAACAAATCTTAGTATATTTGTTTCTTGCAACTTTTTTTCGATATTCGGGAACAGCAATCTTGACCTTGAAGTTATAAGGTTCAATCAACTTTCATCCCAGAAAATTGGACTTTTCGTCCCCTCAAATGAATTAGGTGGAATTTACCATGTCCCGTGTACACTAGCGAAGACAAATTAAAAGAATGTGTCTGAAGCACGTGCTCAGAGGCACAATGAGTGCCGTTTCTGAGACTGTACAGTCAGCGATTGACATGTTCTGAATTTTGATAATGCAGAACATAGAATCGCTAGAGACATCTCTACAGGGACCCGTCGGGCGAATGGAAGTTTCGAGTTGTTGGCTTTTATTGTTTTCGTTTGTTTGTTCCTTCCATTTTCATTCCACAGATGAAGAGAAAACAGAGAAACATCTAGTGGGTCCTTCCGAAGAGCAAACGTAATTTGACAGAATTGTTTCTCGTGTTTGTCAATCGTACAAAGTGAAGCTAATATAAGCTATTTTTATCAACTTTTTGTATGAAGAAAACTGATTAGAATTCAATTGTTTGTTTCTCGCTTGAGATCTCGCTTATTTTAAGATATACGAAGTATTTTAACCGACTTCACAGATTTAACAGATTCAACGTCATTGACGCGTCATGAAAATATTCACAACTCCATCAACTATCGAGTTTCTTGTGTGAAAGAACACGAAAGGGCTTTTACAGGAAGGGTTCTGAGCTATTGCTTTCGTCTTTATTATATTCACAATACCCCGCTTTCAGGTATTATTCAAATAAATTAGCCCTTCTCAATAAATATTAGTTCTACTACAAAGGTTCCCAACGTTCCCTCAACAATACAACGTTGGTTGATGGGGCAGTGGTGGGGGTTTCATTTCATTCAAAAAAATCCAAGATTATTCATTCATTACCTTATTGTTATCAAAAATATATGGATAAAATACCAATTTATTCAGCTCAACTTCAACATTTACAACTTATTGAAGGTACTTTTTATCAATTACTTTAGGGGAAATTAATAATAAGATCGATATAAACTGACAAATTGATATTGATTTGATTGAGTCCGAAAAAATCATAATGTTTATTTACTGAGGAATTGATCGGCTCCATAGGCGTAACAAAGGGGGTCGTAACCCTCCCCCATTGCTCAGAAGAATTAAAAAAAATTGCAAAAATTTGAAACAATGAAAATTTGAGTAAGTGTATTTTCATTTATTTACACTTGAATTTTTATATGCCATGTTTCTTTTTTTGAAAATTTTAGTCTCAACGTACTCTACGACATTTTTGAATTCAATGTCACACCTATAAATATTTGAGATCCTGTTCTTTTATATTCTCATTTTATTTATGCAGATCTTTCTATGATTTGGAGATTTCTGTTTGCTAATCGAAAAACATTTTCAATTTGTTCATATTTCGTAGGTTAGAATACCATTTCACATTCATAATAGTAGTAGGAATGATCAGGACTGTGATTGAACAAAATTGACTGCATGAGTTGTAGGCAGTCCTATACAGGGTGTCCCGTAAAACCGAGGGAAAATGTAGATCATAGCCACCTGCTATGACAAAAATCCTATCATGAAAGTCTTACCGTTTTCGAGATTTTTTTTCTTGCCCCTTTCAATATTTTTGTGTTTACGGTTGGTACAATTTTACACCTTTTTGGTTAGTTTTTTCATTTAAATATTGCTGGAAATAATTTTAACGTTTACATTGAAAACATTCTTCGACCTTTTTGAAATCACTATAAAATAGAAAATTTATTGGTGTAATGTACAGCAGAAGCTCAGTACATTTTTGATTCTACGATGGCCTTAACTTCATGAACAAAAGTATCCACTGCCAAAATTTTCAATAAAAATATTCCTCACAGTCCCCCTTTAAAATGTTTGGAGAATGTTTTCAATGTAAACGGTAAAATCATTCTTCAGCAATATTTTACTGAAAAAATTAACCAAAAAGGTGTAAAATTGTACCAACCGTAAAGACAAATCTATTGAAAGGAGCATCAATTCATTATTTTCAAAAAATATCTTTAAAACAGTAAGACTTTTATAATGGGAATTTTGTCATAGGTGGGTTATCCTTAGATCTACATTCTCCCTCGGTTTGACGTGGTCTTTAAGGGACACCCTGTATACTTTGATTTCCAGAAAATTAAATGTAGTTATATAGAAATGGAATCGCATGTTGATTGTGTTTTATGACCGTTCCTACTTCTTCTGTACAATTTCCATTTAAATTCCATGATGAACCTGATGAATCGACGATTCAAGCAAAATTTCAATGGAAAATAAACAAGACGAGAGAGATTCGTTCCGTTCCGACTTTGATGTCGTTATACCAGAAATAATGACGAATTCGTTTGCACAAATGCATTTTCAAGGGTATCAGGATATACTATCATGGCGGCTTCACGATGATAACAAATTGAAATCGTTTCCAGTAATGATGGATGCTGAATACGCTATGTAAATATACTGAGGTATAATGAATGCTGCTCCGGAAATCAGTTCTGGTATCTGGACGAATATTTGCCAACAGTGATTATTATTTCTGTTCAATGAAAGAAAGTTATTGAATGAATGAAGTATAAACTGCGAATGTTCTGATACGTAAACAGAAATCTGCCAGTCAGATAATAATCCGAATAAAAAAATATATAAATAAAAGGACAGGATCTCAAATAATTAGGTGTGCTACTGAATTCAAAAAAATTAAATCACCAATTATAACTGATGACCTGCTAGAATGAACTTGACTATCATTTAGCGATAGCTTTGCAAATTTATCTCCACAAATTCAAAAATTCCGAAGCTCTCTATATACCTCTGGGCTCTGGCTATAAAACTGGATGATATATCAGTAATCAACACATAATATTGTCGACTTCTCAGCGATATTCATAACATTACAGTGATAAAATGGTGAAGATTTTGATAGCCGTCACCATAATCGTGGCTTTACAAATCGTTCATTCGAATTGTAAAATAGAAGACTTGCCTGAAATTGATTTGACAGAGATTTACGAGAGTCAAGAGTCTATGGATGCCAAACCATATCAACAGAAAGGTGAGTTTGGGAGCATTTATTTATTTATTCTTTCCAAAATTTATCGATCTCATAATGGAAGTATAATAGATCGAAATAATATAATATCACTTGCTTGCCTTGTTACTCCTAAAGATTTCTACCAGTAGGTCAAATATATTGTTTCCGAAACTGTATATATACAATGACATATTACGCATGTAGAGAGTTCTACTATTATAGAAAATTACCTGCACCTTGTTAGTTTCAAAAACATGGTGGTGGTAGGAAAATGTTAATATTAGTTTTGCATTGATTTCAGATTGTCACAAAAATATAGAAGAAGGAGCTTATAGATGCAGAGCAAACAAGCCAAGATTTCGATGGAGCGTAGCTGACAAAACATGCATAAAAGATTCTTATGGGGGTTGTCACGCGACAAAAAATAATTTCCAGACTTTTGAAGACTGCATGAAAGTAGCTGAACCTGTTTGTAAAAACGTAAAGTGAAAAAAAATGGAACCTAAAAATTACCACCCGTTGAATGAGTTTCATTAAAAATATTGCATCTGTATTTCAGGGTTTTTTTATAACCACCCAAAACCAGCTCAGTCAAGTTTTAAATGTACCACCCTTTTTATGTCAAGTAAAATAATATATAGATATATTTTTCTTTTCTTTTTTTTAATTCTCTGATTAATTCCATATGTTTTTTGAAATATTGAGAATGAATAATTCATTTCTATGTTACATTCGATCAATGATTTTGTTGCGCACGATGAAATGGTCTGTCAAAAAAAACTTGTTTTTTGATAGGGACTACGGACGGTCAACCGATTCTTACTTTAGTCAACTGTGACACATTTTCAACTATAAAAATTCTCATTATCTCTTCCATAAATCTCGTATACATACATTTTTTTAAGTAGATGTATACGAACGCATAAACACACCCTGTATGTACGCTATACTTGCCATTTTCATCGGGGTAGATAAGACTCACCTGTAACAAAGAAGAAAATGGTTAGTTATCAATGACAAAAGTTTAATATTAATCGAGTATTTGTGTATATCTTCCACGTACTAAAGGAAGTTAGTTAGTTATACAGTAAGAAGCGACAATAAATATTAATTCATAATAGTGATGAAGAAATATTCTTATAGATTTCAATGAAACTCGACGCAAGGATCAAAAGTTATCATCAAAATTTGAACATTCCCAGGGACGTATTCATTTACAGATTGTCCTTTTATAAATGGGATCGGTTTCGAAATTTGGATTGTTCGACTCAAATATGTCGAGTGCATGTAAAATTGTCGAAAATTTTGCAGTCTGAAATATAAGTTAGTTTCTCAGGAAATATTAACATAGATGTACTTGAAGTTAATGACAATAGAAAAGTCGTTAAACAAACTCTAAAAAAAGTTTTTCGAAATATAAAGCGGGCCATTTTTTGTACTCCTATTAAAATTTTGTAAAGAGAAACGTTGAATAACAAATTTGTTAAATTCATCCGTATGTTGCGATTGAGACACCCTGTATACTCGACAGCCAAACGGATAAGAGATAACGGACATCCATAACTTTATAGTGACATTCTAACCACAGCATTGAACAGAATAAGTGAACATGAAGGGTTTTTGTGGAGTTTTCTTGGTTTTATTGATAGTGACACACTCTGCAGTGTCTTCTGTAAATCATGAGTTGATTCTTGAAGCTGAGAGCCCAGAGTCACTAAACGCCAGATCCTTCGAACCACGAGGTAAATAGTTGTATACAGGGTGAGCCCTTGTAATCGAAACGGTGGAACTTCTGTTCTAACATTTCCTCCTTTGAATATATAAATATCGAATCGATTTCAATTCATTCTCGAACGATTATTAAATTTCTCATTTTTTTTTGAATTTCCATTTACGTTTTTTAATATTTTTTGTGCTGATTTTGGTCAATTCTTCAACATTTGACGGGGAAATTTTGGGATATCGCATAGTCTTGGATGGTTTTATGTATTGCGATGAATAAAAGACGGCATAAATATTATTCCAAATTCACATCTAGGAAATGAGATAATGACATATATATATGCTGATATTTCCAATTGTGAAGAAAGCAACATGTTTATGTTTGTATTGAACTTTGATTCAACCTCAGATTTCACAAAAATGAGATCATGGAAATATTCACGAGTCGAGTTGCAATAAATAAGTTGAAATTGTCGATATATTTTCAAATAAGAATTTTTAGAATCTACGATGATTAATCGTTATTTTCATGCCAATGTTGATCAATTAAAAATTTTGCAGCAGTTGGCATCAATTTTCTAGATAAATTCCACATCTTCCAAAATTTAAAATAAATTTGATTCACTTAAAACCAAAAAGAATTTCTTATGTGATTTCAGTCTTCTAAAAAATCGAAAATGTGCGGTAAGAAGTTTTCAGTAGTAATCACGAATATTCTTCTTGTATACGAGCCTAATGTATTTTGTTTTTCTAGACTGTCAAAAAGATATACAAGATGGCCCGTTCGTGTGCATGGCATTGTTCTGGCGTTACAAATGGAACGACAAGCACCAAGGATGTGTCAAAGATGTTTACGGAGGATGTAATGCTACGAAAAACAACTTCAAAACCAAGGAGGAGTGCGAAAAAGTTGCAGCTCCGATTTGCAGGAGAACTCCGAATCTTTGAATTTTTTTCCATAAATTGTTTCCCAGTATATTTTTTACTAACGAAGCAAAATAGTATAGTTGATATTCTCTATAGTATTCGTGATCTGAACTGTACAGGAAATATAGGTAGATGTTAGTGAAGCACATAATAGCAAATTTACGTGATTTTAAGAGTTCATTTTAACAATCCAAATATCCTTATTTTAAAAATACATTTTTTTCTAATATTCGCGACAAACAAGATCTTTTCGAATTTGATTGGTCTTTGGATTGACACATTCTTAGTTTTACACACTGTATACGATCAATTCTCTTTCTGCGATATGATCTGTAGAGAAGTAGGTGTTGAAATATTATCAATATTTCAATAATCAAAATGTGTTTGTTATAAAAAAATTTAATTCACTAGAACATTGATGACGTAATAATAAAAAAATTGTCCTTATAATCTGTGAAATACATTCTCTATCTCTGTTTCCAGCTCCATTTGTTTTTGCCAGAGGCAATTTTACCAACGATATATATCTAAAAGTATAAGATCGGGAAGACTTGTCGGTCATAGTCACCAAATTGTTGGTTTAAGAATATTCCGAAAATCTGTGCCTTCTAATTTCGTATCTGTTTCTAGCTCCATTCGTTTTTGGCCTTGAATCCTCGAACCTACCGTAGATAATTGTGACTATTGAAACCTAGCTTAACTGAAGTAACTTTAATTTTCATGCAATTTCGAAGACGACAAGAGGAAACGTGAAAACAGGAATCCTTTCTTCAACTCGCAAATTTATGTCATCAACGTTAAGTGCTTTCTTTCAAGCTCTTTCGTTCGAATTAAATGGTAGCGAGTAACAGCACTAAATTTCAATTCTCCTTAATTCTCTTGTTTACATCGGAGCTTACATTTGTATGGCTATATATTTTCCTTCAAAGTACTGCTCTCAAACTAATGGGTAGTGGAGAATTGATGCCGAGATATTATCAAATAAACTATTCCAGAAATTAATGATTACACAAAAAGTTTCATTTTCTCGAACGTTTTGATGTAGACCACCTGGCTGCGTTTTCGAAGAATCCTAGGTCGTATTGAAGTCCTCAAATATTTGCAGAAATGGTCTTGAAAGTGATATATTATAAATTTTTCATTGAGAAAACTGATTTTGACTCAAATTAACAAATACAAGAATAGTATGCCGAAGTACCAAATACATTTGTTGTGAAATATTTATTTCTGTTCTTTTTATATTCGCAAACGAATTTTCGAAATTTCGTCATACAGGATAATGTATTGAACAGATAAAATTCCTTTAATTTTTTCAGGTCCTAACTTTCACTAATTCGGTATTCGCTAGCATACAGGATGATGAGTTCATGTTGTGAAAATGAATAATATATACAATGTGGATCGTAAGTTATGAGTCATTCCAGAAATAGAAGAAATACATAAAACACTCTGTATCTCGGTTATACATGGCGCTAGACCCATCATATGAAGGTTTTTCAGAACCAGCTAGGTAACCCCTAACTGCCCTTACAGTATTTTTCCCAATGAATCACCCTGTATTACACGATTGAAACTTATCAGAAGAAAACTTTCTTCAGACTTGATAATTTCATTCAATATGTCACTGGCCATATTTTGATATTTCATGATAAAGTCAATTATATTAGATCTTTGACAAATGAAATGAGGATTATTTCAATTTCTCCCTAATGGTGTGAGAATTCTTAAATGCAAAAATTGCAATGCTCCAATATCTGTTGAATGTATTGAATTTTTCTTGAATCACCAGGAGAAAAAACTCAATGTTGTTGAGTCTGGTGAACGAAGAGGCCATTTCAGATGTACATTCTCTCTGTTTTCGATAGCAATGGAATATTTTTTTCTATTACAATTCGAGATTCTTTGAACCTTGATGACTATAAAGGTGAACGGAGTTCAGTACTAAGAGTTCTAAGAGTTTTTTAGACATCTTGTTTACGAGAAAAAATGCTCGAAATAAGTCAAATGGTAACCCCTACCTCTCTGATATCGAATTGAAAGTATCTAATTCAAGTCACCCTGTAAATTTGACATCTATGTAAAGTGTTGCCAACTTCAAAAGAACGCGAGCCAAGAAATTATTCACCTTGGAACAAACCACATGAATTAAAAACCCCTGTAACTAAACTTTTTTTCTGGAAATTCGACACTCACGCCCATCTCGTGTTTGAGGGGCGTTGAACACGTTGTCCATTCCTATTGACCGTTCCGCAGGTAATTTGTAGGAACACGGTTCGCGTATATACGACTTGCGGACGGGGTAAAGTGATTCGTGTATCCCGAGAGGATAAACATAAGGGTGTATCGAGTGTTTACTTGGGGTGTTAAAGGGAGACTTATTTCACCGGAAGGCCTAAGTGCATGGTGTAAAAGAAAAACATGTCCAATAACATCTCAGAAAATTGATCAGGTCTTCACTCCATACGTACGTAAGCTTCATGGTTGACTGAATTTATTATTATTATTATTATTATTCAATGAGCAACTGGACTGGTGTTGAATTTCAAATTTTCAAAGACCATTTCAACCAGCAAAAAGTTAGCCAAGCTAAGTCCAAACTGGTCTAGACTATCTCTAGCCTGGGTACAAGGCCACACAGGTTAAAATAGCGACGAAAAGGCTGACCTTATTGGTCAAGAAGCTTCTGTAGCGAAAGCACTGTGGAAAATATCCAACAGTCCTAGGATGAACAAGAATTCTCTTGAATGGTTGAAAAGGGCGCCAGGGATAAGACAGACCAAAGAGTTCATCAAAAAAACATCGTCAAAATTCTCAGAGTACTTGCTACGTCACAACAAGCGACCAAAGAATTATATAATAAACGAACTGATGTGATTAAAATACATTATCCCCCATTAATTATCGACGTTTCATAGCGAAAGCGTAGCACCAAAGAAAAGTTGCTTCGTTCACAAGGAGTAGGGATAAACCTTTTACGCATTCCACCGCTTTTCCTTCCTAATTTTCACGAATTTCCCGGCGGATCGTGAGAACGTCAGACGTGGCACGTCTTTTCGCCACATCTAACCGGAAACAATCTTTCTCTCGCTGAACACAAACGGAAGTTGGAACCGACAACGGCAATCTCTACACTATGGCTTTTGTTTCGAGCTCAGACGACGAGCTTCAAGCTTGGCAGCTTCATATCGAGAGGTGGCGGAAAGTTGCAACGGAATTGGGATTATTGGATTTATGAGAGACCAGACATTGAATAGTTTCAATCGAGATATTTTCAAGTTCACGGAGTTCAGTGCTGTTCTAAGCTCTTTTGAAATATCAACGAAATTTGTGATTGTCACAATTGACGAATTTCCAAACATTTTTGGAGAAGCGTTATTTTACACGCTTATATTAGCTTCTATGTATGTATGTAACATTATTATTTTATATTCCGTCATTCAAAGATCGACCATTGTAATAGTGTCATATAAAAAATGTAAATGTAATAAAAAAATTTAACAACATGCTTTTATAACGAACTAAAAAGTCTAAGATAATTATTATTATAGGAATAAATTAAGAAAAATATTGCAATTGTATAGGAAGTGTGGGGCACTATATAAAAAAACCCCACGCTTTTTTAGAATTACAATATTTTCCTTGATTTTATATCAATTAATTTTCAACATGGTTAACCTGAAACCTTAATTTTTTTGTGAAATCCATATTTCATGTTGTTCAGCAAAGGGAAGAAGGCTGAGAAAGCGAATTTTCCATATTTTTGTCTGAGAAAACTTTTAAATTTATTGATCTGATAATTTGTACACATATTATGGTATCTTTTAAGAGTATTTTGAGACTTGGTATTAGTAAAAATATTCATTTGGAAAGGAATTACAGCTGAGCTCCGGGAGCTCCTTTCAAAAAGGACGTTTTGCGGTGACCACTAGGTATATCTCTGAACTGGATCATTCGAACTCAAAAAATCAAACAGATTTCGTTTAATTTTCAATAATTTTTTTCAGCAAAATGGCGCTTTCTCAAAAAAAAAACGATATTCGATTAATTATTGAAAAATATATCCAAGAAGCCCGTATTAAAATTTGACACTAATCGGAACTTTCAAGCACTCTGAAACGCCTTATCAAATTTGCGTGTAACTTCGAAAATATTCACCAGAACAGTATGAAATTTTCTGTGTGTATTTTACAATACATGTACATAAAAAAAAATTCTAACTGTATATAACCCCTCAAATTAATAAGACAATGAGGGTATACCTATAACGAACCAATAACTTCTCTCATAAGATCCAACTTATTATAACGAACATGTGTAGTCGTATAATTCACCAATTTCGTTGGGGTGGAAAAAACCTCACAAAACAAACTACTCATCCACAGCAGTTCGAACACATGAAACGGCTGGGGGTCGATCATGGCCATAAGAACCCTATGAGTCACGTACTGGTAGGGTAGCAGGGCAGTTATTGTCGGATTAACCCCCTGTGCAATCTTAGCGGGGCTAACCAACACCGCAAAACATAATCTTTCAACATGATATATTATTCGGATAGTGTACCTTTTTTTATAAAACTTCCCACGAAAGGAGACATCCTGTAATGTTCGATTTTTTTTCAATTAATTATAAATATCAGGAATTAGTTTGGAAACTCCGTTTGTCCCTCACATTTCATAAAATTCGTTCGTGAGTGAATTTTGTGCAAAAAAGTAAGATTTTTGTGGCATGGCATTTTTTTGGTAAAATACCCTTCATAACTGACTGATTCTCATTCAAAACTCCTAATCGATTGTTGCAAAAGAATTTTTATCACAAAGATCTAAGAAACTGCTGTGATAAATTGAAAAAATACAAAACATTAGTTATGGTAAAATTTCACGAACAATTTAAATTTTTCTCATCTTCACATTGTTCATTGAACAACAAAGATGTTCTCGAAGTATGTATTTCTCCCAAAATGTTGCTTATTTTTCGAAAAATATAATTTTTAATAGCGACTATAATATCACACTACATTTATCTTTGTTTTTTTTATTTGCTCACCCTGTACAGTCATAACTTGATATGTTGAGTGACATATATTGTAATTAGGATGATAAAAACTCATATAGCTATTGAGAATTCATTACACAAAATTCAATAAAAGGATCAGATTGAATATGTATTTACGAGATCAAAATATCAGCGGACTCGATGTTGCCCTTTACAAAACCTTACCACCCAAAATACGTTTTCTGCTGTCGGAATATTGGCAAAGCTTCCCTAATTTCATCTTCGCTCGAACCAAATCAGGGAAATTTCATAATTCGTCAAGGCATACCGATAGAGCCATATCGAGTTATCAACGATAATCCCATTGATTAGAGATGAAGATTTAGTCTGTCTGTGCGTAATTTTGATCCGATAATAAGGAGAGTTCAAGTGTTCATAGCCTGATTTGGTGAAGGGGTAGAAGGATGAAGTTTAGTTCCGATATCTTCACGAAATCGATATGAGATTAGGGATTTTCGAATGTGAAATCTGAATTCGATAAGTATGCTAGCATATTTTTTTTCGAATTTATATAATTTTGGGCAGTAAACTTTGTAGATTCATCTTTAGAGGCTCTTTCAGAATGATTTCTATTCTTTTGTAGGCAAAAATTGTCAAAATCCCATACTATTACAGGTTATTTATTTAAGATAAGATTTCAGATACAAGATGAATCAATTATTTCATTTTAACTGTTCAACAGCCATTCTAAACAATCAAAGAATAATTGAGTTCCGAATTTTGAAAAATAAAACAATAGCAGAATCAAATATACCTAATAACTGATATACGATTCTTATACACATGTATGAAATAATTTTTTTCTCAAAAACCTGACTATTTAGGTATAAGAACATAATATATCATTTGGAAGGAACTTCAATTGTCTTTTAGGATATTAGATAATATACAGGGTATTCCATTTGAAAAAATGCACTTTGCACCCTTTTTGTATCTATCGTCAAAGTCATCAAATTAGAACGGCCCTGTACAATGGAGAACGAATTTCCTCAGACATAGTTGATACACAGGACATTGGTAAACTACATCCAAAATTTCAGCATTCTACAAATCCAAATACCGCAGTAATAAACATTTAATTGAAGCTATGTTTCGCACGAAAAATAAGGAAATCATTTAATTTCTCGGAAACCTTTCGAGATAGGTATAGGAAAGTATCATACGAAAATAATTGAAAAGTATCAGAGGAACGAAAAATGGAATAAAATACAGGGTGTTCCATGTGAAATAACAAAGTTGTTGCTACTTTTCGATAGAAGCGGCAACGCCGCAACGTTGAAAATATTTCAGATCGAAAGAGCAAAAGTGATTAGTCGAGAAACCTAATTTTCAGAATAATCCTACGTCCCGTTCTTCATTTACGTCTAAGACGTACCATCGATCGTGAGTGACCCTGTATGTGTATTTCAACTATAAATTAAAAATTGGAATTCTGATCGCCATATTCTCAACTAGTTCTTTGTCAAATTTTTTTCATTTTTGAATCTGTTTAGAAACAATTTCATATCATGTAGACATGTGTATGTGAATATACTTTTCAAAAATATTCCTTAAAAATTAAAATTGCCACTGAAAAATTATTCTATGACGTCAAATATCTCAAATTGAAAACATGCTGTACAACATTGTATTTCGTTCCCTGAATCAATTATTTCTTAGAAACAAACTCGCACTGTATACAACAACCATCTAGGCAACTTTCTGATTAGCTTGCTCAGAACACGCGTCCTTATCCATCGATTATGACACTTAATGGGTTACAGGCAGCCTCAATTAATCTGAAAGCCCATCACCATTGTCATATTCGTCACAAACTGAATGCGAGAAACAAAACAAGTCACAGGGGATGCAGGGTACGTTCATAATTGACAATGCTGTATGCATCTTCAGCGCTGAAGGGCAGTATCAGCTGAATTACCTACTCGTATGTACAGTTCTGCCCAATAAATTAGGAACGAGAATCCGTTCGTGAGTTTGCAGTTCTTTTTTGTGTTTGTTTGTTATTCGCGTATCGATATTTTTCAAAATAAAACACAAGAGATTGTAGTTTTTCAGTTGAGAATGAGTTGAGGAAAGAATCCAAAAAATGCAGAAAAATTATTTAAATGGGGAAGACCACTAAGTGATGATATCCTTCCAAACCTCTCTTAATGGATGAATAATGATATTGGTTCGGTGTACATTCAATATCAGGCATCAAAATCAATGCAAATGAATTCTACAGCGTTTTGAAATCAGCATTTTCATAGAAAATTTAAAAACGCCAGAAATAAGTGGGCGGTGCTATGAGCGATGACGTGCTACACCCTGAGTCTATCTTTGTCTGTTTCCATATATCTTTTGCTCACATCATGTGCAATGTTGTCAAGTTTTCTTGTGGATGACTTCTTATTCCCTTGGTATACTTTCCCAAAAACGTATCGATAAGTGATAATTATATCATTTCATGATAATTTATGGAAAAATATCATTTATATTGTATTCTTTCAAATCTTTTATTCCGGGAATAAGTTGCGTTATTTTGGTGCGGCAACACAGCAAGATTTACCATAGAACAATTATCTATGATTGGTCAGCTCAAGGTCGATGAGCTTGTAGGGCTAGCACGTCACACTGCGTTACACCAATGAGAGCAATCTTTGAAAATGGCGCATGAAATTGTATGTTCGACATCAATTCCGGTTATTTTATTATTCTATTCATGATATGGACCGAATAAAAAAAATAATGAACGGTAGTTTTTGGAGATACAGAACACGATTATGCTGTTTTGAAAAATTAGTGGTCTCCCCTATTCACGAGGTCGGGTACAAATAAAAGGTTTTGTCGTGGTATTTATATTTTGGTGAGGTGGCGAAGCTGTTTTGAAACTGACAAAAAAGAGAATCTCACCAGCAATACAAACAATACAAAATTATCATTGACTCATTGGGCATTTTATGAATTTACCAAACGACGGACAACGATTTAAAGTTTGAGCTTCAGTTAGGCTCAATTTTCAATGAATCATACCAAAGTTCATATCGTATACCGTTGACTGCAGCTCTCCAGTGGAATAATGCAGCAATAACTGTCAAAATTAAGAAATATAGACAGGGGGGAAAGCAAATAGGGTTTCTGACACATTCGAACACTGAAGGGTAGCTCCGTATTTATCTCCCTACTTACCAACCTTTGGATTGAAACGAATAGAAAGGCATGCTTCAACAAGCTTTTAGTCAGATGGATTTCGCTGAATTGTACTCGTCTACTGGGTGGCCCAAAAGAAAAGGTTCAAATTGTTTATTTTTTTTGGTTCACCGTGTAAATGAAACACGCCTCGTTTTCACTTCAACTATAACTAGATAACGAACAAGTAAGGGTTCGTTTCTAATGAGAACTAATCACGATAACATTATCATTTTATAATCGTAAATAAAGTGGGCGGTCCAAGTTCACGGGCTTTTTGTCAAATAAAACACTCCTAGGGGGAAACCCAATTATCAGGAAATGCCTCAATGGAAACAGCTACAGTTTTTTTGGTGTGTACCAGTGTCGGACACCACCACAGCAGTTTCAGGGAGAAAATAAAATTTAATTATTCTGTTGCATGAAAAAAGTTGTCATGTACTGCAGTTTGGAGCAGAATTGCAAAAAATCACGATGTTTTGGAATAATTATAACATAAAAAAACAGTATGTATTATTATTTTTATCATCATTATAAACAGTAAGTGTAGAGGCAACGATATTATTGAGGATTTCATTTATATACCTATTCATTTGGCTTGGCAACATGATTTGAAATATGTGACGAAAAATTGAAATATATTAAACAAAACCCTTGTAGTTGGTACGCCCCTGTTCAATTGGAAGTTCTTATCTAAAACTCCCCATCAGCCTTCGAGGAATATTATCATCAACATCTAAGCCCTGGAAAATGGGGGTTCTAGGTAGTTTCTGTTTACCTTTATATCTGGAAAGTTTCTCCAGAAAAGGCTTTTGACAAGAAAGTCTCCTTGATGGACTCTCCTCCCTTATGTTTGCTTGTTAGATCAGTTGAATATGGTCGAATATCTTTACGTTGATTGCATTTCATAGTCAATATTATTACAGATGAGAATTGGGGCAAAAGATCTTCACTGGATGAATCGAAAGTCATGTTTCCAATGTGAATCACCCTGTATATCCAAAACTTCCTCATGAGTTCCAAAAAATAAGAATAAAAATAAATGGTGATGTACAATTAAACTGAAAATATGTATTTGCTAGATAATTATAATAAAATGAATATTGAATAAGGATGTTCGGCATTTCTTCAAAGACTTGGCTGAGACTGGAATTCATTTAATCATATTTTAACGATCATCCTACATTCGCTTATTTACTTGATGAACTTCCTGTGGGAAAAGTTGGGAACAATAGAATTAAACGGTCTATGATTTCTCATGAACCCCTTCACGTTTGAGGTGTCAAAACTCATTAAGAATGTTAACTCGAATGCATTGACATTTGACAGATGCTTTCCAGAGATTTACGAGTTTTATACAAAACCTACTAATGAACATCATGAAAAAATTGCTTGAAATATCATCTTCCATGAATGAAAAATTTCTTCTGAGTGCCATATTAGACAAACAAAAAAGTGTTGTTCAGGAATTGTAAAAAATATCCTGTATTTCATATTGAAGAATATTGAAGATAAATCTATGAAAACTATTGATAAATATGAAAATATAATCGGTGTTGCTACTTTCTTGTTTTTTTTTTAACAACTTTAGTAATTTCAAATGGAATGAAATTTTCATTTATTCTCTTTTGCTTGAGTGAATATGTTGAAGTTGGGCTCGAAACAGATTCCGCAAAAACTAACGCCGAAGATCCATTGGCTAATAATTACGTCAGAAATATCCGTACAATGCGCTGCCTTCTCTTCAAACCTCGCAGAAAAAGAAAGAAACTCGCGGTCCGTCATTATCAAATTCTGTTCGGTTTGAAGAACAGTCGAACATCGAAAACAAAAACATCGACTGGCCGTCTCGACCCGTTTTTCGTCAACTCTAAACAAAAACGGATGCCGAATCAAAGCCGGTATTCGGCCACGGTTTGATGGCTGAAGCGTAAAAAATCAACGAAAATAGGGCCGGTTTGTTGTTTGAGAACAATGGAGAATTATCTGTCTGTATGTTTTCGTCCCAAAATAAAAGTAAGGGCACGGAGTCCTTCAAGATTTTGATGTTTGTTCGATTTGGATGAGATGAAGTAAGGGAGATTTCATTGAATTTTTGTCAGAAGGTACGATGTTGATGCTTGGCTTTTTTCCAATAATACTCCGGTACAGAAAGTTAGGTTAAGTTTATTATTCGAATTGTTATGAAAAATGTATTCGACCTATAAAATATATACTTCATTTATTCTGGGTTGATACCTGTATGAAATCGCCAGATTGAGCCGTGTTGCCATATGTTTTTCACTTTTTCAGTGATGCTCAGAATTAACTTTGAATAAAAACACAGACTCTGTGATAAAAAGTTGGGTTATGTTGACCGTTTGTTTTGTTTTGAAACTGTTTTCGATGGATCAATAATTTTTATCATATTTGGATTACTATTGATTGTGGATATCCGTTGAATGGTTCAAATGATATAATGGACTGTTCTCATGCTAGAAATCGAATCGAATATTCAAAGGAAATACACAATAACTACGTAATGAAGTGATGTTTATCTTTCAACATTATATCTGTTCTAAACTCTCATTCTCATTTGACGGTTCTATATTTCAAAACCAATTCTTGGCCAACCTCAATAGGTATGTTATAGAAATAATGCAAAAGTTATAAATTGATTCATTCGTGGGAAAAATAGTGGTGCATCTGCTCATATGAAAGGTTTCCATATGATACATGAGGAAAACCCACAAAAACTCATTGAACCACCATATATCATTACATTTCAACAAAAATACAATATAGATTCCAATTCAAATGTATCTTAATTCATTATGTTTGTCTTCTGCTACTTATGTATCCTCTGGAACTGAAAACTAACAACTCGACATGTATTACGTTGAAAAATATCATAATTGAAACCAACCCTTCTTCTTCTCGATGACTTCTTTTTACTCCAAATGATGATGCTGTCTTCTCTGAGGTATGACTCCTGTTGATTAATCTCATCAATATCATCCATTTACATAAGAATAAAATGTATAATTTATAATTTTTAGATGTTCAATACCTTACCTAATGAACAAATTATAATTATCCCACCAATTTTTCTTATAAATAACAAATGATAAATTTTTCTTTGAAGAACTTGATGTCCATATTTTTCTGCTATCAGATCTGCCTTATAAATAGGGGCTGGTTTGTTCCTGAAAATCATAGAATATATTACAAACAACTTTGAAATAAGTTCTGAATATATGTCATACAATTTTACTAAATTAGCTAACTGTGGCTTCAACATTCCATAATCAAAAGCAATATCATTATTAGTGAGCCATTCTTGAATTGCTGCCTTGTTAGAAGCTGAGGTGGGAACTTTGTTAATGGTTGTGCTATGATAGGGAGCATTATCCATAGCTATTGTGGAAGGATTTTCTAAGTTTGGCAGCAATTGCGTTTCGAACCAGTGGAGGAAGTTATCCTGGTTCTTTTCTCCATGGTAATCTTCATCAGCAGTTTCAGAAGAAAAAACTAATTCTGAATCTAATGAATCTAATATACAACATAAATCCAGTACACCATCTAACCCAAATACAAACTATAAATACCTAGAACCTCCTACTTTATTTTTTTTTTCACACTTTTGACACTAGAATCTTGCCAGGAATGTCCTATAGTTCCATTCTGGAAGATCCAGGTCTCATCAAGAAACACAAATTGCCTCAAACCTTCATTTTTTAATTGAATATACTGTTGGAGGAATGTTACACATTTCATAGCAATATTAGGTAACTCCATCATTCCTCGCTGTGGATCATCTTTTCTAAATCTGAAGCCAATGTTTTTCAATACCTTCCATAAAGATGAGAGGCAACCATTGAAGAGAAAACGTTGAGCAAGCTTATCATTCAATGTTATGTGTTCATCTGCAAATAGGAATGTTCATTATTTGATTATATGTGAAAGGCACTGAATACTCACTGTTCTTATACATATCGTAAATACAATTTCTTATTTCAGACTCCTGAGATTTTTCAATATCAACAATTGGTTTTTTCTTTTCTGTAGATGTCCTCGGACTGTTCAATCCTTCACCCTCTGCTGATTTTGCTGATATTCTCCACACAGTAGCAATTCTTATATTTAGTGAAGCAGCCACTCTCTGTAATAATCATATTGAATTATCATAAACTCTTCGTGGTAAATAAATATTCATTAGGATTCCTCACTTTCCTTTCCTATAGAATTCAATGGAAGTAAGGGACCTCCGTTAACCTTTTCTCGTTGAAAATATTCCAACAAACTTGCAACCATTTTCTGGGCATCTCCACTCAAACCTCTCGGCATCTTGATAAGAATGCAATAAAATAAAGCTCTTAAAAGAACAAATTCACAAAAATCGCAATAAAAGAACAATTCGAATGTAAACAAACGATTGTAAGGATTCGCTCCAAACAATTTGGCATCGTTGTGAAGTGAACGATGCCAAATCTCACAACGGTTCAATATTTTTTATGGAATATGATTATATATATATATATACCCAAGATTTAATTCGGAGTTAATTCGGAGCATCGCTGAAAAAGTGAAAAACATCTGGCAACACGGCTCAATCTGGCGATTTCATACAGGTATCAACCCAGAATAAATGAAGTATAGATATTATTGTCTCTACAACTATTGATTTCCCATGGTAATACCATCGAAATATATACAGGGTGTCCCGTAAAGACCACGTCAAACAAAGGGAGAATGTAGATTGAAGGATAATCCACCTGCTATGACAAAATTCCCATTATAAAAGTCCTACCGTTTTCCAGATATTTTTTTTAATTAATTTTTGACCCTTTTTCTTTTTTGTCTTTACGGCACATATTGTACAACTTTTAGGTTAATTTTTTCAGTGAAAAATGTTGCTGAAGAATGATTTTACCATTAAAAACATTCTCCGGACATTTTGAAGGGGGGCTGTGAGAAATATTTTTATTAAAAATTTTGGTAGTTTATTCTTTTGTTCACGAGGTTTAGCCCATCGTTTAGCTCAGTACCAAACATGTACTGAGCTTCTGCTGCACATTACACCAATAAATTGTCTATTTCATAGTGATGATTTCAAAAAGGTCCCCTTCAGAATGTTTTCGATGTAAACGTTGAAATAATTTTTCAGCAATATTTCAATGAAAAAATTAACCAAAAAGGTGTAAAATTGTACCAACCGTAAAGACAAATCTATTGAAAGGAGCATCAATTCATTATTTTCAAAAAAATATATATCTCGAAAACTGTAGGACTTTTATAATGGGAATTTTGTCAAAACAGGTGGGTTATCCTTTGATCAACACTCTTCCTTTGTTTGACGTGGACTTTACGGGACACCCTGTAGAAAGAAAATAAATAAATCGAAATAAAAATCGCGTTATACAGGGTGATTTTCGGCAACGGATTATTACAGAATGTGAGAGAAACGAGTTCAAAAATAAATAAAAATAATAATAATAATTAAATGAAAAAGCACTTTATGAAACAGAGTTTATTTTATTCAAGTTACCCTTTCTTTACCACGGTCAGGAAACATTCTTGTGCAGGTGAATTCAATTTCAAAAAGTCTTCAATTTAATGTACCACAAAAGGGGGGCTGCCATTCAAAATTTTGGGGTAGGTGAGGCCCAAGGGGTGACTCACCTTACAACCAAAATATGGTGGTAATAGTTTCCCCTCTTTGTATAAAATTTTTACCAAATTGTGCTTCTCTACATTTTTTAGTTTCAAATTGACAACCTGTATGTGTAAAATTGTCATAAATTCAGCAACAAGCCACAATAAGTCGACCGAACTCACTCGAATAAATCGATAAAACCATCATCGTTCTTCATTCTCTCAGTCTCAAATTACGCACTGTTAATTAAAAACATATAGCCAGTAAATCAACAGGCACCAAGCAAAAGACCGAAAAAAACCTTTTCATAACAGATTTCTCGGGACTGAATTATTGTACGGCTAAGAGATCGCTTATAATTAGAGCCATTAAATCATGTTCTGTGTATTCGGATGGCTATGTGTAACTTAATACACCATTAAGAGGATATTCGGGCACCCACGAAGGACCGCTAATAATCTCCTCGTCCTCGACCGTAGAAATCCGAAACCTACCTGGAAATGTTATTGAAATGGACAAAAGAAGAAAAAACGTCGGACGAGGTTGTTGAATTGAATAATTCAAGTGGAATGCTTTTGTTGTGAGTTTTTCACTGGGTTCACGAGCAGATGATTTTGTTGATCCAAAATTTGTTTGGATTCATAACATTTACATTGAGTAACTACATTCATAATAATTAATAGTTCCTCATAGGTGTACAGGCTAGGGTTCTGTTCCCTAAAATATAAAAAATTCTGTGTATCTTGCACAATACATTTGATCAATGAAAAAAACACTACCTATTGATTGCTTCTTTCAAGGATTCATAGTTTTTTCATTATTTTCAATCGAACTGGATATCTATGATATGTGAATCCTAAATTGGTGAAGTATTTGATGACATGAAACAAGAAATTCAATTGTGAATTCCACATTTATAATTTAGTACTCTTTTCAATCTACTATCGTTCTAAATGCAACAAGTAATAACAGTTTGAGTATACTCAAAAAGACAAGGGTCAAATTCTGGTATTATCGATCAAATTGATATAAACATGAATTACTTTAGAGATTTATTGTTCTTATGTTGAAGTTCTGTTCTTGGCACAAACATTCATAAGTTTCCGTGGTGTAGTGGTTATCACATCCGCCTAACACGCGGAAGGTCCCCGGTTCGATCCCGGGCGGAAACACTTTTTTATTTCAATTCTTATTGAACGAATTAGTAGAAACTAACATTCATAATGGGAAAATTCGAGAAAAAAATGAAAATAAAATTCAATACTCAAAATATCCAATAGCATAACTTCTTATTTATTATGTTAATAAATCAAAATCCATTGATTTCTGAACAATACTATAAGCATCGGTGGTTCAGTGGTAGAATGCTCGCCTGCCACGCGGGCGGCCCGGGTTCGATTCCCGGCCGATGCATAGTTTTTACAATTTTCATAATCATAATTCAATAGGATTTGAATAATCCTGAAATGTATTTGTCAAAAACTACGTTTTTGGGCGCCAGTCGAAAATGTCCAAAAACTTCAACAACATAGATTTCAATTTATAGTTGTTGATAGGAGAAAAGAAAAAAAAAACTGTATATAAATCACCCTTTTTCATGAATTAGATCGACCCTAAACTGCAACGTTCCCTTCTCGCATCGAATTGATACAATCAGATTGGAATGAAGATAAAAAATCCGTTCGAACGAACTCTCACAGCCATCATACGATTTCGTTCACATAAATTGAATGCTTTCAGCAAATTTCCAACGCACCCTCAGACTTTTCCACCTCACGATAAATTCACGAACTTGGTTCACGTTTCCATTACCGAATGAGAATGAGCAAACATACTTTCATGAATGGATTCGTACCGGTGTGCTGGCTGAGAGCCGATGTTTTTGTTGTTCAATGGGATATTTTCAATGGAAACTTTCATCGTACGTTGAATTTCATTCGAGTGGATGATATTCGAGACTAATTCACTAAGAGCTAGAATGTCACGTGAGACGATTGAAAAAATACATGCGATGTTTTTTTTTTAGTTTTTCATTTCTGAAAAATGTTTTGACAGAATCAAAATGGTGAAATATTGAGTAGTGAAAACTATAACAATTCTAGTTATATTTCGAAAAATTTTGCAATTATACCATTGAATTTTATGTTGATTAATTTTTTTTTCAAAAGTCATTAGGATATCGCGAGATAATTGTGCAGTTGTCCAGAAAACAAATTGACTGTCTTTGACATGCGTTTTTTCATTTAGTATGGCGAAAATTTTGACACATAAGTGCGCCATGAGATGTCATCAGCGTCACAGGCAACGTTGTCGTTTATTCGATTGAGAAGCTAAGTGACAAAAAAATCAATTTGAGTTGGCGTATTCATCAAAATATTCATAATAAATGTTGAAAGTTCCGAACACTTCTGCTAGGTGTACTTGTGAGTATTTCTACAATTTTGGTAATTTTTCGGTAATGTTAGGGTTAAAAATATTTGTTTCACAATCGTGGTCTTCTGAAGTGTAATAACATCGAAAATTACTATTCAATATATCTTTATTGGATATCAAACAAACACGAGAAGATAATAATAATGCCAATATTGACTGTTGATTGACATGTTACCGATAAGATGAAAGCGGTACTTCTTATCTGAACACTGAAAAACATCGTAAAAAGCGGCAACTCTCAATCGGTCAAATTGCTTTATCAATCTGTGAACTATAAGCACGACACTCTATTATGACAGCATACGTCAACGTATATAATGACAGTTGGGCATGCGCAGTTGTGATTCTTTACACCTTACACGCAACGTCCGACGTATCGGTGCCTTTCAAATGTCACCAATGATCACTCCACTTCATTTTGCGCACTATACAGGGTGTTCCTTAAGGACACGCTAATATTTCAAGGGGTCATTCTTCGACACATTTCAAGAAAAAAACTTCCCATAAACGTATGTCCTAAAAGTCTTAACTTTTCAAATGTTCCTTCAAATATTAGCATATCTTTAAGAAACACCCTGTATACACAAAGGTTTCTAGCAATATTATTTTCTTTGATTTCCCCAAGAACTAATAAGACATAGACACGATAAATGACAACAAAAACAACAGCTTCAACCGTCTGAACACTTCATAGAGATGTCACTTCGAAAGAACATTGTTAGATCGGGGAAAATTCGAAAAATCAAAACGGATACCAGCTTGTTGTTTTTCACATAATATTGTCACTTATCCATTGCTTCTGTTTCGCTAACTTTGGAAGCACAACTTTCATTAATTTTTTCATACTTCAAATGACTGTTTAGTTAATTATAATGTAAGTTATAATGAAACTTACGTTTATTTAGTTTTTTATTCCTTTTCTCGTTTTTCCTATGTGAGCCCTACTGCAACTATTTTTCTTGTGTGAAAACACAAGCTCTATCACATAATGTGATAAAAATCTTAGCTTCCCATTAAAAAAATTGTTGATGACGTCATAACTTTGACAACTTTGACGTGTTATTTTTGTAACTTATGTCAAAAGATGCGGAATAAAAAGAACAATTTGACGTGTTTTTGCATTTTTTTCAAAAGTGATCGTTGTACGTTTCATGAATTTTGTGCATTACTTTATCATAACCCTGTATAATAAATACAGCATGGGATTGGCTTGTACGATACGAATCGTACGAGTGACTTTGCTGAGAATAAAAAAAATCAGTTCTTGCTCTGAATTATTTTAGGAAGCCAGAAACTCAAATTGAATTAATCTAAATGATAATAATCACATCATAAAAACTAACCACAGCAAAGAACGTATACACATCCATCTCATTTGTTTTCACAAAATGGATTATTTTCGTGAATGCCCTGAAATGATATATCAGGCCAGCGATAAAGCGGATCAGCACGTCTTGGTTTATTTTTCAAAATCAGCGAGACCGTCGATATTTGTTTTTTCTTGGAAATGGAGGATGCGTTTGTATAGAGCAGTTCTTTGTGAAGTCGCGTATACACTGACATAAAATGTCTTCGTACCAACTGGGAAAATTCGATTGCTACTTGTAATAAACGAAACATAAAATGAAAAGAACGATGGTAACTTTAATCTTCCTAACAGAAAATCCTATTCTGTGTATTCAATTGTCAATTTTGAAGCATTCATATCTGTCAAATGTCAAGATTATATTGTGATTGTTCATCTAGGGTTGTTTGAAAAAAGATTTGGCACAAATATCAGACATAAATTTTCGAAACACATGAGAAAAAAAGAGCGAAAACTGGCATTTTTCAGTTAGTCCAAAAGCTCTCAGAAAATAAACTTCTTTTCTTTCTTTGTATAGAAATAGACGTCGTACGTCTATATTTAACACACCACGCCGCCCTTGATCCTGTAGACATCAAATAAATCCGTGTCAACGCCGACGAAAAAAAATTAATGCGTCGTTCGGATTTGTTTTTATGTACGAAACGGAGAAAACAGCGAAAATAAACGTTGTTTTGACAGGAAACTGCAGTCATAACAATCGGTCCTATTCATAAAGGCATCATCAACTAAGACGGTAGGGGCACCCATTAAAATTGGAGGGTTATTTTTAATTCATTTCCTCAGCATCTGTCCGAGGCAACCCTTTCAGTAAATAGAGTTCAGATTCAGAAAAAAATGGAATAGGCAAACTTCAGTAGCTACATGCATTCATACATTTCAAGAGATCACTCAGTATATCAAGACCCCGCTATTTCTACATGCAAATAAGGTCGAACTTCAATTCGGATTTCTATAACTATACAGGGTGTAATGTAAGTACGTGGCCAAACTCTTTGAGTGATTCTGAGACGAAAAGTTCGTATAACCAAAGGTCCGGTAATGCTTCATTTTCAAGATACATATGATATTTTCGTCCCAGAATCACTCAAAGAATCACTCGCCCCTTTGAGTTTGGCCACGATTAACTTCGTGTTGATTTTTTTTAGTTTCATGATTCCTGATTTTTTTTCCATAATCAGCATTCATTTCATTATCAAGAGTATGATGGATTTATTCTTCGAATCAAATGACATTGAGAACCTTCGATATTGCATGACGTGGTGACACAACTCCGAAAATGCAAAGTAAATAAAGGACCCCCTAAATATTTGTAGAAATGAATAAATTCGCTACTTTTGCTGATCCAGCGATTCCAATTCAAAGAGAAGTTGGTACTCACATTGTATATTAATAGACGCTGGCTCACTGCTGATGGCCACGGATCTTCCATTCGTATCTTGGGCGATGCACCTGAATTGACCGGAATCCCGTTCGCGATCAACTCGAGTTATATGCAAATAGCTGTTTTCTTGATACCGACGAGTCGTATTCGTTATATTCGAACCTGAAACGAGATAAGACAAAAAAAAACGTTGAGAAGTTATGAAACCGTTGAACGAATTAGTGCGAATCAAACCATAGGGCTTTTCATTTAATTACAAGTAGTGGTTATTGAATTCATTTGTTTTTTGGCTGGATTGAGGCCTGTAAGGGCCGATTTCATAACATTTCGAAAGTTTTTTCGTACCATGAAGGGCCTTGCATGAAAAAATTAGTCGGGACCCAGGGTGAATATTTTTCACAACAGAAAAATGTTTGCATTAAATCAAAATCATAATTCATTGATTATAATTTATCATCTATAGAAACTGAGCTAACCAAACGAATCAATCATACACTTTTTTTTAATCTAACCGATTTCTTTTTGAACGATTCGACTTGGGTGAATCACGGTGTGATTTGCATTGTCCAGTCACGATAATTGATATCAGTTCTTCATAGGCAGTACAACTGAGAGCATGTTACAAGGAACGTCTCGAATACAAATACAGTCAGTGATTTTTATTTTTTGATTCCGGTAATTTTTACAACGCCACATTGACCTCGTTGCACAATTGAACAATTTTGAAATTGTCCATTAGGGTTTTTCGAATTCAGATATTTATTCTTGAGATTTAGGTATTTTTTCGATTCTTACAGATAGTGAGTAGTTTCTTCTAGAAAATGGTGAGTGCTTTTTTGATTATGCATGACTTTTTGCACGAGTTACAGTAGGTGGACCCACAATATTCCTACGAACTATGGAATTCGTAGGTTTATAAAGAATCCTTATAGCTGAGATTTTCGTTCAGTATGCCCAAAATGCAATGAGGAAGTTTCCTTATGACGAATTCTCATCAAACAAGTACTCAACTATTTAGTTTGATATCTCTACTTTCTAGAATGACAATACAAATCATTCAACTCCATTCTATTTTCAAAATAAACCAATTTATAAATTTTGAGGCGGAAAACTGTGACGTACTTAGTGAGTTTATAGAGTGAATATAGCTATCGTAAGTTATGTTATGGTGTAATCCGGATGATCGCGGACGAAATCTACGAAAGCATTTGCGCAATTGCCAGATCTACCTTTCTATTTTCATGAAAATAAATTGAAAGCTGTTCCGAAAATTCAAACACAAAATTATATTGAAATAATTCACTTCAATAACAAATTCGATTCATTCATTTATTTTCTATTCAGCCATAGCCCTCGATTATATCATCGCATTCATATATTTTCGCATGTTATGTGCTAGTTATATTTCATAAGACATATATGATATATTATATCACGAAAGGTAAACAATCCATGATTTGGTATTGCAAAATCCACGACATATTTTACCAAGATATTCTGGCCAGTTTTTCCGAATATTTAGAATAAATTAGAAGCAGGGCAACACTGTACTTCCGCACGCAAAATCTCAATTTGTTCCTGTGTGAACCCGGTTTTTCACTTGGTACGTCATCAGAATGGTGGAGGAGCCAAAACTAGTTTTTCAAAACGAAATTCTGGAGTCAAATTCGATCGCACAAAAGAAAGAAAAAATACGGGTGTAATAATTTTTCATATATTTTATGGAAAAAATAAAATCTCAATATTGGAAACTTCCTCATTTCTCGATGTTAACCTTACTTTTCCAAATTACACAAACCTACTTTTTTCTTCATGAAAAAGTATTTCAAATGACAGGTCGTTTAACAGACAATACATCGGGATACTGAATAGAATGTTTATTTTCGAATTGAAATCCTCGTCATCGCAGTAGCAAAAGTAAAAGTCATCTACAGTGTGATATAGTACAAATCAAGTCTACAATCGAAGATTCGTTTGAAGAAATTATATACATACGTCGTCAAGTGACTTTCAAACGAAAAGTACATCCAAACTCAGAGGCATTTATGTTATTTTCAGTGATTTTTTGACCTTTTCGAGAACGACAGTTGACATACCTCGCCCAAAAACACACCCGGTACCCTTACGAGAGGAGAGTATTATTGACTTTGGTGTCTGTAATTTTCCTCCCTGAAAAGGAGGTCGTCACCTTAAAGAGTCGGTATGAACAGTGTTTTTTGTGCTTGAGGAAGTTTTGATAGTTGTTCTTGATATAGAAATTTGCTCTCCAACATAGCGCATTTGAATTTCGATGGAACTTTTGACTGTGAATCACTTGACGACATGCTTGATTTCTTCAAGCGCATTTTTGATTGTAGATTTCAGTTGTACAATCGTACTGTTGATGACCATTACTTTTGCTACTGCGATGTCAAGGATTTCAATTCTGAAATGAACATTCCATTCAGTATCCTGATGTATCGTCTATTAAACGACCTGTCACATTTTTTATAAGAAAAAAAAAGGTAGGCCCGTGTACCGACGCAGTGCATTCCCGACGATCACGATGACAAGTTTCCGAAACTTCATTATGGTAATTTTTGAAAAATTTAGCCAATCAATAAAATATACCTTTCATTTGTATTGTTGTGATCTTTGATACTCAGTTCTTTGTGAACTAATAGTGCCGTTTAGACTTTTCAAACAGATAATCTGAAACATTATGAAGTGCATTTCGCAATTTTGTTTAAATGCTGATGGAAGGCTTTCAGGAATAAATTTCTGGAAAGGGTTCATGCTGTTCTATAAGTATCATCTGGTGATTTCATTCAGGTGAACAGTTGTAGACACGTGAACTGAAACAATATGAAGTGCATTTTGCAATTTTGTACAAACGAATTTCAGGAATTAATTTATTTCTGGAAGAGGTAAATAGGTGAATATTTTTTAAAATTATGGTGATGATTCCATTGAGAACTCTACCTCTTATTCATAATTTATATATTTATAGCTCTACCTTTTATTTTGCAGTCGCATAATTATCAATTTCGAATGATATCATCAGCAAAATTTGTCGAAAATGAGTACCTGAAATATGATTTTTCCTCGCAACAACCTGCACATTTTTCATCGAAAAATAGAATGAATTCTACTACTATATTCCCAATCGTTGAAACATAACAAATACATATAGATGTATGTACGTTCTTAAAAGTCACTCATCTCTAGTTAATAGTTATGTTTGTATATCCCGTAATTTAAAGATGAGGCTTTCAAAGTTCGTAACATGTACAAAGCTGGTGATCTATTTGCAGATAACTTACCGTTGAGTTCCCAGTAGTAGATGACACCATCATCTGGCGTGACTTGGCAGGGCAAAGTAACTTGCTGACCTAACACTACGAATACGTCTGTCGGGCTTTTGACGAAACGCATTTCTTCGTCTTGACAACGGACTACCCAGACTGAAACGAATTCGAAATTATATTGTAATAATAATTTTCATACAATGGGCTCAAGAAATTGATAATTTTTTGGGTTGAACTTTTGCTTCTGTGATTTTGTCGCAAAATGTTTATCTCAGACAATTTTTATACATGTGGTCCAAGAATATCATCGTCGTTTCTACAACTGTTGAAAAATAATGAAATAATCTGTATTTTAGACGACTTTATGAATTCTTTCATTATTATAATTTATATTGAATAATTTGCAGTGTTTGAAAAAACTGAATTATCTCAAGAAGGATGTGTTTGTTCTTGATGATAACACCAAATTCGTGTTTTTTGAGTCTGAGTACAAATTAATTAGACAAACATTCTGATGTTAACCGAACGAAAAGGCGTCAGATAGCAAAACAGAAAGATCGCACACTCTTAGAATTTACCGTTTCGAAAAATACAATCTTCAACAGCATTATATTCTAGCGAGATAGAACCAAGTAAAAAGATTAATTAAAAGCATCCAACCGTTTGTTTTATCTCTTATCCAATTAAATCGAAATGACTGCTGCTTTCATACTTTATTGTTTTTCATTTGGGACAGAACCGACTCAAGATAATTTACTCTGTTAGGCGAGATTACAAAATCAGGAATTTGTTTCAAATCTGCTTCAAGATCAAATAAAATGATATTGGAGAGTATCCACTTTATAACAATTGAATTTGGTGAATACGCGGCTCTTTGTGACGTCAGAACTGCTAATTCTACAGAGTTGTCAGCTGTATTACTTTTTTTGGGGACATGAAAATGAAAACCCTATAGTTTATGGTTGTTATGGAATTAGTCATTATTGAAAAAATTATTTTATTTTTTTCGATCTGCTAACGATATAGAAAAAATGAAAAAGAATCCGCAATGATTTTAATGTTTTCCATATTTTCTTTGTTTATTACAAAATGAAATGCATAGTTTTTCGATTTCAGCTTTCTAACCATGCCTATTTCTATTGCTTTTATCGAAAAATCAATCAACTATCGCTCTCCGCGATCGTGAAGCAGTTGTGACGTCATACTTCTGAGCACACCCCAACTTTCGGAATTATTCTGACGAAAACACTGCGCCAAAAAAATTGAGAAAAAACTGGTTGTTTTTTTCGTTAAAAAAATCTGTACTCTCGTCATTCAATTGTTTTTGGAAATTGCCCTCCCAGTCTGAATCCGACCCTGTCTCGGCCTGCTCAGCAGAATCGCACATGCACATGGCATCAACTGCAATCGAGACGAACAAAACAAAAGGAAGTTAGTTACGGTACGAGGTGCATCAAATGAGTTATTTCTCGGTAGAGGAATTTACGATGGTCGGTCTACGGAGAGACCAAAAATTGCCGCCGTCGTCTCATATACAATAATTTGCTACGGGATAAAACGCGTCTCGTATCTAATTGCCATTCTCTGTCGAGGGAAGCATTACGGCCGGATTTATTTTTGTTGCAACGTGCATATGGTCTTCCTTTCGGATCTCGTGAGAGATAATGAATAACGATATAAGCGTTGTATGGAATGAATGATACTTATTGTACAGTGCGGTGATGCATTTGTGGACCAAGATAAAAACGGAAAAACAAAAAAGTTTACAGAAAATCAAAGAAAGATCCATGTAATTTACACTATACAGGGTGCTTTGTTAGGAAACAAAAACAAGTTGATAACACGTAGAATTCACCGAGCTGGTTCAGAATATACCTTACACGTGGGGTCTCAGAAGATTTGAAAGCAGGATACAGGGTGTTTCATCAATTTCTCCAATTTATTTTCCAGTCATAACTAACGAAATACCCAGTATATTACTTGGATATTTCGAAACATGTTCGTTCTCTCACTTCTACTTAAGCGACTTACCAATGAATCGTTGAAAAATCCAGGTCCGGACTAAAAAAAATTCAACATATTCTTGGGACCTCAAAAAACCCTGTATTTTCAATTTTGCAGAATTTTATGGAGAATCACTTGACGTAATACAAATCGCTATTGCAAGGATGTGTAATTTCTTGAAACATTGAATCAAAACAATTAATTATCATCTACCAACTGAAAACAATGAAATTATAATAATCCACTGACAAATCTATGAGAAAACATTCCTTACATGTGTCATTATGCTTTTTTATCGTTTCACTTTGACATGATTCTGTAAAGATATTACTGGTTTCGACACACTGATGACAATTAGTTGTTTTTGAGGTTAGCTTCTCACTTTTCTCTTCTACATTGTAAAGGTTAATCAACTTCAGTGAAGAACAGTAAACAGACTGAAAGTAAAATTCAGGTATCTGAAGAAAACAATTCGTATCTACTTAAAACAGAGTGAAATACAGCTACTAGACTAGAAAGAGACGATAATTGAGTTAGAAGCAGGTAGACAGGTAATTCTTAAATAATTCTGCAGAATCCAGTTTTCGAAACACGTTGAAAGAAGAAACTCGAGTTCATGATGTGATTTGGTGCTCGGCGGTTTTATCAAAGGAAAACTATGAATACCTTCTGTTATCTTTGAATGTTTATCCTTTACTGCTGTAGTTTGATGTTATCTTTTTATTATGTAGCATTAGGAGTGTTTTATAGTTTGATATGATAAAATCCTGAACAATATATCACTCTCGATATAACTTCGTGTCAAATATAATCTATATATAACTTTGTTCGGAAATAAACAAAAATATGGGTAGTAAAATTTTTATTTGATATTTCAATTCAGTTTTCAAATAATTAATCAACGCTAAAGAATCTGTAATTTCTTATTTTACCTGACACACCCTGTATATATTAACTTGATTGAGTATATTACATTACGACTATAACGACAATACGTTTGACACTTTTCGGTCATTGGAAATTATTGATTTTCAATCTATATTGCTATGAATGAGATTTGGAGCTTTGGTCTGAACCAACTATTTTATCTTTGGTGCATTTATTGTCTACCAAGAATAAACTGGAAATATTTTGATATTTAATTCAGAACACCAATATTGTACAAACTAATACCACAAAACATTATTAAACTTGTCTGAAAGCAACGGTAGACATTCTCCTATACCTTATTTTGTTTTGATGAAGAAAAATAAAGAAAACACAATCAGTGGTTGGATCAGTATCTATATTTCAACTGACAGGGTCAGAATAACTCTTGTGCAAGTTTTTCTTCAGTCCATCTAAGGAATAACATAAGAACTCTGCTATCTGTTCACCTGTTTTCAAGTTTCTAAACTATTTAACATACTTCTCCGATTGACTATTCAAAGAGTATTGAATAGTTAGAGCAATTGAGACCAAACATTGATTCGTTTTCTAATTTGACAGTTCTCTCTGTGAGCTTTTTCCAGTACAGATATTATAATGTCAGATAATTATGTATAAAATATAATCATTAATTATATTACATACAATTTCAAACTATTGAAGTACAGTACATGAAAGTATTGACATTATTAAATTATGAGTATATGATGTTATTTGAACAAACTTTGAGAACAAAATTGAGTTCATGTGATGTAAATTTTTGGTCAAATTCAGGAATTTCATTCCAAAAATCCATTGTTAATCCGATATACATCAATATCCAATTGGAATTCTCCTTCAAGAGATCTTAAAACTCACCTGAGATACAGACGATGAGGATGTTGACTCCGCGCATTTTTAATCCGAAAAATCAACCGAAATCGACTCGAGACAAAAAGCCGCCAACTATGAAAACTGTAGTTGTTGAAAAACGAATCAGTCCATCACATTCCTTGATTGATGCAACCGTCGAAAACGTCGAAAAATGCAGACGATTGCACGAAGGGCTGTGATCGACCCTCAAACACTCGAAGATCGCGGCAAACTGGCTTTGAAAACGCAGACGGAAGGCAGCCGGCAAAGTTCAGCGGCCGATTGTTTCGAATTCATCGGCGTTCGCTCACATCTGTCGGAGGCGCACGAAACCGTTTCGAGGTTATGCAACCAGCGTTACACCAAAACACATTAATGTGTCTGCGTCGATAGATGGATTGCGCTGAGGTTTGTTTCATTGCAAATAACAAATGAATCTTGCGAAAAGTACAATGAAATGATCCGTACCTTGTAGGCACTCGAATTAATTCAATTATCAAAAAACAAAATTATTCTCTGAACTCCTGTTTCAGATTGTGTTGCTTGAAACCTAAATCACTCGGTAAACTAACGCAGTTGATGTTTTCGTTATTCGAATGGTAGTTTTTTCGATCACTAGGTATACCGCTCATGAAAATGGAGCTATTTGCAAAGCATATTTACTCTAGTATGAATTACAGCAGTAGCAATGATCAAGGGGACCTTCACGTTCATAGCAGTTAATCGTTTTCCGATTCGTCCGTGAAAATATGTTCCAGAAATATTCCAGACTTTCAGATTATTAGTGATCAACCGTGAAAGAGGTGAGTCGTATTCGATTTTATTCTAAGCCCTTCAATAACTCGTACCACCTGAGCGAATTTGAATGTACAAGAATCGTTAAAGAAATAAAAAGTATAACTTTAATGACGCCAGTGTCCAAAACGTTGCATACCTTGATATGTCTAAGTCTAACGTTTCTGTTAAAGTATTGTTGGTTGCTGAACCAGATAAAAATTAAAACACCGAACTGCCACTTGCTTTCTTTATGTATTATTGGATATTTAATTTATAAAATGATTAATGCTTGCTATATTCCTGTATTTTTAGAGTACTATGAGAAAGATTATAAGAAACTGATCGATGTACCATATATTCTCATCTTTATTTTTTTCTATGGTATTCATAGCTACTTGAAAAAGATTCATTCTCTCCTGATATCCTGATGTGTTTGGCAACCAGGATGTGAGAGATTATAGCACAGTTCAATACTTTAAGAATTATACCATTCTGTATGCGGACAGACAGTCCTGAATATCAGTATAGTAATTTCTTTCAGTGTTGCCAAATGTTTGGATTTGATGAATACCTAAATCCCCCACCATGAAATATATTCAATGTGATTCTGCGTTCGCCAAAGCCATTATGAATAGCTTATTCAAATTCCTCTGCGGAAATATTCGATACCATCGATATCCTTGATTAAATATTTAATCTGCGTTTCAAATAGCTATCGATACTGGCAACATCGTGTGTCATGAAACTTGTTTTGTTTACAACATGCAACAGTAGATATAGTATTTTTGAAACTAAATGTAGTGCTTAAGCATTTTCCATCGTAATCAAAGGAAATAAATTATTCAAGAGCAGATATGTACAAATATTTGTTTCCTATTTAGTGTTAATTAATTTCTGTATTCGGATTCGAACAATGAGATGAAAGGTGAGAGATATTTATTTTTTAACAATGTAATGCACCGTTCATAACTATTCATCAAATATTGTTATAGTATAGGAAAGGCAAACAGGAACTATCATCCACCTGAACATGCTTCCACAATCAATAATATTGATTAACCTATAATGTCGATGGTTTTCTTTTCTCGTAGATCCTCTCTGCAAATGAATGAATTCGATATGTTACGTAGTGTGCAGTGTGATTAATAATTGAAGATTAACTTTGTTTGCTTATGCTTGTACATTAATTTATTAACGAAGGATACAAATTATATTCCAAGAGTGAAGTTAGCAGTCATTTTCTAGCGATTATATTATCCAGGTATATAATTCAGTGGCGTAGCATACCAAATATTGTGAATTATTTATTGGATTTTCAACCAATATTATAGATGAATACTTTATTTTAATGAAATATCGATGACATCCATATCAAGCGAACATAATATCCAAATGAAATGATAACATATCTGGCTATTTTTAGACTAGTAGACTAAAAAGAGAACTTTTGTAGCAATTCAAGCCGATAATTTCGTTTCAGATGTGTATTAAAACACTTTTCATTTGGTTTCTTCTCATCCTCCCAATTTGGGGGATGATCCCAGATGATGACAGCAGTTGTTATCAGCAATGTTTTCATCAGCCCCCTGAAGCTTGTCCAAGTCTAGCTAGCGCCTGCAGGTGTCGCCAGTTGACAAATTGTAAAAAAGCTGCTGTATGCTGTGATATCAATGAAGATAATTTCCAAGATGCTTTAAATTGTGGGAGTAAGTACTTTTCGAGTATTTCCAATATTCAAAAATGTTCAGCTTTTTGATGGACCTTTATTCATATTCATTATACATTATAATTTTTTAGATATCACTGCAGAAAGTGTTGAAGCTCTACACATCCGTAATGCAACTTTAGATGAACTCAACATTTCTCTACCACTCTGGAGACGTTTGAAACTCAGATACATGACTATTACTGATGGTCACATCAGAAGTGTGGCTGGTGATTTTGCCAAACTATCCGTAGTATCCTGCCTCAATTTCTCGTCCAACGGTATAAGCAAATTCGAACGTAGAGCTCTGGTCTATCTCTACAATTTGAGTTTCTTGGATCTATCCAGAAACAATCTGTCTGAAGTGCCTAGTTTTAAAATGGAAGGACCCATGAAATTGGATATATCAGGTGAAACATGTCTATATTGCCCGTTTTTTATGTTTATTTGATTTTGTTTTCAGAGAATCCCTCCATGGTATGTTCAAGTGTTCTGAGTGCTCTGAATAGATCAGATATTACTTTCATGAAAGAAAATTCAACTGTATGCTTCAAGGCAACAGAATACCATTGGTTCAATTCAACTGATATTATAGAATTATCACAACTGAAAAGATTACAAGAGGTAGGAAATCACTGATATCATTTGAAATAATGTTTACAGCCAATAACTTTGTTATCATACATACATATATTTTTTTCATATATCATTAGAGTTCAGACAGAGTTGAGAGAGAAAACATGCATGCACAGTGCTATCTTATCATCAGGGTTTCAACATTAACTAATTGAGGTTGAAATGAAAGTAAAATTCCTAATATTACACTTCATTTTCAGAAAATACTGTGAAATCAAAAGCAAATATTTTGTATTTTTCTTCCATGAAAGAAAAAGGTATACTAGCCAACTATAAAAGTCCTCTTCTTGTTTTTATAGAGCACCTGCGTCACAAAATAGGCCTGTCTTTTTCACCTGGAGGCTAAACAAAATTAAATATTTCTATTCATTTATGATGTTAATTATAATTTTTTGTGTGATGGTTTGAGAAAATTGGTGCTTTCGGTGCTTTGAATCATAATTTACAAGTACAAGAATGTCACTGTATAACAATATAACAATTACTGACTTGAATGAGAGTGGAAAGGAGCAGACAAAAATAAAAAATTCACTTCACACGATGAGCTATGATTTTCGATTATTGTCAAGGTCCAGATGATTTATATTGCCAACATAACATCTTCTATTTTGAAATCCTGATAACAAAGACATATTTTTTCCGTCTCGACACTTTGGGCTGAATCTATTCGATCAGTTATCAACTCCATTTTTATGTTTTAGATAGAAAAAAAGTGTTATAAGAATTGTACATGCAAGTCTAATAGATTTAAAATAGTCATGGGCAAGTCTCCTACATTTTCTGTATCCAT
Source organism: Plagiodera versicolora (assembly GCA_037013635.1). Classification (NCBI taxonomy): domain Eukaryota; kingdom Metazoa; phylum Arthropoda; class Insecta; order Coleoptera; family Chrysomelidae; genus Plagiodera; species Plagiodera versicolora. The sequence continues at coordinate 472,725 of CM072990.1, forward strand.
GAATTGCTCAGGAGTGAAACTACTCTCACTTCCTGTACCGTTACAATTGAACACAGATGAACTGGATGTATCTAACAATAATGTGAGTTGTCATGGTACCTAAGTCCACATATTATGTTCGAAATAAACAAGTTTATTCACCAATGCAACAATTAAATACAATATTGATTCAAACTGATACCAAACTTCAACAACTGAATCCTTCGGATTGTCGTAATATCTAAAATTCGAGTTTGCTGTTTTTTTTGAAGATGTCACTTCACTAATTTTTAAACCCCTCCTACCGAGTTTCGCTAGATTATTTCCGATTGGATAACCGGCATTCATCGTATTATCCGTCATTTGTTTTAGATAACCTCTTTGAAAGAGCTTAGTCACGAATCGTATCAAGATCTGACGTATTTATATGCAGACAACAACCAAATACGTTCGATACAAACCTTGGAAGGTACGAAATTCATGAGCAATTTCGAGATACTAAGTTTGAGGAATAATAATATTAAAACGGTGAGTGAGTGTTGAGGCGAGGCGAATCCATCGAATTCTCAGAAGGAGAATGATGGATTCGATGTTTTGTTTTCAGATCGAAACATACCTACTATCCAATATACAATTCTACCGTACAGAAAACTCTCGTCAGATGTATTTAGGGCTGAACAAATTGACATGTGATTGCAGCACTGCCAGAGATTTCAAGGTTTGTAGTTTGCACTAAAAATATCCAACATCATCCTGGTTATGAAAGGTTCCTTTCGAACAGTGAGGGAATAAGCTGCGTTTTGTAGATTGCTAGCAAATTCGGTTGCCTCTGTTAACTAGTACAGTAAATAGGTGGCGCCACCATCAACATATATGTATTTTAGTACTCTTCAAGTGTGTTCAGAACGAAATATCTTCTATTTAAAATTTGCTTGCTCATACATTGAATCTTTATTTGTATTATTTAGAGAAAATTAAAATTCTCATCAACTCAGGCTCGTCTTAAAACCAACTTAGCCCCTATCAGATATATAATAATAATAATATAACTTTATTCAGTGAAATTTAGTTCACAAAATAATGCATATATATTTGAATAAAGTTGGTTGGCGATAAAAACAACGGAATTCTCAAATGCAATAAAATCAAGTTAAAAGCCACAGGACATCAAATCGACGAGTCAATGGTGTTACAATGTCACTTCAACCTAAATACAATATAAATTGGTCATAATTTATTTGAATGAAATGAATACAATGCGCATGTGCAGCTAAACTGTCAGTCTTAACAAGTATTCAAATATTGTATGTGAGGCTACTAAAATTTCAGGATTTTATGAACGCAAACGCCATCATAGTCGTGACAATTTTGACTATTTCAGGTATGGTTGTTGACTAAGCTGGATCATATCCGAGATAACAAAGAAATATGGTGCGACAATATGAACGTCAGGGTAATGAATCTGGATGAAAACATTCTTTGTCAAGGAGAACAAGAATGGACGGATTATATTTACTACGTAATAACAGTCGAGGTACTGTTGCTCGTCGGGCTTATTGCCAAAGTGTCTTACGATTACTGGGTGTTCAAAACGTCCGGTTACTTACCGTGGCCGGCCAGCAAAATGCCCAAGTTGCCTTGTGATTGGCTGTGCGAATGAATAACGCGTGGTTTGGCGTGTTTATTGATGGTTGTGATATAAAGTAGAGTAGGGCATGACTTTTCTTTTGAAAAAATGACGAGGAATCGATGACAAGTGGCAGAAAATTGTGTAGATGAAATATTTGATGGCTTTGTTTGTATTTAAGGTAATAACAAACGAAGAAGATATTATATTGAGTTGAGAATTTTTCAGTAGCATTTTTTGGTGAATTCATTCATTTGGTATACTTTCGAATAATCTCCTTGAACTGTGATATACCTAAAACAATCGGTTGAAATTGGAGATTTCCGAGTAATACAAATTCAGGAAAATTTTATTTAATTTTTCCAATATGTACCAAAATTGCATGACATAATTTCATCCATGAATTTGTTGGCGTTTTTTAAAATAATTATGAGGATATGAATAAAAATCATTCATCAAAACATCAAATTTGACATTGATACGTTTGAGAAATTATTTTCAGAACTGCACATACAGGACCATAGTTTGTTCAATATTTATTTATACAGGGTGTTCCTTGAAGACATGTATTGATTAAATTAAAGATATTTGAAGGGGCAATTCTTCGACACATATTGAGAAAAAAATTTCCTATAAAAAATCATAGTTTTTTGATAATAACTGAGATAATCTTTTAGAAATTAAAAAAAAAAATTGAATTTAAAATGTCTTCTATGCATCAAGGTGCATTTTGTGATGTACGGAATTATTCATTTCCTCTAGCAGTGGCGATTTTTTTTCAAAATTTTATCACCCTGTATCTCAAAAGTTAAGACATAACCATACGTTTATGGAAAGTTTTTTTCTTAAAATGTGTCAAAGAACCCTTCAAATATTATTAGCACGTCTTTGAGGAACACCTTGTATACACATTGGTGTCATTAAAAAGTAGTAGGAATGATATCAAGATCAAATCAATATTCCAAGAACGTAAATTTTACACAACCAAACAAAAGCTATACTTTCAGTTGAATAATTTCACATCATGTATCAGGTACTAAAATAAATATTATCCGAGTTCTTCCGTAACTATAACAGCTGATCTTTGGCTATTTATTCAAGTTAAATATTTTTTCAACATATTAACACTCATTCTGCTGACATTACTCATGACATTGATTTTTGAGAAATCTACATTTACAGAATTTATGCAAATCATCCAATAGTCTTCATCAAAAATGTGTGCCATCACTGACATTTTCTTATTTTCTATTGTATTTTGAATTTATTTGAGGAACTGTCATTGCGAAGCAATATATACCTTAAGGCTTTCCCAGAGAAATAAAAAAGTAAATAAAAAAAAATAAAAACAAATTGAATAAAAAAAACGAAATAATTATTTGAACTATTTGATGGATTAAAAATTTATTCTCATTGTTCTCATCGCGAAACAAGTGCTTGCACTTATCGCTGAAATACTTTGTTCACTTCTGCCTCATAACTATCTAAATATTTGTATTTGTATTTATACATTGAGTGAATAAAGTTATTATTATTATTGTTATGGTCGGTTTTCATGATGATTAGTTATATATTCTAGTTTTTTGAAGTGATAAATCAATTTTATTTCATAAAAATTCTTAAACAAGAATCTATAATTTAACTGTTTTGAAACAAAGTCCATTATATAAATTTCCAGGTTTTGTAATTCATTGTTTCGTTTTTCGTCAGCTTCATTTATCATTACTGCTTCATTTCCATTGTATAATTCATTATTGTTATTATCTTCAATCATACAGTGTGGAACAATAACGAGAGGGTTATTTTTTATTCCATACAAATCCTAATTCCTTGTCAAAATTCCTCAAAATCATTAGACTATTCAATAATATTCAAGTTTTTTATTGAGTTATCAATAACTAGATACATTTCAGAGTAAATAATAGATTGCTTTCAAACTATGAATTCTTGTGTTCCACACACTGTATATGGTACGCTGTCTGTATGTTATTCGAAAATGAAGAATGCTTGTTGCTGAAGTTTTTTGAGAGGTCATTTATCCTCGTATGGCAGTTAGCAATTACTGAATTTCATTGGTGGTTTTTTCACCATTGTCATTGGTAATTCTCCACTGAATTATGTTTTTCGTTAAGAGCAGAATAAACAGGTTTTCCAGGAGTAATTACAGTATATGTAATGGTACGTTTGAAGAAAGATGGTTGTTTTGGTTTTTCAATTTGTGTATACATACATTAACGTATATTATCATTTCCATGTCAGTGTTTTGTAGTTGATAATCATGTTGAAAGTTCAAATACAATAATATTATGAATTATATGATTATTTAATAGTATGACATATTTGAGTCAGTGCATTACAATATGGTATCAATTTTTTTTATTAATGTTTCATATCGAATGAATACCGATTCAATATTGATTTTTGTATGGTCTATTCGGAGAAGACAGTAATGACAACTTGTCAGATTATCCATAGTTGCCATTCGTCACCTCTTTCAGTGATTCTATGAAAAAACAAGTTACTAATTTTCATAATTTTAGTTGGATTGGAAAATTCTTTTCAATTCAATTTCTTTCCTTCAAAATATTGGGCTAAATCTGTGAACTTACTCTAAAAACCTCTCAAACATGTGAATAATTGTTATTGTTGAACATATATTATCCAATTCAAACGAATGATTTTACATTGAAACTATTTGCTCACTTCTGATAGTCATGGTTTATTTTGTTGTGTTTGTATGGTAGTGTAGAAATGTATATTTTAATTAATACAGGGTGTTCCAAAGTGCAACATTTTTTTATTCGAAATATTAACCACCCGATAAGTGACATACTTTTTTTTCAGATTATTATTTCTTTCATGAGATACCAAAACTTGTATGTTATTCTGAATTATTTGATTTTGAAATTATTTTCACGTATCTGAACAATATTTAAACACCGAAAAATTAATGGGTGAATCTTATTTATACACCCCCTCATACTCACTGAATCAATTGATTCAAAATATGAAACAAAAGTAACTCTGGTGTGCTTTGTTTTGTTATTGAGCTGTCACGACGGCAAGGCATGGTCAAAAATACTAAACGCGCTGAATAATGTCTATTTTGACATGCTGATATATGTGTAACAACTATGCAAACCTTAAAATTATCGCAGAATATCTAATTTGTTCCTAGAAATCAAAAGAGATATTTCAAAAAATGCTCGATAATGTAATTCGCAAACATGCAATGCTACCGTTTGATTTTTCATTCAAATATTGAATAATACGCACTAATGAATTAAATAGAAAATTTCAACAAAAAAGGTCTCGAGAATGTGTCCAAACTAAAAATCGTGAAGTCGCGAAGGTCTGTTTAAAAATTTATACTCCAACTTGAAAGTTACCGAAAACGTGAGTATGTACCGACAAATCATTTGTTGAATCAAAGTTGTAAGAGTGTTATATGGCAGCTGTCAGGATATGTATATTGTTATCACTTTTTTCCAATGAGAAACAGCTTTTCAATTCTCATCTACACAATAGAGTGAAAAATATGTAGTTTCGTTATGGCACTATTAAAATATATATAAAAACATTGGTTTACTGTTGGAAAAATCAAATGAAAGAATTGAATCATCTATTTTCAATGGAGAAATCATCCTAAATGAAATATTGATTTGTCATAGTTGTGAAGTGTAACCACAACAGTTGGTGCTTGAATGATTATAGCCAATTAGAATTCAACGGTTAATTCAATTCATTTGTGCTATTGAAACGTAGCCAAATCTGTCAACTCTTTTTATTCAAAAAAATAGACTGAATTATTACTTCAACATGAGTGAAACAAGTATTGAAAATTCAGTCAGAAAGGAATTGATGGATTTCTATGAAAATGTTGTTTTGTAATTCACTCTTTGTTACTGAACCTAACCTAAATAATTTCAATTTCTTTTAACGTCTCATTTCCTTAATTCAAATAAACATGAAATTTGAGAAACAAAAGTAAAGGGTAGTTTCTCGGGGGATGTTTGCGATGGGGAATTTCTTATCCTCTTACTCTACGTACTCAACTCTACTCTTGGTCTCTGGATTATCTGAAATATCTGCTGAACTGAAAGCTCTAAATACCACTGAAAAGAGCACACCAGGTGTCACAGAATTTTCTGACTACTATAAAAATCCAGTTTTTTCAGTTAGAAAAAGTTGCCATCATGAATTATCGAGAAAAAAAAATCATTCAAGAAATGATTTTGAATTGGTATTGTTTTCTTTTATAGTTATAACTCATTGTTTAGAAATAACCGTGACCTAGAGTGAATGTAATACTTCCGTCTACCTTTTGAGCCATTCACTTTTAATCATCTTGTGAATGGACTATATAAATTTTAGAAATGTTGCCATTTCTCCTTCATTTGGCTCTTTTTTATCTTAACAAAATTATAATGAAATACTGGCACGAAATTTCAAATGAGAACTAAAATATTATTTGAATTGAATTAATTCAATCTACAATAAATAGTTCTAATTATTTTTTGAAATAATAGATATATTCGAAGAAGAACACGTCATTTTACAACTGGTGAATAAGTGTTACCAACTTCAGGAATACCCCATTTTATGATTTTAAGTTCCATATCAGGCTACAGTTGGCAATACATTACGAAGATGCCAAACGTTTTCAACATTTCTCAAAGAATGAATTGGTACGAGTAGGAATATTCCTATTGATTATTCTATTATTGTTTGATATCAATATTGCATCATGTTAACTCAAAACAGAACTGTTCTATTTCCAACTATTTCCCCCAATTCAATGATCAATTACGATCCGGCAACATCGCACTTGTTGCTTATGTGACGTAACTCTCAACCTAAACGGAAAACAGTTTCAATTCAATGGTGAGCCTTTTTATATAGAAGGAAGTATGTAGAGATTTATTACACTATGTCGAAGTATTCGAAGTTGACGTAGTTTTTAAGCTTAAATGCTCGAAATTCCATATCGCCCTGTATCTTGCGAATGATTGAAGAGCTGTCCCATGTGGGTTACTATTTTCAACCCCTTTGGACAACTGGTGAGTCCTATCCCGAGCTCCCAATTTGGACCACCCTGTACACCTCTATTTCCGTAATACCCTGTATATCACGGAGAAAAGCATCGCGCCGCCTGCGACATGTCAGATTTGCACGACGAAGTTCGACGAAAGTGCTAATTGTCCGACAAACCGTCTAAATTGTAGTATCAACAGGTGTGTCACGTGAGTGACAGTCGAGATAAAGCTAAATAGGTACGGCCGCCTGTGATGTCTGCACAAGTGCAAGTCAACCAGTCACAATCCACCTGTGTAGCGTGGATACTGCGCGCCAAAAGTCAAAATTTGACCGACCGTTTCGTTTGTTTGTTCGAAAAATTCAAACGTCTTTCGGAAGCATGAGTGAATAAATCGTTTACAGCATTGTTTTCAACAATTACTTTTACACTCATTCAAAAGGTGAGTCTTTGATAAGTGGAAAGTGTAAACAAAGTGACATTTATCTTGGAAGACTGAAGCATTTTGGATGGAAAATATTATTCTTGTTGGAAGACTGAAGCACTCTCGAATTTCTCGAATATTTTTGAAAATTGATAATTCACTATTGTGATACTACCAGATTTCTATATGGGGGAATTTTTTATTTCATGAGTCTAAAACATTGTAACTGAAATTAACCTTATTCAAATTTGGCCAATAGGCAATTAAAACTACTACAAAAATCTTAGTTTATTCTTATTTTAACTTGAACCACTCAGACGTCTTCGATAATTTAGAAATTTTCTCACGTTCATAAAAATTGCTTTGTAATTTCGAGAACTAGCTGTTCAACACGTTTTGGAATTCAGCTATCAAAATATATAACTTTGATGGTATTATATTAGATAGTTGAAATAATTTATTATTAAAGATGTCTCACCCACCCTTATCGTTCATATAAAAAAAGGATAACAATTGATCTACATCCTTCTAATGATATCTGTACATTACAAACACTGTCAAGAAAATGTTAAATGACAATTGCAAATTCAACTCGAATATATTTTCATATCCAATTCACACGTTGTTGTTGAAAATAACATTTTACACTTCTATTCAAAAATCAAGCTATAAACTTACCTATGTTTTATTTTGACACTTGAATAATTTTTTTATAATTCAAACAAATTCAATGAATTTGTCAACAAACTTCCCACGTGAAATAAATTAATGAGCTCTAACCTAGATCATAGATACTTTCCAAATGATTTTAAAGAGAAATCAACGAAGAAGCTGATTGAATAATGAAAATTTATGTGAATCAATTTTAGCTTGATAAGCTATTTCAATTGGGACAGCTAAAGACCATAAAACCAAGCAATATATTTAAAAGGATAATAGGACAAGCTTTCATCGAAACACATCGTTAGTTTGCTACCTGTTTGATTGCAGGTAAAAATTGAAGAAAGCAGAGGAATGAAATGAAATGAAATCGAAATCAAGAAATAAAAACACGACAAATTTGATGATTAAATAAGAATGCACCAATTGAGTCACAGATTTTTTGACAACAATAACAAGTTTTCACATTGAATTCCATTTATATAATTCATTATTTAATAGTTGAATTGATAAAAAGAAATGAAAATTGTAGATCTCTGCTCCTAATTGTTATTTTTCATTTTAGCTAATTGAAAATGCTACTTGTTGTTTTTTTATTTTTAGTAAATTTCTAGTTAAAATATTTAATATTGCATAATAGAATAGAATATTTAGTAGACATTTTCTCGATTCATGGTGAAAAATATTTATAATTTGGTGAAAATGCAAAAAAGTTCAGTATAGTTGGAAAATTGTATTTAAAATTCATGGAAATATGAGATGTTCTGGAGCTCATCGTTTTTATAACTCTTGGTTCTCCTGTAAGAAGAGGTTTCAGTTGCTCAAACGTTCAGATCTTTTGAACATTTATTTTTTCACTAGAAAAAACTAATAAAAAGCTCAAATTTCTTCCAAGAGCATTTCGAAATGCCTTTGAGATGTTGCCTTGGGTGCCTTTTCCATTTTTCATCGCACATTTTTTGTTTTTCCATACAGATTTCAATCGGGACGTGAAAGTCAGTCGAAAAAATGGTCAAGAAAAACATATTCGACTTGGAGAAAAAAATTCCACCCACAGATGATGAGAAACATGTGGAACTGCCAGAAAGTGAGTGTTTTTTCGATTTTTGTTTCTTATTGAATGAAAACAGTGATTATGTCGTGATCTATGTGACGTGTGAGTGCCACTGATTATTATTGAACGACCTTCGTGCTATGACACATTAATAAAACATTATTTTTGTATCTTCTCTACTGTAGTCACGAGACGATATTAGGTCTTCAATGAATAACGAAGCTCTATATGTTCTAGATATTATATTTAACGAGCAAATATAATAACAACATTTGCAGAATATATTATAGATATGTATGTTCATTACGATATCATCTGAGCATGCTGTCGTTTCTTTGCTTTGTTTCTTACCGAAGTATTCCATACGTCAACTGCGGTTTGGAAAAATTGCATCATGTAGACAATAACAATTATATACAGTGTGGAACAGTCGAATGAAATAAATTCGATAACGAATAAATGGGAGCGTGTTGGGAAAAACGCTAGGACACGTCGATTTGTATTTTTAGATGCGTATTTTTTTTTTCAAAAAAAATTATATAGGGTGTGTCACGTGACAATGTCTCTAATCTAATCTAAAAATACAAATGACATGTCCAAGCGTTTTTCCCAACATTTATTCGTTATCGAATTTATTCCATTTGGCTGTTCCACACTGTATAAAAGACCACGAATAAGTGATCATGATGAATCTACCACAATTATTCCAAAGAAACTCGATGATTTAATATACCTGTATAATTTTCAATTGTTTCAGTATCTCTTAGAAATATTCGGTATCCTTCAATTCATGTCAATGGTACTTCCAAAAAGCTTCAGAGATTTTCATTACCTTTCAAATACTTTCGCTAAAAATTTACTGTAATTGACTCAAATGGCCTCATTAAACAAGTAGTGGCATCCATTCCATGTCTAGAATGTTTAATATTTCGGAAGATTCCATCAATTATGTTCACACATATTGTGATAATGACTACTTTTAGTGTAGAAGTACGAATGCCGAATTATCACATTATTATTCTGGTAATTGAAAAATATATTCATGAATAAACGATAAGTGCACTTAAATTTTCCAAAATTATAAAATTTGTTGAATCAGGAATTTCGCCATCAAAAAGTTCCACAACCACCCTTTTTACCTGACCTAAGTCCCTGTCACTTTTTTTTTTACCTGAACTAAAATTATCCTCAAAAGACGTCATTTTGAGACTATAGAAAACACCACAACACGGATGTGGCATACAATATACAGTGTGTTCATTTGGCAACAATCGCCTTCAATAATTTGGGAAACGATTTTGAGTACCAAAAAAAAGTGGGAGATCGTCAATTTTTGTTCAAATGGGAATTTTTTTTGTAATATATCGTCCTGGTCTTTCGACTTCCTTGACCTCTAGGAAACCCAACTTTGACGTCTTGATTGGAAGTAGCTAACTTGTCATCATACATCATTTGACAGCTCTCGCCATAGAATACTGTGATATGTGACATTTCAGTAAAAATCGGAACAGTAATTGTTCGAACGTATAATTACTTTTCAATTTATTGATGCAATAATCGATTTCTTGAAATCATTTCGCAAAACTTGAATATCAATATATATTTTCTGCTCGATAGAGTGTCAACCTTTCGCCCACTGTAATTACACTAGCCACCAGTGATGAAAGTTTTATAATAATTCGTATTTTTTTGCGGTTGGTATATCAAATGTCATGAACACGATAACCGTGACTTTATTTCTCCGCTTGAATAATTCATCAATAAATAAGATATTGAGCAGGATCACACGAGGAATGTGTTATAGAAATTGTTTCATTGTTCCTTATTTGACAGAGGATTATTTTTACATCTTAATGAGTTATCGAACGCTGTCATAACCGTATTATGTTCGTATTATACAGAGTAAACTAGAAGTGGATCACACTTATCTCGCATATTTCTGTTGAATAATGAATACGATCGGCAATTTTTCTTAATCACACGCTTTCGAAGAATCATTTATGGTTGAATAATTCTTTGAAAAAATATTTCATTGCGCAATAGGAGCAAATCAATTTGTAGATACTTCGTAGACACGACCAACAATCTCGAATTCCAGTAGTTTTGTCCATGAAATCATGGAATGTTGTTAATGTTAATAAATTCACATTTACCAACATTCAGAATTCAACCGACTGTCAAAGTCAATGTCAAGAACAACGATAGCTTGTCAGAATATGCACGGTTGCCGTTCTTCTTTTCTTCAGCGATTCTCCGAGAAAAGTTATTGTCTCTTTTCAGATTGTTTTTTGCCCTAAAATGTACGATTCATATCGAATTTTGTGATGAAAGTTCGACAAAATCAATTCATTATTATAGTTGAGAATATATTAATTATAACTTAAATTTCAATATATGACAGAATGTTTCTTTTTATGTAGATATTTTTACAAATTATGGAAAAATGTCACAGGTACAACACGTTTTGTTGACATAAAAACTAAAAGAAATATAATAATGTAGAACATTTTAATAATCTAATAGTATAACAGCAAATAAGATATAATGATGTTGATGTATTTATGAACGTTTTTTTATCACTCATGAAAATATTCACTTGTTGGAAACTCCATAGAATCAACCAGTTAGGAAAAACCATTAGCTCGACAAATGATACAAAATATACAGGGTATAAATAATTGAGTCAACAAAAATTCAAAGATGATATGTGCTGCCATCTTAATTCAAGACATGAATTAATTTAGTAGCATGAATTAATTTTTTTCCATGAGAAATATTAGATGACCTCCTATCAGTAAACATGAGGAAAATACACTACACTCAGTGTATACAATACTAGCTGATAACAGCAGGTATTCGTAAAAATATCATTATTAACTCATTTTCTAGGTGTGAAATAGTACTGCTGATTACTAGTTCATTTGTTTAAATATAGCATATTCACATAATTGTTCTAATTGATATTTTGAGAAAAAATGCCTTCAAAAAACAAGGTTGATGAGTTGATAACCTTGTTATAGTGGTGAGAAAAATATAAGTATACACATTAATTGTATTCTAACGGTTTATGAGTAATGATTATGTCATATAACGTTTTGGATTGAAGTCAAAACTGACACTCATGTCAAACAATTGTTTTCTATGGCACACTTGATGTCGAATAAAAATAATAAAAGCTCGAATTAGGTTACGATAATCGATATACAAAGGGAAAATATATTCTCATAAGATTCTTCGATTTCTTTTTTTCGAAAAGTAATATTGAGATTCAGTATCGTATGTCTCATTCAGTGAAATGAAAACTAAGTTGATCCTGTATAACTGTACAAGCATTCATACGTGTATTTATTCAAATAACGAAAATAAGGAGGTGTTTCATAACGACAATGTATTTAATGAGGTTTCGTTTCCATAATATAATTTTTTTAACGAAATATCATCTCCATTTATACTTATGTTTGTGTTTAGTATGGACACACAAAAATCTTCTCTAAAAAACCTTGTAGAGTACTGTATGATCAGAAAAAATAATTTGATGTCTGCCATCCAATTCACCCGAATAAGCAGATCTTATTTATATTACTTTTTATAAATACTTTTTTTTATTTAACTAATCATGTGCTGTCTTTGATCTTGACTATAAATAGCAAAAACCTGCAGCTATATAATGTAATCGACCTGAACAATGCCAGGTATAATTTCCTGGATCATTATGTCTCTTAGGAACCAATCAGACTGATCAGCGGAATGTAACGATTCGTTTTTATGTTGATTAGTTGTATAACATTAAATTTCCTGTAATAGCCACTTGAACAGAATAATGGAAAGAGATTGGAATGCACTGATGCTCCGAAGACACTCAGTAATGCCTTTTTTGACATTCAAAAGTGTCACAGAAACACAAAAAAATATGCTGAATCCTGCTTTTTGACCTTAGAATGGACAAAAAATATGAACCAGTATACTTTTAGGTAATTAATAATATCGAAATGGTTATAAAATGTACTTTTTTGTTTTCAGTTGAAATGCAAATACATTCTTCATGAATTTAAAAATACTTAGTATAATGCAAAAACCCAGCTGATAAGTTATTAATAACGATAATATGTGTTTACCAAGCAAAATTATAGTTTAAAAACAATAACAACATTTATTTCACCTACTCATCGAGTAATCACCTCTCATGAATCCTAAATAATATCTCTAATTATCAAGAAGATCAATTTATCGAGAAAAATATAGTGCAGTTATTCTTTTATCATCTAATATATTGAGATTTTCAAAATTATCATATTTTCAATAAGAATATTTATGCGTACGATTTTCGTGATTGTGAGATGATACCTAACGAAATTATCAATTAATTCAGTCAATGAGTTTTGTTAAGAAAATTTGGTTGTAGTGAAATCTCCCAATTTAATACCAAAAAATCGCAATGGTATAATTTAATTCGAATGATACTTATTCTACTGTGATTCACTCTCATATTTTGACGAAATCCAACTAACTGTCATTAAATAAAGTGATATTTTCTCATTAAAATATGGTGATTCATCAAGGGATTACATGACAATTCATTTCAGCGTATCCTCATTAAAATAAAGTTCCATAAACATTGCGTCTTATATTTCCTTCTACGTTATCAGTTCATTTATGGTGTGGATATGATAATTATTATTGTCCCTGGAATTAAAAATTAGTTTGCAAAAATTTTAGAATTTCTACCAGAATCGGATTTCATTGTAGACCAAATTTAGTTCGTGAAATTTGTTGAAAAAATTCACTATATAAACCATTTTCTGTTGATGTTTTGGTAGTGTGAATATAAGAAATTGAAAATATGGACAATCATGAACTAATAAAACGAATAAAACAGTAAGAATCAATGAAGTAGGGTGACCTGAAATAAAGGAAGGATATAAAACAAGCATCAAATCGCTTACTTCCTTTAAGAAACACCAAAACGACAGTGACTAATCTGTCAATTGAAAGATTGGCCAGACAATCTAGTACAATGGAGTTCGACCTCGTATCTTAATTGAAAGAAATCCTTCAAGACATAAAGAAAAATCAAATAAACAACAATGTGGGTATCAAAAAGATTAGCAAAAAGGCGATTAATTGAAACAAAATAGTTATGAAAAATTTGGTAAATATGGAACATCCAACATACAAAATCGGTAGGACAATTGTAATTTTTATAGAACTGGCTACAGCGCATATTCTGACAAGCTGTCACACACTCTACTCAATAATTCTTTCATGATTAAAATAATGATACGATATTCCACGTGTATGAAATGTCAAAAATGTTATCGTCAATATTTAAGAATTCCATTGATATAATTGAAGTATTAAGAATTGCCAATAATTGTCTATTTGTTTTTTGGTAACTTCAATATTCCTGTAATTCTTCAATATGGCTTACGAAACATTTTCCATAACATTCCATAGAAAAATAAATATAGATATCCTTACTTTTATTAGGCAACCAGTGTTACAGCGTCTGTGTTTGAATGGTTGCTCTATGTAAGTGTGACTGCAAATTTCTAATACTGTCATGTTCCACATTTTCTTTATGGATTCAATACACCTGAACTGGATAGTATAAATAGTAGCAGTCTGAATTCAGGACCGGATTTCGTAGGACAACTTTAACGAATACAATAATTCAATACCGAATAAGACTTAGGAAGAATGTACCATTGTCTGAAAGTTTCGAAAAGTATATTCATGACTATCACTTTTTCATGATGCCATACACTCATTATTAATACTGTACTTGTATTGTTATTGTTAACATGTTTCTTTCTATATGTAGCTAAATCCGCCCCTGGGTTCACATACCCACATCGTATCACAGTCTGCGCTCATCATAAAACTAATCCATTCAATGTAAATAAAAAAAGTACCGATTTCATCATATTACACAATTTTTTGACGTTCATCTAGGGATTCAATGACATATATAATAAAATATATTTCCAGATTATATTGGGCAAACATAGTCCTGATAACTTTATTGTTTCAAAATGGCTGTTTTGTATGATTAGTCAAAGGCTTTCCAATATCAATTATCACATAAGAAATTCAATAATCATCATCATTCCTAAGTGAACAAATGAAAATCCATCAAGTTATTGAGAATCTCTTACTTGACATTTAGATGAATATTTTCTTAATGCTGTTGGCAACAGTGATTATTTTGACATATTGTCATAACTCGGTTTTGGAAATCGTTCTAGTAGTTGAAGTAGTATGAAGTTATAAGCAACAAAAATATTGCTTTCATCACTAACATATCTTGATCATTTTCATCTACAGGGTGTATCACTTGATTGAGTTTCATTCAAAACATTCAATATGTAGAATTGGATGGATTTCATGGAAAATTTTTAAAACTTTTCATACTTATTTTTGTACCCTTCATTCAAATGAATTCAGGTTTGTTCACTCTTGAGTTGAGAGCCTTAAATTTACTTGTTTAATTCCACGCCATTGAGCTAATACGGACCTGTACCACAATGATAATGAGGTAAATTGTTAAGTGGGAAGTTTCAGCAGTAAAGTAAAAACCGGCAAGGCAAAATACCGGCATCAGACATGTGCTCGATACTCGTTGTCAGTCACTGCGCCTGCGCCGATTCCTGAAACACATTTTTCGGGTGCTGTGTTGCCACGTTGACCGAAATTTAGCCAAAACTCCGACTGTTTATATTATGTCTGATTGGCAATACTTTGAGGAACAATTAATTATATTAAAATTCACGATCTGAGTTGTTCATTATTATATTTTGATTTCATTTCTCCAGCTAGGGCTAATATTTAATACTCTTCAATTTACTCTTTTCATATAAAAATTGATTCAATTCGACTTTCGATATAATCTCTTTTTTTTCTATTTCTAAGACAATGAGATTTATATTATCGTCACATTACTAAATCGCCCATTTTACGTCTTCATTTTGATCAACTGTAATGATTTATAAAGAAATGAACAATCGGGAGAAAATTACGTCAAATATACTGTCACACCAATTGTGTGTTTAACGAGCAATACTATACGTATCCACAATCAGATATATCGTTTTGAAGGTAAACAAATTCACGAGAATATCTCGAGCTGTATCGGCAACACTGCATGGCTAATCACGTTGAATCGTTGGATTTAGGTACCTACGTAATTGAGGTAGGAAGAGTAGAATGTGAAAATTATTTTCCACTTAATTTTGTGTACCTTCTGCATTTACACGATATCAGTGCGGATTAATCACCAAACGTAGTGCTAGTGAGTGTTCATTATATCCTGGACCCGTTCTCCGAAGTGTACTAATATTGATACTGTTGCTGAAAGAAATAGTGCTGAATGGTCGATTATGAAATTTTTTTCACACTTTAATTCATTCACTTTGGCCCTCGCACGCAAAAGAAAAAGACTGAAGAACTAACACAATAACACATTGAATATAAAATACCACACAAGTATTAAAAATCTCGGTTGTTTTGCCGAACACTGTAGTACAATATTCTTCAGGATTAATTTATTGTTTTTTATTTATTTAACATGTTTGAAATAAAACCATTTCGTCTGTGATCACAATAACAATCAGTTTTGTCGCCAAATTCATTCATTGGTAAATATATACTTACAAAATGGCTTGTAACGTCAGAAACGGGGGGTTTTGTTACCCCACAACCAGATACGCCACTGTTTTCTTAAGGGAGGATGATGACATAAAGAAACATCAGGGTGAGTATTTTGATTGAGCAATTTTCACAGCCATTTTGTATTTTATGGTTAAACATTAGTCTTAAGTTCATAATCATCAGTGAAAAATTTGTATTTCTTATTTTTCAATGTAACGTTCCCATGAAATTTTTTTTCGTGAAAGAAAAACTCAGATTATTGTTGATAGGAAATAATACAGCATACAAAAGATACTAGAATGAAACTTTTAGTGAAATCATTAATTTATATTTCATTCAAGAGTTATTGAATCCTTCTGTGACCCAAAATTCATGATTTTAATTGAAACAGCAATAAGGGCTATTTTGTTTTCTATTTTTTTCAATTTTCTCTTTACATTTCAAGAGGATATATCTGTTGCAAAGCATGTACAATAACTTCTGTATCAAAGTAGTAGTTCTCTTGAAATCCTCGATATAGAAAATCTGTATTTCTAGAAAACATCGATAAGATTCTTAAGAAGCTATGTCACTGAACTCTCGACAAGTTTTTTTCAATATAATCCCTCGTTGGAAAGCCTTGGGAAAGGGGAGTAATCTGAAACGTTATTGGTCGTTTTTGAAGGACATCCCAAAAGGCGTTTATAAACCTTGAATATTTATTTGACTTCAATTTTCACATGTCTCCAAAAATTTTTTCTGGTTGAACTCACCATCCTGTATATGCTATGACATTGAATTCATAGGAAATAATTCAGAAACAATAATTGAGGGTTCTCGACTAAAAACGGATATCCGTTGAATTCGAAAATCTAATTATTCAAACAAATTAGCTAAAAAACGGATAATCAAAGCAAGGTCATTCTTGGTTCGTCTGTTGAAGTGAACAGTTTTAAATTTAGCTGATAATTTCTGAACTCGTTTCCGAAAGTAGATCTATAAAAATAAAACGCCAAGAAGAACGAAAATAAATGGTGTACAAAAAATAGAAGAGAAGAGAATTTGGTGAAAAATAATGTTGGTAGGATGTTTGTTGGCATGTTGATATTTAGGTTGTTTCCAAAATAAACTAATCTTCTTTGGCTCAGGTGTATTCGATATTTGGCATAAGTATCAAGGATTATTTATGAAAAGCCTCCATGTATGACACATATTTTTTAATTATTTCATTGAATCATTCTTGAATCCCACTTCTGATTCAAGTTGACGTACCATATCCAGAATTGATTGATTTCAGTTATCAAAAATTTGCTTGAAAAGGGAAAATGTGACAGATCTACTGTCGTACGCCATACGTCATTACGATATTACTTTATTCCAGGATGGTTTGGTACTCGTCACTTGGTTACTTTCATGCTGTTCCTGGGTATGGCCAATGCTTACATCATGAGAACCAATATGTCAGTTGCCATCGTGGCCATGGTCAACCACACGGCAGTGGGTAACAGCCATGGTGGTGATGGGTTATCCGTCGATGATGAATGTGGAGTTATAACAGATCCGAACGCGACGGTTAGTATCGAATCCGTATCAGAATCTGGATAATCCTTTGCTGAATCACATCTGATATCATCGTTGAGAATTATCGCAGCGAATGTTTACTCAATGTGTCACGATTGAGTGTACAACTTTCGATTTTATACTTTGACAGTTGATTGAAGCTGTCAGAGTACAGGTACTTCTGTCTCTTTCATCGACATTATCAATTGAAAGTCAGCCTTTGTGGTAACACCATTAGATTTTGGAAAAAAAGCACAGCATACATTGAGAAAACATATTTTTTGTTTTTCAATTTCAGCATGACGTTATAGCTGCTAAATAACTACTGACAGCAATAGTTGGGTGGCTTTCAAACTGTGCCACATGAAGAATTAGGCGATTTAAGCTTTTCTTTAAAAGAAATCACTCATACTATTGTAGATATATTCAAGGATACTAAGTTTCAATTTGTAGACGATTGGTCAATTTCTTATTGAGTTATGATCGTTAATTGGCGAATGAACATAAGCGATACGCCACCTGGTGGCACTAAAAATAACTAGATATGTTGACATAGTTCTTGTATTTGGTATTATGTTTTGTTGATTTCATACTGAATTTGAATAATTGAAAGATTGTGAAACTATGAATTGGTAAAATCAACTTCCAATATTAATTCCCATGCTTTTCCTCAAGCTGGTGATAAATCGTGAGTATAGATAGATTGAATTCTGTTTACATTAAAGGTTACAGTCGAGCACAGTATTGTTCAGGTATCAACTAAATTGAAACACGAGATCCCACATCATCTATTTTATTTAGCACACATTATTCATTCCATAACATAAACATTATCTTGTCAGCAATGGAACAATTCAATTATACATTTTATATATATACATATTTTTTTCATGTAATGGAGTTGATTCCGTAGAAATAAATAAACAAATAAATAAATTCTTTTCATAAATACTTCTGAGAATGTTTGTGCCTTAGAAACAAAACAAACTATCAGAAACCTGTATATATTTTGATCGAACCATTCACATTCACAACCACGATCGTATACATAGGTCTTGCAACTCATGTGGTGGGGGGTGACCCAAACATTGAGGAAATTTTTGTGGTTCTAATGTTTTGCCACCTACAGCGCTGTCCTCTATTGTCACTTTGTCAGCCAATCACAAATCAGATCTGATCAGCTTTTTGAAAGTAGGAATGATTTTTATTTATTCGAGAGAATTTTGCAAGATATAATATTTCTGTCATTGATTTTATTTACCATTCAAGTCCTAATCGTTTGTTTTGTTGTCGAAGATTAATCACGTGATTATACCCCTATGTCCTCCTAGCGGATAATTATGGAACCTTGTTCTTCAAAACTGGTGCCACCCCCCACCACTCAAAAATGCCGTAGATTCCAGACCTCATGTATAAGACCGTGTTCACAACAGTATTCTAACCTCGTATCGTTTTCAATAAAATAGAATGAATAAAACAAATAATAATGCTTACCACTTTCAGAAAAATGAAAAAAAACATACATTGTTTTCATTATAAACTCCTTTATTAACGAATAAAAACACTTAACCTAATGCAATGAAACTATCAAATGTCAACATCTTAGTTCTGTGACTGTCCACTTTGGCGCTGCAATCTTAAATTCATTCGCCATTAGATCAAAATACGGAGAATAAAAAAAATGCAAAGATGCACCCAGTATTAGCAGTTGTGACGTCACGAAGAGTATCGTTTTGAAAGTCTCACCCAATTAAATGTGTGTTTTGAAGTGGAGATTCTACTGTATACTTTCGAGAAAATTCAATATGACCTGGAAGAGGGTTTGAAGCAAATTTATGATTCCGTAGCAATCCGATAGCGGTGAATTAGACGGCCAATTCCTCTGGGAAACCGACACCCAAGGCTACGTGCTCAGCTCCTTCTTCTACGGCTACGTTCTCACCCAGATACCCTTCGGCATCCTCGCCAAACGCTACGGCAACATCTACTTCCTGGGCATCGGCATGCTGATCAACTCCTTGTTCGGCTTGCTGGTACCCATCGCAGCCAACATGGGCATCTGGTGGTTGATAGCTGTCAGGTTCATTCAAGGCCTCGGAGAGGTGAGTGGGAAGAAGAGCTGGCGGAAGGTAGTTTTGTCGTGCGACGAGCGCCGAAATTATTTTCTCGCTAGCTGTCGTGCTTGGCGTCTGTTTTCAATTGTGCCTTTCTGGTCAGGGTCCTATTGTCCCATGCACGCACTCGCTTCTGGCAAAATGGATTCCCCCTAACGAGAGGAGTCGAATGGGAGCCTTTGTTTATGCAGGTACTAGTTTTTTCTGCAATGTCGAGGTATAAAACGGTATAAAGTGTGCTCTTTTATGGGTATGTAAGCGAGACAATTTTTATTTCAATATCCCTAGTGTATAGCCAGTTGCATCATGAAGACAGATAAAAATCATATAAGAGACACTTGAGGCTGAATAATAATGAAAACCTACACCAATTGGGAGTAATCTTTGATGCCATTGTCCTGGTGATTATTATTGTTATAAAACTGCGAATACTGATCAGTGTCAATTGTCTATGAAAAATTATCTCCCACTAGCTAAACAAAAAAAGGAAGTAAGAAAATAGATTGGACATAATCCTCATTCGAATGACAACATCTGGATTTTTTGTAGTGAAGATTTGAGAGATTATTTCCAATCAAAATGGTCAACTTATTAATCGATTGCTTTGCCTCAAGTGTCTAATACCTTCCGTCACAAAATTGATATCATTTATCTTTTCTAGATATCATTTTGAAGTTATAAATTGTTTCATTGATTTATCGACACCTAGTATATCAACTCTGTTATTATATTGTTTCACATAAAGTTGCATTTTAACAATAGCTCACTTGAATGTAGGAACTCAATAATATATATTTTATGAACTGTTCTTTCCAAAGACCTATTATCCTAAGGTAAGGTAATATGTCTATGGTTCTTTCCCAAGTTTTCTGCAAACGAAGTATTGAATAAACTTATAAACATATTTATGCAATCATGGATCTCAAAATTGCCGCACTCATTGGTTTATGCAATAAAAATTTTATTAGACTAGTATGAGACCAATAAAATGTATCAATAATAAGTCCATGAATATTTGAAATAGCCCAATCGTCCTAAAAATCTCAGTATCTCCTACAAATTCTTGAAACATTGTATATGATCGACTCAATTTCATAAATGCTTTTTGGTTAGATATTTTCTAAAACATCCTCATGAATCGAACTGATAGTAATCACTGTATCAATATTTTGAAGGCAACCTCTGAAAGAACTTGTTTATTTTTCCATTCTAGGAGCTCAATTTGGAACTGTGATATCCATGCCACTGAGTGGTCTACTTTCAGAATGTAGATATGGCTGGCCTTCCATATTCTATGTGTTCGGAACCGTTGGAGCAGTGTGGAGCGTTTTCTTCCTAATTTCCATCCACGAAGACCCTCAAAGCAACACAAAAATGAATAACGAAGAAAGGTTGTATATTCAGAAACAGTTGGGAAGTAAAATTGGTTTGCCGGTAAGAATTTCCACCCTGAATGTGTACCAGAAACGCTTGTTGAGCAGGGATAATTTGACAGCTGTCAAACTGTGGCATTGACTAATAAATTGCAACAGAAATATTCATAAGTTCCTGTATGGACAATCGAATCTGGGACACACTGTATCTATTCACTTATCGTTTTTTTGCCTAACCCATCACTACTTAATTGTTTTTCAGATTCCACCTATCCCATGGATGTCCATCCTAACATCTCTACCTTTTTATGCGATTCTTTTGGCTCATATGGGTCACAATTATGGATACGAAACTCTGATGACCGAGCTACCAACTTATATGAAACAAATCCACCATTTCACACTCAAAAGTGTGAGTATTTTGTTTGAATTCTTTTTGGTTCAAACTGACTTTGAAATTGGCGTTTTTATTTTTTCCAGAATGGACTCTTGTCTGCTCTTCCGTATCTAGCCATGTGGCTTTTCTCTATTGCCATCAGTCATGTTGCAGATTTTATGTTAACGAAACCTTATTTCACACATACGAGTGTCAGGAAAATTATAAACGGAATAGGTGAGTGGAATCAGGAGATACGGGGAATTTTGCACATCATCTGGTTTCGATGGAAATTCATAGAAAAATCAATATTTTTCTACATCTTCGGTCAAGATTGAGTAGTTCCTCTCAAATTTATTCAATAATGTGTCACACAGAGAGGGCCTATCATGAATTCATCATTTTCAAATCTGCAGATGTAAACATAATCATTCCGTCCACCATAGAAATGCTTGACAAATGTCAAACTGTCATACTTTTTCTGCAAATGTCAGATGGATTCAAAAAGATTGTTCATTGTTGCACTTTCATAATTTGGAAAATACTGTGCATTTTATTTAATGATTAGTTTCTTGGTTAATTCTTTCTTCACATAAGCACAATATTGCCAATGTCAACTTTTGGAACTGAAACCTTCTTAAAAAGAAATTCATCAAATTATCCACATTTTGTGAACTACCAAATGAATGTTAGGATAAATCAACACTACTATTTGATGACGTATCTTTTCAAGGTCAATTTGGTCCAGCAATCGCACTTGTGGCAGTTTCTTACACCGGTTGTGACAAATGGTTGACAGTTGCCCTTCTCACCATTGGCGTTGGTTTGAACGGCGGCATTTATTCTGGTTTCAAAGTCAACCATCTTGACATATCCCCACAATTCGCTGGTATTTTGATGTCGTTCACCAACTGCATGGCGAATCTTGCTGGTCTTCTTGCTCCAATTTTCGCAGGAAATGTTGTTGTTGGAACGGTGAGTCATATAATAATAATGGTTACAATGATCGTAACATGTTTCTATCCGTATTTCAGCCGAGCATAGCCAAGTGGAGGACAGTGTTCATAACAGCCGCTTGCATCTATTCTGGGTGTTGCACATTTTACATTATATTCGGTTCAGGGAAACGTCAAGTTTGGGACCAGCCTCCAGAAGAACCGGAGAAGAAGAAAGAAAATGATGAGCCCGTAATGATAACTTCTTATGCTTGAAGTTGGTGGCTTTTTATGAGAGGCATGACTTGTTGACCAAATGATTGATAACACCCAGAAAAAAGTGACTTCTCAGGTACAAAATATTCCGAACAATCCAGCGATGAAAATATTCTAGAAATTATATTGTATTTTTAATTGAAAATATCAACTATACCAAGGTTCGGAGTATAGCAGCAAGTTATTCTGAGCATTTTAGATTATATTTTTGACAATGAATGAATTTTTGGTCTCGATTTGTAAATAATTCCATATACATGTGTACATGATATTGATGCTTATTTATCAATTCTCAACATTATATTGATTAGTGAATACAGAATGCTTGGAAAATTGTTATGTTCATCTATCAGATATTTGAGAGATTATGGATGAATAAATATTTTCATTTCAGTTACTTCTTCACTTTATTCCTAACCAAAGATTCAGTAGAGGGCCATAAAGAAGCCCAAAAAATATTCTACCCTTTAGAAAGCTCACTATTTTTCGAATCTCAACAGCTTGACTAGAAATATTGATGAAATAAAAAGAAGTGTATATTCATTGTAGTTATTTAATATATCATTACGAATGTAATACATTTCGGATGCTATAAAGGAAAGAAAATTATTGAAATACTTTCTATATCGAGAAATTTCAAAGATTAGAGAATAAAAATATCGCTTACAGCTATATCAATTAATAGACATGTCCTGAAATGTCTTCATAATCTCATAACTATTGAAACCATTCAAGATATCAACATACGATTCTTTGACTGATTCCTGAGATCACTTTTTTCAAATTTCGATCTCGAATGATTCAGAAGTTACATCTCTGGCCGATTTTTGTGCACACCTCTGTATGTCAATGAATAAAGAAAATGTCATCGATAAAGGTGAATAATGCTGACTGAATTTCCATTCCTGTTACTAATTAGAGTTCTTTTCAAAGTTAATGAGAGTGACATCGTTAGCTGTTGAGTCCAACAATCAGCAAACTCTAACAAAAATAATGGAATCTGCTTCATTTACACATTCGAGAGATGAATCTCATTAGATTCCTGTAGGACCCTCTTACATTTCAGGACAGTTGATGCAAATTAGGTTCGTCTGTTTTAATAGCACTCTCTCTTCTTCTTTCATAATGCCTAAATGAATTCAATACATTCCGTCTGATGTAGAAAATAAATACATACATATTTATGCTGTTGTTTCAGTGACTATACATCATTCGAGATTTGTTGTATCTAATATCTATAGTAGTTGAATGAATTGCAATTGAGCATAAATGTTTGAAGTACGTCAAATATAGAAATGTCATATTCATGTTAAACAGATATGTTAGGTAATCGAATGTTTGTATTCTTCAAAGCGAATACAATTGAATTCATTGCAAAGACAAATTTAGTTTTTTTTTGTTTCGAAAAACGGAATGACTATATAAATATAATTTATCGAAAAAACTATTCAACAATTAACAATAATAGTACATGCTAAATATAATTGATGTCTTTGAAGGACTTTAAACTTGGAACAAGTGTAACAAAACTATATATGAAAGCCGAGTATTGTAGAAATCTTATGACAATAATTTCAACACTATATCCTAATAAACATTGAATATATTTTTACAGTAGATGGGTACTTTTCAGAGATGTCATTTAATCTTTCATTGTATTCATCTAGAATATTTAAACTGTCAACAATCTAGTACCATGTCATATCAATTTAAATGCCCTGGATGTACACATGCTGCTAAATCTTGTGATGATTTCGGTCAGGCTCAAAAGTTGAGTCGACATGATTGTACAGGCATTAAAATGAGTCAAAATCTTCAAAACTTACTCAACAGTGATTTATAAATGTCTATAGAAAGTCTACATGTGTGAGAAGCGTTTGGTCAAAGAATTCTTGCAACTTGTGGTAGTAGTAAAAAATTAATGAAACCTGATATAATTGGTGGAACAGTGATAAGGATAAAATACTTCAAATTATCTCTATAGTGTCCCTTATTAAATGACTAGATCCACACGTTCCTTCTTTGCGGAAGAAAAAATAATATGGAAGTTGATTGGCACTTGGTTAAAACACGTTTACAATGTTCTAGATCTAAGAAGTATAAAAATACCTAACATTCTTAGAAGTAATGAGATTCCAATGAAATTAGCAACATCAATTCTGAGAATTCAGATCAATAAACATTTGATTTAATAATAGCAAGAAATGTTGCATGCGTTCTAGAAATGAGATGGTCTAAGCACAACTCTCTATATTGACCCTTAAAAGAATCAATGTAAACGATCGAACGTATCACGAAGAGATCACGGAATATCTAGATGAATATTTTAAATGCTGAAGCAAATTCAATAATACTATCAAATTGAGATATTCGCACTTGAATTGGTATCACGCGAAAGTACAATTTGGGGTTTGTTTACTCGAAGTTTCAGTTGAGAAACGGTTTTGAATATGCTAGTATAGTCTATTTATTCAAGCAAGATAGTTGTGACAGCCCACCAAAAAATGCGGTGTTGCTGTTTGTCTCTTTTTCCATGAATACTCCGAAACAGAAAGTTAGTTTTGAAAAATGTTTTCCATTTATAAAATATGTACAGTGTGGATAATCGTTGAACAGTTTCTAAAAAATTTGTACAAATTTCGACTAAAATTAACGAACATTATTAGCGGATCCAACATTTTCTCTCCAAATAAATTTCAAGTTGTCAAGTCACTGTGAAGTGTTGCCATAATTACTGATGCCTAAATGTTCCCGGTGATAAGCTAGATACTTTTTATTTTACTCTAATGGTATTGAAAGATAACCAAATTTGTCAGAACTATCATCCATAAATAGACTCATAGATTTTTGTATTCAATAAAGTCTTGTTTTTTTGAATCAAACATCGAAAAACGAATCATAAGCAACATTAATAGTAACAAACCCCAATCGATTTGTCCTCCAACCTAGTCAACTTCTCATTTGGTTACGAAGTATAAGAAAATTGAAAAATAATCACTCAGCACATCGATAACTTTGGAAGAACTTATGCGTAATTATTTCAATCATTAAAACGTGAACTACTTTATCATACACTACACGTGCAATGACAATTTTTCGAAAATAGGGAGGCTCAAAATTGTACACCTCCATGGAATGTTATTGCTAAAACCTACTAAAAACTTCCTACGAAGAAAACAATTGATTAATGACGTGTTGGAATGTTTTGGCTTAAGCAAGAAGTTGGCACACTGGGGAAGGTCCCTCCCAATTTCTCATCTACACCTTCATATTACTCATGAACCCATATTCCTAGTTATTGTTTCGAGATATGTTGTAGTTGTGGGATCGATATTGAGGATGTAACATTGCATGAGTGCTTCTGAATAGATGACCGAATTACATAATAATTTGATTCGAGTATCGGCCGCAGAATTAGACGTGCTGGATGAATTCAGGGTTCAGGAAGGAGAAGCCAGTGAATTCTGTCTGATCCAAATTCATCATGAATAGTTTATCTGTCGGAGTCAAATCGGTTTTCTCCGAGGTGAACTGTTTGTCAAAGTTGCTAACGTCTTTGCGGTGTTTCTGAAACAAAACTGCTGTATCACGAAGTGTCGAATTATTTTCCAATAAGTAGAAAAAATAACGTTTTTTCAGAAGTACTCATCGTAAAAAAATACAGAACTCATATGGCAAAATTATGAAAACATCATGTGTGGTACTACGTTGTAAAGAGCATAGAAACCATTATTTGAAAATGTTGAAATTCAAGTTGGCGTTCATAAGAAAAACCATAGTTGACAGGTGTCACTCAACGATATTGGAGATCACTAAAAATACGATGCTATATTCAAAAACTTCATGAAAAACTGCCTGAATAAAGTTTCAGTTGGAAATGTCCAATACGATTTGTTCTTACTCAAAAAGTTAATAATGAAAATCGATTTTTTTTGGTGATATACCTTCAAAACGATAGGCAATATTCCAGATTTATTTTAGTATCTCTCCGAAAATTGGACGGCCATATTATCAATAGTTTCTCAAATTTTTTTAATTTCAAAATATATCTGTGGTTATTTCTTATTTTCAAAAACTATTACAAATGGAATGTTTTGAATCGTGAACTGATACTGATGTCATCTGATTTCTCAATTACATTCGAAATTCCCTATTATTCAACATTATGAAGCATGTATCACGTGTTTATTTATTCTTTCTTCCAGTGAGAATTGTTTATTATCACACTTGGAGTGTCGAAATATCTAGGACACAAGAAAATATTCATAGCTTCTATTACCAGGCATTTGTTGTTTTCTCAATGAAAATTTCCATTGTTATAACACACGTTCCGAAATTCAAACATACAATTCTGAGAATTAGTATGTGTATTGTAATGAAGCAGTGTCATCAAATAACGGATACGGAAATTTATTTTTGAATCGGAAAAAAAATTTAATATATATTTATAACTGAATTTCTGTTATGAAAATTTCATAGACCTTGATGTTCGATGAATTAAAATCATGCATGAGAATAATTTTGAAATTTAAAAGAATTAAATATAGGAGAGATATATCAAACAAAAATTATTAACTGTGAAAGAAAACTCACATCAGCATATGATCTTTTCATTCTGGCCAAGAATCGATGAAGTGTTCTCAGTGTTTTAAAATTTCAGATACTCACGATTTTTGGTTTAAAAGGTGGTTGAACTTCTCGATTTTCTATTCTATCCCAGTCAATACGCCTGAAGAAAGCATGTCCTCTTACGTCTTCTTCTCCTCTAATACCACAACCCAATCTTTTGGCAGGATTCTTCGTCAAAAACTACAAAAATTCGAAAGAGATCAATGAAAACTCAGAGTTGAATCTATATATATTCATCAAGGAAATTGGAGCTTGATATATACGTACTCCTTTACAAACTTCTTTCGCCTCTTTCGACAACCCTTTTGGATAGCTGACATTGTGGTCTGTTATTGCTGCAAACAACTCCTCTTCATCTTCCCCATCAAACGGAGGCTGACCAATCAGCATCTCATACAAAAGAACTCCGTAAGCCCACCAATCAACGGATTTCCCATAGGGTTGATACAGTATGATCTGAAAGGATGAGTTCGTTCAACAAATCAAAACACCTTCCCTTTTCAGTTCAATCACCTCAGGTGCAATATAATCTGGAGTACCACAGAAAGTTTTTGTTGTTTTCTCTCCATTGATGCCTTCCTTGCACATTCCAAAATCAGCAATTTTAATGTGGCCATCCTGGTCCAACAGGACGTTATCGAGCTTCAAATCACGATAAAGTATGCCTCGCGAATGCAAATAGAAGAGTCCGATGGCTATTTCAGCAGAGTAAAACCTTCGAATGAGAGAAGTTTGATAGAAGGTTCATTAGTTTTTGCAATGTTTACTTACACAGCGACAGGCTCCTTGAATTTTCCAAACTGTTGGATTTGGAACATCAAATCTCCTCCATTCACATATTCCATCACGAAATATAAACGATCCTGCAACACATTATTACCAAATCTATAAAAACTATCTTCCTCAAATACAGGGATTCATTAGAGGTTTATAGAGAGATATCAACTTGAAAATTTTGTGGCACTTACAGCTCGATGTGATCTATATTTCTCTAAAATATTTTCAATACGTTGTTACTTCCGGTTAAACCGGAAGTGATATCAACTTTGTTTTTTTCAAATAGAACACCCTGTTTATTTTTGCATTCTCGAATCTTACTTAAAATTCTGGATCGGTTGCATTTTGAATCGCTCTTCTATCGTGATTTGTTTTTTCAAAAAAAAAAATTACAGATCGACTAACTAAAATGTCTGTATTATCTACAACTTACATGATAGAGAGTTCAATCTCTGAATACATATTGATGAAAGAGTATTCTATCAGGTATCCTTAACAGTTTTACAAAATATTCAACAGGGTGTTCGATATTTCAGTTTACTTTCTAGAAATTCCAAATCCCAATAACTTTCTTTTTTCAAATAGAATGAATATGCAATTTTCACTCTAGCCAATTCAAAATTTTATTTCCTATCGATTTGTATTGGTATAAAATTTCGATAAAATGGATATTTACAGAGATATCGACAAAAATGTGTGTTTGGGATGGTACTAAATTGACACATTGAGCTGTAGCTTCCACCAAAATTTCAAGTTCATATATCTGTTAGATCTCCATAAACCTCTAATGAATTAGTTGGGTGAATATTATAATACACTTTCATACCATTGTCTGGAAGCAGGAATGTAGTTGGACCAAAAATGGGGGTTTGCTTGAAAGAGCCAATACTCTTTTCTCCACCATAGTGCACTCGACATCATCATCCTGAATTATTATATCCTTTTTGAGAATTTTGATAGCATACAGTTCATCTGTACCCTTTCTTTCAGCCAAAACGACCTGCAATATCGATAAATCCATGCACATATTCAGTCCATGTGGTAGAAGTGGTTGAAGATGAATACCTTGCCGAACGATCCTTTCCCCAACACCATAAGGAAATTGAAATCACTAGCCCTTATTATGTCCCTCTTCCCCATATTATGGGGCACATCTTTGTCAACCAACAAGGATGGTTTTTTGATGATCGAAGCTTTCTAAAAGACAACAAACATAATATCCAGAGTGGCGAATGTCAATATTCTTCCCGAGATTTCCTTACCCTCTGCTGATTTTTAAT
Organism: Plagiodera versicolora; assembly: GCA_037013635.1. Lineage (NCBI taxonomy): Eukaryota > Metazoa > Arthropoda > Insecta > Coleoptera > Chrysomelidae > Plagiodera > Plagiodera versicolora. The sequence continues at coordinate 502,450 of CM072990.1, forward strand.
GACAGCCATATCAACTCCTTCTTCCGGTACCGGAACATTGTAAAACTCTCCTTCTTCTTGAGTGAGCAGCTTGAACCACCCATCAGCCGGGGATTTCAGGATTTCGGATATCCCAAAAGACAAGGACCCCATGAAATCATTGCGTGAAGTTCTGTCCCAATCCCAGACCTCTATTAGAAGACGGCGGTCTTTATCCTCTGGTTTCAGATCACTGAAAATCGCTCAGAAATCATACCAGTTCATGATTAGTATTACTTAGTATTACTCACAAAATCAACGTTTCGTTCCAGACTGGGTTGAGGCAAGCCTTGATGGTTTTGGTTTTCTTTTTAACGTTGTCTGAGTCTGGGATCAGTTTTAGTTTAACGTACGGGTCGCTCAGGCCGTTCGGATCCATCGGTATCATATTTCTTCCCTGCTTCACTGTAACACAAGTGGTGGGTGCTTGCTAGATACTCAAAAATGGCAGATTTTCACTGTTTCAATTATAGACATTTGAAAAACTGAACTTAACAGCAATGAGGAGATATTCAATCACTTCACAACTACACACTGTATATTTAGCCATCCTGTATAGTTTTTCCGAAATCTCTGTAGATCAAATATTACTTATAAAACATTTAACTGTCGAAGCTTTCAACATATCCATATTGAGCATTATCTGCTTGATAACTGATAAAAGCGCAATACGTTTTTGCTGATAAAATTTATAGGATTCATGATTGATATTTCATTAGTTATTAATATTATTTTATGCAATACTCTTGTGACAGCCTTATCATTTATTCAATTTGGAAGCTCAATGTTTCAATGTGAGCCAAAATTTACGACAGTTTGTGTTATCAATCCGTATTCATCATCCGTAACTGACATAAAACATTGAAATCATTTTTCGAAAGATATGTTAATTTTCAGAGAACCTCGTAATAATAGACACTCGAGGCTGCACATCAACAATATACGTGAACGTATCTTATGACAGCTGACAGCTTCGTTTTGATTTACTTTACTTGACGAGATACTTTTGACGTATAGATACGGTTGTTTACGTACACAATCAAAACGCGGTATTAGCACTCTGATAAAAGCTGATCAATTGAAAAATCTGAATGATAGGTGTCGTTGAAAATTTAACCAACCTTCAACGGTGAGTTTGCTGCCGTTACAATTAATTTTGAGCTGGATCCTTCCTCTACGTTCCGTGTGATCACATCCACAAAGATTGGGAACGCTTTCTTCGCACCTTTTGTGCACGTTCATATCGCATGCTAAAATCAGATTATTACCCTTTTTAGGTGGTGTAAGCATGGTGGTTGTAAAAAGAATTACGTCAAATTTCATAGAGGGGTGAAAGTAGCAAGAGGTTGAAAAGAAACATATTCTTCAGTTGCTGGATCTGCTTTTAAAATTATTTTTTGTTTGGATTCTTCAGCATACTCTGAGCTTTACTCTTATCATTCGTTTTTGACAGCATCGATATAAAATAAAATAATCCACTAATAAGTAATAATACTAATCTGTGATTCACACATCACCTTTCTGAAGCATAGCATCTTACACTATTTGAAATAATTCATACAATTTCTCATTGAATAGCTTGAAGAAAGGATATCAATTTTCCGTTCTTCGCACAGAATGAGTTGCTGTACGCGTTGCTACCAAATCGTATTCATATACCAAGAATTGAAAACTATTTGATTATCATCGGTATCTTTCATATTTTAATACCACAGAAATATACTCGGCAGTCTATGTTTCTTCTCTTTCAGTCGCAATAACATTTGACATTCCATATTAGCCATGTTCATTATCCACGAACATTGATATACTTTCTAAAATTCCTCATTTTCATTCATTATTAGATGAACTAATATTGAAAAGACTATCCAATCAATAATAATAAACATGGCCAATGAAAAATTACGACTTCTGCAAGAAAATTGCAAAGTTATTATTGATAATGAGAGGGGCAAATAGAATTTTTTACGTGAATATTCTTCTATATCATTTCTTGTAATGGAAAATGAATTGTAAATTTTCTGAAAGCCTTCTTTTTCATCTATCACTTTCAGAATAAATTCATCATCACCTCAACTGTTATTCTTTTCATTTAAATAATTCTCCATCAGAAGACCTCAATAAATTTTTCTCTAAGTAGAAAAAAAACAAAAACTATGAAGAAATATTTCATCCATACTTTATGGGTGTTCATTTCAAATTGCAGAAATAAAGTGACTATTAAAATAGATAAATAATTGGTTTGTTATAAAACATGCAACATAACGAACACTTTCGTGTCAATCAAGCACGTACGATCCAATTTTTCATGTTGATTTGGGTCGCACATTTCAAAGTTTCTTCATTTCACTCCACTTTCGACGTCCCATTATTTCAGATAACATTTTGATATCATCAGAAACGAGGTAACGGTGAACAAAGAATAAGAGGCATTCAGAAAAAAATACGTCAGAAAGATTTCATGCATTCTGTTGGTGAGCAAGGAGAATATGTCAGTTTAGCACTAACTTATGCTAGCTTGAGCTTTTTGGTTCTACTTTATTTATCGTTTGAGTTTATCATATTGAGAGATTCATTGTGAATTTCAGAAGAGTGGACAATATAACAAGAACTCTTTGTTAATATTTCACATTGAACTTCAACTACTTCTAAACCTAGAACTAAGTTCTATTTAATTATAAAATTCAGTCAGATTCAACTGCTTCATTGACATTGACAGGTTGTTAACATTTTATTTTAGTCAAAATGGATAGAGTTTCATGAAAAAAATCAATGTTTGAGTCCCAAAAAATTCATTTTTGTTTGAATAATGGATGGATGGATTAAATTGAATTTTAAATCGTCCTGAAGGGATTTTTGCATCCATTCGAATGAAAAATGCGGTTTGTTCTAAATAGCTGATGGTACTAAATCTGCAGTATCAAATGTCTTCAGTATGACCTAATGCATATTTCCTAAAAGATGTCCAGAGCTGCCTATTCCAATTTTTTGTACTTTTGAGCGTTTTTTAGCAATTTATTCAAAATTTTGACAATGCATAGTCCAAATGGATGATAAATGAAAAATATTATGCAGGTATACACATTTGTTTTCATTTTGTACGCTGCTTTCATAATACCGTTTGAAGAAATGTATAATTTCTCTCATATTCATTAAAGAATTGTCCAACCATTCAATATACAGGGTGTTAGTGAATAAGTGCGACAAACTTTAGGGGGTGATTCTTTGTCATATTTCATGAAAAAAAGTTCATGTAAACGTGTGTCCTAACTTGCTTCATTTCCGAGTAACGGGGTGTTAAAGTTTTCTCTTAAAAACTGACTATTTATTTATTTCTCTGTAACCGGTCGAGTTATGCAAATGAAATTTGGTAGGTTCCAAGAGGTAGTTATTGCGCATTTTTTGACATGAAATTAAGAATTTTATGTTCATCATTGGCGTGCATATGCGTAATGATCTCAATTTTTTTAAAGAAAAAAATGGTACGCCACTGAGATATTCCAAACTTAAATTCAATTTTGAATGTCTCGTTCAATTTGCGACAAAAAGTCTTTCATGCCTTTTTTTCGTGAAGGGCGCTGTTTTTATGCAAAAAATGAAACAACTCAATGCGTATTTTTCATTTCTTTAATCCATTATCTAGTAGCGACGCAAGTAGGCTACTGTCAACATTCCTGTCAAATACGATTAGCGTCCCTTCATTTTTGAGCTTTCAGTTTGTTATAACATTGTTTTTTATGAGTACCTAATTAATTTTTCTTTTATCGAAAAGGATGGAAAATTATACGAATGCGGAAATGTCAGACATGCATTTTGTCTATGGTCGAAGTAATGGAAATGGTCGGCAAGCTCGACGATTGTATGCTGAGTTTCATCCAGAACGTAGGGTACCCCATCACACAATATTTGCTCGTCTTCACCAACGTTTGCGCGAAAATGGTACATTTAAGAAACAGACAGCTGACTGCGGGCGCCCTCGAGAAGTACGAACTGTGCAACTAGAAGAAGCAGTTCTCGAGTTAATTGCGGAGTCACCTGAAACGAGTACTCGAAAGATTGCCAACATATTGAATGTAAGCAACTTCAGTGTATTTAAAATTCTTAAAGAACAGCAATTGTATCCGTTTCATATTCAACGTGTGCAAGCTCTACTACCTAGAGACTTTTTTCCGCGCCTAGTCTTTTGCCATTGGATTCTTCATCAAATCGTTCAAATTCCTAATTTTTTAAATGGCGTTTTGTTTACTGACGAGGCTAATTTTGGACGACAGTGTATACAAAATTTCCATAACAATCACCTCTGGGCCGAGGAAAATCCACATGGAATCTTCGAAGCTCATTTTCAGCATCAGTTTTCAGTAAATGTATGGCTTGGAGTACTTCATGATCATTTAATCGGTCCATATTTCCTCCCACAACGACTAACAGGTGACTCTTACCTCAATTTCCTACAGGAAGAGTTACGTGTTCTTCTTGAAGAAATTCCTCTACAGATGAGACAACATTTCTGGTTCATGCATGATGGTGCACCAGCCCATTTTAGCATCAATGTACGTAATCACTTAGATAGAGTATATCCAAATCGTTGGATAGGTAGGGGAGGTACGGAACATTGGCCTGCTCGATCGCCGGATTTAAATCCTCTAGACTTTTGCATATGGGGTTTTCTCAAGTCATTGGTTTATTCCACGCCCGTCGAAAATGTTGAACACCTGAGGAATCGAATTATAGCCGGCTGCGAGACAATAAGAAATACACCAGGAATATTTGCGCGAGTACGACAATCAATGAGGCGAAGAGTTGAATCTTGTATCACGTCTGAAGGTGGTCATTTTGAACATTTGTTGTAGCTTTGCGCCTTATTCATCCTTTAGTGTTATTTTTTGTTATTGTTCTGGTTTAATTTTATTGTGTAAGATAGTTCTTGATAATGTATTAAATAAATGAAAAATACGCATTACCTACGATGTTTTATTTTTTGCATAAAAACGGCGCCCTTCACGAAAAAAAGGCATGAGAGACTTTTTGTCGCAAATTGGACGAGACATTCAAAATTGAATTTAAGTTTGGAATATCTCAGTGGCGTACCATTTTTTTCTTTAAAAAAATTGAGATCATTACGCATATGCACGCCAATGATGAACATAAAATTCTTAATTTCATGTCAAAAAATGCGCAATAACTACCTCTTGGAACCTACCAAATTTCATTTGCATAACTCGACCGGTTACAGAGAAATAAATAAATAGTCAGTTTTTAAGAGAAAACTTTAACACCCCGTTACTCGGAAATGAAGCAAGTTAGGACACACGTTTACATGAACTTTTTTTCATAAAAAATGACAAAGAATCACCCCCTGTAGTTTGTCGCACTTATTCACTAACACCCTGTATATCCACATTGATATAAATAATTAAAATGTTGTTGAATTTCACTTCATCGAAATTATTTCATGATAAATCCGTGTCGTTGCGCAAACGAAATATTAATTACATCTATTAAATGTTGAAGCGGTACCTGGCAAACATTTCCGGGGACTTCTTTAGACGCATTTGAAGACCATCCTGCGTCTCATAACAATTGATAGTGAAATCCACTCAAAAATGACTCCTCGCACCTGCCAAGTTAAAATTCTATACTCTGGTTCACGCCTTTCAAAGAACAATTTGGAAAGAGTTTCAGAAAAAGTTCAAGACAAAACGGAGTAGGCAATTCGAAAGTAAATCCTATCAAGAATATGTATATAAATCATGAATCATACTTCATTTACAAGGTTTCACATGATAGACTTCCTAATTTCGTTCAATTCCTACGTTGAATTCACACTCAGCTCAATTGGGCAACACGAGAGTGTGAGCACTATACTTCTCATGCTACTGCCAATGCTAGATATAAAGCCAATCCTTCAATTCAAACACATAATTTTAGTTAATAGTAAGTGTAAGGATGACTCATATATTACTAGGAATGGATTTCAATCAACTGTCTATCATGAGAACTCCTGAATTATGGTAGGAAAAAATAATGGAGGTTTTGTTCTCAAGTTCTCGTTTTGTCAGAACTGTTTAGAGAAATATTTGAATATTGAACGTTTACTCAAAATACATAGACCACGGCCAATGAGGAATGTTTGAAATTTCGATGATGAATTTTTTTGTTTTTAGTACACATATTGCCTAAAAAGATTATAAACATCGTGTAGCTTCAACAATAAACTTCAATGTGTTAAAACAATTCTAAATCTCTGATAGGTATTCGAGAAATCCGAAAACACCTCTTCGTCAGATAGACACAACAACAAATCGAGAATTAAATTACAGAGACAACGTACTTTGAAATTTGGCCGAGCAAATTATACGATCTATCTAAGAGCAAGTGATCAATTCACTTGACCCACTTAAATATCACAGAGCTCCCAAGGGACAGGATGCCATGTTTTGCTAATGAGGATCCCTCCTCATGGGGTCTGTGAGTAAAATCTGCAGCTCAAAGCAACTGTCTGAATAATCCAGGCTGAACCATGTTTCTCATCTCTAATGACCCTAATCCAGCTACCTCCACCAACCTAATTGGATATTAGTAACGGCGTTCATGATGTTGTTTTCACATTCGCGAACTCATTTTTGGCGATTCCTCATTGGCAGTACTCTCGGTAGTAACGTGTTCCAGAGTATAAGCGTTATTCTTAAGGGGCTATACCAGGGGGACATTTCCAAAAATTGATGTTTTTTAACGTTCCACCATATTTGTTTGTTCTACTTTCTACCAGAGCCCTGTATATAATATAATGACCTATGATATTCTTGATTTTTTGGAAATTGCCAATTTATAAACGAAAGTTTTTTCCAAAAACGACACTTTTTTTCAGAAATACGTCATTTCGTTAACTCTTGATATTTTTAAAAAATCATAGGACATTGTATTGGAAATATCTTCAACTTAAATAACCTTTTTGAATTATTTTGTTTCAGCTACTGATTTGGCCAGAATCATATCAGCAATTGGGGAACTGTCAAAAGACAGCACATATCCCCGTTATTTTTCCATGATTTCGTGATGAAAAAATAGCTCTAAATATACCTCATTATATCTGAAAAACTTCAAAACGCTTCATAAAGTATTTCATTTAAAAAAATCGCCTAGTTTTTTATGGGTTTCACTAGTATAGCCTCTCAAGACACATTTTTATTAACACATTTTATCTATCCACCCTTCTTCTGAAAGCACAGCAATTTTCAGATTGAAGTGATCTACAAAATATATCCGATTCTCATTAAAATTCTCTCTCAATAATTGAATATAGATGCAAGTTCTTACGTAGAAAATATTTCCCACTGAAAAATAGAAGACTGTTCATTATTCATTGAGATGATGGTCTTAATAAGTCACAATTATTTTCTTTATTTTCGAAAGCTTTTGGAATGGAATGAAATTCTGGCTGATGAGATTAAAATGCATGTGGGATGTGTAACATTTGGGAATTATCCTGGATACAAAACTAACCTGTATCCAGTGTTTGTAAAATAAAACAAACACGCATGAAATGGCTTTTTTTAATGTAGCACACTGGTTATATTGCGATAATAAAACCTGCAATTAATTATGCAATAAAACGTTTCGGTATACTAAAGCTAACGAGGTTTTTATACATTTTCCAAGTTGACGTCGAAATGAGAGAATTTCCAATTGTTTCTTGAACTTGGAGCTTTGAAAACTTGTTATGACTAGCCTGGTGTAATATTCCTCAGAAATTATAAATTCTAACCAGCTCGCGACGCATTTCATATTTCCTTAATTTTATTGTTTCATTGAGAACTATAAACAACCTCAAAGAAACTAAAACATCTCACAGATATCGCTGTAACGAGTCTGTTTATAACAGATCTTTTATCTTGGGAATCGATTTTCTGACTTTATTTATAGTTAAGATGAGATCTCGGATATTATTGCTGGTTCAAGTGTTCCTTGGTCAACAGCCAAACGTTTTTTCTTTCGTTTCCAGATAATAGCATCGTCGATAAAGAACAGCGCAACATAAAGGGTGTTCACTAGGGTGATCGGATTTTATAGAGAGGGGAAAATCTCGGAGCCTTGTTCGTGTGTACCCTACACAATAGTTTCCCTTTCCAGATAGTGGGATAGCCTGAATTTGAGCTTGATTTAACGACGTCAAATTTTGGACGAGTTATCACTCCAGAACGGTGAATAATTTTCTCAATATCTGGAAAGGAGTATCGTTTCTGAGAACAAAATTCCGGCATCAATGTTTTGCTCATTCTCGTGTTCACAAAGGTTTCTACATTTTCTGATGACTACCGATGAATTCATGTTGAGTTTTCATTATAATTTGGTTGAAAACCACCGTAGAATTTTTTGATACAAAGAAAATTCACGAATAACCTCACAAGATTACAATTTGGTTATTCAATTTTGTCGAGAAATTAGGTACTTATTATATCTGGAAATAGTTTGAAACAAGAGTTCTCACTCCATGCTCTTCCTCCTCAAGGATATATTTCCGATAATTTCTTGAATCCTTGCTTTCTTTCATATTTTTTTGGGGGGATGGGAATTTTCTTGGTATTCAGATTCAGTCAAGGTCAAACTCTCTATACTGTAATATTTCTTTTATGATACGTTTCGCTCATTCTTGTGAGCTTTATCAATTTGTCAAATTAAAAATAAAGATAAAAATATAAATGAGTAAATTAGATCCACATTGTGCTATTACAGCACTTTTGTCTCAACTGTGTATCTTCATTTCGTAATCAATTTCTATGTTCAATTTCTAATTTACTCATTTATATTTTTGTCTTAATTATTAATTTGACAAATTGATAAAGCTCACAACAATGACCGAAACGTCTCACAAAATATAGAAAGTTTGACCTTGACGGAATCCAAATCCCAAGAAAATTCCCCCTCCCCCAAAAATTCACATGACAGACTGTACAGGATAGTTCAATTGAACTATTTTGTTGACGAAAAGGCGTGGCTTCCAATTTACGTCAGCAACGTAATTCATCCTTGCGTAATACCCACGTCAAAAGTCTCAAAACTGGACCACCTTGTACATATTCTACGGCATGTGTATCTACATTTTCTTCGAACTGAATCGAATTGGAGCTGAACCAAGTCCTCCAAGATTTCACCTCGAATAAAATCAAATCTGGAGCTCGCAAAACTACCAAACTCTAATTCCGTGAAAATTTCTCTCTTTCACGAGGCGAATTGATTGGGTTTCGAGTACACTCATCTTCGGTGTGGAGTAGAAAATGGAGGTGAAGCATCGCAACACGTGGAATTTCGTATATAATAGGTATGCTGGCCGATTGAGGTCACGTACAAGATCGATATGTGGAGCAGAAATGCGGAAGAATGACTTTTCTGGTGGGAATTCGGAAACATTCTGATCGTGGGGTCAGCTGCCAAACAGTGAAGAGAAGCAAGGACGATTGATAGACAGAACAGGATGGTTGGTGAATTTCGCGGTGCAAGGGACAAGAGGGGCGGGTGTTCCTGACGTCACTGACGGCCCTTTCGTTGTTTATGTTTCATCACCATTTTTATTATCTTTCTTTCCATGAGGACGAATAGTGTATACGTAATTAGTAGGTAGGATGTGTGAACAATAAATCAGGATAAACTTCAGAAACCAACAAATAAAAAAAATTTGGGGTACCAAAAGAATAAGGTCTAGTGGTCAGTAGATAAAAAAACAAAATAATAATGAGTTCATATATTTTATGTTAGTATAAATGCAGTAAAAAACAGTTCATCTGAATCATTTTCAATATTTCGAAAAATAAATAAATACTTTCAAATTTTCAGACATTTTTCACCTGGATGATATTTCGTTTCGCTCGATATAAATAATGATGAGATTTGATCAATATTCTTTGTATGAAAGTATTATGTTCTGAAACTTCTGAGGATGAAAAAAATTAAACATACATTATAGTAATATACCGACTCAATTCAATTTTTAAAACATTATAGAGCTACACAGAATGAATAAGTTTGAATTCAGGTCCGTTGCTGACGTAATTCGCGCCATTGGAAGCCACGCCTTTTCGCCGACAAAATAGGTTAATTGAACTATCCTGTTCAATCTATCATCCTTGGGTACTACGAGCTTGTGTGATTTCAGAGATAAGATGGTGAAAACTGTTTGTAATATCTTATACGCCATCACAAGTGTATTAATCAAATAAATTATGATATCGTATTGTTGTGAACTATTTCCTATAAATGAGTTGCAAAAAATCCAGAATTCCTTATTATATAAAGTGAACCTAACCTATAATTGCGAGACTTCATACAGATTGTTCTTCTTGTTTTCAGTGTACGGAAGAGCTTGCATCAATACGTCCTGATTATTTAGACTAACGTTTTTAAAAATGCATCAAGCATGTGCAAAATCATGTAGGTAAAGTGATTCTTCGAATGTTCGATCTATTATAAGTTCATGCATAAGAAAGTTGTATACGTAGGTTTTGTCGTTCGTTGAATTACCTGTACATTTCATGCCTTGATGAATGACTCCGTATAAAAGAGATCCGCAGTGGTCACAAAATGTAGGAGATGAGTATGTATGCACTTTAAAATTGTGTCTAGTTCGAGTGTCCTGTAAAATAAGGTGAGATATTTTTATGTGCAGAATCAAAACCTCAATAACATAGCTCTAAAAGTCGTCGACACTTCAAAATATTTTGGACGACACAGAAATTGACTCCAGTAGTGACTTATTTATTGAATGCATTTATCTAAGCATTGGCAATGCCAATTTGAAAATCTTGAAAATAATCCCTTTTCGATAAACTGACAATGCAATACGATTTTCATTTTTCTTTACAGTGCTAATGAATTTTTAAATGGATTCAGTGAATGACATGTATAGTGGATCACAATTGATCAATTCAAAATCGAAGACGAATTTTATTTCACAAATGAATCTGATGAATTTTCAAGTACCTAAGTCCAATTTCAATTTCAATTGGTTCATAAGTCTCAATTTCAAATATTGTGGTGAAAGAATATTCAATTCAAAATGGATACTTACATCTGAATCTGCTCCTTTATCTGCCCCAGGACAAGTGAACGAGACATATTCATGGCATCTCTTATGAACGACATAACTGCAAACTGGAGAATATTATCGATTGAAAAACCAATATCACTTGAATTTAACTTGTAATGATGCCATATAAGAAACAGAATTTGTTGTATACAGGGTGTTCCTGAAAGACATGCTTATATTTGAATGGATGATTCTTTGACACATTTTGAGAAAAAAACTTCCTATAAACGTATGTCCTAAAAGTCTTAACTTTTGAGATACAGTCTGATACAATTTTGAAAAAAAACTGTTTTTTGATAATAACTGAAATAATGTTCTAGACATCTAGAAAATTTTTTACATGTCTTCTATGCATCAAGTCCCCTTTTGTGATGTACGAATTTTTTTATTTTCTTTACCAGTGGCGATTCTTTTCAAAATTTTATCACCATGTGAGACTTTTAGGACATACGTTTATAGGAAGTTTTTTTCTTGTAATGGGCCAAAGAATAACCCCTTCGAATATCAGCATGTCTTTAAGGAACACCCTGTATAATTTTAAATAAGTTGTTGATATTTGTATCCCAAAAAACTTGTTCTCCGAGTTTTTCCTTTTTTTTGTTTATTTCTAATCTATGGGCAACTAGCTGTTTAGGTATAATTTTGTAGGACATTCGTTTTGTATCTGTTGTTGTAGTTAGTTATTCTCAGGATATAAAATAAAAGAGTTCAATATCGTTGCTACGTTTTTTACTATTAATAACAGGTTATGGGCCCAGACGATTTCTGGTGTTGCTTTGTTTTTTGATATAAGTAAAAAACAGTTGTGTAGTTCGATAGTTACTTGGACAGTACTTTTTGGAGAAAAATGGCAGTGAATTATCTAACCAGTGTGCCAAAGTTAATTGGCAGGGATAATTACGACGAGTGGTCTTTCGCAGTTGAAAATGTGCTAGTACTAGAAGGACTCAGTAGTTGTATTGAAGGCACTGAAACAGACACTACGTTGATAGCCAAAGCAAAAGCAAAATTGGTGTTAACCATCGATCCATCCTTGTATCCTCACGTTAAAGATGTAACCACAGCAAAGGAAATATGGACCAACTTGAAGAACCTATATGATGATAGCGGTTTTACAAGAAAAATAGGGCTCCTCCGAACATTGATATCGGCAAGATTAGAAAACCACGACTCGATGGAATCCTACATCAATCAGGTAGTCGAGACTTCCCAAAAACTGAGAAGGACGGGTTTCAAAATCAACGAAGAATGGATAGGGTCACTTTTGTTGGCAGGACTTCCAGAACGCTTCGCTCCGATGATCATGGCCGTGGAACATTCTGGTATAAAAATCGCAACAGATTCCATTAAAACAAAATTACTGGACATGCAAGTAGGTGGCTCTACTAGTAGCGGCGCTTTTGTTGCAAATTCAAGGAATCGGCGTTATCCACCCAAACAAAACTACAAAGGTACGTCAAGAGATGGCAGCAGCGACAACCAATCAGCACCATCTAAAGGAAGTTCAACTGGAGGTTATGTGCATTATGACAGAAATAAGTCAGGCAAAGACAAAAATAATGTGACATGTTTCAAATGTAAGCAACGTGGACATTATGTTTCCCAATGTCCAACAAAAATGAACAGCAATTTTAATGCAGTGTTCACAATGGGAGATTTCAAAAATTCAGACTGGTACATAGACAGTGGTGCAAGCATTCACTTGACTGCACGAAAAGAATGGTTGATAAATGTTAGAGGACCAGATCTACCAGAGATTGTAGTGGCTAACAAGTCAAAAATTCCAGTAGAGAGTGCAGGTGATGTTAATATCAGATCTATGGTGAATAATTCTGAATACAATATACTGTTGAAAAATGTACAGTATGCACCAAATTTGACAACCAATTTATTGTCAGTCTCACAACTCATAAACAATGGGAACAGAATAAATTTTGATGAGAAAGGTTGCCAGATTTATAATTCTCAGAATAAGTTAGTGGCTACAGGCACATTGAAGAACAGCGTTTACCAACTCAATTGCAAAGATATGAGTTCATGTTTTTTTGCTAGAACTATAAGTAATGAGACTTGGCATAGACGCCTAGGACATTTAAATTGTGTTTACATGGAAAAATTGTGTAACTTGGTTGATGGTCTTGACTATAAAGGTCCTGTTTACATAGATAAACAAAATTGTGAAGTTTGTTGCCAGAGTAAGCAATCTCGTTTACCATTCCCTACTAGGGGTAGCCGAGCGAATGATATTTTGGAACTTATCCATAGTGATATATGTGGTCCTATGGAAACAACATCATTAGGTGGGGCAAAATACTTTCTAACCTTCATAGACGATTACACTAGAATGTGTTTTATATATTTTCTGAAGACGAAAGATCAAATGCAAGATAAGTTCAAAGAATTCAAGGCAATGGCTGAGAGGCAACAAAACAAGATCATTAAAGTACTCCGAACAGATAATGGTGGGGAGTATTGTAGTCAGGAATTTGAAAATTACCTGAAAAGACAGGGTATCATACATCAAACAACCAACAGTCATACCCCAGAACAGAATGGTATGGCAGAACGGTTCAATCGAACTCTTGTTGAAAAAGCAAAATGCTTGTTGTTTGATGAAAATATTTCCAAGTTTTTGTGGGCTGAAGCTTGTAATACAGCTTGTTACCTAAAAAATCGATCAGTGACCAGTGGTGTCCATAAAACTCCCTATGAATTGTGGACAAAGAAAAAACCCAGCCTCAACCATCTAAGAATATTTGGAAGTAAGGCTTTAGTCCATGTTCCAAAAGCCAACAGACAGAAATGGGACACAAAAGCCATACCACATATTCTTGTTGGATATGATACAGTAACCAAAGGTTATAGATGTTATAACCCAACTCTCAAAAGGGTAATTACTACCAGAGATGTCACTATAATGGAAAACATAAAGCAAACAACTATAGTCAATGTCATGAATACAGATACATCAGATTCAGTGGGGGAAGCATCTTCTTCATCACCTGAGAGGAAAGATTCTTCATTACTTGAAAAGGAAGACACTGTAGATGAGACAGATGAAACATTGTATGAAGATTCAACTGAGTATTCAGAAGCAGTTAACAGCTATGGCAGTGACGACAATCCTATGACAGAGCATAAAAACTCTGAAGTTGTGAGGCGATCACAGAGAGTCCCGAAGAAAACAAAATTCAATGATTTTGTGACATATATGACCACGGAGATAAGCTCAAATAATGTTGGAGAAATACATGATGTTCCTGTGACTATTTCTGAAGCACTTTCCAGAGCTGATGGATCTAAGTGGAAGCAGGCCATGTTGGAAGAGATCAGATCTTTCGAGGAGAACGACACCTGGGAACTAGTAGATCAACCAGAGCAGGGGGCAATAGTCGACAGCAAGTGGGTTTATAAGTTAAAGTGCAATAGTGAAAAAGACATTAGTTATCGTGCTCGTTTAGTGGCAAAGGGGTACACTCAGAGAGAGGGTATCGATTATACTGAAACATTTGCACCAGTGGTAAGGCATTCCACATTGAGGTTATTGATAGCCTTAGCAGTGCAAATTGATTTAAAAATTGTCCATATGGATGTAAAAACAGCTTTCCTTAATGGAATTTTAAAAGAAAGTGTTTACATGAAGCAACCAGAAGGTTTCATTTTGAAGGGATCAGAAAATAAAGTTTATAAACTAAAAAGGGCAGTTTATGGATTGAAACAATCCAGCCGAGCTTGGTATGAAAGAGTAGATAAAATCTTATGTAAAATAAATTATAAAAAATCTCAATATGAACCATGCTTATATGTCAAAAAGAATAATAATCTCATAACAGTGGTGGCTCTCTATGTAGACGACTTCTTTATTTTTTCCAATGATACAGTAGAGTTTAAGGATTTGGAAAAGCATTTAATCAATAATTTCAAGATCAAAAATTTAGGTAATGCTAAGCAATGTCTAGGAATGAGAATTGAACAAAATTACTCTGATAATTCAATTTCATTGGATCAGGAAAGTTATATTGATGAAATACTCAAAAAGTTCAATATGTCAGATTGTAAGAGTGTCTCCACTCCACTTGACAGTAATATTGATTTTGAGAATATTAAAGGGGAAATCTGTAATCGAAATATTCCCTATCAAAAATTAATAGGTAGCCTTATGTACCTAGCTGTACTTACTCGCCCAGATATAACATATAGTGTGAGTTTTCTTAGCCAATTTAATAACAATTACACAGAATTACATTGGCAAAGTGCAAAAAGGGTGCTTAGGTATTTGAAGGGTACAAAAAATTTCAAACTTAAATTTAGAAAGAGTACTAATTTTGAACTTGAGGGTTTTGCTGACGCTGATTGGGCTAGCAATAAAAATGACAGAAAGTCTTACAGTGGCATTGTTTTCACTTTATCTGGAGCAGCTATAAGCTGGGAAAGTAACAAGCAAAAAACTGTAGCACTCTCGAGCACTGAGGCTGAATATATAAGCCTAAGTGAAGCTGCCAAAGATGCCATATATCTGGGTAACATCTTGTCAGAGTTGATCGATTATAAGAGTGTTGTGACGGTTTTTAATGACAATCAGAGTGCTGGTAAATTAGCTATGAATCCAATTTTCCATAAAAGATCTAAACATATAGATGTTAGGCATCATTTCATTCGGGAATTGATACAGAGTAATCAGATCAATATTAATTATCTTCCTACAAATGAAATGACAGCCGATATTTTGACTAAGAGTCTGCCAACAGTAAAACATAATTTGTTTGTTAATAAATTGGGTTTAGTAACTGAGAATTAGGTTTTTTGTGATAGTGGGGGTGTTGATATTTGTATCCCAAAAAACTTGTTCTCCGAGTTTTTCCTTTTTTTTGTTTATTTCTAATCTATGGGCAACTAGCTGTTTAGGTATAATTTTGTAGGACATTCGTTTTGTATCTGTTGTTGTAGTTAGTTATTCTCAGGATATAAAATAAAAGAGTTCAATATCGTTGCTACGTTTTTTACTATTAATAACATAAGTTTGGTTGATCAGTGGTTGTTATATAGTTTCATCCTAATTTGTATTATAATGATAAATGATTAATCATTCAGGAATTGAAACAGTAATTTACCTTGACACTGATATCCTTGTTTGCCAAAACCCCTGAAACAAAAAAAATAATTGACAAGATTTCATTTTGATATGACCTCTCTAAGACTAAGACTTATGAGTTCAAATGTCGATGTCATCGGAAGTGCGGCCATATTGGACAAAACCCAATCAATACCCTCTGTATACAAAATATGTGAAATGTGTATTTCAGACCACTGCCTGTATAAATCCCATAACAAATACGATCTCAATGAGTGAATTGAATAAAAACCTACCATGACCTTATGAAATCAATATTTGGGGTCATCAATCCTTATAATGGAGTATTACTTAGCATGTACATATGTATGGCATTAAATGTAAATAAAAAGTAATTTTAGAATTTGTGGTTTCAATTACCAGGAGTGATGAACAGTGACCGTTCTAGTTTAGAAAGCACCAAAAAAGTTATAAGACCAGAATCCATTGTTCTATACTATATTCATTTGAGGAAGATTTGGTTACTAATACCATTAGTGCAAAATACAAAGTATCTAGCTGACCACTGAACTTCTAATTGGTTGAGACAGAAATTTTGGGCATCAATAATTATGGCAACACTTCACTGGGACTTCATGACGATGCCAAATCCATCAGAGAGAAAATTTGTATTCGAAAATAAAATTTCGGAGTATCGTGGAAAAAAAGAGCAGCAGCAACACTGCATTTACTGGTGAGCTGTCACAATAAATAGACTATAGAAACGATATCAAAGCCAGAGTTGATGACAATAAATTAGATAATACGTCGCTTAGATTGTCTGTACAGAAATGTTTGTAACTTTGAAACTACCAGAGTAGCAGACGAGGCGTCTTGATAAGTTTCCATAATTTATGGAAACATAATACAGCCAAGGAAATGTAAAGTATATTCACGAAACTTGCATGTCTGCTAAATAACAACATGAATAAATTTGTAACTGACATCGATATACATTGCAAATAATGCAAATTCGACCAGTTGACGCAGAACACCACTTCCAATCTGTGTTAGTATTCGACTTTGACGTTCCTTCAGTTTACGCGAAGTCAATTATCGATGTTTGATGTTGTGTATCAACGTTACGAGGCATTGATTGAATGGAGGACATCCCAGCTACCATGGCTGTGTTGAATAATCCCCAAACAGCGGTTGTTGTTCTATGGCCTTTAATAACATGAACCTCTGTCGCGAACAATGACATACTGAGTGGTACGAAGACTATACTGATTAACTCTGAACAAAGCTTACTAGATTGTGATTTGACATATGCTCCACAGCAACTGAGGTTGCTTTGATAGGCAATAGATTTATACTATGCAAGCAGAGTCTACAAAAGAGGAGATTCACAGGGAGATTTCAGATGGTGAAAACACTCTTCAATTGTTTGTGGGTCCAAAGTATCGATGGGAATTTCATGGAACAGGTCCTAGACGGATACTTATCGAATCGTCGTGAGATGGCGACACAATCGTGTTCAGTAACATTTTTTTCTTCCACGTCAGTCAGAACTGGCGGGAAATCCAAACTTCTCTAGTTCATTAACCTACTTTTGAATTTATAGTCGTTTATTTTTTGCTGTGTGGTGTTTTTTAGTAACAATGAAGTTTCGTATAGTTTGTGGACGAGCAGAAACCGTCTCTCGTCATCTTTATGGAATTCCGAAGGTAATTTGTTAGATTTCGGAGTTGGAATCAATAATTTACTTTTTCATTACTCACATAGGACGAAACCGTTCGGAAACAATGGATTCTCGCATTGGGAAAACATCTACAAGTATTTTGGAAACATCTTCTATTCAATTTTCCGACTGTATGTATATTCAGGAATGAATAAAAGATAATATTTTCACGAGAATTTGTCATTTTCAATCTGATTGACAACCAAACTGACGAGCATAAAAGTCAGCGTTGTCGCTTCTAAAATGAATAATTCACGTTTTCTGCGCCAAACAAATAGTCGCTTCCAACAGAGCCAAAGTTACATTTCTTTTTCAAAATACAATTCTACGTTCTTTTGTCCCCACAGATTCGTGAAATACTGTCGAATCAAAACTTTGTGGACAAACTACTGATGTATTTCATTGACAATTAGCAACGTTGCATTTTGCATTATTTGGCGCCGACGGTGTCGCCATCTGTGGCGATTTAAACAATCATACTTCTCGGTTCGAAAATACTCGTTTTGATCAAGAGCTTTTGGTCATGGGTCGAGATAGGGACTGGTTCCACCATATTTATAGGCATCTCAAATCAGGCAATGGGTGATCGTGAGAGTAACCAATTTCGCAAACAAAATAGTTTTTGACACTACCAGAGTACAGAACAATACACCTGAGTTGTATTTGAGTACTGCTGGCACTGCTGGACAATCTGTGAGGATATGGGTAGCTGATTCGTGAGTTTACTCTAACTGAACTTTTCGAAAACCTCACTAAAGGCAGATTGATCTGGTATACAAACGGATAAAAGACGATACAAGGTTCTGGTGCGAAAATTCATTGTCCATTTTTGAAGGAGAAGCGCTTGGCGAACACACTTCAGTGTTTCAGGCAGGAATTCTTTCAATTCTTCTTCAACAAAAACAAGCATAGCAAAAACTGTGCTATCCTCATATGATTTCTATTCAAAATGAAATGTTATCTGTGAAATATAAAGCAAGTTTATCTTGTAGACACATCCTGTGTCTCATCGTTGAATCCTGGACTGACATCCGAACATCGAACGCAATATTAAATTGTTATCATTCTGAGTAACCCCATTTCAAGTGTCACCATTGCATTTCATATAAAGAGAAGAGCTATTCGTTCGTGAAAATCCATTAAAGGAAGGCGCACCACTGTTCTGGATGCAAACCCATCACAATAACCATTGTCTAGGAGTCTACGCGGACCAAAGTTGATATTCCAGTTACTACAATGATACGTTAGGTTTTCATGTAATGATAATAATGATGAACTGAACTTTTCGAAAACCTCACTAAAGGCAGATTGATCTGGTATACAAACGGATAAAAGACGATACAAGGTTCTGGTGCGAAAATTCATTGTCCATTTTTGAAGGAGAAGCGCTTGGCGAACACACTTCAGTGTTTCAGGCAGGAATTCTTTCAATTCTTCTTCAACAAAAACAAGCATAGCAAAAACTGTGCTATCCTCATATGATTTCTATTCAAAATGAAATGTTATCTGTGAAATATAAAGCAAGTTTATCTTGTAGACACATCCTGTGTCTCATCGTTGAATCCTGGACTGACATCCGAACATCGAACGCAATATTAAATTGTTATCATTCTGAGTAACCCCATTTCAAGTGTCACCATTGCATTTCATATAAAGAGAAGAGCTATTCGTTCGTGAAAATCCATTAAAGGAAGGCGCACCACTGTTCTGGATGCAAACCCATCACAATAACCATTGTCTAGGAGTCTACGCGGACCAAAGTTGATATTCCAGTTACTACAATGATACGTTAGGTTTTCATGTAATGATAATAATGATGATGTATTCTTCACCGAAAGTGGTGGCTTTCATACCAAAAAATAATGAACATTCACTGTACTATTAGGACATTTTAGAAACGATTTTCAGTGAAGAATCTCGGCCAGAAAAATATACACAATGCTCATTTATATTGGCTGATCCATGATGAATGGCCTCAAAAACGTTGGCATGGGTACAAAGTCATGATATGAAGTATGAATTTCAGCTAGAGACTTTTATTTAGCAGTAAAATCCACCATATATCTTCTTAATTACAGAAACAACTATTGATGTGAACGATAGGACCTGTCAGATTTTTGAAATCGACCTTTGGTCAAGTAGCTCTGTGCCGTCACCATGGTAACTTGATACAAACAGTGGTCGTCAAACAACTGCGAGTAAATAAAACAGGCGATATTTGTATTATCTGAGTATGTAGCAACGTGCAATGTGTTCATGGATTGGCTCAAGAAACAGGAAAAAGCGAGAGTTTTGTTATGTTAGAGATGTTGCCAAACCAACTTGAATAATGCTGTTTCTGTCACTCAAAATCATCAAAAGTCAGAACTGAAACCACGTTTCAGAAACATTTTCACAACCTGAAATCTGTCAATGTCACAATGAATAAATGGCATGAAAACGGGAAAATATTCTGAAGAATGATGCGACCTTGAAGTTATGTGAAGGAAAAAAATCATCGAACTATGTAGTCGTATACGCTGAAGTGGAATCTGATGATTTTCCTACAAGCAGTCATTGATTTTTCAGGTAGTCGGTAACAGAATGTTAGGTTAAGTTTGCTATTCGAATTGTTTCCAATTAAAACCAATTAGAAGGTCAGTGATTAGGTAGATACTTTTTTTGCACTAATGTTGTTGAAAAATAACGAAAACTACATTTCCTGGATAATGGACGATAATGTAGATTACGATTGATTCATAAACCAATGATGTCTTACGAAAAATATAATAATTGAAAAATCCTGCGTTCCTAAAAGCCCTCACCACCCTGTATGACCACATAGTGTTTCATAATTCAATTACATTTTCCAACTCGGCCCTTCATCGATCGCCTTTGTCAATTGAATTATATAAGCGTTTTGAAAAATAGGTCATGGTTAAACCATTCGCTTAATCTGATGACATTGAAAGATTTTCCTCATGTAGAATGAATTTTCAGCAGTTGATTACTGGGTTCTTTCTTGTAACTAAACTTTTCGATAGAGTTCATTCTTTCTGGGAATATGCAAAGTGATTCTCAAGCACGCGAACCGAACGTTAGAGCCAGAATTGAAACGATCTATTCGCGCCTTTAACGTTGGTAATAATGGCAAGAGGATATTGGCAAATGTCACGCTTTCCAAGAAGTGCAAAGAAGGTTTACAGGCATGGTGGAAAATGAGGCACCAACGCGAAGATGTATCAATCAAATCTATTGGAAACAAGAAAAGTATTCGCGATACGCCATCTTGCGGACACTGTGAATAGTAATCCAGAGTAAATTCAAGCTCATGTCAGCTACAACTCTATGAAATCTGGTGAAGGTTTTTTGTTGAGCTTTTGGACCGTGTTTGGGATAACGCATCAGTCCCTTCATGGTTCTTGTGACCTTTATGGCCTGATCCAAAGGCCAAAGTTCGTTTTGAATTCCCAAGCAACTTTTGGGAAGCTTGGAGTTTACTTGGATGGACCTGATTGCTCCAAGAGTTCTTTGGTCTTTTCCTAAGACACTTGTTTTTCAGTCCAACAAGAATGAGAAAAGCAGAAACATTGTAACATTTTTCATAGTCCATCTACAAAACATCTATAACCACGCATGAATGATATATCTTTTATTATTATATTTTTTATTATATTATTTTATTTTATTATATTTTGAGAATATAATTTCAGGAGATTTTCCTGAAAGGAAAAGAGTCCTAGAACAAAGTTTTGATAGTATCCAATAAATCAACTGGCTTATAGAAAAACGTATCATCGTCAAGCCACGAATTTGAATTTATTTTGTAGCAATAAGGCATTGGCCACGTTTCTGACGTTATTCATTCTAATATGAATGGAACCCAAAGAGAATGGCAATATAGGAACTGTCGTTTATCTTCTCGCCAAGAAAAAAGATCAATGCTTGAATAATTCACACTCGATCCACGTATATCATTTCAGATGAAATATCCTCATGGTAAATGTGTTCTTTGAGGCGTAGCTCCGAGTGAATTGGTGTCATATACAGGGTCAAGAAAAAAACTTCCTATAAACGTATGTCCTAAAAGTATTAAATCTTAAGATACAGAGTGATATAGATTATTAGATGGTTGGTACTGCGATATGAAGCAATTTTAATTTACTTCAATGAAGAACAGAGCACCTGACAAGAAGAATATATATTTTGAATTCTCATTCATCTGATCTCTTAATTTGCTTTCATTTGATGTACAAACATTTAGACCCTGAAGTAAAACGATTTTTATTTTTTTCAGCGAAAACCAAGCGTCGGACAAAGAAAATCCATGAGACTAATTTTGCTCAATAATGAATGAGGAATTTGAGAGTAATTTTTAATTTGGAAGTAAGCAGTGGCGTAGTATTTTTTTCTCCAAAAATATTCAATGCAAAATCCGTACGACGCCACTGGTAGAGAAAATGAATTATTTCGTACATCACAAAATGCACCTTGATGCATAGAAGACATTTACCAAATTTTTAAAAGATAATCCCAGTTATTAGTGAAAAACGGTTTTTATTCTTCAAAAATCACCCTGTATCTCAAAAGTTAAGACTTTTACGTTTTTGGGAAGTTTTTTTTTCAAAATGTGTCAAAGAATCACTCCTTCAAATATTGTCATGTCTATAAGGAACACCCTGTATACCTATTCAACGTTGGGATATTGAGTTGATTTTTTAGAGTTCTACTTCAATGAATTTCGCTAACTTCGCTTCGTTCCAGGATTTATTATTTCTTCGAGTAATTTTGCCTTTGCATTTTTCAGGTATTCTTCAAAAAAATGCATAGATGACTTCATTTAGATGAAGCATTCGGTTCTATTTGATATATTCGGTGATAAAAGTGGCAAATTTCTCGAAAACTATACTAAATATCGAAAAACCGGTCTATATCAATTTCCATCTATTTTCTATCAACATAATATCATCAGCAAAAATCATGAAGCTTCCTTCACTCTCTGCGATTTATTATGATCGGAATCAGCATCACAGTGAACAACAAAGATTCAGCAAAGTTCAACAATCAGACAGTCTGAAACTGTTTTTTTTTTCATCTTGCGGTCGCATGAAAAGAAAAGCCCTATTTGTACAACCCTGCGGTGGATTGTTTGGGTAAGAAATAGAAACTGAAATTGAGATAAAATGTTGCAGGTTATGAGCCCCAGGAAAGGTTTTACCCGCTTTCAAACTATAAAATTTCGCTGTTCGATAGATTCCTCGTAGATAACAGTTGAAGTTGACAATAGAATGGTATTTTTATAGGAACTTCATAAGCTTAAGCTTAGAGACATAGTATATCCAATTGAGAAGAAAAATTGGAACAGGTTTGGTTCATTATTGGTTTGGAATAAACTTTCAAATGGAACACATTTTAGTTAAAGATACTTTTTCATAGGATATGAATCGAACTATACATTGTATATGTCACTGACAAGCTGTCAAAACGCTCCTCCTTGAATGCAATGCCTACTACGATAAAGCTGGTACATTTCCATTATTAATTTCCACGGATTACTGATAATCTGATATCTCTCGTATATATTGAATTTCAGTGGGAATATATAAAGAGATTCATGCAAGACAACGAATGGAAAATGCTCGCGTTGAATAAAATGCCTGTGCATTTCCAAAACAATCCAATCTTCTTATATCATTTGTTTCATTTTGTTTTTTCAGTAAAGCATCGAGTATATTCATGAATTACTCTAACCTAGGAATAATAATGTGATGAAATGTAAACTAAAGCGAAAATAAGCAATTTCGTATTTGTAGAACTCCAATAATACACTATAAAAACATCTCAATGTTTTGTAGAAACCGAATTGAAATAATTAATCGACGCATAAATTCTCGTGAAACAATTGGGAAACGAGGACAACGTGAATACACAAAAAGGTCCAATTAATTACTAAACATTGTGAAAACATGACGGTTCCAAAACAAACTAAATACCAAGAACATGTGTGAAATAAACTGATGAATATCCTAGCTAGACATACCAGTTTTCGTTGATGAATTTCGAGACGAATTTACACAGAATAACAATTCTGGCAAGGACAAGTTTAGATCTATCAACATTACAACAATTTACATCGATCCACGTTCGAAAAACTGCCATGCTTTATTAAAGTGTTGTGAAAACAAACGATTTCTTACTTTTGGTGGGAATGAGATATACTGAGTGTTTCAAATGCCATTGGAATCTCGGAAATTATGAGAGATGCAAAAATGTTTCAATTCAGCAATTTTGGAAAATTTGGAAAATCGTTAATATCTAAAATTTCGGATTTCAAAAAGAAAACCAAAATGAATTACATTTTTTCAATCATAATCTATCCTTCCATATGTTTACAACTTTCATTATTATTCAATTTTTTGTTCGTTTTTTTTATTTGTCTGTTTTGAAAATATTTTCAGGAAAAACTACTTTCGAAGAAAGAAGATATGTAATAGATCAATAAAAATAGTGTCAGTGTCAATTGAATATTAAATTGAATAATTCGAGTAGAATCAAGAAATTACAAAATGTCAAGAGAAAGAATAATAAGCGAATATTTTTTCGAAATCAACAATTTTTGGGCATCTGTCATAGGGAAATCAACTTCTGAAAAAGACTGAAATAGGAAAACAGGAAATAGGAATAATGATATAATTCTTTCAAAAATGAAGCCAGAAGGCAAAACTTTTTTTCCCGAATTTTTCCGGAACTTTCTAAATCACATATTGTCAGTCTCCAATACTCAGGCCGATTCATAATTGCTCTATGGATATTTTTATGAGTAACTTTGGTATAATAGGCAATAAATTAGCGAACATTTCATATTATAATGGCTTCATTATCCGAATTTATATTGCATTCGATTCTCTACAGTTCAAAAATAGTGGATGGCATTTTTTCATATTAACACAAACAATTTGTACAAATATAAGTGTTTCAAGTACTACTGATACCGCCTTCAGAATTGTAGAAGTAGAAAAACGATTCCCAATCGGAACTTACTTCGAGAAAAAAACTCGTATTCAAAAGTTATAGGTTATGAAAACCAGTGACGCGTTTTCCAAAGTTATCTCGACTTAATCTGAACGAGTTCAACTATATTTCTCGAAGCTTTTTCGCTTTTTCTACCACCAAGCTCCATGGATACGAAAGCTCAATCTTCTATTCGCAGTAATACGTCGAGCAGAAAATTATTTCTCAACAGGAATTGCTTTTGATTTCCAGTAAGTTCAAAGTCCACTTTGAATCAGAGTCTCGTCATGAAAAACCATCATCCGAATATAGAAAATTAAATGGAAGGAAAGGGAGTTGGGATTGGAAACATGCCTGAAGATCTCGTTGGTGCACAGGGGCGTAGTTTGCCTTCGCATAAGGGGGTTCAAGTCTCGGGTAATTCGACGCATTTGTGATTTTTTTAACGAATTGTCTGGCCCAGCATTATTTAATGAATGTTTGAGCATTATTATTATGACCATTTTGAGATTTAAAAGGTTCGAAGTTCTTGTAGATTTGCTTGCTTTTTAATACGTCTGCAGTTACGTCGCTGCTTTTCTATTTGGTCTGTGACAACAATTTTCTTGAGAGAAAAAGGAAGAATTACATCTCGACATTTATTTTCATTTCTCTTGAAAAGCTTTGCATTTCGCAACCATGTTTAGTTATTCAAATTGTTCCTTTAATGTTTAAGAATTTATCAATTCACCCAAATGTTGATATTATTTCATACAGTTTATAATATCCACAGGGTGGAAACTAGAAGAATTTCGCTTATACTAATTTTATACGTAAATAACATCCAAATTCAAATAATTCGAAAACGAAACGTGACTCTTGGGTGCAGATTTTTCAAAGCTACTGAAATAATTAATGGGAATTCAATGAGAGCGAAAAGGAAAGCCTGCATGAAATTGAGATGACATTAGAGAATATCGAAGAGTCTCTCTCTTACTCTTATAGATTTGTTCCCATACACCCAATGAATTCTTTCCGAAGCTGTATATAGAACAGTTGTGCTTCATGTCCTTTAAAGGATTTTATTTTTTATTTTTGTGGTTATTTAATCAAAGGATCGAGGTATTTCCAACATTGGTCTGAGAATATTAGGCAATCCAACAGTCTGAAATTATTATTTATCTGTTGTGAAACTAAAGAATTCGCTATTCGTTGTTTCGATTGTGGTTATGAGATAAAAAACATAAACCTCAGACAGAAATGGAGTTTTTGTATTAGCATTAAAAGTTGAAAAACCTGCGAAATGCATTCCGATCCGAGCAAATCGCCTTTCAGATCATCCCGCATTTTCGTTCGTACAAAATGGACTTCCATATCAAAATTCCAATTAAGTATATCGAGTGGGAACAGCTCATGATCCACCAATCCAATTAATGAACGGAAAGGAAACATTACACGATACGAGTTTATCACGTATTGTTCCAATTCATTCTACTACATTATCCACTTTGTGATGATTTGTCATACAGGGTAATTCAAATTTGATGCAGCAGTTCCGTCTTCGAATGAATGTGAGTGTCAAATTAGAACACTTGAATTGAATCGCCCAGTATAGGGTCATCAAAGTGACAAACCTGAAAATCGTCAAACATAGCAAATTCCTTCAAGATAAGTTATATCATATGAATAAATATATCAACCACTTCCCTTTGGATATTGTTGGGACATTTTGAATGAACTCCTCAATTTATATCAGGATTTTCAGCAAGTAACTGAAACTCAAACACAAAAAATACAAACAACCTGATGATTCAAAATATTCCTCAATATAAAATATCACTCCATACATTATTATATTTGAAAATAAAGGGGTTTCTATCGCAATGAGGGGATCAAGGAAGAAGGGGTGTTTTATGACACAGGGTGTTCCAGGATATTGAAAGACATTTTTCAGGACCCCAGAAAAATTTTCATGGAATAGATAAAGAATTTTTACATTTGGTGATCACGTGTATACGAAGCAAAGTAATGAAACCAAAAATCGAATTCGCAGTCATCAGAAAAATCATCGGGAAATGATTCGAATACATCGATCAACAATGTTCAATCTACATCAGGAAATTACCTATCGAAAAATGTGTGCATCTATTTTCATCGTTTGAAAAAACTTAGCATTGCCAGATTCACACAGTTGACGATGACGAAAAATTGAAATCATTTGTTTCATCAGGTTTGATATCGAAGAGGAAATCATCAATTTGTTCCTCCTAATATTCAGTATTGTTTTAATGAAGGTAAAAGTAGAATGAATACAGTAGATATGGGAAGAAAATGAAGAAAGAAACTTCGAATGAGACTCATGTTGACAGAAATGTAATAGCACAGGATTGAATGATTTTTCTGAATTATTCACCAATAGTGGATCCAGAGAGAGGGATAAGCATAACTGAATATTACAGTTCATAAAACGAGAAGTATAGCGGGTGTAACAGGATCATGGTATACCCCATTTTTCTCGTTTATTTTTCGAACAAAAAAATTTCAAATTTGGGGTACCCTATATACAAAATAAACAGCAACTTTTGACAAAATAATTTTTTTCCATTTCCGGTTTCGCCGGAAATACTTGTAACTTTTGATTTTCAAACAGAACACCCTTAGTTTCATTACATTGTCGGATTCTGTACAATTTTCTGAACTCAATCATACCAAGCAAGTGACATCTTGAATGTCAATATTTTTTAAATATTTTTTTTATTTTCTGATTTTCTTTTAGCTTCGGGTTTTATTGTATTTATCCCACAACGTAATAAGGTGAATTAATGATCATGGTACCACGATACCAATATGGTTCTATTTGAAAAAACTGAGTTTTGGTCCAAAAACTATTTTCATATCATTGCTTTGATCATAAATCATGTAATCCAGTATTTTTGATGATATTGAGAGTTTTTTGGACTACACGTGTTATTTTCAATAAATCGAAACCATAATAGAACACTTCGAATGAAAAATAAAAAATATTTTGAAAAATACTGACATCCAAAATGTCACTTAGTATCGTTGAATTCAGGAAAGTGTACGATATTCAGAAATACAATAAAATTCATGGTTTCTCGTTTGAAAATCAAAAAATGTACTTTCAGCGAAACGAAAAGTGAAAAAAAAATCATTTCGATGTCGAATGTTGTTGTTTATCATATGTGAAGGATATCACGAGTTTTAAATTTTTAAATTGAAATCTAAAGGAGAAAAGTGGGGTATACCATGATCCTGTTACACACGGTACATGGAAAACAACAATGGTCCAAGTACGGAGCCTTGTGGTACTCCAAACATGAGATATTGACTATTACCAACCACATACATTTTCTATGTGTTTCTTCTGAATTTTAACATGCCCATATTTGTGCTGGTAAGTACATTTCAACGTAGAATACATCGTGACCATTCTCTTCCAATTCATGAATGAGCTTTCTACCTGTCAACTGTCAGCGCCAGCTCGAAAAATCAATTATCGCGGGGACCTCATAAATCTCGCCCTCGCAACACGCAGAACGTCTAAAAAATTACCCACCAAATGAAATCCTTGCAGTGCGAGCAGAACGTCGGCTGTTTAAAGAATCTCGGGATAAAGTGATGGTCCTTGATGTTGTAGACGTTCTTCTTCTTCAGCGCCCCCTTCCGACCACGCAACTTCAAGCCGAACTTGGTGTTCATGTCGTTGGTGTCCTCCACCATGTTGTCCTCTTCCGCCATGGCTGGAGTCTCGCTCGATGCTCCGACAACGACGAAAACGATGATTACGCGACGTACATTGGCTCTCAATGACGGCAACACACTACGCGGCGCTGAATGTCAATAGTCGCGAACTGCTGAGGGTATATTTAGACTCAGGTGCAACAGTTGAATGAAAAGTGGCGTACGATGAGAAGCGCGCGGCTCTCTCGCCTGTGGTGCGTTGGATGCGGTGTTGCCGGCGTTTTTCAATGCCAAATTGATAATTTTCAATAATTAATTTGAAAAAATCATAGGTCGTTGTATAGTGATTTGAATTATCTTTGTCGGCAATGGGGAAGACCACTAAGTGGTGAAATCCTTCCAAACCCCTCTTAATCGATGAATAATGATATTAGTTCAGTATGTAGCCAATATCAAGGATCAAAATCGAAGCAAATAGATTCTACAGCGTTTTGAAATCAGCATTTTCTTTCAAAATTCAAAAACGCCAGAAATAAGTGGGTGGTGCTATGAGCGATGACGTTCTACACCCTAAGTCTATCTTTGTCTGTTTCCATACATCTTTTGCTCACACCATGTGCAATGTTGTCAAGTTTACTTGTGGACGACTCCTTATTCCTTCCAAAATATTTTCTCCAAAACGTATCGATAAGTGATAACTACATCATTTCGTGATAATTTGTGGAAAAAATATCATTTATATTGTATTATTCTACATCTTTCATTCCGTGAATAAGTTGTGGTATTTTGGTGCGGCAACACTGCAAGATTTATCATGGAACAATTATCTATGATTGGTCAGCTCAAGGTGGATGGGCGTGTAGGGTTAAGCACGTCACACTGCGTTACACCAATGAGAGCAACCTTTGAAAATGGCGCATGAAATTGTATGTTTGAAATCAATTCCGTCTATTCTATTATTTATTCATGATGTAGATCGAATAAAAAATAAAGAAAAATAATGAATGATAGTTTTTGGACACATAGAACACGATTATGCTGTTTTGAAAAAAATGTGATCTCCCCCATTTCGAAAAATGTCGTTAAAAAAAAATACATTTTATACATGCGAGTGGTCGTTCTTTAGAACGTTGCCATTCAAAAACTTTTCAATATGAGACCTGACCGCTTTCACAGGATATTTTTGAAAATATAAACTAGGTATAGAATAAAGCAACAAAATTACTTTTTGAAAGTGTCACAGCGGCGAACCCCTCTATACGTACAAATAAGGCATGTTTTTGAGAATTTTTTGAGACGATACGGCATGGTTGATATTTTTCTTTCGAAAGTAATGCTACATCAAACTGTAAATTCTGACATAAAACAACGTATCAGTATCAAAAATTGATCTCAAAAAACTCAATACATTTATCAAAATACCAATGGTTCAATTTAAAAAAGTATGTTAGATTCGCTCGGGAAAAACAAATCACCCTGTATACTCTGAAATAATGTTTGAATGTGCACCTTGGATAACCTCATCATCTTGTGATTAGATATTTGTCAATTGTAATAGGGGATTTTTTGTACTTTACCACACTAATTAACCACCCTGTATAGTGCACAAAAAATGCACTGAAAAGTGATCCTATTGAATGAAATTCATGAAACGTGTTACTTGAAAAACGATCATTCAGGTATAGTTCACACTTTAAACACGTTGACATCCTGAAATTTCCGGAACTTTGGCAACGGTGCTTGAAGAAAACCGAAGCCACAGTTTCCACTGTTGCGCAATCGCAGTGAACATACGCAAGCAATCGTTGGGATGTACGATATGACTCCGTTTCAGAGGCAACTTCGCACCGCTGTAAGCCCTGAAAGGTTTCCGAATGAAGCAACGCTGATTTTTCAGGTGCCGCAGGTCAACTCTGCGAGAGATGTGAATTATAAATGTGTGTCCTAGTTTACAACGAATTCTTTCTTTGTAGACGTATCTTTTTAGACGGAGAAGAATTCGAGGAAAATCGCTGCAACAACTTGTTTATTGAAAATTTAATCAAATAATGATTTACGAGCGTCTCTTGTGTTTTTTCTGGAAATAAACCAGTTCGCAATAACATATTCAACATATTTTTTGCCCAAAATCTGCTTGTCAAAGCTTCATACATACCCTAACGTTAAATACATACAGGGTGGCCCAACGAAAACGTACTGGAAGGTATAACAAATAAGAGATTTCATCGAGAAACTAGCTGGAATCAACAAAAACAGAAAAAGCGAATTGTTTTTAAGAAAATATTCTCAACATTAACTTCAACAAAACGGTAAGTTTTTAAGCGAAATCGATTTACTTTTTAGTATTTTTTGAGAAATGCACTAGCGATATTTTAAAGGTCCATATCTTTACAACTAGTAGACGGAATTTCAAAAATAAGAAAGCAATGTATAGGGAATCAAAAGGGCTTTTCAACGAGGTATCATTTGACCCCCATTTCCATTTGAAAAAATTTTGGGGATGCTACCCCTGCTTGGGAGGGTAAAGTTTGGGCTATACTTGTTGCGTCGAAAATCGTCCCCCTTATATACAAAGTCGACGTGTTTCAGGATTTTCTCGATAAAATCTCTTCCTGGTAGTTATACCTTCCGGTACGTTTTCGTTGGGCCACCCTGTATAACCAAACACATATATGTGTGTGCGAAATATATCTCGCAATGAAAACGAACAAGGTAATAGGTAGAGATATAGGTAACACCATTCATAATCTTGTTAAAATTTAAAGCTGCTTCGTTCGAAAATGGGTCGAAATGTGATACCTTTATCTATCGAGAAAATGGATTTCTTGCAGAATAGGCAGATCAGGCTCAGGTCAACTCCAAAGTTGTCTGGGATTGCTCAAAAACCTCACTAGAGGTGGACAGTAAACACATATTGAAGAGATTAAAGGCTGAAGTAAGAAAAATGTTCATGACACATGATATAGAAACTTCCGAACTTTATTATCAGCCTCAGTGAAAACCGGAAGTGAGTGGCGGTTTATTATCGATGATTTCTTGTTCGTGGATATCAGAGATGAGCAACTGGAAGACTTACGTGGACATACATCTATCGTTACAACTCGAACATAAGAAAATAAAAAATATAAATACAGCGATCTTGTTTCATTTTCATTATACACAACGTAGCTTAAAAAATCTGAATATAGATGGCGTCAAGGATCCTGAATGAACACGTCGTTTTTTATTAATACTATGCAAAATTAAATAAATAACAATAACCCTCAATTCTTGTGAAACATACATAATACATATACAGGGTGTTCCTCAAAGACATGCTAATATTTGAAGAGGTTATTCTTTGATACATTTTAAGAAAAAAAAAATCCCAAGTCTTAACTTTTGAGATACAGAGTGATAAAATTTTGAAAAAAAAAACGCCACTGGTAGAGAGAATGAAAAGTTTCGTACATCACATAGAAAACGTACCAAATTTTCAAAAGATGTCTAGAATATTATCTCAATTATTATTGAAAAACACTTTTTAATTCAATTCTTGAAAAAAATAATTAACATATCTACTCATTCAAGTAAGATAAAGTCTTAATAATTGAAAATAAAAATAATGAAAATGAAAGATTTCTATCATTTATTATTTTTATAAATACAAATAGTTGTTGACCACATGACATTATGAAACAATTGAAAGACATCACATGTTAGAAAAGATTCAATGATGGAATCATTGAAAAAAATATTAATGAAGAAATGAAGTCTTAGATACTTGATTTTCCATGTAATAAACATGCAATAAATTTTAATTGTCAAATCACTCACTTGAAAATATTTACTTGAAGCATAACAACATTGGAATAACATTATCAGCAGTATTTTAGCAAAGTGAAATCGTGGGGAAAGATGATTTTTTTGTTCCTACTATTTTTTAGAAATACGTTGACGACTTTTATTCTCACATCAACATGGATGAGCTTAACTTTTTGTGAGTTTACTGGACAACCAAGAATTGAAATGGTGAGTTTCATTTCCCGTTTATTGAATTTTAATTTTAATTCGGTTTTCACTAAATTATACATTCCTGTCTCGAATTGACCAATATAGTCTAATCCTTTGAAAAAACTCAGTATAGAGCAAATAACCATGTTACAAATATCGGAGAATATACAAAATACGACGATTGAGCGCAACATCGCTTATACAAATGTTGTTGGTTAAAGAGATACAATGCGTTCAAATTTTATCTTTTTTTTAATAGCTTCGACAGTTTTTATGATATCGGTTTCTCTGATACTAGAAAACTAACTATTTGCTTATCTGACAGCAACCTACTTGTTTTTTCTTGATAAAATTATTTGAATTTATTTGTGACTTCAATACTTAAAATCGGGTTTATCGTAAAAAGTGTTAGGTTTTGATCGAAAATGTTGATTCTTGACGGACAAAAAAGTTGTGCGTATTTTTGAATAATTGTGAGCGGGTAACTGGCGCCCTCTGAGGACTACGTTGATACTGATGAAATATTCTTGTTTGCCGTCCTAAAAACCCCCAATGTACCAATTCTTGAACCGATCCCATGAAAACTGTCGAAGCTATTGAGAAATTGGCAAATAAAATTTTAACTTTGAACGCACTGTATCTTTTTAACCATCAACATTTATATAATATGTGTTCTAGTTAGGAATGGCATACAAAGCTGGATACTCCATCGAAAAACACGAAGTTGTTACAGAAGATGGATACATCTTAGACATCTTCAGACTACCACCGAGATGTTTGAATAAAAACAACTGCAAAACGAGAGAAAACAATGAGCCGGTATTAATAATGCACGGTCTTTTTTGCACAAGCGAGGTCTATGTGATGTCCGGCAACAACTCGTTGGGTTTTTTTCTCAAAGATAGGGGTTATGACGTATGGTTAGGCAACTCCAGAGGAAACTGGCATGCGAGAAAACACACGACTTTGGATCCTGATACAGACGCGGACTATTGGAAATTCACGTGGGTATAGTATGCCAAGTAGGTCTTTTATAATGAAACAGCGACTCTGTAGGATGACAGGTGATTCATTGGGAAATGGGCATACTGTGAGGGTAGGTAGAGGTCGCCTAGCTGGTTCTGAAAAACCTCCATATGATGGGTCTAGCGCCCTGTATAAGCGAGATACAGAGTGTTTTATGTATTCCTCCTATTTCTTCAATGGCCCATAACTTACGATCCGCATTGTATATTTCATTCATTTTTACAACATAAGCTCATCATCCTGTATGCTACCGAATACCAAATAAATGAAACTAATAATCCAGGTACGGACTTGAAAAAATTAAAGGAATTTTATCAGTTCAATATAACACCCTGTATAACGAAATTTTGAGAATTCGTTTGCAGATATAAAGGAACAAAAAAAAATATTCCAAAATAAATGTGTTAGGTAAAATTTTTTTTCGTTGAAAAGGTGGCACAAAATTCTAAAAAATACCTTTTGCCCATTTCCCAATGAATCACCCAGTATAAAAACGCTCGGATATTTCAGCACTTATTAAAGTCGTGTCTCCTTAGAGGAGAACTGAGCATGACCAATGAGTCAATTACAAACATACAAATGAAACTAATATAAGCGTGTTGAAAATGTGCTTGTTTTCATCTAGATGGCACGAAATGGGAAAATATGATTTAGCAGCCATGATAGATTACATTCTCGGTGTGACCGGAAGAGAAAAAATATCGTATATCGGCCATTCGCAAGGATGTGCGATATTCTATGTGTTGTGCTCAGAAAAGCCAGAATATAACAAGAAAGTGAATATCCATATTTCACTTGCACCAGCAACTTTTTTGAAATATAGCAGGCAGCCATTTTTCAGATTGTTCGTACCATTTTTGGACCACTTGAAGGTGAGCATAAAAGAATTACGAAATATTAATGGTTATATACAGTTAGAAGCCCGAAAAAAAACGAATTTTCCAGAATTTTTTCTGAGAAAACTTTAAAAATTATTGATCTTATAATTGGTACACATATCATGGTATCTTCTAACAGTATTATAAGACTTAGTATTAGAAAAAATATTTAGTCGGAAAGGAGCTACAACTGTATATAACCCCTCAAGACAACACAACATTAAATTAGGTGATTTGTATATTTCATATCAAAGATGCTACACATTCATTTAAATTTTATTTGTGTTCTCGGAAATTGCATGTACAATTTCGTGAATTTACAAGGCGAATTTCGATGATAAAACACTTCGAGAATTGTGCATAGTAATAAATATCTTCACGTTACATTTCAGGCTATTCCTGATTATTTGAGGGTGTATGAGTTAGTACCAATTTTCCAGAATCGCCGAATGTATACCATCGCCAAAACTTTATGTGATAGCGATAACAAAGTACTTCTTGGTATTTGCAAGTCCCTAATGGATCTACTTTCAGATACTAATGGTAATAATATCGATATTGTAAGTGAATATTTAATAATCTACTCGCTAAAACTAAATATTTCCTCTGCTTGGAACCTTCAGATTGAAACACACTGTATATCATCAAGGGAAGCTCTCAAGATCTGCTTCCAATGTGTAATATTTGAATTCTTGAGTTGTTTACTTAAAAATTCATGAAAAAGTTAGTTTTATTGTATAAACATTCCCAAAACTCAATTTCCAATGTTTAGAAAAAATTAATGGTGTATTTTTTCCAGAATTTTCTTCCACAACTTGTCGAAGTGATACCAGGAGGAACTTGTCTTTATCAACTGTTACATTTTCTGCAAAACATTGTTCAAGGTGAGACTAACTTTTTCATGCTTCTCATTTTTTCGTTTTATTTTTGACAATTATTACATATTTCAAATCAAAATGTTATCATAATTCCAGAAAATTTCGAGCAATACGATTGGGGACCAGAAATCAACTTGAAGAAATACAATTCGAAATATCCCAGACCATATAATCTCAGTTTGGTAACTCCACCAGTGGCTGTATATTACGGTCCAAATGATTATGAAGTGGATCCTCAGGTAAATACATCCATTTTTTTCCTTTTCTTGGAGATATGAGCACTCGAGGACTGTTTGTGAAATGGATTTCGAATAAATTATGGCTACGTCTTCACTTTTTTCAGGATACAAAAATGCTGGCGCTTTCAATACCAAATCTAGTGGATTTTTATGGAGTTCCCAATGAAAAATGGTCGCACGTGGATTTCCT
The DNA here is from genome assembly GCA_037013635.1 of Plagiodera versicolora. Classification (NCBI taxonomy): domain Eukaryota; kingdom Metazoa; phylum Arthropoda; class Insecta; order Coleoptera; family Chrysomelidae; genus Plagiodera; species Plagiodera versicolora. The sequence goes on from CM072990.1 coordinate 538,214, forward strand.
GTATGGACAAGACATAATTTCTTTGGTTTACAAGAGGATGGTCGCAACTTTAAATGAATTTACACCACGTTCAAGAAAAAGCATAAGAAGTGTGAAGAAAACTCCTGAAAAACTATGTTCCCCGTTTTCATCTGCAAGTCCTTGAAAACATTAAGTATACAGGGTGATATTCAAAACTTTCGAATATTTCATTATACTAGAACGAAATCACGTCAAAAGGCCAACTAGTCATAAATGTACAGGGTATTCCATTCAAAAAATAAAGGCATTTTCCTCAGATGTTTTCAACATTTGTTTTTGGTGACGTATGTATAGTGAACAAAAAGAACTACTTGAATTGAACTACTAATGTGAGGTAAAAAAACTTTATACAAACTATTGTTTTGAACAAATCATTATGTCAATTGAAAGATAAAACACGTGTACAGTATTCATTAACTATCACTTTGACCGATGACCAAATATAACTTGAAAACTATGTAATACATACTGGTTTGAATGAGTTATTGAGTACTTAGTAAAATGTCTAAATAATTAAGATTGATGAGTAGACTGCGTGTTTTAACAATAGGTACTTAATATTGATTCGTTGAATTCATGTTTTTTATGTTGGAAAAAAATATTTTTTGAGAAAAAAAAATTAGGTAACTGTACCAGAATTTATTATATCTTTGAAACTCAACATCAGCCAAACTCGAAATTGTTATCAACAAAACAATTTTATGACTGATATTCAATTCCGATTTTTTTTTGCAAATTTACTTCTTCAACACTGTCATATGAATGAGTTATTGATGCAAGATTCAGTTTTTGAATATCATTTTATGATTATCAAACCAACATCTTCCAACATTTCTGGGTCAACAATAGTATAGAATGAATTTTACATTACCCTGTATACTAACATTTAATTTTCATAACCTTGATATTTCGATATGAGCAAGGAAAATATCTATTTTGCATGTTCTAGTTGAGTTTCATAGTCCTCATTATAATATGAAATCCCGGCTGACAATATTCATTTAGCTTATATTAACGAAGTACATACAGAACATTTCTTTATCATTACATTATGTTTAATTGTAAAATTATTGTTTTGTCATGGATTTCCATGAGTTTAGTTTTCTGTGAATTCACTGGGGAACCAAAAACTGAGATTGTGAGTATACAGCACCTGAAAAATTTAGATGAATTTTTCGCTCTCACGGATGCTACTGACATCTCATCACCTGATCATTTGAATCTGAAATTATGAAATCTTTGAAAAATTGAGAGTTATCTTACAGTTTCTGTTGTATAACTTCAATATATTCCACAATAAATAAATTGATAAATAAATGAATATTTCATTGAATCAGTCAAAGTATGAAATTGACATTTCAATAAAGGGCCATTATCAATTAATCTATTATTTATAACAATATCACCAATTTCATCGATGCACTTGTTCTAATACTTAATTATTTCTGGAACAGTTGTGATATCAAACTAATACGAAAGTAGTAGTCCATGCTCAAAGTGGAAGACCAAGTTTATTGAAAAAAAGACGACTTTGTGTGTGTGTGTTTTTTTTTCAATAATCAAACTAATCTTCAAAATCTTCAGATAGAAATTGCTACCAAAGCTGGCTACCCAGTTGAGAAGCACGAGATCGTAACAGAAGATGGTTACATCCTAAACATGTTCAGAATTCCGCATAGATGCTCGAATATTGAAAGCTGTGAAACAGTAAAAAATGAGCCACTTTTGGTAATGCACGGCCTTGGAGGCACTGCGGAAACGTATGTAGTACCTGACAATAAATCATTGGGATTCTACCTCCACGATAGGGGTTATGACGTATGGTTGGGTAATTCCAGAGGAACGTGGCAATCCAGGAAACACAAAACTTTGAACCCTGATACCGATAAAGAGTTCTGGAAATTCACGTTAGTATCAGGAGAGAATATGAAATTATCATTTCGAGATCAATAATTGAATCATTATACAGGGCCTTGCCTAGCCAAGGGTACAACATTCATAATTTCATTAATAAATCAAATCTGTCAAATCATCTGTGAGTGGTAATTAAACTGGAAAATCAGGATACTTCGATTTGAATGTATAGTTAATTGTCTGTGAACTTTAGTACAGTGTTATTTCGATTCATACATTTATGGAGATCTTGGAATTTTTATGGAATATTGTACTCTACTCACGTTCAATGTTTTATACCTAGATGGCATGAAATGGGCAAATACGACCTACCAGCAATGATAGACCATATTCTCACAGTGACAAAAAAAGAAAAAATATCATACATTGGCCACTCGCAAGGTTCCACCATTTTCTATGTATTATGCTCAGAACGGCCAGAATACAACGATAAACTGAAAATTCACATTTCATTAGCTCCTGGGACATTTCTGGGTAACACAAAGAACCCTTTCTTCAAATTATTCCCTCCATTTTTCCATATCGTCAAGGTAAATGTAAAGACGGAAGTGTGTTGTGTTTGAACCCTAGGACTTCATTTTTATTATAGGATCTTCCTGATTATTTGAATGTGTTTGAGGTGGAAGCAATCTTCAGAAACAGACAACTATACTCTTTGGCCAAAACATTCTGTGTGAGCTATAACGAGATACTTCTCAATATCTGTAAGCTTGCTGTAGACACTTTCGTGGACAGTTTTGGTAATAACATTGATAAAGTGAGTAGATTCAACAAAATATTTGAAGCTCAAAATTGATGCTCTTTTGATTCTTTAAATTCTGAAAATATCAATAAAAGTTTTTTTTTAGTATATCTTACCCCAATTAATAGACATTGCACCAGGAGGCGCATCCATTTATCAACTGATACACTATCTACAAAACATTGTTCTAGGTAAACGTATTTATTTTGTTGCGTGCTTCACCATTTTTTTTCTCTCAAAATTCAAAGCTCGTGCGGGCTCATTGTCCCAATTGAGAAGATATCCGTTTGACTTTGACAGGGGTCGTCATCAAGAAATAATATCGATTTTACACCGAAATGAAGAAGAAACAATTCTCAATGAAATCTGCTGGCAAAGTTTTCGTATCAAATGGGTAGATGAAGAAAATATTAATTTAGTCATGATTTTAGGTGAAGTTTTCAATGATCAAATGTATCAGATCCATTTTATTATAATCTTTTATTTCCCATGAGAATGGCGTCAAATTTTCTCAATAGTCTTCAACATCAGAAACATTTCAAGCTATCGCATTTCCAGGTAATTTTGTACAATACAATTGGAGTGAAGAAATTAACTTGAAAAAATACAATTCCAAATACCCGACTCCTTATAATCTCAGCAAGATAACAACACCTGTGGTGATATATCATGGTCCAAATGATTGTATAATAGTTCCAAAGGTAAAAAATACTGAATCGAACTTGAAGACGAACAGAAGACATATTGTTTATTATAACTAATCCGCTTTGGTTTCAGGATGTGAAAATATTAGCATCCATGATACCAAATTTAGTCGAGTTGTACGAAATTCCGAATAAAAAATGGTCACATTTGGATTTTGTTTACGGAAATGGTATAGTTTCTTTGGTATATGAACGGATGATGAGAACTTTGGATCAATATGCTGAAACAAATTGAACAAATTGAATTTTCACTTTAAATGTTGTGTGTGTGAAGTTATTATTTTCAAGGTGTATTCACAGTCTGTAATCAATTATAAAACCCCTCTATCAATTCTATTGATCAAATAAACCTACTTGTTTATAAAGAATTAAAAAAATACAGATATGGAAAGAAACTAGATCTGCAAAAATTCTTCAATAGAATTTAATATTCATGCAAAAATAGAATTCCATTTTTTGTGTTCTATATTGTTTCTGTTTTTCCTAACTATAAAAATCAATTGATCTCATTTGGCCCATTTCAAGTTCGAGTGTTTTTGATATGCGAATTATAAGTTGGAAAACATGAATAAATAATATGTTTCCGCTTATTCTCTTTCAAAATTTATTATAGATATTGGGCATATCTACTTCTCATTGTCATACAGGCTGGCCAATGAAAACGTACCGGAAGGTAGGGTAGAAAAACCTGAATCACGTCAATTTTGTATAGCCCAAACTTTACCCTCCTAAGCGGGGGTAGCATCCCCTAAATTTTTCAAATGGGAATGGGTCAAATGATGCCTCGTTGGAAAGCCCTTTCGATTCTCTATACATTTCTTTTTTTATTTTTGAAATTCCGTCTACTCGTTGCAATGATATGGACCTTTGAAATGTCGTTAGTTCATTTGTCAAAAAATACAAAAAGTAAATAGATTTCGCTTGAAAACTTACAGTTTTGTTAAAGGAAATGTTGAGAATATTTTCCCAAAAACAATTCGCTTTCTTTCTGTTTTTGTTGATTCCAGCTAGTTTGTCGATAAAATCCCTTCCTGGTAGTTATACCTTCCGGTACGTTTTCGTTGGGCCACCGTGTAAACCTATTTGTATCAATTTTGTTGAAAAATATCAAACGATATTGTACTAATGAATGACCTCGAAACTTATTAGTCAAAAACTTATTTCTTATATATTGATAGTTGCATAACCATAACATCTTTAATTTCAGTGGAATTCAATATACTCTTATACTTAATAAATAAGACAATAAATCATTATTTATGTTCCATCGATTAGTAGGATGATATATGGTAAAATGCTCATATTTTGAAGAGAAAAAGGTCGTTCCTAGTAGTACCTACTAATAGCAATTATCGACCGCCAATTACTGGATATCGAAAACACTCAGAAAAATAAGAAAATTAGCATATAGTTAAGTTTGTTTTGTACTAATTTATGAATAGAAATAATTATGTTATCAAACTTATCTTTTAAACTAGATTCAGGTTGATGAATATGTAGGAGACCCAAATATGTTTACCATCATTAACAAACCGATCATTATTGAGACTACTGTCGAGTTCCAACCATGGTATCATGCAGTTGGTTTTGTTTTTCATTCATATTTTCATTGGAAACTTTAACTATCGTAAATGGCATTCAAAATTCCGAATTATATGTGAGTATGTATGAAACTTTAAATCGAAAATATTGCATCAATTTATGACATCATTGTTGATAAATTAAACCTTATCTGTCACACTCAAAGTAATGAATTGATTGAAAAAACTATCAATGCCGGTATACCACAAAACTCTAACTTAGCACCAAGACTAAGTTAAACTTCTATTTTTTCAAAACTCTACATCTGCTTCGAGTTGTGAAGAAGTTATACTTCCAGATTGAATTAGCAAGAAGTAGAGGTTATCCGATAGAAACTCACGAAGTCGAAACGGAAGATGGTTACCTCCTAACTGTGTTCAGAATACCATATGGTAAAGATCCAGCTAATGATGGTACTCCTAATCGATATCCAGTTTTATCGCAACATGGTATTTTCGGTTGCGGGGAGAATGTATTCTGGTTGAACAAATCTCTGAGTTATGCATTAGCTGATCATGGATATGACGTTTGGTCGATGAATGTAAGGGGATCGTGGCATTCGATAAAGCACAAAACGCTCGATCCCCTTAAGGATGATGCCTACTGGCGTTTTACGTGAGTATTGCATAAACAAGCCCATTTTATGAAATGATAAGGTGAAATTCGTTCAGAATTCGTGAATTTCACATTTATGGGGTCATTTCAAATATCAATAATAATCATAAAATGAATATGAACAAATCGAATGTCTTCTTCCATATTAGGAAAAATGCAGAGAATTAAATTATTCTAGTTGGCACGAAATAGGGATCTACGACATACCAGCTACAATAGATTATATTTTGAACTACACCGGAGCAAAAAATTTATCCTACATAGGACATTCCCAAGGAGCCACTACCATGTTTGTGATGGGTGCTTTTAGACCAGAATATAACCAAAAAGTCAATGGAGTAGTGGCAATGGGTCCATCTACTGTAATGATTAATCCAAGACATATTTACATCAAGATTCTTGTACCATTTTACAAACTTTTCAAGGTGAAAGAGATCACATATTCAAAAGGGGTTTATAATGAACCAACCTTCTTTATTTTTCGATACAGTTAATAATTATGCAATAATTTAATCATCAGTACAATTTTTTATCAGGATTGAAAAGAATATTAAAGCAGCACGTAACTTTCCGTTTGGTTATGTTCAAGGTGATTGGCAATATTTTGAATATCCAGAAGTTTCCTCCATTGATCTCTAACAGCCAAATGCATGCAATCAGTCACTTTTTATGTGGAGAAAGGTACAGTTTTCATCGAATGTGCAAATTTTTTATTGCTGATTCAATTGGAGACGATCAATATGACATAGTAAGTCATAAGAATGTTAGCATTGGCATTTCAGGAGCTACTATTCTTATCAAGTAAACGGCATTTGACTATGTTTTAGAGTTATCTACCAATAACATCACAGCTCACACCGTCAACGTGTTCTTTTCATCAACTAATACATTATGGACAAACTATTTACAATAGTGAGTTAATAACAATTTGAATACGATGGAATAATATTGGACTCGATAATTTCGGTCTTAATCTCACACGAACGTGAACCTAACCTTCAATAGCATTATTACTTCCTCTGTTTTTTGATCATAATATTCTCGATATGTTATATTAAAGAACTGTGATTACTCCTAATGGTTAAATTATGCTTTTATGTAATTTATAGGATTGTTAAATTTCAAAATAACTATCAATGCACTATTTCATTATTTTTTTTAGGAAAATTCGAAACATTCGATTGGGGAAATGCTGAGGAAAATATTCGTAGATATGGCTCAGAAAAACCAATTGAATATAACGTCACGAATATAATTTTCAAAGTTGCTCTGTATTTAGCACCAAATGACGTTTTTATATCCAATGAGGTAAGGATGGTGCTTTATGTGGGACTACAAATAAAAAATATCTTTACCTGAATCACCCTGTATATTTATATTCATGGTTGAAAGACTCACGTGAGATGAATAAATTTTCAGACTGTCGAGTTAATGGAGAATACTTTACCAAATATTTCAGAAGAATATAGAGTACCCTACGAAACATGGACTCACATCGATTTTATGTGGGCCAGAGATTTGGACATTTACCTTCATCCTAATTTATTGCGAACGCTCAATGGATTCACGCCACAAATAAGTGAGTGACAATCAGACGTACGATTCTTGCTATTCAACCAAAGAGAGTTGTGACAGCTTGTCAGAATTTGTGTTGTCAGATGGGTGAAAGAAAGTAATGTTCAAGTTCAGTTTCAGTTTATTGTAATATCTTGCCCAAAACATAAATTTAGTTATATACATAATATACATCATTTCTTTTTGAAACATAGGTGACTACCTATAAATGATAAAACATAGAGAATATGTAAACAACGAGAGTATTTCGAAATTTTTACAAAAAATAAGCGTATTTTTTTTTACAATCGATAACTATAGAAAAAACCTGTATAAACATATTCAATCAACTATCTTAAAATCGTCAAACTATACATAGGTAGTTGCAAGTACAAATAATAAAACTATTAAATATTAACATTCATTTCCATTCTCAAATTTATACACTTACAAAATTTTAACAAAAGTTCTCAGATTTTTAATGCCACACATACGATTAAGCAAATTAATGTCCACATTGTTTTCCCGATGATTTTTAGCACAAACGAAGCAGAACCAGCAAGCCCCATTCGACTCTAAAACTTTGTTTTCCAAATTTTTATCCATTCTACTGAATTTTTTGTGAATTTTAGAAAATAGCAATTTTTCAGACTAGGTAGAGCCATGAGGAAGCTTGGCATAACATCTAAGAGTATCCAGTCAAGAAAGTCCATTTTTTTCCTCTGTAATCGATAAAATGAAATAAAATATTCCAAACTACTTGTTTTCTTCAGGAGACTTTCATTTTCATCATCACGTACATTGAAGAAACTGATATCTGGTTGGCTAGTTGTAAGAGTTTGACAAATTCTCCAACCGTTTCTGATTCTTTCAATTCAAGCGTTTTTACAAAAAAAAACGTAACAGGCGTGAAAACATGCTCCCCACAGACTACCGGTTGAAATATCACCACCTAAAACATGCCTACCCTGCAACATGACCCTACAAGAAAACAGCCGGCAAGCTTGCGGGAATATTTTCACGCCTGTAACATCTCAGAAAGTTTGTCCTTGGGGAAAAGTAGATTCGGCATTGAAAATCTGGTGTTCCTGGATTTGATTGAAAAAATAAATAGTTATGTACATGTATAATAAATTAGAGAAAGGGTCGTGAAAGTACCTTTCTCGGGTAAGTCATTCAATGAAAACGGAAACAAAAACACGGGAAGAATCAATTCTCACCTCAGACTAGTAAAAGATATAGACCATTTGAATTCGTCATAACAAGTTTGTTCACAGTGATGATCTTGTATGGTCAAAATTATGCTGATATCTAATTGTGTAATCATATTAGAATTGGGTTCACCCAAAATAAATGTCTAGGAAAACCCCTTAGGGGGCGTCCATAAATTACGTGAGGTGTTCAAGGGGAGGAGGGGGTCAAGCTTAATCTTTCTAAATCTCATTTAGGGGAGAGGGGGGTTCTAGCAAATATCACATAATTTTTTTTTCTAGTAGAAAACGATGTGAACTTGCGTGAAAGTAAAGCTAAATTAGAGTAAAAAATGTTGCTAGAGTGAAAATATAGCGAAATTTCACAATATAGTGTTTGTCGTGTTTAGTAAATCTAAACTACTGCAATACTCTCGAATCTTTAATACTAGTCATTGCTAGTCAAATAAAAATTATGGAATAATTTGTTTTTGTTTTTATTTTTTATAATCCAACGCAATTACAGCCAGAACACAAAATTCAAAAAATTTCACGTAATATGTGGGAAGAGGAGGAGGTAGTTGAGGAAAATCTTGTCAAATTTCACCAAGGGGGTCCCCTTAATTCCTCAATTATGAAACAATTCGAGTGACTCACCCAAACAAACCGCAGGTCTATATCTTTTCCTTCCTCCGAGTCGATCCCCGCAAAACACCTCATCAAAAATGATCACGATAACGACCCGAAGCTGCCGACTAACACCCCGCAGGATGCTCGGGACAATACGCCTTGAAATCCTCCTCCAAGAACCTCCAACCGTTCGACCGGCAGCAACACAAATGCATGACGTTGACGCATCCACGTCTCGCGCACGATATGTTCGCCCCCTTGAGACCGCACAGTCGGCACGGGACGTTGCACGACGTCCACACGGCCTCCTCGAGACCGACGATCTTCGGACCGACGAGGTACGTGCCCGCAGACCACACGATGCAGTCCTCGTGCGCCCACACTTCGTACGTGCCGACGGCGGTGGTTTCGGTGATGCCCAGCAGGACGTCGCTCACGTCTGATGGGTCTCCATCGGTGGTTTTCCGCTTTACCTGGGATTAGATATATAGGAATATATTGAAATCAATTGAATTGAAACATAAATTCATTATAATAATAAAAATCCTTTGAAAATGAGTCCAAATTGAAGTAGACGCATAATTAAAACGAAACACCACTGTCTGGTGTGTGATCCTAATTATCAGATGACAATGATGGAATTAAATCAATTATAGATTCGAAAAATAAGGGAATACGCATTTAAATAGCAATAGAACTACAAAATAAAACATAAAATGGTTTTTAAAAAATCGGCGCTAAGGTGACGATAATACAATACCATACAAGTGGTTGGGAAGTGGAAATATAAGGAAAAATTTTCGATGAGTGAGTATTTTGTATTATGTAACCTATCCAATGTCATTTCAAATTCTTGTCCTCAGCCAGTTTGCTGTCCTCTCCTAATTATTTGCCAGATGATATTGATGAAATTAAATCAATTATAGATTTGAGGAATAAAGAAATATGCATTTCAATAGCAATAAAACATAAAATGGTATTTGAAAAGTCGGCGCTAAGTTGACGATAATACAATACCACACAAGTGGTTGGGAAGTGGAAATGTAAGGAAAAATGTTCGATGAGTGAGTGTTTTGTTTTATGTAACCTTTCCAATGCCATTTCGAAGTCTTTAGCATTAAAATTATCGAATCAAATGTACCTTCTTCCCTCTGGAGGCAGCCGCTTCGTCCAACGCCCTATGCACCTTCTTGCTCCTGAAATTCTTGTCGTAAGGATCGTCCAATCGTCGCTCGAACTCCGGACACTGCGTCGTGATAAAGTAGGGCCCGAAGAGATCCCCCTGCGGCACCGTCACCCTCTCCGACGTCGGTCCCGACAACTCGCTGGCGTGCGGACCCCTCTTGCAGAACGAGCATATCCACGACGCGTCCTTCGTCTGGGCGTCGTACTTGTTACTCAACGTGCTGCAATGCAACCCCTTGGAGCGCACCTTGTGCCTGTACTCGCTGTCGTCGTGGTACTTTTTCGAGCGAGGCAACTTCCGATCGCCGTCGCCGTCGTCGTGGACGGGCGCGTTCACCACGCTCACCGACAGCGGGGACTCTCGCGGCCCGCGGATCTGCACGAACGGCCCCTTCGACTTGGTCGAACTCGCGTTGCTGCCCGAATCGTAAGCGTACACGTCCCTCGCCGGCTCCGGCTTGGCCGGCTTCTTCGCTGAATTAGCTTTGCTCTTGTTGGCTTTCTTTTTTTTCGTGGGCGTCACCTCCAGCGAGTTGGCGTCGCTGTTCTGCCGGGAGCCTGCGGCGGGTGCTTTGCGCTTCGGTTTCCGCGGCGTGGACAGTTTCTTTTTGATTTCCGTGCTGGACGTGACCACGGGCTCGCTTTTTTGACTAGTCGAAGGCACGGAATCGTCCAGCTTCAGCAACGGGTCGTCCAAGTCGAGCGGGTCGGACTTGACAGGATCGCCGATGTCCTCGATGCCGGCGAACATCTCCTCCAGCTTGTTCTCCACTTCGACGAAGTGGGTGTTGGTGGCTTTCTTCGGCACCGGCTCCGCCGCCGCGCTTGGACTAGGGTGGTTCTCGGCTAGGACTTCCGTGAGATTTTCCTTCGTTTTTATCACACTGACGGTCACGGGTTTCGCCGCGGGCGGCTCCACCTCCTCCTCCTCCGGCTTCAGCGTGGCCTGCTGCAGCTGCCGTTGCTGCTTCTCCTTCAGCCCCTCCTGCACCATGGCGGCGATGTCGTCGATCGTCTCCGATTCGGACACGGTTTTCCGCCTCGTTTTGGCCGGGAGAAGCTCTTCCAGCTCGCACGGACGTTCCACCTTCTCCGGGTGCTTGACTTCCTCCAGCATCCGGCCGACTAGGCACGCCGGGTCCTTCGTGACGGGCTCGACCACCGCTGGCGTTTCGAGTTTCTCCTCCTCCTTGGACACCCGGACCGTTTTGCTGGGTTTCCTTTTCCGCCTCGACTTGTTGCTGTCCAAACTGTCCTCGTTACTGTACGACGACACCGTGTCGTCGTCTCTGACGTTCGTCGAGGTCGGTAAGTTGAGAATACTGCTCGAGTTGCTGTTGTCGTCGAAGCTGCCCGTGGGCTGAACGATCACGCTGACCGGGACCTCGGAGGGCTGGGAGCCCTCCGTCTTGTCCTCGGCCGGTTTGCTCTCCTCCTGCGGCAGCGGCGCTATTTTTTCAGTCATCGTATTCAGCCTCTCCAGGATGGAGTCCACGCGGACATTCGCCCTTTTCTGGGTCTTCACCACGTCCAACGTGGTGGACGGGGGTAACTTTAAGCCGGGCGATTTCGCGATGGGATTCGACGAGATCAACAAATTCCGCCCGGCGGCGGCCGCGATCAATCCGGGACTGGGCGATTTGAGGCCGGTCTTCAAGCCGCCCGGACTAGAGGGTTTGGTGAGCTCGACCGCTTGGATTTCCAAGGCGCCCGGCGGCAGGCTGTTGATCTTGTTGGTGTCCCTGACGCTGAGGCTGATCGGCGTCGGCGGCAGCTCGCCGTTTTGGTTGCCGTTGCGCGTCAGGCTCAGGTCGACGCAGTCGCGCGGAAACAGCGACTCGAAGACCTGAGGGTGTGGAGGGAATTTCATCACCTCGGTGGTGGTTGGCGTGTGCCACGTGGGCTGGTGCAATATGGAATGTTCGTTGGGCATGTGCGCCAACTGAGGCTGTCTTGGAAAGAAATTGGGAACCTACAATAATTAACAACATTAGACAAAGCTAAAATGTATATTATATAATGAGAATAAAGAAGAAAAGAAAAGTTTAAATTATAATTATATTTATTTTTTACTTTCAGTTGTCATGCTAGTGATTTTCTTTATGTAGTAATATCCTGTTGCAACTAATAAAGTTAGTCATCCAATTTTATTGGCTAAAAATCAAAGAAAGAAATACAGTTTCGACAAATGAATGATTATTCTGAATGAATTTTGTGAGAACGCAATCTCAATTAAATGTTTATTTCATTAATTCCCTTGAAATTCAATTTGTGCTTTCTTTTCATTGTTATTTTTTATGTAGTCACACTCTTATTCTTATCTAGTAAATTAAAGTTGTTATATTCCAGATATCTGGAAATTCTTACTACATAACTGATCTGATTATAATGAAACAACATTTCAAGAGATTAACTCACACTCTATGCATATTAGAGCTGTAAAAATAAAAAAAATATATCTATGAAGGTTGTTTACAATATCTTGATATTGAGTTTCATTTCAATGAACTTGAACTGAAATTAAGCATTTCAAAATTAGTTCATCTAGATCTCAAATGGAGATATTGATCAAGGCAATAGCATTCACTATTATCCACTTTTTATATAATGTAAAATTGATCAATAAATTTGTGTACCATTTCAGAGTCCTTTACATTCAAATTAAATAAAAGAATAAACTCCAGTCATGTCCAAAATATGGACAGGATGAGTAATTTCTAATTGAATCTCACAAATCAGGGGTTTGCTTATTCATCCACTTACATCTGATAATTTCTCCTTACATGCTCATGAATTCATTAATAAGTTTAAAGTGTGTTCATATTGTTATATAAAGAATATATCATGATGTCAATTGAATATAAGAATTGTATTAAACTCAAAAACAATACCTGTAGATGGTTCCATGCAGAGTTGGGAATATTTGTTGCAGGAACCTGGCGGTTATGTGGATGATGTGGTGGACCTCCTGACATTTTTCTTATTTGTTACAGACTCAAATACAAATCAGATGAAGAAGACTCTGCTCCCCATATTCTGTTAGATCTAACACTTCCATATGAAAATAATATCATGGTATGTCTATTGAAGATGATTCATGTTCATGAGACAGATATGTATCATGCCTTGAAATCTGAAATATAGAATTCATCAGGAACTATGTTTACATGAAGAATTCTGCATGAAATGAATGGAGATGACCTTAAATTCAATATCTACTACTTTCTTAGAAGGTGTTCTATGGACGTGTATCATTTTATTGACCATACGTAATTAATAATTGATTTTATCATTGTCAGAATGTTATTAATAATTTATGTAAACCACAAAACCGTTTAATAATCATAAATGATCAATATCAGGTTTTTGTTGATTCATGTCATATTTTCCATTCACTTTGAAATAACCTTAACAGCTCATGACTTCTGTGAACACGCACTAACATCAACAAAGAATAAACAATATCATTAGGTACGTGTGGACAAATTGAAAAATCTTAGTTGTTGGCCATTATAAAAACTTTATCGATGTTTGAAAAATAGAATCACTACACTGAGCAACACACTTTGTACACTAGTATTCGTCTTATTCAATTCCCATGATCAGGTTAATTCAAACACACCTCAAATATATGGTTGAATAGACAGCTCACATCCAATATTTATGTAAATCTTGAAGGCACGGCCATAAAAGCTGCCGATACGTAACAATGGCGGACCCGGTTTGTTAATTTTTGAACGTCAGCGCCATCTTTCTTGGAAGCCTTTTCATTTCGAGTCACAGTAATTTTTGGAAAATATCCTCCACTCGATGATTTCTAACTTTCCAGAATATTTATAAGTTTGATTCAATTGATAATCCAAATTTTTCTCAAAAACACCAAGAAAACATGGTATTATCAATACGCATAATGTGAGTAATGTGACCACAGCTGTTGATTCTCAAAATTGAATTGAAATGATATAGTACTGCCTAACATCTATATAAAAATATGTTCTTGATTGAAATTAGAATCACTTCTGCTAATGCTAACAAATGCTAACTCCGATAGCCGTCATGACATTTCGATCTTCAATACATTGATAGGTTTATATGGACATTTAACGTTGTTGAAATAATTGAATTTTTATTTTTCAGAACATATTGAGATCATACTTTTACCATTGTCCATTTCCTTTGAGGTTTTTCAATCCAAAAATTTTCCCGCTTGATATTTGAAAATTTACTTATATGCCAGCTTAGTTCTTCAAGCCATGTTGTCAAGTATATACATGGAACAAAATTTTCAGGTTTCTCTATTCAATTGAATCGTTTTGTCCGCGAAACTCTCTGTATGAAGTCAATTCATTTTCAGCAATATGATTCTTCATTGAAATGAAACGTGTTGCAGGAAAATATTCAAAAATAATTTTAGATCAGCTCGGCAACACCAAATATTATTTGAAGTTATCAATTTGACAGTGACGTTTACTATTGTATTTTTTACGTAAATAAATATGGCAGTGCAGGGAAATCGTGGAGTTTCCAGAGTTTTAGACAAACTCGAAAAATCTGTTAAGGATGGTAATTTCTACGAAGCACATCAAATGTATAGAACTTTATATTTCAGGTAATGAATTTCAGGAACTATGGGCGAAATTTCTATTCTTAACCCCACTTTTTCAGATATTTAGGACAGAAAAAATATAAGGAATTGAAAGATATGCTCTATAGTGGTTCTTTATTATTTCTAGATCATGATCAGGTACTATATATTTCAATTAAAATATCTAACTTCTTCATACTATCTATTGCAGCAACTGAGTGGATCAGATCTTGGGTTATTGTTGATAGATGTTCTAGAAAAATCGGAAGATGTTGACTATAATACATGGTCTCTAAAGCTCACCAAGATATTCAGTAAAATAAATTCTGCTACTCCTGAAAGAGAGACATTTCTAGCACATGCAATAAGGTGGTCATCCAATGGAACATCCCAGGGTCACCCTTCATTACATCAGGTAGAAATCCTATCAGTGAATGGTTGAATATGACTCAAGCTATGGTAACTCATTGCAGAGCATAGCTGTAATATACTGGGAAGAAAAAAATTACAGCCAAGCACGCTATCACTTCATTTATTCCCAAGATGGTAAAAGCTGTGCTAAACTATTAATAGAATTTCAAAGAGCACAAGGATTCAAGGGTGAGGTAGACCTTTTCATAGCACAGGCTGTGCTACAATTTTTGTGCTTGAAAAATAAGAGAACAGCAAGTCAAACTTTTACAAGCTATACAGAACAACATCCTAGGATAAGAAAATCAGGGCCCCCTTATTTGTTACCACTTTTGAATTTCTTGTGGTTTTTACTACAAGCCATTGAGAGGTAGGTGAAATGATGAGTTCTATTTCATGTAAGAATAGAACAAGATTACATAAACTTGAATGGAAATGTTTTCAGTATATTCATCTTTAATCAATATTTTATCTATATAATTTAGTAGAATCACCAGATGATTCATTAGGATGATATTTTTTCGATATCAAATTGGCATTTGATAATTTCATATCTGATCTGAAAACTGCATGATAAAAATGCACTCTCATAGCCCAACTAAAATTTTGATGGTACCCACGTATTTTGGTTCAAAAAATAAGAATTTAATAATATTATTGTGGTGAAATCAGTACTTTTCATGAAAATTTTAGTCCGGCTATAAGTGCAACTTTACCTGAAGTACCGATTTGTATTATTAGGGTATTATCTGAACTAAAACAATTTTCATAAACTGTACCTAGGCATACGTCTGTGGATGATATATTCTGACAAAATAAAACAGGAAATTTCCCCGGATTCAGATGAAACCCGAAAAAATGTGATTACAAGACCAAATTCAAATTTTAGGACCATTTCATATGAAATTTTAGGTTCCCAACCCCATTTTACCGATAATAACGGCAGCATTATCCTCGTAGTTAGATACCCAAAAACTCGATTGACATTTCTAGCCAAAAACTCCAAACATTCGCAGTCCTCTGTGAGAAATACGAACCGTCCCTGAAGCGAGATCCTTGTTACCTCCAGTACCTGGACAAAATAGGGCAAATATTCTTCGGCCTGAAACCGCCGCCACCTCAGCAAAGAGGCGGATTCCTCGGTAGTTTTCTGGAGAACTTCCTCGGCGGCCTTGACGAAGACAGCGACGATGAAAGACCGCAAGCATCCACTTCTAGTTCGTCGAATAGAAAAACCATGGTGGAAAGCGCCGACTTGGACTAACACTAATTGATAATTCAGGGAATGCCAGTATGTGGATAATTAAGATCGTGTACTTTATGGTTTTTACTTGGGATAGCCAAAAATATTGGACAGAGATTATAAACACCGTAGTTAAACGACGCCATCTAGCGGCTGGGAAATTGAGTTGACGCACGAAAGCTTTCTTGTATGCGTCACGTCTGCTATTATTTCGCGCTTTCATGCACGAGTTTACGCTTCGGAGTGTAATGAAACTTGGAAATCATCATGGAAGCCTGAATGCTCTTCAATTGAAAATGAAGGTTACCTATTGTGTGTATAATCTTTGTAAGATGTGATTCAAATATTTATCATATATTATTTAAATTAGTTTTTATTGCCACAAATGAACTTGTAAGGTTTAACAAAAATAAATGGAAAATTGAAATCTAATTAAAAGCCATTAAAGTCCCAGCAATCCAATTTCAAAACTATAAAGATTACGTCAAATGTTACGAATTGCGTACGACGCGAGGTTAGTGTGAGTGTCACCTAATATTTTTGACAGCAAATACTTCATTCGTTGACAGTCCATCTCTTGTCCAACGGGGAAGAATTTCGTAGTGGGCGACATCTACTTTTAATCGTTCGAAATACTCGATGTGTGACCAACTAACTAACCTGTGTGTGTTTGTATGAGTGAAGTGTGATCCACGTGTGATCTTTTTGTTATTTTTGGCCATTTTTGTATTGAAAGATATATATTTGGATGATATTTAATTAACAATTGTTTGAAATATACTTAATCCATCTGAAAATGCAGCGGATTGGAAGAGCTAACGTGGAGATGAGATCACGAAAAATGTTCTCTGTTCCTCAATGCTCATCATATATGGTACTTCAGATATCTCTTCACACAAATTTCCTTCCCAAGACAGTTAAGAAATGGCAGACAATATTGAATATGGGGAAACCTATTTATTAACCTGATTTATTTCAGTGATTTGAGGAATCGTACTGAAAAGTGAGGTTATTTCACTGAATTCATGTTGTTTCAAATCATCTTGCAGGTACTCATTCTCCTCAAACACATTTTCAAAAAATTCTGCTGATGATTACGTACTAACTATCTAAAAGTGGTATTTAGGCGTCTGCAGAATACAATACATTCGAACTCGTTTCCGTCATTACCCAAGAGGTAGAGTTCTCAATGCGTTGCTTTTTTTAATGGAAGCATCCCCAGTAGGCCTACAAACCATGTTTTTTCAAAATATTCACACATTTACCCCTTCCAGAAATTAAAATTAATTCCTGAAATTCGTTTATTGGCATTTGTACGAATTCGCAAAATGCACTTTATAATATGTTGTTTCAGATTACGTCTCTGAAAAGTCTACGCGGCACTTATTTCACTAAGGGCTGATCATCTGAATGAATTCACCAGATGATAGTCGAACAGCATTTACCCCTTCCAGAAATTGAAATCAATTCCTGAAATTCGTTTATTGGCATTTGTACAAAATTGCAAAATGCACTCACACTTAATTGTTTCAGATTTCGTGTGTGAAAAGTCTACGCGGCACTTATTTCACGTTTTACAATTATTTCACTGCATTTACCCCTTCCAGAAATAAAATAATTTCTGAAATTCGTTTACTGGCATTTATACAAAATTGCAAAATGCACTTTCTATTGTTTAATATCTGAAATAAATAACTCCTGAAAAAAATAAATCCTGAAATGAATTAATACCTGATATATATCAATTCCTGAAATGAAGTAATTCCTGAAATAAAATAATTCCTGAAAGAGAATGATTCCTGAAAAACAAAATCCTGAAATGAAATAATTCCTGAGAAAGAATAATTCCTGAGAAAGAATAATTCCTGAAAAAGAATAATTCCTGAAAGAGATTCTGAAGAGATTTCTGAAATGAAATAATTTCTGAAAGAGAATGATTTCTGAAATAAAATAATTCCTGAAATGAAATGCACTTCATTTGGAAACTTGTCATCTTAATCGTCAGGCCTACCTTCTTTTTCATGAAAAAGTGTTTCAAGTAACAAGTCGTTTAACAGACAGTAAATCGAAATACTGAAAAGAATGTTCATTTTCGCGTTGAAATCCTCAACATCGCAGTAGCAAAAGTAACAGTCGTCTCCAGTGCGATGGTACAAATCAAAACTACAATCGAAAATGCGCTTGAAGAAATCGAGCATGCCGTCAAGTGATTCACAGCTAGAAGTTCCATCGAAATTCAAATGCGGTGGGTCGAAAAGCGAATTTCTACCTACATCAAGAACTAGGAAGACTCCCACGACCACGAAAAACACTCTCATACCGACTTCTTAAGGTGACAGCCTCTTTTGCAGAGAGGAAAACTTATAGACACCAAAAGTCGATACTCTCCCCTCGTAAGGGTACCGCGCGTGTTATCGGGTGAGGTTGTCAACTGTCGTTAATGATCGGGTAGAAAATTCGCTTTTCGACCCACCGCATTTGAATTTCGATGGAACTTCTAGCTGTGAATCACTTGACGGCATGCTTGATTTCTTCAAACGCATTTTCGATTGTAGTTTTGATTTGTACCATCGCACTGGAGACGACTGTTACTTTTGCTACTGCGATGTCGAGGATTTCAATTCGAAAATAAACGTTCTATTCAGTATTCTGATGTACTGTGTGTTAAACGACCTGTCACTTGAAAACACTATTTCACAGAAAAAAAGGTAGGCCTGTGTAATTTGGAAAAGTGAGGTTGAAATCGAGAAATTGCAATTTGGACATACTGAACGTATATCTCGACTGTAAGGACTCTCTATAATCCTACAAATTCCATAGTTCGTCGGAATATTGTGGGTGCACCCGCTGAAATTCGTGCAAAAAGTCATGCATAACCCAAAAATCACTTACCTTTTTCTAGAAGAACTACTTACTACCTGTAACAACAGAAAAAAATCATTAAATCTCAAGAATAAATATCTGAATTCGAGAAATCATATGGTAATGGAAAATTTCAATAATAATAATAAATGTATCCATTATTGAAACAATTTACACTGATCCAATAGGCTATCGACCTAAGCCCTTCTGCTCATTGATTACACAAATTGAAAGAAAAAAAATAAAACCTAACAAATCGAAACAATAAAAAGAAAGTCAGTAAGTTAGAAATAGGTTTTATGAGGAGCTTATAAGTGGAATGTGAAATATTTGAAAGTGAGGAGACAAAAGCTGAATGTGAGGTTGTAAAAGTTACAGGAGTCAAAAAATCACTCACCGATTGGTAGTAGTAGTTACACCTTCTCTCCTAGTTCTTTGTTTTCCAGACGTCACATGCCATCTATAACAAAATTAAAAATGAATCTATAAAATTGCATATTTTATTTTATTGCATCTTTTCTTAAATGTTAAGAAAGGGTTCATTTAACATGTATTCATCATGAGAAAACTTTGAAAACGCCACTTTGAAAGTAGAAATCAGTAAATTTCAATAACAATAATGGAAAATTTCGAAATCGTTCAGTTGTGTGAAGGGACATGAAAATAAATCTCACCCATTAATTTTTCTCAACATGCCCACTCTCAAACTGTCCTTGATGAAGCACACCCACTGGAATTGTAACACA
This sequence comes from Plagiodera versicolora, assembly GCA_037013635.1. Classification (NCBI taxonomy): domain Eukaryota; kingdom Metazoa; phylum Arthropoda; class Insecta; order Coleoptera; family Chrysomelidae; genus Plagiodera; species Plagiodera versicolora. Next base: position 558,197 of record CM072990.1, read on the forward strand.
GTCACATATACACATACACACACATCACTGAAAACACACGCGAAAACTTTCCACCGCACGAAAGTCTTTTCGTCACGCACGTCCGAACCCAACGGAGGTTTAAAATCGACTGAGTAATATGTGTCGTCTTATCAGTCTGCCAATTCTTTTACGCATGATTAATAGGGTTGCATAATTGAAACTAGTCATCTCTGTGATACCGAAATGTGTGTACAGGATGATTGAAATATTTTCAAATTAAATTCTGCTGGCTGTATTAGGAGATTGTCAGAACTCGGACTCCTCTGACTGATTGAAAGATGCCTCTAGGGCTTCGCTAAATCGATAAAATTACATTCATCATGCGACTAACTTGAATGAAAATGTTTGTTGGTATTTACGTATTTCGGTACGAAAACACGAATTTCAAATTTCCAAAACGAACCTGTGCTATTGTTGTTCACACCTCAATCTGACATTTTGTCATTCGCAGCGCCATCTCGCGGTACGTGATCTTTCCCTATTTCTGGATTACGAATTCACGTACAGGACTACACGAGGTGAAAAAAGTTTCCTTCATTGATCATATTATATTTTTGTTTTTACTTTTGCTTCGTGGAAGTAGATGGTCTTGACCTAGGTATATGACAAATGTTGGCTGACAGTTTTGCATATTTGTGTCAAATTTTAACCCTGTAAAGCGCAAGGCTGGAGAAAATGCCTCCATTTTGTTTATTTTCTAATGTGTAAAGTGTAGTGTCGGCATCACGGTAAATGTGAATATAAGGTATTCGATGGACGCGGAATAGATAAAGGATATTCTTTGAAATCGAAAAATATAATCGTATATATGTTTCTTGTGAGTTTCCCTCGTCCAGAGGGTTCAAAATATAGCAGACATTGGGCGCATCGCGAGTAAGCACTTTGTCAAATTGACTACTTTATCGGGCACAAAAACGAATTCTCAAAATACTAATAATAGTACCAATACTATTAATCGGAGTGTCGCTGCAGACAAAGAAAGTTCTTTACACATCAAAAAGAATAAAAGTGTTTTCGGTACTCTCGGAAAAGACAAAACTGTGCCCGTTTTATCTACACCCCCAATTATGAATCACGTGACCGGACACTATCGAAAAAACGAAGATAACCCTTCGAATAACATGAATATGAATGCTAATGAAGTAGAAGAAATGGAAACCCAAGATGGTAAGTTTAAAAGTCATCCCAGACAGCCATGACAGGGTGTCGGGCATGACATATGACAAATTTTACTGCCCACAACAAATTTTCATCTGAAATAACTATTGTTTGCATTCCAACAATGGTCTTAAAATAAAGTATTTATGTAGTTACTCCAATGGAATACCTCGCAGATTCTGGAGGTGTAGAAATGGAGGATAATCAGAATGGGGAGGTGGTCATGGGTCCCCAACCTGATCCAAGTGTTAGTGTCCAAGACTCTGACATGGAAGAGGATGATGCTCGCTCAGAAGCAACTTTCAGATATACTGTTCAAAATTTCAGTAAGCTTAAGGTTAGTAACAATGACTATACTCAGCATTACCTCCAATTTGACTCATAGAATTTCAGTACTCTGAAACTGTTTTATTTATATTCTTCAGGATATCTAGCATCTGAAAGTTGTTTACATAAATATGAATCTAAACATCATAATTCTGGAAGTATTAGTCAACTGAAGTAGAATTGATTTAACAAAATGATATGACAATGTCATGAGTTTATGCAATATTATAAATCTTCAATATCTTTTAATTTATATGAGAGATATTTGTGAAAATGATAATCATATGAACTAGGAAAGTTTCCTTGGTGTAAAGCACATTCCAAAACAGAAAAAAAAATGAAATCTTGAGCTAATAGCTTTCATAATTCCTAAAAACAATGATGAGCAATGGCCTGTCTGATAACATAGGTAAAGAATTTGGTTTGTGAGAACCCTTTATTCACAGGATTCTGTGCTCTCTCCGCCATGTTTTGTGCGAAACCTGCCGTGGAAGATAATGGTAATGCCTAGGAACAGCCATTCCCAAGATGGAAGACCAGATAGACCGTCTCAGCGGTCTCTGGGCTTCTTCTTGCAATGTAATGGAGAGAGTGAATCCAGCTCTTGGTCGTGCTATGCTGTTGCTGAGTTGAAACTATTATCAGTGAGACCGGACGTTGATCATTTTTCAAGGAAGATTCAACATTTGTTTTATTCCAAGGTGAGGATATTAAGCATTCTGAAAATTTCAGTCCACGACAGAAATTAACAAACTGTTTTGTGGAAAGAATCAACTGAAACTTAGTTTCTTGTAGAATACTACTCATTCAAAATTTTTGCAGTTGTAAACTCAACATGATTTCTCATTAAAATTATCAAGATCTGAAATTTTCTTTTTATCTGTAGGGAAAATATGGAGAGAATCAATATATTTGTTTACAATATGATATCAAAAGAAAAACAATCCTCTCAAAGAAAATCATGGTACCTCAAATACAGTAATTGTACCATAGTTGCATTTTTCAAATGAAGTGGACTTAATATTTTTTTTTAGTTTATGCATTTTGACGATTTAATTTTCAATGGATTTTCAACTCTCTTCCAATACAATTTGAAGATCATTGTTAAATCATTTCTCATGTAAAATAATAAGGCAACATTTGATTGACCTGTTTTTTTTAACAACATATGAGTGTACAGAGTTTCATCATATTTTCATTGTAATATTCAAGAATTTTTCGTTATTCTTTTCAAAATTATGTGATTAGAAGAATTAGTCTCTATGTTTACTCTGATTTAGCTGTCTGATGAGTTTTACTTACATTGGTTAACACATTAATAAATATATTCTATTGTAAGAAAAACCTTATGCGACCATAACTTTCTCAACCTTGCTTCAAAACTTGTCAGTTTCAAGTTATTGATGTTGTCGTAGATTTTTTATGCGAGTTTTTTTTAACGCGATAATCTTTCAACTACATCGTCTAGCGTTTCCTTCAGTTTTTGCTCTATTTTATTTGTAACTGTTTTTGTTATTTGGCTGATAGAATCTGAATTTTAAATGTTTCGTAGATGGAAAACTTCGTAAATAGATTTTTTGACTGGATACTTCTAGTAAGCAACATTACAGTGATGTTTTTTTTTTACTTTGGTTGAATGCACATTTCAAAATGAGTATTCAACTCTTTTCGTGCGATTTCTGATATACATTTCAAAATGAGAATACATGTTTGTTGTTATTTGATACGATTTGTTCTCCTATACAAGAATGTTTGTTCTTGGATGAATAGCTTCTTCAATCTTCTGTCATGTTTTGAGTTCGTTTTTATAGGAAAATGATTGGGGATTCTCTCACTTCATGACATGGAATGATGTACTAGACGTGGAAAAAGGATACATCAAAGATGATGCCATAACCTTGGAAGTACAAGTGATGGCCGATGCGCCTCACGGCGTATCATGGGACAGCAAAAAACACACAGGTTTGCAATGTTTTCATCTTCTTTCGTCGACTGTCTATTCTGTTGTTGCTTGAAACATGATTCTGTCGTCCAACCAGGTTCGATACCAGAATTCGAATTGAATTACCGCGAAATTTTATGATTTTGCACAGTCCATTATTGTAGGTTACGTCGGTTTGAAAAACCAAGGGGCAACATGTTACATGAACTCTCTGCTCCAAACATTGTACTTTACCAATCAGTTGCGAAAGGCGGTTTACAAAATGCCAACAGAATCCGACGATTCCACCAAGTCGGTGGCGTTAGCGTTGCAAAGAGTGTTTCACGAGCTGCAATTCTGCGATAAACCTGTCGGAACCAAGAAATTGACCAAGAGTTTCGGATGGGAAACCTTGGATTCGTTTATGCAGCACGATGTCCAAGAATTCTTGAGGGTAAGAGATGACGGTGCTCGAAGAATATGCGGGGTGTGGAATTCTTTCGTTTTCTAGGTGCTTTTGGATAAGTTGGAGAGCAAGATGAAAGGTACATGCGTTGAAGGAACTGTTCCCAAGCTCTTTGAGGGCAAGATGATTTCGTATATCAGATGTAAAAATGTTGATTATTCAAGTACGAGGTCTGAAACTTTCTATGATATTCAACTCAATATAAAAGGAAAGAAAAATAGTAAGTGATATATTTGATTCGTGCATTACTTGAACCAGATGTGTAATTTCATTTGTGAAGAAAAGAAAATGATAGTGTCAAAGACAATGTCAAAACTTCTTGAAATTGAATCAACAATGAAGTCCTGTGGAAAAATGGATGAAACGAAATATTCCTGCTTTCAGTCGACGAATCATTCAAGGACTACATCGCCAAAGAAACCCTCGACGGTGACAACAAGTACGACGCCGGCGAGCACGGCCTCCAGGACGCCGAAAAGGGCGTCATCTTCTCCGCCTTTCCGCCGGTGTTGCACCTCCACCTCATGCGGTTCCAGTACGATCCGATTACCGACAGTTCCGTCAAATTCAACGACCGTTTCGAATTCTACGAGAAGATCTCGCTGGATAGCTACCTGCAAGAGCCGGACTCCTCCAACCCCGCCAACTACACCCTCCACGCCGTTCTCGTGCACAGCGGAGACAACCACGGAGGTCATTACGTAGTGTTCATTAATCCGAAAGGTGAGAGTTTGGATTTGTTGCGGATTTTCACATGGGTTGTAGGAATTTTATTTAATTAATGTGATTTTGTTTCTAGGAGATGGAAAATGGTGTAAGTTCGACGACGATGTTGTATCCAGGTGTACGAAACAGGAAGCATTAGAACACAACTACGGTGGACACGATGAAGACATGAATATGACAGTGAAACATTGCACTAACGCTTACATGTTGGTGTACATTCGAGATTCTGAGCTACATAATGTTCTGCAAGAGGTAAGATTCATGCAGGAAAAATGCCAAGCGAAAATTATTTCGAATCAAAAAGACAACAATGTCTTGGTTTTCCATCAGTTTCGTATACAGGTTGTTTTCAATCCAAAACGCAATTTTGTATGCAGATGACACTTCCAAAGAACAAGTAGTAAAGACATTTTTATTAAACGCAGGATCCTTACACTACCTTGCATTTACAGTAGAACTCCAATTATCCGAATTAATGGGGACCGGGACCCATTCGGATAATCAAATATTCGGATAATCGGATTTTTTTTTAAATTGCCATTGGAGAGAATAAAAGATACGTTTTGATATTGCACTATTTTTTTATTGAATTAAATGAAAGAAACATGAAATTTTCACATGTTTTAAATATAAATGAAATGTACTTATGTAGGCACAACGGCAAGTTAAGACAAGTCAAGTCAAGACTTGACGCGCATTTGTGATTCGGATAATCGGCGATTCGGATAGTCGGAGTTCGGATAATTGGAGTTCTACTGTATATATTTCTGATGTATGTAAAAACAAAGATCACAATATTAAAGAGTTTGAATAAAAAAATATATGCTACGAGAAACTCTGCAACTTTGAATAGTACCAATGCATAGATTATCAAGAACAGAAATGAGCCCAAAATATAGGGGAATCCATTAAAAACTTCCATAAATTATATAACACACCTTCTCTTGGAAAAATAATTCTACTCTGTGGATGAATACCTGAACGTCAATTTTGAACTGTAGATGTACTATATCTAGATGTAGCATTCATGTTGTTTGTTTTAATGTGTTTTATATTTGAGGTTTGACTTATTCTATATCATTTTATGATCTAAAAGAAGTAATAAAGATTCATTCGTTCATTTTTTAATGCAAAATTGATAATTATCAACTAATCAAAAGTATCGTAGGTCATTTTATAGTAAATATCTTGTAGAAAACTCAAATTCTCTTCTAGTTATGATGTCAGCAATTTTGAAAAAGGTCGTTTCGAGAAAAATCATTCAAGCTACAATCAATCAATGCCGCTTTCACAGGCTATTTTTGAAAGTATAAACGATTGAGCAAAAAAATCGATTTTCAGAAAGTGTTCCTTGTTTCATTTGTTCAAATACTTGTTAAAATCTGCATGCTGTGGTATTTTTTCCTCAAAAATCGGTGATCTCGCCCATGACACGTCAACAAACTTCCATAGGTCACCGACGCAGACATTCCCACCGAGCTAGCCGACCGTCTCGCCGAAGAGAAGCGCATGGAGCAGGTGCGCCGCAAGGAGCGCAACGAGGCCCACCTCTACATGACGATCAACGTCCTGCTGGAAGACTCCTTCGACGGCCACCAGGGCAACGATTTGTACGATCCCGAGCGCGCCCTGTTCCGCGTTTTCAAGATCAAGAAGATGGCCACCGTCGCTGAGATGATGGAAATGCTGGCCGATGCGTTCAAGTACCCGCCGGAGCAGATCAGACCGTGGCCGTTCAGCCAGAGGTTGTAGTGTTTTTGGTGTTTGTTTGGTATCTTTATCTGAGTTAAGGGGAAAAAAGGGTTTTTGCAGTACGGTTTATAACTAATTTGGGAGTTGAAATTTAGTCATTTCAGAATCAATATGCTGGACAAACGTATGAATCAATCATAGGATGAACAAAATTGAGAGAAAAAAGTCTAAAGCAATGAAAGCGTGGGTTGTTTGATGTTTTAGTTTCGTTAGTTTTTGCTGGGTTGTTCCAGCATGTAATTGAATGGTTTCTTCAGATTAAAAAACAAAATTTCGTTTCATAATCTTGTACAAAAATTTCTTTTACCAATGTTAATATCGATTTTTGATAACTATATTTTATTTACGCGGCGATATCTCAAATTAAATTGAACAAAGAATAAATTTTGAACAGTTTTCGTCGGTTTTCCTCAAGTAATTATATGAAAAACATAAAATTCGTTTCACTTTCGTGGGAAGTTTTATATAAAAAAAATGAAAATCTTTTCTGTGCAATTCTTGCTCAACTGAAAATAATTCCTAACATCCGATTAAAAAACAATTTCAAAAAACCAATTTTCCTCGTACTAACTCTCTTTCAACTACCAGGTCGAACCAAACTATAAGACCGAGCGTCCAGGACCTAGAGGCGGACCTTCACAAGACCGTCATCGACGCCGCCGAGAACATGAACCCGTGGAACATATTCCTCGAATTGTTGCCGCCGGATTCCGGCCAGGCGGCTCTGCCTGCCTTCGACAAGGAAACCGACGTACTGATCTTCTTCAAGATGTACGATCCCAAGCAAAAGAAGGTTCATTATTGCGGCCACAGTTACCTGCCCGTCACCAGCAAGCTGAGTGACGTGGTGCCGTTGCTCAACGAGCGGGCGGGCTTCCCGCCCGACACGGAGCTCTTGCTCTACGAAGAGATCAGGCCCAACATGATCGAGAAAATTAACAATTTTAACGATCCTCTAGAAAAGGTAGGGACTTTGATTCCGTTCATATTTACTGGGCGAGATGACAAAATCATTAATTTGCTTCCTATCTGCTTCAAGATCAAATATTATGATGAAAAAATGTGTAAATACAGTTTCTCTGAAGAATAATATGTAATATTCGAGAAAACTTCTCATTAAAACAAAGTCCAACACTTATACAATGTCAAGTACTAAAAGGTCTACCTTGGGACAAAATTTGAAATCTTTGTTCCATTTCAACATTTCCAAAATATTTGTGTTTTCGCCCATTGAAGAAAATGACAATGTACATTTCAATCCAATAAAATAATCTCACCGTTTCCAGGTGTTGGAAGAACTGATGGACGGCGATATAATAGTTTTCGAGAAAGACGAACGAGAAGACATGTCAGACCTGCCCACCTGCATAGACTACTTCAAAGATTTGTTTTACCGCGTGGAAGTGACGTTCATTGACAAGAGCATACCGAACGACCAAGGTTTCACTATGGAGCTGTCGCAGAGGATGACGTACGACCAGTTCGCCAGGGCGGTCGCTCAAAGGGTCGGCACCGATCCTTATTTGTTGCAATTTTTCAAATGCCAGAGGTAACAAAAAATACTCTTCGTTACAATACAAAGATCAATCGTTGATCGTTTATTCGTTCCAGTTATAAGGATAGTCCCGGCAACCCGCTGAGGTGTACGTTCGACGGCACTCTGAAAGACTTGTTAGTTCATACGAAGCCGAAAGTTCCCAAGAAAATATTCTATCAGCAGCTTAGTATTCGCGTGAACGAATTAGAGAATAAAAAACAATTTAAGTGTATTTATGTTGGTCCCAAGATGAAGGAAGAGAAAGAACTCATACTGTATCCGAACAAGGGGGGAACGGTTGCGGATTTATTAGAGGAAGCTAAAAAACAAATTGAGTTTGGAGAAGGAAGCACAGGACGACTTAGGTGAGTTTTTGACATATATATTTGAATATATTTATTATTTCATAGATATATTGTCGCAACTCAGGCTCGCTTGGCAATACGAGGGGGTTTTTAGTTTCAACTCATCACCCAATTATATGTATTTTCAAATAAATCACAGCTAGATTAATCCAAAAATTGAGACGAAATGGGGGTGTTCCATAAAAAAAAAGACGGTGACGTCATTACTTGAACGTAATTGACCCTGTATATCAGATTATTATTCTAAAATACGGTGAATTAACATCAAAAATCGACGTGTTTCAGGATTATTTATTAAAATGACCTGTTTAGCTAAAAATGAATTTGTCCTTACACGCTGAGGCGTCACAAAAATCAATCAATGGTTTTAGGTTAACTGAGGTAAACGGCAACAAAGTAACTATGGGCCCGAAAGAAGACACGCCTCTAGAAACCATAACGATCACCTCGACGAAAACCTACAGGATAGAAGAGGTGCCCAAAGACGAGATGATCGTCTCCGAAGACGAGATGCTAGTGTCTTGCGCGCATTTCCACAAGGAGGTGTTCTCAACGTTCGGAATACCGTTCCTGGTGAAGCTGAAGCAGGGCGAGCCTTTCGGCAAGGTTAAAGGTGAGTGGTGGTGGTTGGTCGTGTTTTTTTTTTTTTCGAGGGGGATGATTGTGGTGTTTTCGTTTTTAGAACGGATTCAGAAGAAACTGGCCGTGCCTGAGAAGGAGTGGGAGAAGTACAAGTTTGCCATCGTCGCGATGGGCAGGCCACAGCCCATTTTGGAGGACGAGTATCTGGTGAATTTGGCCGATTTCAGGACGTTACCCTCGCAATGTGAGTATATTTTGACGGGTGAAGCGATGAATATTATTCCATTTGTTTTCTTCATTTCTGAAATTGATGGGAACACGGGCATTATCGCGCTTATGTAACATGATTTATCATTTTATATACAGGGTAACTCATGGTCGATGGTAGGTTAGACGTATATGGAGAACGGGGCGTAGGATTATTTTGAGAATTTAGTTTCTCGAGTAATCAGTTTTGTTCTATCGATCTAAAATAGTTTCGGCGTTGTCGCTTCTATCGAAAAGTGATAACAACTTTGTTATTTCAAATGGAACACCCTGTATTTCATTCCATTTTTCGTTTCTCTGATACTTTTTAATAATATTCATATGATACTTGCCTATACCTATCTCGAAAGGTTTGCGAGAAATTAATTAATTTCCTTATCTTTCGTGCAAAACATAGTTTCAATTAAATATTTATAACTGCGGTATTTGGAATCGTAGAATGCTGAAATTTTGGCTGTAGTTTACCAATGTCCTATGTATCAGTTATGTCTGAGGGAATTCGTTCTACATTGTACAGGGTCCTTCTAATTTGATGACTTTGACGATGAATACAAAAATGGTGAAAAGTGCATTTTTTTTTAATGGAATGCCCAAAATTTCAGCATTCTACGAATCCAAATACCGCAGTAATAAACATTCAATTGAAGCTATGTTTTGCACGAAATATAAGGAAATTAATTAATTTCTCGAAAACCTTTCGAGATAGGTATAGGGAAGTATCAGACGAAAATAGTTGAGTATTAATGAACAAAAAATGGAATAACATGTTCTATTTGAAATAACAAAGTTGTTGCTACTTTTCGATAGAAGCGGCAACGACGCAACGCTGAAATTATTTTAGATCGATAGAACAATACTGATAACCCGAGAAACCAAATTTCCAGATTAATCCTACGTCCCGTTCTCCATATACGTCTAACCTACCATCGACTGCGAGTGACCCTGTATAATATGTGATATAACAGTAAAGATTATGATGGAACAATAGGTATTGAAAAACTTGTATTCATCATCAGTAGGTACCCCAAAGCCTTGGTTAGGATTAGATCACGTGAACAAAGCTCCGAAGCGTTCTCGATTCAATTATCTAGAAAAGGCCATCAAAATCTACAACTGAGACTGATGATGACAGACGACCGACTGGCGGGGACCGAAACGTCGGTCCGGCACCAACCAACCGTTGCATCCTCGCTACTACTATTACTAATCGTAAGGTGTGGCGCTGCTTGTCGTTCAAGTTTTTTTCTTTTTTAAATAATAATTCAACTAGCAACTATCCTGCTGTATAACACTTGTAAATATTATTTAATTGACAGAGGAATATCTGTTTAGAGTGTATTCACAAGCGCTGATGCTCGCTCCACGGGCATACAAGCATTATGATACGGGGTTATTCAGAAAGATCCGATCGACACTTGTGTCTAGTTGATGTTCTATCGGATCATTTCGGATTATGTAATTGTTAGATGTTATCATCTGTTTCCTTTGTCGATCGGGTGGAATGGATCGAGGCAGTCTGAATAACCGAATAAATTTCTGTTGTGTTTATGCGAGAATTAATCATTGTTGGCCACACGTCAAAAATGTATGTTTCCTGATTATTATCTGTCTCCTGAGTTTTAGCAATATCATTTTATTTATGTTACAACCTACGAGACTCGTTCTTTTTTATCTTTTGTGAGTACTAACATAAATTATTGATAAAATGTTTTTTTTTTGAAAATTGGTTTTTATTTTTTAGTCCCAAATTTTGATAATTTTTTGCTTGTACAAAATTTTGTATTAAATATTAAAGATTGTATTTATTGCTACTCTGTATATTTCGTGATTTCAGTGAAATACTGCTTAGATTTTAAAGTATTGCAATAAAATATAAAAGTTACTTTTTTGCGTTTTCTTGTTGAAGATCTGTATACAAGCTGAATATAAAATACTGATGATTATGAAATAAAAAAGTTTATGTTGATATTACTTCGTTTTTTTTTATTCGAGTAGTATAAAAGAGCAACACCATAACTGCATATCAATATTACTCTTTTTCGAGATATTTCATGCGAGAAAAATAATTTGTTCTATGCCTTATCAACTAATGTAATAATGACTAGCAAAAATGTATTTTAGGTTTGTTGAAACATTATCTTGACACTTCCATGATCCTAAATAAGCATAGATTTGAATATAGATGGTAAGTTACCAGCACTGTTACTAATTCAATTTTTTTGTAGTTAAAAGTTTGATCCATAACATTCTACCTTTTTTTTATTTTTGCCAAAGTACTGCACACGATCACTGCCTTCCAAGCAGCTCCTGGATTTCCAAAATACTTTTACCTCTAGTTTCAGGAACCATAAAGTAAATGAATCCCGAACTGGCGAAACAACACAAACTGAACAGCCAAATAAAATATTGCACACCCAAAATCTCCGACACGATAGGATACGCAGACGTCAGCAGGAAAACAACCACAGCCATAATCGTCATCGTGAACGAAATCGCCACAGAACTGACATCACTCGGAAACAATTGACTCACCAAGGCGATAGGAATAGGACCCAATCCCAGAGAGAAATCCACTATGTAGATCAGTATGCAAGCGATGGGCAACCACCTGATGTCGTCCAGAAAGCTCTGATTGGTGTTTTTCCAGTGGAAGTACCAGCCTAGGAAGAAAAGCGGTATCCCAGACCCAACACAGGAGAACAGCAGGAGAGGCCTTCGACCGATACTCTCGACACTGAATGAAGTTAGCAGGAAAGTCGCGATTTTGACTATACCGACTAGTACAGCCACTGAATTCCCGCCCAAGGGGGTACCGGCATCGTTGAACATCGGCCCCAAAAACGACATAATCACCACGACGCCAGCCAAGTTCTGAGCCAGCTTCAGACCCACGCCAATAAGCAACCCCCTGCGCACCGCCCGGCTCCTGAACATCGACACAAACCCCGACTTCTTCATCTCCGTTCTACTCCTCAACGCCTCCTCGATGCCCTGATAATCCCTCTGGACCTCCTCGTAGCCCCTCAGCTTCCTCAGGGCTCTCATCGCCCCCAGGGGGTCCTTAACCGCAGCCAAATACACCGGAGACTCCGGCACCACTGTGGCGAACAGCATCAAGCAGGGCAGCAGGGGCGCCACGCAGAGCAACGTGAAGACGCGCACCGAGAAGACGGGGCCGATGAGGTACGCGAAGAGGTTGCCCACGGGGTTGGTCAGCCCCATCAAGCACCCGAACTTGACCCTGTTGCGGTCCTCGGCGATTTCGCTCAGGTACACCGGGACGAAGATGCTGACGGCGCCTCTGAACAAGGAGAACGCCGATCTGCCCACGTAGTAGAAGTGGACGCTGCCGCCGAAGGCGACCAGGGCGTTGGAGAAGAGCATGCCCACTGTCATGCACATTATGGAGGTCTTGCGGCCGATCAGGTTGGGCAGTTTGGCGAAGAGCGGACCGCCCAGTACTAGGGTTAGGGCGGGCAGGCCGGCTATGAGGGAGATTTGGTAGGTTGTGACGGGGCGGCCTAGGGGGTTGATGGTGGTGTCGTTTAGCTTGAGTTTGGGGATGACGGGGGAGGTCCATACCATGTCCATCGTGGAGGAGAACAGGACTAGACAGGCTGGAAAGTTATTTATTATTTAGTGGTAGTAGGAAGTTGGTTATCACTCAGTTGAATGTTTGGTTTGAAATAGAGTTTCTTCTTTTGGGTAACTTGTTTGAAAACATATACACAAAATTATAATTTCATCATATTCAGTGTTTTCCGTTAGTCATGATTATAAAACAGTCTAAAAACAAAATATTTCTGGCTGTCATGAACTCGGTTTGAGAGATTTTTCAATTGCAATGCAATATTGAGGCATAGGTGTAAAAAAATGTTATTACAATTAAGTGATTCATATACAGTGTGACAATTCAAAAACTTACAATGGGCTATATCTCACAAACGAAAGATATATATAAAAATGCTTGAAACCGTTTCTAGGATAGAAAAGGGGAACTAAAATGGCATAAAAGATGGCAGACCCCTACTTGTGATACATCATTGAAAAGCCTATAAAAAATGCTATCCAATGGTATAAATAATAATTTTACAGAGTGAATCAATAATTGTGAAACCTTGTCTTAACAGATTTAATGAAGTTACAAATTTATAAAAAATTTCAATGAAGTAAATTTTTAAAGTGTGTCCCGTTTTTTTGTAAACAATAATACAGCCTATTTTCATTTTAAGGATATCATCTTTCGTTTGTGAGATATATAGTCCATTGTAATTTTTTAAATTGTCACATTGTAAAACAAATGACAGTTCTCAATTATTCGTTAATCTGTTATCGCAATATTCCTCTACTCTACATCATAACAATTATTTTCATCTGAATTGTTTTTGAAATCGTTCGGACATCCGTATCGGTCAACTGATAGTAGGTCATGAAAATAACAATAGCTGTGTTCATCATTGTTTTAACCCTTTAAAAAATTATTGAGTCATCAACCATAGTCTAATGAGTGGTTAAACTTTGGCAAAAATGTGCACTAAATAATGAATGAATTTGTTAGTTATTTACCTGTGAACGCAGACAAATACAATAATAACGATTCTTTCCTTTTGATCTCGCCATTTGCAATGAACTCTTCTTTGGCATCATTGATGTTACCTGAAGGTACGTAGATAACTTCTTGTGACTTGCTCTCGATATTCTTCAACTCCATTATAGAGGAACTGGGTTTATTAATTACTATGAATGATGCATTCGAAACGCTTTTCATTGGCGTTCCAATTTTTCTCTACACTATTTGTTTTCAAGTTGTCCTCAACCATTCAGAGATTGTATTAAGTCCATTGTTGATTATATATCCATTGTTTGTTTTAGTATCACTCCAGATTGTTCAAGAATTACAGCGATAGTATATTTTGATGCTATTCACAAGTTATTGCATCACAAGTAATAAGAGAATACTATTTTATGTAGTTAGAAATGTTTTTTCAATAGAAAAAACAATATTTCTTCATATATTTTGAATGGACAATTGCAACTCATTCGCTTTCAAAATATATCTAATCAGACTATATAACACTAAATATTGTCAAATGGTTTTCTAGAATAAAAATTCTCGATTTTTCATGCAGATTAATGGTATATTAACTCCATTGATTCAAATTTCAAATACGTCAATCTACCACTATGCGCATGTTCCGAATAATGGCAAACATGTGATGTCTCCTAAAAGGATAACATTACAGCCAATAAATGTGGCCATCTTTTCGATATCTCTCATCTTTTTAAATCGTATCTTGACTATTAATCCAATGTTTATGGATAAAAAATGAGGATGATTATGTCTGCTTTAGGTTGCTAATTCCGGACACAAAATTTTACTTTATCCTACTGTATATATGGATCATTTTATTTGTATCTCTGGAAATCTGGTCATTCTTAGCTGTCATTCAATATCAACATATTTTGTTAATCAACAATCATTAGTTTATCAGTATTTTTTCATTCGTTCCAATTTTGAGTAATTTCATTAACGATAATTTTTAATCTTGAACATCGTTTACGTAGTAACAGTACGTAGACGCACTACTTTAAATGTTTTTCCAATAATATGTAAATAGTTTGTGTTATCGTTTTTTGAATAATCATGTTTTACCGCGCTATTTTTAAACACAATAACCTGCTGCGTTCGAAGGTATGTATGGCATTTGGTATTTCTATTTTTTCTTTTAAAAAAGTTCTGATTTTATTAGGATAAGTGAAACATATTGTAATATTGAAACATATATGTCATCATAATTCCTCAAAAATTTGATTTCGTTTCATCATCTTGAGTTTGACCCTTATTATTTGTTGTTTCATAAGGTTATCTATTGATTTCCACAGTGGATTCAATGATTTTCATAATATCATAAACTATTGGTGATATATAAAAGCATTCGTATCTCAACTCCAACAGATATACGATATAAATTGAATAGTAATATTTTGGAAACTATATTCCTTTTAGGTTAGTAGTGATGATTTATAAGTAGTAATAATAAAACCACATGCTGTTTAATAATGGTAATATTAACATTTTGTTTTAGATTCAGAAAGTGTTTCCTTTCAAAATGTCGAACATGAGCAACCAAGCTAATGATATCTCAAAGACACTCAATGCAAATCTTTGGGATGCTGATCCAGAGTTATGGGACCTCATCAAAAAGGAAAAGAAACGCCAATTGAGTGGACTGGAACTGATTGCTTCGGAAAATTTCACTACTATGCCAGTATTACAATGTTTAAGCTCCTGTTTGCACAACAAGTATTCAGAAGGGCTACCTGGACAAAGGTTAGTGAGTAGATGTTCTCTGCTTGGAATATATTTCAGAAGTCCTTGTCTTTAAGCTGGCTTTCAGTTTATATGACTATATTTCTTTAATTTTATGGATTGTATGAATATGAAACCCAAATTCTTGTTCCATTCTTGTTGATTATTATTTTGCCAGCACTGCAATTTGAACTTTAAACAAATTGAATTTAATAAACATCTTGATTACAAGTATTATGTAGCAGAATAGCAGAAGAAAATTGAACAAAGGTTGACAAAATGATTTATATTATTCATATTTTTACATTCTGCCTGGATTTATATTATAAATGTTATGATAATCTTGTCTTGCAAGGTTTCTACAGCTCTTGATAATGAAGATCAAATTTGGATATGTGGATAAATTGAAATAGTTATGCAATATAAGTTTGACTAATGCAATAACTGTTATCAGTATGTTGTGTTGTTGATCTGAAATTGTTTTTGATATTTCATAATTCTTTTTAATATGCATCATTTCTGTTATTTGCAAATGAATTGGCTAACATCTTTTTTGCAATAAGTCTTGGTTGTATAAAAAACAACAAATATTTAGATAAACATTTAATCAACAATAGAGATTGACCAACATTGCTGTTTTTTTCCTATTGAATTCATCAAACCTAAACCATCTCACAATCTTGTGTTCTAAAATTTCTGACACCTCATCATGGACAAATATTTCAAATGTTTGCAATAATAATTGCAGGTATTATGGTGGAAATGAATTTATTGACCAGGTTGAAATACTAGCACAAAAAAGAAGTTTGGAGACTTATAAATTGGATGCAGAAAAATGGGGAGTTAATGTTCAACCATACTCAGGGTCTCCTGCCAATTTTGCAGTATACACAGGTACAATTTTGGATTCTCAAGTCTTTGAGATTTGAGAGTCAATAACTTTTCATATTTTCAGGTATCGTGGAACCTCATGGGCGTATCATGGGTCTAGATTTGCCTGATGGTGGACATTTAACTCATGGGTTCTTTACCCAAACTAAGAAAATATCAGCCACTTCAATATTTTTCGAATCCATGCCATACAAAGTGAGTTCAATTTTAGTAATTATATCTTATATTTCACCAATTATATTCTAAACACATTATCACTGGTTTCTCAATGAAATTTTGATGAAATAATTGTTATGAAATACTGTTAAATATGCAAATTATTTGCGACAATTGTTTTGTAGGTAGATCCCGTCACTGGTCTCTTGGACTATGACAAGCTCTTACAAACTGCAAGACTGTTCAAACCCAAGGTAATCATTGCCGGAGTCAGTTGCTACTCTCGTGCTTTGGACTATAAAAGATTCCGTGAAATTTGCGATGAAGTGGGAGCGTATTTGTTCTCCGACATGGCTCACATTTCCGGTTTGGTAGCAGCAGGTGTAACACCCAGTCCATTCGAATACAGTGATATAGTTTCGACGACAACGCATAAGAGTCTTAGGGGCCCGAGAGCGGCGGTAATATTTTTCAGGAAGGGAGTACGATCGGTGAATAATAAAGGGGAGAAAATAATGTACGACTTGGAGAATAGGATTAACCAAGCAGTTTTTCCAGGACTACAAGGTGAATATAGAGTATCAGAAATTATTTATTTATGGTATTGTGATTCAATGAGAGCGAGTTTGCTGAAAAAAATGTTTGTGTGTTTCAGGTGGGCCTCACAATAACTCCATTGCAGGAATTGCTACTGCAATGAAACAGGCACAGTCTCCAGACTTTGTTACCTATGCCAATCAGGTGATAACAAATGCCAAAAGACTGAGTGATGGACTCCAACAGAGAGGTTACAAGGTAATATACTTTCCTTTTTCTATATGTTTAAGTTAAAAAATGCTAAACATTCCACAAAGGACTTTCAAACGAAATATCATAAATCTCTGATAAACTTCGACTGAACTGATGGTAAATAATTTATTTCGTCTGTTAGGTTGTTACTGGTGGTACCGATCTTCATTTGTTGTTGGTGGATCTCAGATCTGCCGGTCTGACAGGTGCCAAAGGAGAGTATATACTCGAGGAAGTGTCGATAGCTTGCAATAAAAACACCGTTCCCGGTGACAAGAGCGCCTTAAATCCTTCAGGCATCCGATTAGGTGAGTTTTGTAGTATTCTTACATAATTTCCCTTTCCTGTATGAACGTTACCAAAATGAATTCTCAATGAAGGTACCCCTGCGATAACAACTAGAGGTTTAAAAGAGAACAACATCGATGATGTGGTGAACTTCATTGATCGAGCCCTGAAGCTAGGGAAAGAAATCAGCGATGCTTCTGGCCCGAAATTGGCCGATTATAAACAGGAATTGCACGGAGAAAAATTCTCCGGTAAAGTAGCAGCTTTGAGGGCGGAAATCCAGAAGTACAGTGAGAAGTTCCCACTACCTGGATATCCCGATTGCTGATCTATCCAATTTTTTTTATTGATCTGACTATTCGAATTTGAAGTTTGAATGTTTTTATACTTTGTACTGTAATTGTTAGGTATATCATGTTTTCTATGATATAATATAGTTTATCAAAATCCAAGTTTTTTAATTTTTATATAGTAATAGTAATGCTTTATTCATTCCAAGATAACAATGGATCTTATATTAGGAACTGAAGCACATTGTAATTCTTAAGTACAACATTAGTTTACAAAATTACATAGAATAAAAAAAAAATACAGGCTAAGTATTACAAAAATTGTGTAAGGAAAAGCGCAAGTATTTTGGATAGCTTGTCTCGAAAATAAATACATTTCAATCTAATGATAGTAGGTACTGTTTCAACTTATGTTTCTTATATTAAAGGGGATATTATTATACACCTTCAAGCCTTCATGAAAAAGTGACCTCAGACCATATTTGGAAGACACTACTGGTAAATAAATATTATGCTTTTGTCTAGTATCGTACAAAAGAAAAACAAGATAGTTTCATTCAATATACTTTTATTCATCTAACTAGGTATAATAGAATAATGAGCCCTGTACCCAATAGATATATTTACAAATGCAGGAAATTGTTTATACAAAAACATGCATATCAAAATGATGTTAGAATAAAATAGATGTCTTTACAAAATATGTATCAAAATATTAGTGGCTAGGGTAATTTTTAAACAGCGAAACGGTTAGATATTTTTATATGCCCTAATACAAAAATGGTACAACAATTTCAAAAATACTTGTCATAGGCTTAAATCATCAAATGCATGAACTAAGTTATATCATTAACGAAATTGTATAAATAAAATGCATTATAATCAAAATATAAAAAAACTATAAATGAAAACCAGTAATACAAGTATAAGCCCTACTTTAACAAAACGCATTTCAAAGAAAAATCCAATTTGTAAAATTCTTCTGGCCATTGATAGAAAACAAAATAGTATGAACTAATAACTGTAGCGGACGGGTGAGGTCAAAATTTGTAAATAACTTTGTTACAGACCGAAACTTCAATTTCCCAACGATTGAATATTTCTTGAACTAGTATCACTTTTCTAAGAATACCCCGAGCAAAAAGAATAAATAAATCAATCCTAGCAATGCCCGAGGATCCATAAAAACTCAGCCAGAATGTCCTCACCCTCGAAATAGAACGAA
This sequence comes from Plagiodera versicolora, assembly GCA_037013635.1. NCBI lineage: Eukaryota > Metazoa > Arthropoda > Insecta > Coleoptera > Chrysomelidae > Plagiodera > Plagiodera versicolora. The sequence goes on from CM072990.1 coordinate 577,268, forward strand.
GATTTTCCTCATTGAAAGCTAAGTACTATAAATATATACAGAGAAGCGTTTTGGTTTTGCATGGAAGTAACATAATATAATTTAAATAAGTTTGACGGATAGTAGGACGCCCTGTTTAAGAGGGAACGTCATCCCCGTCCATGGCCTCGTCTTGAGTGGTGGAATCGTCACCTGAGCCAGTGCCGCTGGTTTGGATAGAACCACGCTTCGATGAACTCAGTCGAGATGATGAAATACCCATGGTACCACGCCTAGAAAAATTCCCTTTTTACTGTCAAACCGATACTTTACTTGAGTTCCAAGTATACTTTGGTGAAAACATCGTCATTCAACAGCAAATTATCTCAGAAATAGACCAAAATATCTCAAATACAAATAAAATGATAGATAAAATTCCTATATGGAAGAAAAATCCTTTCTTGAGCTGTATCTGAAAATGATGACCCTGTATAGACTGTCTAAATGGGCACACTGTTAATAAAAACATGCCAATCAAATGTTAGAATAAAATTAACTCAGAATCTCAACAAACTATTAGTAACTACACTAGCTTTGTATAAGTGGAATGATTAACAAATGAAGTTACACAATTTTAATTTTTTATTGATATTCTTTAATCATTTTCAATTTATCATATATTCCACATTATCAAGTGAAATTGGAGATGAAACAAGATCAATTCTCTCTCTCATTTTGAATATAAATTCACGATAACTGGATGTAGAAAAACTGATCACGAATACGATTAGTACATTAATGTCACTCCTGGGAATATTTGGTGTTCATCAATTTCATTGTGGTACAGAAGGATGTGCAAATTCGACAAAACCATAGACTCACTTGAGTTCAAAAGAAACACCCCACATTTTCTTTATTGTTTCTGGTAAGCTTGTCTGCAGTTGTTCACTTGTAGTGAAAACGGGCAAACTACTTATTTGCGACATGCTTAAATAAAATAAAAAGTTGGTCAATAATTCGCAGCGAGACTAAACGTTAATTTTATGACTGCCCTATTGGTTTACTGATTTTTTTCAGCGACTAGAATAAAACATCTCTCGGTAGCATAACTTTATTTCCAAAGTTCATTCGCCGAATTGAGCAAATAAGTTATTCACATACACACAGCCAAAATTTTAAAAGCCATTTTCTGAATATTCTTTGCGGCAGCGCAAAACAGATTGTCACGTACCCAACTTTAATTTCGTTGTAGCAGAATCTTATTTCACAGTCACTTCTGCAAGCTGTAAAGAAATGTTACGTAGATGGATAGTTCTCAATAAATTAGCATTCATGAACTATTAAAATTTGTAATTGTCGTGACCACAGTCGGTCTGCCCTAATACCGCTACAGATGTTCCACATTGAGAAAAAAAATCGTCAACGAATCTTACCTCAGCTTGCTCTTGAGGTTGTTGATCTCCCTCGTCATGGATTCGTGCGACTCCAACATATCCTCGCACTCTCTCTGCGCCTTGCGCTTGTGCGCCTTCTCCCTCGTTATCTCCTCCTCTGCCTCGTCCAGCTGACGTTTGAGCGCCTTGACTCGCGCGTTGCCCTTCTCCACCTGCTCCTTGTACTGATCTGCGTTCCTCCGCTCGTCCTCCAACTGCATCACCAGCTCCTTGTTGCGCTTGTCCAACTTTCTGTTGGTCTTTTGCTGCGACAAACGCTCCTTCGCCTCCACCTCGAGCTGCTCCTCCAAATTGGCGATCTTGCTCTCCAATGCGGCGATCGTGGCCTTCGTCTTGGTGCGCTGAGCCGTCTCCAGCTCGGCCAGCTTCGCCTTGAGGTCCTTGTTCTGGCGTTCCAACAACAGTCGCTGCGATTCCTGCTTCTGCGCCGTCGCCCGTTCGTTCGACAGCTCGGCCGTCAGCTGCTCGATCGACAGCTGAGCCTTCCTCGCTCTATCCTGCAGCAGCTCGTTGGTGCTCTGCTCCTCCTCGATCTCCTCCTCGAGAGTGGCGATGCGCGCCTCCAAACGACGCTTCTCGTCGATCAACAAGCTACCCTTGTTGTTGCTGTTGTTGATCTCCTCCAAGAGCTCGTCGCGCTCGGTCTCGGCGGCTCGCCTGGCGCGCTCCGAGCTCGACACGTCCTCCGTCAACTGGAGCACCTCCGCCTCGAGCGTCTTCACCTTGCGCTCGGCTTCCTTGCAAGACGCCGCGTACTCGTCTCGAGCCGCTCTGCACTCCTCCGAATCGCGGATGGCCTCTTTGCACTGCTGCTGCGACTTCTTCAGCTGCTTCAGAGCGTCCTCCTTGACCTTGCAGTGCAGCTCGATCTGGCTCTCCAGCTCCTTGATGTCGCCTTCCAGCTTCTTCCTGGCGCTGACGGCCGCGGCGCGCTGCTTCCTCTCCTCGTCCAGCTCGGCCTCGAGGTCTCTCAGCTGCTTGACGATGCCTCGACGTTTCTCCTCGGCTTGTTCCTCCTTGGCCTGCGCGTCTCTCTCGAACTGAGTTCTGAGGGCTTGCATGTTGACTTCCAGTCGCAGCTTGGCGTCTTCGGTGAGCTGGAGCTCGTCCTCGAGCTCTTCGTTTTGGGCTTTGAGCTCCGCCAGCTGGCTTTCTAGCGATCGCTTCGCCTTCTCCAGCTCGTGCACGTTCTTGTCGGCTGTGCCCTGATTGTTAGCGAGCTCGTCGAGTTCTCCTTGCAGCTGCCTCCTGACTCGCTCCAGTTCCTCGATTTTGACGTTGGAATCGTCCAGCTCGCGCTTCAACGACAGCACCAGAGTCTCCTTGTCTCTAGCCTCCTTCTCCACGGCATCCTTTTCAGCTGCCAGTTGTTCGCTGACTGATTTCTCTTCGGCGAGCACCTTGTCGAAGTTCTTCTGCTTCTTCTCCAGTTCCGACACCTTTTGCCTTTGGGTTTCGAGGTCGATGTTGGCGTCTTCCAACTCAGCCGCGATCTTCTTCTTGCTCCTCTCCAGCTTGTCATTGGCGGCGGTTAATTCTTCTACCTGCCTTTGCAGCCCTTCCAAGTCTTTGGCTAACTTCTTCTTGCTCTCTTCCAAGATGGCCGCCTGCTCGGCTTCGTCTTCTGCTTTCTTCTTGGCTTCGCTCAGCTGGACTGTCATCACCGACAACTGGAAAACGCCCGATTAAACTCAGGTTTCGTTGGAGTGCACAGAACAAATAACTCACCTGTTTCTCGAGGTTTCTTTTAGCTTCTTCTTCCTCTTCGATTTGCTCTTGGAAGCTCTCCCTTTCGGACTCCAGCTGCCTGAGCTTGGAGCTGAGAGCTAGTTTTTGTTTGGTTTCTTCATCGAGAGCTGCCTGAGTCTCGGCCAAGTGGGACTCACTCGTGCTCTGGTTCTTCAAAGCGGAGGAAGCTCTGAAAAATGTCGATTTAGTGACCGCGACTCTAGCAAATAAAACCGACGCGGACATACTTGAGTTCTGCTTCTTCGAGCTGTTGAACGACGTTTTCGAACTCTTGCTGCAACTTGATCAGCTTGTCCTGTAGCTCTTGGCGCGATCTGTCCACCTCCGACAGCTTGGCCGAAATTTCAGCTACTTGATTTTCAGCTTGCTTGCGTCTCCGTTCACCTGAAATCAAGACCGAGTTTATTATTTCATGACGATGAATTGTTAGTCATTGAACTAACCTTCTTGTCTACTAGCACCAACGTTCCTCAACTCGCTGGTTAAATCAGCGTTCTCGGCTTCGAGAGCCTGCTTGCTTTTCTCTAGATTAGCCTTCAGTTTCTTGATATTTTCCAACTGTTCGTTGAGTACGGTGAGCTCTTGGGTGTGCTTGTGTCTTATCTCGGCTTGCGACACCTCGTGGCTCTGCGCTTCCTCTTCCAACGATTTCTTCAGAGTGGCCAATTCCTGTTCTCTCTTCGATCGCAATTCTTGTTGAGCTGCAGTGGTATCGAGAGAATCCAGTAGTTCGTTCTTGAGAGCCTCCAGTTCCTCGTTCAAGTCCCTCTTCATTTTTTCCGCCTTACTTCTGGCTACCTTCTCGGCTTCGAGGTCTTCTTGGAGTTCGGTGAGCTGACTCTCGAGTTCCCTGAGGGCTTTCTGGGACTGCGCCTTCTGAGCGCTCTCCTCGTCCACCTTCACCATAGCCTGGGCTAGTTCTTCCTCCCGCTTGCCCAGTTGGAGCTGCAGTTCTTCTATTTGAGTGCGCTTCTCGTTCAGTTGCTCCTTCAAGTCGTTCACCTCCGTTTCCACCTTCCTCTTGGACCTGTCAGTTTCTTGTCTCTGTTGGTGGTCCTTCAACAGGCGTTCTTCCAATTCCGCGATGGTCGATTCGTGCTTGGTCTTCAATTTGGCCAAGTGTTTGGCCTTCTCCTCCTCCTCGGCCAAGGCTTGGCTCAAATCGTTGCTGCGCTCCTCCAAGATCTTCTTCTCTTTGAACAGCTTTTGATTGGTGTCTTCGCTCAGAGCTAGGTCCTCTTCCAGTTTCTTGATTTTATTATCGCACTGAACCTTTTCCAGCTGGAGTTTTTGCCTGGCGGCCTCCTCCTCCTCGAGCTGCTCCTCCAAGTCTTGAATGGTCAATTGGAGTTTCTTCTTGTCGGTGGTCAGCGCCACGGCTCGTTCTTCCTCCTCTTCGATGCGAGCCTCGAGGTCGTGCAATATCTCCTCCAACTCCTGCTTGCGCGCAGTCAATCTCGCCCTCATTTCTTCGGCTTCGGCGCACAGCTCCACCTCGGCTTGCAGCTGTTCCTGCAACGTCACCTTCTCGTCCTGCGCTTGCTTGTACTTCGTTTCATATTCCTCAGCCGCTCGTATATGATGTTCCAGCTTGTCCTTGACCAGCTTCAGTTCGTCTTCCTTCTGCATCAGCTTCTCTTCTTGCTTGGTGACTTCCAGCAACGGCTTCACCTTGGTGTACAGCCTCCACCATTGCCAGTTCCTCAGCTTCAGGTAGGCAGAGCAATTCCTCTGGATGATGCGGATGGCGTTGAGCTGTTGCACCCTCTTCTGGTAGTTCCTCCTCGAAGCGAAACCCCTACAGAAGGCCTGGAAGTTCACGATGAGATCGGTGATCTTGTAATCGCGCTCCTCCTCCAAATGCGCCAGCACGCCAGCCCTGAAGAAGATCTTGGACTGGCCGACCCTGAACAAGTTCTTGTCGAGTTCCAAAGACTTGATCATGGCCTCGCAGGCCTTCTTGCCGTCCATGAAGCCCTTGTTGATCACGTTGGGCGTGAGGAGTTCGTAGCGTTGCCTGAACTCCTGGAAGGGGATCCTGTTGGGGAACCCTTGACGGCAGATACGTATGCCCTCGAGCACCCCGTTGCACCTCAGCTGGTCCAACACGAGAGGCGCGTCGATCTTGCCGGCCCGCTTGTCGTGGTTCGGGATGATGCAGCGCACGAAATTCGGGTTGGTGTTGCGCAGGGTCACCATCAAGTTAGCGAGCTGCTCCTTGTACAAGTACGACACGGTGCGGAACATGCCCTTGGCGCGGCCCAGCGTCTCCGCGTCCTTCCAGATGTGGATGACGAAGGGGTCTTGCGAGGCCTGCAGCAGCGACACCACGTTCTCGTTTTGCGGGTCCATGTTCTTCATGAGCCATTGCTGCGCGCAGTAATCCACCTTGCCGGCGTAGTGGATGATGGAGAAGTCGGCGATGCCCCGGAAGTCGCTCTTCTTGAACTTGGGGTGGACGGAGTGGGCGGTCACCAGCTTGTCGACGAACGTTTTATCGGTGGCTTTGGGGAAGAGGCACTCCTCGTCGAGCAGCGCCATTATGCCCATGGGTTTGTCGATGAGGTCGATGGTCGGCTGCAAGTCCAGCCCGAAATCGATGAACTTCCACTCGATGCCCTCCCGCTGGTACTCTTCCTGCTCGAGAATGAACATGGTGTGGTTGAAGAGCTGCTGCAGCTTCTCGTTGGTGTAGTTGATGCACAGCTGCTCGAACGAGTTGAGCTCGAAGATTTCGAAGCCGGCGATGTCGAGGATGCCGATGAAGCTGGCCCCTTGGCGCTTCGTCCTGCCCAACGACCTGTTGATCCTGGTGACCAACCACTTGAACATGCGCTCGTAGCACGCTTTGGAGACGGCCTCGACGGCGAACTCCACCTGTTCCTTCGTCTGGCTCTTGGTGACGAAATCCCGGCCGACTTTGATGCGCGGCTTGAGGAAGGCGCGCGTCATGTCGGTGACGCTGAGCCCGAGGAGGTGGGCGATCTTTTGGGCGACCGTGTTGTCGGGCAGGGTGGCTTGGTCGGAGCTGCGGTCCTGCTTGAATTCCATCTTGCCGAACAGCATGACGGCCGAGACGACGCGGAAGATGGCGCTGAAGTCGTCCGCCGTCATGCCCATGATGTTCATGCTCTTCACGGTGGCCTGGAATTCGAGGGCGTCGTCCACGCCGGGTACGATGTGGTTGTCGTCTCTGAGGAAAGAGTACGATCTGGCATCTTCTAGGATGAATTCCTCTGCGAACGGAAAAAATTAAGTGATTAGATGGATGTGAGAAAGAGACAAATATAATGTAGTGACATGGTAAAAAATTAGGAAAAATTAGGGTAATAGTCAGAATTGAACCTTTTGATGATCCACTTGATGTAAAGTGTTAAGTTGTCATATTCGGTCACAGCTACATTATTCATACTGTCATGAAGTTACAATAATAGGCATTTAGCCAAAAGATATTTAGACCACCTGATATGAAAAGTGATGAATTATGATATATTAAATAGTGTTATCACCATATAGTAGGCTCCATTGGTTTGTTTCTAAGCATGATATTTCTTTGATATTATTGGGTAGTTCATTGTAAATTTTCATTACGTTGTGTATGATTGGATCTTTCACTAAATTAGAGGTAGGAATTGGGAGTCTCAGAGAAGAGAAATGTCGAATTGTATTTCAATGCTTACTTCTTTGAGCATCAGAAGCACCAGCCAGAAGCTGATAGAAGATGTGGAAGGTTCTTTCTTGTCTGGCTTGTCTAATGGCACGTGATTTTTCTAAGAGGTAAGTTTCTATGTTGGCACCGGCAATATACCCTGACGCGTCGAAGTTGATCCTGATAAATTTACCCTAAAAACATTGAACAACATCATTTCTTTATTACATTACAATACTAGAAAATGTATGAATTCAGTATTTGTTGAAGGATTGAATGAATATAATGCTATCCCCAATGAACTTATAGCCTGTGATTTTTTTCCCTATACATATGTATATTGTTGAATTTGTTTTTCATATTTGTAATATTTCAGATTATATAAGCATGAGCTTTAGCGGATGAATTTATTTTAATGTTATATATTTATGTATTAATTATTGCAAGTTGTTAAAACAATTGTATTGTGAGTATTAAGATTTCCAATTATTATTAACGAACTTACTTATATAATAGAATTGATTGAATTTGAATGATGAATAATAATTTTCGAGAGGAACCAAGTTTAAAATGTCTCCTTGTCAATTTGCCGTCTAAGTTTTCGGTGGTCATTCAACATTATTTTATTGGGTTTAGAGAAAACATGATTGTAAAATTTATCGAATTATATCAATATCAAATTATGCCTATACAATATTCCATAATTAATATTTCAATTAACAACATTGAATTCACACAACCCTTTTGAAAAAATATCCCAATTCATTACCCATTTTTGACATCTTGTAAGTATGTCATCGAAATAAATAAATTTATCTTATATAAATATCAGTTATATTTGAACTATGGATTCTTATCAGTGAAAATATCATTCATAAAAGGTTGGTATTCACGATATATAAAGGTTTAAATTTATCTGCCTAAAGAGCGATGAATCATTCGTTGACTGAATCACAACAAGAGTTAATACAAAATGGAAAAACCTACAAACTACTAGGAAAAACCAAATGATTGCAACTTACGAATCTGGAAGAGTTGTCGTTTTTTATTGTTTTAGCATTTCCGAAGGCTTCTAGAATTGGGTTGGCTTGAAGTAATTGTTGTTCTAATCCACCCTATATTGAAATAAAAAAATATATTATAATCATGTCGTGGAGTAGGGAATACCAATAAAATTAAGTCACAAACAACTTTATGAGGAAAAAACTTGTCAGAGAATAATTGCATGCTGTTTCATGAATAATTGACTAACAAAGAAAAGAAGTCTACCTACTTAAAATATTCTAATAATATAAAAACTCCGCTTTCGAAGTTTGATTTTCTAATTCAATTTTCTTAATCCGAAATTCAATGCCCAAATAATTTATATTGTTCTACTATACTATAATGCAAAAACAAAATATTTGAAACAGTAGTCGCTATCACTATTGTAATCATTCCAGGATTATCAGAAAAACCGATTTCTCAATGATTGAATAATATTTTGCAACGAAAAATACAAAAAAAAACCTATCCATCAACCATGATAAGATATTATGAAGCTGTCTATATTTTCAAGTAGTTTTGCAGTATGAAATAGAAATTACTCTTGGTTTGTATGATAATGATTGGTCCCCAGTGTTTTGATACAAATTGTTCTAGAAAAAAAAATATTATACAAGACACAATAATTCAAAGCAGAAATTCTGATCTATAATAGTTTTTTAAATAATACGATGGATTCAACTGAATGGTTCACTATTTTTATGAGCAGGACTATAAATGTAAGAATAATTAGAATAGTGCAAGTTTGTACTAGTTACAGTGATACCATCACTCAACCTACACTAATTCAATCCTAGTTGAATAAAGTTGAAGTAAAAATGTATCCACAACGATATGATGATACACTATGAGCCAATTTCTGAACCATGATCATAGTTTTCAATCACTGTGACTATCAGTGTCCAGTGACAGGTGACGTTTCAAATCAGGATGTCTATTTTTATGGCGTATAATATTGAAATGATTTGTTCAGATGATTTCAAAGTTTTCATAAAATACTAGGACAAAAATCGTTCGACAGATACTGATTGAAACTATGAAAACGATTCATGAAGTGGTTCCTAACTATACATCAAGTTGTTAAAAGTATGTGTGGTGTTGTGTTGGTTAATCTTCAAGCTGCACTTGACAAAAATGCACCAATGAACGAGGTGCAAATGTACAAAACATCCATCAAACTTACATACCGAGAACTCTCTTGAGGGACTCTGCCATTGACAGCATGTAAAACAAGAATATATATAATGAGTTTTCCTTGCTTAGAGAACTTAAATAGATGAATTTAACGATTCTCTACACGGCATTTTCTGTTAATGAATTTCACCCTTAGCAAATGCTATTCGTGATAACAACATATTTATTGAAATTTCAGTGATAATTTCATTACAATGTATACTCTTGTGTAGTTAAAAGGGTGGTAGTAGATGCTATGAAGATTTCAACGAATTTATTATTATTCATTGTCTACTGAATAACTTAGTGTTGATATAACTGTCTGGAATACATAGAAGTTTGAGTATATGAACTATCAAGGATAAATTGAAGATGCTGATAACTTCAATTCTGGAAAATAAATCGATTCATCGTTTCATTTCATAAGATCCAAGTACAGTTATCAGTGAGCAAACAAACAGGAATTATTGTCATTATTCGATATCTATAATATTGCATTATGTACGTAACATATCATGTGCTCAGGAATAAAAAAATATACACTCAAGGCAAAGCACAGACGTAAATCGATATGTACAATGCTACGTATCTATAAAACGACACCTAATTTGACTTTGACAGCTCCTCTCGATGAGGTCGACTCGAGCATTGCGCATGCTTAGCTGTCACACTCAAGTATGGTTTCGCTGTGCGGCCTCAAGTCTTTACCAAATGATAGTTTGGTACTCAATAATGGAAGGGTACGTGAAATGAAGAAAAAATATGTGCTACTTACGATGAGATCTTTCTGCTGTACTTCCCCAAAACGACAACATGCAAAGAAAAAGGAAATGAGAAAACAATCACCGAATAGATGTGCGTGAAGTAAAGATATATACACCAAATTATAAAATCAAATATGTGCAAAAGTTGATGATGGACCTTTTTCTTTCTAAAAATCACCAATAGGAGAATAAGGTGTAGTCACATTTTTCAAATACAGGAATATTTATATTTGGAATCATCTCGAAAATAATATTATTTTATTTTCAAATTGGTAAAATTGAAGTTAACTTTGAGACATCCAGTATATTTTAATTTCGAGCAACAATTTCTGAACGGTAAGGATTATTTTTGGAAACAACTTGTGAGCACAGACTTGATATATTTTTTCCTAAATAATTATTATTGTGAATTTATTCAATTCAAAGTGTTTTTGATTTTCAGATTGGGAATATACAATTTATTATTTCAACCAATTCAATTATTCCAAACGTTATATACGGTTGACAAAATATTTAACATACAATTTGTAACTGTTTTTTAATGTTTTTATTACTCACAGCATAAAATAATAATATAAATGGAGGTCATTCTGTGCGCTAGTTGAGTCAATTTAGTACAAACATATGCATGACAAATTAAACTATCCAAATCTGTTGCTGATTCATGAAAAATCGGATGTTATAAAACACTGAACTCGACTAAATACTGAGTGAACCTTTGAAAACAAAACAACAGCTCTGTATAGGTAGACATCACTTTCAATTCGAAAATTCAGGGGCGACGAAGATGGAAATTATTTCAGGTGAATTTTATTCAATTTTATTTTTGTCCCACAGTTTTTGAATAATTCCGATTTGACAATCTAATGAGCTGCTGTTTCGTGTTCATTGACCCACCCTGTATACGATTTCATCAAGTACTAGTCCATTAAAAGAAGTTATAGAATCGTTTCATGCACTTTTCTTTGATCATAAATAAACCAAGTATATACACAGGATACATATAATGTTGTAAACAAAAACGTTTTTATCAACACTTACCGCTCCAGCACTTTTCGGCGATTTCGATGCAGCCACGTAAGCCAAATATTGAATAACTTTTTTCGTATTTTCGGTTTTACCGGCACCTGATTCGCCAGTGCAAAGAATCGATTGATCTTCGCGCTCTGAAATCCAAATCAAAATTATTTCCTAATATGGTAAAAACTAAACGTACTCATAATAAATGAGAACAATATACCACGATGGGTTACTTTTTTATTAAGGGCTTATTACGTAACTGGTTCTTCAGTAGCTTTCAAAGTGAAATAATTGGTAATATATTAAGTAATAGTAATATGAATTTTTTTCAGATTGAACGTAATTTTCTAGGCATATTTTGGGCATGTTGTTTTTTATTCATTTAATTGTTATACATTTTTAGACAAGAAAAAAAAAGGTTGCAATCTTCAATATATTTATGAATATCCATCTAATGATTTTGAAAGACGATACAGCAATTTTTTCATTTATTTATCATTACTTTCAATGAAAACTATGCCGATTTTATGTTCAAACTTATGAAACCATTATAAAAAATGATATTAATCCATTTTGAGTCGTGCATTTTCGAAAAAATCTTATAATTTATTCATTATCACCAGAGTGAGTTGGGAATTTTGCATTATTTTCAACGCATTTTTCGTATTCAAGTGTATGTAAATTTCACAAAAAAAAGTGGCATCACACTGAAAAAAAAATCATCATGAGGCATAAAAAAATTACCTTGCAACATCGACCTATAGGCAGTGTCCGTGATAGCAAAAACGTGTGGGGGTACCTCATGTCTCTTGATGCCCTTATACCTTTCCATGATTTTTTCTGTGTAGATCGGCAGTTTCTTGTAGGGGTTGACCACAACGCAGAAAAGCCCCGAGTATGTCTGGAAATTTCAAAAATACCCATATCAAAAATTGGTTTTCAGTTGTATGAGGAATTCAATTAGGAAAAAATTCACAAAATTCAAAATGTTCGATGACTATTATTTTCACCACGATACCCAAAAAAGTATACAGGGCATTTCAAAAGGAAAGAAATTCACAGGAATTTCCAATTGAACTTGTTTTTTAGGGGTTTATAGAATAATTTGAAAAAAAAACGATTAACATTCATTCATTCATTTTTCTTTATACTCCATGGTGAATTGAAGATAACTAAAACAATCATCTTGACAAATTAGTTTAGCTAGAAAACTAGTTTCAAGAAAGTTATATTAACCTGTTGATCGTTCATGAACCTCTTGTGAATCATCCTGTATATGAAGGCTGGTCGGTTTTGTTGAAGACATTTTTAGAAATTACTAATAAACCACGAACTTCAAGGTAGCGTATGAGTCAGAGGCATGCTGAATTTTTATGGTAGTACGTACGTTTTTATACAACCAATAAAAATATCGCAAAGATTCGTATAGACGGAGACGTTATTTACATAATGTGACCATTTATTTTTAATTGATTCAGATATCGGTTGATATTTGAGAAGATAGAAAACAAAGTCAAATAAGGGACCAGATGCAATTCTTAATATAGTCAATGGTCAAAAAAAAACAATGGTTTTGGATATTCGACTGAAATAATTTGGAATCATCAATAACAGCAAAGTTTCAAGTTGGTGGAAAATATTATACGAAGTGTTCCTCAAAAACATACTAGCATTCGGTATCCCCGCTTCGGCCTTTTGAGTTTGCTGGATGGCCAAAAGTCGCAGGGTGCCAAATCAGGAGAATAAGGTGGTTGCGGAACAATGTAAGTCTTGTTTTTGGCAAAAAATGCGTGCACTTCTGGATCACAGCGGCATTTTACTCATTCTAACTCCTGTTTAAGTTGGAGCTTCCTATCAATTCGAATCACCCTGTATTTAGGCGCCACTCGTTGCGAATGTATTCTTATGCGTATCTATGAATATGTTAGTGCATAATCATTCTACACTCCAAAGTAACGTTGTGCAATTTCTTATGTTTACATCATATAATTACACGAGATTATCGTCTGACCATAAAGAGGAAAGCCTACACCCACCGTTTAAACTCGATTTGTCTGCCTAGTGCAATATTCATACGCATAATTACCAGCTTTGCAGACGACCTGATTCGGTGTTTTATCACTTCGACCTTATACCATAAATAAAAGTATGAATTTGTTAATTCTCCTTCTTCGATGTCGAATTCGTTTTTTATTTTCGCATTGCTCCACAATAATACGCGTATGGTATTCGGGTTTTTAGTTATACGAGGCGCGGTAATAAAATACTGGGTGTTCATATTATAACGAGAAAACGAAAGATTTTAAAAGTAATATTATCGATAGATCTTGCGGTTTTTGAAATGTTTCGCTTGAATCCAAAAAACAGGTCACCCTGGGCATATACCCATTAAAGTGAAAATCTACAGGGGGATATTAAAAACCATGCCCAGATCTCTCTTGCGATCTTTTGGTCAAAAATAAAATTTCAATTTAGCACCACTTGTGAAGAATTAAAGTTAGGAAACTTTGATAACCTTCTAGTCATAACATGAGCCAAATAATTACCTCTTTTCGAAGACACACTCCTGTACATCGAAACAATTGCTATAGTTATTCATTGTTTTCATTAGATTTCAATTTTAGTTGTGAATTTCAATATTTTTTGTTTCGGTTCGTTTTCACTATGTATAAAATAAATAGCCACCATATTCAGAATCATCATGACGATCAATTTCAAGTTTCGAAAAATCATTTCTTTCGCCCCTTTACTGTTCGACGGTGCTCAGAAAAAAAAAAACTTGTACATTACATGATGTTCCATCCATACAAAGGCAGAAACTGAAGTTTCTCAACAAGACCAAATACATCACGAGAGAAGACAGACTGACAAACATAAATTGACGCCTCATAAGGCGATTTATAACGTGGACACGATTATTCTTCAAATAAAATAACTAGTACCAACACCTGTTCAGCTACAGTTGACATCTTCTCTCGATGGGAATGTCCATTTTAATAAACATTGAATTAGAAATGGAAAAACAGCCGAGCGATAATTGAATAAGGTAATTCAACCTAGTTTAAGGACATTTGTGGGAAATATTATTACATTTGTTGTAAAATGTGCTGATTAGTTAGAGTTTAATTCAACAGAGGTCTGAGACAGGTGCAAAAAACAAATTCATGAATTTTATTACTTTGCATCAAGAAATAATTATTTTGTTAATCATCTCAGGAAAAGCTTCTTTTTATCGACCTGTTTTGTATTTGGAAGTCACCTTAATTTATTTACTTGAGACTTCATCACACGAGACGTCCAGTGGCGTCCTTTAAAAGACATTTTGAAATAAACTCATTTTGATTTTTCAGGCTATTTCAGAAACCGATATATTCCTCTGACATTCTTGGACACCTTGTAGAGTATAAGAAAATCAACCCATGTTACGTCACCTATCGAAGCGATCGTTTTTAATCCTATTTTGAGAAAACAGGTATAAAACTTTCCAACATAATCTCTTTATAATATTCGAAACAACAACATTGCTCAGAGGATCGAAATGTGCTTAGTAAAGCTGGCCATAAAATTTAAGCCTGAGTGTTATTATTTTCGTTAGATAATACATAGACAATTCGTATAACTGCGATATGAAATTTTGTGGCGTTTGGATGAAGTAAATATCTCCAGGAAATTCCAGAAAAACCACATGTTTCTTTCTTATTAATTTCGACTCAATTCCATGAATTAATTGATATAAATAAGACTTAATTCACTGAATGTATACTGCAGTTTTCTGTAACTATCATAGTTCCTTCAGCTTGCGGTAGGTGGCTGACTATCAAAAAACTGTTATATCGGGATTGCAGGTATGTCACAGATGTGAAAAAATATAATATAATATACTGTGTTGTCTCCTTTTAGTGTCCTTTTAAAAAAGTGAATTCAATGTTATCTCGCCTACGCTGAAGACCCTGTATATCATGAAATATTTCAGAATTGTGCATCTGCGCAAATATGAAAACTTTTATTCACAATATTGTTTTTTAGTATTCTCATTTCTAAGTTCGTTGTTCTACTTTTACACCCTAATAGGACATCCTGTATACCTACGACGGATTTACCAGCAGGCAAATTTAGTTCAAAATCTTTCCATTTCGATTTCAAAAAATTAAAGAAAATTTTAAAGAAATTAAAATGGAAAAAGAATCATGAAATAGAAATTTCAATAAAAAAAATGTGATTGATATGACTGTATAGTAGTGAAAAAAAAGTTGTTCTACTTTTACACACTAATGGGACATCCTGTATGCCTACGCCGGATTCACCAGCAGGCAAATTCAGTTCAAAATCTTGTCATTTCGATTTCAAAAAATTCAAGAAGATTTGAAAGAAATCCAAATAGTAAAAGAATCATGACATTGATATTTCAATGAAAGAAAATTTAATTGATATGACTGTTGAGTAGTCTAAAAAACAGTTTTTGAGTGTAGTTTTTTTTTTGTAGCTCAAGAATTTTTTGCAACAATTAATCAGCTTCAAAAAATCCAGGACCAACAAAACGTAAATACACAGATATCCTTCACAGATTGCCGAGCAGAATCAATCACCTAGATCGATGAAAATCCAATAAGAAGAATGTCAATAGCCTATTACAAAACGGCCGTTGGATGGCAGCCGTGGCCTGGTGACCTGTCGTCTTCCTTATAAGGACTTGCAGTCACGATCTCTCTTCTCTCGAAATGATTGCCGAAGAAACGGGCGAAGGCGACACACATTATTTCACGTGCTAGCAGCAGTTTTGCGATGACACATCAACCCCGTCAGGCAGGCGACAATTCGAGCATTAAAGTGCATTGATAGGAGTCAGGGGTGGCTTTAGGGGTGGCAATTTTTTTTATTCAGTAGAACATTTCGAACGAAAATATACAGGGTGATTCGCATGAGAACCGACATAGAGCAGGGGCATGTAGGGGGTCCCAAAATATGGCGATTTAACGCAACTTATTACCTCTATACCAAGTTGCTTCCCTAAGGAGTTATAGGCTTTGAAAGTGAAGTTATAAATTAAAAAAAATCAATATCTCCGTTATTCTTGAACTTGAAGCAACCAAATTCGGTACAGTTTGTGGATATATTTGGGGCGTTACTTGACAGTAACTAGAGTTTATTTGAAATTTGTAAAGGGGGTATACCGGGTGGCGCACCATTAATATTCAACAGAATTTTGTTAACCCTTGATGGATTTTAGAAATCTTTGCTTTGTTTTGTGGGCAATTCAATTCTAAAACTTTTCTTACTCCAGTAATTTTTCGAAAAACCTCATCATTTTCATCAAACACTCGAATAACCTAAAACGCGCGCTCTAGGTGTGTTATTTAAAATCATCGAAAATTCAAATGTTGGCTATGAAAATAAACGTCAAACAAGAAAGTAGGTCATTTAATGTGATCAGTAGGAATTGGCTGGCAAATTATTAATTAGATACGTAACAAAATACTTTCAAAGCCTATAACTCCTTAGGAAAGCAACTTGGTATAGAGGTAAGTTGCGTTAAATTGCCATATTTTGGGACCCCCTATATGCCCCTGCTCTATGTCGGTTCTTATGTGAATCACCCTGTATACAGGGTGTCAATGAAAAAAGTACCATGCATAGTACCACGCGACAGAGGGCCATAAAATATGAAACAAATGTCTTATGAATATATGTCCGAAACCGATTCCTATAAGAAATAAAGGGTGTTGCAGTTTTTTTCGAATAACTTTGGACAAAAAGGTAAGAATTGAACAAAATGTGGTATGCGAGGGTTTTGCATGATGCAGAATCCAGATATCCTATTAGTTTTCAGATTTCTAATAGATGGTGCCACATACAGGATTCCTGCACATTTAAATCAACCCTAACTTTTTTGCCTTTTTCCTGCATGGTACTTCAATTAAGGTGACTTCAAAAAAATATTATACGGTTCAGAAATATAGAACCATTAAATTGAAACGGTTAATATTTCAGGTGTTATGACAACAAAATTTTCATTTTTAGATATTTTGGACTAAGAATGAGACATCAAGATACGATTTTCGCTGGATAATTTGGGCATTGTTTCACTATATTTTCATGTAAATAAAGTGATAGTGTTGCTTTTGTTTTTTCCGAGAATTTTGCGATGTTTTGTAATCACATGAAAAGATGCCCTCTAGTGGCATCACTGGAAACCAAACACACCACAAATAAGATGTATTCGACGAATCAAACAATGATCTTTCTAACAAGACTAAGTTTGTTGAAATCCGTCGAGTCATTCAAGAGTTACAGCTGTTTATTTGGAATAACTTCAAAACACCCCCCACCACTTCGTTTCAATTGATACGTCAAAAAGTGTCTGATGAAAGTTACTGCAATAAACATCAACTTTGAGATGTATACAAGTATTTGGTGAGTCGACTAGAATATTCCGAGAATTGACTTTCTCTTCAAACACTTTCGTTATAGTAATACGATTCATGACAAGAATTTTTGAAATCATTTCGCACGACCCTGGGTTTCCACGTATTCGTCAGAAGAGGTGAGTAATCCGACGTGTACGTAACTGGTTCGTCATTTCCGTTGAATTTTAATCGATTAGTAACGAAATCGTTGGGGGATGGTAAGGCGCCTATTTTCAATATACTCAGCCGTCTGGAGAGATACTAGACGTAATGGAAACTCCCATATTTATTGGTAGGAGGCGTGACTGCACAACCAGATATACGATTGCATGTCGTTTTTTAGCTGTCTCGCCAGCACCAGCGAATGTTACTTATACAGTATCGGAAATAATTTATCTTGGGTATTGCGGTTTAATGAGAGCGAAAAAAATAGCTTGCCAAATATTGAGAGAGAAAAATATTTGTCTTCGAACAGCCTCAGCAGGTTATGACAAAACAATTGATGAATAAAGATAAAAATATATACAAAGTGATGAATATCTTCTACACCGACAGATCTGTCATATTGTCCACTCCGTATGATCATAATCTGTTCATTGTAGTGTGGTTTTCCAAAGGAAACGAAGAACAAATATCCGCCAATTCGAATAAGCTAAGAAACCGTAGTCGATAAACTTATCTTACATCCTTTCGAGAATGTCTCGAAGTTCGAAGAATTTGGTATAGACAGTAATTCCTCGAACTTAGTATAAGTATATATTGTAAAAACCAGTGTCATCAATTATTTAGCAACATTCATGGGCGGAAAATAACAGTAAATCCGAGATTTGTTAGAATAATAAATGTCAACAACTTTTTGGTGCAAAAATACAACATGAATGTCTTTATTTTAGTATTTATATTGATCTTCAGATGAATTATTCTTACAATCCAAAAAAAAATATGTTGACTTCGTATTCTCCAAGTAAAATTAATAACCTTTTCATTGTCGCTAATTTGAAATAAAAAATATCGTTATTGACATTTGACGTCCGTTGCTATTGGTAACGACCTTGAAATGTACTTTTATGTTCTGTGTTTCGATGATATGAGCTCGTGAAAGTGATGATACAGATCGAAAACAAAACTAATACAATTACGAATCTAAATTTAGGGCAGCGCAATATCAAGAAATAGAACGACAATCCCTAATTTTAACCATTCGAAAATAGTTAGTTCAACATCGGTGATGTCATTGCAAGAAAACGCCTTATCTATGAATGATATTGAATAATTTACCACAACTGAAGCGGAAAGTGATTCTGGTGGCAGATTCTTATTTAAAAAATAGTAATATTCATGTATTAATGCCAGAATAGTGATTTTATGTCCTACTAGAATTCTCAAAAAATATAAGCCTTGTGGTGTTGAGACATGTTCAGCAAGATTTTATGTATCCTCTTTATTGCAATTGAAAAGTATACTTCAATAGACTCCACAATATTGCAAATAGATCATTGAATTCGACTGAAACGATGTGTCGAATAAACCTCCAGCTAGCAGAACCACTTTCGAATTTTCAAAATTTTCTTTGGTCATAATTTAAGGCTAATTTATTATCTTATTATCGAATTTATTGCTCTTTGTTTTATAAGAAAAATCATGAGTTCTGCTAGCTCAACGGTTAAGCTAGCAAAACCACTTTTTATACATAAGATTTTTGCAAGATCTGATTATACCATAATTTAAGGCTATTTTAAGGCTCTCATCATCCTGAGTTTTGCTAGCTTTACCGTCAAGCTAGCAGAACCCATGATTTTTCTTATAAAGAGCAATAAATTCGACAATAGGAAATAGGATAATAAATTAGCCTTAAATTATGGTCAAAGAAAACACCATAATTTAAGGCTCTTTTGAGGCTCTCATTTGAACCTAATTTCGAATTTTTTGCTCACTTTGTCAGTTTCAAAAATTCTCTATTCAGCTCGAGTTTGAAATAATTTTTGGGAAACGTCAAACTCGGAAGCGTTATTTATTTTGGCCAAATACGAAAATTTTGGCGACATTTCCCTCGTTTGTACGATTTTTTTTCTTCGGTGCAATGTAGTAGAATGACATTTCATGGTCCCGAACATTCTCACCCGGTTTCCTGACGCATTAAACTCATCAAGCACGAATTAAATTTTTATAATCCATTGATCTGCGCCACCGAATTCCAAGACGGATGGATTATCATCGGGATAATTGATTCCGAGTGTTTAATAAGAATAAAGCAACCAACAGCTGGCTAGGTCGAAGGTCCAATTTGCATATTATTAGGCGAACATCAACAACACATTTCGTTTGAAAAATAATACCGCTATAAAGATAAATCAGAGAGGCAGAGTCAGCAAATTGGGTTGAAAATTGCTACAAATAGAGGTACAGAATATAATAATTAAAGACGCGTTAACACAAATTTGAGAATCGACAGTACATATTTCGATTAAATCAAGAACCTTCTTGCTGTATTTTATATACAGGGTGTACCCAAACGAAATTATCGTGAAGAGATAGAATTTCCAAAACTAACTAACTGTATATTGCTATTAATTGCACTATAAATTTGTACAATTCTTGTTGTGTAGTTCGCCTGAATACAACAGATTCAACGCTGAATTCTATTGGATTACTCCAGAAAAAAAATGTCAAGTGCTGTTAGATCTGACGTGCGAAGAGGCCGAGCTATAGTACTTCTTTCGAATTACATGTCTTTTGGTCTACACTAGCAAGTTTGAAATATTCAAAATAACAACAAAAATAAATCAAGTTATGTGAGACAAGAAATAAATACTGCGAGAATATTATTGGCAATTGAAAATTTGACATTTTTCACTGAATAATAAACTAGAAATTTGGAGTTATTATTCCTAGGAAATGTGCAGATAATTCCCAAGGTCTTTCAACAGAATGTGTTTTTCACTGATTATGTTGGCAAAAGCGATTGCCAATTATGAAAAATCTGAA
The DNA here is from genome assembly GCA_037013635.1 of Plagiodera versicolora. Lineage (NCBI taxonomy): Eukaryota > Metazoa > Arthropoda > Insecta > Coleoptera > Chrysomelidae > Plagiodera > Plagiodera versicolora. The sequence continues at coordinate 597,468 of CM072990.1, forward strand.
AAAGTCGTTAATTGTTGAACTGTGGCTATAACCTTTAAAGGTTAAATTACCCAAAACGAAAACAACTTTGATTTTGCTGGAATTATTGGGCTTTTTCTTACATAATTCACTAAATAAACGTTTGAAAATTCATCGCGTATTAATGAAATTAAATCAATAATCCGAATTCATTATAATATTCTTGTTTAGTTTTCATTAAGAGGCTTTCAGTATTCGTTAACTTTTCTGTCCACTTGGTATTCAATGAAGTAATAGACCTATACAAAGTGTTTATCCAAAGTGGACGACCCTACTTTAATTTTGCATTCCAGTGAAATCTATCGAAAGAATACAAAATTCAGCATCCAAAGTAAAAATGAAAAGTTAAGATTTGTAGTGACAGGACTGAAAAAACTGACACAGGTTCAAAAATTTTTTCAAACATCCGTATTTAATAAAATATGCAACTCAGATTTTTTTGTGTTTTTCTGATAACTATTATAAGCCCAACTTCTGGGACACCCTGTATAATCGAATAACAAATCCTCCTAAGGAATAATAAATGAAATCACTAGCGCTACATTTCTCTACGCATCGAATTAGTCTTGATACGATTTGATTATTGGTCCATATTCGGAAAGCATTCCTGAAATGGCGTCTCGATTCAGACAGATCTGTGCGATGGCCATAAACAGTCTAAGAATTTCTAAGCAACTCAATGTGTCGCTCTAATGACGCAAAAAACTGACGATTATCCTAATGGTGTGGAACTTTAATAACGTACAAATCAAACGAATTCCTGAAAGTTGCGTAGCTAGAACTGAATAATATATTGTAAACGTTTTTTCGCCAGATAATTTATATTCGTTTACTTTCACAAAGTTGTTTCGTGGAGTGATTATGGCTGTCACCTATCAAAATATGTTCAAACATTGTTTCAATTGTATTTTTCTTGATTTTTGAAATTCACTTCATTCGAATACGACTCCAAAAAGTTACATAATCTCATCAAGTAGTTGAAGTGAGAAGAATATCATTTGAGGCTCACTAATATTTCGAATAAATGAAAGAAATTCCTGAGACACTTTTGAGAATATGAATCAATCGAAAACAAAAAAAAATGGCGCCCATGGAAAAAATGTATTAACGAAATTGAAGAACATTCGAGATTTATTTATATATATATTATATATATATTTATATAAATTTATTCACATGTAGACAAGAGAATAAATAATAAGCTATTATTCATTCTAGTCACTTGTTTTCACGATTCATATGTTGACATTATGAAAAACACTTAGTTATTTGATATTTTATCCACAGGGGAAACGATAATATTATATCAATTGAAGTTCAAGACTAATATTCATTTTATTCTGATGATTCAACGAAGATCACCGATATAGTATAGTTTCGATTAAGATTTTTTTGGAATTATCTAATATGTAAAGGCGAAGCAAATGAGAAAACCTCCACTTTCTTTCAATTGTATCACTGAGCTGATTGGGCAAGAATAATAAAAAAAATCGATGAAAATTCATTGCACAAGTTTTTCATCAATAAGAAAAAATATATCATTTCCATTCATCATTCCGGAAATTAAATGAGTTTAAATATTTTTCAGAAACCATGTTATATACATCGATTAGTCATAATTCTGAATTCTTTGTGTTACTAGTAATGAACCGAAAAATATCCATAAAATTATTCGAAACAACTCAATGATATGCTGTGATTTCTCGGATGAATTCTCGAACGAAAATTCTTCAACGCATTCCGATGACGTTAATTGACGTTACGTTTTCGTGTTAACGTCCCGTTTCAAGGCCATTTCCGTAGAGATTCTCATTGTGCTATTTCGCAATGTCAATGTCAAGTAAACCAGAACCACTAATTATCACTTCTCATCTGGAAATAACGTTGGCAAAACACAACACAACAATAATAAGTTTTGGCAACAAATAGTTGCCGAAGATATTGCCAAAATTAATTTTTCAAAACACGCCACTTTCTTTCTTTTTGGGTTAAATGTACCGATTTGGCACTCAAAATTTAATACTTGGAGAATAAATCTTTTATACTCATTATCAGACGAATTCAAAATTAAAAAATGTCCAGTAAGCCCCAAATCTCGTATTTGTTAGTTTTGGATCGAACCCCACGATTCCCAACTTTACCTACGCCCCTGCCTTATCCCAACATGGGCCTAAAGATGACCAGCTTTCGCTCCTTTCAACTTTCATAACGACATGCGAATAAGGCGGATCAAAAGTTTTCATTCAATCTTTGCAGTCACGATGAACGCAAGAAACATTTGAATCGATTCGTGATTGATATACAGGATGAGTCAACAATGAGTGTTTATTTTTTAATCACGCGTCAATTATGAATCAGCTGATTTGGGGGACAAAACACGATTAGGAGAAGACTCACTGAGTGGAATTTATTAGTCAGTAATGTTTCTATGGATAGCGTTCTCGATATATCGATCGTAGATTGAAAATTTTGAATTGTCTTGACTTCTGAATGAAAATAAAAAAAACAATAAAAAATTGCTGACCTAATGCCTAATGATTATGTGTAGGAGATTCAACGAGTGTTATCTTCATGAATATAACACATCTTTGTTGTCGGTATTGACTTTGATAATATAAAGCTTTGGATTTCGAAATCGATATCTCATGATATCGAAAATAGAAGGACGTCACTAATCCCCAAGATAACAGAATTCCCCGTGCAAAATCTATCAAAGATCCATTCAAATCGAATTCATTTCATACAAAAAATTCCGAAAAAAACTTGGTAACTCTAAAATTGACAATCTCAAACTGATTTTGCGAATTTGTATTGTCTTTCGAACAACCTGTATAATTTACTCCTAATTCAGAGCATTCATAGCAACAAAACAAAACTACAAGAAGCCTACAAAACAATTATTCTAAATATACGCGAAAATGCAGGGTATTCCATTGAAAAAGACCAATTAAAAAGGATAATTTTTAGACGTAGGATTTTTTTACACGCCCTGTATAATCAACACTATACTCTCCTAATTCATTGTTCTTATTATTCACAAAAAAAACTAGTGTTTCCTTGGGAAATAACTCAAAATTACTCCGTTTATATCCGGACCCGCATTTATTTATATTGGAATGCAATAATGATGGGTTGTTGATAACATATTATTATTAAATCGATCGACGAATCAATACCAACGCAAAATATGCTGTTGCATAAACATCAATTTATTATATTACGGAAACGATCGTACTGCAAATTATTGGAATGTGGTGAAGTATACAGTGTGATACGCAAATGCATGGAATACATTCATGTTTGAAGATTAATAATGGAAATTTGATATTAAATTATTAAAATTGTCAGAGTCAAAGTTGTTCTATACGTATAAAATCACTGCTTAGTTATTTTGTTCATCTCGAATGAATCTCATGATTTGAATTTTTTGTTTCTGAGAATGCTAGTGCATAAAAATAACAATGAAATTCTTTAGAAATGAATTGTTATCAATATTCAAGTTCATCACGATGTGCACTATAATTGTTCGTGGAATATTGTTGCAATTTATTATCATCATTATTACGATTGCTGGAGATTAGAATGAAATCACATTCGATCAATTTAAATGCATAGTTTGTATTGTTATTGTAATTATTATTCAAATTATAATAAAATCTGAAATTTTCTTGTAATAATAATAATAATAATAAAATCTGCAATGATTCACTTTATTCAAATGAAAAATTCTGGTGGAAAATCCGCGGAAATGTTTTGTTTTTTCTTGAATGAACATTTCAATTTATTATTTATATCAGATATCCTGCAAAAACTCCGTTAGTTGGAAAAAAAATCATCATCCTGCTCGTATTATCACGAGTATGGTATACTCTGATTGTTATTTCGAATGAAATGCATATTATCTTTCAGAGGTTCGTTGAACTTTTCAACCACATTTCTTAGATGATTACAAATTGCTACAAAATTGTATATCGTTTGAATATGGACCTGGAATGCTTCCTAATCGCATTTACCTCGACTTCTGAATTTGTTTCCAAATTCCACGTTGTCTGAAAGACACGCCAGCTAAAATGAAATAATTATTCCCACTTAAGCATTGAGTACAGATAAAAAAGTAATTTGTTTCCATTGTGGAAAGCACTGAAATAGAATATCTTATCGAAATACGGTAAATGAGCCTTGGGTGAATTATTCCAAATTGTTGTTGGTAATTTGAAGCCATGTTTCTCATTATGAATGGGGATACGGTTTCATATCAACGAAATTTCAATAATAATTTCAAAAAAAGTCTCTACCTTCGTGACATTCTGTCATAATTTATCCAAGCCAACTCGAAATGTTGTTGTTCCATTGTTGTTGAATAAAACTGAAAGAATGACAAATATATTGCTGCCTGTTGAATAATGTTCAACAAATACAAACTAATTGCACTTTCGTCGTTTTTGCACACATCAATTCACAATTCTCATTTGTTGTTAATAATCTATATAACGCTCAATTATAAATTTACAACCAGGTGTATTTTCCTTTTTAGATTCGTATGTAGTTTACGAGATGTTAATCTGGATCTTTAGTACCAAGTAGAAGTTAATTGAAGGTAATGAATTATCATAACTTATAATTGATTTCATTGCGTAGGCTAACGCAAATTTTAAAGTGACACTGAAACATGGTTAGTTGTTGAGTGCATCATGTGGAGATCTTTTCAAAAAACAAAAAATCATGATAATCATGATTTGAAATCTGATCAAGTACAAAGTCAACAGATATTTTTTAATCAATAACAAAGTCCAGTTTTTTTATATCAGCAAATGCTTTTGCATATACGTAATCATCATAATTAAAATATTGATCAAAAATTCATAACAATTGGATTATGTCGATCAAAGAAATAAGTACTCAGTCTCAGACAGAAATATCAATAAAATTGAATTAATAGTTCAGAAATTTATTTCAGTAAAAGCAAATCAATTTCTCACACTGTACTTCTATACTGTCATAGCATTTTTATCTATAATTATAACAATTTCAAATCACTTTATTGTAGGGTATCAGAAATGATTTCAAACAATAGAAGTGTAAACCGCAAATTTTCAACAAGAAACATAGTTCACAACCTTCACAAAAAAATAAATCGATAGTTTTCGTACGTTTCAAAACATAATTTGGAAGTATGCATTTTTTGCACAGCTAAACAAACCACAATCGCCGTGATTAGATCGAAGTAGGTCATAAGCATACTCAGCGCATTTCATTAATTGCATGCCACATTAGCTAGTCATTGCTGATGATGTTCATGAGAAAAAATTACGTTTAGTCAGGACACTCGATCAATCGATCGAATAAGAACACCCAACAACAAGTGTTTTTATTTCGTTGCATGAACCCGAACTTATCTCAATGTTGCGTGAATCCGCCTTTATGCTTATTCCATCAGATCGACGTTACATCAAGTCTGATTTCACATTTTTCTCCGACACATTTTCGTGTAAACATTCAATGAAGAAACAAATATAAGTGTCACCACACATCCTGTTCAGAGCCGATATGGCGATCTTGAGTAAATAGCTCATGAGCGGCGAAAACGGAAATTATAAGGGTATACCATCCGGCAATTTTCTTATGAATTCTAATAATTCTTGAACCGCATACTGAGAGTATTTTGATTTCGAAGGTAATATTCTCTTTCTCAATGAAAATAAATTGACAATTTTGAAAATAGAATTCGATATGTTTAGTGGCCTCCCAGGTCTCTGGATCTAACACCTATAGACATCAAGATACTGAAAGGTACTTATGTTGAAAAAAACTCTTGTAAAACTCAAGTAATCAATTCGAATCAGTGTAACGAAATTAATGAATCAATTGAATTTTCAAAATCATTCATAGAATTTATGCACTGCACTGCATCAAGTTGTCGCTTGCTTTCGGCTGTGTTTGTTTTTGTAAAATCAACGCACTCTTTATACTAGGAATAGTGTTCTCTGAAATGAACTACATTAATCTCTCATGCATTCAAGAGTGGAACGAGTGTTTTTAAAGTAATTGAATGATTAATCAATGACGACGAATCGAAGATAAATTTTAGTCCTCGAGAATGAACAATGCAGTTCGATATTCCGATTATTAATCAAAAAACCTGATGTGATTTCTCGAGAGTACTTTATCGTTTCGAAAATTTCTTTATTTACGGATATTCATAATCATTTTATGATTAGACAAAAACCAGTAGAGCCACTTATAGATCGAGTAATTTACGAACAAAGAAATGTGTGGAAAGAATTTTATAAAGTGTTTTAAAAGTTATAGGAAATAAACAAATGAAATAAAACAATGAATTTAAAAAATCTAGAAAAAGGAAGAAAGGAAGGAAAAAACTAGAACCATAATTGTACGTTATCAAGACTATGGTTATGGTGAATAAATTATCATGAAATGTAGAACTGTGCATGCGACGTTGCCACATATCTTAAATTTTCCTGGATCCTCAGAAATTCCTACAAATATCAATATAAAATACAATGTTTTTCTGTTTTTTTTTCTACGTCATAAACGTACTTGAACAGTTTTGAATATCATTTTGTCTGCTGGATACAACCACTTGATAAAAAAATCTCTGGAGGTTAACATTCCTAAGATCATGACTCATCAGGAAAATTGAAAAAAGTTGATCATTGTTTTGCCATCAAGGGAATGAAACATTTGGATGATTTTTCATGTCGAACCACACGATGAAAACAACGAACAACATACGGAATGATTTAGTAATTAAATATGTATGAATTCTAAATGTCCACACCTCATATACAAGGCGCTATAAAAAGCGTGGCATTTTAATGAGCCGAAAGTAACACCGATTCGAAATAAGTCACCCGTTGCGTGTTCAATAAATCCGACTTTTACACATTTTCCAACATAAAATTCGCAAACAGATACGAATCTCCGACGTCAAATGAAATAAACGATTGCTCTGACCGCCTCGAAACTTTTACTTTCCGAATAAGGCATAACCCAGTCGGTAATAAACAGAAATCCAGTCGATTTATAAGCCACTTGTCAATAAATGTCATTATTTCATTACGCTCGTTACATCATGGGCAGCAAAACGTTTCCATATTCGCTTTGATGGTATTCAGCGGATTTAGCAAGGTGGCAGGGCATTATTATTCCACATTTTCATGTAAAAACCTCGGAATATTTATTGGCGCGTGAAAAAGATACCTGCACGAAAAAATATTCACCGCATCGCTTTTCATGAACTTTATTTGCATACAGCAGATTGAACGTTACTAAATTTCAGCAAAAAAAAACTAATATATTGTAATTGTAACACCCCGTAGATCGACAATGACTTGAATTCACAAGAACTATTGTATAAGTTTACTTTTATTTGAGAAAATTGTTGTGACAGCTCGCCAGAAATTATTTCGCAGAATGTTTTCACTACGCACTATGCACTTAATTTGACTGTGGATAACGATTTAACATTTTTTTCAATATTTGTAAAAAATTCTATAATTAACAAACAGCATTAATAGATCGAATATTTCTTTCCAAATAAATTTAGCATCCTTGTGAAGCCACTGTGAAATGTTGCCAGCTATGTCTCAACCAATCTGAAGTTCAGTGGTCAGCTAGATACTTTTTATTTTGCACTATTGGTATTGAAAGATATCCAAATCTGTCAGAACTATCTTGAATGAATAGACAAGAAATCAAGAACAACCTATATATCAGGATTTCAACATAATTTTCACATACTTTATATTAGCTTGAGTGGTGTGTATGTTTGTAACTTCTCGCGAGTGGCGACATCTATTAAACGGTTTGAAAAGTTTTCCATCACAGGTGTCTTCTAAAGGTTCAATGAATAATTTTTTTCATGTGGTTCATTTCCAAATACCTTGAAGGTTTTTGTATATTATTGGTAAAAAAACTTCTATACTTTTCAAAGGAAGTAAATATAAGGTTCGGACTCCACTAAACTGTAGGGCTGACAACGTAAAAAATCAAATGACAAAAATGAAACCCCAAGTATGTGACTGATTCATGATACTCTGGAATTCCATGAAAACAAGTCTCGACTCGACGACACTTCGGCCAATCGACACCGAAAAAGAATCCGGTGTCCGCCTAAAACGAAACATGCAGAGTGGAGGACTGCAGGTACAAACCAGAGCGGTGTTGCCGATTCGCTAATTTCGACGTAGAGGAAAAGATATTCGGGAAACGTCAAACGTCAGCCAATGAAAAGTGAGGTAAGCATGGCAAGTATTTCGATGCGATGTATTCGGTTTTTGTGGAATTTCTGCTGGTCACAACATTGGAAAGTAATTATAAGCGTCTGTAGTAAATGCTATTGAAATAATTCTTCAGTTTTTATTTTTCATTTTCCTTCTTGCAATAGTTTCGGACAGAGAAATTACCAAATAGGGGGTGTTTAGAATTCACGCCGAGAACGCACAGAATGATATTTAGCCAGCATTGCCAAGCGTTATTCATCATATTTATGAAATATCCGCAGAAGCCCCAAAAGTAGTACAACTGGCAACACTGGCAAGCACCGAGTATGAGTACAGCTGATGTAACGAACAGCGTTGTTTCGGAGTCTCGCCTAATATAGGGGTTTAAAGTGAGGTTTTTTCGGATATTACTGGATATTTTTCCGATAAATTTCGCCATTTTTAATCAATATACTTGTTCTTATAGCATCTTTGAAGCAAATTTATGTTTCTGTGATCTCGCCACTTATATAAGTGACTCTAGCAGATGTTATTCAAATTGAATGGAACAATTAAGAACCAACCTTGATCAAGTCACCCACGCATAAATAGTTGTTGGGATATTGAATATTTACCAAATAAAAAGAGATGATTATTATATAGCTTTTGATTATATGCCACTTCGATAGGTGCTTTCATATTTTCCCATTTTAATTGTTTCCGTGAAAACTATGAATTTTTGAGAGGTGCGGCAACGGCGTGTCTGCCGAAACAACGAAGAATGGCAGCAGTGACTTTCGTCCGTTGGAACGTCTTTTAAGGGTCATTGGCTCGCCCCCGCTTCATTCCGCCCCGTGAACAGTTCGATGAAAATGACCTGACTACTTTGTGAGCTCGCCAGATCAACATTTTCGTCTTCTTTTTTTTTTCGTTTTTCTCGCTGTGACATCTTATGGATGCGAACGAGGGTTTAACCGCATTCCAGAATCGCGTATTCAGAAATTCCTCTTTATTTTTACTCAACTCAACTTGTATTACTGAAACATACTCATGTGAAGTTAGCGCCGACTTTTTTGAAAATGATTGTTTTTTTCAGAGTTCTGGGTAGTTTCGATATAGTTCTGGAGTTCCTTACTGAAATTTTTAATAGTTCCAGCAAATTACGGAAGGAAATCGAAAACTTAAAATTTAGGCGCTAACTTCACGCAGCGCCGTCTTTTTCGAAAATATGAGTTCTGATCATTTTTTCCTGTCTATTTGGAATAGTTCTGGAGTTCTTTGATGATTTCGAAAATAGTTCTGGTGAAATGGAGAAGTTATTTGAAAAAACAATTCCGAGTTTCAAAACTCCGAATGGAAAATTTCGATAAATAAGGAAATATTTTGGCAGTTCTGTATAGCGCACGAGAAGTTCTACAAGATATCCCGATGAAATTTTTTCGAAAAGTTGATAATTTTTTAGTTTTTAGCGATTTTAAGTTCCCGTTCCGAGAAACATTTTTCGTAAAAATTGCAAATAAAAGAGTTCTGATTAGAGTTCTGAATAGCGCCTGAAGAGTTCTACAAGATATCCTAATGACATTTTCTCGAAAAGTTGATAATTTTTCAGTTATTAGCGATTTTAAGTTCCCGTTCCGAGAAACACGATTTTCGTGAAACTTGAAGATAAAAGAGTTCTGATTAGAGTTCTGAATAGCGCCTGAAGAGTTCTACAAGATATCCTTATGACATTTTTTTCGAGAAGTTGATAATTTTTTAGTTATTAGCGATTTTAAGTTCCCGTTCCGAAAAACACGATTTTCGTAAATTCGTTAAAAGTGAAGATAAAAGAGTTCTGGTTGGAGTTCTGAATAGCGCCTGAAGAGTTCTAGAAGATATCTCATTGACATTTTTTCGAAAAGTTGATAATTTTTTAGTTATTAGCGATTTTAAGTTCCCGTTCCGAAAAACACGATTTTCGTAAATTCGTTAAAAGTGAAGATAAAAGAGTTCTGGTTGGAGTTCTGAATAGCGCCTGAAGAGTTCTAGAAGATATCTCATTGACATTTTTTCGAAAAGTTGATAATTTTTTAGTTATTAGCGAATTTAAGTTCCCGTTCCGAAAAACACGATTTTCGTAAATTCGTTAAAAGTGAAGATAAAAGAGTTCTGGTTGGAGTTCTGAATAGCGCCTGAAGAGTTCTAGAAGATATCTAATTGACATTTTTTCGAAAAGTTGATAATTTTTTAGTTATTAGCGAATTTAAGTTCCCGTTCCGAAAAACACGATTTTCGTAAATTCGTTAAAAGTGAAGATAAAAGAGTTCTGGTTGGAGTTCTGAATAGCGCCTGAAGAGTTCTAGAAGATATCTCATTGACATTTTTTCGAAAAGTTGATAATTTTTTAGTTATTAGCGAATTTAAGTTCCCGTTCCGAAAAACACGATTTTCGTAAATTCGTTAAAAGTGAAGATAAAAGAGTTCTGGTTGGAGTTCTGAATAACGCCTGAAGAGTTCTACAAGATATCTCATTGACATTTTTTCGAAAAGTTGATAATTTTTTAGTTATTAGCGATTTTAAGTTCCCGTTCCGAAAAACACGATTTTCGTAAATTCGTTAAAATTGAAGATAAAAGAGTTCTGATTGGAGTTCTGAATAACGCCTGAAGAGTTCAACAAGATATCCCAATGACATTTTCTCGAAAAGTTGATAATTTTTTAGTTATTAGCGATTTCAAGTTCCCGTTCCGAGAAACACGATTTTCGTAAATTCGTTAAAATTGAAGATAAAAGAGTTCTGGTTGGAGTTCTGAATAGCGCCTGAAGAGTTCTAGGAGATATCTAATTGACATTTTTTCGAAAAGTTGATAATTTTTTAGTTATTAGCGATTTTAAGTTCCCGTTCCGAAAAACACGATTTTCGTAAATTCGTTAAAAGTGAAGATAAAAGAGTTCTGGTTGGAGTTCTGAATAGCGCCTGAAGAGTTCTAGGAGATATCTAATTGACATTTTTTCGAAAAGTTGATAATTTTTTAGTTATTAGCGATTTTAAGTTCCCGTTCCGAAAAACACGATTTTCGTAAATTCGTTAAAAGTGAAGATAAAAGAGTTCTGGTTGGAGTTCTGAATAGCGCCTGAAGAGTTCTACAAGATATCCCAATGACATTTTCTCGAAAAGTTGATATTTTTTTAGTTATTAGCGATTTTAAGTTCCCGTTCCGAAAAACACGATTTTCGTAAATTCGTTAAAAGTGAAGATAAAAGAGTTCTGGTTGGAGTTCTGAATAGCACCTGAAGAGTTCTAGAAGATATCTCATTGACATTTTTTCGAAAAGTTGATAATTCTTTAGTTATTAGCGAATTCAAGTTCCTGTTCCCAAAAGACTCGTGCAGGGGAAGTACAGGACAGGCGAAGCGGGACAAGGCGCGACGACGGCGGCGCCGTCTCACCCCTTGTCGTTCGGGCCGACTGACCGACAAAGTGTTTTTTTTTTTATTTCTACGAAATATTAATTGTTTTTCAATTTCGGTATTAATCTAGGAGTTTACTTCGAATGTAATTGTAGAATATTGATTCAGTCTCTACTTGTGGTTTGTCTTGAACAGAAGTAAAGAGAAATTTTGTTTTCCGAAAAGCTCTGGTGGATATAGAGGAAAGATATTGTGTGTGCTGATTTTGAAGGTTAGTATTATTTGTTTATGGAGTTTGACATCGATTAAACGACGTTAAGCCGTGCCGCTTCTTGCTCAGAGTTTGAAAAAATATTATTTTTCCGAATAGCCGATATAAATAAATAACAGCTTCAAAAACGTGATATCAACGCAAGAAGCATATTTAGTATATTTTGTCAGGTGATAAATTCTGTATATTTTTGGTATATTTTCAAGTTTGAAGTAGAAACAAAATAAAAAAACAAGTAAATCCTAGTTTACAAATCAGATGTATGATAATTCTCCGTAATTATTATAAAATACGTTTGGATCACTTTATTCACAATTTCAGTAATCATTGTGGATTTAAATATATATGGAACTGCGAATATTAGGGTGTTCAGCAATAAGTAAAAGAGTACTCTTATAAGTGTTGATTAACAACATTGTAAATATTCTCACTTAAGATTCTCCCTGAAGAAGGAAATAAACATTTCCGAAAGCTTGGAACCAACTTATAAGAGAACTCTTACTTATTGCTGCACACCCCAATGTTCGCAGTTCCATTCATACTGGTCAGCAAATACCTCCTCTTCGTGTATATATATATATATATATATATATATATATATATATATATATATATATATATATATATATATATATATATATATAACTTATAGCGAGTGTCCCAACAGTGCGCATTTGTTCGATATATCGATGAAGCTGAGTCATTTGAAAAAAAGTCTTGTTTGAAATAGTTCCAGATGGACAGAGTATTGCATTTTTCCGTAATTGCAAAAACAGCATTTTTTCAATGGAACACCCTGTATATTCTATCACTATGCGACGTTGAACTAAACGAAAAAAAAATGACAAAAATAAGTACACCATAATTGCACTTTGTTAATTGTGTGAGTCCATTTGCTATAGGTATGAAGGTAAAGGATAGCTAAAATGTCTGAGCTGAGTGGAAGTCTCGTTTTGTATACAATGTATTTTCTGGCATCAATTAGCAATAAATCAATTTTTGCAAATGAAATACCCAGTTTATTATTTTTTCATATTGTAAAACTATCTCATGCCTTGAACTCTTTTAAATTGCTTGTGAGAAAAGTGTATTTTTTGTTTACAAGTCATGTTTTCAACAAGCAAGCACTTTGGGACTCCCGGTATACTCATACAACGTACATATTTCATTAAATAATGCGATAAACAAAAATAAAGTTTATTTTCAATTATGCAATGTTATCAAATAAATAATGGAACGATTTCATTTACTTATCCCGTCTGATTCTATGATTCGACGAAGGGTGTGAGGGAAGGAGGCGCGCTCGAAACTCGTAAACAATTATGATTTCGAAGAAATAAAAAAAAGTCCGCTTTGTCGGTTAGTCGGCCCGAACGACAAAGGGTGAGACGGCGCCGCCGTCGTCGCGCCTTGTCCCACTCCGCGTGTCCTGTACTTCCCCTATGCCTTCACAAAAATCTTTATTGCGAAAATGATAACTTTTTGAATTTTTATTGGACTATACGCCTAATAAACTGTTTGATTCATATTATGATACTTCTTCGCGATTTTCAACCATTTAAGATTGAAAGTAAAATGACCCTTGTAATGTTATTGACATTTGGTGTTATTTGTAATATCTTGATTTTTTCAGGGTAGAATCGTTCAGCTTTGAAAAATATTTTCATAAAAGAAGCAAGAATGTATAACATCGAAGATTTGAAACGTCTGTTGAGCATTAACGAAAACAGAGTGATTGCTGATGATGGTAAAATTTTGCCACCATCACATGTCGTTTTCAAAAAAATATCTCATGCTATGTCTGAATTGGGATCATCGATGACACCTAAACATATTTACACTTCGATAAAAAATAATCGACACGGTTTTTACTCTCATGTGAGAATTGCATATTTGCCGAATATGAAAGAAACATCAGATGCGAGCATTTATGCACCGTCAGATGATTTGAATGACGAAACTTTCGATGTTTCCTATTCATTACCAAAAAGCAGTGTTACCGAAAATTTCAATCTCGTATTATCTTCAGAGATATGGACCAAAATAAAACCATCGAAGAAAAACAGTGGGAAACCCTCACGTTTGAAGATACATAGATGGACGAATTTGGTGGCTGATAAGATATATGAGCAACACAGAATAACATGTGCTTTCTCATTTAAAAGCGCGAAAATAAGCGAAAGCACGAGTGCTAAATATTATGTAAAATTCACTGGGAAATGCCAGGAATGCGGAGCTGATTTGGAGGGAGTTGCTCTAAGGAAGCCAATTAAAACTCAAGACGCCATTTTCACCTGTAAAATATCAAATTATTTGAGGAGTTTCATACATAAAAAGAGAAGACAACTTCGTGGGGATCGAAGACGATTGATAGCCAGGGAATTAGTTGATCATCGAATGGCTGCTTCTCTTTGGCGCAATAAAGAAGCGAATGACATCATGGCATTTGGCGATGATATTCCACCGACATTACCCAATGCGGATGTTCTGAGAAAAGCTAAACAGGAAGAAATTGATAAACGTTTAGGTTTGACAAGCACCGATCCACTGAAAAATTTACAGATAGCTAAATACACGACACATCGTAATTCGATTCACGCGATAGGGTTAGATCCTTTTTTCTGTATTTATTGGCTACAAGAACAAAGTTTGTTACACAAGGCATGTTACCAAGCTAAAAATAATGTTTATGACTCTGTTGATGCTACTGGAGGAGTAGCTTTCAGAATAACTCTACCAATTGATAATTTTAAAACCACACAAAAGACTGTTGGGAAAAAGTCACCATATATATTCTTATACCAATACATGTGTATATATGGAAATGGTTCCGGTAACGACCAGAAACAACAAAGGAGTTGTCCAGTTTATCAAATGGTATCCGCAAGACATGATGCATCATTTCTATCTTTTTTTTTTGCTGAAATTGTAAGATCTGGCGCCCCCAAACCGACCATAATGGTGACTGATTTTGGCAAGGCGTTACTTATTGGTATTGCTCGTACTTTCGCCAATTGTATAGATTTGAAAAATTATATGAGCATCTGCTATGACCATATAGTTTTGCAAAAGGTAATGAAACTTCCAACTTGTTGTTTGCGACTTGACGTGAATCATTTTATTGCACAAGTAGCCAGATGGAAATGTTTGAAGGGAAAAAAATCTAAAATTAGACAATTCTACCTACGTACTCTAGGACATATATATCTGATGATGGATTTCCATGAAATTGAAACTGCCCTCAAGTCCATGCTTGTAGTTATCATGAGTGAACACATCGGTATTGATAAAAGTGGAAATCAATACTCATCAACTGTATATCTTGAACATATTGATAATATTATAAGGGGTGCTCCACACATTGATGACTCATTTGAAGATGGAGAAGATAGTGAAAAAGATACTGATGATGAGGAACAGATCGAAGACCACATTGAATCAGTTTTAGATCACTCGAATTCCACAGCTAATGCATGGATTGAATGGGCTAAAACGATCTACAAAGAAGCTGCAATGATTGCAGTTCAAACCGAAGACGAAAATATATATAATTTAAATCCGTATTACGTTCCCATTGCAGCTACAAATTTGAGAGATTTAATGTATTATCTTCCTTTGTGGACAGCCATTATGTACCCAACATTCGAAATTGATTCCTCAATAAGATCTTCTTCGGCTGTGGAAGGACAATTTTCAAAGATGAAAACTTTCGGATTTGACCAGTTACCGATGCGAGTTGATAAATTGATATTGAAACATCTCGCCTGGCTCGAGGGCGAAGTTAAATTATTAGCGCCAGCAATGTTGAACACACAAAGTTGTAGAAAATCGGGAAATAATAAACTTAAATCAACCGAAGATTACCTTAACGAACAAGAAAATTGGAAAGGCAAATTGGAAAAAAACAAATCAACTATTTTGAAAAATGAGAGTATTTGGAATTCTACAACTACAAACGTAGACGAAGATATTGAAGCAACTGGTATTAATGAAACCGATGTTGATACCATCATTAATCTGGTAGACAATCAGGAGAATATCTCCGACTGTCTGATTGATACCTATTTGGAACCGGAAAAAGTGATAGATCCAACATCGGTCAATGTTGAATGCACCAATTTGAAGAGCAATCATAAACACAATTACTTATGTGATTATCTTGAGTGGGACTCCACCAGAGGGCACAACATCACTCCATTACCTTTGATATTCAATGGTTCGATATCCCCGGAGATAAAAGTGAAGAATGTGAAGTATTTCGTCTCAAATACATGTGCATTTGATTCTTTGATAACATTGATTATGCAGGCGATAATTGTTTGTGAGGAATTCAAAAATGAAATTGAAGCAGTTGGGGTTCCCACTGGGAATCTTGCTCTCAATATTATCAAGAAGGCAAAATGCGAAAAAGAAGATTATAAAACTCGTTTTGATATATTATATGGTGTAAGTTTTCTCAAAAAAGGAATAAAAACTCGCAGACTTTTATCTCTGGATGCAATTTGCAATGTGGCACATTTATATGAAAACTTATTTGAGAAATTTCCATTTTATTCCACTGAATCAACTTGTTATAAATGTGGGAATCAAACAGTTAAGAAACTAAATTACCTGCCAATCAATACTCACATTGTATTTGAGAATGGGTATGCATTTCTACAAAATGCTATAGACGATGTTAGGAAGAACAACAACGATAAGTCGACCTGTAGAAAATGTGATAGTCATATTTCTTTGAAAATTGAATTCAACTCGTACATAATTATAGATATGAGTATTTCGAGTTGTACTTTATATAAGGATGTGTTTCCTGACAACCAGAGAAGTAAATGTATTCTCGGATCGATCACAAAATCGATACGACTGAATAATAGAGAATATTCCATCGTAGGACTTATCCATTATACTTCATTTTCCGTCCAAAGTGGGCATTATAAGTCGGTCATATTCAGTGGAGATTACTGGAGAGAATATGATGATCTAAATTCACAACCTAAAATTATTTCCAGTGGTATTGAGGTTGAACCGCACATTATTATGTTTGTTTATAAATCAGAGAGTCAATCAAAAATATGATATATCAATAAGAAATGTCAATTGTTATTGAAATATTGAAATTATGTTTTCTTTTTACTATTATTTACAAAAGATGATGTTTTTGAAATGACGAATTGTTTATTTTGTTATTTTGTATTTGATTATATTTTATATGGATTTTATGTTTCATTTTATTGAACCCAACTATGAATTATTTTCAGAACTCTTTTATTTTCAATTTTAACGAATTTAAGAAAATCGTGTTTCTCGGAACGGGAACTTGAAATCGCTAATAACTAAAAAATTATCAACTTTTCGAGAAAATGTCATTGGGATATCTTGTTGAACTCTTCAGGCGTTATTCAGAACTCCAATCAGAACTCTTTTATCTTCAATTTTAACGAATTTACGAAAATCGTGTTTTTCGGAACGGGAACTTAAAATCGCTAATAACTAAAAAATTATCAACTTCTCGAAAAAATGTCAATGAGATATCTTCTAGAACTCTTCAGGCGCTATTCAGAACTCCAACCAGAACTCTTTTATCTTCACTTTTAACGAATTTACGAAAATCGTGTTTTTCGGAACGGGAACTTAAATTCGCTAATAACTAAAAAATTATCAACTTTTCGAAAAAATTTCATTGGGATATCTTGTAGAACTCTTCAGGCGTTATTCAGAACTCCAACCAGAACTCTTTTATCTTCACTTTTAACGAATTTACGAAAATCGTGTTTTTCGGAACGGGAACTTAAATTCGCTAATAACTAAAAAATTATCAACTTTTCGAGAAAATGTCATTGGGATATCTTGTAGAACTCTTCAGGCGCTATTCAGAACTCCAACCAGAACTCTTTTATCTTCACTTTTAACGAATTTACGAAAATCGTGTTTTTCGGAACGGGAACTTAAAATCGCTAATAACTAAAAAATTATCAACTTTTCGAGAAAATGTCATTGGGATATCTTGTAGAACTCTTCAGGCGCTATTCAGAACTCCAACCAGAACTCTTTTATCTTCAATTTTAACGAATTTACGAAAATCGTGTTTTTCGGAACGGGAACTTAAATTCGCTAATAACTAAAAAATTATCAACTTTTCGAAAAAATGTCAATGAGATATCTTGTAGAACTCTTCAGGCGTTATTCAGAACTCCAACCAGAACTCTTTTATCTTCACTTTTAACGAATTTACGAAAATCGTGTTTTTCGGAACGGGAACTTAAATTCGCTAATAACTAAAAAATTATCAACTTTTCGAGAAAATGTCATTGGGATATCTTGTAGAACTCTTCAGGCGCTATTCAGAACTCCAACCAGAACTCTTTTATCTTCACTTTTAACGAATTTACGAAAATCGTGTTTTTCGGAACGGGAACTTAAAATCGCTAATAACTAAAAAAATATCAACTTTTCGAGAAAATGTCATTGGGATATCTTGTAGAACTCTTCAGGCGCTATTCAGAACTCCAACCAGAACTCTTTTATCTTCACTTTTAACGAATTTACGAAAATCGTGTTTTTCGGAACGGGAACTTAAAATCGCTAATAACTAAAAAAATATCAACTTTTCGAGAAAATGTCATTGGGATATCTTGTAGAACTCTTCAGGCGCTATTCAGAACTCCAACCAGAACTCTTTTATCTTCAATTTTAACGAATTTACGAAAATCGTGTTTTTCGGAACGGGAACTTAAAATCGCTAATAACTAAAAAATTATCAACTTTTCGAAAAAATGTCAATTAGATATCTCCTAGAACTCTTCAGGCGCTATTCAGAACTCCAACCAGAACTCTTTTATCTTCACTTTTAACGAATTTACGAAAATCGTGTTTTTCGGAACGGGAACTTAAATTCGCTAATAACTAAAAAATTATCAACTTTTCGAGAAAATGTCATTGGGATATCTTGTAGAACTCTTCAGGCGCTATTCAGAACTCCAACCAGAACTCTTTTATCTTCACTTTTAACGAATTTACGAAAATCGTGTTTTTCGGAACGGGAACTTAAAATCGCTAATAACTAAAAAATTATCAACTTTTCGAGAAAATGTCATTGGGATATCTTGTAGAACTCTTCAGGCGCTATTCAGAACTCCAACCAGAACTCTTTTATCTTCAATTTTAACGAATTTACGAAAATCGTGTTTTTCGGAACGGGAACTTAAAATCGCTAATAACTAAAAAAATATCAACTTTTCGAGAAAATGTCATTGGGATATCTTGTAGAACTCTTCAGGCGCTATTCAGAACTCCAACCAGAACTCTTTTATCTTCACTTTTAACGAATTTACGAAAATCGTGTTTTTCGGAACGGGAACTTAAAATCGCTAATAACTAAAAAAATATCAACTTTTCGAGAAAATGTCATTGGGATATCTTGTAGAACTCTTCAGGCGCTATTCAGAACTCCAACCAGAACTCTTTTATCTTCAATTTTAACGAATTTACGAAAATCGTGTTTTTCGGAACGGGAACTTAAAATCGCTAATAACTAAAAAATTATCAACTTTTCGAAAAAATGTCAATGAGATATCTTCTAGAACTCTTCAGGCGCTATTCAGAACTCCAACCAGAACTCTTTTATCTTCACTTTTAACGAATTTACGAAAATCGTGTTTTTCGGAACGGGAACTTAAAATCGCTAATAACTAAAAAATTATCAACTTTTCGAAAAAATGTCATAAGGATATCTTGTAGAACTCTTCAGGCGCTATTCAGAACTCTAATCAGAACTCTTTTATCTTCAAGTTTCACGAAAATCGTGTTTCTCGGAACGGGAACTTAAAATCGCTAATAACTGAAAAATTATCAACTTTTCGAGAAAATGTCATTAGGATATCTTGTAGAACTCTTCAGGCGCTATTCAGAACTCTAATCAGAACTCTTTTATTTGCAATTTTTACGAAAAATGTTTCTCGGAACGGGAACTTAAAATCGCTAAAAACTAAAAAATTATCAACTTTTCGAAAAAATTTCATCGGGATATCTTGTAGAACTTCTCGTGCGCTATACAGAACTGCCAAAATATTTCCTTATTTATCGAAATTTTCCATTCGGAGTTTTGAAACTCGGAATTGTTTTTTCAAATAACTTCTCCATTTCACCAGAACTATTTTCGAAATCATCAAAGAACTCCAGAACTATTCCAAATAGACAGGAAAAAATGATCAGAACTCATATTTTCGAAAAAGACGGCGCTGCGTGAAGTTAGCGCCTAAATTTTAAGTTTTCGATTTCCTTCCGTAATTTGCTGGAACTATTCAAAATTTCAGTAAAGAACTCCAGAACTATATCGAAACTACCCAGAACTCTGAAAAAAACAATCATTTTCAAAAAAGTCGGCGCTAACTTCACATGAGTCTGAAACATCACTGCGATATATCTGATTTTGGAGAGCTGAACAAATTATAACGTATTCACCTCAGAAATCTCATTCAACTCCTTATAATGCGATATTCATTGAAAATTTCATGTGAAAATCGTTTTTGTCGAGTTTATGGCAGGATTCATCAGCTGTTTTCTATTTGACGTGATACGTCAAAGGTAAATCTTGACGCCACCTGTCATAAAATTGTGAACTTGGTAGGCGAGTAATATTGTGATGACTGTCCGAAAGCATAGAGTTCGGGCAGGAGACAGATCGATATAGAGCGGCGATGCAAGGAATGAACTTCAGAGTAATTCAGAATAATTCGAAAACAAATGGAGACTTTGAATAATTGCGGCCAAGTTTTGAACGCTGAACAAAACATGCCCGTAGGACAAATAAAACTGAAATATTTTTGTTCTTCATTTGTTATCTGTAGAGATTCGTGTTTTCGCGTCTTGATTTTTGAAATATTTTTTGTAACTGAAGCCATGTCCAAGGCAGTTCATGATGACTTATTAATTTCTTCTTAAATAAATCACCAACTTTGTGTTTTTTGTAACAATACATTAAAAGAGAGTTGGGGTGTTTGTCTCATAGTTTCCAATTGGAAATTCTTGTAGATGGCATAAATTTTGCACAAGATAATATTTTTTCATGTGTGACTCTTTGAATTTGCTACTTTCAACCCAGAGATTGGAATTACTTACGTAAATTAGTCCTGAATAATACCTGTCCTTCAGATTGTGAAGGACACAAGCTTCATTCAGACAAGTCAATTCAGCCATATCCTCGACTTTATCGAATTTCGGGGGATTCATCTTTTGAATATCATCCTTCGGCACGGTCGTCCTCTTGCCGGTCTCCTGGAGCTCCACTTCTACCTCATCGCCTTTTTCGCCCTTAATACTGGCAGCCACGAAACCTTGATTTTCATGAGGCACCCACACCAATTTTTTTTGAGTCCATTCGGCCTGGGACGCCGGGTCATTATAATTGTTCCTATCCACATATAAATATTTCAGTTCGGGATCGTAACGTTCTTTTGTATCTACGTCGGCCATGGTAGTGAAACAATGTAAACGAAAGCGAAGAGCGAACTAACACAAAAAAACTATTTATCACCAAGGAAATCACAAGTATCGACTATTTAAGTATGAACGGGCATGGATTATCCGCTACGCGGTAAACACGAAGACGAAACCTTTTCTCTTCTTTTTCCAGCGGTCTTGATATTCCAATTGGCGCAACCAGTTCATTCACGACTGCAAAGTTACTGCCAGTTAATTCTGCCAGAGAGTAGAGGGAGTGCTGTCATCCTAGATCTGTCATATGTCGTCATCACAGAACCTATTAATTCGAACATTTTTGTATCATTGTTTATTTCACACTGGTAGTTTATTGTAAAAACAAAGCTTTCTCTACGGAATTCAATTATTGGTTCAACATTACATTGTTTGACTATCGATGGTTACGATTGGCTGTAATTGGCTCTGAGAGATGCAGATGGTCGAGAACTCGTGGACCTATGGTTGAATATGTTCACTATACCAGAGTTATGGTTAGTTTATATAAGAATGCACCAATGAAATTACACATGTCACGTCAAGTTGTAATATAATTTATGATTTCATTGGTACATTCTTAAATCTTAATTCTTTTTATTATCATTCGCTGATTTGCTGTACAAAGTATCCACTACTCATCTCTTATATAACCTATAAATAATACTCTCTTGTGATAGATTCCACCTTTCTTATGTTTCTACCTCTTGATTCAACTTATGCTCAATATCATTTCACATATATAGCAAGTACAGATAAATAATCCTTAATTTTCTAGACATCTAGGATGTCTAAATACGCGAGATTCGAAACAAACTACAGATCATGTGGTGCGATAACTGTTCATGTAAGAAAAAAACCTGAAAATAAGGTAGTCAACTGTCAAAGAAGAAATTATTTTTTTCATTAAATCGTATTAACTCATGCGTATGATTTAATAATTTTTATTCTTATATCTCACTATGGATTTCGATTATTTAAAACAAAAAATCATTAATAGTGAATTTTCTTCACGTTCAAAAATGTTCTACAATTAGTAATAAAGATCGAAAGTTTCCAGTAACAGACAAAAATAACAGACCCAGCTTACTATTGTAGATTATCGTAATGGTCTACAATGTCCTGACCGAAATATGTGTAATTTAAAATCTGACATATAGGGCAATCTCTACGTCTGAATATGGAATGTTGTTATGATTTTGTGGAAGACTCGGCAAGAATATCATGACTTTTTCATGACAAACTCTCGATTCTCACCACAAAAGAATGTTTTCGCGATATTAACGTCTGTTTATCGAAAGAAAAAAGTAGCACACATGACAGATGGTGATTCACCATAGATGGTAATGCGACCACTCACCAACAAACAATTCGGATGAAATATTCCAAGTAAGGAATTCATATTGCCGTCGACTTTTTATACATCGCAACAATTACAGCAGATGTTATGATTGAGTTCCATTTGGTGATCGATCTGAAAGTCTAGCAAATTACAAACCTAGAAACTTACCAGCTAAATTAACAATCAAAATATAATTTGGATTTTATTCAAATTAGATAATGCCAATTACGGTTAGAACGCTTGTCAATCAATCTGGTTGAGAGAAAAAGTACTCACTCCTTATCTGAAAGGAAATCTTGCACAAGGCGTGCTGTCGCTGCCTTTTTCAATGTACTCGTTTGGCGACGTACTGATAATTTTCGCTGTGCTTTCGATTTTTTTTCTAAACTTTCCAAAATTTTCGAAACACTAACGGACGAGATGTCATCCATGTCGAAATAATGATAAAACCCCATCTAGATGAAACGACAAAGATGTGTCACCAAAAAAAGTATACAGTATGTGGAGAAAAAAAAAACTGGAAGATGATGTGGAAACCTCAGCACCCAGCGTTTCTTATTATGACATACAAAAACACACACACAGAGAAAGCACCTAATTCGCAAAAACCTATCATCGTAAAATAAAGAGCAATTAAGTTCAACGTGTTGCCTTTATTTACAAACGATATGACGATTAACAACAATGAGGCAGCTTATGATTAGAGCGGACGTACCCGTCGTGATACCCCATTACCCCAAAACCATTTTCGATCTATAAAGATTCCACTGCCTCCCTCTTCGACTCTTCGGCTATGAAAGAGGTTTCTTCAGATATCGACGTTGCGGAAGCGATCGCTTTAGAAATCTGATTTTCGCTCGAAGTAGAAGGTTCGGCTTCAATCACAGTTCTAGGAGTTTGAGGCCTGGAAAATTACAAAAAGATTACAGCAATTCACGTAGATGGGCGTCTGCCTGTGGAATGTATTGACAAATAAATTAGTTTTTATTGAGACTACATAATGAACTTTTATAACTCAGTCTGAAAATCGTCCAACCTTGGCAAAATCGTGATTTTGGGAGCCATGTCGATGATAGAAGTGGGCGTCTTCTTCATCAGTTCCAGCGGAATCTCTTCCGATCTAGGCCTCGGCATTCGGGGCGAACCTTCTCTGGATCTACCCCTTGTAGAGGAGTTATCTCTCGACTGGGCCTCCTTCTTACCTCCTACCAATTCTGAAAAACGGAAAGAAACGTCCTGCAATAGCAAGTCCTCGAAACCATTTGCTCTTAGGATTGATCGAGCTCTGTGTCGAAAAAACTGTAGGTTTGATCAATACAATCCACCTCACCGTTTTCTTTCTTCAAATTCGTCAATCGACTAGGACTGTCCCCACTTCGACGCCTCCTCGCCTCGTCCGCCCGGTGAAGGATGCCCGGCGAGCCTTCACGCCTAGGGGCGGCGAATCCGGGCAGTCGCGGTCCGCCCACAGTCAGCGGTCGACAGACGCGGCTTATCGGGCGGGCATGGTACGTCCCCTGACCGGCGAACGCAGGACTGGGTGGGCCAGACTGCCCAGGGATGTCGAGCAAACGGGCGATGTGCTGCATTTTCTTTTGGCGGGCCTTTATTCTGCCCTGAAAATTTGGGTTGATCGAATATAGCGTGAGAATCTTAGCGACTCTTACCTTTGTCAATCTTTGTTTGGCTGCCATACATCTTATATTATCGTCAAATACGAATTTCGCGTTCAGTAAGGGCACCCTATTTGTGGCTGCTCCCGAAATGGGTCTGTGGATTGTGATGTGCAAACATCTGGAATCATCCTTGTCACCTGTCACTTCAATATCCTGCAAACAATTACAAGGAAATTGTGTTGGTATAGTGATGAATCCATCAAAATATACTATTTTGAATTATTTCTCAACTGAAAGTAGATGAGTTCTTCTGAATTTCCAAAACAGGGTATGTTTAGTTGAGTTATGACATTACTGACTTCTTCAATACCTGCAGAAATCCCACTAGTTTTGCTACACCCCATCCCAGCCTCTTCGTGTCAGGCTCGACCAAGATGAGCTGTAAAATGTCAATGACTAAAAACCTCCTCATTTTGGTGCCGTCCTTCCACACCACTGTGCAAGCAATCAAGTCAGAGTTATCTGGAAAAAAGAGTTATTACATGAGGGATTGCGTGTTTTTTGGACACCACAAGACTAAAACAATCACTTGTATGTAACGAATGTCAATAATGCGTTGAAAATGCCTAATATGGTATAATTATTTGAGGAAGATATTATGGCAACTTGTTGGAATTTGATATTCGACAAGTTATAATTGGTACTAGTTCAAATTGAGTCAAAGGATTAGTTTGATATACACACAAGAACTTCATTGACGTAGAACGATTCAAATAAACTGGCAACATTTCACAACGATACCAAATACTCCATTTTATATAACTCCAAAATTGATATAATATATTTTTTTTCATACTAATGTGAATGATATGTATTGAAGAAGTGACAACCCAGCACTTCCTGAGGCTGTCACAAGTCACTTTTTGACATAGATTGTATAATACGGCAAGATAAAACGAATATTCAATTCCATATATTAGATTCGATTGGAATTATCGAAATTTTCCAATTGAAACAACGATGAAACATTGACTGAATACTGATTATCGAAAGACTTTACTAGTAAAAACATGCGAAAATCAAATTAGAAAACCAGCTGAACGAAAAAGCATCATTTCTAGAAACACCTAACACGAAACTAGTGATTGTAAAATTCATGTGGCTCAGACACACAACGAAGTATACTCAGGTCCAGCGCTTGTTCAATCTGCACACAACTTTGCGGATTCGTCAACGGCAACTGTGTCTCAACTTCTCCGTTCAACATGAGCACCAAGTTACGAATCAAAAAGTACACCCTTATAGCCCTTCTGGCACGTTCCACCTGAAAGATACGTTCCAAAGTCGATGCGGGTCAAAAATTCCTAGTAACTAATCCAAACTGTGGCTTGAATGTCTACTTACCTCACCACAGGGCAGTCGTTTGATGAAATCTATTCCCGTCATTGGGGTGCCGGTAGGGGGCAGCAAAATCGCACTGTCCATGCAAAGCCATTCTACGTTTAGGGAGCCTTTGGACATATCACAGTATCTGCAGGGAAAAGCAAAATAATTATTGTCGGTTTTTTAGTGGACTTTTGGTTTGAAATTGTTGAGTGATTAGAAGATTATTGATTTTTTCTTTCATACATTGTTGAATATTTATAGAGCAACAACTACAGTATATTTATTTAAGCAAGATAGTTGTCACAGCTCTCCAGAAAGTACGGTGTTGCTGCTTGTATTTTTATTCGACGATATTGCGAAATAGAAAGCTGAGGTTAAGTTTATTATTCAAATTGTTTTGAAAAATATTTTCGATTTATAAAGTATCTACACCAAAATTTTATAACTATTGACTCCAATATTTATAAATACAATATAATAAAAAAATTGCATCGTTGTGAAGTCACCGTGAAGTTTTGCCATAATTGATGATGAATAAAAATGCAGAAATCAATCGTCAATATAGTATTATTGAATGACACAAATCTATGATTCTTTCAAGATTAAGCGAAAAATTCCAGAAGTTTCTGGTACTAAAACAAACTATAAATAAGTCTTCTAGGTTTTCAGATATCAACGAGGGTGAAATTCTAATAAACATTGAAGAAACTCTCAACTTACTCGTGCTCGAACATATCCAGAAATATTTCTTCGCTCTTGTAGAAATTCCTCAACAGAGCCAAACTCTGTGTCTTAGCCGTGTCTATGGTAGATTTATGCGACTCCAACAGTATATTTTTGCCGTCACACATTGCAAGCTGGACGAACAACTTCAAAGACAGTTCCAAAGTGACCAAACGCACCCTACAAGACTGTTGGCATGAAGAAATGATGATTTGCAGGATTTTATCCGTCAGGAAAGAATTGTACGTGTATCGGACGTCTTTGGTAAGCGTAGAAGACTTGGAGATGAACGATTTTTTTGGTTTCAACACTTGCTCCGTGATATCTGAGGTCACGCCTAAAATTCACGAGTAAAAGAAGTAAATTAGTTACCTCATAAATCCGAGGAGAATTGTCTTTGTACGAGTTGAAATACTGAAACGTTTCAACTGTAGCAGCTCCGCAAAATGAATCTGTCTATATTCAACTATACTATATATTGACACACCCACAGCTGAACGATTCTGCAACAGTGCACTACTAATTTTTCCAAGAATCATTCGCTGGCAACATGTCAAAAAAAAACCTTATAGTTTCATTAGATTGCATGGTGATTGTTTTTACGTTTACTCTAATGCGTCGTTGATGAGAAATTAGTTAGACTCACCAAAATCACACTTCAGATTATATCAATAGTATATATAACCAATGCATAATAATAGATATGATGCAACGAATATCAGATAATTTTTTTTTACTATAACCATTGATTCATGGGAAATTTACAACCAAAAAAAATGATTTGGGAAGGTATCAAAGAACATACAGTACAAATCTAAAAAAAACTGGATACAATATAGATGCAATCAAAGATATGAGATGATTAAACTAAAACCAATACTCAATACTTTAATAACAAAGATGCCAATAAAAAAACTCACCTGAGTTATTTGCCATCGCATACAACAAACTCAGAGCAAACAAAGCCGCATAATCATTCTCCGCACACTCCAAGGCTTCGTAGACGGTCTCCAAGAACGTGTATTCACTCACCACACCCCCTTCGACAGGGCTAATAGCCAGCCGCTCCTTCTCCTCGTCGGTGATATTAAGATTCGCCACTTCTTCCTCACTACCGACATCTCCACCAGCTTGACTACCTTCCAGCTCAACCACACCCTTTTCCTTTTCTCTCTCGTATTGTTCGATAAGCTTATCCACGCCCTTCTCGAATACGGACCGGTCAGTTTTCAGGACTATCCAGGCCAAAGTCTGCACCAGAGGCGAGTGGGAGAGGATGAGGAAGACTTGGGAGAGCAGGAAAAGCGCCACGACGCACGACACTTTGCCGTTGGTGATGTCATGGCTCTTCGGGGTGTTGGGGATGGAGGAAACGGTGCCTTCCGGGGTTTTTTTTCTCGTTGCCGAAAGGGAGTATATGTACAGGGGGATGAGGAGCTTGTGGAGGAGGTGGTCGGTGAGTACGTGATTGAGGTCGGTTATGTTTAGACAGAGGATATCGTTGAGGTAATGCAAATGGTCGAGGTGTTCTGCGACTAAATCGGATAAACGGTTCTGTGATTGGTGGCTGTAAATTATTATTGTGTCAGAACCTGCGCAGTTCAGAATCATAGTAGGTAACAATGAATCGAAGAACAAAAAAAAAACCTATATGATATTGAAATTATCAGATATGCGGGTTTCTTAGAATACGCCTACGCTATAATGAAATGAAAATACGCTTCGTTTTAATCGTAGATAATGATAAAATGATGAATCGTGGGTATTATATATAAAAAAAACTTGTTTAGGAAACGAATTACCCAAAAATTTACTTCTTGTGACAGCCTAATAATGTATAATTTAAAAAGAAAAATGATGCGTTGTCTCATTTGAAGAGTATCTCAATGCAAGCGAGTATATAAGAAATAAGCTAAATAATCTCCAGAAAAATAAGAACAAACTTTCAGGTATACAGAGGGTTATATAAATATGTAACCAAGCTAGGCGTTTTTAAGACAAAAACAGGTTATAATCATAATCAATAGTAATTTTTCTCAAATTTCAGAAACATTCACCTGTAAACATTCCATACACATAGATTGTAAAGAAAGTTTTGACAGAAGAATGAACCATGAATATTCTTGATTGATGTTGCATGTTATATTTCATTCATTTTGAATATCATGTCAATTGTCTTGTGCAAGTATTATAGATATGAATACTTACTCAGCATCGTTCCTCACGCACGAATCCAGTTCCTGAATATGTTTTCCGATAAACCAAACGATGTTTGAAAAATACGGCGCAGCTGTTCTGTCTCTGATAAATGCAAGCATACTGGCATCATCTACTTTGTAGACGTTCAGAGTTAAAGTCCTCACAGCTATTCGAACCATGGATTCAGGGTGGTTAAAGAATTTTATAGCCTCAGTGTATAGAGGGAAATCGTTAGTATGCTGGAATAGTATTTGTTTTTTAAAGAATCAGAAAGTTTTATACCCACTCATATTACCTCATTGTAGAAGAAGTGGATGGTATGGGCATTCAGCTTCAAGCTGAGTGTTTTTAAGAAGGATATATAATATGCCATCACTTCCTCATCAGAAAAATCGAATTTATGAACAATTATAGAGTTTACATGATTATTGGATAACAGGTAATCTGTAGGAAAACATTGTGAAATTAATCAAATGTCATCAAAGTGAATATTCCATACTCACACAATGAAGTTTCATTCCTGATATTTTCAAACAAAATGTTGAGTGTTTGCAGAAGTTGAACACAAACGAAACTAGATCCTCCACTTCTTTGTCTCATTATACGTAAGAAAAATGATAGCATGTTTTTCTCCAAAAAAAAACTAAAAACAAGATATTATTCGGGAATAAATAACTATTATGTATACCTAAATGTTATCTAAACATGAATTTGGGATATGAAAATTTTATATTATTCTATTCAGGTTCATATCATAAGAGATACTCATTTTTCCATTCCTAATGGAAAAATAATATAGCTATACCAAATTACAATGTGTTTAAAATTATCAGAAATTATGACATTATCTCAATAAACCTGATAAAAGTGACAAAAGAATTGTAATCATAATATTGCCTGGTTCTATATCTAACAAAGAGCTACTGTATACACCAAAGAACAAAAGCCTCCTCATATTACTCACTCAAATACAGAAGAATCATTTTGATCACCCCATATCAATATTTCAGCAATAGATCTCAAAGATTCGACCAACAGCCCTCTGTTATGCTCTGAAACATTTTGGTTTCTGGATAGAACATTGTAGAGATATTTCAAATGATCCAAGGAGTGCAAATTCTTTGGACGTCCCCAACCACCACCAAACCAGCTTCTACTTCGGAACATAGTTCAACTAATAACTGATCACATATATAATTTTCAGCTTCTGTGTGATAGTAATTTCAAGAACATTTCATCACGATAATCATCTCAAAATATTATTGAAACCAACACCAAAAAAATAACACTTATTTTCATCTGAAATGACAATTAACTGATAAACATATGATTTGATGATGACACATACCGGTGTGAAGACTGCTGTCTAAGCTGATTGCCGTACATAACCCTCGTTCAGTTACGTTTTCCCCTTTCATATTCGATTATTTTATTGATTATGCACAATTAATGGTTTAATCTCGTTAAAATATACTACAACAAATATTATATAAACATTTTTCTCCAGATAATTAGGAATGTGATCCCACTGATCGTTTGGATATGATCGGCATTTCTTCCATGAGGCAGTGGTCTTCACACAATTTTTGCATATCCTTGACGACTCGAGACAATTACTTTAAATCAGAAGAAAAAAAAATGTCATACCTAACCTTCCCACAACATTTATGTGGATGAAAATAAACAAATATAATGTTCTTTCGTTGAATCCTGAATACTATAAATGAGTAAAGTTATGTGATTCGGAAATGAAAGTCTTAGAATTGTATAGTGGCATTGGGGGAATGCATATGGCACTCAATGGTAAGAACACAACAACTCTTCTCAAAGTAGATTTGTGAACAATACAATACTTTTTCCTTTCAGAAAGTGGAATAAAAGGCAACGTAGTTGCATCTCTAGAAATAAACAATGTCGCCAATGAAACTTACAGACTAAATTTCCCAAAAACTCCACTATACAATATGAATATTGAAGGATTGTCTGCAGATTTCATCAATGAACTAGATGTTGACACAATATTAATGTCTCCACCCTGTCAACCATTTACAAGGAATGGTTTACAAATGGATACCAAAGACCCAAGATCAGCATCTTTCTTGCACATTCTAGAAATTCTTCCCAATGTGAAAGTAGAGAATATCTTAATAGAGAATGTAAAAGGTTTTGAATGTTCCATGATGAGAACTATTTTGATTGAAACTTTGACAAAAATAGGGTTTTGTTTTCAAGAATTTATAGTTAGTCCTCATCAGATTGGAATACCTAATTCCAGAAATAGATACTACTGCCTAGCTAAGAAACTCCCTAAGACATTTTCTTTCGAAACTGGACCACTGGTGAGATTACTTTTGTTATATAATTACTGAAACTTGCACTAATTGGATCTTTTCAGATGGAAGAGTTCCCATTTCAACAAAATCTAGAATGTACTTCTATAGCAAATATTTTGGAAACTGAAATTGCAAGTAAATACTCTTTGTCAGACAGCATTCTAAACAAATATGTGAATATATTAGATATATGCTATAAGAGTTCTACAAAAACTTGTTGTTTCACAAAGGCATATAGTCGATTTTTAGAAGGCACTGGAAGTGTATTCAGTGATAAAACAAATCAAGAAGTGTCAGATATCCTTTCTAAAGTAAAATCATTGGATATTAAGGATAATTTGAGAATTGAATTGTTAAAATCCCTGAATCTCAGGTTTTTCACACCTAGAGAAGTTTGTAGACTTATGTGTTTTCCAGAAACATTCAGATTTCCTCAAAGTCTGAGTGATAGAAAAAAATATATGTTCTTAGGAAATAGCATAAATGTAAAGGTGGTATCAGAGTTAATAAAGCTTTTTAAAAGTTGACATAATAATTTAATCTTGATATTCAAAGCAAAACAGCACAACAAATTGTTCAAATTTGTATAGAATTGGTTTAATGTCCATTTATCAAACACAATGCCATATTTTCACTTGTTATTGAACTTCCACTCTTGCCTACACATTGGACATTGTTGATTCACTGGTTGAGACTGCAACCATTTTACAATGCAATGCATGTGGAAACAGTGAGAACATTGTCCCCAGACTAGAGGACAATCGTCACCAGGTAGCTTGCAATCAGGACAACAACCGTCGAAGGGCATTCGACAAATTCCACAATTATCATCGTTTGCAACCCATCGCCAAGTAGCTACGCCTATCCAGTTCTTAATTCTTACTTTCATCACAAAATACTATTTGTTTCAGATTTTAAAATTATTCAGATTCTGACCAACAGTTTAAGGTTATACTTATTCCTCTTCTATATTATTTTCATTCAGCAATGATCGTCATATTGTATTAAGGGCACTAACCACCTATGATCATATTTTTATACAGGGCATAAGGTACAGAAATTCAATTTTTTTTAATGTTCACCAACTTTTATTCATAGTATGAAATTGACACAAAAAAATTGAATATTTTGAAATAGATTTGGAATATAGTATATTTCCAAAGTTTATAATTTAAACTTAACCTATTATGAAATTCTAAGCTTGATTACAGATGATCCAAATCTAATGGAATGGGTATTTTATTTCTAATGGCAAATTGTTTGAGTGCCTCATATCGTCTCTTGAAATCATTGACATCTTCTCTCATTTGTATAACTTCATCTTGCATAATTTCCATGTCTCGCCATTCTTGAGTTTTTTCTGTTTCAAGCTCATCTTTTTGTTCAATTCTCTTTATACGACAGGATGCAGCATAACCTCTATTCTTGAGAGTTCTCCTTCTTTGTTTCATTCGAACTATTTCTTCTCTTGAGAGTCCTCGCAATTTGAGTTGCCTATTGAGGTCTCTCACAGAAATTGTAACCAATTCATCATCAGAGATGTCAATAATTGGTGGTGGTGATAAGGGTGCCTGAAATAGAAGTTATACTGTAGAGTCACAGGAGTTTATTCTCATAATGTATATATTGTTACATTGTACTCACAAGTTTTCCTGTTCTTTTCATTTCGGAAGCCATATTGGCGACTATCAACTAAAATCTTCAAAAACGATGATCTTCTGTGTGTTTTGTTTAATCGAAATTATTTTTATGCAAGTCATTGTGGTATTGTGATTGTGACCACTGACAGTGCTCGCTTTACTGCTTCAAGTTATAATGGAAAAGTATCTGATCATGTCTTGAATTATCTGCATGTTGAGATGGGGGATAATATAAATTCGAATTAAACTTTGAACACAACATATCTAATATACAGCAATGAAAAGTCTATATATAAATATAATAAATGCTGCAAAAATATCCTGTCAAAGCCATGACGTATTCGTGTTGCCAACAACGCTATGTTTCTCTTTTTTGTCGCATGATACAGCATAGGCCTAATGATATACGTGACGTCACATTCCTGGTCTACAGATCAATCGGAATACGGAACAGTGAAAACCATAATATTAATTAGTTGTCGTCTGTCACTGACAGTTGATCAAAGTGAGCGTGTAAAGAACGCTGTGTTCATAAATCTACTCTGAAGAGAGGAGTAAGATTACTATTATATAATCTGAAAAGTCTTCAAGCTGTTCGACCCATTCAAATTGAGGATGATGATGATTTGATAATGTTCACAGGTGTTTAAGCATTCCAGAATATCTAGTGGGCTAACATTCCTCCTTTCAGAAGAGAGTTTACTTTGAGTGAACGGCTAACAGTGCCCGAAGTGTTGTCAGAGTTAGTTTATGAACGCAGCTTCTAAGAATAATCAACAAACAACGGTTTTTCGAAAACATATACAAGTGATAATCATAAAAATAATAACATAAATTAATGGTTTCAAAATGAGTACGGGAGATAAACATGAAGATAAAGAAGAGAAAAAACCAATAATTGTCAGAAATTCAACAGATTTACAACGTCTGAAACTTGAAAAGCTAATGAAGAATCCAGTAAGTTGCACAACTATCTTTAGATGTTCGGATCGAATAATTTCTTGCAGGAAAAACCAATATTAATTCCTGAGAGACCAAAGGAAAGGGGAATGCCGAATGTCCCAGATTTTGTAAGGAATGTTATGGGGTCAAGTGCAGGAGCAGGTTCAGGTGAATTTCATGTTTATAGGCATTTACGAAGGAAAGAATATGCTCGGCAAAAATTCATGAAAGAAAGAGCTGAAAAGGTATCCATTACTTGAATCAACTATATTTTCATTAATATACCTTGATGCACCTACAACTTATTAACATGTAATAATGATGTATTTGATAGGATAAATTAGAAGATGACTACCATCTTAAATTGGAAGAAAATAAAAGGTTGGCTGAAGAGAGAACCGCGAAAAAACGGAAAAAGAGAATTAAAAAGAAGGCAAAAAAGAACAATAGGAAAAAATCAAAACCTACCAAATCAAAGCAATTTTCTTCATCTTCAGAACAAAGTGAAAATAGTGAGACTGAAGATGAAGTAGCTAGGGAAAATCCAGATTGCAGTAAAATACTTGAATCTGAGCATGAACCTGAAAGTAAAATAGTTGAACATCAAGATAGTAGTGTTGGTTCAAAAAAAGAATGTGGTGTTCAGGACAATTCTTCAACTGAGGATAAAACAACTTGAAACTTACTTTTCGTGAAATAGACCAATTTAAATGTTATTGTTATACACTCTGAATCATTAAAGCTTTATTGACATCTTATATTGATTTGAATTAATTAATCCTATCAGTTATGTGAGTAACCATACTTGTCTGGTTTGAATGACGTATGGAAACAGTATGAGCGCACTATGTAATCATCTCTCCGTTCGATACATGATGCAAAAAAGGATAGACAAACAGTGAACATATGAGTGCTGAACAACGCTGATTCATAAAACGCATGCGTATTGAATTCTGTTTCATGGCATATGCCAATAATTTCATTCATATGGTGTAGTTGGTGGATGTAGTTGTGGTTCGTTATCGGTAATTTTGAGTGCGATTGAAATTACGTGTATTTCACTAAATTAGTGAAAACAGTGTATCTTCACATCGCCGAATAAATTGTAAGTAACAGGACACTTGTACATCTACAAAACTTTCAGGAATGTCAGTCCAGTGGCAGAAAATTTCAGAGCAAAATGGCCGATATTGATTTCAATCTTTCATGAACATTTAATTTGAAGTTTTCTGTTTCGACTACAATAAGGCAGGCATTACAGCATGATTCACCTCTTTAATGAAATTCGGTCATCGTAACATGTTATGAGATGAGAATCATCAATTTCGAATGTAACTACAGTGGATGTCTATGCTAGTGACAGTTACGTATTTTGTTGTTCTTTAACCTATGAATTTTCATGAGTAGTGCTTCATATTTTATCGAGTGATTTTAGAATAAATTACAATACATTGAACACTACATGGCGTTTGTATTGTTCAACTGTGGCCTCTGGTCTGTATTCTAGGTAAATGACTGTTTTGTAAGGAATGCCAGTGTCGATAGTGACAAGATTTATCTATCATTCAGAAAAACTCGATCTGAGCAGTTCGTTTAAATGTTTAACGACCGTTGTGATTGTTTTCATGTGTGCAATCTTGTATAGTTAGGAATAACTTTGTAAGAAACAAGAAGTCCTTGTTGAAAGTCACTACATCTCGCGAAATTATTCATACATTCAATCAATTTTAATATTTATATTATACTTCAGCTTCAAGGAATCTCTTGAATAAATGATGATAATATTCTTGTTGCCATAATGGAATCAAATTTGTGAAATGCGATATTTGTTTATGCATAACATGACGTTATAAACACAATGCCTGAACCCTTGTAAATTTGAGACTTTGATTTGGTGTTAGTTATTGATTCACCATTAGCAATACTTCAGTAACAATATGTAGTCAGTTTCACACTGATGTAATTGTTCCAATGAATAATTATATAATATTTGCACATTTGCCAATACTTGTTTTATTTTGTTTTGGTTGATACTCTGAGTGTATAATCTTGATATTTTTTCATTTTCTCGCTACATTGGACTGAGATTAGTTGTTCCAATTACCAATTTGTCAAAGATAGGATATTTTTAAACTCAAATTCACAAACACGGACTAAAATTATTTGCATATTAAAGAATTGCGAGTGGTGTAATCCTATTGAAAAAATAATCCGCACCGAATGGTAAGTATTATAATTCTCTGAAAAATACATTTTGTGAGAATAACCTCAATCCCAGCACTTAGTTTTACGGTTTCCGAGATGGTTTCATTTTCTTTAAGAACTTTTCAAATTTAATTAGCATATTATCTTTGAAAGGGTTCTGAATACCTAAACGAATGAAAAACTTCGGACGGTTGCCTGACGTCCGGTCTGCAATGTGGGGAAAATTTCGTTTTAAAATAACGAAATTTTTGTTTCAGGTCATGCTATAAAGGATTTTCTTGTGAATTTCTCGGATCATTATCATGAAAATGGTTTTGTCTCAGCGCCAGCGAGAAGAGCTGTAAGTATTTAAATCAACAGATTTTTTTTTATTTCAATTATGATTCGAATGAAATTGAATAATTTGCCGTGAAAACAGGGTAAAAGCAAAAAGTTGATAAATTCGAAAAAAAGGATATTCTTTGTGAAAAAAAATCAGTATAAGCAGAATGAATCATGATTTAATGGGATAAGAGAAACAGATGTTTTGATATTAATCTCGACATTTCACTATTTATTCTTGATATATGAAACTGCACCATATTTGTGGACATCATTGCAGTGACTACAATATCTTTATTGAACGAAAGTTCTCCAAAAATATTATACATCACACCACACCTATTTTGTTAGTCCCAAGACACCCCGAATCGTGACTTATTCCCCATATATATGGGGGTAGCGAATAGGGTTACAACTAATTAGAAAATGTGCCATGATACTAGGAAGTTCACCCCAACAGACTCAACTAATGAATTGCATTTTATGGTTGCATTTAGCCGGATTCTAATATTCCATTACCCTGCCCCAATATCCTAACCCTTGGTATCAACCCCTAATAGACAAAAAAAATTATGTTTTCACATGAAAATGCTGTGGGTTTTACCACATACAGTATTGGTTGGTGTGATTCAATAGGAGGATGAGAGATATCTAATGAGTTGATTTTGTGCCATAGATTTCTATCTATACCCAAGATATGTTATTTTCGACACTGTATAAAAATGATCTCTGTGAAGTGGTGCAGGGTTAATAAGCCGTGTTAGTTTGCTGTGTAAATTTAGATAGAAAGAATCTTTCCACAAATAACTTGTCTCAAAAAATATAATTAGTTTCGTTTCATTACCGTTTTTTTTTTGTTAAACGCTCAACAGGAAATGCTGTCACACTGAGTGTCGTTAGTTGTCTCATAAACAATTAATCCATCGTAAAATAACGTTTATTAGTTTGTACAGGGTGGTGCAAGCTGGACGATTTTGAAAAATAAAACGTCTCAAACAATGAAGAAAAACTATATGATAGATACTAAGATTAACCTCAAACATTTTCGAGAAATGAACAAACTCGATGGTGCCTCTTCGAGAGGCTGTCAATCGTCTAGGTTACCATTTGCCTACACATGTTTCCTACAAAGTGTTCTTTCTATTTTTGGCCCTGAAAGCCTCTAATATATCATCCACTTCGGGAAAATACACATATCGTTAATAAGTCGCCTCAAGTGTCTAATAATCCATTCTGACAGCTGACAACTGACAGCCGTTTGACGCGATGGTAAAGATCCATCGAACGTAGGAGGAACGACTCACTCTCGAAGGGAACAGTTATTTTCGTAATGGAAGCAAGTATTTCGCGGCGATAGAGAATACCTGAAATAACTTCGTCTCGTGAGCGCCCGAGGACAAGTACACTATTTTTTTTTCTCGTTAGCGAATGCACGATTTTCACGGATCACGAGTCGAGATGAAAACGTGCAACATACCATACAGGGTGATTTTTTGGTGGAAAATATACTATATGAAACCTGAATAAAGCTAGCATTTGAATTTTATAGGTTATGTTTCTACAATACACAATAAAATCTTTAAATTAAAAAATATATTGAGGACAGTTGAAAAAATGGAAACGAATAATGCTACATATGTCTTTCACTATAATAATGTATGTTAAATTCCACATCTTCAAAAATTCTCATAGTTTTTTGATTTCCAACACATTTACTCGTGTTATGTTCAACATTCCATTTAACGAATGTACTCGATATCGATTCATCAATAGGACTAATAATTGTTGTTTCTGGTAGTTTTTGTTTGTTTGTTTGCTATTAAAGTTTATTTATGATTTCCCGTCATGTCTATGTCGAGAAATCCAAGAGCCATTCCACCTTAATGAGTTTGAGCCGCTATCTGTTTTCCTCTTTAAAAAGGTATTTTTAGAAGTCTTCGGTAGGTACGTTGATATCGAGCCGTTTATAGAAGGCCGTGCTTAGTCGAAACACAAGAAAATCGTGTACAGGGTGAAACTGCCATTTTCCAATAAACCATAACGTTTACGAATACCAATATTCGCCAAGGTTTAATAGTTTCTGAGTTGTATTGACTGACTGTTTGTTACCTTAAAGTTGACCATTAAATATTCACCTAGAGGATTTTAAACTACGTCTAACTGCAGGTGATTGGATTTATTAAATATTCTGTTATTCAATAACGTGATATTATCGAATGGCTCTGAAAGGTGTGGTGTGAGAAAGTTTTGAATCTACATTGCTTTTATTCGCGATTAATGCTTCTCATTTTCGCGTTGGCGTTGGTATAGAATTCCGTGAAATACTGTAACTAGAGAGCCCCCCAGCTAAATGTTTCGAAAACAAACATACACAGGGTGATTTATAACGAGAACTTTTAGTATTTATTATTGACGATACGTTTCCTGTGGATTGAGGTTAGTTAAAGTAATGTTGGATACTTATATTGACATGGAACACCATATAAACAAAAGAATAACACACATTGCTGCCTAGTTTCCACTATTACCAACCTCAGAAGAGAAAAATATATAGAAGAACCATAGAACTAGACAAAAAATGTCATAAACATTCATTTTCTGCTATTTTCTCCAAAAGGATTTCTTAGAGTGTTTTACCACTTTTACTGGCATCATAACGAGACCATAAATCGACTCTAATTGAATGGTTAATGACCGTATTGATAGCTGCCGCTGAGTTGAGGTCAAAACGACAACAAGATCTAGACGGAGAAATTTTATCAATACAGGCTATTATTGAATTCGCAATTTATCTCTGCAAGAATAATCGGAAGCGTTTTCAAAATAACAGCAAATGCAACATGTTGAGATATTGCTGTGATACATTTATCGCATCAGTATCATACTCGCAACCCCGAACGAGAGAAAACTAGTACGAGTCGTGTATATTTGATGAATTCATCCTTGGCATTGGTATTGAATCGGAAAAACCGACAGTCCACGCCAACTGGCTGACGTCGCTCGTCGGCGAAGGACGGAAGACGCCAGGCGTCGTTTTATCGATCGGCGCGTGGGGGTCGAACACCCTCGACACTTTTGTCCCTTAGCGTTGTGGAATTTTTAGAATCCCGGTTTTATTGAACTTGAAATATTTCATAGGCAATCGGCGTCGATTCTTGCTATATTAAATGTGTCATCAAATGTAGAGTTTAACATGTTGAGTAAACACCTTGTATATTGTTTTTAATACTGTCAAGTCTAATATTAAACATTATGTTGTGTCAACTAACCTTGTATAGTAGTTTCTCTAGATTTCTAGAAGGTTATTTGAGCCACCTAGCTGCTCGTATCGTTGCGATCTTCATATCTACCTTGTACTATGGTACCTAAATAATGATTTCAATTTCTAATAAGGCATCATTCGACTCATATCTATTTCAAGCGTATCTTGACCTTGAGCAAACAGGTACAAATGGCTTACGTTGGAAAAGGAAGTCATCGAAAATGGTAGAATCATGCAATTCTAGTGCACGTGTTGATTACCTACATTTTAGGAACGTTGCTCGAATTATCAGTTTTCTTTTAATACGTCAAATGTAGATAACGTTCATTCTGAATGTGGTTGCCAAAAATACAAGCCAACTTCAGTTATGTTATGAATACGACTTGAAAATTCCTCACGAAAGATAATTGAAATCTCACGTACGTTATGCTAAGTCGACAGTGAAAAAATAGACATACCGATCTTGACTTTCGCGCCACCGATTAAGAATCTCCAATGAGGCAAAAGAACTGCATAACAGAATGCAGATAAGGTAGGTAGATGAACGTAGTACCTGCGAAACGGGTAAGCAAGCATATTCGAAACCGTTAGAACGCAAAGTGGCTGCCTGGAATGCCGAATGCTTAATCTGCGATCGAATAGTGTGCATAACTCACTGTACAGTGCGATAGACATCCATCACGATAGAGCTGTTCAAATTGGAGAAAATTTATAGCATAACACTGTTGTCTAATCAAAATCAAAACTTGGTTATAGTCGTCGGAAGTTTAATTGACATTGTGTCATTCCTGCAATAATTCAGAGTGACCTGGTTTCCAGATGAACGATTTGCATCGACCAATGATATGCGTTAGGGAAATTAAGGGACGAATGTCGAGTGTCAGTCGAAATGAAAACAAATTAAATCATCTCGACTGGCATTTACAGTGAGTTTAAAATTTACCAGCACGGTCTTGGCCAACTATATTTCCATCTAAATCGACAATGTGGGTGTACGATAGTGGATAAACGCATCTTCTATCCGGAAGCTCGAACCACGTATTGATGACTGTCTGGGCAAAAATGCCAGTGAGTGAAATGAGGTCGATGCACTCTCTTTCTCTCGAAAAAAGAAAGTTGATAAAGTCAGTTTCGGGTAGGAGAAAAAACTTGGCTTCCAATACACCGTCCCTTATTAAGACGTGTTAGCAGCGTACTCTTGGAGAATATTAAAATATCACGCTGATCAATGGAGACCGAAGTTACGTTAGCCAATTCAATTGTTTCGAGAAACTTGTATACTTACGGCTTCTCAAAGTTGGCAGACACCAGACTAGAAATATATTGATAAAATTGTCATGCAAAAACACTTTTTCAACATTACACTAAGACAATGACCACAGCTTAACCTCCAAATACATTTTGACACACAATCAATCTAAGCGAGTCTAATTGAATTTACAGACCGAGATGAGATGACAAATAAATTGTTTACATTTTTTGGTCCTTCTCGTATGACGTAACATCATATTTTCTAATGTCCTGTGCCACTTGTCGTGGGGCATTGATTAGAAAGTCCCCTCTTTTTTGGGTAGTTTCACATTAGTCCATTATAGACAAAGTGCTAATTAATTGCTCGTGTAGCGAGCTGTTGTTTATTTTACATAAATAGTTGATTACATTTCATTATTTATACATGTAAGTGTTTCACGTGGAAACATTTTTCCGCTAATGTTGCCGCCTATAGTAGGTCACGGTCAAGCTTACAGGTTGAAGTGAATCGTACGGAGAACAATACGTAGTTATGCGTACGGTGGTCGGTAACTTAGGCGGGATTTATGCAGCAAACTAAACAACGACTGAAATGAGAAAGTTGATTGGTACTATAATGACATTTATTGATTGTTTGAAATCTAATTTGCTACTAGGCTATTTTTGCAAGATTGAGTTCTAATTAAATAACTTTTGTGAGATTTCGGGTTGGAAATTCAAAACGAATGTAACCGCCTATTTCGTTGTCTCGATGAAGTAAACAAGGTAAGGTCAAGGAACTATATTTTACTTGGCACTAGATAAGAAAGATTCGAATAACCGAAGGGTACTTTGAATTTTATAACAGGAAGGATGTGGTATTGTTGGATTGGAAAGCGATAGTCATAATCGCGTGTAATATCTATTGTCTTGAGAAACAAATTTTCTTGAATTATAATACGTTTCTTTCCTTTAGAAATTTGCTTAACTTAGGATAACTTGTATCGTGGGAATTATTTTTGTCACAGTTTCCTTATGTGACTAAACAATAGGCACATGTAGTATGGATTGTTTGTTTTTAACGAATACATTAAGTCATAATTTATTCATGTTTTCGCAAGTGGGTGTACTCGATAGAACCTGTCGAATACAAACTTTTTTCAACGACTATGATATTTGCATAAGCCATCATTGCCAAAAATAGTATCAAATATGACCTAGTCATCAAATTCGAATTTTCTACTCCATGCGATTTTTTCTTCGGCTACCAGTGGCCTACCTATCACTTCTTAATATAAATGTAAATAACAAATATTGTTTGAAAAAATTCTCGAACAGTCTGTCTGTTTTTTCAGTAATAAAGCCATCGCCGACTACCTGAGCAGCAATGGCTACATGGACGCCTTGGAGGCGTTCAAAAAGGAGGCCGATATGCCGGGCGAGGTGGAACGCAAGTTCGGCGGTCTGTTGGAGAAGAAGTGGACGTCGGTGATACGGCTGCAGAAGAAGGTGATGGAGCTGGAGTCGAAGCTGAACGAGGCGGAAAAGGAGTACATCGAGGGCGCGCCCACCAGGGGCAAACGTAGCCCCGCCGAATGGATACCGCGGCCGCCCGAAAAGTTCTGTTTGACTGGTAAGCGGTCCTCCCACTCTTTCTACTATTGAATGTTTTTCTCTTCATTATTCCGAACACACGATTTTTTTTTCAACTTCTGTGAAAGACCTGTTCCAGAAAAAAATTCAACTTTTCCTAACTTCTTCTAAATGCTTCAAAATCTTCCTCAAGTCTTTTCATTTTCTTCTGACTCTTCTCCTGAAATCTTCGAAGATCATTCCAGTTTTTCGAAAGACTGAACGATTCCTTACAATTTCTTTTTCAACCTCATCATCTTCTTCTTCTTGTATATTATCAATATTTTGATGGAAATTCTGGATATCTCTTCACAATTCATTCGACTCCTTTTTCCATCTTTTGCAAGTTCTCCCAAAACCTCCAGAATTCATTTAATTTCATCTGAACCTCTCAATTCTCAATCTTTCTCATTTCTTTTCATCTCCTTCTGACTTTTGCAGAAGTTCTCCTGAATCCTTCAAAGATTATTCAATTTTTCGAGAGACAAATCAATTTCTCACAATTTCTTTTTTAACTTCATCATCTTCTCATTCTTCTTGTACATTATCAATATTTCAAATGTTTTGGGAATTCTGAATGTTTAGTCACGTTTTAGTCAACTCTTTTTTCCAACTTTTGCAAGTTCTCCCAAATCCTCCAGGATTCATTTAAATTCATTTGAACTTCTCAATTTTTCTAAATCTCTCTCATTTCTACTCATCTCCTTACTCTCTCAAAGATCATTACAGTTCTCTGGAAGACAAATTAATTCCTTCTCTTCATCTTCTCCCATTGTCACCCTTTGGTCTATATCGAAACAGTGCTAGACACTTGTCTAGTTATTGTCTCCCAGGAATTTGAATATTTCAATTTTGAAACGGTTTAGGTCACAGAGCACCAGTCACTCGAGTGATCTTTCATCCCGTCTTCAGCCTAATGGTCTCTGCCAGCGAAGACGCCACGTTGAAAGTGTGGGATTTCGAGACCGGAGACTTCGAGCGCACCATGAAGGGTCACACGGATTCGATACAGGTAATTCCAAACTAGTTTCTAACGTTAAACACATGCGTGCATCGCCGACTGCCACGGCCTCAACAAAATTGCATTCAATAACCGTTTCCTTGGTGTTCCAGGACATCGCTTTCGACGCCTCCGGCAAGCTCCTGGTGTCTTGCAGCGCCGACATGAGCATCAAGCTG
The DNA here is from genome assembly GCA_037013635.1 of Plagiodera versicolora. Taxonomy (NCBI): domain Eukaryota; kingdom Metazoa; phylum Arthropoda; class Insecta; order Coleoptera; family Chrysomelidae; genus Plagiodera; species Plagiodera versicolora. The sequence goes on from CM072990.1 coordinate 640,850, forward strand.
TGGGATTTCCAACAGAGCTACGACTGCATCAGGACGATGCTGGGCCACGATCACAACGTGTCCGGGGTGTGCTTCATGCCGGGCGGCGATTTCGTAGTCTCCTCCAGTCGGGACAAGACCATCAAGATGTGGGAGGTGTCCACCGGGTACTGCCTCAAGACGTACACCGGCCACAGGGACTGGGTGAGTTGGTTTAAGGCTTTAATAATGAGGAAGTTTCCTCATGACGAATTCTCATCAAATAAGTACTCAACTATTTAGTTTGATATCTCTACTTTCTAGAATGACAATACAAATCATTCAACTCCATTTTATTTTCAAAATAAACCAATTTAAAAATTTTGAGGCGGAAAACTGTGACGTACTTAGTGAGTTTAGAGTGAATATAGCTATCGTAAGTTATGTTATGGTGTAATCCGGATGATCGCGGACGAAATCTACGAATGCATTTGCGCAATTGCCAGATCTACCTTTCTATTTTCATGAAAATAAATTGAAAGCTGTTCCGAGAATTCAAACACAAAATTATATCGAAATAATTCACTTCAAGAACAAATTCGATTCATTCATTTATTTTCTATTCAGCCATAGCCCTCGATTATATCATCGCATTCATATATTTTCGCATGTTATGTGCTAGTTATATTTCATAAGACATAATATATGATATTATATCACGAAAGGTAAACAATCCATGATTTGGTATTGCAAAATCCACGACATATTTTACTACCAAGATATTCTGATCAGTTTTTCCGAATATTTAGAATGAATTAGAAGCAGGGCAACACTGTACTTCCGCACGCAAAATCTCAATTTGTTCCTGTGTGAACCCGGTTTTTCACTTGGTACGTCATCAGAATGGTGGAGGAGCCAAAACTAGTTTTTCAAAACGAAATTCTGGAGTCAAATTCGATCGCACAAAAAAAAGAAAAAATACGGGTGTAATAATTTTTCATATATTTTATGGAAAAAATAAAATCTCAATATTGGAAACTTCCTCATTCCACCACCAGGAAGCGCCGAGTCCACTAATCACCCTCTTTGTCGCAGGTACGCATGGTACGACCCTCTCCGGACGGCAGCCTCCTGGCGAGCTGCTCCAACGATCAGACGGTGCGCGTTTGGGTGTCGCTGTCGAAAGAGTGTCGCGCGGAGCTGCGCGCGCACGATCACGTCGTCGAGTGCATCGCGTGGGCGCCGGACGCGTCGGCCGCCGCCATCAACGAAGCGGCGGGCGTCGACAACAAGAAGGGCGCCCATACGGGACCGTTCCTCGCGTCCGGTAGCAGGGACAAGTCGATTAGGTGAGAGCTAGACGGTTTTTACTTGTTCCCACTTCATAACCGACGTGTTTTTTTTTTAGGATATGGGATGTAGGGGCGGGTGTGGCGCTCTTCGTTCTCGCTGGCCACGATAATTGGGTGAGAGGTGTCGTGTTCCATCCGGGGGGGAATTTTTTGGTGTCCGCCGGCGATGACAAGACGTTGAGGGTTTGGGATTTGAGAAACAAACGCTGCACCAAAACGTTGGAGGCTCACAAACATTTCTGCACATCTCTAGGTAAGTTATTGTCATCAAAATTGCATTGTTAATTATCGGTTGCGACAGGTTTGAAAGATTCGATTACATTGCGTTGGTGTTTCAAATTAAGTCAGCCCTTTTATTCCCGAAAAATTCGTTAGGTATAGTGTTTTCTTGAAGGGAGAGTGGTGACAGCTGTCGGAATATGCACAGTTGCCATTTTTTTTTGGGTTGACAAGTTAACGTCCATTATTTTCATCAGAATGAAAAATGAATGGTTTAATTCATGGGATGGATATTGAAATGCAAATACAATGGAGGAGAATTCGAATAAAAAACAAGAAAATTAATAAATAGCTATACTAGCGTTTTCTGAGTAACACATCTTTTCCAACTGTATTTCGAAAAGTGTTGAATGTATTTCAGAATAGTCAAATAATTTTCCGAAGGCGTCAAATGTATTCCAGAATAGTCTAATGTATTTTGGAAAATGTTGAATATATTTCAGAATCTTTAAAAGTATTCCAGAAAGCCTCAAATCTAATTGGGTAAAGTGTAGTTGCTAGAATTCCAGCAGACCCACTATAGTACGAGTTTCACTATGTTTCTTGTTGTTTTTTTCCAGATTTCAACAAGTTGCACCCGTACGTGATCTCGGGCAGCGTTGACCAGACGGTGAAAGTGTGGGAATGCCGCTAGACACGGTCTTCTTGCGCGGCTCAAAATATAATTTATTCCATGCGTGTCGGAACTGAGCGTTCTGAATGTTCTAGGAAATAGAGGGAGACACAGTGAGCGGGCCCTCCCTCTCCCCTTTATCCCCCTTTCGCGTGCTCGGTTGACCGTTCTTTTTACGTTGAACATGTTGCTTGTGTGCTTGGCCGCTAGGGTTGCGGATATTTATTATTTCGAGACGCCCAGCCGAGTACATTCCGATCTGTTTTAACTAGATTATTTAAAAAGAAATAATGATAACTTATATTTTTTGTTACTTTTAATTTGCCGCTCTACGAATTTCACGACTAGTTTTACTTTGTTGAATACGATTTTTAGCAACTAAATAACGGTATTTGTACAATTTTTACGTTTCCTTGTGATATTCCAGTGAAGTTTTTAGAGTGGAATGTTTAATAGTAAATATGTAGATGCTTATGATGTAACATGCAACATTATAAAAATAGATAAGAAATCCGTGAGAGTCCCACTAGATAGTTACATTTCTTGACAAATCATTTCTGGTTGATGTATTAATCACAAAATCATTCTTGAAATTGGCCCCACCTACATTGAAAAACAAAAACATTCATTCCATACATTGATCGTTACGTAAATAGCTGAAAAACTCTGTAGATAATTGTGTTCCCATAACCAAAATTTCTAGGATTAGATCTGTATAACCAAGTTGAAAATAAACTTTTAAATAATTCGTCTGATCAGTTGAATAAGCGGGGGTATTCGTTTTAATTCCGAAATGAACGAAGGATGCTAGCCAACCCGTTCATTGAGATTCATGAGCACGTGATATCTCTGTGAATTATTTCGAAAACAGCTCGGTATTTGTCAGTGGAAACATTGATATTGATAATTCCAAGTAGAAGTTACGCACGCCTGAAAAATGTAGCTACAGCTGATTTTATTTTGTCGATATTGTTGAAGTTTTTTTATGTATATAAAGGTGTTCTTGGTAAGTTTTCTAAAAAATAATCGCCCTGTATTTACTTTCTCGTTAACCTTTTACTGAATAAATATGATATTTCAAAACATTTGTTTTATTATTTCTCAATATCTTCATTTTACACAACCTCTCAACATCCATCTTGCATCTACTCAACCACTTTTATTATTTATATATTATTTTAAATTTTTGGGAATACTGTTGGAAATCACAACCAATTATTTTGCCACTCAATTTTGATTATATAATTTTGACTGTCCTTTTCTTAAAACTTGTCTGACATTAATATTGATCCTGGAGTGATCAATATAATCACTAAATGGTTTCCAGATTTCATCAGAGAACATTGAAAAATTTAAATTCTCATTGATATCTATTGTTTCATTTGAGATGTTACAAATCTCTGTCTTTAATATTTTAGGCACTCCATGATAACACAGTCGTGACTTTCCACTCATAACTACAATATCACCAGATTTCAGAAACATTGCTGTGGGTTTTTCTTCTTCAGTAAGACCACCAAGTAGAAATATAGCACTTTGGCCAAAACTTAATGAAAATAAAGGGGCATCTAAGTATTGTTCAGAACAATCAGTATGACCTGAAAGTGTAGAATCCATGTGATAATAATTTACAATGGCAGCTTCAGCACTAAATTGTTCAAATCCTAATACATTAGATATATACTCTGTCATATTTTTTAGGTCTTGAGGAAATATTCCTTTATTGTCTTCTGTGTATATTTTTGTGTCCCAATTGTGGTGATAACCAAGTGTAGTCCATCTTAACTTCATTAAGGTTTTTTGGTCATTCTTAGCATTTTCCCACCAATTTTCATCCTTAAAACCAAGAGCATCTATGTTTCTGGGATTTGGGCTTCTGGAAAAATCTTTTAAACTTCGCATAACCCAGTATTTTTGTCCTTGGTTTGTGAAAGGGTTTTTGATGAATATTAATCCAGGATGAGCAGAGATTTCAAAAACTTCCCAATTTTCAGGTGGTTTCATTCCAAATGACTTCCAACTTTCGTCTTGAGCAACAAGGTATGTTCGCTTTATGAGTGAGTTTTTCAATAATTCTTGCGACTGGTCTATATCCAAAACTTCTTCGAAACATGGTGGAGGATTTTTCGATTTGTAATATTTGAAAGTCGTTCTAAACATTCGAAAAAAAAACAAAATTTCGATTCGATTTTAACCTCACTATATCATCTACTCATTATTCTATGCTCATTATCACAGGTACTGTACTGACATAACGCATAGCATAACTAATTTGAGAAATGTTCCATCATGAAGACTTTCTTCTGTTCTGTGACCCTCTAGTGCTTTCAAAAACTGTGGCACGTTCAAATTTGGAGAAAGTTTGATAGTTTTTCGTGAAATCATCACAATAAGCTGTTTTGAGTGAGGTAAATATTGAATATAATGATAAAGACAATTATCCGCGTTTGAGATATGTATTGAAAGATATCAATGTGTTTCACGTCTGTATCAAAATCTGCATGTCATCCCTTATAGCTCTTCAAGTTTACTTCTCGAAGTTACTCCAATGGCTGCAACAGTAGCTCCTCGAAAAGTATCAACAAAAGAGGAAGAATCTGAAGAAGATAAAGAGCTCCAAGTTGAATTGCAGCTTCTAGTTAATAAAATAACTGTAAATATAATTTATATGTTCAAGCCAATTATCAATGCATGTACACCGTGAAAATATTCTTCAGGGAAATGATCAATCATTGATACAACCAGCATTGGAAATGATGAAATATTTAGTTCGCACCTCCACAACCTCAATGACTTCGGTCCCGAAACCTCTTAAATACCTAGCTGTGTATTATGACAATTTAAAAGCAACTCACAAGAAAATGGTGGACGGACAAGGGAAGAAAAGTCTTGCCGATGTGATCTCGTTGTTGGCTATGGGAACTGCTGGAGGCGAGGAAGCAAAAAAGAATCGGGATTGTCTAATTTATTGCCTGCAAGGTAACGTATATACAAAGTGATATACAGATTGATTTATTTGAAAATTTCATTGAGAAAATATTTTTAATGTTACTTGTCAACATGTCAACTTGAGTCCATGTGCGTGCATATAAAGAGATATACAGTGGCGTGACAGTGACATTCATTGGTTTTAGCTGAGGTCATGCTAAAAAACAAACGGAGTTTTTAAATTAATTCCTTATGGTAAAATTTCACGAGAAATTGAAGAATTTTATCCAAAATGTATATTTTGAAAATTTTCTTACACTGAAGAAGGCGATTTTTGAAGAAACTGAAAATCACTGATATCCGATAGTGTTATTTGTAAAAATTGGGCCAGGTCCGGCTTCTAAAAATTATAGTCCCTACTTATCAATTTCTTCCCCTTAAATCTTCGACTCACCATCAGGCACCATGAGCGAAATAGGCGACTGGGGCCACGAATACATCCGCCAATTAGAAAAAGAAATCGTCCTCCAGTGGTCGTTCAATTGCGACAAAACCTCCAAACCCTTACTCGGTCTCGTCCACGACATCGTCGCCTTCAACTGCACCCACCACGCCGAGATCCAGGCGTGCGATCTCCTCATGGAAATCGACTCGCTCCACCTGCTGCCCGAGTACATCTCCAAGAGCAATTACCGCAGGATGTGCCTCTACCTGTTGTCGTGCTCCAAGTACGTGGAGGACGTGGAGAGAGGCAAAATAACGAGGCTGGTGGCCGAGCAGTATTTGGCGTTCGGGGAGCATCCCAGGTCGATGGTAGTGGCCTTGCAGATGAACGATGCCGAGATGGTGCAGAAGAATTTCTCCGTTTGTAAAGACAAGTGAGAATAATCGTTGAATTATATTTCTTAGTTCAGGCGTTTGGGAAGTTTTTCCACTATCAGGTCATGTTGAAATGTCAATGGATGTCAATTGGACATCATCTGGACATACATTTTGGACGTTCACTGTTGGACTTTTGGGAGAATTTCCCACTTTCAGGTCATGTTGAAATGTCAATGGACGTCAATTGGACATTTAGTGGACATCTATTGGACTATTGGACGTTCATTAATTGACATTTGGGAAGATTTTTCCCACTCTGAAGTGAAGTTTGAACGTCAAAGGACATCAATTGAACATCCTCTGGACATTCGTTGGACGTCTATTGGACATCCATTGGACGTTCATTGTTGGACTTTTGGGAGAATTTCCCACTTTCAGGTCAATGGACGTCAATTGGACATTTAGTGGACAAAGTTTAAACGTCAAAGGACGTCGATTGGATATCCATTGGACATCCATTGGAGTTCATTTTTGGACTTTTGGGAGAATTTCCCACTTTCAGGTCAATGGACGTCAATTGGACATTTAGGGGACATGTATTGGACGTCCACTGGACAACCATTGAATGTTCATTAAATGACGTTTGGGAAGGTTTTCCACTCCAAAGTCAAGTTTAAACGTCAATGGACGTCAATTGGACATTTACTGGACATTATTTGGACGTCCATTGGATAACCTTGTAACGTTGATGGACGTTTGGAAAGATTTCCCACTTTCAAGTCGAGTTGAAACGTCAATGAACGTCAAATATAGCTGTCCAGTGGACGTCCAATAGATGTCCAGTGGATGTCCATTGATGGATGCTCAATGGCTATCATTAGGGATATGAGAAACTTTTTTAAAAGTCATCGAATCTCATTTGAAACACTGAAACAGAAAATGATATCACAGGGATATCTCAATTTTTTGACACTTTCGCAAAAATCATGGGTAAATTTAAAACATGAAATAATTCATAACAAGAAGAATACTTTCGTTGCTCAAATCATGTTGATATAAAAATGCATTTGTTCATATTTTGAGACACCCTGTACATTCTCTGTTTTTCCACAGGGTCACCCTTTATCAGCTCGCATTTATATGTGCTCGTCACAACTTTCCAGTAAAATTGGACCAAGACGTCGAGTGCATTGAGGAAATTGAAAATATTTTGAGTAACTCACATTTGAGCTCCTATTTCATCACGCTAGCTAGAGAGGTGAGTCAATGACTCAAAGTTATTCCAATGGAATATCATAATGGAGAAACTACTTCATATGAAATAATATTCAATGTAATTCAATGAAAACATATTTTGAGAACAACTAAAGGCCAATTTCAAGCATCATAATAATGATTTTAGTCCTGATGTGATCTCATGCTCTGACATGATCGACCTTGAATTAATATTTCGCAAATTGTGATACATTTCATCGGTGTCGTAGATTAACATTGAAAATTAATTTTCAGTTGGATATAATGGAGCCTAAATCGCCTCAAGACGTTTACAAGTCTTGGCTAGAAACAGTCCCAAATCGTCTCATAATCCTCGGAGAAAATTTGGACAGTGCTCGACAAAATCTCGCATCATCTCTAGTAAACGGTAAAGATTTCATTTTATCAGAATTATGCCAGTATGTCATTTTCTCTGCAAGTTTCTGCTAACTCTGAATCACCCTGTATAGGTATTCCAAAATAAGACTCCTCAGGAGAAGTTTCCTTATGACGAATTCTCATCAAATAAGTACTTAACTATTTAGTTTGATATCTCTACTTTCTAGAATGACAATACAAATCATTCAACTCCATTCTATTTTCAGAATAAACCAATTTATAAATTTTGAGGCGGAAAACTGTGATGTACTTAGTGAGTTTAGAGTGAATATAGCTATCGTAAGTTATGTTATGGTGTAATCCGGATGATCGTGGACGAAATCTACGAATGCATTTGCGCAACTGCCAGATCTACCTTTCTATTTTCATGAAACTAAATTGAAAGCTGTTCCGAAAATTCAAACACAAAATTATATCGAAATGATTCACTTCAAGAACAAATTCGATTCATTCATTTATTTTCTATTCAGCCATAGCCCTCGATTATATCATCGCATTCATATATTTTCGCATGTTATGTGCTAGTTATATTTCATAAGACATAATATATGATATTATATCACGAAAGGTAAACAATCCATGATTTGGTATTGCAAAATCCACGACATATTTTACTACCAAGATATTCTGGTCAGTTTTCCCGAATATTTAGAATAAATTAGAAGCAGGGCAACACTGTACTTCCGCACGCAAAATCTCAATTTGTTCCTGTGTGAACCCGGTTTTTCACTTGGTACGTCATCAGAATGGTGGAGGAGCCAAAACTAGTTTTTCAAAACGAAATTCTGGAGTCAAATTCGATCGCACAAAAAAAAAGAAAAAATACGGGTGTAATAATTTTTCATATATTTTATGGAAAAAATAAAATCTCAATATTGGAAACTTCCTCATTATTGTACTGATTTAAATCGTATTTTTATTCAACCTAACCCAACTTTACTTGACCGTAGGATTCGTGAACGCCGGCTTCGGCAGCGACAAACTCCTCACCGTAGAGGGTGGCGGCAAGTGGATCTACCGCAACAAGGACCACGGCATGCTGAGCGCCACGGCGGCCCTCGGCTTGCTCCATCTGTGGGACGTCGACGGCGGTCTGACGCCCATCGACAAGTACCTCTATTCCACCGACGATCACATCAAATCGGGCGCTTTATTGGCCTTGGGGATCGTCAACTGTCGCGTGAGGAACGAGTGCGATCCGGCTTTGGCGCTCCTCGGCGACTACGTGGCCGTCGACAACGAAGTGCTGCAGGTCGGGGCCATTTTGGGTCTCGGGTTGGCCTACGCTGGTGGGTATCCGATAAAAAATTCTGTTATTGGCATCCCCTTGCGTTTGAATTTATGAATTTAGGTACTCGTCGCCAGGACGTGGTTAGTCTTCTTCTGCCGTTGGTCTCCGATGCGAAATCTTCGGAGGTGTTGGGCGTCGCCAGTTTGTCTTGCGGCCTCGTTTGCGTCGGTGATCCCGAAAACCAGGTTCCCACCACTATCCTCGATAAAATTATCGAACTCAACAATACGGAGATGCTGAAATCGCCGTTTCTGCGTTTGGTTTCGCTGGGGATGTCTTTGTGCTATTTCGGGGTGAGCTACAGAATTTATTCACGAGATTTTGGGTTGAATATTGAATAATGCGGGAGACCACTGATTTTTCAAAATAGCATAATCGTGTTCTGTTTGTCCAAAAAGTACTATTCATTATTTTTTCACTTTTTTATTCGGTCTATATCATGAATAAAATAATGAAATAAACGGAATTGATTTCGAACATACAATTTCATGCGCCATTTTCAAAGATTGCTCTCATTGGTGTAACGCAGTGTGACGTGCTTAACCCTACACGCCCATCGACCTTGAGCTGACCAATCATAGATAATTGTTCCATAGTAAATCTTGCTGTGTTGCCGCACCAAAATACCACAACTTATTCTCGGAATAAAAGATGTAAAAGAATACAATATAAATGATTTATTTTCCACAAATTATCATGAAATGGTGTGAGCAAAAGATTTATGGAAACAGACAAAGATAGACTTAGGGTGTAGCACGTCATACGCTCAAAGCACCACCCACTTATTTCTGGCGTTTTTGAATTTTGAAAGAAAATCCTGATTTCAAAACGCTGTAGAATCTAATTGCTTTGATTTTGATCCTTGATTTTGGATTCATACTGAACCAATATCATTATTCATCGATTAAGAGAGGTTTGGAAGGATTTAATCTCTTAGTGGTCTTCCCGAGCAATAGGAAAAGAAACCAAATCAGAAATTCGATAATCATGTAGTAGTAGACTCGTTGGATTTTATGTAATTTCAAGTGATTAAGTTTCCAAGCATGAATGCATTTTATAGCTAGTAAATGATTTTTTTTTGTGTATACTGAAGAAGATGATTCCTTTCATTGGAAGAAATAATTTGCAAAACAAATTTCTCCACAAAAACATTTATATTCATTAATAAAAATAATCAATTTTTATTTGTGATGAGAATATGGAGAAGGTACAAATTAATTTCTTGCATTCACTATCATTATTATTTTCAATGGATTACTCGAGATAACAAAATCAGTTTCTTTGAGTGAAATACATCAAGAATTGGGTCACCAAAATTAGTTTTCTGGAAACACTATAGTGGTTTGTATTATAAATTTCATGAAATTATATTTTTCATCCAAAACAATAAAACATATTCATATTCTTAAGTTAACGAAATGAATTATTGTCTCATAAAAAAATATCCTCAATCTAGAATGGAGATTGCTTTGAATTTTTAAAGAAATGAGTTTTCTCAATCTGAGAATTTTTTATGTGTATTTTCTCATGGAAAAAGACCACGAGCAGGTCTAAAGAGTGACATCTGTAGGTACTTTGTGAAAGTGTAGAGATCTGCAATGTTATAGGTGTGAATATTCAAATTACAGGAGAAAAAGCTAGATATTCAATACCTCGAAGCGGTTCTTTCAACAGCATACTTGAATTTGATTTCATCTCAAAAATTTACTAATTAGGTGAGAGACGCCGTCGACGTGCCCATTGAAGCCACCAACATTCTGGAGGAGCCCTTCAAAACCTTCGTTCAAACTATGCTGTTGACATGCGCCTACGCTGGTACAGGAGACGTGCTCATTATACAAGAGCTTTTGCACATTGTGGGAGATAAGGTTAGTGGTGAAATTGTTAGTAAAAAAAACAACACGAACACCAAGTGTCGTCCTCGCAGATTGAGTTGCCTAAGAAGGAGAAGAAGGACAAGAAGGAGAAACGGGATAAGAAGGAGAAGAGGGAGGGCAAAGAGCAGTCGGATGGTCAGGATAAGGACGGTGTGACATCGATTAAAGCACCGAAGAAATCTGAGTGGGATTTTTCGATGGGACAGGCCATGGCGACGTTGGGTGTCGCTGTAGTTTCGATGGGAGAGGATATTGGTGAGTTCTTGTTTTTCCTGGAATGAAAAAAGTTATTTATCATCGGATGGGGAACCAATAAATAAATATTCATAACTTGGAAAACATCTTTATTTGTAGTTTTCCGATTGTCACCAACTTAGGCTCATCTTGAAACCAACTTAGACCCCATCAGATATACTTCCAAACTTTTGGGGGGAATTTTCTTAGGATTTGGATTCAGTCAATGTCAAACTCTTTATACTGTTATATATTTATTTTCATAAGACGCGTTTCGCTCATTGTTGTAAGCTTTATCAATCATATCAAAATCAAAAAATAAAAACACAAATAAGTAAAATTACAACCACATTGCGCTATAATAGCACTTCAATCTCAACCGTGTATAGAGAGTTTGACATTGACTGAATCCAAATCCTAAGAAAATTTCCCCCCAAAAGTTTGAAGAAAGCAAGAATTCAAGAAATTACAGGAAATATATCAGATATGCATCAGTGATTTTCTGTTTTTTTCGAAAATTGTCTTTTATACTTATATTATTCGAAAACTATAACATAATATTTTTCATTATTTTTTTTTAATATCGAAAATATGAGTTTTGTGTCGTCAAAACGCCAATATTTTTTAGATGAGTGCCAGAATGTCAAAGTTGAACACAATTCAATAATAAACTGAAATGGCAATAATAATTATCAATATAGAAAAGAATTAAGAAATCAAAGACTTAGGTGTTTACCTAAATAAAAAATTAACCTTCTAACTGTCTAATATTTAATGACAAACATATTGAAAACCGTCAATCGGGGCGAAAATTATTCGATATTTTTTTTTACAAGGTGATAAACAATCTAATTGATTCTGCTTTTTGTAGCAATTCTCTCACTTTGAATTTTATTCTATATGCCGTGAGATATAAACATCTCTTCACCACTGGACCTAGCTCTACCAACTCTCTGTTGAATTCTCCCCTACATAGATGCATAAATTTCTATAATGTTACGATAGGCAACAATTCTGATGTAGACATTTTCACTACTAGCATATTTATATTTAAAAACAAACTTATAAGGGAAATTATTCACACTGACTTCTTTTCGTTAAAAGTATTGTAACGATATTTTTTCTCATTTCGCTGATATTCACTTTGTCTATTTTTTTTTTTATTTTATTATTATCATCCCACTGATGTAATTTAGTTCATATATACTTTGAATTTTCATAACCTTCGATTGTTTAATGAAGATTAGTATGTAATGTGCTTCTCTGTAATTGGATCAATCGACCTGTTGAGTAGCCTCTTGTATTCTATAAATAAATAAATAAATGAAAAATTAAATGAAATAAAATAGAAAATTATTTTCATGATAAAAAACTGATCTTTGTAGCACCGCACGCTTTTTACAATAACAATATATTTCTCTAATTATTTCTTTATCAATAATTATTTTTGTCCCCTGACTACATCATTGAACCATGTTATGTGTTTTTCAACTATATTTTTTTCTACACCACCCCAATATCGAATTTTTCTTGTAGGCATTGAAATGGTACCCCGCATCTTCGGCGACATCGCTCGATACGGCGACCCCTCGGCCCGCAAGGCCGTCCCGCTGGCGATGGCGCTGGCGTTCGCCTCGAACCCGCAGCCCGGCGTCATCGACGTCCTCACCAAGTACTCGCACGACGGCGACGACGAAGTGGCGGCCAACGCCGCGTTCAGCTTGGGCGTGGTGGGCGCCGGTACGAACAACGCCCGATTGGCGGCGGCTCTTCGTCAGCTGGCTACTTTTCACGGGCGCAATCCGACGCCCTTGTTCATGGTACGAGTGGCACAGGGGTTGGTGTATATGGGCAAGGGCACGCTCAGCTTCGGGCCGATGCATACCGATCGGATGTTGGTGGATCCGCTTTCGATGGCAGGTTGGTTGGTTTTTTTGGAAGAATATTTGTGTCGAAATGTACAGAAATGTAAAATTGTCTACAGAGGTGTGCACAAAATTCGGCCAGAGCTGTAACTTCTCCGGTCTAACCGGAAGTGACACCAATTTGTGATTTTCAAATGGAACCCCTTGTATATTTTTCCATTTCCAGATTCAGGGTATTATTTTACATACACCAGAAGTTTTTCCGGATAAAAATGTCAAAAAATTTACATCTAATGCAAGTAGATCTGAACAATGAACTCAATAAGTTGAGCTTAAATCCTAATAAATCAACAATCAACAATCGAAAAAAAAGTTGGATTTATAACTAGAGATGGAAAGAGTTTGTCTATGCAGACCAAAATTTCACTATACAATGCTATTGCACTTACAGTTTTGTTCAAAATTATTAGTTCTTTTTCCACAATATAAAATAATCCAATTCGAGAAAATACAAAACAGGGCAATGAGACTCATTTCAAAGAGTAACTATTATGCACCTATTAAATCCATGTTGAGTGTTTTGAATATGTTGTCTGTCAAACAAAGAATTATATTCAATGTATATGTATTTAAATTGAAACATTATCTTTTTCCTGAATATATCTGTGATAAATCGAAAACGTTCAAAGATATTCATAATTACGATACACGAAATCGTTCTGACTTTATTAAAGAAAAAAAAAAAATAGATGTAACACTACCCAAATGTTGAATTCCGTTTTATATAAAGGTTTGATTGAGTTCAATAAACTCCCTGTGATAATGAAACATTATTGTGATAATTCCAAACAGTTCAGAGGGCTCTCGAGAGAATTCGTACTAAATAAATGTCAAATGTTTATTTAATTCTTACTGTGACTCATATTTCATTCGTTTTATCTACCTATCCTGGTATCTATCAATGTTTTGTTGCTGTTGACTATACATTCTCTATTGAGAAGAATGTCACTTGTATTTTTTATGTATACATAAGCACTGATAAATAAAATAAAATAAAATAAAAATTTTTTGCACAAAAGGAAAACCGTTACAACATAGAAATATCATAGGCCAAACTAATTACAGTACAATAAAGCGGGGAAACCTGTAAGAAATCAAATTCTTGTGTAGGTTGTAGAGATGTAGGGTAATAAGTATAAATAGTAAAAAGATACCTAAGCATTATTCATCCAAATGTCGAGTAATTATACATTAAAATAAGTATAACATGGAGTAAAGTACTATATCATGAAGGGGTTTTCGATTTGTAGATGTATATCAACCCTCGGGGTCGATTTGATATAGCCTCTCAATTTATTTTTAAATTTTTTGATGTTATTCATCTCTAAGATATATTGCGGATATATTGCACTGATGCCAAATAATAATAATTATTATTATTATTTATGAGTGTTTTCACCACTAGACTTGAGCATTTCCTTGGAAATTAAAAAAAAACAGGACATCTATGATCTTGAGAAATGTACCCTGCTTTAAAAAAAAGTTTCGCCAAATGAAATTCCCGAAGCTGGGATTGATCATTATGACGTCACAACTGCTGAAGGGCCGTGGACAGCAATTTTATGATGAGAGCAATAGTTTATTAATTTTTCCTATACTCTCGAACTGTCAAATAATGATTACAGGTCTGCTGGCGCCGCTGGTATGCCTCCTGGAGCCCTGCACGCTCATCCTCGGCCATTGCCACTACCTCCTCTACTTGCTGGCGGCCGCCATGCAGCCCCGATGGTTGCTCACCCTGGACGACCACCTCGAACCCCTACCGGTGACGGTGCGCGTCGGCCAAGCTGTGGACGTCGTCGGCAAAGCGGGGACTCCCAAGACCATCGCTGGAATCCACACGCACACGACGCCGGTGCTGCTGGCGTCGGCCGAGAGGGCGGAGCTCACTACCGACCAGTTCGAGGTGGTGGCGCCCACGCTGGATGGTATTTGCGTGTTGAGGAGCGTGGGGGAGCAGAAAGGGGTGTGAGTTTTGTTGGAGGGTGGTTTTGTACACTTTATCATCTTGGAGAGTAGGAGGGTAGCAAAGCGGAAAATATTTCATTCAAGGGACACTGTTTCTATGTAAAAAATCGCAATCGCAAAAATTGAAGGAACTCAAATAGCTTCAGAATTTTTGGGTGATTTTCAACATACAGTATTTCAGTGAGGAATTGTCGTAGAGGGAATAAAAAAAAACTATTGAAGCCTGAATTATATTATGAAATGACAATTTTTGTATTCGATCGTTTTTTTGATTCTCATTTGAACCACCTTGTATAATTAATTGGAAAGAAATTGACAAGTTCGGCTGTTTTCAGTGTCCCTAGAAGTCTCTTTTGTAAAGATCATTTCTACCGCATTTTTAATCTACTATTCCAATATTTGTGTTATCGTTTACGTACTATTTATAAATTTTCGAAAATAAATCTTTCATTTGATTCATCCAAACACTTTTTTGGCGATACGCCCCTGCTTCTAATCTCAACAACTACAAGACATTAAAAACGATAACTTTTCACGATCATAGTATTGACGTCATTGCTGTTGGATTGATTCGAAAATACTTTGTGTATTTTGAATAGTTCGAAACAGCAACAAACAATGTTTATTCGAATGAATTTGGATGGGAATAGCGCAATTTTTTATTAATAGTCAGTCAATGAATTTCTCTAAGTGTTTCAATGAATTCACCTAACTAGCAAAAATATCACACTTGGGTGAGTAAAAAACTCATAATTCGTTTACAAATCCATGATTTATTGTCTTATTCAAATTTTCGGCAACACACAAATAACAGTAAATAAATTAATCAGAAAAATAAAATACAGTTTGTCAAAAACTCGAAATTTTATCTTTGGTAGAAGAAATACTTGTGTTTCCTTGTCATACATCGCTTGCTGTACTTCACGTCGTAGAAGTTGTATTGCACATGCCCTGAAAATCACAATTATCCAAACTCTCAGCATAAAAATCTCTGATTTTTTCCACTTCGCATAAATCTGAATCCAAGCAGGGCGGCAACCTGACAACGTTTTCTTGGTGCATAACCAACAATTTGTCAACCGAATCACAACTGAAAATATAGATACATTAATTATTTTTCTGCTAGAATTTTAGCGTTTGTATGATTGTAGGTTAGTCCAAGACAGACATTTGACAGTGACAGACTTCAAGGGAGAATACCGGGTAAGCATGATAGAAATAGTTTCTCACCTGTATAAGGCGAAAGCCAAGTTAGTTCCGAAACTGTCAATCAAACTAGTCCTCCACTTCCTGGTCCCCATGTGGTCGAAATTCTTTGCTGTCAAGTGCTCTCCATCCTTGTACAGACCCAGATGGGCCAACATTTTCAAAAGCGTGCCGGAGTGAGTGAAGTAGGCATTCACTCTTGGAAAACGCGTTTTCCTGGATGAAAAATTGTATACGATCGTTGTTTTGATGTTTAAAAGTCACACTTACGATTGTAAAAAATTCATCATGTCTCCCATAGCAGGACAGGCTTGTTTATATGATAATTCGAAACCGTAACCGTCTTGCCAGTAGTGTTTGAGATCCTCGGCATATTCTAGAACCTGTGGATTTTTTTATTGGGGGCTGCACAATTTGAATAATAAGAATTTACCTTTAAATTATCCACACTGAAAACTGAGCACCATGGAGATTTAGATAATTTGTTCCAGGCTGTTTCGAAAGCACACATTTCATACATCATTATCACGTCATCTGAAAAAATATTCGTTGAAACACAAAATCAGAAATATTGGAAGAATATCAAGACATTGATTGTTTAATTACTCGGCAGAGAGTTCTCAAGTCACAAAAAATGTTGTGAGTGAAAAAGAACTGATTATTCACGTGGTGATATGAAATTACCTGTTTCCAACGGCTTTTTCGTGATTTTCAATCTCTCATTAACTTCGCGAACAGTTTTAGACATTTCAGGTCCGTTCATGAAGATTATTTTTTCTTGAAGAGCAGCCGAATTTTGCTTTACATCAGTTTCCCATCGGGTGCAAAGTTTATAAAACTGGAAATTCAGGAAAATTTTATCGTCCATAAGTTTAAACAAAAAGGAAGATATGACAAAATTAGACGGAAATAAAAGTTATAGAATAGAGTAAGTACTAGAATTTATGGTGACATTTTCACTTACCCTTAAAATTGGATCTTTTCTTGAGGGCTCTGGATACCAAATACTTTTCGCCGCTGCTTTACCAAACAGACCGGCAGTGAAATAAATTGCACTCTTTTGAGCTCGTTGAGAATGGGTGTATTTAAACTGAAAAATAAAATTTCCATAGTAGGAACATTATTTTTGTGAATAACGGTCTCAAACACGGGAAATGCATTAATTCAACACATTTATTGTCGGAACATACGGATTAACTGAGGAGTGAGTAACTGTATACTTGGATAAATAATCTTGTGATCCTAAGTTCGCCTCACCTTGTATGAAGTGTTACTATAAACACTATCAAACAGTTCAGGAAATCTACTTTGCATTCTCTCTGCCAGCAGGAGCATTTCTTCTTCTCCTTCATGAACTAACTTTTTTTTGTCTTTGAGTTCAAGATAAGGCTTCCATTTACGGAAAGAATCCATGTCTCTATTTTTTATATATTCTAAAAAATCCAATTCATGGTATAACAGTAGCATTGCATTCTTCAATCATTACATTCATTTATTCTTAACTTCAAAAACGAGATTTGTAAAGCAAATTATGCATTTCATTATATTTTCTATCTGAGCATTAGGAATAGAAAATATTCATCTGAAACAAGATTATTTCAAGGACCTTGTGTGAAAAAAGTATATGGCAAAATGCTGAATACATTGTTCAAAAATTAATACAATCAACAAAGATAAAGTATTATCTTGATTATGATTCTTATTGAACTAGAAAAATTCCATTATGACTGTTATAATCAGTCAATGTTGCCAGTTCCAAAATAACACATTGATATATACCCAAGATATGTCTTTATAAAAAAGTGCATATGTAATCCTTCCTTAGTCATTATGGTGAAAATTAGACTGAAGTCACTGATTCGATACAAACAAGTAGCAAAAGGAACATTACATAATATTTGTCAGTATTTTTTGATGAATTAACTTTAATTCACTTCAAAAAATGATGAATCATTCTAGTAAATTGACTGATACCATTAAAAGTTATAGCAATTATTCATAAATGATAGTGGATGATTATTGTTAAAATATACTGTTATGCAAAATGATGCTGGTACTTATCATAAAAATGAAAGCATAGCATAGATATCTGCTGTTTTTTTACACTAATTCAAGGTTTTTCCTGTTGTGTACTATCCAATGATTTGTGATACATTTTCTGTTTATTAGACTTTCTCTTTTTAAATTATTTGGAAAAATATATAGTATATAATTTCAATCAAATTAATTACAGTATTGATAATAAAACAATTCAAACTCCTTTAATGTAATAGAATTTTGATGTTTTAAAATTGATCAGTGAAAACGAAAGCTGAGCAAAAGTACACTTACCATTGGGCAACTCTTTATTTTGAAGAATAAGTTCCTTTAATTCAGGCAATCTAACAGTTGATTTTTCTATGAAACCATATTTAGGATACCTTGTACCATGCCTTATTAGCATCCAGATTTTTTTCGGGGTGCATCCTTAATAGAATAAAAAAATATGTGATGAAACAAGATATTGCAAGTTTTCAAAGAGTTATACCTTCATATACAATTTGATCGAAACTTTGATTTGACACTAGTCGGTAAGGCGTTTTAGCACCGAGGAAGTTCTCAAAGGGATAGCCAGGATTGCTGCACTGCTGAGAGAATGATAAAAAGCTGCAAAGTAACACCACAAACAAACTATTCAACATCATCGCCATGATTACACGTTGGAAACTGAGAGTGAATAAATTTTCATCCATTACTTATAGGTATTTGTGTGGGTAGATAAATTTGGATGAGTAAAACTGGGTTACTAACGGTGTACCCGCATCGGCGGAGTGCTGGGTGGTTTCACAGCCCGCCAAGTTATGTAGTTATTTCAAAATGTTTGCCGCAATAGATAACTCATTGCTCCGATAAGTTGTTTATGAAACATATGAACTATTTCATAACTCCAAATCCTATGAAGTCAAATTCGAATTTTTTACTGGCATTTAAGTCAAAATAAAGAAATCAAAATAAATACATAAATACACTGTTTCTAACCTCAAAGTTCTTCTTTTCTATTTTGTATTCCTTTGCTGAGCCCTAATAAAGAAACTGGCTATTTCTATGACAATACAGCATTTTAATATGGATTGAAATCAGACAGACATAATATTTTTTGAGAATGAGCTTCAATTAAATCGAAAGGACTGCATCTTCAAAATATTTCTACATTGACAATTCAAATTCAAATATTAAGACGTAATTCAAAGACGTAGTATACAGGTACAAACACACTATATATTCGAAAATCGATATATTTTTCTGAGCAGCAAAACACTAATGATAGTTTATAAAAGTTTTATAATTATATGAAATTAATGGAATTATTTCGAGTCAAGGTCAAAATTCTCGAATAATTACCTTATTCAAATTATGTCATTGTTTTATATGTCCGGAACTGAGGATACATAGAAATATTCATTCAACAATAAATTTCAATTTAGGGATTTTATATCTGCATATATATACTCGTGAAGGAAAATTATTGTGGATACTGATTATTTTATGGAATGAAATAAGATTGTATTATACGCGTGCATCAGATCATGTGTTGTAGTTGAAACCCTTAATGTTATTCCATTAAAAGTAATCCTTTTAGTGCTCCTTTGCAGGACTTTATCAAATTCTCTTCCTCATAGGCAAGCTGAAAACAAGCAAATTTTATAGGTATGTTTTATTGATATACTTTCTCCCTAAAATAGTGTATTGAATGTCCTTTTAGTTGAATTTATCAGACAAGCGGATTTTCAAGTATAGTGTACGTGCTGTTGGGCAGTCGTAATAATAGACACTCAGTGTTGCATATGTCAAAAAAAATAAAGTAATATTTTCAAAGACAGAATAGTAATAGATAGTAATAGATTCTGTCAGAAGAGAGATACCCGCCGCAGGCGAATGTTTTTTTGGCAATCTATTACTATTTCCTGATAGTCTATTACGTTTCGATGTCAGTGCCGCATGCGCAGTTAATATTTATCGTACTATTGTAAGCTACCTGTAAACGGTACCGTTTCCGAATGCTAGAGGTCACTTCTATATGGCTCTAGTTTGGGACAGTTATTCATTTATTTGAAAATATTACCCATTTTCATCATAATTCAAATAAATCAATATGTTGAAGTTTACTTTTTAATATAAATATAAAATCCTGAAAAACAATCATGTTATGAATAAACTTCGAACAAAGGAACTTCCATGAACGTACAAACAAAATATCACAATAATAAGAACATATCAGTCACAATAACATTTTCTGAAATATATGTAGAAAAATAAAAAAAGGAAAATTCATTTCATGAATAAACTTTGAACACAGGAATATCTATTCATTAACTGATGAATAATATAACAAAAGCATCAGTCATAACTTATTCAAAAACTATTCAAGAAGATAAATTTTCATTATCATCACCGCTCTTATATATGCTGAATGTTCTATTTATTAGAGATTGTGGTATTTTAAAATCATAACAAGTATTTCCATCAAGTAGTTCTTTGGTATGTATCAGCGCATCACAAGTTTTTACAATGAGTTTATTCCTCATCTTTGACTTAATCAAACTTTTCCCGCACAACTGTGGGAAAATGACACTTTCCAAACTGCGGGTAGAGGGTGAATCACGCAGAAAAAATGATTTACAATGCTGACGTTAGAATAGTAATAGATTTGGCATTTTTCAAGAGTGTACGTAATAGCGTCATAGATGGGATCCGAAAGTAATAGATCTATTACTATAGTAATAGTATATGCAACACTGTAGACACTACTCTATAAAAACAAAACAAATATTAATGTACAAATTAAAATCGATCATCTGTTAGAAGTTTTCCTGTCATTATTGACATATACTTCATTTATTCTGGGTTGATACCTGCATGAAATCGCCAGATTGAGCCGTGTTGCCAGATGTTTTTCACTTTTTCAGCGATGCTCCGAATTAACTCCGAATTAAAACTTGGGTATATATATACATATAATCATATTTCATAAAAACGATTGAACCATTGTGAGATTTGGCATCGTTCACTTCACAACGATGCCAAATTGTTTGGAGCGAATCCTTACAATCGTTTGTTTACATTCGAATTGTTCTTTTATTGCGATTTTTGTGAATTTGTTCTTTTAAGAGCTTTATTTTATCGCATTCTTATCAAGATGCCGAGAGGTTTAAGTGGAGATGCCCAGAAAATGGTAGCAAGTTTACTTCCATTGAATTCTATAGGAAAGGTAAGTGAGGAATCCTAATGAATATTTATTTACCACGAAGAGTTTATGATAATTCAATGGGTAATATAAAATATGATTATTACAGAGAGTGGCTGCTGCACTAAATATAAGGAATGCTACTGTGTGGAGAATATCAGCAAAATCAGCAGAGGGTGTCCCAGGACATCTACAGAAAAGAAATAACCAATTGTTGATATTGAAGCATCTCAGGAGTCCGAAATAAGGAACTGTATTTACGATATGTATAAGAACAGTGAGTATTCAATGCCATTCACATATAATCGAATAATAAACATACCTATTTGCAGAGGAACACATAACATTAAAAACATTGAATGATAAGCTTGCTCAACGTTTTCTTTTCAATGGTTGCCTCTCATCTTTATGGAAGGTATTGAAAAACATTGGCTTCAGATTTAGAAAAGATGATCCACAGCAAGGAATGATGGAGTTACCTAACATTGATATGAAACGTGTAACATTCCTCCAACAGTATATTCAATTCAAAAATGAAGGTTTGAGGCAATTTGTGTTTCTTGATGAGACCTGGATCTTCCAGAATGGAACTATAGGACATTCCTGGCAAGATTCTAGTGTCAAAAGTGTGAAAAAAAATAAAGTAGGAAGTTCTAGATATTTATAGTTTGTATTTGGGTTAGATGGTGTACTGGATTTATGTTGTATATTAGATTCATTGTTCTGCATGCTGGTTGTTCAAATGGTTTCATTCCTGGAGCAGAATTAGTTTTTTCTTCTAAAACTGCTGATGAAGATTACCATGGAGAAATGAACCAGGATAACTTCCTCCACTGGTTTGAAACGCAATTGCTGCCAAACTTAGAAAATCATTCCACAATAGTTATGGATAATGCTCCCTATCATAGCACAACCATTAACAAAGTTCCCACCTTAGCTTCTAACAAGGCAGCAATTCGAGAATGGCTCACTAATAATGATATTGCTTTTGATTATGGAATGTTGAAGCAGCAGTTAATTTAGTACGATTGTAGGCCATAGACTTCAGAACTTATTTTAAAGTTGTTTGTAATATATTCTATGATTCTCAGGAACAAACCAGCCCCTATTTATAAGGCAGATCTGATAGCAGAAAAATATGGACATCAAGTTCTTTGAAGAAAAATTCATCATTTGTTATTTATAAGAAAAATTGGTGAGATAATTATAATTTGTTTATTAGGTAAGGTATTGAACATCTGAAAATTATAAATTATACAATTTATTCTTATGTAAATGGATTATATTGATGAGATTAATCAACAGGAGTCATACCTCAGAGAAGACAGCATCATCATCTGGAGTAAAAAGAAGTCATCAAGAAGAAGAAGGGTTGGTTTCAATTATGATATTTTTCAACATAATATATGTCGAGTTGTTAGTTTTCAGTTCCAGAGGATACATAAGTAGCAGAAGACAAACATAATGAATTAAGATACATTTGAATTTGAATCTATATTGTATTCTTGTTGAATTGTAATGATATATGGTGGTTCAATGAGTTTTTGTGGGTTTTCCTCATGTATCATATGGAAACCTTTCATATGAGCAGATGCACCACTATTTTTCCCAGGAATAAATCAATTTATAACTTCTGCATTATTTCTATAACATACCTATTGAGGTTGGCCAAGAATTGGTTTTGAAATATAGAACCGTCAAATGAAAATGAGAGTTTAGAACAGATATAATGTTGAGAGATAAACATCATTTCATTACGTAGTTATTGTGTATTTCCTTTGAATATTCGATTCGATTTCTAGCATGAGAACAGTCCATTATATCATTTGAACCATTCAACGGTTATCCACAATCAATAGTAATCCAAATATGATAAAAATTATATATCCATCGAAAACACTTTCAAAACAAACGATCAACCTAACCCAACTTTTTATCACAGAATTCGAAGTTAATTCGGAGCATCGCTGAAAAAGTGAAAAACATATGGCAACACGGCTCAATCTGGCGATTTCATACAGGTATCAACCCAGAATAAATGAAGTATAGTTGTTTATTAACCACTATATGGTTAGTTGATGAAATATTTTTTATTCGATATTTCCATTATTGTTTCCGAATTACTGATACTCTTAGAAAAAGAAAATTACATAGAAAAATGAGAAACAGTTGTTGATACGTATTTATTTAAATTTCAGGTATGATAAGCAACACACTTTTGAAACAGTATCTGCTGTATATCAATCAACATACTTGCTTACAAAAATTAAAATGGTATGTATGTGCCTATTTTCAATTCCATCTCTTTATCTATGGATAATATTAATGTTGAATATTCAAGTGGTTAATTATCAATTCAACAACTTATAGTCAACAAATTATAAATTGATGAAATTATAGATATTTTTCTTGGATTCCCCGGGGCTGTAAACTTTGAATTTCTTTATAGAAGACTTCTTTATTTTGTAGCATACATTGGATGAACAAAAAAGCACTTCCCCAAGAAGCATACTGCCCAACATCAATCGAACATATAGCAAACATTCTCACTCATGGTATTTGGATCATTCCAAGTATCCTGGGCACAATAGAATTAGTTAACAGGTCTAGTGATAGTGATCACATGCTCTCTGCTCTTGTTTATGGGGCCACTCTGATATTCCTATTCTCTGTTTCAACTTCCTTTCATTGTATTTTCTACTGCAATAAGTACAGGTCAGTCATTCAGAAACTCAAATATTCTTTCAAATTCATTGAGCCATCTTTTAGGCACTTGAAAAATGTCCTCCATCGTTGTGATAGAGCCATGATCTATGTGTTCATAGCAGGCTCATATTTTCCATGGCTGACCCTAGAGTCATTACCACAAGAAGGTTGGGCTTCCCAGATGAGATGGATAGTGTGGTGTCTTGCTTTGATGGGCATTGCCTATCAACAAATCTTCCACGAAAAGTACAAAATGCTAGAGACCATATTTTATCTGGTTATGGGTATTGGACCAGTTTTTCCTATTTTGGCTGAGGTAAGAATAATTCTGAGTTGATTTCTGTCAAGTTGAGTTGTAATAAACATGGGGGTACACTAGGATACAAAAATCTTTGATTTTCTGCAATCAATTGAAATATCTTTTACTGTTGCTCACAATATATCTTTTGGATCTACTTATTATTGAATTTCAAGGCAATATTTATCTAATCTGGAGTAAAATCATTGTGATGTGTATTTTTTCAGCATAACTTGATGGGTATGACAGAATTATCTGTTGGGGGATTGCTATATGTGGTGGGCATAGCTTTCTTCAAGAGTGATGGAGTGTTGCCTTTTGCTCATGCAATATGGCATATTTTTGTCGTACTAGCTGCTTATTACCATTACTATGCTATACTGAATTATCTGTATCCTGTGTCAAATTCGACTTGAATGCTGCCAAACTTTTATGTGTTATTTGCTATGTTGCAATGTGTGTTTTTATAATTTTTCCAATTGCTTGTGTTCGGAATTGGAAAAAATAATTGCAGAAATTTTAATTTCTGTTTTTGCCCTAATTGTAAAAGCAATCCTAGGTGAAGGAATCTTGAAAATCTAGTTCACGCGAACATCTAGCAAATGTAGAATTTTTGTTCAGTTTACTTCCGATTCAATCTATTTAAAACTGAAACTGCTTACAAAAAGATATACCTATGATGCTGCGATAGCTCTGATGTTAAGTGATTTCTTGGACAACTTCCTGTGAATGCAACTCGAATTTCAATCAAATTTCTACCGCAAGCTATAATTTCCTAATGGATATTGAGTTTCTATGCATTCACATTTACTTCCATGGATGAATAAATTGTTCAAATGCCAAAATGAAACTTTTCAAACTGCCTCATTCAACATTTACTAGAAATTATAGTAATTGGAACGAACAAACTTCGTCAATATTCACAATACTTGGTGTATTCAAAAACCATTCTCAATCTTTCGAAGACATTTAATGAAATACTCCCGAATAATATACGAATCTCTGAATGTTCTCTGTGACAGATAATCTATTTAAATGCCTTTTAGAACATTTCTTATATGTTATTGAAGTGTGTGATATCAAATTATTTTTCCACCTATTATTATAGAGGTGTCCCTATGTAACACTCTGTGTATTTTGGGATAAAATAAACGCAAAAAAAAGAATATTAACAGTGTATCTCGAATCAACACCCGTTTTCATCGACTTGTCCTATTGTCAATTTACGATGGTAAAATGTAGTGTTTCACAGCATTGTTCGTTGTTAGAGATTTTTTTTCCAAAATATACATGCATGAAAGAAGCATTATTTTCAGGAATTTTCCCTATTATTTCATTCGAGAATGGAAAAATAACTGAGTTTCATTGTAAACAGGCGAGATTATTTTGTGATATATTTTTGTATATATATTATATTATTTCTTTCATGCAATACCAATTGAAATTATTATTTTGATCATTATTATTATACTATATACATTACCTTAGAAGTATTAATCCAGACTAAGCTTTGCTATGTACTACCTCTCAAAAGAATTGTAGTCAGATTTGTGGAGTGATTATATACATATATACAATTAAAACTGTTTTAATCCCTTTCATAATTTTCATTATATTTTTTATAAAATCACGTTTTATTCTCTGGAGAAAAACTAAAGTATGAAAATACTTGATCACCCTGTATAGCCAATCATTTCAAGATATGTTTTCTTGGTAAAAAACAGGACGCTGAAGAAATATTCAACTATTACTTTATTGTTTTTTAATCGAACTGTATCAATATTTCACATTTAAAAAAGTTTCGTCTCCTCTCAAACTCTGAAAATCAAATTAAAACCACTCTTCTCACAGATCTAAACATTTTGAGAATGACAGAGTGGTTCTGTGATATCAGCTATGAAATAGGTTATGTTTATAGCACGGTGTTTATAGTCTGTATGTTTTTGTCTTAGGAGAGTGAATAGAATGCATTAGAAGTCGATTACAATATTTAAGATGGAAATGTAAGTATACGAATTCAAAATCAAGTTGAAACATTATCAATTTTATTTATAGAGTTAAAGCCAACGCTGCATCATTGTGTAATTATGAAGTTCTCAAACACCTTCAGAGTATTAAGGGTGGCAAATTGAAACAGAGGGGTCAGCTAGCAACAATAACGTATGAGGTGAACGTAAATAAGAGTGACCAAATGGAATCTAATCTACTTCATTTCTACAGACAATTAGGTATTTAGAGAGCACTCCTTGTGCTGAAGAAACTAATGAGAGTGTAGCAGAATGTTTGAGGGCCCTGTCTCCATTCAATCTCAATAAGACTGAAAAGCTGATGATGATAAATTCTCCTCCTACTACAGCACTGGAGATTCAATTGGTAAATTAATTAAACTGATGTGGTTAGTGATTTCTGAAATTCATTTGTTATAGTTAGTAGAAGAGAGTGAAGAACGATTAACTGAGGAACAGGTACAGCAAATTCTAGAAATTGTGGCTAAACACTTTCCCCATGTAGTTAAGGCACAGCCTGAAGAAGATGAAGAGGATCCAGAATAAAGTATCATAAAATATATGTAAACAATGGAATGTACATAAACTATAATTTTGATTTAATTGAATTAGCATGCATTTCATTTCACCTGCTCCCTCTCAATTCAGATAATGATTGAAATATAATTGAAAATGAACAAATTGTCTGTGGAATAACAAGGTTTTATTAAGCATTAATTTCACAGGAGTACTGAGTGTTTGTGCAAATTAATCATCTCTTTTGGTCACCTAGATCTTCTATCAGGTCTTCATCAATCTAAAACACATATATTTTAAGATATCAGGTGATGCTACTAGTGAAAAATATTACTTCTGGCCACTTTTCTGGTATAATGTCAAATAGATCATCTTTAACATCACCTTGAATCACTATTTCATCATCACCTGTAACTGATGAGCCACAAGCAAATCTAGTGCCAAAGAATTTTGCAGCTACCTTCAAGTCAATATCTATAATACAATATAGTGAGTGAAATTAATTAAATAAAGGTTCAAGAATACTTACCAAAACTACTCAGACCTGTAACTACTGTAACAGACTTCTTTTTTCCTCTAGGAGCTCTAGATACACAAACCTGTTTAGGACCGTCTTCTTTTTTCTTGGTTTTTATCATGCCCTTTCCTCCCCGTTTTTGTCTCTTTTTTTCTTCTTCAATTGGGTTATCATCCCCTATTTTGACTTTCTCGAATTCTTCTGGTAAAAATTTTTCAAGCCATTGTTTACATTTTTCATATTCTGGATAATATTCGCAATACTGAAAATAATACCAGACATACTTCGCTAATTTGTATCAAATTTTTCACTGACCTCTAGAGGCATTGAACAATTGCCACAGTAGGTTACTTGTAAGGGATAGGAAACCCCTTCCCTGGGCCCTTGTTTTAGTTTGTCTTCAACAGACATCTCTTCGTAGGAAATATATTCTAACGAATTGTTGGCAGTAATTCTAATTTATCATTGAAATTCTTCCAATATAACCTCAAATCAAAGACTTTGACATATGAGATCTAGTTAACGAAACGAATTGTCATTTTTATTTATAATTGACAATGGGCATAAGGAACACGTTTCGATGATTCTTTCTTTCTTTTAAATTTCTATTAGAAAATTATGATTTATATATCGATTTTATCTAAGATATTGTGTGAATACTGGATACGAATCGAAACGCCATGTAAATAGATTGGTGACGGTGATAAGCAGGTCTGTGCAAGAGGTACTGACAGCAAGGGACCCAACTGTATCAGAAAGTTTTAAACTGTGATAGTACTTCACTGGCTTGACTATTTTGGTTATCTTATGAATGAATCAATGAATCCAAACATGAGTGGCTAATCATAGAGATTACTAGGTATAAATCAATTACCAACAATAACTATCAAAATTACAGCTTAATCATAGAATCTGAATCTGAAAAACTGACGTGGCCATAACATAACCTAGTATTCATTGATGTTCATATTTGAAGAAAACTGAAAAATATTTTGGAAAATATGAAGGTAACTGAGCGGAGAAAAAATAAAAATAACAGCACTATTTCATCAAATATGGAAAATGGTGAATTGCTTCAGGATCATTCTAAAAGTAACATCAAGGGAGATGAAAGAAACATACTCTTGCTCTTTTTCTTGTATACTTTACAAGGCATTCCATTGGGGTTGTCAGCTTCCATACCTATGATATTACAAAATAAAGGCGTTAGTTATAAAAAGCAGGTAACTCATATCAGTACATTCATTGGAAAGATATTCAGAAGGTGAATTTTAGGCTGAATTCAGTTTGGTAACATGGCCTTTCAGTTTGAAACTATTATGGGCTCCTTTAGTGGATGCAATATTTTCCACAAGAATAGGTCGAAGAAAAACATGGTTGATACCTACACAATACTTGATTGGGGGTTTCATGTTACTTCTCTCATCACATATCCACCAATGGTTGGGAAATGATGGAACAGAACCGAATATAGAAATCCTAACTATACTGTTCTTTTCCTTGAATTTTCTGGCAGCTACCCAAGATATTGCAGTTGATGGCTGGGCACTTACCATGCTGAAAAAAGATAATGTGGGACATGCATCTACTTGTAATAGTGTTGGACAAACAACAGGTTTTTTTCTCAGTTATGTTTTGTTCATGGCTCTGGAATCTCCAACATTTTGTAACCAGTATTTGAGGACTGAACCCCAGGAAGAAGGTACTCCTACATTAGATGAACTTCATCATTCAGATGTGTGATTACTATTTTTTGTATTTCAGGTATTGTTACTTTGCCAGGTTTTTTGTATTTCTGGGGTTTAGTTTTTCTGATTACCACTACCATAGTTGCGGTTTTGAAGAAAGAAACAGAACCTCATGATCCTGATCATGTTGTGGTTCATGATAGAGACATTAAAACTGCTTATATATCACTCAAAGATATTCTCAAGTTGAGACCTGTTCAAACATTAGTGATTATTTTGCTGACTTGTAAGGTAAGTCTATATGCTCAAAGTTTGAAATTCAATTGATGGGATGTTTCATAAGTGAATCTCTGAAAGGAAGTTCTTGTTATTTAGATTGGATTTTCATCCACTGACAGTGTGATGGCCTTGAAATTAGTTGAAGGAGGTATTCCTAAAGAAAGATTGGGACTACTGGCGATACCATTGATTCCATTGCAATTAGCTATGCCTTTAGTTATAGCAAAATATACCACAGGTGAGACAAAAAAAATGATACAATGATTTTTGTTTAAACAGCAATAATATTCTTCTATTCTATATTTGACACACCACTAAAGCTTTGATATTTAGCAATCTTATACTATTCAATGTAATCCATATTATCCTTAATACATCTTTTGGATCCAAGAAAGGCAATTATCCTCAGACTTCCATTTCTTGTGCTTGATTTTTTTCGTGGGCCTAACTTTTACCATAGTTTTGCATGAGTTACATTTGTATATATTAAAACTGTACCATCCACTGTGGTGAATTTTCCTGCTATAATTATTAACAAATTCATCCTTAGTTATCAAAGACAAAATATTGACTTTGTCTTCTCTCTTGCGGAATAATTTGTACACGATTTTTGGCGGAAACTCATTACCATCCAAACGGAACACTATCTGGTGCTTATTTTTTTCGAATAATTCTGCTTGTACGTGGTTTACAGCTTTGAGTAACGTCGCTGGATTTTTTCTGGATAGTTCTAGTATAGATGATTTCAAGTATTTGAATATTCTTTTATTCCTGATGCCCAGAAAAAAATTCTGTATGATTCTGCTCGCACTGTTTTCTTCTAAATCTTTTGTTCTACTGAAAGGATATTCATAGCTTTGCTTGTGTAATTGGCATATCGAGTTGATTTCATCCACCAACAGTTTACACTTTGAAACAGCATGATATGGATAATTATATTCAATGTGCTTGAATAGATACGAATTGTGAAAACCTTGATGCGGTTTCAAATATGGATTGTGGTCTTCATTAAGAACTTGGAACAAGTCATTTTGAAACTGATGGAAATATGACATCTTTGTCATTATGTATTTTACAGAGTGATTCTAGAAACATTATCTCGAAATTTTATTTGAATTGAAAGTACAAAATATTTCAAAACGCTCTACTTATGATTTTTGTAGCATTATTGTAAAATTTTGCAGGTCCCCGACCATTGGACATTTATTTGAAAGCCATACCATTTAGATTAGCATTTGGCTTTGTAGCTGCATTTTTGGTGTGGGTTACACCAATTCTTGTACCTGATGCCTCTCAGGGCTTACCATTTTTGTATGTGACATTCCTCCTCATCTGTTATGCTTTACACCAGGTGAGAATCATTCCAATGGTCATGAAGTAAAAATACTCGGAAGTCGATTGACAGCTATCGAGTTCCTTCAATTGTCATTTCAAGTTCTACCGATGCAAATAATTTTAAGGCTCTCCCTGATAGTTCATTCGACACGAGCACACGTATTTTTCACATTCTAGGTGTGTGTTTACTGCATGTTCGTGTCCATTATGGCATTTTTCGCTAAAATCAGCGATTCCACAGTCGGTGGCACTTACATGACGTTGTTGAACACCATCAGTAATTTAGGTGGCAACTGGCCAACCATGCTGGCGCTTTACTTCGTCGACCCTCTCACATGGAAACAGTGCGAAGGAGGGGTAGAAAGTATCGATAACACTTGCCGGGATACTGTGGAGAAAGATGTAAGCATTGACAACTGACACATTATATAAGCATGCGCAGTTTTGATGTTCTTAATTCATTCCTCACATAACGAACATTGTTTTTTTTCAGCTCTGTATCAGCAAAGGTGGTGAATGTAAGACTATTCTCGATGGATTCTACATTGAGACGTGCATATGCGCAGTATTAGGATTTTTGTGGCTATGGTGGGGGGCGAAAAAAGTCAAGCACATTCAATCTTTGAGTGATAGTGCTTGGAAACTGAATAAACGAAAAGATAAGAGATAGTATCAGTGATTATTTATAGAGAATGAATTGT
Source organism: Plagiodera versicolora (assembly GCA_037013635.1). Taxonomy (NCBI): domain Eukaryota; kingdom Metazoa; phylum Arthropoda; class Insecta; order Coleoptera; family Chrysomelidae; genus Plagiodera; species Plagiodera versicolora. Next base: position 672,226 of record CM072990.1, read on the forward strand.
AATTTATTTAAAAGAATTAATTTTATTTTACTATTCTCTTGAATCAAATAGGGGTATTTATAAATTTGTACATGCTGTTGTTTCGGTGAAGATTTTTTATTTTGTATATTCAAAAACGAAAAATTACAATTCTTTCAAAAAACATTCCACTGTTAGTCATTTTATTGATAGACTTTCTGTCAAAATTAATGCAGCATTTACATAATTTATATGTAGATTATTGAGACAATTTGTGAGTTATCTTTCGATTCATTCATTAATAACCTGATTTTTTATTTTGTTTTTGCAACGATAAATATTTGTGATGGACTATTTTTTTTATTTTCTCATTTTTCTGTTATGTAATTATAAGGGATATAGTATTAATTGTTGGGTGCTTCTTGTATAGATTTGTAATGAAATATCATGATGATTAAATCTCTCAAATCTTTCTCGTGAATCTCGTTTATGAAGCTATACCTTACATAATTTCAATGATTCAAATTTGATATGATTCAGAATAATACACGGAGTAATTTTTGCACATGTGCATAACATAAATATACAACTTTTGTAGGATATTTTCTATATTTGTAGCCATGAGGCAGACATACAATATTACAATACACGATGAAAAGATACATTTCGGTAAATAAAATTTTATTAACAATTGTGAAAATAAAACTTTACAAAAGCGAGAGAAAAGTTAATTCTAGTAAAAAAACTTGAAAAATCTCCCTGGTCTATCTGATAACAAACACAGGGAAAAAAACGTTCCTCCAAAATTTTTTATTCTAGAATAGTCACTTCCTCCTTTATAAAAAATTCAACTACTTCTTCTTCAACATTCGTATCTGCATCTAACTCATCTGTATCGACATCTGAAAAAAAAAGTTGAGCATTAATTTTCCTAAAAACACAATTTTATAAATGAAAATTGTGTGACTTGTTACTACTTGATTTCATAGAGAGACCTGGTGAAAGTCACCTACACACCAAAAATAGTATTTTTTCCAATGTATCCTGGCTGAATTGAAGAGCAACATCAGATTCGACTTCATAACAAAAAAAAAACCAGGAAAGTGACCGTTATTCTTTACTCCAACTAAGAAAATAAATGCTTCAAACTCACTATTTCTCAGCGCCATTCGCCTGGGCTTATTTTCCAAATATTCCTTTATCCTCTCTTGCCTATACTCATTGAACTTCTCCATGAGGGCAGCCCTTTTCTCGATCAGCTCCTTCGAAGCCTTCGACTGCCTCATTCTATCCTTGCTTTCGAATTGTGGGTAGTACTTCTTCAAGTACTTCTTGATCTCCTTTTGTTTCTCTTCGCTCAGCAGAGTTGTCGCCCTGGGTCGCCACAACATCTGGGCGAATTTCTCCATGTTGTAACGTTTCAGGATTTTGCCCTGGAACGACCAAATCCAATATCCTGGAAAATTGAAGGAAATAGTCAGTAGTTTCTTGCTGCTTTGCACTTTTTCAAATCACTTAAAATCGACTTAACTTCCAAGCAACCTCAATTCAAACAAACGTCTTTCTCACCTGTATCGACTTTGGTTTTCCAGAAAGAAACACCGGTGGTGACGTATCGACCGGTTGGATCCCATTCCACGTCGGACATCTGGAAGTGGTCGGTGGTGTTCATCACCAAAAATTCATGCGTGTCGACAAATTCCAAAGATCCTCCGCCATTGTTTCCTAGACCGGCCAACACGATGTATTGACCGTTGGGAGACCAGAACAAGTGGTTGCAGGCTCGCTTTTCTAGTTTTTTCAGCAGGACGGGGGCCTGCCCCACTCTCACCTGCAAAACACAATCAGTGAATTATAGAACATTTTGAGGTGACGTCACGACCATAGTACCGGTAGGGCATACGAAACGTTCCTGTCATTTTAAATAGAGAAAATCGATTGGGTGTGAATTTTTTAAAATGCCAGCGTTTTGTTCTGTTATGGGGTGTTCTAAAAGAGCAGAAAAGGATCAAAATCGTTATTTTAGAATCCCCAAAGCCTTACAAAACCGTGGAGAAATGCTGGACGCCTTATCAAAAGAACGTCGAGAATTTTGGGCAAAGGCTTTAAGACGGGGCAATTTGAGCGATACATTTTTTAAACATGCACGAATTTGTAGAGATCATTTTGTATCAGGTAGGTAAACAATATCAATACATAAGAAATACAAAAATGATGGTCCAAAATGTTTGGATTTATAGTTAAATATTGTGTTGAAGTAGTCGTTTTTTGTTCAACTTTTTAAGAGAACCAGCCAAACTGGAAGATAGAGATTGGGCCCCTTCTGTAAATACGGGATACATTAGCATCAAAACACAGGATGAGCAAAGTGTAAAAAGGCATGTTAGATTGGTTAAACGTCAACATCGTCTATTATTCCAAGTTTCGAGTCGAAACGCGATTTCACGTCTCCTTCAAGAGATAAGTAGTATTCCGAGCTATATTGTAGAAAAAGTTGATAAAATACGCACTAAAAACTTGACCTAAACAACTCAAAACTGCAGATAAATGATAAGCTAATGGCAGACGCGCCCTTGTATGTCCTACCGACAAAATGGCCGCATCTGTCAAAAGTGACGTCCATAATGATCTATATCATGACTAAAAGTAGCACCAGTAGTTGATTTGTGTTCATATAATTTAGCGGTTATTTTTTCACAGAGTTTTGAGGATGAAATAGCTCAACTATCAATTTTAGAATGCCTAAACAATCAGGGACTAATACAGCAGTGGGTTTTGTATGAAAAAAACGGTCTATACCGAGTAGTTGAAATCAAACACAACAACAACACTTCAAAATGAACGATTTTAGAGATGGACTCACCTCATAGAAGCTGACGTTGATGTTTGGTGGTTCACCATGGATCATGGCGAATTTGGAGCCGACAGGCTCCCATGCAAACGCCTGTATAGGTTCTTTGCACTCCACGCTGTCCACTGGAATTTGTTTTTCACGCATATGGAACACCTCGAAGTTGCAGAACACGCCTGAGTACTTGGTTTCGTTCTTTTCTTTGCGGACTTTCGAGTACCTGTGCAAAAGTTAGGATCAATCGAGGTTTTTTTTTTGTTGAACTCGGCGAATTGAGTCGTTTTAATTGAATATCACTCACCTATCTACCTTAACACAAAGGTAATCCCCACTTTTTTGCCAATGTATCTTGCAGTCTGCCACGTTGAACAAGTTCTTCTTTCTAATTTCAATTCTGTTGGGCAATTCTAACAACGTAACACTAGCTGGCACATCCTAGAACATGAATCAAAGTTATAAACACCAGGAATTTGAATTTGGGAAATGAAAATGTGAGAGGCAATAAAAGATAATCTCACCTTATCTTCTGCTACCCAGTAAGCAATGATATTATCAGTCGGCGACCAGTTGAAGTCCCTGATGCCGGCGATCTTGATGGATTTCTTGTCCAACAATCCGAAAGATGGCGTCTCGTACACCTGCAAGGCGTCGTTGTTTTGGCCAATACGAGCAAAATATTTATCATCATGAGACCAGCGGAATATTGGCCATGCAGTAGGGCCTTCAGGGTTGAAGGAACGCTTTTCTAGGCCAGTTCTAAATAAAAAAAGCACAGCTAAGTAATTCAGTTTCTTTTAACTGAAAAGGCATTATTACCTGATGTCCCAAATGATGATTCTCTTCTGGTCTGGATTGTGAGGATCACCTTGTGGAGAGTAGGTGACCAAATACTTTTCACATGGTGAGTAGTCAATGAATTGTACTCCAGCATGAGCAAATTTTTTGTATTGAGCAAAACTCTGACCTGCCCATAAGGCAATACCCATCTTGTGGAAAGTTGACATATAGGTACCAAGAGGTGACCATTTTATGTAGGTCTGAGTCCAATTCTAGAAAAAAAAGCAATGTTTAATGTCAAAAACAACGAAATATTGATGAAATATTACTTTACAAGTGTATAATTATTTATATCCATTGGAATTGAATTATATCATGATTAATGCATGTATCAAAACATTAAATGAAGTAACTGATGGTTCACTTACATTACGGAATTCCACTAAAGTAGGATCTGGTTGTGTATATTGCCAAACTTGGACACCTTGGGCCTGAGCTAAAACAACTGCGAATTGATCATATGCATCTGGCTCCAACATGAAATAATGTAAGTCAGATTGTCCTTCATAGGGTTGTGGCTCTGGAGGCTGCCACTTTTCTGGAATCTGCTCATACTTAGCAAAATCGGTAAACAGGTTTACTTGAAAAGTATGCTGTTTATCTAATTTGAAATTGTTTGATAGCTTCACAGCTTCTGCAGCATGGACTGGTGATGAGTATTCAATGAAGATGTAACCCTTTGTGTGTCCCTCAGCATTTACTGGGTAGTACTCATTCACAATGTTTCCAAACTTGGCAAAAATCTTGTTGATGACGGATTTCAACTTTTCAATACGACTGGGCCCTACTTGTGGGGCACCGTCAACAACTATCACACTTTCAACACCATCGGTTTCTTTGGGTTTCTGCTTCAACAGATCACCCACAAGCTCTGAAACAAGATTATAAATTCTAGCTAACAAATAGAACTTTGCATGGAATGTGGCACGACTTATATACGCAAATTATGGATAATGATCATGTAAAAGTACAAAAACTACTATAATCATACTGTATGGCATGGCCACTTTAGTTAGCAAGCTGTTTTATCAAAACTTACCTTCGTCGGATATATCATCAACAAATCCCTCAGGGTCGCTGAAGTTGGGTTCTTCGTCATTGTAAGAGGAATCACTGTCGTATTTAGTAAAATCATCGTCAAGATTGGTCTTTTCATCGTTCTTTTTCTTCGCCATTTTGACACGCGTGGAGAACGACTCCAAAAAGAGGTAGGCTACGAAGATGAATGCGCAAGGGCGAATTGATTTTGACTGACTTGACAATGTTGTGTCGTTTGTCATCAATAATTCTCATCTTCTTGTTTATTGTCGTGCTACCTCAGTACATCGAGATGTATAGGCCCATAAGAAGATTTCAGCTCCAGCAGCACCATCTTGTTGTGGACATTCTAATTTGATAACAAGTAAAAACACGGTTACTGCGTTATGCTTCTATTGAAGTGTCAATAGGTAGCACTACATACATTGAATTTCTCCAATATTAAAAGGAATGGAACAATGTATTCGAGGTTTTTGATAAATATATGGTTGATAATTTCATCATTTTATTATTTTGATGTCTCTAAGAATCGATTGACTACTGTTGAGTTCCTTAAATATAATGAAGGGTAGACTCTTGAAAATACATACAAGGGTTATTTCAACTTGAAAGTAATCACAATCAGATTCTAATCAGGAAAAAGTGAAAACGGAAAACGGTGATCTATCATCATAATGTTATACCTTCAATCTCATCAGATTTCAATTTGGATTTATGGAACCCTTTTACGTTATTAAATCTCCTTAGAAGCAAAGAGACCATAATTCAGTGTCAAGTAGGCGGGAAAACAAAAGATTTACTACGATTAGTTTCGTTTGACAGTTGTTCTCAATATGTAGAAATTATTGCATTAGAAAATCGAACTAATTGCAATGTCTCTGTTATCCTCACTCATTTTCAATTATTCAGTACTAGTTTTTCCCAGCGGTTTTGAGATCAAAACAATATGACTCATAACGATGTCTTCGAAAGCTTCTACCAATCCGAGCGCCCTGGGCGTGTGCCCTTTGTCCTATAAAACGACGCAACTGATTGCATGTTCAGTAGGCATTAAAAAATTAATACCCATGAAAGGAATGTGCGCTACGTAGAAAGCACCACGTGAAGTAGACTCACAAGACTCAGAGTCTCTCTACACACCTTCATTCTTCTTCTGCGTCCATCCACATTCAGTCTGGTGTACGAGTGACCCAAAGCGCAGTTACCAGTTTCACGGTAAAATCTAAGTAGGCGTGCGGTGAGCGAAAACAACAATTGAAGTAATTTATATTTTACGTTATTGGATGACTAAACTCGCTGGAAGCGAGTCTAATTGTTTATGCGGGTGTGTTTCCAGTTGATTTTGTTTGATTCACAAGTTGGCCGGTGAGTGTTTGGAAATTCGTTTATCGGATGTCTTTCGGTATCTAACGGTTTGTTGAAACATAAGTGATAGGTGAGGCATGCCCATTGAGTTTCTTCGTTTTATATTTATTCAGATTCGTTGTCGAGAATGTCAACTGAATACTGGTGATCTCTGTTTTCGAGACGAATTTAAATAGCGAATTTTAACAGTCGGAAACCCTTCATATACTTGTCGATTGATATTTTCGAAAAAAAAAAACATACATATATAAGAAATAAATCCCTCTTCTTCACCTCTCAGTGTGATAGTTACCATTCAATATTTTAAAAATAAAATACCTCGGTATAGAGGATATTTGATTGTCTATTCAACCTCACCTATTTTTTCGAAATTTTCTTGAAAATGCGCCTTCAAAAACAAATCCAAAATTACAAAAAGTGGATTATTTACCAACTGTTGTTTGTCAAATGTCATGTTGGAGTGAAGAATTCTATGTTCCTATATATTGACACTTCCGGTTCATTTTCAATTTCTGTGTAAAATATAAATTAACGTGAGTCAAAATTAAATGTAAGAGGTGATCTTTCTTGTCAAAAAACGAAAAATTCAACCATTTCCGAGATATTCGAATTTTTGAAGTCACGTGATCAATTCATCGCGTGATTCATCGGTTACAATATCTTAGAAGGCCATGACCAATTTTGTTCTAGACGTTTATGTCAACAACATTGTTGCACGTTATTTTTCAGCTTAGTTATATAAATCACCCTGTGAAAGCTCGGTACACATTTTTGAATCACCCTGTATAAACAGATATCAGTTTATTCAATGCTACATGGTTTTGTTTGTTAGTTCCAAGCATATCAAATGCACCTGCTTCTAACACGTAAAAGTAATAACAATCATTCTCAACGAATATACGAATTCATATGTGATAATTACATTTCAAGATGATGTCATATTGGGTGTGTTCGATTATATTGGTGACCGATTGTAAAGATGGAATTATACGCGAATTTATTCACAGCTTAACTATTATACAGAGAACTCTGAAATATACGGGATTCTTTAAGTTCTTGGTGATTTTTGAAGAAAAACATGGAACACAAAATGTGTAATTTGAAAAAAAAAAGTTTCCGAAGGGTACGGATATTCCGAAGATTATGACGTGTTGAATTTCAGAAAAACTGCCATTTTACTGAACCTATTTCTTGAACACTTCTTCACTTTACATGAAACGAAATATCCTGTTTTGTGACGTCGAAATGATTGACTGTAATACCCCTTCGTGAGTTCGGTTCATAAAAGAGGTAATTAATTTAACATGGAACATTCAGATTGTGCTTGCTTTAGTTAGAACAACGAAATCCTTGAACTTCACAGTCTCTAATCCACGACGTTTGGAAACGCACATGCACTTCCGATCATTGATCGACAAGAAATCATTGAATTTTCAACGCAAAAAATTTCGTCAAATTAATCAAGAGAAAATGTTAATTTCCATGCAATCCCTCAGAATCTGAGCCTCCGAACGTCATTTGTGCAAATTACATTGACATAAGGATTATAAGAAGTCGACAATAAATGAAACCTCGAAACATATCTTGAAACAAGAGTTTAGTGATTCAAAATCTATTTACTCAAATTTACTGTTCAAAATTTGTATTGAAATTTCTCCTCAAATAGTTCAAAGAAAGGTATCGATATACTGTGTGATTGGCTGTGACGTGATCACCTGACGATGTATCGCGTCTCTCTTGGTTATACAGGGTGTTTCCTGAATATAGTGAAAAAATAAAATTTTAATTTTGAACGCACTGTATCTTGTTAACCATCAACATTTGTATAAGCGATGTTGCGCTCAATAGTCATATTTTGGTCCTCTCTACTCTCAGTGTCATTTTTTCCACCATATTAATGAAACACCCTGTATATGATTATATTACATCTGTTTTCCTTGTTACTCTTATAGAGTTCTGCCTTTATTCAAGTTTCCGAAACTGTATCTTTACTTTGTACAATACTGAATAATCTATCCAAAAACTAGCATTTGAAATCGATTTAATTTCTTGTGATTTAAATTATTCACTTAATATACATGTTCCTGTGTCAAATTTATGGAACAAAGTCGCCATTTCACTTTTTCCTCAGACGTCAGAGAATTATTGACATGTAAAGAACTGACACGGAAATAAAAAAAAAGTTATTTATTAATGATATTAAATAAAATTTAACTTGTACATTAGAAAATTTCATATAATATATACTTTTCAGGTAGATTATGAACACCACACTTTTCCATCAGTCTTAGCTGAAAATTTTCGTTTCATTTGGCCTCATCAGTTGAGAGAGCCTCCTTCCATCATCTTTTTCGCACAATAATGTGGAAATTGTATGGCTGATAATAATAAGTCAGTTAAACCCTGAAAAATCATCACTAGTATTAGTTACTCGCAAAAAACATTTCCATTGTGAAAATTGAACTAGCCTCAAGTGACTCATCCTGTATATTCAGGTTTAAAAAGGAAATGATTGTTTGAATACGCGATAAGAATGTATATTCATGGGTTTTCTTCAATGTTGTCATAAATTTTTATCTTTTTATCATTCATCATACATTCCCGATATAATCAACATACAGTGTCTTCCAAAAAGATCTATAACTATAACTGTGGTGGAAGATTTGTTCTCAGTATGATTTCAAATTCTGCTGAAACATTTGAAATTCTCTTGAAACCTCATTGTTGGTTATGTTTTTCAACCCAACGAATTTACGTTTTATTTTATTCAATAATAATGTTGGGCCCAAAACACAAAATATATACGATTCAGTAATTCCAACAATCAATCGAAAACTATCATAGCTTTTAATTTCGTATATCGTAACTACTTATAAATAAACTATGATCTTGTTGACCCCAAACCAATCAATGAAAAATGAGTCAGGTTCAAATGCATGACCTTGACAATACATCTCGTTAATAATATTCGCAGTTAGCGAATCGATTTGCTCATCTTTTAGTCATTACCCTCCATATACAGGGTGTCCAAAACACGAATGTAATTGTGAGCTGAGTTTGCATACAGCGCATGCACTGTTTGTCATTTTTTTCTGCCAATTTCTGACAGTGACAGTCACTTGATCTCGTTCTAGTAGACGACTGAAGATTATATACAGAGTGTACTCACCGAAAGGGCAGGTATACAGACAGTGAGAGGGTAGAGTATGATGTAGATTCCTGCACATATACCAGCTATCCAGAAAGATACTAGTATCAGGATGATTAACCATACTATCGATAAAAGACAGTTACCCATCTGTGAATGAATTCAGACCAACATTAACGTGAAACATACTTCAATTGTTTGACACAAAATAAAATCGGTAGCCTCACTCGTAGGCTCAGAAGCTTGGCAACACCGCCAAGCTTTTAAACTATCAAAACACATAATGAAAAAGTGATGATACCAACCTTCAAAAGTTCCTAATTGATCTTGGTGCACAACAACAACTGATGTAAATAATCTTCACCGTTCACGTGATCTGTCAGAGCCTACTACTCGCTACTACACTCGTACCTGTTGAAGAATGGGCGGCAACCGAACTGACTTAACGAAACCGGTCACGTTGTAACCTAGTTCGAGTTTGTTTACTGCTTGGAATCGAATAACACTCGATTTCTATTTCTGTACGAGCGTCTATGAACACATCGAGCTTCTTTCTGTCATCAACTATTAGATGTATACAGTGATATCTATGGTTGTTTTATGATAAGATTAAAGAATTCGTTTTTACAATTGTTTGACAGCAATAAATAATCTCGTTAAGACACAGTACATGTCACGCTTATTTTTATACCTGACTGTGCCGTGAACAGTTCATCTTTCTAGGAAAGCGTTCAATCATACCAATATTATACAGGGTGACCCACGAGGTTTGGGGCAGTAGAAAACTACTTGAAGTACGATATTGAAATTTGGCAGTTGTAAACCTTTGGTAGTATTACGCATTTTAAACAAGCTGAAACGTTGTTACAACGTCTCATTTTGGATTACGTGGTATCATCCTTAGAATTCTCAATGGGACACCCTGTATATTTTTTCACCGTTGTAAAGGTCCCAAATACAACTTTATTTTTTGGTTTGCCAAATAGTTTTCGAGATATATATTGCTCATTAAAACGTTTGAAATATCCCTGACTATTCTCAAATAATTTTTACAAACTTCTGTTGATATCTTACAACGTCTAATCGAATAAATAAATATAAAGCAAAATAAGATTCTGTTTGGTTTCCTAACCCAACCGAATATTTCTTGAAGAAGTTCATTGAGTGTCATCAATTGGCTTGCATGAATTTGGGTTTGAGGTAACCCCATGGGAAAAATCAATAGGAGTCAGATCTGGTCATCTTGGTGGTCACTCAATGAACCCAAGACGCAAGGAAGTAAATGGAGAACACTTTGAAGACCTCCAGCAGTAATTGTTTTTGATAAGGATAATTTGTTCAGTTTATTTTTTTAAGGATTTAATTTGATTCAATTATTTATTTTTTATTTAGGAAAATAAAAATGGTGATTTTTGAATTTTACTATTTAATTTTTTCAACGATTTAAATAGGAAACCCCTTGCTATTTAAACAAATTGAGGGGGTAGCTATCGAGGGGAGGGGGTTAAAGGGGATACAAGTTTTATAATAGAATTTTGTTTGAAGAAATCAGATTTTACTAGACCATTATCAATATACTTATTTCTAGAAAAATGGGACTGAGTGAATTTTTCCTACTATTCCTCTTCATCACTTTCGCCACCAGCCAGTCTAACCAAGAAAATGAAGATTGTTGTGAGGACTACTGCTATGGCACAGACGAGGAACCATATTTGAAGTTTGCGACCAAAACAGCTTACGATAATATCAATCACGAAAGAAGCACATCACAACACATCGTACCAGGTAAAATCACATTATAAAACCGCCTGTGCACTCAGCCCAATCAGACAGGGCACTGAGTATAGCGCTAGAGTGTGAGCAAGATACTTCTCATGTTCCCAATTATTAAACAAATTTGGAGGATGGCAGATGAATGTATCTTTTAAAATGAATATGCTTTGTTGAAAGACTACTGTATTTTTTATATGATTTTTCCCATCAAATATTCTTCAATGTATTCGAATGAATGGAGTGAAAGCACGAAACATTTTCTAGATTGCACAGCCGTACAATTTTGGAGTTTGATCCGACGTGGAACGAGATTACCAGACGCTGAAGAAATAGGAAAATTTCGAGCTCTCACTAGTCTTCATGAAGAAATTGGCAGAAACTACCACGACCGGAGATCTTATCCAGACAAAGGAAGATTGTGCCCACAGGATTATGAATTATTCATAAGGTAATGTTCGTTATTATTAGTACAAGCAATCTATACACAGGGACTACATGGAATCTGATTTTTTTTGTCAATAATATTATCGACATTTCACGTAGAATTGGGACACCCTGTATGTTCAAGCAGAGTTTGAGAGAGCTTTCATTAACACGTTTTTACTCATCAGTAATACTTTGTGTCAATGTCAGTTGATTGATGTTAACATAACCTTACTTTACACTCACTTGCAAAGAGTTTCTTTTTGTTATGTTTTCTACTTGATGTTTCATAATATTCAGTGATTATTCAACCAAATATTCACCAATACTTTATTTGATCGTTGTCAACTCCTTATTTGGTTGATTGTTTTTCTGTCAGCAAGACAAATTTAGCCAACTACGTTAAATCATGTACAATATAGAAACTATACCAACGTTTATCCATAGAAATCATGGTGGTTTTTGACGTCCTTCCAAACTTGTTAGCAACTAGTTGGGTATTTGCGGATTTCTTGTGAATTCTTCTGTCGAACATTCACGACTTATTTCACGTGTTGTCAGCTGTCATTTGATTTTAACCTAAAAATTCTTCGACTGTGAGTTTATTCGGACGCATATGAAGTAACACAGAAACTCTCTGATGAATCCATGATTGTTCACTAGAAACATCGCTAATGCCATATAACTAACACTTTGATCCATAGATGGCGCTTCAATGAAAGCATCTCAGAAAGCAAAGCGAACTCTTTAACAAGCCAAGGTGTAGATGATCTGAGGAAATTGTCGAGAAGATTCAAATGGAAATATCCCCAATTATTTGAAAGCTACGATGAACGTTCCTATAACGTGAGTTACAAATCAATGTTGACATGAAACGTGACAATGATAAATACATTTTTTAGTTTGAATATTCGAGCGAAGACAGAAGTCATGACACGTTCCAAGCATATGCCGAAGGACTTTTCGGGAGCGATGCATACAGAATCCATTCCAATACTGTCAGCTCAAAGGATTTAACACGGGTGAGAATAATTCTTGTATGTCTCGTAATTACCATTGAATTAATCAATTCATTTTGTTGGTACACTATTTATTGCTTTCAGCCAACTCAAAACTGTCCGATGTGGTCTGAGAATGATAATAACACATTCAAAATATCCGAAGCTGAAAGATTCCTCCAAAATCCAGAGTACATGAAGATGACTAGAAATGTCTTCAGAAGGTTGGGTTTCAGATATTCCCTAAATGCAACCATTATCCAGGATATTTACAATCTGTGTCGCTACGAAAAAGCTTGGTGAGTCAATAGAAGTGTGTTGACACGAAATTAGATTGAACACATAAACCAATTTCATAATAGACCAATTCAGAACACGTGACCGAAAATGGCTGCTGGTAGGCAGGCATAGTTGTTTGTCATATATGTACATTGGAATGAAAACCCATTTTAACAAAATTATAGATGAAGAAGAAAATACATTTGAACTCGTTTCCGTCATTACCCAAGAGGTAGAGTTCTCAATGCGTTGCTTTTTCCAATGGAAGCATCCCCAGTAGGCCTACAAACCATGTTTTTCAAAATATTCACATATTTACCCCTTCCAGAAATTGAAATCAATTCCTGAAATTCGTTTATTGGCATTTGTACAAAATTGCAAAATGCACTTCATATATTGTTTCAGATTATGTACCTGAAAAGTATAAACCGCGCTTATTTCATTTGTTTTCACTTATTTCACTGATAATAGTTCATCTGAACGAAATCACCAGATGATACCTACTCGAACCGCATTTACCCCTTCCAGAAATTAAAATTAATTCCTGAAATTCGTTGATTGGCATTTGTACAGAATTGCAAAATTCACTTCATATTGTTTCAAATTATATGTGTGTGTCTGAAAATCCACGAAGAACCATTCATAAAAAAATATTCAAGCTCAAAATAAAATGAAAGATTTTTTAATCTTTAATATAAATCTCTGAATTCGAGAAATCATAATGGGCCAAATAAATGATTCCTGAAATGAATTCAATGCTGAAATAAATTTATACCTGAAATAGAATAATTCCTAAAATTAAATCATTCCTGAAAGAGAATTATTCCTGAGATAAAATAATTCCTGGAATAAAATAATTGCTGAAAGAGAATAATTCCTGAAAGATAATAATTCCTGAAAGAGAATAATTCCTGAAATGAAATTATTCCTGGGAGAGAATAATTCCTGAAATCAAATAATCTCTGGAAGAGAATAATCCCTGAAATAAAATAATTCCTGAAAGAGAAGAATTCCTGAAAGTGAATAATTCCTGAAATAAAATAATTCCTGAAAGATAATAATTCCTGAAATGAAATAATTCCTGAAATAAAATCACTTCATTTAGAAATTTGTCATCTTGATCGTCAGGCCTACCTTCTTTTTCATGAAAAAGAGTTTCAAGTAACAAGTCGTTTAACAGACAGTACATCAGAATACTGAATAGAATGTTCATTTTCGAGTTGAAATCCTTAACATCACAGTAGCAAAAGTATCAGTCATCTACAGTGCGATGGTACAAATCAAATCTACAATCGAAAATGCGCTTGAAGAAATCAAGTACGCCGAGAAGTGATTCACGGCTAGAAGTTTCATCAAAATTCAAATGCGGTATGTTGGAGAGCAAATTTCTATATCAAGAACAACTATTGAAACTCCCTCAAGCACAAAAAACACTGTTCATACCGACTCTTTAAGGTGACGACCTCCTTTTCAGGGAGGAAAATTACAGACACCAAAAGTCAATACTCTCCCCTCGTAAGGGTACCGGGCGTGCTTTAAGGCGAGGTCTGTTAACGATTTCTTCAAGCACATCTTTGATTGTAGATTTGATTTGTAACAACGCGCTGTAGACGAATGTTACTTTTGCTACTGCAATGTCAAAGATTTCAATTTAAAAATAAACATTCAATTCAGAATTCTGAAAAACTGACTGTTAAACGGCCTGTCACTTGAAAACACTTTTTCATGAAAAAAAAAAGGTAGGCCTGTGTAATTTGGAAAAGTGAGGTTAAAATCGAAAAATTGCAATTTTGACATACTGTACGTATATCCGGCTATAAGAATTCTCTATAATCCTACGAATTCCATAGTTCGTCGGAATATTGTGGGTGCACCCGCTGTAATTCGTGCAAAAAGTCATGCATAATCAAAAAATCACTCACCATTTTCTAGAAGAAACTACGTACCATCTGTAACAACCGAAAAAATTCATTAAATTTCAACAATAAATATTTGAATTCGAAAAATCATATGGACAATTTCAATAATAGTAATGATAATAAATGTCCTTTATTGAACCAATTTACACTGATCCAATATAGGCTATCGACTTAAGTTTTTCTGCCCATTGAGATACTTAAATATGTACACAAATTGAAAGAAAAAAAATAAAATTAAACATAACAAATCGATACAAGAAAAATAACATCAGTAATTTAGAAATATGTTTTATGTGGAGCTAAGAAGTGGAATGTGAAGTATTTGAAAGTGAATTCAATTGATTAAATCATAGATGTTTTCCAGAATTGTCTGCTATGATAGGACGCCATGCCAGGTATTCTTCTTAATGCATATATCTCTACAATATCAAGGTTGACTGGTTTTCTGAACAATTTTTGAGTGAGGAGACAATTTCCAAAATTGTTCATCTGTGCGAAAAGCTCAATGTGAGAAATCGAAAAATCACTCACCGATTGGTAGTAGTAGTTACACCTTCTATCCTAGTTCTTTGTTTTCTAGACGTCACCGTGCATCATCCGTTTACGTCACATGCCATCTATAACAAAATTAAAAATGAATCTATAAAATTGGACATTTTATTTTATTGCATCTTTTCTTAAATGTTGAGAAAGGGTTCATTTATCATGTATTCATCATGAGAAAACATTGAAAACGCTTTTACTTACTGTACTTTGAAAGTACAATTTCACCAAGAAATCAGTAGATTTCAATAAAAAACCCGATGTATCATGATGGAAAATTTCGAAATCGTTCAGTTGTGTGAAGGGACATGAAAATAAAACTCACCCATTAATTTTTCTCAACATGCCCACTCTCAAACTGTCCTAGAAGCACACCCACTGGAATTGTAACACAGTCACTGGAAACACATACACTCGAGATCACTGAAAACACTCGCGAAAACTTTCCACCGCACGAGAAAGTCTTTTTGTCACGCACGTCCGAACCCAACGGAGGTTTAAAATCGACTGATTAATCTGTGCCGTCTTATATCAGTCTGCCAATTCCTTTATGTGTGATTAATAGGGTTGAATAATTGAAACTTAGTCATCTCTGCGATACCGAAATGTGTGTACAGGATGATTGAAATATTTTCAAATTGAATTCTATATTGGCTATATTAAGAGGTTGTCAGACCTCGGACTCCTCTGACTGATTGAAAGATGCCTAGGGCTTCGCTAAATGGATAAAATTACATTCTTCATGCGACCAACTTTAATGAAAATTTTTGTTGGTACCTACGTATTTCGGTACGAAAACACGAATTCCAAATTTCCAAAACGTATTGTTCAGACCTCAATCCGACATTTTGTCATTCGCAGCGCCATCTCGCGGTACGTGATGCATGTTTTTTAGCTCTTTTTCACAAGATGAGTTACGAATAGCAAAATAGTTTGTTTACTGATAATGTTCCATTGAAATTTCCAAACTGATTTCAGAAAATGATTGTAAAATTCCACTTATAACATTCGTTTATCTATTCACAGCTATATGCCAAGTCGGTATGTGTGCCTACCAGCAGCCATTTTGATTTTAATCTGACAGCATCTTGGATAGGTCTATTACTGATACTACTGATAAGAGTTTCAGAGTTGAAACTCGCAGAAAAAATGTTGGAGGTTGTTTAATGGAATTATAATTTCGTAGGTTCGAACGGGACCGATCTCCGTGGTGCGTAGCCTTCAACAAGGACCAACTAAAATTGCTGGAATACGCTGAAGATTTAAAATACTTCTACAAATACGGCTACGGAAACCCACTGAGCACAAAAGTAGGCTGCGCCCCACTGAAAGACATGTACGAAAAATTCGAGAAAACAGTCAACGGTAAACATGAAAAAAAAAAAAATAATAAAACAAATCGCCTAGTCATAACATCGAATGAATTTTCAGGAAATTCGGATGGCACTAAGGGCTCTTTTCTTTTCACCGACACGGGCACCTTTCAGACGGTGCTGACAACTTTGGGGATCGGCAAAGACTACACTCCGTTGACATCTGACAACTACCATCAACAGAGTAAACGGAACTGGAGAATGTCCTTGATGAATCCATTCGGTGCTAATCTGGCCGCCGCTTTATACGAGTGAGTTATTTTGGGATAGGTGACAGAATCCTTGTTGTACAGACAATGAAACAAACTGAAAATGATCAAACAACGGAGACAATGATATCAATGCTTTTTTTTCAGATGTAAAAGTGGGGAGAAACACAGAGTGATGTTTTTCTTAAACGAAGATCCCGTTGATTTTCCCGATTGCTCGGTCGGTCTCTGCACGTGGTCAACCGTTCAACAAAAAATCCAAAACGTTGCGAACAATTGTAACGTTCGAAACTTCTGCAACGGTAACACCGGTGCGAAAATGTACCTGAGTCCTGCTCTGCTTTTCTTGGTGGCTTTCGTTTTTAAGAACTTTTGAGGTGTAAATTTTTTTATTGAAGTTTATAGGGCCAGTGGTGAGGCAACACTCGGTATCTCACGAATGAGGTTATCACGAAACGTCTCTCAATGCATGGATGGAGTAGCAATGTAGTTTTAATCACCCTGTACCTATTTAATATTCTCAGTTTACATATTGTTATAATTGGACCAGTTACGGTTCAAACATCCTGTATGTTCCGTAAATACAAAGGGTGATTCACGAAACTGCTTTCTTTTTATTTCGGTAAAAATTAATTGACGTTGAAGTTTCGTGAATTAATAATGAATCACTGTTAGTGATGTGTTTCACATCGTATGCTAAACGTTTACTGTTTATTATTTGCATAGTTATATATTTGTCATTGTTGGTGTTAATAAATAGATTAGACTTACTATTTGTTGTTTTTATTGAATCAAAAGCGTCCAATTCTATTCATTATCAACATACAGAGTGGCCCAACGAAAACGTACCGGAAGGTATAACTGCCAGGAAGAGGTTTTATCAAGAAAAACCTGAAACACATCAACTTTGTTTATGAGGGGGACAACTTTTGACGCAAAAAGTATAGCCCAAACTTCACCCTCCTAAGCGGGGGTAGCATCCCCTAATTTTTTTCAAATGGTTATGGGGTCGAGTGATACCTCTTTGGAAAGCCCTTTTGATTCCCTATACATTGCTTTTTCATTTTTGAAATTCCGTTTACTCGTTGCAAAGATATGGACCTTTAAAATATCGCTGGTGTATTTCTGAAAAAAATTCAAAAAGTAAATCGGTTTCGCTGTAAAACTTACCGTTTTGTTGAAGTATGTGTTGAGAATATTTTCCTAAAAACAATTCTCTTTTTCTGTTTCTGTTGATTCCAGCTAGTTTCTCGATAAAATCTCTTCTTGTTAGTTATACCTTCCGGTACGTTTTCGTTGGGCCACCTGTATAGTCAGCACTTGATTTCCAAATTTCATTTACATGAATTTGAAACCTTTACCAACTCCTTTCTTTGTTTGACACCAATTAGTAAAGTTCAGAAATTGAAATTGGTATTAAACTAATCGAATTGGGTCACAACGAAAGAAAAATATACAAAATGTTCACAAGTCACACTAAGTTAACGTAAAAGTCAAACAAAACACCATCGGAACCTTGCAAGGTTTCTCAATTTCCTCATCAATCAATCATGATAATTTATAATTTGATTTTAATGAAGGACGTTGCCTGACAAGGAATAATCCTGAAGAGCATCAGATCACATTATGTAAACCAAGTTCACAAAAGAAGTTTCGGAGTAGGAACAAAAATGGCGCTCAAATTAGGAATGCGAGGTAAGAGATGTTTAGGAAAATTCCATTTGTTCAGAAAAATAGTTGAGCACTTTTCTTTCAGATGATCCTCTGATGTTCTTGATAACCAGTACGAAAATTCAGTTGTATAAAAAATCACGTGCGTTCAGGATTTTCCTTATTTCATTAATACTCTATCAGCTTACACGAATATGTTCTGGTTACTATCATATTTTATATTCGAAGAATTCTCCAGTGTTCATGCAACTGAAATATCTTCCCTATTTGGGAATTTGTGCAAGTGTGAGTATGAATGATCCTTGCTGAGTCCGTGTCAACAACTGAAAGATTATACATGTACTCGAAAAAAAAAAGCGTTATTTTATGATATTATTGTGATCTTTTTTGTATTTCAGATAAGTCTCTCGAACGTATCTCTGATTTTCGTGCATAATTTAATTCTGAATACTACTGAAATAGTGAAGAATAATGCTTGGTGTCTAAAATCAGCTGACGACAAAACATATCAGAGAATTGTTAAACACTGCAAATTCATCAAAACCCTTCACATATCAGCATTTATTGTAATTTGTGCGAGTACAACATCTCTTGTCGTCCCAATGAAGCATGACATTGATTGGAATATATTATTGGCATTGACACAGTTTTCAAAAATGTGGACGCCACTCATTGACCTTTCTTATTATTTGTTTGGTGCACTTGGCGTTTTCACACTCACTGTGAATATAAACTCTGCGAATTACATAGTGTGTCAAACCCTTTTCCAATATCAAATTCTCAACCAATACGTGATCAGATTGGCAAGGACTTCTATCAAGAACAAGGACAGATTCGGGTATCAAGATGATATTTACAAGCAAATTACAAATCTTGTAAGAATACATATACAAATCAAAAAGTAAGTCACAAGTACTCTTATCTAGGAGAACATTCTTTTTCATTGTGAAAAGTATTGTTCAGAAGATATTGTTGTTAAAATAAAGGGTAGCCCACGAGATTTTGGACAGTATTGTATATCTCTATCACACATTTGCAAGCTGCAACGTTTTTACAACGTCTCATTTTGTATCACATGGTATCATCTTTAGAATTTTCAATGAGACACCCTGTATGTTTCTCCACTGTTGTGAAGGTCCCTTTTATGCTCATTCAGCCATAACTTTATTTTTATTTCTTCTGGTAGGTAAGTATTCAAATTTGTGTGTAGGTTTCACTTTAGAAAAACAAAGATGAAATATTTGGAATAGAATGACACTAGCTTTTACAATAGTTTATGCTCCATTTTCAGTAATGCAGCATTCAAATCTTCCAAGTGAATTTCTTGTGCATGCTGCTTCCATCATTTCTGGTGGTCTTGGCAAGGCAAGATGCCCTAATTCGGTTTTTTAAATCATCTACATCAGTAGGAGAAATCTAACAGGGTTATATCTGGTGAACGAGCCGGCTAAAGTATTGTACCATTTCTCCCAATCCATCTTTCTTGGAAATACGCATCCAGAAGCATGAATTATTGTTGAAGTATCATTCTATTCCAAACCTACTAAAAAACTTGAAAAACCACCCTTACAACAGTGGAAAAATATACAGGGTGTCCCATTGAAAATTCTGATAGAAAATGAGACGTGAAAACGTTGCAGCTTGCATAAAATGCGTAATATTTCCTACGGTTTACAACTGCCAAATATGAATATCGTACTCCAAATAGTTTTCGAGATATTGTATACTGCCCAAAATCTCGTGGGACACCTTGTATATGATCATCATTTATACATATTTTAGAATTAGAGTTCAACTCACAAGTTCGAAAATTGTTATTTTTATTTTTCTGTAGGGTATTCATTTCTGTTCCTACTTATCATTATAATTTTATTCGGATTCACACCCAGCCCAAGTGAGCAGATAGGTGAAAAGAGTGTGAACACTACACTTCTCATGCTCCTGCCAAAGCTACTTGCACTACTGATTTCAAACTCCGGATATACATATAAAAAACAGTGTAACTTCTGGAATTTGAATAAGTACTGAAAACTATGAATCAACTGTTTTAAAACTGTTTTAGATTCAAAGATATGATGCTGCTCTATGGTGACTATGCGACACTAGCACTGACGTTTGCTGGTATTCATATATTTTTATGTGTCGCAGCTTTCATGATTTTCGTGAGTTTCCATTCAAGAACGATGTACTTTCCTTGCAGTATTTTTGAATATTTTCAGAATGTCCATCCACAAAGTAATTGGAGAATATCTATGTCGCTAGTTCCAGCTGTCATATTCGCCCTAAATATTTGTTCTAATGGACAACGAACAAAAGATGAGGTACAGGAATAGTAGGTTTTGTTTGTAGAAGAAATTGTTTATTTATTTATCGATGTCACCTGATAGCTTTAGGTAATATAACAGTACTTGAATAAGATATAGATGGATAGATTTATTGGTCATATGTATACAATACATTTATGACAAGTCACAGATTACAAAAAAGTGTATATCCTATGTCCTAGAAGTCTTAAATTTGGAGATACAGGGTGATGAGAATTTCGAAAAAAAAACAGTTTTTTAATAATGACTGAGATAATATATTAGACATTTAAAAAAAAATTGGTACATGTCTTCTATGCATCAAGGTGCATTTTGTGATGTACGAAATTTTTCATTTTCTCTACCAGTGGCGTCCGTACGGGTTTTGCATTGAATATTTTTGGAGAAAAAACTACTAGGTACGGCACTGCTTACTTCCAAAATGGAAAATTACTTTCAAGATCCTCATTCATTATTCAGCAAAATTAATTGCAAGGATTTTCTTTGTCCGACTCATGGTTTCGCTTAAAAAAATGAAAATCGTTTTAATTAACTAAACAAAGAATCAGAGGAGCGAAAATTCACCCAAAAGCATCTGTTGGTTCGCTCGTGGATCTTTGTCATTGATCCTAAACCAATGACATTCGATCCCTTCGTATTTTTTTAGACCTTGAAACTGCTAGTAGCTCAGATTTCTATCTCCAGCCATTTTCCCTGTGGAGCATTTCATGTATACGAAAACTATCTAGGATAAATCCGTATCATTCGTCTCTGGAATATGTGCTAGTCTCGAAATATCTTGTCTTTATATTTGCAAAAGCTTTGGGGGCTTATATATCTCCAGTCAATTGCATACTGTTCTCAAATTGTTCAATTTTTCGAGTAAATTCTCAGTAAAGTTGTAATGTAGGTAATGACATGTATCAACTCGATTTTTTGTTGAGATGTTTCAAGTGGGAATTACTGGAGAATTATGAATCTGAAAACGTAGTTGATTCGTTGTTTTTCTTCCAGTCCGAACGAGTTTATTACAATGCTCTAGAATGTGGTTGGTACAACTGGAATATAAAGAATAGACGAGCCTATCTGATATTCTTGATCAACAATATGGAACCTACTTCGTTTTCGAATACTAGAGTTTACGATATTGATCATTCATTATTCCTTTTTGTGAGTACACACATTTAGAATGATTTATTTGATTCCACATCAATCACTTATCTGAGAATTTTTTTTTTTCAGATGTGTAGAACTGGGTATGCTATGTTCACTCTTTTCATGAGTGTTAGAGAGAAGAATATTTGAACAACACCCCACTTGAGATATCACGTTGAATATTGAAATTTACTGTTCAATAACAGTCACTTGAATCACCAATAAAGTTGTCTGAGAATCACTTATTCATTTATTTGTAATCAGAAAATCTTATTGATGAACATTTTTCATCACCATTTAGTAATCAAAATGGAGAATTCTGAAATGTGGAATTGAATATCTTTGGAACCATCGAATAATTAAAGAATCTTATCAGTTTACCCACGAAATCAATCAATAAATTTATTCAACATAAAAATTTACAAATTATAAAAAACACGTGTTCTGTACATATAAAATTCATCAATGCTAAATTCAAACAAAACTTTGAAAACGATTCCTCATTCATCAATTATATCCATTCATAATTTGATTTTGATGATGTATATTTCCAAGAAATATTAGATCATTCTCCAAAGTCAAGTTCCTGAAATAAAGTTTCGAAAAGCTATGAAAATGGTACTAGAATTGGTCATGAAAGGTGAATTGAAGATTCCCATTCATTTAGGAAAATAATTTAGCAACCTTTCTTCCACATAATCCGCTAATGTTTTCAATAACCTGTACGAAAATTCATATGTACAAAAAATCACTTGCATTGAGGATTTTCATTTACTCACTAATTTTTAATCAGCTGTCACTCATGTGTTATGCTTCAAAATGTTATTTCACAATGTTCAACTAAACCATCATTAATAAACATATTGAGATTCATAAAGACATCTTAGATTTCATAAAATCGATTATACAAGGTATTTTTCGGGGGAGACAGACTATGTTGAATTTTTGTTAGTCCGGACCTGGGTTTTTCCTACGAATTGTTGTTTGAGTAGATGTAAAAGGACGTGTACACCAAATATCTGAGAATTATACTGGATATTTTGCTAGTTATGACCTAAAAAGAAAATGGTGAAATGAGACCCCGCGTACATGTTTTTTTTTCTGAACCAGCTCGTGATCTCTACATGGTGTTATTTTAATTCCGTTCACTAACAAAACATCCATAATTTTTTTCAGGTATGTGTGACTGGTTACCGTTTTTTCTCTCTTTTTATGAGTATCAGGGAGAAGAATATATATCAATCTTGAACATGTTGCAGCAGAAAGAAATTATTAAGCAAAGTAGGTCAATGAGTAATGAAACAAAAATGATTCAAATTGATGTCAAACTCAAACAAAATATCGGAGAAATACTTCAACAAGCCTAATTTCCTTATCAATCATGGTAATTTATAATTCGATGACGGATCCTTCTTGATATCAAATCTTCTAAGACTCAGATTGTTCAAAGAATATTTCTGTAAACCCATATGTAGAATACCCTGTACATGATATTGGTATGAACAAACCTATCTCAAGAACATTAATCATTTTTGGTTATAATCGAGAAATAATCGTGGGTCAAACGAATAATCTACATTTATTATTCAAACTTCAAACTGTCATTCAAAACGTCAGACCATGAAGTGGAATAAACATATTCGATTTTATGTTCTACGTTTTTAGATTCTTATATTATGATTAAGAAATTAATTCAATTGAAATTGGAAATGCAATAATTTTCCTGAAATAACCTCAAATGTATTGTTTTTTGAGAATATGATTTCATACTGGCCACATTTCAATGGACGATCAAATTCATTACCAGACTTTTTTTTTTAATTATACGTCTTTTTTCTCGTCTGAATGTATTCTACAATTACCATTATTTGAAGAATTACAGCAAAAAATACATTTTAGTACTCCTCCTCCTCATATCTCTCCAGATCTGAAACCCCTCGACTATATTCAATAAATCAGTCAAACCAGCACGATGTTCAAATATATCATGTTCTGAGCTGATATTCCTCTATCAATCATCTATGTTTATTGAGACAACATTTCCAGAATAACAGCAATTTTCGGAATGAATTATTCATAAGCATATTTACAAATTCCATTCTGGTGATGCTTCAATCCTTATAAATATTGTCCCTACGACTATCATGTCACAGATCTGAAGTAAACTTGAAAAAATCTAGGCTATCAGAAATCATGCTCAGATTAGGTGTGACAGGTGAGAATATCTGGACCAAACCATGCGTCAAATTGAAAGAAATCCGTTTTAGACGACCCCCTGATGATGTTGTTCACTAGTACGAAACTCAGCGTTTATGTCAGAATGACTTGGTTGAGGGTACTGTTTGGTTTATTATATTTTTATCAGGTGTCGTGGATTTTGGTTAGTGTTTTTTTCATATTGTGCTGGGAAAAATCGCCACTTTTCATGCAACTCCAATGCCTTTGTATCATCGGTACGAAGGTGATGGTAAGTATGATTAAAAGTTGGGTGAATAACAAGCTTCAAGAGGAATCAGCAAATTATCTTTGAAGGAATCTACAAACTACATCATTGATGAATATATTGGATTATGTTGGTCCTAAATGTGGTCCTTGAGGCACTTCTAGAGCATCCATAATGTAGTTTGTATTTAAAGTTTATTTCTTCAAGGAATATAGTTTTGACAGATTGGGAACCTAACCCAACTTTCTCTGTTTCGGAGTATGGTTGAAAATAAAACAAGCGGCAACATCGCACTTGCTGGCGAGCTGTCACAACTATACTGCTTCAAAACCACAATGCAATTAGTAGTCAATTCACCCTTTTCAATTCATGTAATTGATTAGAGATAATGGAAAAATGTTTCGACCCAACAATATTTTCATGTTCCAGGGTACCTCAATGATTTTATCGCTGATCATGGGATGTGACGTATTAGCAAAATTCCCAGAGATAGTGAAAGAGCACGCTTGGAATTTGAAGTCATGCGGAGAAAAAACATTTGCGATGATAAAAAGATCCAGTCGCGTCATCGAAATCTTTCACATTTCAGCATACTTCATCATAATCATCTCTTCATTACCAAGAAAAAATGAACAAGACGTTCATGGTGGAAAATCATGGCAACCAGTCACATTTTTGATGGATACTTACTTGACAGATTGGAAACTTTGGTTGAATATTGTTTATATAATTTCGTCCTTGAGTAGCGTGTACGCTTTTTTCGTACTATTGAATACATGCAATTATACCCTGTGCCATATTCGTTTCCAGTACCATATTCTCAATTGTTATGTCTCGAGATTGGCAAAGCTGTCAATGCGAAATTGTGACAAGGATGATTATCAAGAGGAACAAGAGGAAATTTACGAGAGTATAGTGACAGTTGTGCGAATACACCAACAAGTGCAAAAGTAAGAACTTATCATTTGACAGATTTAGTTATGTTCCGATACCAACTGTGCAAAATGAAAAGTATCTAGCTAACCACTGAACTTCTAATTGGTTTAGCTGGGAACATTAAGGCATCAATGATAGATAATGACAGCACTTCACAACGATGCCAAATTGCTTATGTTTACAGGGTGTGCAATGAGTTACTGACTCATGCTGACCATGGAACTATTGGATTGACACTTGCCATCATAGTGTTATTCTTTTGCATTGCCGCGTTCATAGTTTTCGTGAGTTTGAACAAACATTTTAGAGACCTTCGCTAAGCATTTTTGATTTTTTCAGGAAGTGCATCCAGCCAGAAACTTGACAATGATAGTGTCAATGATTCCTGTAGCGCTGTTTGTCGGATATATTTGTTCCAATGGGCAACGGGCCAAAAATGAGGTGAATACAGGGTGTTGACTGTGAGTATGACACTTGTGCAGGTTTATTATTATTTTTTTTAGTCTGAGAAAGTTTACAATAATGCTTTAAAATGTGCATGGTACAATTGGAACATGAAGAATAGGCGAGCTTATCTTATATTTCTGGCCAATAACATGACACCGATGAAATTCACTAAATCAGGTGTCATTGACATTAATCATGAACTATTTATGTATGTAAGTATAAACAGATAACTGGTATATATATAGATTGAAACAGTTATTTGTCGAAGAACAAGAACACCACATTTGTATTTGATATTCCGACTATCAAAAGTCTTTCTAGGTATCTAGAACGTTGAATTCCCGAAATCATTTGTCAGAAAGCTTTGACATTTCATCAAATGTTCATGCATACATCATACATCCATGACATCTATTGATCTATATTTATTTGTCAATTTTTTTGCAGATAGGCAGAACTATTTATACTCTGTTCACATTGCTCATCAATTTAAGTGGTAAGCCTATAAAATTTTAGAAGAATTTCTGTCAAATGTCAAATGAAGCACAAATGGTTTGGAAATATTGTATTCACTCCACATCACGTTGCTTAAATTCGAAGATTCACGAAATTGTAGGACATGGTAATAAAATATACATTTGAATATGCTGTAGTTATAATTTATTGACACTCCTCTAGATATTTTGACGTATTAACTAAGTGGGTATAATTGACAGACAATTTGAATTAGTTAATGCAAAATGAAATATGACAGACACTCCTACAAAAAATAGCAGCCCCCTGTCTAACATATCTCATTAACAATTAACTGAAGTGGCTTGAATTTCATTTTCTTTACAACTCCTCTACTCAATTTCCATCAATCACAACTCATAATGATTACTAAAGGAAAACAAACATCACTGAAAAATCTCGTTAAGCAGCTTAGGAAAATATTGAAACAATCATTCATAATACGATTTTAATGATATTTGCCTCCTTATAAATCTCTTCTAAAGACTATCGCACCAGAAGGCAAAACAGTTTCAAGACATAATTATCAGTTGCTCAGAAAGACATCAAGAATCATGCTCAGATTAGGTGTAACAGGTGAGGAATAATGGACCAAATTCGAGAAGCCCTGAATGAAAATTCCATTTCAGAAGATCCCCTGATGA
The DNA here is from genome assembly GCA_037013635.1 of Plagiodera versicolora. Lineage (NCBI taxonomy): Eukaryota > Metazoa > Arthropoda > Insecta > Coleoptera > Chrysomelidae > Plagiodera > Plagiodera versicolora. The sequence goes on from CM072990.1 coordinate 699,052, forward strand.
TCTTATTCACAAGCACCAAACTTAATGTATTCGCAAGATCTACTGTGGTGAGGATGCTGTATCAATTATTATTTTTGTATCACTTGGCATGGATCTTAGCCAGTCTGTTCTTCATAATGTGCTGGGAGGAATCTCCTCTTTTTATGGAGTTTCAGTGTCTTTCCATGCTGGGATCAAATGCATCAGTGAGACAATTTGTTTTACATTTACCTACTTCTTGAGCATCAAATAGAAGACAGCTTTTAGTATGTATGTCGGAAGTACCACGAGGATCCACAATGGGGCCTTCATTGTTCGACATGTTCATTAATTATACTCGAGAAACATTTTCGATTTCTAATGAGTGTTTGGTTATGTTCAAGGCTTTCTGTTAGTGAAAAACCTCTTATGTTTCAGTCGGCTCTTGTGAGCCTTTCTTTGATCATGGGCTACGATGTTTTGGTTGAATTTCCAAAAATAATACAAGAACATGCCTGGAGCTTGAAATCATACGGACAGAAAACGTTCGCCAAAATACAGAAATATTGCAGAATCATCAAAATCCTCCACATCTCATTATACATCGTGATAGCTCTTTGTGTACTACCGGGAACAGAAAAACCTGTTTCCGATGATGAGAGGATATGGCAGCCGATAGTATTCTTGATGGATACGTATTTGAAGGACTGGAAGATTTGGTTTTTGATTGTCTACTGCGTGGCGTCTTTCACTCCGGTTTACGCTTTTTTTGTACTGTTGAATACATGCAATTACACTTTGTGCCATATCCGTTTCCAGTACCATATTCTCAATTGTTATGTCTTGAGATTGGCAAAGCTGTCAATAGAAAATTGTGACAAGGATGACTACCAAGAAGAAATTTACAATAAGATAATGACAGTGGTGCGTGTCCAACAGCAATTAAAAAAGTAAGATATAATTGTCGAAACTTTTAAATTATCAAAAGAGCTTCTGCGTTGCATCGCAAAATTCAAACATTTCAAAAACAATGAGTTATTGTTTTCAGTTATTGTTCTCCCCTCAAACAGTGACTCAATATTGCATTTATTTGACTTACCTTTCACAATAACGAAATACGTACGCGTTTCCACTTTGATCTAAGATTATTTGCAAAAAAACTCCAGTATATATGCAAAGATATGCCGTTATTTGCGATAATTTATATTCAGTGATTGGGAGCCAGCTGTTGCTGTTTGTGTTTTCCTTCGCTGGGTGGCGCCACATAAATCAAGGGGTGCATCAACTTTAATATTCAAGAATATAAAAATAGAAGCAACAAAAAGAACGGAAACGCAATATGATGAAAATTTTGAAATGGCCAAAATATATTTTGCGAAAAAAGGAAATCGGATATCCTCTCAACATAATAAATATCAATATAATGCTTACAGGGTGTGCAACAAGTTGTTGACACACGCAGACCATGGAACTATTGGACTAACTCTAAATATCATAGTTACGTTCTTATGTATTGCTGCCTTTATAGTTTTCGTAAGTTAAGATATCGCACAATGATTCAGTGAAAGCTCTACCGGGCAATTTTTGATTTTTCAGGAAATCCACCCTTCAACTAATATGTCGATAATTGTCTCAATGATTCCTGTAGCCATGTTCGTCGGCATAATTTGCTCCAATGGTCAAAGGGCCAAAAACGAGGTGAAAAATAAATACTTACATGGATAACAAAAGTAGTAAATTCGACTGTATATTTTCAGTCTGAAAAAGTCTACAACAACGCTTTGGAATGTGGGTGGTACAATTGGAACACGAAGAATAGACGAGCTTATCTTATATTCCTGACCAATAACATGACACCGATGAAATTCACCAAATCTGGTATTCTTGACATTGACAATGAGCTGTTCATGTTCGTGAGTATATAACAATTATTGCTGCGAAGTTACAGGTGTTAAAATATATTTGAATTTTTCGTTTCAGATAAGCAAAACTGTTTATTCTCTGTTCACTTTGTTTATCAATTTGAGTGGCAGAGATATGAGTTTCTAGAAAACGATGGAAGAGTGATTTACCTAATGGTTTGACATCGCACAACCAGTTCTTCGTTCACTATTATTGTTCTACTTTACACTGTTTGGTTTTGTGTCCATGAAAAAATGAATCAAATAGTTATCGAATCTAATAGTATTTTATTTCTTGGAAATAAATTTTTACGACGTGAAAAACTTCTACACATAGAAATTGAATAAATAATTACGAAAAGCTAGAAAATATCACATGACATTCAAGATATTTCTCCAATATTTTATAACATGGAGAAATAATATCTTCATCTATGAATATATCTAAAACGTAGTTAATACGACTATTCCACATGCAATATAAGTGTTCATTATCTAATAGTAATGGGATTAATAGAATTGTACTAGTAATAACATTAAAAATAATTCTCATTCCGTAGCCTCTTGATGAAAACGGGCTCCAAATCCTCATCTTCCTGAAAAAAAAATCGAATTTTGAGTAAATATGAAATTATTCCCATTTTATTGAATATTTATTCGATGCCAGACCGAGCAGTTTTTTTGCGAATTTCCATATCGTCAAAGTTACTTCTGGATTGTTTTTAATTTCAGAAGAAAAATCTTACCGGAAAACAGTTTGGTGCATCAATTTCAACTGTCCTATTAGAACCTCCCTCTTTGCACGTCAACCAATACGTGTCCATGAGTCCTTTTCCCTACGAAACAAATGAAGTTGGTGACAGCAGGGCCACCACGATATTATTGAAAATGACTTGAGGTCTAACCCATAGATTTGTCTCACCTTAACATCAACCAATCCTCTATGTTCTGTTCTGTAACCGCCAATAACGTCCAGAGACTTTTTCATTTCCAAACTGATGTGTATTTTGGATGCTGTTGATAAAACAAGAAGAAGAAGAATGTAATCATGTCAATGTTGGTTTATTTTCAAGTGTCAATATTCGATTTTCATCTTACTTAAGATACCTATAAATATGGTGAAACCAGTCCCTATCTCGAACCGTGTCCAAAACCCCCTGATCAAAACGCATATTTTCGAACCGAGTAGTATGCTTTTTTAAATCGCCACGGATGGCGACACCGTCGGCGCTATAATAATGCAAAATGCAACGTTGCTAATTGTTAATGAAATACATCAGTAGTTTGCCTACAAAGTTTTGATTTGACAGGGTTTCAAGAATCTGTGGGGATAAAAGAATGTAGAATTGTATTTTGAAAAAGACATGTAACTTCGGCTTTGTTGGAAGCGACTATTTGTTTCGCACTTCTGTGAATCATTTTAAAAGCGGCAACGCTGACTTCTTTGCTCGTCAGTTTAGTTGTCAATTAGATTAAAAATTACGAATTCTCGTGAAAATATTCTCTTTCATTCATTCCTGAATATACATACAGTCGGAAAATTGAATAGAAGATGTTTTTAAAATACTTGTAAATGTTTTCCCAATGCGAGAATCCATTGTTTCCAAACGGTTTCGTCCTATGTGAATAATGAAAAAGTAAATTATTGATTCCAACTCCAAAAACTAACAAATTACCTTCGGAATTCTATAAAGATGACAAGAGACAGTTTCTGCTTGTCCACAAACTATACCAAACTTCATTTTAACTAAAGAACACCACACAGCAAAAAATATACGACTACAAATTCAAAAGTAGGTCAATGAACTAGAGAAGTTTGGATTTCCCGCCAGTTCTGACTGTCGTGGAAGAAAACAATGTTACCGAACACGATTGTGTCGCCATCTCACGACGATTCGATAAGTATCCGTCTAGGATGTGTTCCATGAAATTCCCATCGCACTTTGGACCCACAAACAATTAAAGAGTGGTTTCACCATTATGTAGACACCATAATCCTACCTTCACCAGTTGACTCCATTCTCGAGGCAGTATTGACAGTGTCTCCGAAGAGGCAGTACCTTGGCATTTTAGAGCCCACGATACCAGCCACTACTGGCCCGGTGTGAGCTCCAGACCTTATCTGGAGACGCTCAGACTTTCGATGAGGTATCTTGAATTGTGTGGATCCAGCCAGAAGGTCCAATGCCATACTTGCTATTTCAGTAATGTGTTTGTTTCCTGTTCGAAATGTATCTATATGAATTGGAGAAAAGCATTTGGTTTATAATGATTAGACTTCCATCTGTTATCTCATCCAAAAACCAGACGTTCGATAGAAGCAAAGACTCAAAAAACTGCAGTTATAAATCCTGAAGTCGACTTTGAAATTCTAACTTACCAACGAAAATATCTGGTTGGAAAAACCAACAGATCAGAACACGCCTGTGGTGATCAACCTGAGCAGAAGCTCCATGAAGAAGACAAAATGGCTGCCTGAATGCTTGCCAGTAATGCTTTTAGAGAATTTAGCATAGAAATTCAAATAAGCTCGTATAAAGTCATAAGAACCAGGAATATATCCCGTATGAATGACAGAATCCTTGAAGTTTTCAGTTGTCATAAATGTCGTGACAATGAATCAAGTCGAAATTCTTATACAGTTTGTTGATTCCGTTTATTTTTCATTTGATTTTTGGGGTTTTTGGGATCTGGGGTTTCAATGTTCAACAATAAGAATAGCTTCCTTATGTAGCTCCATGGAAATGTTGGTATAACCAAAGAATTTTCATCTGCTTCATCATCAACTGATTGGCCTGAAGATATTCGTCTATTCAGACTCACAAATCACTTACCATTTTTAACTGGTAATCCAGATGCAACCATGTAGGAGTCACCGATAGTTTCAACTTTGTAGACGTCATAACACTCTATCCTAGCGTCAAATTGTTTATAGATTTTGTTGAGAAACGTTACAACCTAGAAGCAATCATTTACAGACCATTATTAGAATATCTATGAAAGAAAACATATTTTCACAATTTTGTTTTTCGAGAACGGTCAGCCTATCGACCACAGATGATACTAAGACACCCTGTATATTATTCAGCTCAAAATATCATGTAGAATATGAAGGGTAGTACATAAAATCGGTGACAAATCTTTTAGTCATCGAAACGAAAATGGTGAAGTTAAAAGGTGGTTTATAAAAAAAATTGTGCAACTTACCTCCAGTGGCGTACTGACAGCTGCAATTTCTGTGAACCCAACAATGTCACTGAAATACACAGTGACAGAAGCATAATATTCTGCTGGTACCTAAAAAAAATACAAAATATTTCAGAATCATGAAAAATCTGGTCTTATAACTGTTGAAGCAATCCGCATTTTTGATTTGATTTTGCATCACCATTACCTGTCTGGTTTGTTTCAACTGAGTTGCCACACTCGGAGGCAACATTTGGAAAAGCAGCAAGTCGCTTTTCCTCTTCTCCACTTTGAGCTCCTTGGCCTTTTTGGCCAGATTAGCAGCGTATAACTAAGCAAACCGTTACCGAAATCATCGACAGAAAATTTCGAAAGGATAGTCACCTGAATAGTGGCTACTGCATTTCTGACCAGCCAAATGATGACTGGGGAGACGGACAAGACCAGAACTAAGGTTCCGATACCGAAGGCCTCTCTTTGTGCTGAATTTTGTATATTTTCAGCGACGTAATTCCTGGTCAACAAAAATTTCATTCGTAGAAAATGCCAAGTAAAGTGTTTTTCATTGAGGAGTTCGAAAACGTACACCTGTGGAGTCACAGGCGTGAAAACATGCCCACACATAGGTCTGGACAGAGATAGATAGATAGATAGACATTTCATTTAAGTGTATTCGAGTGTAAGTCTCTTTAATACTTTCAATTGTTTTTATTATTAATATTCTCATTATTATTTTTATATAAGTAAGCATTAAAAAGAGATTTATTCTTCTGTGCTGCAGTAGAGATGACGTAGGGGAAAATAATGTGATTTATATTTTGAGGTTAAAATGCAGTGTAAAGCAACAAAGTATACTCACTGGATACGAACACGTAGAAACCTTTGTATTTTTCTCAGTTCATCAGTGTATATTGCCATCAGATCAAAATACTCTCTAGCTGTCGACTCACTAGGATTTGTGCTTACATTTTTGAGGATGACATCTTTACTGAAACAAGCTCCTGTTCCTGAGTTACAATTGTTGATAGACATTTCTTCACACTTAACATTCTCGATCGAAGTGATAAAAACAAATTGTTTATTATCGAAGGAATGAATTTGGTAGATTCCAGATATAAACGAGTACGTGGCAACATCGCACCGCGCATTTATTGGATCAACTCCTTTGTTTTGACAAGTGCGTGTACAACACAAACTTCCCAACTTTACAAACATGATTATAGCTGATTCAATCGAGATTTAACAACCTTCAAACTTCAGCTGAACTTCACCAACTTTGGTGCAAAACTTCATCTTTCATTATCGAAGTTGATTAATGCCCTCGAGCTATGCCGACCTTCAAACTCATGGAAATGAGTCTAGAATTTGATTGATTAAACTCCGTCATAACAACAGCTTGATATGGAAGTATCATCACGGATCAATTCGTTTGTACCTGAGTTGAATCTTTTCGTAGTTGGGCATATTGACAGCCAACTCTCCGTACTCCTGCTTCATCTGTGGCACGTAGTTGAAGGAAGTGTTGAGTAAATCATTCGCCAAAGCCGAATGTGTAACGAAGTTGATATAGTTGGACTGCTGCAGCCACCCTTGGCCAAAGTAGTTCACCCCATAGACGCTGGCAATCCCGAAGCTCTCGATGCTTTTGAGCAGGTTTTTGAAGGCTAACAGATACCTGAAATTGCAAATGTTATACGCGGTAGCGAGTGCTTGAAAGCTTCGCTACAATCACCTCCAAACCCCGCTGTTATCGTTCTCTTTGATTTGGTTGGTGAGATGATCTAAAAGGGCAGCGTTGACAGACGTGTACCAGCCCAAAACGTCCATGATGGTGCTTCCATTCACCGTTTTCCTGGAACAATAACAATTGAATGCTGGCTCTTGGTGCTTGCTTGATTTTACCTGAATTTGGTCAAGTTAGCTTGGAAAGTTTCCTTGTCAAGATGCAGTTTGTTGTGGGTTTCATATTGCAGTACGACTGGGGGCCAACTGCTCATGTTCCTGATGGCTTCATCTGTCAGATTGAAGCGTGCTTCCAAGTTTATCCTGAAATCGATATCGGTTGGGTTGCAAATGTTTTCACTAAACATTTCGATGCTTTGGCGTGTGTCACTTGCAATAAATGATAATTCAATGAATGAAGACAGAAAAATGGATTATAGTTTGAGGTTGGTATTACCTTTGGGAAGATCCATTTGTGAACATGTTGAATGCCACTTCTGATCTCTCTAGCTGCATTCTTGTTACTACTTTCCCTAGTTCAGTTGATATTGTTACCTGTGAACATATTTCGATAAATCATAGATAATATCTCGAAAATCTATCTATGCTTCCATTATCAAACAGCAAGGGAGTGTTCTTTGACAAATTTCGAGCAGTTTTAAAAAAATAATAAGCTCCATTGTTTTCTATGTAGACTATAGTTATTGAATTCACAATCATTTCCTGAATGAAGAAAAAAATTCCCAGAATTAGAGTTCACCAAATACGGAGATTGAAAAAAAATATTTAATTTCATTATTCAATTGAAAATGTATGCGAAGCTATACAGGGTGTTCCTTAAAGACACGCTAATATTTGAAAGGGTTATTTTAAGGAAAAAACTTCCTATAAACGTATGTCCAAAAAGTCATAACTTCTGAGATACAGGGTGATGAAATTTTGAAAAAAAGTCAGTTTTTTGATAATAACTGAGATAATATTCTAGACATCTTCAAAAAATTTGATAGGTACATGTCTTCTATGCATCAAGGTGCATTTGTGATGTACGAAATTTTTCATTTTCTCTACCAGTGGCGTCCGTACGGATTTTGAATTGAATATTTTTGGAGAAGAATCACTACGCCACTGCTTACTTCCAAAATAAAAATGACCTTCAAGATGCTCATTCTTTATTGACCAAATTTAATCTCATGGATTTTCTTTGCCCGATGCATGGTTTTCGTTAAAAAAATAAAAATCGTTTTACTTCAGGGTCTATTCCTCAAAAATCTGATGCGGCGTGAAAATGTTTGTGCATCGACTGAAAGCAAATAAAGAGATCAGATTCATTACAATGTCGAAGTTAGAATGTTTTTAGCTGCTGCTTATGAAAACACAACCTTCTGAAAAATAAATGAATCAGGACTATCTTAGAAAGAGTGTAATATTTTGACACTTTGTACCTTAAAAGTTAAGACTTTTAGGACATACGTTTATAGGAAGTTTTTTTTCTCAAAATGTATCAAAGAATAACCCCTTCAGCATGTCTTTAAGGAACACCCTGTATATTTCTGATACGATAATCCACCATTTTATGTACATGTAAAAATGACCCAACTTGATACGTTCTTGGAATGTACATAGAATATTCGTGGAATATTCAGAATATCATATCCCCAGCATATTCTTTGAATAGAATTTTTTTGTGCCAATGCTACTGAAGAAATTGTAATAAATGTGGTCAAATGAATCAATAAACATATGCTAACTTTTCACCATTATGTCGGCTTCCTTCTCTGTTATCTATCGATTACCGTTCTCATTGAAATATCGCTCAAACAACTTTTCAATTGGAATAATAGGTGAAAACGGCAATAATGTACATTATGCAAATAAAGGCGTGTGTCTCTCCCAGATCTACCAACTGTTACTGGCCTCACTAAAGTCCTGCTGTTTGAGTTATAGCCAGGATATTTCGTTTATTTAGAGTGTAAATCGATTAGGCCTGCTAGAAAGAAGACAGGGTTAATTTTTATTTGTTTTCGGTTTGTCAGTGTAGTATGTCACTATTTCAATATCAATTATCGGACATAGCTCAACGGCTTATCATTTATAGAAGCTCTGTGGGTTGATTTAATTCCATTGTTTATTCATTTCCAACCACACATCATTGAAATTGATTAGTAGAGCTCGATGAATACATCGAAAGATGGAGACTGTGAGTATCTAGTATTGAGAATGCCGTAACATTTAATTACCTGAAAGATCCAGAAGATACGTAACGTTTCTATTTCCCTTGGGAACATGTTCTGTATTTCATTCACAATTCCATTAGATAGAGAGATATTACGTAAAGTTCAGTTGGACATCTTGAGAAAGGAATAAGTAATGGAAATATTCTTCAAGAATTTAAAGTGTCTGAATATTTTCACCATTTTTCCAATATTTATTCCTACAAAAATAAGTTTTGTTTCTCATTGTATATCAATGATTTATTGCCTTTAATTGATCACACAATATACGGCTTGTTTTGATTCTGAAATTTTATATAATACCAAAAAAAGTGGAAGAAGTGCTCAAAAGGTAGGATCGAAATTGGTTCCTGATTTTTTTTATTTTGGATTCCAGCTTTTCTTGATGTTTTTTTTTTAATATTTCAAGGCCTCAAAATCGCTTTCAAAGTTACAGCAACTTTCAAACGCTTCAATATTTCCCTCTGAAAATTAAATGACGTCACAACTCCATGAGAAGAACTGCTTGGAAATGGAAATTCTTGATCTGATATTCAGTATCGTTCGTCGAATATGTATCAGAATATTCTGAGCACATTCGATGGATTGATTCATCTACGTGGTGCCACAACTCCGAGTTAGCAAACCAAAAATAACTAAACAACTCAGTTCTGTAGCTCAACACCAAGAAGAAACGAAACACCAATCATTTACCCCGGAAAATCCCCACCTGAAACCCACCTGGTTATCAATCTCCAAAACCTCGTTCCTCTGCGTCATAACGGTGTCCAATAAAAACGCCGTCTGGATGATGAGAGCCAGGATTGGAATGAAAGGCAGCACCAGCATCTGCAGCAGGTGCAGCTTTCTACCTCTGCCATCGGCAGGGTTGATCGACTTGGCGCAGCAGTAGCCTCGTGGTGCTTGGGAGACGTCCTCAGAGCTCAGCGAGGTCAAAGAACCATCATCGCCCTCAGAAACGTTGTTGGAGGTTGTTTTCGCGATTGGGCTTGACATGACTGGGGAAACAAAGGATTTGGTGATTTTGAAGGGGTCTGGAATTTTTCTTTTTATATAAAACTTCTCACGAAAGGAGACATCCTGTAATGTTCAGAGAACATCGTGAGAAGCAAGGGGAAGGAGGTAGGAATTGGTGTTCTTTTTGAATGTCTGAAGGTCATATGCCTCGGGGAACACCTCCCTGGGCAATGTGTTGCAGAGCCTCGCTGTTCGTTGGATGAACGAGTCTTCGAAAAGAGATGTTCTGCAGGTCACCAAATTAACCACAAAGGGGTGTGAAGACTGGACTTGACGGGTTAACCTCGAAGAGACCGCCAAAGGAGGAACGATTGTTGATATTTCAGAAGAGCACTGCCCATGAAAATATCTATAGAATAGGGACAGATCGCTAACCCTTCTGCGGTGTTCCAGAGAAGTAATCGAGTTAGTAAGCGAAGCATCACCGACGAGACGAATTGCCCTTTTTTGGACAGAATCCAACAGCTTCAGGATATGTTTAGGTGCTGCACTCCAAATATGGGAACAGTATTCCAAGACAGGTCGGATTTGTGCCTTATAGATCGTGAGCAGCTGACTGGAAGTGAAATAGCTCCTGGCACGAAACAGAAAACCAAGTTTTTGGGATCATGTAGGTCGAACTTGAAGTCTAAAAGCTAGCTCTAGCTCTTTGGGGGACTTCTGCCTGCTGGGCAAGATGGATGCCACCTACTGGCGATTGTACAAGATGCTGATGAAGCAAGAAGCGATGTGCTTGAACTAGAACTAATACCAGGAGTCTAGAAATGGTGCTCTGGAGGAAAAACGTAGAGCAGAGCTTTTTCAGACCCCCTTCTACTTTATTACTTTTCATAATCACACCCTGAGCATCACATGAAACTTATTGAGTAGAATGTGATTTCATGCATTTTTTGTATCTTCAACAAATTTTATACCGAAAAAAAAACTGTTGAATAACTCTGGAAATTGGATGAATGCCACTCCAGTTGTTTCAAGGCGACGTGTTCGATTATAATCGTAGCGACATAATTTTTTCCTGCAAATTGGAGGATTATTGATGGCAAGCTTCGAATTAGATTAACTCTTTACGATAATACGAACACGTTATAGGCATACGATGGATTATATATTATGACAGTAATGGAATAGGAGACACAGAATCGTGACGTATGCCTCATGCATCGGTTTTAGCATTTCAAACATCGATCGTTATATATTTGTGTCTGTTTTTTTATACATCATACAGGGTGATCCAAGATTTGACTGTCGAACGCTAAGGGGCTATACCAGTGTGGCACTTCCAAACAATAAATTTTCTTAGCTTATTTGACAATTTATACTCTCCAGAATATCCTGTGAAAAAACTGTCGGACAGTGAATTTGAAATGAATATGGATCTGAATAAAAACTCACATTTCAGTGAACAGTAAAAGTTCGATGAAGTGAAGTATCATAACTGCCAATGAGAGTTCTGTGAGCCAATCAAATGAATGTCGTTTCACAGCTCTCTCGATTCAAAGAATGCATTTGAAAATGCCAAAATCTTGAGAACTATTCAAGCTTGGTATAAAGAACCCCGATATGAAATGAAAGATAAACGAATTTTGTATTATTCAGCTCGAGGAAATACAAGGTGTTTTGTTTAAAATAACAAAGTTATCTAAGTTCGAAATTATAAGAAAGTGACAATGAATTTTGAACGTCCTGTATAATATTAGGAAACGGGTTCTATCGGAATCAATAGCCTGAAACCTCTTTGATGCTTGGTCAGAATTGGAAGGGATGGTTTCTATACATTTTGATGTTATTCGGTTTTCAATTGTACCCAGCATTTTCAAAAACAAAACAATAACTCAAAAACGGTTATAGTTAGGTACATGGTACCTTTCATGAAATCATATTATTTTGCCTGAACTATCCAAAAAAAGTAATGAAATACAAGGTGTTCCATTTAAAAAAACACAACTTTGATATGTCACACTTTTTTGAAGCACCCTGTAGCCTCAATGAATATACAAATGAGGAAAAGGAGAAATTTCAGAGATATTCAATGGTTTGGTTTATAGAGACCGTGTCGTATGGGGTGCTCCACCCTGTATAAGAAATACCTCTTTGGCATTTCCAATATTTTTGTGAAAAAGTATCCTGAAATATTGCTGAAAATATAGCTTATATTACGTCCTGAAAACTCCAGAACATTCATTCGAGTATTATCTTGAAAAAAAAAAAAACTCGAAAATCGCTGAATACTGATTACTTCAAAATTTGGAAAGTTAGCTAACTCAGAGCTTCTGTAAACAATTTTAACATTTCGAATGAAGTCTGGCAATTTGAATGACTAATTCCTTTTCTCAAGTCTAAAAACGCATTGAAATATTTCGTCCACTGAAACATTCGAAGCTCTACTAGTCAACAATAATTCCTAGAATAGATTTATAGTGATGAAAAAAAAAAAATACTCACCTCAATCGAAATCGAACAAGGAATAGACTTTTACAGTATGACAGTTCCCATACGTTTCGTGGATGACTTGATGAGTCTTCAGACGCGTTTTTTCAGGCCGACCGAATTGTACAGCGTTGCTGCGTGAACTGAAAACGTTACGTCAACTTTCAGACACTCGCCAGCATTTTCAGTTTCTATCGGTGCTGCCTTGCTCTATTGTCCCAAAGTGCGCACGTGGTCGTTAGGACTTGGTGATGGAAATAAATAACCCTTTTCTAGGGATTGTATTTTTCTTTTGTTTGAAAATCAGGATATTCCTGATTTGTTTTCGGAAATTATTGGTTATCCTTGACATTCTACAAAAATTGAGGGAGAGCGTTTGTATATTATTGCAAAAGGATTATTCATGATTGACTTTAATTTTTTTTTGGGTATCTTAGGAATTTTTCGAACACTCAAAATCGCCATCAAAGAGTTATTATCGAATACTCGAAATTTGTCTACAGGGTGTAAATAAATAAGTGTAAAACATTTGATGGGATGATTCCTCATCGAAAAAAAAAAAAATTGGGATCTTTCATATAAAGTGTTGCATGTTTGTTATTAATGAATTAGTTTTATTTATTCCCTCTTAATCATTCAATGCAGGTCGTGAAATATTTTTTTGCTGCGAACTGATTAATTTTGGGCAAAAAATTCAAGGGAAATTCTTTGTTCAGAATGAAACAGGCTATCGGAAATCAATTTTCAAATGATAAACGAATGATAAGACAAACAGTTACATCGGAAATAAATTTGAGGGAATGCGTTTTCTACCCTTTACAACCATGAGGTAAACCAAATAAATTACTGGCAGGGTGTCTTTTTGTTAGTAGAAAATGTTAGGTTAATTTCAATACTGTAACTTTTTTCCTCCATAAGAGTTTTTATAAGAATGACTTTTAGAAGAACTCAATATCACCATATACAAACAATTTCATTCTTAGTTTCAACTGACAGAAGCAAAAACGTGAAATAAATGCTTTGTTTAGAAAGATTTTTAAGCTTGTGACGTCAAGACTTAGGCTGTCTATTTGTTTGTGAATTGGAAATAAATGGGAAAAAAAATTATTTGAAGGAAACAGAATATCATTGATCATCAATATATTACATCAAAATACACAAATACATCGCTCAGAAAATTAAACTAAATAAATTAATATCACCGTTGACATTTCTTTTTCATTGAAATAATTCATTCTAGAACGAAGTTGACAAAACAACAGCCATAAAATAAATAACACGAATCCAAACTCACAGCAACTTTTCTAGATCACAAGCACATCAAATAAGCAGAATGCTCATAGTTTCTGGATCCTGAGCTACTAAGCTTCTTTCACGAAACTTCCACAAGGCAACTCCCTGCTCACACAAGCCGCAAAGGCCATTAAGTGTGGCAAGACATTTTCCTCCATAACACCGGTGAACAAATCCGCCCAAGGACCCCGAGCGTACACGCCCACGTCATCCGCCCCATGGGTCTCGGATTGCAAGGGGTAAGTGGAGGGCCATTTGAACCCTACGTGATCTGAAAACAACAAATTTCTGCAACTGGTGGGTGAATTTTGACGTTGACAAGCACGTCATGGTATCCACCTGTTGATTGTAACCTTAGATTATACAGGCACGGCAATATTTCAGGTACGTATTCTCTGGTACAAAATAAGAAAAAAAGTTTCTATGATTATTAGCGGAGTTACAGGGTGTTGAAAGTTTGAAAAAAATTTGGTTTTTATTTTATTGTGCTTGATCTACTGCAGATAGAGCTTTCAAATTTCATTTGATTATAAAAAGATAGGTGCTGCTTGATAAAGTAGAGTAAAGTACGTTACATTCTTCAAATGTTTGTAGCAAGTCAAAAAAATAATTATGGAAAAAGAAAAGAAAGAAAGAACAGATCAAAACATAGCAAACACCAAATATTTGAGATAGATCCACAATAATTTAAAACAATCGAATTGATCTGAGTGATCAGCGTGTTAAAAAGTTGGTGAGAATGTTCACAGATACTGATTTTGGAAATGGCTAACATAATCATTGACAGAGTAGAAGCAATGTCTCAAGAGATAACTCTTTGAGGGTTTTTTAAAATTAAACATAGAGAGACACTTAAAATCGTCTGGCAGAAGATTATAAAGATTGAAGTCTAATGTATTTCTCTTCGATTTCCTGAGGCGTTTTCCAAATACCATACAGGGTATTGCATTTTCTGAGGTCTCAATCTATAAAAGCCTTAAGAAAAACTTGCTCGTACGCCACTGGTGAATTTCAGTATTTTTCTAAAGTTCTCCAATCTATCATCTAAATTTTGTCGCTCCTGACTTTTGGTCGAATTCCGTTCAGTTTCCTCAGAAATTAATTGATATGTAAATTGGTCAAAGTGACAAACTCTGAAATGTTTGTACTATTTTGATATTTGATATTAAATGAAGCATCAAAATTAAATAAGGAACAAATTCATTAAAAAAGGTGTAGAGGAATTGTTCAAAGTGGCCTCCGTTTGTTGAATGCAACATTGAGCACGACGAATCCATGATTCCTTGGCACTTTCTATCAACACCCTGTAAATCCGCTAAAGATCGTGCAATTCTGAAACACCCTGTATATATTCCAAGACTGTCACTCACTCATTTCTTCTGCAGTGGGCACGTATCTCTCTCCCGTCTCCATAACAGGCCTATATCCCGGCCCATTCGCATAATTCAAAATGGTATACAGATTCCTGTCGCTAGCCTCGCCGGCGTACCCGAAGATGTCGCTGCCTCTGCCCGCGTATCCGGCGTAGCTCATGGTGTGCGCGTGATCGGAAGTGACGACAATCAGCGTGTCTTCTTCACTTGTTAACGCCAAGGCCGCCTCGACTGCTTTTGAGAATTCGGCTGTCTCGTCCAGAGCCTTATGGGCGAAAGTATCGTGATGGGCGGTGTCTATACGGCCTCCTTCGACGAACAAGAAGAAACCTTCGTTGTTTCTGGAGAGGATGCCGATTGCTGCTTCGGTCATCTCTGCCAAAGATGGGTCTGCGTTCCGATCGCGTTCGAGATTGTAGTCCATGTGACTGGATGAGAAAAGTCCTGTAAATTTGGAACCAATCATTATGAGGCATTCCAATGACCTGTCAAAACAAATTCAATATGGCGGCTGTAGGCAAATAATGCTTTGTTGTTATATTGTTCTGTTATAAATTGATCTAGAAGTTGTGAGATTTTTGTTTTCGTGACTGCATCAAATAATTTTTTATATTGTTTAGAGCTTATTAGTGCTATTCTCACGAATAAATGCCTGTTCAATGCCTTATTGTAGTTGACTGTGGAAGTCGTTCCAACAGGAATGATATAAAATTCTTTTCAGTGTCTGCGGTTTTAAGCTACAGGTTTCTTATGGATAAAAACGAATTGTTTGAAAGACGTATAGGGCACTATGGATAGCAGAAATTAAGACGATCTTACTGAATCGAAACTAGAGAATTTTCATTGTACATTTCATTCAGCAAATAAAAGTGCACCCACATGACTGCAAACTTCACTGTGTTGTAAACAAAAAACAAATTGTATTTTTCAGCTTACCTTTTACCAATATCTGCATTTTTCAACAATAAAGTCTTTGAATACACACTCTGCATTTTAAGAAGTCTATCATCAACAACAAACTTACACAACTTTGGAGATAATGCCGTTTAAATGATTTATTCACAACGAACCAAATGCTTTCTCATAACACTTCAAGGAACTATTTGCCTACAGACGCCATATTGGGTCACGTGATATGGAATGCTTTATTGAGCAAAATTTTTACCGATGGTGGCGCTGCATTCGCTGCATCAGCTGATCCCGAAACGCGTATTGTTCAGCAGTTTCATATGGCTCTTACGTGTTTATAGTGATTGTTTATCGTTGAAATTTTGTGTAGAAAAGCTTTTTTGTGGTGGATTTTTTTTATTAATTGGACTCGTTATCAGATTTTTGTTACTCTTTTTCTAAGCCAGAGATCTCATAAATCACATCAATCAGTGTTTGATACCTTGTATGTGTAAGTGAAATGTTATTCCAGAAAGTCAATGCACTTTTGATGATTTTTCTGATTCATTCCAATTGATCTTGATCATTCACATAGCTTTATTTTTTGTCTTTAAGGTCAGTGATAGATTTTGATAATCAAAACATGACCAATTAACATTAATTAACTGTGACATTGAAGTTATTGAAATTAGTTTTTGTTTTATAACAATTAAATGAAACAAACTCAACATATTCTTTGCAATATGAAATTATGATAAGGAAATGCAGTAAATGAAATTGATCATTAGAATGAGTTTTATATTCTTCATTGTAAGTTAGTGGAGTTCATACATATACAGGGTGAACTAAGCAGATTAAACCACACGAAGAAATTAATTGCAGCAATGTTGTTGACATTAACGTCAAAATTTCAAACAAAATTGATCATGGCCTTCTGAAATATCATTATCAATGAATCTGACGATGAATTGATCCACTGACAAAAACTCAAAGATCTCGAAAACTGTCGAATTTTTCGTATTTCGACAAAAGTATACTTTTTGTGTAATTTTGGCCTTCCTGAAAGTACTCACCAAGCAAATATTCGGTATCGTTTGGAACCCCAAACAATTGCTCCTTGTTCCACACGTACTCAAACTTCACCTCCTCCTCCCTCCTCAACCGCTTCCACTCTTCGATGAGGTTAACGTGGTCGGAACGTTCTCCTGGATATCCCTCCTCATCTAAAACCTCTTCGGACAGGAATTTCTTGCGACCTCCGCCCAAAATCACCTGCAGGTGTCTTCCGGTGTCGCCGAAGACTAACTGGCGAGCGATGTCCTCGCATACTCTGGGGTCTTTCCCGGATTTCAGGATGTTGGTGTCGCTTTCCCAGTTGCGGTACGCAGTGTGGGCGTAAACTCCTGGCGGAGAAGGAACCAGATGTTGAATTTGATTGAGGAATAGGAAATACCAGGAATTAGGAGTTCTCAATATCTTCTGGTGACGGTTGATCAATCATTGAAAACACAGTGATTCTTTGTTTCTTGATTTTTGGTCGATTCAACAAGGATTCTTAAATTTTCAGTCAAAATAACACGAAATTCATGGAAAAACACGGGAAACGCCGTGTTCTGGAATTATTAATTTTTGGTGGAAACGAATTTGAGGAAATATTTGAAGACGCTATTCAAATTTTCAAACATCACATCAAACACCGTATTTTTTGCATTATTATAGAATAACGACGTTTTGAATGTTTTCTTATGTTATTCTTGTTGATTAGACCAAAAATTAATGAACTAAGATAGGAGGAAAGGAAAAAGGGAAAAAAGGAAGGAAGGAAAAAAGGAAGACAGGAAGGAAGGAAAAAGGAAGGAAGAGAAAAGGAAGAAAGGGGAAAAGAAAGAAAAAGAAGAAAGGGAAAAAGAAATGAAAGAAGAGAGGAAGAAAGGAAAAAATGAGGAAAGGAAGAAAGGGAAAATGGAAAAAAAGAAGAAAGGAAGAAAGGGGAAAAAGAATGAAAAAAAGGAAGGAAGGAAAGAAGGAGGAAAGGAAGAAAGGAAAAAAGAGAAAAAGGAAGAAAGGGAAAAAAGAAAAAAGAAGAAAGGAAGAAAGGAAAAAAGGAGGAAAGGAAGAAGGGAAATAAGGGAAAAAGGAAAAAAGGAGAAAGGAAGAAAGGAAAAAAAGAAAAAGAGGAAGAAAGGAAAAAAGGAGGAAAGGAAGAAAGGAAAAAAGGAGGAATGGAAGAAAGGAAAGAAGGGAAGGAGAAAGGAAGAAATAGAAAAAGAAAAACAAGGAAGAAACGAAAAAAGGAGGAAAGGAAAAAAGGGAAAAGGGAAAGAAAGGAGAATGGAAGAAGGGGAAAAAGGAAGAAAGGGAAAAAAACAAGGAAGGAAAAAAGGGAAAAAGAAAAAAGAGGACAAAGGAAGAAAGGGAAAAGGGAAAAAAAGGAAGAAATGAAAAAAGGAGGAAAGGAAGAAAGGAAAGAAGGGAAGGAGGAAGGAAGAAATAGAAAAAGAAAAACAAGGAAGAAACGAAAAAAGGGGGAAAGGAAAGAAGGGAAAAGGGAAAAAAGGAAAAAGGAAGAAAGGGAAAAAGGAAAAAAAGAAGAAACGAAGAAAGGAGAAAAGGAAGAAAGGGAAAAAGGAAAAAAGGAGGAAACGAGGAAGAGGTAAGAAAAAAAAAGCAATAAGGCAAGTAGGCAAGTCAAGAAAAGGAAAACAACAGTAGAAGGAGAGGAAAATCCTCCTAACTCACCTGCTGGTGAAGCATGCGTTACTTTGGTAGTGGTAACAATTCCAGATCTTTTCCCATTCAATTGAAACAGTCTCGCTATCGAATCAACGTGGTTTTCAGGATCGTTCATCGTTGTGCAATTCTTTTTCGTAACAGCAGCTGACACTCCAATTGTACCTAAGTTGGCCTTGACGCCACCCAAGTAGGCTGTGGCTGAACATGCAGAATCGGCAGTTTGATGATCCACACAGTAGGTCTTGAAAACATTTGAATTGGATTCTTTAAGTTATCTTTTTCTACCCCCAATATACTTCAATTCGTATGGCAATTAATATAATTTCGGAGGAAAGCAAGAAGAACAAGATTGATTTCACATAAATCCCACTGTATTTTGTCTTTAAACTGAGAACCCAATTGTGTAATCGAACTAACAATTGGGAATACATATAAATAACGTTATTTTATACATTGATAAATCTTCTGGGAAGCAGTAAATAATAATCGACCCATATATTGAATTAATCGACATGACATTGATGCAATAATAAACCATAAAAACTTCTGGTCACGAAGATGCCTGACAATGAAACTCGATGAACCGATATAATCAAGTAATACTTCTCGTAATTGAGATATAATGGGTGTCACATGGCAAACTCGCATTTGTTTTCGGATATCCACATCCTTATGATCGTTGAAGTACAAATATGACAAATCCCTGACAATCAAAGTACCTACGTGATAATAGTGTCAGAGGAATTTATGTTAGTTGCCATCGGATAAGATCGATTCAGACTCGTAGTTGACAATTTTTATTGTTTCAAACTAATGGTTTGTGAGTTGTACCTTAGAAAGTCCTGTATAAGGGAACTTCTCGAATGCCAACTCTTCTTCTTCTCCCCCAATATACACCCTAGTGGCAGCTACAGTTGGTATTGACATACCATCACCCAGGAATAGGATTACATTTTTTGCCAAGTCTGGAAACAGAGGAGATGAATAACATCTCAGTTCAAGATATAGTCTTTCCAATATCAATTGCAGAACACAGTTATGCGAGGAGTAATCAATATTTAATATACGCCCTATACAAACGCATGACACTCACGCCAAATTGAGAAACAAAAATAATGATTAGTACTCGTACTAAGTCAAAGAAGCCGCCAGGATCAACGTGGACTCGAGTTATATGTGTCAACATTCCTTTCGACCAATGAAAACAGTGAATCAGGCAAGCATTGGCACTTGATTGGTCGAAGGGTTATGGACACTCGGAAGCTATAAATCATCTTTTTTACCTAACAGACAGCCCTCGCGAAGTTCAGTCTGGATGTCAGTGGTGTAGTGTGGTGTGTTGAATTAAGAAATTTTATTGAATAAATCGAAATATGGCGTTTTGGAGATCGTGGGCGAATGAAAATAATTGAGTGCTAGACAACGGCGTAATATTGATTCGATTGCCTTGAAAGGAAAACTTTCTCGCATATGATTTTAAACGTATTTATAAAAATAATAAATTCATAAAATAAGGTATCCCCGCCTATGGCAGATCAAACAAAATTGTCGGCAAGGGTTCGGAATGAGTTTTTATATTCTGCGATTGATATTGGAAAGACTATACCAAACTTTTTGCTGCAATCCTCTAATTCTTATACAACGACAAAGAATATTTATGTGAAATCGACAGGACTCCATGTATTTATTCATTTTAGTGATCGAATCAAATTTACTAACTTCTATTGAGTTTCTTCGATATCCTTTTCTGTACAGCTATCGTAGCCTGTCGAATCCAATAGTCTTTTTGAGTCTCCTCGTATATTTCATCTTGAGTTCTGTTTCGTACAACCCTGTTTGGAAATGCGTCCACATCGAATTCCACTGTGGAAATGTGAAGAGCATATAGCCTTAGACGTAGCCTTTTTCGAATAAAAACTGTATATTTGATGACATTTTTACATGGATTTAGAATTATCAATATTTCAAGATTAAATCCTACAAATGTTATAGTACAAATATATGATATCTAATTATATGTGGCATTGAGAATTATTTCTCAGATCTTCCCTGTTCAATCATTAGCGTAACTTGATTAATGGGGGGGGTCGACCCCCTCCAAACCAAACTTACATAATACTTCTTTCAAAAAAAGATTAAAAATAAATTGAATAAATATATTGTTTTTTTTTTATTTCGAAAGTTAAAAATGTTATTTTTGGAAGGGCAATCAAGAAATGACTTTCAAATACAAGTAAACATATTTATTGGTTTCAATAATTAATTGTAAATAAACAGTATTACGTTTCAATTTGTGATTTCAGTGTACCTTTTATTCATTAAAATAACTATGTTTTCACTTTCTTTTCTATCCTGTGTTCTTGACACTATTTTCCCTTCCTACAAAAAACATTTGAAACAACAAAATCTTCCCAAATTTTCATTTTATCATATTGTTACTTGCATTTGTTTTATTTCTTCCAAGCTACGGGGGAAAGTTCTGAAAGATTTGGTTATCTTTCAATACCAATAGCGCAATATAAAAAGTATCTAGCTGACCACTGAACTTCAGATAGGTTGAGACATAGCTGGCAACATTTCACAGTGGCTTCACAACGATGTTAAATTCATTTGGAATGAAATATTCGATCTATTAAAGAAGTTTGTCAATTCTAGAAAACATTTTTGAAAACCATTCGAATGCTAAACTTAACCTCAACTTTCTCTTTCGTACTGTCTGAAAAGTTGTTACAATTATTTTATTGGAATAAATAGACTGTAGCTTTATGTTTTTTCAATTGTTCGTGAATCTCACCTTCTTCTTCGACTTTATCTACCTCCGTTGGTACTCCAAACACTGACGTCCATAAACAAATCCACAAAAAATACTCAACGAGCATTATCAATGTTAACCAGTCAAATTGATTTTGCCGCCACACTTCAAGAAACTAGGTATTTATCTAGATACCGGGTGATATCTTTACTCCCACCATGGTTTGATTCAATTTAGAAACGATGACATTTATTGAGCAGTCCATGTGTCCAGTTATATAAATTGTGAAATTCATTTTATCGGGAATAGGTTACGCGAGTTAATGTTCATGCATGAAACTAATGTTTTTTTCGAAAAACATTTAACCACACATTCTCACGTAATTATAGATATTGGGAAATCAATTATACAGATGGTCTGATTGGTATTGCTTCAATCTGGCCATTCAACGAGGATTGGCGATGCAAAATCGAACAATAAGATGCTTGAATTATTGTTGTTATACATCTTTCGATTCGTTGATGTGATCATTTCGAGAATGTTAATGGTTCCTACTTATGCTTCTTTACTTACTTTATTTTTCACGGAAACTTTACATCGATTTCGAATTGAAAATCCTCAACTTGAAATATCCAAAATTGTGTCAAACGATTTGATATTGTTTAAATATGGAAATCGATTCCAAAGTAGTCCAAAACTACTCGATAAATCTGGAATTGCGTAACGATTTTAGTGCAGTAAGCATATCAGTTGGAAATTGATACCTGAGAAAAAAATAAGTCGAATACTTGAAGCATAAAACCATGCAATAACCCTGTCCTTATTTTGGTCGAAGCTGAATATTCACCTTGGGGAATGCAAAGTTAAATACTGATATGTTATAGGTCAGTTGTCATGTTTTAATATTAAGTTCATGATGTGAGAACACCTCAAGGAATAATAATTGAAATTCACGAATATTGTTGATCATTACCAGTGTCTTCCCTTTAGAATTCTAATTTTTACCATACAGCGTAGACTCTGATGATAAATCACTTTATTTTTGGATCATTTCGAAAACAAATCACTTTCATTTATTCCAAAAAATAGGAACAATTAACAATGAGAACTGACAGATATGCCATTCAAACTGTTCAACAGTTATTCACAGTAAATAGTTGTCCAAAAACATTTTTGAAAATAAATATAAACTTTCTGTTTCAAGGTATCGAGAATCAAATGGCCAGCTGTAGGGGCTATCGAAACGCATCGTTTTTCAATATATCAACATGATCATCAGTATATTTTCTCTGAAATTTAATTACATTCCTTCCTCTTATCATTTTATTATTCAGGAACATTGGATTTTAGGAACTCACATTGTCACATTTTGAGAAAAAAACTGCCTATAAACGTATGTCCTGAAAGTCTTAACTTTGGAGATACAGGATGATAAAATTTTGAAGAAAAATCCGTTTTTTGATAATAACTGAGGTGAAATTCTAGATATCTTGATAACATTTTGGTACATGTCTTCTATGCATCAAGGTACATTTTGTGATGAGCGAAATTTTTCATTTTCTCTACCAGTGGCGATTTTTTTTTCCAAATTTCATCACCCTGTATTTCAAAAGTTCTAGGATGGGTGTTTTTCTCATAGACACATTTCTGCCAATTTGTCAATTTGGAGACCATGACCTAAGTACGAAAATGCATTTCACTTTTGTAATTTCACTTCGGTATAAGGATTACAAGAAATAAAAATCAGGGATTAAAAACATTAAATATATTGAACATACGATAATATCAATTACAATTGAACAACTTCGAACGCATATCTCCTATGATTCCAAAAATAATAATAAACGTTTTTATATCATACAAATATTATTGAGTAGTAGCGAATAAGTACATATAGCTAATTGGTCATTAAATATAACACTGAGTTTTTGAGTATACAATCTATAATATCTAATATCCAACATTTAATCTATAATCGTTTGATATAGTTTATTGGTAGGATGGAATTACCAGTTTTAGCTCCCTATTTGACATTGACTTTGAAAGAACCTCGATCTAATACGCTTAATACGCTCTAAAAGAGATCAATCAACAAAAACATTGGAATTTCATGAAATAGTGTATGTACTTTTATAATTCAGACACTTTATTGTATGATTGAAATTAAGTGAAAAATATCCATCCGTACCAATTTCAACAACCAATGATATTTATCATACCCTGACTCAATTTGATTTTTATTTATCTAGACATAAAGTATTTAACAATTATACAGGGAGTTCGTTTTCCTTAAAGACATGCTGATATTTGATTCTTTGGCACATTTTGAGAAAAAAACTTCCTATAACCGTATGTCCTAAAGGTATTGAGATACAGGGTGATAGAAATTTGGAAAAAAATCAGTTTTTAATAATAACTGAGATAATATTCTGGACATCTTTAGAAAATTTGGTACATGTCTTCTATGCATCAAGTTGTGATGTGCGGAATTTTCCATTTTCTCTACCAGTGGCTATAAAAAAACCCTGTATCTCAAAAGTCAAGACTTTCAGGACATACGTGTATGGGAAGTTTTTTTCTTAAAATGTGTCAAGGAACAACCACTTCAAATATTAGCATAGTCTTTAAGGAACACCCTGTATAAACTTAATTCGATAATTTATTTGTTTTCATTCCTAGTAAACATGTTTTTCGAACATTGAAGAAGGAACACAGAGGGTTCCTAGAATTTATCATGATTATCTTACATCGAAATAGTCTACAGACATGTGTATGATTTGAATTTCATTACATTGAGAGTGATTTTAAGAAATCTGAAAATCCTCTCAACATTAGCAAATTGACTTTGAAATCCAATAATTATTCGTTTTTTGTGGTTCAGTTAGAATCGAAAAGATTACATAACTAACAACAGTCAGTTATTCACATAAATTTATAATATCAGATTATCATAAGATTATCATACATCGAAGCAGTGCTTTAATTCTTACATGAAAAAGAGGGATAAGAAGACGTTGATAAGAGTGGAGTCAAAATTTGTTTCTAATTCTTATACAAAATTTGGACCAAAATCTTGCAGTCTATCACTAGTTCTTTGAAGTCAGGATGGACACGAATTCTATAACAAAAATTATATTGATTAACAAAGAAATTATCATATAGAGTGGGGAAATACATTTAATTATCCTTTGGATATAACACAATTAGAATAACATCAGCCAATGGGCAAATCTCTTCAGTAATGACAAAAAAAAGATGATTTCTGAGAGCTGAATCAAGAAAAAGTTTCAGAGCTCCACACAAAACAAACAGGATCAGTCTCGCTATCAATAATGACGAAATAATGAAATGCATTACCTCGCTACAGGTTCTATGAAATAAAACTCCTGAATACCATAATCTTTCACCATGGAATAATATTTGCTTCCTTGACTAGTTGCATTTTGTTAAAGTGGGTTGGTCTTACGAAATATGGTGCATTGTGACATATATAGATATTCCTTGTTCATTCGAAGGTCTCACTGATTATATATAAAGGAAATTTCAGTTGATCTACTTATCAACCAAACAGCTTCACAATCAACAACATGAACTGCCTGGTGAGTTATATTTGAAACATCACAAATTTCCATTTGTTAATTTCCTGAAGAAATAACTAAACAAATTATACTCAGACACCTCATGGATTATATTGAAAAATCCTGAAGTGAAATTGATGAGGAGAAGTATCAACAATAAAGAATATGTTCCAGTTTTCCTTTCTCACTTCATTTGCATCTTGGTTCTGTTGATTGAAAATTAATTCTAGTCATCTGAGATCAAGATCACGAAATCAAAAACCTGACTACTACTTTCAGAACACTTTGTCGTATTTTTCGACGAATTGAAACTGCTAGGAGTTATTTGATCATTGAATTCTAATGATATTATGCAAACGAAGATAACAACAACTCGAGAATGCTTCGAATAACATGCGTCATACTTTCTTCTTCTTCTTCTAGTACATATCGCTCTTTGCCGCATTGGCCATTGGCGCAAACGCTAGTGGTTGGGTGGGCATCGATGGATTGGGAGGCGTTGGAGTTCTAGGAGGTCTTGGAGGATGGGGAGGAGTCGGAAAATTGGGAACCGTCGCTGTAGTAGCAAGACCATGGCCTGCAGGCGATATTGGACCATCAGGAATCGTGACTGGAGCTGGAGCAGCTGGCCCATCTGGAGTTGTAAACGGCATTGGAGCTAAGGGACCATCAGGTGAGATCCCATGGGCTCAGCCGCAGAAAACCTCTAGCTGAAGGTTACCAGCTGAGTACATGAGTTTAATCCAGATGATTTGCAGGAATCGTCACTGGAGCTGGAGCTGTAGGACCCACTGGACCCAATGGAAGGGGAATCGCTGTCGCTGTTGCCCCAACTGTAGTTGCTGCCCCTGTCGTGACTGCCCCTCTGGGTATCGCCCGTCTTGGTGGTATCGGCATTGGAAATCTTGGAGCCGTTGTTGCTGATAATGCCAGATGGGATGATGGTAGATGGGACGATGGTAGATGGGACGAAGGAAGGTGGGGAGACAAGAAGTGGTGAAATAAACCAGGAGTCGATACTACTACAATGTACTTTCGATGTTTTCATTGTTATTGGGATTTTATGTGAATAATAAACAATTCATGAACTCCATTCAGTTGTTTCAATAGTGTTCTAAGTATCATTTTGCGCGAAATTTTATCATCATTGTAGAGATTGTTTCCATTATAATGAGCTCTCGAATGTTTTGGATGCTCTTCGAATGTAAATTATGTAACGAACAACTCTAGCCAAGAATAGTATAACCTTGTCTAGCTCTGGCTTCATTTCTGACATTGCTCGTATATACCTCAAGTTCATGTGCCAAAGTCTATTGGGTGCATCTTAATTTATACCTCTCGCACGTTCATCAGACATTATTTGTGTTATTACATAAGATCATTTCAGGTCCATTATTTTATTCATTATGGGTTTCGGTTATCCAATGCATTCATTTCATTCAGTTCATCTGTGTGTTGATACCCAGAACAATAAGATTTTAGAGTCTGAATTAGTGACAGTAGATCGTAGTTATGAATCTTCAGATTCACACATGAATACTATACGTTTCCCTTGAATTTTTTTGAGCACAAATCCGGGTGATGCAAGCGAAAAATATCCTGTTGTTTATTCCTTTTTTCCTTTTTTTGATGTCTCCATTAGAGATTCACACAAAAAGTATGAATTTCATATATTTTCATATTAATGAAGAATGTTGATATCATAACTGAAATAATATTCAAATTCTCAATAGCTTGCTTTTTATTCAATTTTCCACTGTTGCATTATTATATACAGGATGTCAAGGAAAAAAGTAGCATGCATTGTGCCACGCGATATAGGGCCATAAAATATGAAAAAACTGCTTACTTCAAGAAATACAGGGTGTCAAAGTTTGTTTTTTTATTTGTTTTTTTCAATAATGTTGGACAAATAGGTAAGAACTGGAAAAAGCGATTCCTGTATTTTTATATTTCCTTGACACCCTTTATAATAAAACAATAAGTATGCTACAATGTTTTCAACAATTACGTAAGACTCTGAAAAAGGCAGATATTATAATCATTCTTGAAAACTGTATATGATGAAAATATGGTTTCAAATTCATTGAAAGTTGTGAAGAGATTCAAGAATCGAAGATCCCATTTCGTTGTTTTGAAAGTCTAATTATGATTAAAAAATTATTATCACTTCAGTGTATAATTCCATGAAAATGAGAAAAAGGTTTGGAGTTGTTTGAGAAAACCATTTACCTTACCTCTAAATGAGTTTGGATTCTGATAACAATTAGGTTAGAAAGCAGTTGATGATCATAGGAAAGCATACTAGAATAGATGAAATATTGGATTTTTATATCTACTGAAGTAAACAAATATTCATGGAAAGCATCGACCCAATTTCGGATCAATCCTCATTCCTTAATCAGTTTTTCACTTTTACCACATGGAATTTAATTCAATATTAGTATCCATTTATAATATTTATATTTTTCTTTTCACCAATGAATTTATCTAGAAAAAATAGATCAAGGATGCTTCCGCCATTTTCTTGTATCTAAATACTGAATAAAAATATGGAAATACGGCCAACCTGTACAAGATATCGCTATTATGTACCATTCATGGCGGGATAATGTAATTCGTAACCTCGGTTCAAATACTCTGAAATAAAAATTTGGAATACCGTTCCATTTCACCATGGAATGCTATTTGCTTCCTAGATCAAGTGCATATATTTGAACTGGGTAGGTCTCATGATATGCTCCACTTCATGACCTTATTACTTCGAAGGTCTCACTGATTATATATAAACCAAATCAAAGCCTTATTTGTTATATCAAATCAATCAAACAGCTCTACAACAACATGAACTGCCTGGTAAGTGATATATTTTCCCTGAAAATATTCACCAATTCTTTGTCATTCTATTTTTCTGAATTCATTCATAACGGTAAAGAAATAGTCTTGATATAAAGCAGTTAACCGAACTGAAATTTTGAAATCATTGTCATCAAGTCTATTTGGCGATGAATATTTTGATTCGAAATTAGTCTACAACTATTCAGAATTGAATGAAATTAAAAGTATTATATGTTAAACACTCGTATTGAAAGATTATATGTTGGCATTCTAACCTCAAAAACTACAACAGAAAATTACATTTGTCTTGTGAATCCTCACAGATTTCAATCAATTTTCGTTATCCTGGTTGCAAATCTATATTCATTATCTTTATTTCAGCTGTTATCTTCTCTATCGTCAATTCATTTCAAGATTATATCTTAAACAATGCTCATGTTTTTTTGTTATTATATAACACCAATGAAACTTCATCATACATCCTTCTTCTTCTAGTATAATTTCAATTATATTATGCAAACAAAGAAGATAACACTTTCAAACTCGACAATGCTTCGAATAACAGACGTCATACTTTCTTCTTCTTCTTCTAGTACATATCGCTCTTTGCCGCATTGGCCATTGGCGCAAACGCTAGTGGTTGGGTGGGCATCGATGGATTGGGAGGCGTTGGAGTTTTGGGAGGCCTTGGAGGATGGGGAGGAGTCGGCAAGTTAGGAACCGTCGCTGTAGTAGCAAGACCATGGCCTGCAGGCGATATTGGACCATCAGGAATCGTGACTGGAGCTGGAGCAGCTGGCCCATCTGGAGTTGTTAACGGCATTGGAGCTAAGGGGCCATCAGGTGAGATCCCATGGGCTCAGCCGCAGAAAACCTCTAGCTGAAGGTTACCAGCTGAGTACATGAGTTCAATGCAGGTGATTTTTAGGAATCGTCACTGGAGCTGGAGCTGTAGGACCCACTGGACCCAATGGGAGAGGAATCGCTGTCGCTGTTGCCCCAACTGTAGTTGCTGCCCCTGTCGTGACTGCCCCTCTGGGTATCGCCCGTCTTGGTGGTATCGGCATTGGAAATCTTGGAGCCGTTGTTGCTGGTAATGCCAGATGGGATGATGGTAGGTGGGACGAAGGAAGGTGGGACGAGGGCAGATGGGGAGACAAGAAGTGGTGAATAAATACACCCAGAAGACTATACTAATACCTACACCTTGTACTTGCTCAAACAATGTTGATGTTTATATGTAAATAAATAATAATTGATTCATGAATTTCATTCGT
Source organism: Plagiodera versicolora (assembly GCA_037013635.1). Lineage (NCBI taxonomy): Eukaryota > Metazoa > Arthropoda > Insecta > Coleoptera > Chrysomelidae > Plagiodera > Plagiodera versicolora. Next base: position 728,226 of record CM072990.1, read on the forward strand.
TTCTTTCCATAGATCCATGATTACCAACTTTCAATATCGATTTGAAGTATCACCATGGAGAAGACTTCGTGAAATATAATTGAAAATTTTGTTCATACAAAACGTACCTTCATAATTCACTTGACCATCTCCATCCAAATCAGCCTCTTTGATCATATCATCAACTTCATCTTCTGTAAGACGTTCACCGAGACTAGTCATCACGTGACGTAGTTCAGTCGAAGAAATCAATCCGTCATTGTTTTTATCAAACACCCTGTACAACAGAATTTACCAATGAAGACATCTACAGGGCTTTAGAAGAGTCTGGAAACGGTCGATTATTCGGTAAAATATACAAGGTATCAAAAAAGTTACATACAAAAGTTCTAGTGTTTTTAAGCGTCTACTAGACAGTTGAAGTTTTAATTATACAGGGTTGGTCATAAAGTGGTGACACACAAAAGTTGCGTTTTTTTCTAATGAAAACCCCTGTATATTATTGGGTATTTCAATTCGTCCTTCAATTTTGAGCAATAATTGTAATCGACATAATGCACTTCAATTCAACCGTTTCCGAGTTATCGAGTTTTGAAAATTTTAAATATGCAATTGAGTGGCCGGCCAGGTCACCCGATTTAACGCCTCTTGACTACTTCCTCTGGGGTCACCTCAAAACTAGGGTTTACAAAACTGAACCACTGGATATCAATGAGCTCAGGGAGCGAATAATCGACGAAATTCAGCTTGTGAATGAAAATCAATTGAACAACGTGATAGACGGTTTTTATACAAGATTGGCACATTGTCAAGCAGTGGATAAAAAAATATTTTCTCGGTTTTTAGGTGCCATTTTCAAACTTCTATTTTCAATTAACTTTAAATATTGTTACAAATTAGGTATTGACTATCGAGAATAATTGTTCCTCGTCCAAATAAATGTTTGAATTTGAATTATTGAGTGTGGTTTATTCGAAGGTCTTTTTCGTTTTTTTACTTTTTATAACATATTCGAAATTTTCAAAACTGAATAACTCGGAAACGGTTGGATTTAAGTGCATTATGTCGATTACAATTACTGCTCAAAATTGAAGGACGAATTGATGTATCCAATAATATACAAGGGTTTCTATTAGAAAAAATGCAACTTTTGTGTGTCACGACTTCATGACCAACCCTGTATAATCAAAACTTCAACTTTTTTTGATACCTTGTATATTTTACCGAATAATCGACCGTTTCCAGACTTTTCTAAAGCCCTGTATAATTAGACACAGAGAAGAACTGTCAGTATTGATCACCACTGATCCAGAAAACGTCATCAAATCAATAAATAATAAACCTACCTGAAGGCTTCGCGCAATTCTTCCTCGCCGTCTGCATCCTTCATCTTCTTGGACATCATCTGCAAGAACTCGTTGAACTCGATGGTGCCGTTGCCGTCTTGGTCCACCTCGTTGACCATGTCGCGCAGTTCTGTCTCGGTGGGACGCTGTCCTAGGGAACGCATCACCACTCCCAGCTCGGCCATGGTGATGGTGCCGTCTTCGTCTTTGTCGAAGAGCATGAAGGCCTCTTTGAATTCGGCCACTTGCTCTTCCGAGAGCCCGTATTCGCTCTGCAACCGTAAGAAGTTGGTGGACATGCATTTTGAGTTTTTGATGTTCTCAGGAAATGAATTATTTTTTTATTTAATGTCACATTTTTGCTGATTGATCAATGTTGAATTTTCTGGAAATGATGCTTTGGAAGAAACAATTTTCTGTCCATCGTTAATGTTACTTTTTCGATGATATACAGTGTGTCGCCATAAAGAAAATTACATATTCTAGTTAATAAGACGAATCGTTTTTTTTATTTGGTAGTTTATTTATTTTATATTTATTATTATCTCATTCAGCAAGAAAATCCATCATTTTGTGTGAAACAGAGAGAACAACAAAATGAACTCCACATCAATCTTTATTAATTTCAGTAGCATAGAAAGAGGGGCCATAAAAAATTAATTACAACAAATAATCAAATTGACCCCCATTTTGTGTAATGCATTGCTGACACTTTCTAGCTACACTGAAAGTTGCGTTGTGTGAAAATCCTTGGGGTATAAATTAATGGGCACACTGTTAAAATTAAAACATATTGAGACATTTTGATCCGGAAAAACTACTGGTGTATGTTGAATGATACCCTGAAAATGGAAAAATATACAGGGAGTTTCATTTGAAAATCAAAAGTTGGGGTCACTTCCGGTTAGACGGGAAGTGATGGAATACAATTTTTCTCTTTAAAAAATGAACAATATCATATAGTTGCTACCCACAAAATTTCGAATTTCGATCTCGAATGATTCAGAAGTTACAGCTCTGGCCGGTTTTTGTACACACCTCTGCATAATAATGAATTTAAACCTCATCTGAAAATGTAACAGGGGTTAAATTGACAAGTACCTCTTCTGTTTTTATTTTTTTAATTATTGAAATGACGATGCGCTTTCAACATTGAAAATTGAATTGAAATTGTTGGACTAGCAATTTGAGTTGAGTTGTTTCTATTTATATGAAATGTTGATATGTTGAAATTTGTTTCCTGAATATCATGAGAAAGTTAGTTGTTTTGACATACATATGTGACACCTGTGAAACTTTGGATATCCGAATCTGTGCTAAAAAAAACCTTTAACTATATCTCGATTGAATATAATTTTGAAGGGCTGAAGAGGAAAAGTAGCGGAAATTGAAATGACATCATCGATTGAACTTACACAATTTTTTTGGACATCTAGGTTACTAGTTAACCTCCTGAGCCGCGAATATTCCCTACCGTATCTCTCAGTTTCAGTCATTATCGTTTTTATTATTATTAACTCCACCAAATTAAAGCTAGAGTTATTTTTAAAGGCACCTTGACACTAACTTAATTCTCGGCAATAATAATCACACTTTCACTATAGAATTCGCGCGTTCATTCATTATTTATTCGCCCATTAGACATTTCTGAGTATCGACTGTTTTCAACAGGATTTTCCGATCAACTGAGAGTTTATGTAAGACAGTGTTTGTTTGTTCAAGTTTTGGCAGAGGACAAGTACACAAAATTAGGCTATTATAATATAAATTCGGCGACTTTTATTTATCAGCAGCAGTCTATTTTAGTGCCAAAGATTTGTTTCATTTTATGATCATTATTATTATTTGAACAATGTAGTATACAGGGTGTCCCCATATGTGAATGTTAGAGTGAGTTTAGCATCAAGCAATTGAAATTTTTACGAGCTTTTATCGAAATTATTGAATATATTCACTATACAGTGTGGAACATCCAAATGGAATATATTCGATAACGAACAAATGAGAGCGTGTTGGGAAAAACGCTTGGACACGTCAATTTGTATTTTCAGATGCGCATTTTTCTCAAAATAAAATAATTATATAGGGTGTGTCATATGACATTGGCCGATACCAACTTATTTATTTTAAATACAATCCCCTGTACATTATTAGTTTTTTTGGATTCTTTAGAAAATTCTAGACACAATTCATATACAATGTCCCTACCTACCTATCTTCAACTGTTTCGGAAATATTAAATGTTTTCAGATGTATTACAAAATTCAACATTAAAAAAATATATTTTTTTATATTTCCAAGACGTTCGCGGCCTACATTTTGAAGATCTCTTGTATTGAATTTGATGTTCATTTGTTTTTTTCACATTATTTGTGAAATAAAATGATTTCATTGAAAATAACATGATTTTTTGATTGCTTGAAAATCGTCAATTTGGCATTGAAAAACTAACTTTTTTACCCTCAAAAACCACAATTTCTTCCGGAACTACACCATTTTTGACATTTTTCAGAAATTATTGTATAAGAAATACCTTCAACTTCATCAAACCTTTAGAATTTTTTTATTTCAGCTACTCATTTGGCCAAAATCATGTCAGCTTTTTTGGCATCTCCGAAGGAAGCACATTACTCTGTTATTTTAAGTATTTTTATAAAGAAAAAAATTTCAAAATGAAGCTTAAAATATACCTTGATAAGTTCAAAAAACTTCAGAACATTCTATCGAGTACTCAATTCAAAAAGAATTCGTGAAATAGATGTAACCCAGTGGATTTGTTTCGGTTGATAAACTCCTACAACTTTGCTAATTTTTGTACTACTCCACAGATACTTCATCTAAAAACCTACCAAATTGATGGTAACGATGAGGTCATGCTGATGATGCTTCCCCTTCTTGGTTTTCTTGACATTTTTGACAGCAGCCGCCTTGGCCGGGGCCTGCTTGACCGGCTGGCCCTTTTGCTGAGCCGCGGCCGGTTTCTGGCCAGCTTTGCCAGCGGTTTTCTGTCCCCCACCGCAGACGCCATGCGTTGGGGTGCGTTGGCCGGCTTGCTTCTGGGCAATATGGCCGCCACTACCGTCCGCTGGTTTGTTACGGGCCTTCAGGGACAATCAGAAATATTTGGATTGAAAATAGGATAGACTTGGTGTGGATCTTAAGAGTTTTGTTTGTTTGTTTGTCTCTTTGATCTGTGTTATATTGCACCATCTATGTTTTTTGTTCAGGGAATGAGCTCATTGGGATACAGGGTGTGACTAAATACTAAATCATTCACTATGATTTCTACATGTGGTATGTTTTGTTATCAATAAATTAGTTTTGTTTATTCCCCTTCAATCATTTCAGGCAGTAGTCTGCTTTAGGAGCCAAAAAAAAGCGTTTTTTCAACAAAAGTTGGACAAAAATACTATTTGAATTACTTGTTTTGCAACTTGAAGTATTTTTTTTTCAAACTCCGAAAAAATATGGAATTTCGTCATTTCTTCGGTATTTTTTTAGTTCATATAGAAAAGGGACTTATAGAAAATAACTTTGGCAAATTTCAATAATTTGTATTAATAATAATTGTTTTTTAAAGATTGAATATAACAAACTATCGTCTCAAAATTTCGTTTACCACAATCATTTCCTTCCATTTCAAAAAAAAAAAAATGAAAAAACGTTTTTTTTGGCTCCTAAAGCGACTACTGCCTTAATGCAGCTAGTGGAATAATTTGTTGCTGCGAACTGGTTCATTTTGGGCAAAAAAATCAAGGGACATTTTTTGTTGAGAATGAAACATGCTATCGGAAATGAATTTGAGGGGTTGCGTTTTCCACCCCTCACAACCATGGGGTGAACCAAATAAATTACTGGCTGGGTGTCTTTTTGGTAGTAGAAAATGTCAGGTTAATTTCAATACTGTAACTTCATTAGTGCTTGTGAAAAAAAATGTCAAACTAGGGGTTGTATCTCAACATGGGATGCTTCAATTAAGTTTCTTTATATGAAAGATCCTATCTCTTTTTCGATGAGGAATCACCCCCTCTAATATTTTACACTTATTCAGTTATACCCTGTATAATGGAGAAAGGAAACTTGGTTATTATGTGTTTTCAGCCTGCAAACTTTTTTGCAGATGACAAAAGGGTGTGGTATAGGTTAGGTGTATCATTATGAAACTAATTTCTGCTATTGCTTCCCCATCACGCAATATTATTTATCAGTGAAAGACACGCTACCGGTATACGACTTGGTTATTCAGGGAATGCTCATTCTTCTTCCTGATCCTTTTCGATAAAGAAAATGAAATTGGCTCTAGGAGTATGAAGTAAGCAGTGTAATAATCAATGAGAAATTTGTCAACGTTGTATTTTTTCTTAATTCTATATTTTCGTAATTTTTTCCTTCTACCATGAACAACCAGTTGAAAAACTGTTTTTCCGGGTATTTTCACTGTGAAATCATATCTCCATTCGAATTTCAATGATGCAAGAGTGAACTTAAGAGCAAATCAAAATTCCTGGTGACTTCTTTAGCTCTTCTCGCTTCTTGGAAAAACACGCCATTCCCATTTGTATTGAACTACTTTTAAATTAGTTTGGCACGAATTCCACGCTCTATCATTGACCTCTACCAGTGGAACAGTGAATGCGAAAGGCGAAAAAGAAAAAAATAATCGAGTACAATCCAACTTTCAGTTGTCTGTCATTGTCAGGTTCTCCCGCCAAACAAAACTCTGTGAACGTTACCGAACGAGCAGCAAATGCAGTGGTTGAAGTTGATTTGAAAGCGTGTTGAATATTCGATGTTATGGTGGGAACAATGCAGGTACTAAACTTCCATAGCTGCACTGAAATCTGGTTAGGATAGGCATTTGTTTATCGTTCATACTTTTTGAAGTGGGGTTAACCATTCAAATTTCTTGTTCTTAACTGAATGCGTAATATATCAAGAATATTTTGTCAATATTTCGAGTTGATTACAGCAAAATTAATGAAATTACGAGCAATTTCATACCGGTTAGATTCTCATGTAGCAATTAACAATTACACAAACCTTCATTTTTTTTTTCGTGGAAAAAGGTTTTCAAGAAAATTGTGTTGATATTTACACTGAAATTAAAAATACTGAGGATAAATTCAATTAAATTTTATGTAATAGAAAATCGCACTGAAATCTTTTTTCTGTAAAAAATAATGCAGTATCTACGTTGGACAATCTCTTGTTTTACTGAACACGGTAGTGAAGCCAGATTTTCGATAGCTGGTTTAGTTTTTGTGATATTCGCGATACTGGAATTTCAGGAAAAAGCATAAGGGGGACTTTTTGATATATTTCGAGCAAATCTTTAATAATTCAACACTGATGAATTTGACAGGGGAGAAAATGGGAGAAAAATTATAATATTATATCAAAATAATTCCAATTCAATTCAGGAAATATTTCATGTATTAAATTCAAAACGAACGAGCCGCAATTGAACTTTTTTCAGTCACGTTTGAATAGTGCCTACTACATACTTTTCAATATATTTTTTTTGAAAATCTCACAATATTATTCAAATATCATACGTCGTCCCAAAAAAAACAAAAAAACATGCCTTATTTTGTACAAATTAACTCTACACTCATATTTCTGCTGATTAACTTTCTGGGAAACGAATTTCCAACAAAAAAAAAACAAAACCCTGAATTTAGTTCCATCTCTGGAAGATTCAGAATCCCTTGAGAGAACCCATACTAAAATCGAATTGGGTATGGACATTTTCCATGACACAGGTATCCAATTTTCTTCCTTTAATCCTCGAAGTCAACAAAATTGACTGCACGGTATCATCTGGAAATGGAATTAATGTTCTGCTATAAATTACGGGAACGTGGAAAGCTTCCCTTTACAGAATGAAACGTTGAAGTAGTTCATTTGGGTGGATACTAATATATTGCTTCAGGAAAGCTTGCCTTCCCGTTGACCCGATTCCGAGGTCTGAAATTTGATGAGGAGACGCACCAAGTTGATTAGCAGGTTCGGTTTCATTTAACTACAGGAAGATATCCTGGAATAAGCACGGGGGATGTTCGAAAAAATCTGGAGAATCTTCAGGATCCAGATACAACGTGAAAAGTATGACAACAATATCACATAAGAATGGTTTTTACAGAGACATGGGTTGCTGAAGGCCACTGCTGAATTTTGGTTTCAATTTTCGAAACTACGTCTCAGTAAGGCATCAAAAATATCACTTTGAGTAGCTTGGACATGAGACTCCGATCTTTCGATGTGGAGAAGACAAAATGATGATTGCAATGACAGTTCTTCCTTGTGGCCAGTTACTGATTCATCAATTCCAGAAGGCACAATTGTCAACCAAATTATGTTGTTCCCTTCATCCATTTCTATCCAGGAAGTCCAGCTTGTTCTGGGATTCTTTTTTCTCACCAATCTCATATATTGTCTCACATTGCTAACATGTGAAAAAAAGCATCTAAGCCTTGTCTTCATGATTCCATATTGAAAAAAAACTTCTTCAACAAAACGACTGCCATTGATCCATTCTGCTATCATCGTCAGAAGTGGTAGTCCTCCATCTTGAATAAAACCTGGAAGTGGCATCACGAAGACATCATTTTGGTAAATCTAACATACTGTCTACTTGTGGTCTACTTTCCGCTCATTTTGAAGCTTCGTTTTTTCGTAGAGCTGCTGCTCATGAGGTTCAAACTGGAAAAATCGAAGTGACACGTGATGACAACTTCGCTGGGATCAATTTGAAACATTCATGAATGCTAGTAACTAACGCAGCATTCCTGTTGTTTATGCACTTTGATATCAGAGGTCGAAAGGGATTTCGGGAACATTGGTCATTATTTTCATTCAATTCTATCCAGCATTTCCGATAGGCGCAGCGAATCCCATGAAGAGCTGCATTGTTTCAGATAGGAAATCCACGCATCAATAATGGTTCAAACAGATAAATGTTGTAATTGCTTTTCAAGCTTCAACGCTCGCAGCTAGAATTGAGATCCAATTGTCGCATCGCAACTGAACAATTGCTAACCTTTACATTGTTTCGGAAAGTGGAAATTGACAAACATGCTAACTTGCGACGTGTTTCTCCTTTTGTATTATATAACAATGCATCTGACAGCTGAATATCACTTAAACCGTGTTCCAGTATTATCATTCGAACCTATCCAGAAACGTGTCTTATCTTCACGAGACTCCACGACTTCTCTGAGACATATTTCAACACCACAGGGTGATGTTCTACATCTTCATCAGTACCTGGAAGTATGGCTCAAGATTTCATCTGAAGAAGACAACTCTGCTTTTTCACCCTATCCTCTTTAAACAACTCAAAAGAACTGCTACCATTACAACAACTATGGATTACTCTTCACAGCTCTGGATTTCAAACAATATGGACCTGGAAACACATTCCAACGAAGATAAGTTGCTTTTTAACGAATCAGTTAAATACAATTGACGAAAAAGAAGAGTTTGGTAGCGATAAAACTCAATATCCTCAACACACTCCATTCTTCATTGCCATACTGAAACAATTGCTCCAGAAACAATGGGGCATGTTGAGATGATACCCCAGGGATGTGTCTGGGTTGCTTTGTCTGGATTACAAAAGATAAGTCATGCATAGCAGCTTTTGTTTGCACAATGAGACAACGTTCCTCATCTACTACATTGTGGATGTGATTTCTGCGATTCTATGGACGACTGCAACTTTTTTTGCTCCCAGTTATCCAGAATTATCCAGTTCATTTCACCTCACATGGAAATTAAGTGTATTGGGTGATTACTTTTTGAGGAAAACATGGTTGGTGTATCACGTGGTGTTTGACGTGTGAAATGTAGCTGAACAAATCACGTTGCTCTAAGGAGAAAAAAAAACATCTGTACTAGTCCATAGTACAAAGTAGGAGAATAAATCAACCACAATCAGACCCTTGGCTTAGAGTCAAGTTGAATCTGTTTATTTTTATGAAATTTGTTTGTCTAAGAGTGAGACTAAGTATCACATCTACATGTGTCTTCATCAGATAACCAATCGAAAATAAGAACCCATTAATTTTCTCAGATTACATTGTGATTACACAGCAGCTATTTTCGAAACATAAAATACACCTTTTCATCACTTTCCTGAAAGTCCTGGTCTTCAGACTACGAATCATGAAATCGAAGATTACTTCAGGATTATTTGTATAATTGTGACAGGGAATTTAAATAATTCTCAGAAATCCCAAATCGATTTCTCGGTTCACTAGAACTAATCTAGTATAACTAGTAAGCCATGCTGTCAATGTAACCAACTCTTACACTACCACGCGTGGTTAATACTCTACAGAGTGTTGAAAAATCGCTAACCTAAAATGAGTCGTAGAGGACACCAATGAGTACGTTTCATCAGGATGGTACAGGCGTGAAAACATGCCCGCGTATTAGAAACTAGACGTAATCAGTGTATTGGCGTACTCTTCAATTCATTTGTTTTTTTGGTCGATGATTCGTTGTAATCCTGAATGGAAAAGTTTAGCTAGGCAACTAACGACTCTAAATTACCTGACTCAGACTTCTATAGCTAGTAGCGCTTCCACTGCGCGCCTGCAAACAAATACAGGAATAATTATAGTTAGAAGATAGTATTTCAGAATGAAAAATGGATCGAGATAGAAAAAATAGTCACGACTCATATATTGCCCCTAAAAGACCGAGATATTTTTTTCACTCAATTTTCTGATACTTCCGTAAATTTTAAATATCTACGCCTATGTCGTGCACGTTAAATATATTAGCAATAGCTTCTGGTACCGAAATGATTCAAGGCTCGAAAAATGTGCGAATAGCATTTTCCCATCGCTCAATCACGAGGAAATACAAAACGAAAAATGATAACTCGGAATGAGTGATATGTTTTCAGTTATACAGCACGCGTTCATAATGAGGGAAATACGAAAATGTTTATGCTAGGCCGTTAAAAAGCGACAATGAAAAATCTGTGTTCCTGTTGCGACTACAACGATGTTATGATTATTTATGAGCACCCTGTATATTGTATGAGAATCCCTACTACTATTATACAGCCTCAGAAAGAATGCACTAGACATTTAGGAAGAAATCTATAAGAGTAACTAGGGCAGCAAGTGAATTGCTTCCCTTCCACTGTCTCCACCCGATCCACACGTCCCTATGCTAACAAAAAATACAAAATAGGGTTGCTCAGTGAATCCGAACTTATTCTTCACAGTATTAGTATTATAATAAGATTTGTGTGGTGGCAACAAGTCTTGGACATTCTAGGTTGTCATTTGTTGCGGGAATTTCTGAAGGAAATGGACCGAACGGATGGACAGTAAATTCCCAACTTCGTATCATTGTCGGCCATTGTTCGGTTTACGGTATGGAGGAAACTCTAGATTGCACTACCAGAATAAGTTCATGAGGGTATAAAAAAGGATCCCTGAGAATTTCCACGTAAATAAAATCAGTGTTGTGTGAAAGCTTCGTTAAGCTCTGAATACAAATTTTAATGAGGTGTAGATATCTTGCAGTTTTTGTTCAGTGATTGACTTAGGACGGAGTTCAGACAGTTTCAAAATTATCATTATGGTGGCGGTGACTAAAACAAAGGAACCTAAATTGAGGTCCAGGAAGTTATATCCATAGAATTATAATAATAGAAGGGGTGCTCGCTGTTGAATAGAGCGGTGAATTTCAGGTCTGTGCAAGATTCCCTGCGAACTGGTTTTATAAAAGAATTTACTTGTGGACACCAATATCAAGGGAGCTGACAAGTAACATTATTATAACAGTATTTTTATGTATACTGTCAATTCGTTGTTGACATTCCATCAATAGTATCGTGTTTTGAATTGTTACGAATTTGGTAGTGGTAGAAGGTTATCTTCTTCTTCTTCTTTTCTAATTCACGGTTTTGAGCTGCCATGTCTACATCTATGGTTATATCCGCTTGTGTGACCCTTCGAAATTTTACTTCTTTATACTCGTAGTTGCTTTAGGAATTGTTTACTGAACATGAAAAACCCTCATTTTATTTCAAAACTTCGGTGAACTCAGCCTTTCAAACTTTTCGTATACATTTTTCTCTTTGATATTTCAACAACCAAATCCAATAAAAAAGTTCAGAAGTTGTGAGGGATGAATGAGAGCGGTTGCTTTCGCATTTTCAAACACAAATTGTATACACATAAACTTAACCTAACTTTGTGTTCCGGAGAATCCCTAAAATAGAGGAGCAGCAACACCGCACTTCCTGCCGAACTGTCACAACTATCTTGCTCAAATAAATAGACTGTACTTATACACAAGAAACTCTGAAACGAAATGGGGCAGGACAGTTCAATGTGCCGCGATAATTACCTTGCTCCTGTTTCTGATAGGCACGTATTCCTCCTTTGAAGGTTTCCTACGTTTGTCCTTGAGGATCATTCTTGCAGCTGCGAATGCCATTCTTCCTTGACGACGACGTTCTCTCGGAAAAGGCAGTCCAGAAAACAGCAAGACGCGTTTTGGATTTTAGGCACTGTTTGTCACTTTATATTCGTACCTCGGATTTATTTTTAGGTTATGTCTTTTACGGCGGTGACATATTGAGTCCGGGTATTTTTTATCGAGGAAAATTTGATCTGGATTTCAGGACTCATATTGTTGTCCTGCTGATAATTAAGGTTAGGACAGACAACAATTTATTACTAGTTTCAAGAGCCGGATTCAAGTATTGATCTATCATGAATCATTTCTACAATTTCTTGAATTTTCCACCATTTTCAATATTTTTCGTGAATACTTATAGAGTGAGAAATATATGCAACTCATTTAATACAGGGTGAAGCACCAAAACGAAATAAACTCATTCGCAAATAAACCAAAACGTAGCTCCAAACGCTGAAATCGAACTTCAGATAGGTGAGTAATAATTTTATGAAATATCTATACAGTATCGCGAAGAATATATCTTGGGTATAGACAAGAATATGCGAGAGTTACAATTCATCCATATTCACCTCTAATTTAGATTTTTGCCAAAGAAATCAAGTGTAGGCTGAAGTAACCTACAACTCGGAAGTGACGTATGACGTTTGATTTAATACGAGTACATTTCTATTATGATCAAAGTTATGCCCAAGATAGTATTATCGATACTGTATAATGAATTCAACAAAGAAAACAAAAAGTTGGAGATAATATAGTACGGTTGTTAGTTTTCAGATTGCGAATTCGCGATATTCTGCAAAATTCGCAGAACATAGAATTCCGACATGAATCGAATACAAATTCACAACGAGAAAGTTTGAAGTTTTCACATCAGCATTTCTAACGAGGTAGTCCTACGTGAAATATTTCACAACACCTACCTAGTTGGAGAGTCTCTCAGTCATGAAATAAGCGTTATGTAGAAGTATTATGCACTGAAAACAAAGTTTCCGTTGTTCAGAATTTGACTAATCTTTGTTTCCACAACTGAACTGCCATCTCGGAAAATACAATTTTGGAGAGAGTTTTCGTATAATGTAGACGATTATAGAAACAAAGTTATCAGTGAAACAGTATCAAGAAAGTGATGATATTATAGAATGAATTGTCAAAATATTCGTACAGTAATAATCCTTCACAATCCAACAAAGATAAAATATTTGATAATTAAATTCATCTATTAATATAATGTGAAGAAAGATCGCAAAATTGAAATTATTTCTTAGAATGGGACAAAAATAACGCATCCCCTTGTAGGCAACGTTTGACACAAATGAAAACTGTGATTGAGTTATTTGTTGTGTTCCAACATTTTTTTCAACTTTGATGACTATGTTCAGATATTTGGCAGCGATATACAGGGTGTTTCATTAATATGGTAAAAAAATTCGCTTGTACAAATAATGTTGCTGAAAAAGATACAGTGCGTTCATTATTTGTGTACACCTTTTTTTGGAAGAAATTCAAACAAGTTAAAAAGCGATTAATACAATACTCTTGTTTCTCTGACACTAGAAGAATAACTATTTGCTTGTCTGACAGCAACCTATTATGTGAATTTATTTGTGACTTTAATACTTGAAATCGGGTTTATCGTGAAAACGGTAAGGGTTTTCGACGTTTTCCAAGAATACTTTTTTGTTCAAAAAATAACGTGGTTTGATTAATGTTTGATCGAAAATATTGATTTTTGACTGACAAATAAGTTGTGCGTATTTGTAAATAGTTATAAACGGGTAAGTGGCGACCTCTAAGGAGTACGTTAATACTGATAAAATATTCTTGTTTGCCACCCTAAAAACACCCAATGTACCAATTTTCAAATCGATATCATGAAAACTGTCGAAGGTATTAAGAAATTTGCAAAAAAAAATTCGACTTTGAACGCACTGTATCTTTTTAACCATCAACATTCGTATGAGCGATGTTGCGCTCAATCGTCATATTTTGGTCCTTTCTACTCTCAGTATAATTTTTTCACCATATCAATAAAATGCCCTATATAATAGGAGCTTTGTGGAGGGCAAGTTTTGAATAGTAAACACTTAATTCTATGGAAAATGTATGGAAGATCTGAGTTTCACCACTCTCGAAATTCATAACGTTACAATAATAATTGAAATGCTTGAACATACTATTGCATAGAAAATCGCATTCGTAAAAATGTAGTAACACGCAAATTCAAGAGATAATACTGCAGTCTTAAACGTTGTAGTGCCTTCGGGAACACTTCCTGCTATCCTATTGGGATAAGAATGAATTCTGTGGAAGTGTCGTTCGACGAGATGATTCCCTTAACCACCCTATCCTACCCCAGATTTTCATTTTGTTTAAATTATTCTGATTTACTTTTCGAGATGATAGTTATCATTGTTGTGTGTCGGAATTGTAAAGAAAAAATCACTAAAGCGAATTCTAAAATCTGGGGGACAACAGATGGTTCTTGTTTGAAATTCAAGAGAGATAGTGATGTGTATGTTATGAAGGGTTTTCTTTAGGTATAACATTCGTTTTTATTATACAAGGCGTTTCTTAAAGACATGCTAATATTTGAAGGGGTGATTCTTTGACACATTTTGAGAAAAAAACTTCCTATAAAAGTATGTCCTGAAAGTGTCAACTTTCAAGATATAAATGAGATTATTAGATACAATTAAAAAAACTGCTTTTTTGATAATAACTGAGATAATATTCTAGACATTTTTAGAAAATTTGCTACATGTTCTCTATGCATCAGGACATAAATTTATGGAAAGTTTTTTTCTTGAAATGTGTCAAAGAATAACCCCTTCGAATATAAGCATGTCTTTAAGGAACACCCTGTAGATCAATGATAAGGCGTATGGAAAATATTCTCATAAATTATTTCTTTTATCTCATTGAATATTGCGAATTTTGATTTGTATTTCGAACACTCCTAGTCACTCTGTTATTACGAAAATGAGATTATTCTCTTCTTTAGACGGTACAAGGAGCTGTTTCAGGAAGAAACCCACCCAATACAAAAAAAATAAATAGCAGAACCAAAACTTCATACTTGCATTACCAGACTGTCTCGAGTGTACTTTCGCTGCAGACTATCACCTTTTAAACCTTCTTTTATTCATTGTCAGTTCTTATTCGTTCATCTCTCTTATCGTTTTGTGGTCTGGAAAATTGCTTTTCCACTCAATCAGGAAGCAATCATCGGTTTTTCCACGTTTTATCAGCTCGTAACTGAAACATGTGACCTTACCGATCTCGTGGAAATCACTTAGTGGATGACATACTAACGTGATATTAACGAGTTGTCGCATTGAAAATATCAGAAGAAACTGGGAAGTATGTACAAAAGAAGAAAAAAACAGTTTCTTGTTTGTCAGAG
Source organism: Plagiodera versicolora (assembly GCA_037013635.1). Classification (NCBI taxonomy): domain Eukaryota; kingdom Metazoa; phylum Arthropoda; class Insecta; order Coleoptera; family Chrysomelidae; genus Plagiodera; species Plagiodera versicolora. Next base: position 743,403 of record CM072990.1, read on the forward strand.
ATTTTACGCTGCATCTGCTGCACTGACTTGACAGTTAATAGGTCGACATTATTTTAGGTTAAAATTGAAACAAACTACACATGTTCGACATAAAAAATTCCAACAAATCCGCCAACTTTTCTGACTAGTTATCAACGAGTTTGAAATGCACTAGAACGCCCAAATATTTGTCATAAGAATCAGTGACTTTAAAAAATCAGAAACCATAAGAAACTATCAAGAATTTTTTGTAGGAACCATATTTGTGTTCCAAAGATATTATTATCACGAAATAATGAATGCTTAACAGAACGAGAACTTTCGATTATTGATATCCAAAGTCAATACTAGTAGTAACGCAGATGGCGGCTCATTTTGTCTGTCGCACGACAATTCGAAACCTCTTCCTTCTAATGATTCTCAGTACTGAGTTATTTTGAATGGAGGACTTTTTCTTATGGTTCAATTAAGTAAAGTCACCAATGAACCAATAGAAGATCTCTATGCACAGCACTGATGACAAGTCTATTAGTTCCACTCGATTCCTCTCCATGAACCAGCTGAGTTATATTGGAATTTCCTTTAATGAGCGTGAAAATTGAATTCTCTACCGTCGTCCTCCTGGAAAATTGTGAATAACGAAACTAACTAACCGAACTCTATTTATTGCCATACTGAATCCACGGAAAAGAAGCACTTTATTATTTCTTCCCTGAGGTTTCCTTGGCAGCAACTCTTTTATTATCTCGAGGAATCGATCTATATTCCTCTCGGATGGGACACGGTGTGTCAAATTTCAAATGCACCGGAAATATAGCTAGGAATGTCTAGAGCTCTCTCGAGACTGTTACTGTTCAGCTGTCACTTGTCCAATATTGGTTCACGCGTATTTTTTTCTCAGAAAACTTGAAAACTACATAGTTTTTTCTGATGTTATGGTTGAGGTGAATAGGGGTGATAGGGGTGAATAAAATTCTGAAAAAATTTACATTATGAACAGTTCATCCAAAATAAAGTAAATTGCTTAACATATCCGTCGAAATTATTCAATTATAATCTATTGATTGAAGAAAGGCAGTTGTGACAGATTTTGCAAACATTGCTGCCAAATGAAAAATATCTGTAGTCTATGCATTCAAGAAAGATTCATTTCTCAGTGGCTCAAGTGCAAAATGAAAAGTTACTTAAACATCAATAATTATGGCAAAAAGTTTGTTAATTCTACCCGAAACTTTTACGAATATGGTTACCAACAGTCAATAGTTTACGATGATGAACTTAACATAATTTTCTGTTTCGGAGTATCTTTGAAAAATTTTTGACACTTTGTTGTATGTGGTACAATTTTCTCACGTGTTCTCATAGCGTGTTGAATATTCGCTTGGTGAAAATATTGTGATCCATGATCCGATTATGGCTGTTTTTTATTCATTCGAATGCGACAGACCGTTTGGAAATCCATTAGGAGCTCGAAAAACCTCTACCGCATTAATTCGATGATAAAATCTTCTCGTTAGTTTTGAGCAATGTGGTAACTCGTATCCGTAGTAATATCTTTCAGCGAAAACTGAAACAGCTAGCTAAATAACGATTTTACTAATAGCATAGAGAGCTTTTAGTCAGATGAGTTTTTTAATATAAACTAGTTAGCGTGTACATCGTAAAGAGACATTCTGTCTGCTAGAAAATCGTTGAATATTTCAATTCGAATTATAAACGTAATATAATTAGTCTATTTATTTCAATTAGATTGTTACGTCACATCAACAGAGGGTGCGATGTTGCAAGATCATCAATTAATCGATTGATTCGAGAAAAATGATTCCAAAGTGAAAGAAATAGACTACCCTGATAGATAAACATAAATTCTCCTCAAAAAAACAAATTTTAAATGATTGTGGATTAAATAAATGAAAATAAAGCATAAGCATAGATCAGCTGAACGTCTAAAAATATCAAATACGTTTGGCAACATCGTGAAGTGTTCTCAACTATGTAATACAGGAAATTCAATAATGAAATATTCACCAAATTTGACGTCAGTGTCAGATTGAAATAATTGGTTTATAAAAACTGTTTGATATTCTTTCTGCATTCGATTTACATACATGGAATCTAAATGAAACATAAATACAGGCTGATAATTATTCAATTGGCGACAACTCAAGAATTAATCTTTCATGTTGCCAACATGATGACATGTTAGTGACAGATGACACTAAACATAAATTTTTTGTTTCGTTATTGGTGCTTCACCCTATGGGGAAATCTTATACTGTACTCCACTGATTCTAGCGCTTCATAAAAAGCAATTAATGGTGGTTGGCAAGTTAGAACTCCGTCTGATGATGTCGAGATGAACCTACTGTGCAAGAAGATATCTTGAACTTGATTAAGACAGGACCGTACTCGAAAATTCATTGTGCGTTCATGAAAATGAAAAGAAAATAACTGAACAGAAATTATTTGATTGATGTTTGGTTTCGAATTCAGTGGTGTGAAATATCAAATATTTTTGGTATGAGAAGAATTGAAGGAAATTTATGAATATAAATAAAAATAAATATAAATATAAATGAATGAACTGATGAATATTTTAAAGATATATTTCAAACTTCAACAAAATGAATGGAATGAAATGATGATCAGAAGTATGAACACATATAGATACCCATAATTAAAAAAAATGTACCAATTCAATCAGAGATTTTTTGACAATGAATTATATTTTATGATTACTTTCCTGAAAAATGGGTTCAAATAACAGAAATTTCTCCAATCTATACCCAAAATTGTGATCTATACCAGAAAATATCAACCACAAGAAATAATTTCAGAATAGAATGAATCAATAAAAGAGGAAATAAAATAGAAGTTGCTCTTAGTTCATGTTTGAATTCCTAATTTATTTTAATTCTCCTTCAAACACAATTGTGAAAACTATAATCGAATATTTTTTGTTTGATGAAAACTATGTGGGAAATCATTCAACAAAGATCAATGCTGAATTGAGAAAAGCAATATATAGTGTTTGAAATTCCATTCGTTAATTATTTTGTACTAAAGAAATATTTGATTAAATTTTTTTCTAACGCATTGCTTACACTATCATATCGATACGTGTTTTCGTGGGCAGTGATCACGTGTACAGGTCTGGAAAAGCACTCAACTAACCGCGAGTCACGAAAGAACTGCCGTGAGCGGGGTTCGGATCTCTGGGAAGGGGTTGGAAGTAGGAGAACGTCGATCTCGCGCACTAAATACCCGAAACTACCCCTCTGAACCGAAATTTCGATCTCCCCAACGGAACGGTCCACATGGAAATATGCCACCCCTTCCATAAGGTACATTCGAATGCTGGAGGATGATATCTCTTCTTCATTGAGGTCGAATACAGAATTTATACAGTATTGGACAAATTTATATCTTGGGTATTGATAGAACTTTATAAGGGTGACAAGGAAAGCAGTATTACAACACCACATGATTGAGAGAGAGAGGAAAAACTATTTTCTTCGACTTCAGTCAAGTGACTACGACACATCCAAACACAGAATTTATTGATAACCCTTCTTCTTCCCATTCTTTCTCGAGCAGGCTATTTTTTGAGAATATCAAAGTTTGTTCAAAGTTTTTCTTTATAAATGAATTATCAGATGCGTAGGTACGAGCATTATGTTCAGTTAATTCAATTAGTTATTACTGGTAGTCAGAATGATGATAAGTGGTCGAAAATTTATTAGAAATGAAAAACAATCCATGAAGAAAACGAATTCAGATCTCTTATCAATCTAACAACATATAACAACATCATAGGTATTATTTTGAAATGAAAAAGTGGTCGAGGTACGTTCATACATCAATATGTCTTCCTCAAGGCCAAGACATCTTCATCTACAACTCTTGAACTCCATTCAATGACCAAGGAATCATGGATTCTTCATTTCCAAGCCGTGAATTCTTCCAGAATAGGCATATCATTCCTTTTTCTTCCTGACTCGATTCTCAAACATGTTCATCATTGGAATTATCAGACTCCAAATTGATTGTATTTTTCTACAAACCTCAATCTCGTACTTTACATAGGCTTTTGTTTCAACAAAAGCTCATTTCATCTGCATGAGCATCCTTTTAGAAATCAGAATCATTCAGAGGTTTTGTTTTAGACAGATCTTCAAAATGAATCTCTCATTTGGGCAAATAGACTCCTTGATACTTCCCTTTGAAGATCTCCACCAGAAACACAATAAAAGCAATGACATATCCAGCTGAAAGCAACAAAAAAATGCTCTGCAGAACCTCAAGATCAATAATTCCTGTTTCGAATCCAAAACTAGCCTTTACTATCTCATTCGACATATACTCTTTCCTATACAACATCGACATCTTGAAAGACACCTGAAAAGGCGAGTTCCTCGGGATCATATAAGCAAGGATACCCGGAAGAACAGTCTCCTCCATGATATAATACACAGGCTGGGTTTCATCCAAGCGGAGGTATTCTTTAGCAGCCGACCTCCTCATGACGTAGGCTACATCAATCGTCCTGTTCCTCAACATCGCGTCCAGCAGCTTCGGATCAACCTCTGTCAGCTGCTCCCAGTGTCCATATTCGCGTCTTATGGCATCCACGCAATTCTTGTTGCCGTAGATTCTTAGCCCAGTGGCTTTGAGCTCAGCGAAAGTATCAATTTCGGTTTCGTAGGCTGGATTGAAGATGATGTTCCAAAGTGTCAGGAGGAAAATGGTGTTGAACACCACACTGAAGCTGATCCAAGCGAGCAGAAGGAGTTGTATGAGAGTTGGCTGCCTCGTGAGCTTCAAGGAAATGGAGGAGCTCAACAAGATTTGCCAACACAGCAGAATACAGTCCACGAGGTTTGTTTTGAGCCCATGGAAAAATGAGAGAGCTCTGATTGCAAGAGCAAATATGACCAAGAGCACGAGAACGAATGTGAAAGTGCCACTTTTTGCAATTTGGATGACAGTTTCAAGCACTGGTAGCTGCTTGGACATTGGCAGAAGAGCTACTATCTCCTCTCGTGCGATGTAAATGAAATCGCACCCCATTTTGTCCAGTGTAAGGCTATGATTGTACACAAACCGACTTGACCCAACGATATCTATGCTATTATTGAACAAGCCATCCATAATGTCACCACGACTTCCGTCTATGTAGGCTGGCTTGGCCCTCAGGCGTTCACTGATGTCTTTCAATGTGGAATAATCGATACCCACCCAATTACCATGCACTTTGGACAGTGTAGGGGGGTATTCGTAGAAGCCAATTCTAAGAGGATATCCGCGCAGATTGGCCATGTAGGTAGAAGGAAACCTGCATGTCTCACACTCGACCAGGTCCTCTAGTCTTCGTAGAAAAGGGTCGTGTGATAATACCCTCAAGGGCTGCCCCAGTGTAACAAGCACGACTGGATACACGCGTTTCTCCCACAAATAATCGAAAAATCCTGTAACTACAGCGTCTAGAGTTGTTGGGGAGCATATGAATACATGTGAAGGCTTGTTTCTTTGCCAACTGGGCGAGGTCTGGAGGTGCTCAAAGAACGGAATGAGCTCCTCGAGAGTATCCAGGAAATAAAACTGTCCTGGATTCGTAACCTCACGTGTACGAAAGTTGCTTCGCATGATCACTACTGGACAGGTACTCACTTTAATAAATAAATCGGCAGTTCTGAACGCTGTTTCAGAGTTCCATTTGATGAATATGTTACAGGTGTTGTACTTCAGCCCACTCTTCTGTGTTTGTAGCTGCAAGTACTGGCGTAGTTTTGGTTCTAAAGGATCGGATTCGTTGAGAGAATGAAGTGATAAGCAGATCGGGAGCCACAGCAAATGTGCCCACAACATTATCTAATTGTAGTTTGTATTCAAATGGTATCATGGACAGATATTCGTGTAGATATTTCACTAGCTTGAAGTTTGGTAAATGGGTTGTTAGGAATGTGACAGGGTAGGCTTTTGAGGGAAGAAATTGTGATTCAGCTTCAAAGTCGAAGTGAAATTAATAAAACTGAAAGTATTTTTTGAAGATTTGAAATACGTCGAAATGATTGTCTCAACATAAAAATAATGGAATATTTTATTTTTTCCTTGAAGGTAGGTATCTAGTCTAGAGAAACGAATGAGCTCATTTCATTTGGTTACTTATTCAATCGATAATTTGTTCACCTTGATGAAGGAACGTACCAAAATTTATCAGGAACGATCAAAGCAATTTTGGAGATTATCTTTTTGAAAAAATGCAATTTGAAGGCAAATTCTCCCAATTCTTTATTTCGATTCAGTTGTTGATATTTTCAGAATAATCGACGCTATAACTTTTTTTCTAAAGGGAATGTCGTCACCAAATATTGAGAGGTGATTCGTGACATTACAAGACGTTGGAAAGTGTAAGAAATTCACTTTTTGAAAATTCTTGACTCTTCTAATACCAGTTTTTCTGTTGAAGCATTTCTAATTCAATGAATACGAGTTTCTTTTCTTATTGAGTACATCCCTGTACATTCTCTCAATAAATTTTATAAATCGCTATACACGATAAATGCATTAGACTAACATGAATCGTCCTAACAAATATTTCAATTCTTCAGTACAAAATGTGCGTACAATATTTCATGAAATGAATTCATCATTCATCAAAACTCGTACACAAAACAATACATTCAATTTTTTGAGAACTACTACTGAGTAAATAACCAGACAATTCAATACGACTTGACAACACTGTATACATCCAATTCCATGCGAATCAATTGACTTATACACCAAGCTTCAGTCATTACACCAATTTGAATAAACCACCCTGTCTATTTCCGTTTCCTTGCTTTCGGCCAGCCATTCGAAAGGATCCATTTTTCGATAGAAGGGTAATATCTGAGCACCAATAACGCTGCTACTATATTCGTCGTACATATTCGATCGCACGTCTTAAAGGGCCTTATTGGATATTTGCTCTCGAGAAATAGTTCGTATTTGCCTTTGACGGATACACATTCTGAAGTGAGCAGTTATTAGGAATTGAAATCCGTATTCTAGATCCGAAGTTTAGTACAAGCAGATGGAAATATATCTGTTCAGCCTTTCGTAGACATTCTTTCTGAAACCTTAATCGACAAAGAAAAAAAACACCTCTCATTTTTGATAATGGATTTTTGGGAGCAGCTGACTTGTTAATAATTTTTTCTCACCTCCACTGAGTCAAGTATCTCGTCAGTTCGTTTTTCACACGTTACTTACTATGTCACTTGTCAGATTATTTAAATGAACTGTCATTTTCTTGATGTAAGTCAAAGTTGTTTCTCTTTATTGATACGCCTTGTATATTTTCGATATTTGGAAAAAATGCTTTGCACTTCTTTCGAACATTTAGTTTAGACCCCGCCTAACAGCATACTGAGAGGATATTTCGAACTATTTGGGTCGGAAAGCGATCAGATCGACCCTTTGTGGTGAATTAGACTCATCAATTCCCAATTATGCAGCCTATTCAGAATTATTCACCGTATAGACAAATCGTTATCACTAAATCAACCATCACATTAAATTAGTTAATTCTGATTCTCATTCTAGATTTGATCATCATCGAACTCTCTTAGACTGGGAGATAAATCCATTTTGGAAATAGGAAAATCAATTTGTTTATGAGTGGTACGAGAACGCATTGAAGACGAACCGTCTACCGATCAGGGACCTGAAATTGACATAAAATGGACGTCCACTGGATGTCGTGTCGTCTGTTGTTGCTTCTTTTCTGAATAGTCAATGAAAGGAAAACAAATGAGGAATATAATTACAGGGTGAAAGACATAACGATCGAGGAATTCCACAACAGTAATGCAATTTTCATGAGTATGATAATTACCCCTGTTTGTCCTACGAGCCCGATCAATTTACAACAGGATTCTCCGTAATATGTGATGTTATGTCAGTTGTGGTATCCGTACATTAATTTCGCAAATTCATTCATGAATATTTATACAAGCTGTCGGAGGATTTTAGTCTACTCCTTCTTGCTCAAAGGACGTCAGGCCAGGACATTTCCGATTTGGAATTATATTCGTGTCTGGAGTTCAGATTTCTACAACACTATTACAATTTCATTAATTCCGTCAACATATTCTTCATCGTTCTTGATATGATTCTAAATATAGAGAACTGCAATTTCAGTGTGTCTCTCAAAGTCACGATAAACCCTACTTTATTAACTCTATGACATGTGAAAACTTCCTGATTCGCTGGTTCACTTCCCAAATTATCGGAAATTGGCAAAGTTCGAAGCTGCCTTCAGTATTACAAGATTCCGTTTCTCTATCTCCTCGAGCGAGTGTCTGATTGAAATTAGCTTGGTGTCGATCAATCCGAGAGCGAAATAAATAATATTGCCATGGTCATGTTGAATCTTCAATCTGAAATTGAGCCAGTCCAATATTTCTCAAAATTTGTCAAGACAACAGTTTCGACTGAGGTGTCTACATGATGGTGAAACCACTCTTCAATTGTTTGTGGGTCCAAAGTGTCGATAAGAATTTCATGGAACTCATCCTAGACGGATACTTATCGAATCGTCGTGAGATGGCGACACAATCGTGTTCGGTAACATTGTTTTCTTCCACGTCAGTCAGAACTGGCGGGAAATCCAAACTTCTCTAGTTCATTTACCTACTTTAGAATTTGTAGTCGTTTAGTTTTTGCTGCGTGGTGTTTTTTAGTTGAAATGAAGTTTCGTATAGTTTATGGACAAGCAGAAACCGTCTCTCGTTATCTTTATGGAATTCCGAAGGTAATTTGTTAGTTTTCGGAGTTGGAATCAATAATTTACTTTTTCATTACTCACATAGGACGAAACCGTTCGGAAACAATGGATTCTCGCATTGGGAAAATATTTACAAGTATTTTGAAAACATCTTCTATTCAATTTTCCGACTGTATGTATATTCAGGAATGAATTAAAGAGAATATTTTCACGAGAATTTGTCATTTCTTAATCTGATTGACAAATAAACTGACGAGCATTAGAAGTCAGGGTGATAAATTTTCCTAGTAACCAATCTGGCATAGTATAGTACCCAGGCTGGATATAGTGTATTTTCACTTCCCTGAGGTCTTGAAGTAGTTTCAAACAACCCCAGACAAGTTTCTGGACAACTCAAATGGAGCTGATTCTCTTGAGATTCACAGTGAGTTGACATAACTGCGAATCACTGTGCTGACGTTCAACAGACTGTCAAGAATACAGGAACGATTCAATGTCATTCTATCATTCGACCATATTTCAAAATAATGTGTTGAACAATTCTGGTAAAGTATGGACTTCTCAACAAATACCTACAAAAATGGTTCTAGACAACAGTTGTACAAACAAACCGACTCCTCGTATATCTCTCTGCAACGATAAAAGTAAGGTAAATCACGAACAAATACACACTGGTCGTTGATTAACTGATACCCCAACCTTCTAGCTTTCCGGTTCTTCCAAAATGAAATTCGAATGCTTCGATTGTGAGGTATTCAAGAGGAAAATCAAAGAAAATGAACAGACCGTTTCATCAAGAGATGTTCTCATTGAAATGTTGCAGAGCGAGATCCAAAAAATTCAAAATTTATACAAGAACTCCATTGATGATTACGAAAAGCTCCGTTTCATTCACTGTTCCACTGTGCACGATTTCAGTAGTCTGAAGGAAATTTATAGAAAGGTCAGGCTTCCAGATGAAGCAGTTGGTATAGACGATAATCATAACGCTAATCCAAATGGTCATCGAATGTCTATTAAAATTGAGTATCTGTTGGTAGATAGAAGCAGAGAACAGGCGATTATTGGATGAAAAGGCATCCTTGTCGACCCAACTGAGCGCCCTTGAATCCCTCCAGAAACAACTCAAACTATACCCGAAGGAGTTCAGTGCCATTCCAGCTAAATATTCCTGGAATAATGTATATTCATTTCAGGTCTCAGAAATGGGCAGAGCAACGCTTCGAAAGATTTTGCTTTCATCGAGAACATCATGCAAACTCAGAATCAGTCACTCAAGCTATTACTATCGAATTTTTTGGAGGATTTGAAAGGTTCCAAGTCTGAAGGACACGCAGATAAGTCTTGTCTGGCTATTTGTACAGTTGTGGAAACGGAAGATCCAGTTGTTGAAACGAATATTCAAAAGGAAGTCGAGGCTTTGCGGTTAGAAAATCAAAAAATTCGTGAGAATTTGAACGCCAAACAAGAACACCTATCCAAGTGTTTGGAAGTTTTAGAGAAAAATCACCTTGACATCGGGAACTTATCAACACACATAGAGAATATATGTTGTGAAAGAGATAAATGTATAAAATCACTGACGGATAAAGATGAAGAAATCGCCAAACTCAAAGGGGAGTTACTGAAAACGTCACCCGAAATAGACAACCTGCGAGTTGAGAAAGAAAGATATCGCCAAGAAAATTCCAAGCTCAGGCAGGTATTAGATACCTACAGATCAGAAAATGAGAAGAAGAATTCTATCATCGAAAATCATGAAGACGATAAAGAGCAACTCCACAATGAGTTGGGGAAGTATAAAAGACTCTCAGAACAACTTCAAGGCAGTACCAAAGACAATGCTTTGTACTTGGAACAGTTGAGTAACGATAACAAAGCATATAAAAAAGAAATTGAGGAACTCAAAATCAAAATACAAGAATTATCATCGGCGATAAATGAGAGGAAAGTTCCCTGCAGTTCATTGTTGAATGAGAAAAATGGCCTGTCTGAAAACGAAAAGAAAGCTGGAGATTCTGATTTGCAAAGCCTCCAGGAGAAGAATAAACAACTAGTTGAAGAACTGGAGACAGTGCGAGAGCATTACAAAAAATGCTACCCCGAAAAAGAAGCGCGCCAAATCGAGCTCACCAACAAAAATCTTCTTGAAACTCTAGATTTACTGACTGCAGAAAACGAAAGTAATATCAAAGCCAAGAATGAATTGAACGAGGAAGTGAAACGATTGAGAAACACCATGCAGGAATGCGAGGAAAAAGCTGCCAGCTTCGAGAAAGAAATTGCGAATTATAAGAGCCTTCAAACAACTGAAATCAACAATGATGCTGCGAAAAAAATGAACCATTGCCACTGTTCTTGTTCATGCAGCCAACTCGCTGGAGAGGACCACCAAAATACAAACCCAGAAGACATTTCTTCTTTGAAACACGACCTAGAGCAAGCGAACCTCGAAATAACCGAATACGAGGAAGAAAACAAGTGCCTACGACAGAAATTAGACACTGCCCAGAACATGATAACTGAAGCTGAGGAGGAGATAGCGAAGCTAAGGCAATGCTACAAGGAATGTGAAGACCGACAGAACAAAATGAGGCAGGAGTTTTCTGAGTTAGCTACAGAGAAAGATGGAACCATCAAACGGCTCAAAAACGACATCGAGAGACTCGCCAGACAGAAATCCGAACAGGCAGAGAAGGACAAGATGACTGCAGATTTGCAGGCAGAGACATTGAGGTTGAAGAAAGAAAACGAGATGCTGCGCCAACAACTTGTTGAACTAGAAAACGAGCTGTCAGTAGCTTCAACTCAGACTGAGGAGAGAGCTCATGAATTGGAGAAGAGGATAGAAATGCTGGAGAAACAGGATGAGGAGAAACAGAAGCGTCTGGAGAATTGCTGTCATGAAATGGACAAGATCCAGGTATCCTTGAACACCGAGGAGCACCAAAAAGAGCAAATCGACAACGATATCCTCACTCTGAAGAACATCAACATTGCTCAAGCCAAAGAAATTGACAGTTTGAAGGACTCCATCGAGCACTACAAATCCCTGGTTGACAGGTGCGACTGCATGGACCTAGAGTCGGACTGCAGAATCGAAAAGCTAGAGAAACTCAATGAGCAACTGACTGACAGGATAAGAAACCTAGAAGGACAACTGTGTGATAAGCAATGCGTGATAAACAAACTGGAGGAATGCCTCGATAGCAGCAACAAGATTCTAGCTGACTGTGAAGATGAGTTGAAGTTCATTCACCAGGAAAACGAGAGGCTCAAGAATGATTTGGAGGTGCTGAGGAACAATTTGACAGACCAAGCCAACAAATTTGACAAGAAAGCTTGGGCGGAGAAGATGATTGAAACCAAAAGGAAAAGCGAGGAGCTAGAGAAGGAAAATGTGCGGTTGCTTAGCAAGAACAATGACCAGAAAGTTATTGACGACAAGATCACACGATTGCAAGAAGAGTACAATAAATTATTACAAGAAAGTAAAGCCAAAGATATTGAACTGGAGAAACTAACGAAACAGTTGCAAGAGTACTTCCTGCAACCCAGTACGAATCAGGAAGACTCTTTGAAACTGAAGAGTGCACCAAGAAAGATCAACCCAGCTGAGCCTCCTGTAGATTCCAAGGATGAGGTGCTCAAGTGTTTGCAGTGTAAAAACAATGAACTCATAGAAGAAGTGGGAGATTTGAAAAAGTTCGTTGACAAAGTGGTTTCTGACAACAACAGCATGAAACAAGCTATAACCAGTCTACTGAACACCGTGATGAACAAGATCAAAATCCTCAGTGGGGAAGACCTCGAGATCCCCTTTACAGCAAACGACAACGCAGAAGAAGCTGTGTTGTCTCACCCACAGAACAAGGAAGATGCAAGCAAGAAGAACGGAGCTGAGATCTTGACAACCTCCAAATGTAATTGCATGGAAATTATCAAATCAAAGTATGACGTGATGAAGCCTACTTCCATGGGAACTTGTGAGCCTTGTGGAGGGGCTTGCAACAGAATAATGGAGGAAAAGAATAACGAGATCATCAAAGATGCTGAGGAGGTTGAACAGTATGGGCAACCAACTAGTGGAAAGAACGTTCCTTCATACAGTTCGTGCTGTGAAGATGCTCTCAAAACATGTTGTAAACGACCTTGAGGATCATACAAAACTGTATTGTAATCATAACATCGTATAAAGTAATAGACAGTGTCTCATTTCCTTTCTGTTTTTCTCAATTGGAACTCTATATCAGTTAGGTATGTATTGTTCAGTCACATGAATGCTAGTCCATCGGTTTCATATTGATTGAAGTATTCAAATTTCATTAGGTTTCATGTATTGATATTTACATTTTTATAGCCCTAATCATTATTGAATTGTGTGTAAACAGAAAGCAGGTTCGTACTCCTCAAAACTGAAATTATTAATCGTACAGTGTGTCCATGTATAAAGAAAAATTATTATCATTACTAGAAATCCAAAAGTTATTTTTGAAGCTGTGAAATAATCTGATCTGATTTTTATCAATGATGTTCAAATGACTATTCCTTTGTACCATTTAGTCATTGTATTATACGTTATACAGGGTGTTTCGTTAATATGGTGAAACGATGAAACTGAGAGTGGACATTTGATATTTTGGTCTTCTATATTCTCAGTTTATTTTTTTATCATATTAATGAAATACCATGTATATCACTATTCAACTTCGCTATACGTAAGGGCAGTAGGAAAAGTATAGTGTCTAACTCACTCGGGAGACCAGCGATATAGCATAGTTGATATGGCGAATACGATATTTCCAATAGACTGAATCTGAATGACTATTTTCCTTAAATAAATAGACTATACATACTGTATATCCAATTTCCGATTAATTCAAACGATTTATTCTGAAGGCATACTCAATCAACTCTGTTTATTCTGACAAATAATCTATTATGAATAATACAATTTCCTGCCATTAGTGAACTTGGCAAACAGAAACATCATATTGGGCATTGAAGAGGCCATTTACTTCCCATTCATGCGTCAACATGTTCATGAAGCCAGCCAAAAGCTTGCAGCTCCTCTTCCTCCTCTGCCAAATCTTCGGCATAGCTTCTCCCCAGCCCACCAAAAAAATCTACAAGTTCTATGTAATCGTACTGATGATGCTACAGATAGCTGGCTTGCTTAATTTAACGTTCGCAAAAATGGTCGACCCTGTCTTTGAGGGTTTCGCGTTCTTGGTGAAGTTTTTCGACCAAGCAGCCATGGTGTTCCTCACCATCAGCTGCACTCTGACACCTATTTCCACCATTTTCTTGAAGCCGCAGCAAGCGAAGAAGCTTTTCGATGTCGTCATTGGTAGTGGCAGAGGTCGTTTGGTCAAGGAAGAAACGAGCAGAGGCTTTTGGGCGATATTTCTCTTCGTCAACGTGCTCAGCCTCTCCATTGTAGCTACAGACTCGTTCATTTGGGTGAGCTCTTTGGGAATGGTGTTCTACAAGTACTACCTGCCACGCAATGTGGAGTACTGCATTCAAGGCTTGATTCTGGTGGTTTATTTGTGGACTGTGACGGAGATTACTCGTAGATTCAGCATGTTGAACGAGTCCATTGGAGGGATAAGGGCGAGTAAATATTACCCACACAAGAATAAGAACCTGGGGCAAGGTACCCTTCCAATATTGGTTCCAGAGCAAACTTATATACTGAGGAAATTGAAGGAGGTTACGAAATTGCATAATTTTCTTTGTGACAATGTTTGCCTGATAAACGAGTTGTTTGGGAAATTCATGCTGGCGTATATTTTGTTCAGCATTTTCATTGTGACGCAATATTTGATGATACTGATTATTTATACTGTATTTGGTGATACAGTTGATGGGGTTCAATTTGGTATGGGTCTGCAGGTTATTAGTGGATGCTGGATTATTGAAAATATTGTGAGTATACAATGTATCGAAAAACTGATAATTCAATCTGCAACATACTGCTTTATTTGATATAGATGAAGAAGAAGGAGAAGAATAATACTCTTCATTTCCTAAGGACAATAATTGTATTGTATCGGAAAAGTCAAAATTTTTAAATATACTTTGACACCAGAAAATTATCATTGTACTTATGATATATTCAGATCTTACATTGATTTGTCCCGTGAAAATCCGAAAAACCTTCCGAAATACGTTCATATATACTGAGTTTTAGTAAAATTGCGGATTTTGATTGGAAATTTTTGTGGTACTAACGTGTTTTGGCCCAAAAACACGAATTTGATGATAATATCATCTTGGGGAACTTTTCGAGATATTCCACTTCGAAGTTGAACTTTCACCAAAGAATAAAAATAAAGTTGACAGTTGACAGTTGACAGAAAGACGTGTTCCTCGAAATGAAAATAAACCTGTTTTCGATCTGTTTCATTTTCGGAGCAGCACATCCTCTACTTCAACAGGACCATTGATGGATCCATAAACTCCTGTTCTGAACGAATTCATAACTTATTGATTTACTTCCGCCAGTGTCCTTGTTTCAGATCAAGATTTTTGCCTTGGCGTACGCTGGCGACCGTATTGCAAAAGAGGCAAATCTCACAGTAACGATTTGCTACAAGTTACTCAACGACATGGATTCACAATTCGACTCGAGGCAGCTCAGGGAAGAGCTGGATTATCTGAAAGACCAAATCACGCACAGACAACCTCAATTAACTGCTTCTGGATTTTTCGTCGTGGATTTCACCATGATAGGTTTTATTATATCTAGCATCACTTCGTATATTATTGTTTCCCTGCAATTCAGGAAAAATTGAAGAACGATCGGGTCGAAAACTTCAACTTCTGGAACTGATTTCTAACAGGGAAGCATCAGTCAGTTGCTAGTTCAGTTTTATTTATTCATTTGTTTTTTTTTTGCTTTATCACAAGAAATTCACTCGATGGAGACTCTAATTGAATTAAAGAAACTGAAGCTTCAGAATGTTCTGCCCGTGGTAGTTTTTTTTTAGTGTTATAACCTCTTGAATTTCAGGATTCGTCTTCATTAACATTCCTCATCCGTCAGTGCTCCCAATCAGATCGTGTCGTTTCGAAATGTCACAAAAATTATCCAAATTAGTATATTGAAGTATCAGTGGATAAAATGGTTTCTAAAACACGCGCGAATTAATGAATAAATAAAGCAAGTGTTTCAAAGACCAGATCCACGAATACTTTTTTTTATTTATTAGTTATTTTTTTATTGGTGCCCCATTTTACGTTTGAATAAAGTTTTGAATTTGTCAGTAATATTTTATTTTACGTTTACAAGGTACTCCTGTCAGATCAATATTCAAAAATTTATCATTTAGACTTCACGTTTCTTCGTTGATGTTGCCATGGCAAATTTAAAGAACGCGCGTTATTCAAAGTTCGATTTAAACACGCTGAGGCGTGCTTCAAATGGGTAAAATGGGGCACCAATGAAAAAATATATATATTCATGAGGGAAATACTAAAAAAATAATGATGATCCATTATATGATCCCATAGGGTGAATCAAAAATGTGTGTAAGTATGCCTATGCTCAATATTATCAAAGAACAAATATTTTCAATGATTTCTCTGTTGACCTTGCTTTATGGACGTCCCTGAAAATCCTATTTGGTAGATTAAACCATTCGTGTGGAATTTTTTCGCGTTCCCATTTTCACCTAAGCGATGAACGGAAGTAAGATTAATGATGTAAGGCATCTCAACACATCATTCATCACGACTAGTCGAGAATTTTCTCTTCTCGTTGATGACTCACAGACTCGTCACAAAATATCCTTGCAAGATAACGAAAAGGATATGTGTTGGGAGTTTTATGATAGGTATATGTTCATTACGAATGAATTGTTTCGTCTATCTTTCTTTCTCATGTTTCATGTTCCATGTCAAATTTCACTCTGTTTTGTCAATTCCGCCCCTGTCCCATTATTTCTTGGTGAAAACATCTGAAAACACTATCCTACCTGGGAAATCAGCTATAATGCTGGTGTACAGGAGAAAGGAGCTTAATTTTTCCATTATCCCGTGTTTTGCATTGTAAACCAGCGACAGAACAGAAGGAGGGGAACTTTTGATTATCGCTCGTCATAAAGCACTTTAACTAATAAGCTAAATTCGACGTTATTACGCCCGGGAATATCTAGTGAAATTCGGTACAGAAATATTAGCAACGTTTGGTTATTATTCACTGTACGGGATGGTCCACGACCATTTTAGGGTATATACCCCATCAAATTAAAACGAGGCACATCGAAATCGACGTAATTGCGAAAATGCGTTACCCGAGAGAACGGAGACTATTCAGTATTCATCAAGAAACCCTTGACGGGAGAGACAAAGCGTTTTCGTCAATGGTCTCATCAAAATGCAATCAGATTGTCAACGGGTGGTGAATGGGTCACTCCCAAAACATTAGTTGTACTTCAAAGTCAATTAAAATCAAATATCTTTCATCACGAAACCATTTCATGATTATTTCAGTCGATGTTATATAGTTTAATATCTGCATCCAATCACAACTTATAATTTCAGAAACAAGTGAACAATGTTATGGCCGTTTTTGACAGTTGAAGTTGTTAACCTCAATTATTAATTAGTGTAGCAGGTGTTGTCAAATAAATCAGTTATCAGCACGATGTTATCAGTTTGAACTTTAGTCATTATTCAGTGGAACCCACAAATAACGTTACATTATTCACAATTCGAACGGATCGAATGAATAAATGACTGGTGAATCCGAAATTCAATCATCAAGGGAATGTGATTCAGGCACGGCAGTTATATTAAACAGTGAAATGATAATCATCTGCGTGGTATACACATGAATCAATATTTTGGTATGTATAAAAAACTGCGAATTTATGAGAGAGTATAACATAATTTTAATGACATGACGATAAGAGCTTTTATCACCTGTGTCCAAATTTCATTACATGTTCGTTTCATATAATTTCAATATATTTCATACAGTATAATATGACATGACAATAATAATTATCGACGAAAAAATGTGTGAGGTGTGTTTTCTATTATCTGATTCGTGAATTCTTATGATGAATAAAAGTGCTCATCAATCTTTTTCATTTTCGACTTTTCATTATATAGAACTTATAAGATTCCAAGTAGAAAGATCCATCACAAAAACGTTACTGAAAATGCCAGATTCTTATTGAAAAATGTCAATCATAACGTTCCAATTTAATCTCAGCCACATAGCAATTGGGATTCGGGACGATTCAAGATCTCGCATGTAGTTTATCCAAGAAATTCTTGAAATATTGACTATTTTTTGTACTTTGACATACTGGGTATGATGAAATCACTCTGGGAACTCAATTGGTTTATTTTCATATCGTTGAAATAAAGCCGTTTTTGGGGGGAAACACCACCTTTATTTTTCTTTGAAAATTTCGAAAAAACCACCTCCTGTGAAGCTTTTTTGGTCAAATTTTGAAGCACCCTGTATAACTGATACGCCTAATTTGCCTTCCTGCAAGGTACAATTTCTACACTTATCTTCGAGACGTGAAAAGATTATTTTAAGTAAATTCATGTCATCCAGTAAAGGAATCAAATGAGGAAGAAGAAGAAAGTTAAACACCTTACGAAAAAACTGACTCAAGGTGCTCATTAATGAAATTATCGCGAAGCAGACTCAGAAACGTACTCCTCAATTTTTTTTCTTGGAAATAATTTCCTCATGCCTCATCGAGTCGCACGAGACCTCATCAGCCCTGTATATATGCCCCCCGCATACAGACATTCAAAGCTTGACACATGGAAAGCAACAGGACATCGAACCTTACCCTCCGCATCACCCTAAGGGAGAAAGAAGAAGTCTTCATGGTGAGAGAAAAGGGACGAAGAAGGGATCGTGTGAACGGGCAGGCACCAGCACGAGCACTGACGGCAATTTCGGCGATCGGGAGTCGGGAAAATGCCGTTGAGGAAGTTGGAGAGGGTGGCATGGAAACGGGATGCTGACGGGGATTTGACTTCGCAGACGCGGTGGGAGAAGGAACGGCGTTCGAAATTTGTGGAATAGATTTGGGTCGAAGAAAATAAAACACTCGATCACTATGAAGAGGAGATATCATCCAATATAGTATCTAACAACGTGAAAATATTGTCTGAGAAGGAAGAGTCACATCTGAATGCAAAATTAGAACTTTTTTTCAGACCCTGTAACATATCTTACCCAGCAGCCTAACGAAAACCAAACCATCGACACTACATTCGTTCTTTTTATTTAATTTTTCTTAAAGAGTCCAGAAGATTAACTGCAGCAAAAAGCTCATTGTACTTCCTTTTCAGTAATTCACAGAGATGACTAGGTTCCAAGGTTTTTACATTGATTGAAAGTTGCGCATTTTCAAGTCTAACAATGAGCCGTTCAGAAAGTTTCGAAATTCCTATTAGTTCTGGAGAAACCACCATCAACTTTATTGTTTTATATGGCCCGTAGAAAAGAAATACCCGTATGACACGATATGATTCTGCGATATTTAAAACAAAAAAAAATGTTTTCATCAAAGACCGAACGGTTTGGTGTAGTGTGCGGTGAAATGATGACCCTGAGTATGGTAAAACAGGTTATGAGATAGACAATCAAGTTTCAGTTTTGTTCTATCTATCTAAAATATTTTCAGCGTTGCCGCTTCTATCGAAAAGTAGCATCAACTTTGTTATTTCAAATTGAACACCCTGTATTTTATTCAATTTTTCGTTTCTCTAATACTTTTCAATTATTTATATATGATACTTCCCTATACCTATCTCGAAAGGTTTTCGAGATATTCATTTATTTCCTTATTTTTCGTACAAAACATAGCTTTAATCAAATGTTTATTACTGCGGTATTTGGATTCGCAGAATGCTGAAATTTTGGGTG
Organism: Plagiodera versicolora; assembly: GCA_037013635.1. NCBI lineage: Eukaryota > Metazoa > Arthropoda > Insecta > Coleoptera > Chrysomelidae > Plagiodera > Plagiodera versicolora. Next base: position 763,064 of record CM072990.1, read on the forward strand.
TAGTTTACCAATGTCCTATGTATCAATTATGTCTGCAGAAATTTGTTCTCCATTGGTGGATACAAAAAGGGTGAAAAGTGCATTTTTTCGAATGGAATACCCTGTATATCATTCAATATTGTGAAAGACAATTGAAGTTTCTTCCAAATGATGTATTATATTTCTATACCTAAATAGTCAGGTTTTCGAAAAAAAACAATTCATGCATATGTATTAAAATCGGGCACCTTTTCACACTTTTTTGGGGAATTCTAATTAGTAACTCGCAATCTTAATACGGTTCTTTTGGCCTCTTGTATTTAGATGAATTTGTATATTTATAATTAGGACAATGCATGTGTGCATAAACTCGAATCCTTGAAATTTTTTCATGTTCTCAGACTACTTTCACATGTAAAATACAAAAGATGTTTAGATGTGGAAACGATTATAAGAATGTCACTTGCCACTGATTTCATAATCTGTTGTTTCAATATTCGTCAACTGTTTTATGTAGTAGTTCTTATCGATGCTGTAATTTATCAGAAGCTTCATTTTATTATTCTTTGTGTATTGCGAAGCGTGAATAAATAAACGAAACTGCAATCAAAAACCGTCATACTTTTTCTTCCATAATTTTATTAATATCAATACAAATCAAACATTCGAAAAAATATAAAACACTCAATGAACGGCAAACAAACATACTGTCTATCCACCGTTCAGATAGTAAAAAGCAACAACAATCCCGGCCACTTTGCGACTAAAACCAGTTTGAAAAGTACCCCTTTTTCGCCGGACTCTTCGGCGTATTGGGAGTCAAGGGCGGACTACTGCCCAAGGACAAACTCTCGCCCGTGTCTCCGCCTCCCGATACCTTGGGAGGCGGGTTTGATTTGAGCATGTTGTTGGTTTGTTGTTGTAGACTGGACTCGTAAACTCGAACATCCTCCATGGACATTTCTATCCATTCATCTATCCAAGCAAAGGCTTGTCTGTGGCCCAGCAGCAGGACTTCGCGGATGCACTAAGAAAAAAAACATATTTTGTGTTATCCTCAACGTTTATCCGCATAATTCATTCATTGAAATATGATTTCAAACCTCAAATACACTCACTGAATGAATAAACTCTTCCACTTTGGTCTGCAATCCGAAAACTTCAAAAGAAGAGTGTACAAGTTTATAAGAACACATTATAGGTTGGTAGTTAGATCTCCATCCATCAACTAAGGGACCTCTGTGCGTTTTTTTGGATTGGAAAAAGCGAGGGTCTTCTTCTTCTTTGTAATGCTTTGCAGAGACTTCATCGTAGGCTATATCTAGGTGATCAACAATTCTTTCTGCTAACTGTTCAGGAGTTAGACCAAGACACTGAGAAATATAAATGGATATTCAATTCTTGGATATAACTGATTTTTGATCAAAATGATATGAAATTGATTTCAAAGATCATGTTCACCCCTTACATTATCTGAACTGCCATTGTTATCCTCATATTTGGTCTCAATTGATATATTGAATCTGGGAATGAAGGAACACTGGAAATTGGTAATTTTAGTGTATATTACTTGACCATTTTCAATTTTTTACTCACTGTATATTCTGTGGTAGTGAATGGATAATAATTCCAAGCTTTCTCAGTAACATAAAATATCTTTGGTATGATTGATTGCACCCAATAAGGTAGACGACTGCAAAAATATCTGTTTTTAACAAAAAGAATGTTAGTTTTTGAAGACATTCACCAAAGTTGACCAGCGATTTAAAAGAAAATAAAACAATATCAATGTTCCTTTCACGTGGAGGTAATGTTAAATTAACGATTAAAGTAATACTCAATACAGCTTCAAGTAATATTTATACCAAAAATGTAACATTGTATCATTCACAAACCTCGAAAGGTGTATCCTTTTCTCTGTATATTGCCCCTTACCATGTTTCTCATCAAAACACTCTTTGTTTTCAACTACCTCAACTCCTTCTCCATCTCCTGATTGTTCTAAACTATGTCTAGCAATCATATAAAGTTGTCCAATTCTATACTGAAAATATAGTTTCCATGAAAGAAAAATCAATTGGTTTTGATTTTAGTGGACATCTTTACCTCTTCTACACTTAAGGGCATGCATATTCGATACTCTTTGGTAAGAACCATTTCACTATAATTCTGTAAACGAATAGCTCAATTTATATTCTCTATTTATTCAATTATTGGACTATAATATATATAATACTGTTTTTGAATGGAAGTGCTCTTGATTGATATTGACACATGACAGTGTGGCCAACAGATAAGGAAACGTTATGCGCGGTTCACACTTTTTACGTTTATCATTCTGATCACAGATTTGTTACAAAATATTTGAAATTTCATCGGTGTATTCTGATCTCATATGTGAAGTCGAATTTGTTCACGATCATAACACAACGCTGTCCTCTATTGTCACTTAGTCAGCCAATTACAAATCAGATCCGATCAGCATTATGAAAATAGGAATGGTTTTTATTTATTCGAGAGAATTTTGCAAGATATAATATTTCTGTCATTGATTTTATTCACCATTTAAGTCCTAACCGTTTGTTTCGTTGTCAAAGATTAATCACGTGATTATACCCCTGAATTTTCCTAGCGGATAATTATGGCAACTTTTTCTTCAAAACTATTCAAAAATGCCGTAGTCTCCAGACCTCGTATATGATCGTGCCTAAGCATAACAATGGGCGCGTTCCATTAAGCGCTCACAACGATCACGCTCACGACCACGAATTTTGTCGTTCCACTTGGTTCTGTGTGTCATCGAAACGCTCACGCCGACCCACCTATTGAGATGGGTCGTCGTGAGCATGAATCATGACGTCATTCATGACATTTTCGCCACCACCCCAACGATCGTGGTCGCCATGTGGAACGTCTGAATGAGTGTTTTGGGCGTTGTGAGCGCTTAATGGAACGCACCCAATGGGTGCGTTCCATTAAGCGCTCACAACGATCACGCTCACAACCACGAATTTTGTCGTTCCACTTGGTTCTGTGCGTCATCGAAACGCTCACGCCGACCCACCTATTGAGATGGGTCATCGTGAGCATGAATCATGACGTCATTCATGACATTTTCGCCACGACCCCAACGATCGTGGTCGCCATGTGGAACGTCTGAATGAGTGTTTTGGGCGTTGTGAGCGCCTAATGGAACGCACCCAATATTATTTGATTTTTTTATGACCAGTCTCTCTATGGTATGTTGTCTCTGGTATTCCCTAGAATTGGGTTTTCCTGTTTGGTGATGTAATGAATAAATGAAAAAATAATGAAAATAAATAAGTCTCTTTTGGCAGTGAAGAATTGGAAGGTTAGGTTTGGCGGATAATTGTGACTAAAACAAGTTTGGCAATATTTTTTTATTGAAATCGTAACTGGAACAGTAGAATTAAAGAAGTTATACAGAACAAATCTGAAATTATCATCACGAGCTATCACTACTGCTGTCATCTTCGATAAATTCTTTGCTGACTATTTTATTCTCATTGACAGTAGGCGAAACGGCTCTTTTGCTACTGGACTTCTTCTCTTTGGGACTATTCGGCCGTTTCTTCTTCTTCTCGCTATTACCGCCACCCCCACTAGCTTTATATTCCTCCATTTCCTTCTCGTACCTATCCTTGTCCTTCTTCGCTTTCGCCTCCCACTCGGACTTATCTTTGAGCTCCTTCCACATCTCGCCTCCCTTTTTGGATATTTCAGTGGGCTTGATGCCCTTGTTGTCTTTTTTAATTTGCTCCCTAGTGGCGTTCAACCACAACATGAAAGCGGTCGTGGGCCGTTTCGGTTTGTTGTCGTCCTTTTCTTTCTTTTCGCGCTTCCTCGGTTTTTCGGATACAGTTTTGGCACTCTTCTCCTTCTTATCCTTCTTCTTCTTCTTCTTTTCCTTCTGCTCATTTTCGCTATCTGAAATAATAACACGAATAAGAACGGGTTGAACGCTAGGTTAAGAGGAGAAAATGACCTGATCCACCGCCTCCATCCTCGTCGTCGTCATCAGAGGAGCTGCTGGCGTTGCTGTCGAACTCTTCGGCCACGTCACTCTCGACCTGGTTGGGGTTGAAGTCTTCGTCGGTGCTCTCCTCGCTTTGGTCGTCATCGTCGTCGCGCTCTTGGCCTTCGGCCTTGACACGCTCGAGGTAAGCGTCCGGTGCTGCTTCGTCGTCTGATCCTCCGAAGTCATCCGTGCGTGAACTTTTCTCCTGTAACACAAAAGTATTCGAGAATATTAATACTGGACTGCTACGGTTTGAAGATGGAACATTACGAAAACAAGGAGGCTACCTGGTGGCGAAAATGTGAACTCACAAAATGAAGTAAAAAATGTCAAAACTGTCAAAACATCAGTATACACAGATCTGTGCAGGAATTTATGGACATTAGAGCAAAATAAATCATTATTTATAAAATATGAAGTGGGGTAATGTTGAAAAAAATCACTTCTCAATGAGTCAAATTACCCAATAACACAGAAAATACATTTTAAAGAGAAAATTCATTGAAAGCAACTCACTTTTTGGCCTCTGTTTTTGATGTTGAGCTTCTTGGAAGTGATGAAATCGAATAGCTTGCCATATTCTTCCTTTTCAATGCTGCTGAAAGTGTGAACAGTTCCAGACTTGAGTTCGACTTCAAAATCAAATGATCTGGTATTTCCACCACCTCTAGCAAAATTCACAGAGGTTATTTCTTCAAAACGGATATGCAATGGGGGTTTATGGACATAAACGAAACCTCTCTCCAGTGGATAGAGCAGACCTGCTGCAGCTTTGAATGAACAACCCACTGCTGGAGTGCCGGAATGACTAGAAAAAAAAAGGTTGCTTCAAATTACGAGAGCTTTTTTGCAAAAAATTCTCACCCAATGAATCCTCCAGGACCTGTCAATTTGCGATTGATAATATTCTTCATTATAGTGCCCAGTACCTCAAAAGTGGGTCCATTCAGCTCCTTCTCAATTTTTCCCTCATATTTCTCCTTCAATTCCTCTCTGTAAAAACTCTAATTGAAAAAGCTCAGAGCCAAAATTTCCACAACTCACTCAGTAAAAGGTAATTCAATGGATGTTTCATCTTCTCTGTTGAAAAGCAACACCAAGAAATGATATCTTGTCTGTCCTTGCTTGATTGGGGGATCTAAACTGACAACAAAGAACATCTGTCGACTGTCTTTGTGTGGCAATAAGAATAACCTGAGGACTGTGCTCATAGGGATCTTATAGTCAAAGGTTTTACCATGGAGTTGGAAGAAACTGTGGAATATTTTGATGTCGTAGCGACCACTGTAAAAAAAGATTAGCTAGAATTAAATCTCCACAAGATATTAAAACATACCGTGGGGTGAGACATTGAATTTCTCTGAAAATAGCAATGGCATCTCCAGATACATTAATAACACTTGCTTTATCCATGACACGTTGTTGAAATGCTTCAACAGGATCTACATCTCCTGCTAACTCATTGGAAGGTATAAAGAATCTCATTTCCATCAATCCAATAGGTGCATCATCATTCTGATAAAAAAATTGTGTTCAATACAATAATCTGAAGAAGTTTGATATTTACCTGATGGAATTCCATGGTGATTTCATTTTTACCAGCAATGCACTGTGATACATTGTTGAGGGGTATTTCGAAGGCACTATTAGAGCCTACATCAAAACTCAGGACTGATCCATTGAACTTAGCTGTACCCCAATTCCATCCTTTTACACTCAGTTCCTTCTCTAACATATCTATTTTGAAATTCTTAGTGAAAAACTTTGCGATTTTTTCTTTATCTGTATCTTTGAAACCAACAAATCGGTGCAATACTCCATTCTTTAAAAAAACGCGGATACCCCATGTACCCCCAAAATTTTGGAAATTAACCAACTCAAAATCAGATGAGGATATCTGTTCAACTTTGCCAGTCTTGCTATTCTTGAAAATCACATTTTGATCGGTTATTTTGAGTTTTCCTTGTGTCTAAAAATTACAATACCATGAAATGATAACCATTTAATGCAACTGTTTTTACTTACCATGCAACCTTTTACTTCAGCTGAAATATCTGAATATTCTAAAACATCCATTTTGTGGTGTAATTGGTAACTGAAAAAAGTATGAAGTGTATTGGTAAGTTTATTTGAAATTTCCGGCACAAGCTCCGGTAAACATTCCACTCTAAAAGAAAACAAGAAAGTCAAGTGTCAACCTGCAAACCAGGGCTACTCATTTTAAAAGAAACTGGCAGTCCGAATTCACAATTTTATGGCGCGAAGTCACCTCCTGACAACGACATACAAAGTTAATGACAGTGACATATAGGGACAGCTGATTGTGTAATGTCAGTACTGTCAGTTAATGTAATCAGTATTTGATGTAAATATGATGTGGCCTATATAAAATTTGAATCATCAAATATTTCTATGAATCAAGATAAACTGAGAATATAATATAAATTATTCGATGATGTCGTAATAGTCAATAACGGGCAAAATGGCATACGTAACTTTAAGAAATGAATATATGAATATGCCCCCTGTCACTAGGGCATATACAACTGCATGTGTTATTACAACTCTAGCTGTGGTATGATTTCTTGTAGTGACTCATTTAACTTTCGACAACGATTGTTTTGTTGCCGAATTTATATGATTGAAGTCTAATTTTCTTTCAGCAATTAGAGATAGCATCACCATTCCAACTATATTTCAATCCTATTCTAATTCTCAAACAAGGACAATTATGGAGATTAATAACAACATTCCTCTTTTTCGGAACATTTGGCTTCAACTTCTTTTTCAACATGATATTCACTTATAGATATTGCAGAATGTTAGAAGAAGGATCATTCAGAAATAGAACAGCAGATTTTGTATTGATGTTTATTTTTGGAGCAGTATGCATGATAGTATCCTTTTTCTGAAGTTTGAATCATGGTATGAGCTTGCTGAATGGATAAATATTTCCTTGACTAGCATCTCAGTTTTTTGCCTTTTTTGTTAACTTATTATTCTTAGGTCAAGCATTCACCATTATGTTAGTATATGTATGGTCAAGAAGAAATCCATTTGTAAGAATGAATTTCTTTGGACTGCTCAATTTCCAGGTCAGTATTTTCCCCATTTTTCTTGATTTGAAATGAGAATGACTACCAACATTCACATTCTTGTTCACTATTTTTTATTGAAAATTGGATACTTTGATTTCAGGCACCTTACCTGCCTTGGATTCTTTTGGCATTCTCAGTGCTTCTGGGAAATGCTGTCTATGTTGATTTGATGGGTATTGCTGTAGGTCATATTTATTATTTCTTAGAAGATGTATTTCCAAACCAAAGAGGAGGATTCAAAGTCTTGCAAACACCTGTGCTCATGTGAGTGAAATACAGATCAATCACATAGGAAGTTCATTATCTCTTTTTTTTATTACAGGAGGGCAATATTTGACCCTCTTCCTGACGAGGCAGATTATCAGAGATTACCAGAAGAACGACCTGGGGGATTTCAATGGGGCAACCAAGATGATAGACCAGATAATGAGAATAATCAGGAACAAAATGATAATGCTGAAAATCGATAAGCACTGTTTTACTGATGACTTAAAATTAATATCATTTAAACTGAACTTATTTCATTAATTAAGAATTATTATATGAATTGTTTGATTTTTATTATGTGGTATACTGTCAGGATTTTCCTGAAATGTGCATTGCAACAAAGACTAATTTTCAAATGATATATTTCAATAAAAAGTAAATGTAATACTGTATGCTTTTCATTGACCCCTATATGATCAATTCTTGGTCAGATATTTTGTTGACAGGATTTTAAATGAATTATTACTCTTCGAATCACTCTACGAATCAAAGCTTTCACTCCGTATAAAATTCGACAGGAGGATGCTTAAAAATGAGCCAAATTCAGGTTTCAAAAATTTAAACAACTGTATCATGTCATCAATAATAATAAAACTAGGAAACTAATAACTTTATTATACGATAATAATTTTTGCAAAAGATACATTAACGAATACAAATTCAAAACTCAGTTTCCTTACTAATGATACTCCGTATCGAATAACAACATTGAAATTGCAAGATAAAAGTACTTATTGTTTTAGAATAAAAAACGAATTTCACCGAATGAAATAATGTCAACTTAAACACAGATATATTAACTCTGTGATCGAGATTACAGTCGAATTTTGCAAAAATTGCAATCTACAAAAAACGTATATATTGATCAACGATCAATAAAAAATCCAGCATCAACGATAATTCAAGAACGACCCAAATTATACCGGCGAAACGGATGTAACTATTGCCTGTCATCAAAATCAATTGTGTTTCTATATTATCGTCAGTAAATTTGGACCATCTTGTAAAATAACCTGGTTTACAAGTTTACTTGTGATTCAGTCTATAATCAAGAGTATCAATTTATGGTATTGCATTTTAATACGATTGGCTATGAGGTGGTCACTTCATCATATGGTATGATATAATTGAATTTCTTTTTACGCTACACCACCTTTATATTAGTTCCGGTACTGCATATTATTTTCAATTTACAGCTACCATACCTGGAAGTAGCTGTCTTTATTTCGACAGCTGACAGCTGTCAGACAACGGCTGACTTCTCAAGATTTAATCTCTCGAAACGAGGCTAGATAATTAAAACTAGTGAGAATACCTTGTTTTTATGCCATAATTCCCGATTGGCAATTGGCATATCTCTCAAAATAATCAACTCTGGAATCATTTCACTTTCGAAAACGTGACAATTTGTAAACCAGGCTCTGAAATATTCGTTTATAACGTTAGACACCAAAATCGAACGCACAACTTCAATACAAATGAAAAAAAAAATCACAATCTACTCGTAATCGAAAGTAATGGTTCAATATACAATGAAATGCAAAATGAAACTATAATTTACTAGAAGTGAACTTAGGTATACGATGTGTTTACCCCAGCAGGTTCTATCAGGAATTCTCTACTTTCATGAGGGCAACCTTCATATTGCCACCGTTGCTAAAATAACGGTTATATCGTCTGGTTTGCCACCTAAAAAATAACATTATTCACATTACTTCAAAGCCAACACCTCTGAAATAATAACATAATAATCATACACCTTTAATGATATATTGAAAAATACTGATGAAATCGATTTATTCGTGATTTACAAACATATTTCGAAAAGGACAATAAAAAGGATAAAAACTCATCTCGAGTTGATAGCGTGGAACGCAACACTGAATCACACGGTATATGGTTTGAGATGTAAATATGAGCACAGGTACAATACCAATCAACACCAAAATTATCAGCTGAATCTTACTTCAGTTCAATAATTACAGCCACAAAATCATATCGCGTTAACGATGTGGTAATAAGTCCAAAGTCTAATGCATATTCAGTGATAAACAATTTGAATGATGTCACAGAGACATCATAATTAAAATAGATTGATGCATGAATTGCATTGCTTATAAAAACTGGCTGAGAAAACAACACAACATCACACAAAATTCGTTTTCAGAACAATATTTCGAGTATAATTGTTAGGGCAGTGTTTATTTTATGATCATTTTATGAAACTGGTTCAGAAATCACATTATCATTCTCTCAAATTTGACACTGAAGTGAGCACAGTTTTTCTAGAAGTATTCGATATTTGTTGATGAATATGCATTATAATGTAGTGAATAATATATTTCCAGGAAAAATTAGATCATTAGTTATTGTTACCAAGCAATTTCCTATGAAATGATGACAATATACATATACAGAGTGATTAAGTGTATTATTTCTCGAGTTTTTTAATCAAATTAACAGGCAGTAAAAATTGTAATGAAATATCTTTGGTTAGTTAGTTCTAGTTTCGAATCGTCAACAAAGAAAATTATATAACCACAAAGAAAGTGGCATAAACAACGATAACAAAAAGGATAATTAATTCTGTGGTTATGCGTTGTTTTACAACTTTTTTTTATGTTTATAGCAATGATTGTTCAATGTTTCTTTAATAATATTTTTCGAAATACTATTATACCAACGATTTCCCCATATGCGTCCAGGAAGGTCAATTATTTAGGTAATTTGAGCTGGTTACATACCGTTTTATTAACGAATCCGGTTTGAAGTAGTAAAAAGTGCATTCTATAATAAACAATATAATACTTCTGAACGCTAAATTACAGGCAATTGTTTCGTTATTCAAGTAGGTACTCAACCAACGGTAATTGCAAAATTTAAAAACCAGCACGATTCTTATCGTGACCGATGGATATCACATGAAATGGATTCTAAAGAATTACAGTTACACTTCTTCGAGACGACTTATCAATTCAGGAAAGAGAGTATTGGCAGGTTTGAATTGTTTATTTTTGCTGAGATTCTTGAAATTCCGCCTATAAGCTGTGACAACAGTATGATAAAATTAATTTATAGGCCAATTTGGCAAGAAATATATTCATACTTACCAATTGTATTGATACCATTAGCAAAAGCACTTTCAGCAAAGGGTGATATGAAAGTTTCGTCAACTGACAGATTTCTTGCCATCCAAGCTATAGAATTAGCTACCATCTGAAGACGACCAGCACACCTCTCGCCTTGTACCTAAAAAATAAAACACATATGAAGTGATTTTGAAGTCTTAAAATCCCCGAAATATATGTTATTGGAAGTTGATCATGCACAAGGTGCAATTGAAAAATTCTAGCAATTAAAGTATCGTAATGTATCGATTAGTGGTAACTATATCATTTTATGATAATTTGTGGAAAAATATCATTTATATTGTATTCTTCTACATCTTTTATTCCGAAAATAAGTTGTGGTATTTTGGTGCGGCAACACAGCAAGATTTATCATGCAACAATTATCCATGATTGGTCAGCTCAAGGTCGATGGGCGTGTAGGTTTAAGCACGTCACACTGCGTTACACCAATGAGAGCAACCTTTGAAAATGGAGCATGAAATTGTATGTTCGAAATCAATTCCGTTTATTTTATCATTTTATTCATGATATAGACCGAATAAAAAATAAAAAATAATAATGAATGGTACTTTTTGGACATACAGAACACGATTATGCTGTTTCGAAAAATGTGTGGTCTCCCCAATTCTCTTCAAATTGTCTGGAACATTAGAACTACTTTTGAACAATTCTAGATTCCAAAATAAAACAGCCCAGTCGCCCATTGCAAAAACATGCCAACTACCCAAACAATGAGAAAAACCACAAACCCCGCCTACCTTAACCAGTTCGTTGACAATGAGGTTATGGGGCAAGTTATCGAATACGCCATCGGTGGCGACGAGAATGACGTCGCCGTCCTCGACGGGAAAATTGTCTGTCATGGCGGAGTCCGGCCTGTCACTGAGCACGTCCTGTCTGTAACCGGGCGGCGGCAACGACAGCTGAAAGGGCGTGTTGAAGTAGTGCTGCTGTTCCTCGGACTTGCGCACCACTTTGCCGCGTCTCACTACCATGAAGCCGCTGTCGCCGATGTTGGCCGTGTAGAGGGTGCTGTTCTCGGCGTTCAGGAGGACTACGCATGCGGTACTGCTACCTGTAATTGATTAATCCACCACAAATATAAGTATAAATTGGGTAATACTTGAGAGTTGTGAGGAATCAGATTTTTTTTATTGGTAACGCTTTTGTATTTGTCCCAAAGTAAAGTCTATTTATTTAGGTAAGATAATTCTAATAGCTCACAAGAAAATACGGTGTTGCAGCTTGTCTTTTTTGTCAACGATACTCCGAAATAGAAAGTTATGTTTACTTCATCATTCGAAATGTTCTGAAATTTGTTTGCGATTCATAATTATTTAAATCAAAATTGAATAACTATTGACTGTAGGTAACCGTATAACAATTATTTCGATATTTGAACAAACAGATCAAAGATTTCTCTCTAAATAAATTAGGCATCGTTTGTCACTGTGAGGTGTTAATTATTGGTAACTTAATATTCTCAGCTATGTCTCAACCAATTAGAAGTTCAGTGGTTAGCGAGATTGAAATACAACCAAATCTGTCACAATTCAATTTATACAATGAGGTCTTTCTCAACAACAATCATAAGATGGTGAGAAAATGTATAGTTTCAAATCGTGTCGTGATTTATTCAAAAATAATTTGTTTTTGAACCGGTTATTGAACTGAATATGAATCAAGGTTATTTTTGTTTAACTAATGAGATTCATTCGTGAGTAATCGTAGTTGGACTTTTTAAATGCTGCTTATAATTTCTAATCATCATTTACACGGATATGTTCATACTTTCACTTCTAGTGAATGTATTAAAGAAACAGATTCAAAATGTTGAACCTGAAGAATTTCAAGAATATTATTAATTTCGGCAACACAATACTCTTATCAAATTCAGAACCCAAAATTTTTGCACAACGAGATACCAAATACACAATATTTGTTTGGTCCACACTATAAACAGAAGACAAACGGATTCCAGTTTTACAGTTGACACGGCACATAAAGTTATTCACGAAAAGCAACGGATGTTGTCAATCGTTTTAGAGTGACGTAGAATTTTAATGCGATGAAAGTATAAGTATGGAGATATAAATACACATACTGAAATATAAACTGCAAGGTTTCAAAATTCCAGAACATAATATTTATTTGTTTGTTGCGACATAATCAAGATTATTAATAGTTATCTTCAATTTGCTTAGTTGACCTAACCGTTCGAAAAATGCTCATTACATCAGTAGAAATAAGGGAGCATGGTTTGATATAATCAACAATTGAAAAGATCGATCAGATAAGTTGATGAATTCATCAATTTGATGATGTGATATCCAAGGTTTCAACCTTTTGTATAACACATTCAAAAATTAAACAATATCATTTGATAGATTCATAATGACGTTATTTAATTAATTCCTAGATTATTGCAGATTGCATTGATATTCAACACCATTGGGATTGGACTCGGTTCAAGGGACGTCAGCGAGTCATGTGAGAACACACTTTGGCGAATGATGTGAATATCATTAAAAGTAACGTAGGTTAGTAATCTCGCATACAGCATTGCCAATTTTTGCGAATCACGAGTTTTTTACAGGGTGTGGCATTGAAAATGAGTGTGATACATCATTGAAAAGGAATTATGTCATGTAACTTTTTATCGTGGCGCCATCTGGCAGGAGAAAAAGCTGATTTGTCCTATGAATATCAGCGCCAAGAAAAATTTGTCTTGTGCTCAAAAATCGTTGCATAAACGTCTCTGGCAAGTTACCAAATTGAGCTCTGAAGTTTTGCCAATGGTCCAAATGTTTCAATAATCGATCATGAGATATGGAAAAGTATGAAGTAAACATATTTTAAAATATTCAAATATCATAATATATCACAAACTTTTTCAGAGAAAAATAGGTATTTGACATAACATTAATTGATTGAAGAATAACAAGTAAAATAGCCATTTGTTTTATTTTAAGACACTACCTCAAATATACCTTATTAATCATAATTACAATGTCTTGACAAAAATAATCTTCCCACAGATAAAGTCATTCAATTAATTAATTCATGAATATGCAGGTTTGTGCAAATATTGCATATCACACTTGGAGTTGTATACACTTTGAGATGATAAGATTATCCATATACTATACCAGAAGATTTCTTTACATTGGACTTGAATTTGTATACACAGCAAAATTTCATATATGCATGCTGAAAAGGTCTTTCTGAAGTGATGAAAATTATAGATATTGGCTACTATCCATGTCAGTTAAAATGCCTTATTTATTGATTGGTTAATGTTGGTTAAAACAGGTCCTAAATAAAATATCACCACTTTACTCACCTAATATAGCTTTTTTATGTTGCAAAAGCTCATAATAACTCTTTGCTAATAGATCTGATGGATTTGTGGGTGTGAATCGACCTAATTTAACTAGACGCTCACAGGTTTTCATCAGGTGAAGGGAAAATTCACCAGGATCAATGCCATATGCCCTCCATCCCCCAACCCCATCTGCAACCCCTGTAAATGCAAAAATTCGATGAAATACATCAGACATATGTGTGACATCTCTTTGAATAAGAGCCCACAGAGAGACTGATAAGATTAACAGGAAACCACAAGAGACAAAACGAGGAAAAATATTTGTTATGAATCATTTCTCATGTATGTGTATCCATCTGGGGTTTCCATATTTTTTAGAGGCCAGAAACGTCACGATCAAAGGTTAGGTTATGATTCTTCAGAGATATCCTATGACTTACCCAGAACATCCACGGACTTGTGTTTGGCCGTGAACCAGGCATCGTCACCGAATTGCCCTTTAATCAGTCTTTGATTTCTTCTCCCCTTGGAGAAACCACAAACGGCCGAAACTAGATGTGGCTCCGATTTTCTCTGCACGTTTGGGTCCGAAGCAGTCGATACGTTCGCTACCCCATTCCAAATTGCTCTCGATAACAATCGTCCAGTGATTAATAATGAGTGCATTATACCACACGAATCAAGTATCACATCACACGATCATTTTGAATGTTATAATTTAGGTTGGATTAGTTGCACAACAATATTTAGGCCAATTTCATTGTCTCTACTGCGACTCTCACCTCACACGACTCATGCCCGTCTGACAACACTGATGAGATAATGACAATTGTTGACAGCTTCAGTGACAGTAATATGTCATTTATTGTAAGAGTGTTAGCAATGCTATAGACATCTTTGAGCGAGTAGCTGAATCATTATGATGTAGCGTCACGGTTAAGGCTGGTTTTTGGAAGGCAATGCGTAGGAAACTGAAAAACATTAATTGAAAATAGGATCGAGGTTATATATAAAAATAGCAATGTATTTAACAATAAACTATCATCCATTGATTGTGACAGATAATCTACCGGGAGAAAACTACGAAATAAACAAAAATACATGGTACAACTTACAAGAGAGGAATATAGATTTGTCTGTGTCGAAGTTGCTGTTCGAACTGAATAAACATTCGATTATCTGATGATCGTTAATGAACAAAAATGAGTTTGTTTTGTTATTTTCATGCTATTTCCTAGTGAAAACATGAAGTAATAAAAATTATGCAACATTCTTATTCCGTTTGATCACTCCAAATTCCAAAGTTATATCAAATGTCAGACACAAACAACAAGAGAAATAAAGAATTAAACGTGTTGGCAAAATATTGAGAAAAATCGCTGATAAAGTTTCAAAATATTCATCCATTTGATATTTTCGTGACTTTGAGATTCAACATATATTAGATAACGTGAAATAATTTGGTTATATACAGGAAGAATCGAAAAAATATGAAGAAAAACCATTGTATAAAAATGCAGAATTCTCTAAAAAACATTGGTGAGACGTAAATTTCTACTGTATCTTCTACTGTAATTTAAAGCCAAACAGGAAAACTAGAGAAGTGGTTATAAAAAATCAGATAAAAATTTCCAAATTTCCAAATTTTCTCGAATTTAAACATTTTTTAAATCTTCCTTACGATATACTGGTTTGAGCGGAGAAAAGTATCTCGAATGTTATTTCTTTCTAATTTCACTAACAACTATGAAATTTGCAAAGATTGAGATCCAATGACATTCAATTCTTGTTTTCTCCAGTGAATTGCGTAAAAACTACCAAAATACTATCAAAACACCAGGATACAAACATCGAAATTTGCTCACCCTGTACATCATGTACGCACGAACGAACCCACCAGATCCTTCAACAAAAATTACCAATCCAACAAAATCCACCTAATTGTACGTTTCATTCAAATCACGATGCCGGGGAAATCAACAAAAGGTCTTTTCCGGTTAGGAGTCGGAAATGAGACGGGCGCCGTTGTAATCACACTTCTGGTTTATGGCTGGATAACACGGAAACCATCGAGTAGCCGGTCGCAACATTTCAATTGATTCTCGATACGTACTTACATTCGTTTGTTTCTTGTTGTATCGTGTATTCCAATGCGTCCAATGCGGTATTATTATGGGTGTTGAAAGTTTTTCCAGCTTGGACACGAGAGACAGAATTTTTCCAGGAAATTGCTTCGTATAAATGGTGAGCTATTTCTAGTTCACACACTTTTTGGCACTCTCTATAATTTGTTTAAAATGTTGAACAAGATAAACTACGAGTTGCGTAACTATTTTATTATTGTTGTTGTTTTTAATATTTCTATCTGATCATTACCAAGTAAATTATTTGAAAATTATTCTGAACAAATATACAGGGAGTTTCATTCATATGATACAGTGCGTTCATTATTTGTGTACACCATTTTTTGAATAAAACTCCAACAAAAATGAGCACTGTAAGCTTGAAAGTGATTGATACAATACTCTGACACTAGAAAACTAACTATTTGCTTGCCTGACAGCAACCTACTTGTTTTTTCTTGATAAAATTATTTGAATTTATTTGTGACTTCAATACTCAAAATCGGGTTTATCGTAAACACAGTAAGGTTTCTCGACTTTTTCCAAGAATACTTTTTGGTTCAAAAGATAACGTAGTTTAATGAATGTTTGTTCGAGAATGTTGATTTTTGACGGACAAAAAAGTTGTGCGTATTTTTAAATAATTGTAAGCGGGCAAGTGGCGCCCTCTAAGGACTACGTTGATACTGATAAAATATTCTTTTTTGCCGTCCCAAAAACACCCAATGTACCAGTTTTCAAACCGATATCATGAAAACTGTCGAAGCTATTGAGAAATTTGCAAATAAAATATTAACTTTGAACGCACTGTATCTTTAACCATCAACATTCGTATAAGCGATGTTGCGCTCAATCGTCATATTTTGGTCCTCTCTACTCTCAGTTTAATTTTTTCACCATATTCAGGAAACACCCTGTAAATCATCTGATTCCATTTCGGAACAATCAACATTTTGGGATATCTGTTTCTTGAGTTAAATTATAAAAATCTCTTGTCTTTCCATAAACGTCAAACCCTTCTCAACTTCAAGCTTAATGTAATAAATATTCGTTTAGACCTTCTAATAAAAAAAATGACTCGACTGTAGTTTAATTTTTAATAAGCAGGTCCAGAAATATTCGTCATTGAACCAATAAACAATCATTAAACAATCGAACGTTTACATCGCTCCAGCACAGTTATTTACAGAAATGTCATTGGAATAGCACGAAGTGCTCCCGGTGATAACAATGTTCAATAAAACGAACCAAAAGAGTTCCAAACGGAGCGGAAAAAGCTGCCAATTAGAAGATCTGGTGCTTAAAAATGCCAAGTTGAAGTTTTCATCCGAACAACTCCAGAATTTGAACTACATTATCAACCAGAGGCTCCAAAAATCCCCTTCGGATATATCGAGAGGTGAGTTTGACTCCCTCACTTACAAGAGTTGGTCTCTATTGACCAGTTTTCAGAGAAATCCTTGATGCTTGCCAGATCAGTAAGCGAAAGGCTAGTTCAAAGATTAGTCTGTGGTGCTGGAATGCTAGATCCTAGGTTCTCGTCGAAATATTTGATTAGAAATGGCGTCGAGGACACAAATGTAAGTAGTGATAGTGATATCGGATATCACAGGAATGTTTCGGAAGTGCTTTACAAAGAAATATTTTTATCAACCACTCAATTTTTGTTCCATTCCTCATTTATTATATTTTATGTGAAAAGGAATTCCAGTCATGAAGTAATGTATTTGAACGGTGTCCATGAAAATGCGTTAGTGTTTTGTTTCGATAAAATGAAATATTGTTGAAAGTTCAAGTTTAAATGGGCATCTTTCTAAATTTTGTTCAAATAAGGTTGGCAATTGCATTACCATGCCAACATAAACAATGTTGCCAAGCATAAATCTGCAGATCGAATAGAATTCACGTCAAATCTGTTGAATACATTTGGCATCATCGCTAAGTATTGCCAACCAAGAGCGAGAGCTCAAAATTTTTTTGTTTTTTTCAAGAACTTATCCACATACCTCGATTACATTGTACGACTGGATTGTCTCTCAACTCCCACACTGTATGAAGCTGACGAAACTCCCAGATATTCAATCGTTGAAACAGACTCGGACTACCCCCCTGGATACGGAAGAATAAAACTCCATACTTCGACGTTCAAAGTCTGGGGGGACTACACAAGCTCCAGTGGATACCTTCGCAGGTTAGAAAATCAACTAAAACTTGATAGAAGCTGAGGAAATCGAGTTGGTCCACATTTACAGGGATAAGGTTCAAGCCAGATTCGTCGAGCTGCTCGCAGCAGCTGCCACCAAAGAAATACCAAACTCCCCCTTGCATATTGACGAGTCTATTCATTGCGGCATACCCGGAAAAGTGGTGGACAGTTTCACTCTTCACAACATTCTAAAAGTGTCGCCCGAAAAGCACGTTTACTTCGGACCAGGTAATGTAAACGTCACCATCACTTCATCCAGTCTTTTCATCGATCAAAATTTGACACATCTTCAAGGGGGCAACATGCCAAGATTCCCTGATCCTCGCGACTTCCGGTTGGCCATCGTGGACGAACCATCTGGGGTGCGCTTGCGCATTGAATTCCTATCGCCTGCCCTCTCTGACATCAGCATGGACGTCAGGATCCTGGTTAGCATCGGTGTCGACGCCTGGCCTGCCACCACAGACTTCCCCATGAGGGTGCCATTGGGGCATTCCGATTGCTTGTTGTATCACAGTGCTGCCCAAACGGTGAAGCATTGTTGAAGACTTTTACGCGCTGAACAGCTGGTTAGAATTGTTTTTTTAGGGTATGTACTTGGTTGGGTATGGCGTCCAGTCATCAGCATGGCAGATTCGTCTTCCGGCAACTGAAAATGTCATTTTGAACCACTATGGAGTTAACAGTACAGTCAGAACTGTCCTGGACATGCTGTACCTTGTACTGGAGGACATGGATAAGATAAGAGCTTCAGGAAAACATCAAGTGAGCAAGATAAATGATTTTCAGCTTCAAGGGGCTTTTCCACCAGTGATCAACTTTGTTGCAGGTGTCCTACAGGATTCTAAATAAATACAATTTCCTCACCATCCTCTTGGAGGATTTGGAAGCGAGCTCAAGAGATCCTATAGCCGACATGATCAAGTGGTCACCTTTATACTTATCCACTCACGTTCTGCGATTATTGGACAAAATGGTAGCAAAGCTTCAGGACGAGAAACAATCGAACTACTTTTTCAAGAAATCAAATTTACTAGTGAACCCTGGACACCTTTCTGACGACGACTTTGCCGTTGAAGTCGACACCATGAGGAGCATCTTGCTGCGCCTCTTCGACGAATCCATCACGTCCATAAGTGGTAAGCAGTAAAAATACAATTGTGTTGACGTTTTTATTGAATCACTCCGCGTAATATTCACTGTTGACCCTCCGTACCAAACGCAGCAAGCCAGGAAACTTCAACACCTTCCTAGCCAGATCATTCCTCGGTAGTGGTGTTTTCAAAATGGCCGACAGGTGGCCGAACACCAAAGCGTCCAGCTGCGTCGGTCCCGCCTCGAAAAAGAACGGTTTACCATCCAACCTCACACTGAGGGCCTCACAGCAAGCCTCCAAGTCCATGAGCACGTCTTCAACGCTCTTTCGGCACCAGGTGTAGGCCTTCATCTTCCTCCATACCGTACCGCGCTTCATCCAGTTCTGGATGTGGTTCAGAGGCCAAGGATGAGGATACCCGTTTCTCAACGAGGTGCTTTCATCGTACGTTTGTTTATCGAACCAACAGATGTACAGCTCAGCCAGCTCTAGCATGTTTGGGATCAAAGACATGTAGGCCTCCAGGTTCAATCGTTCCTCGTGGCTCAGTTTGTCAGTTAGTGTTATTCCTTTGGTCTCCACGAATTGCAGGATGCCTTCCAGCCCGGAGAGCACGTACTTGTTGGCTTTGATGAAGGGTATCTTGAGATTAGGAGACATGGCTTCTGCGTTAGGTCGTTCTTCGAGCTTGTATTTCAGACCACACATCTTCAAGAAGACTTCCACAGCTAGGCAGTTGGAGAGGTCGGGAAGGAGCATTTGTTCAGTTTTGTAGGGTCGGTAGAGAACCACGTCCTCGGGCCAGGGTTCTTGAGAAATGCTGGAAATCGTTTTGGACATTTCCGTTGGGGATGGGTGTCTTCGGGTTGTTTTGTTTACTACGGAAAAATCTAGAATTACTTCATCTAAAATGGGGTCTTTTGTTCCAATCGCTTTGCCTCTTTCCTCAGAACCCTTTCCACCCTTGGTCTTCTTCATGTTGTAATTTATATAAGCCTAATCTAGTTCATTTAGAGAAAAATTCATGACATTACTGACATTTCCATGATTTGACAGCTGTAAGAAGATGTCAACTGGAACTTTTTCCGTTCCTGTGGCATTGTCCCTTCATCTTGGAACCAATTGTACCATTTTCGTAGGTAATGGTGATTTTGCAAGCTTGATATGCTCCCAAGACACCGAAATGTCTCTGCTGTACAAGTGGAAAGAGGTAGTGGAAGGTTTGTTGCCTCCATCTGGCACCAGAGGGAGAAGATTCTGCTTCGCAGGTGCTAAGAACAAACAGGATATCGCTCACACCCAGTACACTTTCAGACAGTTGGAATACATAGGACTGGTACTGAATAAGATGCTGAATGTGAGACAGAATATCTTACAGGTTGATAGTATCTCAGAAAGCACAGATCTCACTTACCACCAGCACAATAACTTAGAAGACCTCGTTTACCTCCTGGTCACCATTATGGATCAAGCCAGAGACCAATACCTGACGACTCAAGCTAACCCAACAATAACAAAGAACCGGCTGAAGATAAAATGCAGCTTCAACAACTACACTTCCAAGCTAGTGGAGCTGATGAGGAAAGACGCAGAGCTAGACACGTTCAACTTCGAAGATGACCTCATTGTAGTGAAAACTATCCTGAAGTGGTTGTACAAAGGCATGGATCAGAACAGGAAGTGCCTCGGCCCTATACTTCGACCTTACCTCAGCAAACTTTTCGCGTCCTCTCATGGTGCTTCTTGGCATCTTGAGTCTATCAAAGCGAGGCTGAGCGAAGAAGAGTTATCAGCGCTAGGATGCTTCGCAGGTCTGGTGAATGCTGGGAAAATAACACCAGCACAAGGCCTCATAGATTCCGTCAATAAGAATTGGTGTTGGGCTAAGACAATGCTGGAGATGGTGCAGAGGAACACTTTGAGGGTGGTTTTCATACCTGAGAGAGGCAAGGTTTACAGACACATTCTCTCTCTGCCTTCTTACCAGAGGGATGGTATTCAAAGTGGCAGCAAAACTATGGAAAAGGGGGATGCGAAACAGGGAGACAGGAAGGGGAAGACTTTGCCAGGGCGGAGTTATTTCAGCTCCATCATAAGTGAAAGTAAGATTGAGATGATTAAGTTATTCCAGACAGGTTGTGTTATTTTTATTGTAGAGCACAAGGACTTTGGGGAAGACTCAACTCCACAACACGACTTCCTGAAGAATTCCAGCCCTCTCAGCTTGGTGATCAGCTCGAGATACAGGAGAGGGGAGCACAGGTGTGGTGGGGATATACTCAAGACCTTGGCATCAATGCAAAAACTGAGTGTAGGTGTTCTACATTACTCCTCTGTGTATACTATTTCTCCCCAAAGATTTTCCAGGAAGTGACATCCTCTTTACCAGCCAATGAGCGTCTGGAACTATCCGATCTCATTCAGAGTATGCAAGCGTCCAAGTCGAGGAAGTCTTCTGCGAAGAGGTGGTCTGATACGTTACCTCAGAAAAAGGATCAGAGCAAGTTCAAAATGAAAAACGAAGCTGTTGAGATATATAAACCCAAAGAAGAGAGTGCAGGCGTTCAAATAAAGAAAGTTGAAGACGATCAATGTATGGTGGAGAAAAATTGTACTTTAATTGGGAGTTGCAGAGCTGCTAGGATCAGGGAAGATAGTGGGGTTTTTTATTTGCACGATAGTTTCAAGATTAAATCTTTGTTGAGTAAAAGTGATTCTTTCAAGTATTGATAGCTTGTATCTGAAATATATTTTCTGTTGTTGATATACAGGGTGTTTCATTAATATGGTGAAAAAAATAAACTGCGAGTAGAGAGGACCAAAATATGACGATTGAGCGCAACATCGCTTATAAAAATGTCGATGGTTAAAAAGATACAGTGCGTTCAAAGTTATTCCAACAATTTTTATAACTTTGTCGAAACAGAAATAAATCATTGTTTGGGCAGAAAACTATTTGCGTATCTGACATCAACCTACTTGTTTTTTCTTGATAAAATTATTTGAATTTATTTGTGACTTCAAAACTTGAAATAAGACGCAATGTTTTTAAAGATTTTATCCAAGCATCTTCAATTCTTTCTTGATTATCTCAAGACTTGTTTCCTCTGGATGATGAGTAAGCACTGTTATTGGGATTCAACTGATTGGACCTGTTGCCAGTCTCAGCTTTGGAATATTCCCGGGAATGACTGGAGTAGGAAGATCTGTAACAAATAGATAATAATAAATAATAATTGATAATCAATAAAAAAACAGATGAATCTTTCAACAAAAATTGCTATTACATGTCAAGCCATTATTACTATTTGAATAAATATCTTGATGAAATTCTATACACGAGCAATTGACAAATAAAACAACGCTAAAAAATATATTTTCTGTACCTATAAACTGTACTGAAATCTCTGCAATTTGAATATTATTTGCAACAAAATATCTTCTTGAAATAAATATCTGTGAAGTATATCTGAATGTGATATGATTAATCGTTGTTTACTTTTTTTTATGCAAATAGAAGTTGCTAGGGGAAATACATAAATATTTGTATTTACAGGAATTTACAGATTTTTTTTATATAAAACTTCTCACGAAAGGAGACATCCTGTAATGTTCAGAGAACATCGTGAGAACCAAGGGAAATGAGGAAATTGCTACTTCCTCCACAAATTTCAACAACAATAAACAAGGATTTTTTTTCAGATTGACTCTTAATCAAATTATATATAAGAAAGAAAAATAATCAGAATATAAATATTTAATTTAAAGTGCATATTATCGCTTCGTTTTTAATGATATTTTTGATATTCCCAATAATTGATATTTTCAATATTTTGTTCATGATAATATGAAAATCTCTCGAAAATATAGCATCCAATTTTGATATATAATCGGAATAAAAATAAATACTTCGATTTTCAGTGCACGATCAATGAGCGATTGGATTAAATAAAATCATTTATTTAAATTTCAACAATTTTGCACTTGGATAAATATTTTTGAAATGTACTTTCTTCAAAACCTGATAACCAATACTTTATCATTTCGATAAATAGTTGAGAAAACACAAAAACAATTATTTTTGAACAAGAAATTATTTACCTGTCACTTTGAGATGGGGTGCTGGAATATCCACGACTCGACCAATAAGAAGAATTGTTGGGATTCATTTGGTTTGAACGATTGTTGGAATTCATGTTTGCAATAGTTTCGACGCTTCGGTTTAAAATAGTAAGTATATCAAAATACCGACAAGGGCGAGAAATAATGACGAAGTGTTTATCCACATCGCTTTTTAAAGATCACGAAACGCACCGGGGAAACACTCAATGTTGTTTACGTCGATCCTAATTTTGTGTATTTGCGAGGTCATCATACACAGGGTGGTTAACTTAACCGATACTTTAGCAAAAGAGAGGGACATATCAACTTTGATTTTTACTTATAGCAATATATTTTCGATTTGTTATTGTTAGGAAGTATACCTAAGTGAAAAATTATTTGGGTTTTTCAAACAGAACACACTTTTTATAATGCATTTTTGAATTCTACGTCTGAACCTATTGCATTTTGACAGACGACACTAAAATCTTCGTATTATTCACAAGTTGCTTTATATACATTGTTGAAGAAGTATCCTGTGAAAAGCCATTAAATTCATAATATTCAACAGGGTGTTCGTTGATTTTGATTTCGTTTTGGAAATTTCAAATGTCTATGACATTTTTTCAAACGAATCGATATTTCTACACTATACTTGACGTGATATTTCATTTTATTATAATGTATAGGATCATGAATGGTTCTGAATTACAATGAAGTGATATATTTTGTACAGTGTGTTAATTTTTTGGCAGTACAGTACAGTGTGTCGATTTTTATGCTAGATAACTTTTTTCAATAAACTTATAAACAATGTCAACAATTCAAAAACGTTATCTTATAGTATGGGAAGTACCTAAAATGAAATATGATTTGAAACTTTGATTGATAATTTGGATTAATCGAATGGAAAGTTTCATGGAATTTTCCCAATATCCTAATGAAAACATTTATTCACAAATAGCACACACAGTAGTAGGTCTCCAGATGATATTTACAATTCTTAGATGTTTATGAAATTAATCAGTTTGCGGACATAAACATGAATAGATGATAATAATAAACTAATAAACAAAATGAAATGTAGACGTAATTTTTTATTTTCATGCTGTCTATCATTCGGATAATTCATTTGAATCATTATTTTTACATTACAAATTACATATTTTTGTTAGATGAATCCCTGTATACAGGGTAATCCAAAATTAGTTGTTCGCTATCGCCAACTTTTATATTTTTGATTTGTCATTTATCGAAGACGCGTATTGGAAAAAATCAGTTAGTTTTACACTTTCCTTCTCGAAATAGTAATTTCTGCCCAAGCTTGGTAAATATCACTTTCGAATATCTGAGACACAATCCAATGATCATCACAAGGAAAATAAAATCCAACAGCAAGTATTCAATCCAGGACACTTCTATAGTCGGACTTCTAAGATGTGCCGTTCCTTTATACCGGATGACGTATTCAATCCACCAAATAGCTCTATCCAATGACTTCATTGGTTGATCCACCCACAGCTGTGCCAAATTTTTCATGTTCGTTTTATACCTGTAGGAAATTAATACAGAAAAAAACTGAATGAATCAAAGGTCAAGTCGTTTTCCATTCTAGTTCTGATAATCCAAAGTGTAACATTACTCACTTTGGATTCTCTGCAACTTCGATAATTTTCTCCTTCAACTCCTCTTTGGTCATGGTGAGGTAATCAATACCTTCAGCTACCCCAAACTCCTGCAATCTCTTGATATTCATAGTTTGATCAGCTATAAACGGCATACCAACAATGGGAACTCCTCTGGAAACAGCTTCTTCTATCGACTGAAGACCACATTGCGTCAAAAAAACCTTCACATTCGGATGAGCTGGAATAAAAAGTCACCAACTCAGATTAGCTTAGGTATGTTATAAGTGAGGTTAGAAACCTAGAACATCTTGTTGTGGCAATAATTTTCGGATGAGCACGTTTTCGGGTCGATTTGGCAGAGTATCTGCTTCGAATTTCCAGAGGACTTGGTATGGTAGCTCTGCGAAAGCTTCGATCAAAGTATTCCTCACTTGTTGGGGTATGTTGATACTCTTCACATTGGAACCCAGGCTGAAGTAGACTACACCTTGCTTGGCATTGTCTAAAAACCTCTGGAGATCCTACAACGTAATACAACAACGATGTGAGCTGCAATTTTTGGGTTAGCTATTGATTACTTCTGGCAGAACACCGATAGGCTTGACATGCATTTGCTCCAAACTAATGATCGTTGGAACAGTAGGTCTCGGATGGTACAAGATTGGATTAGTTGTCAAAAACAGCAAACTCATATTCCTCTCAATATCTTCTAGATATGGTAAATCCTCTCCCAAATACCTCCTAGCTATTCCATCACACCTAGGCATAGCTACAAACCTCAAATAGTACTTGGCCCAGGCATAATACACTGTACTTTTGATTCTTTCATGCATGCTCATTCGACCATGGTATGGTAAAAACATCTCTGAGTATATAGTGGGTGGGTGTGGGTTACCCATGGCGAAATGGGAGCCAATGTACCCCCCCATGGAGGCTACCCCAACCAAAGGTGCCTCAAACCTAGCTGCCAAGCTGTAGAAAATTGGGGAAATGTAAGACTGCGTTATAACCAAATCAAACTTCCTCCTGCTATCATTGTAGATCCCCACAAAGTCCTTGTTGGTGAAAATAGCCTCTGAGAGCTCGTAGCTCAGAGCAAACAGCTTGGATATCTTGGTGTGCACCCAGTTCTCCTTGTTCATGAAGAACTGGAAACCATGCCTTTCGAAAATCTCGCGGGTTTCACTCACATCTATCTCGGTTAAATTCACCAAGCTCGCGTTTCTGAGAGGGTACGGGGTGACCACAACGACCTGGTGACCTCTGAGCGATAGTTCTCTCCATATAGGTTGAAACACGCATTGGTGGCTGACGGCAGGTATCTGAAAGACGCCCAGTATGCGGGCCGAGTTTGCCACAAGCAGGCATGATAAGCAGAGTTGGGTTATTATGAGGAGAACTTTCATGTTTCGAGGTTGATTAAAGACTGGGTTTGATACGCACCAGAAGCATTATCAGTGCAAGTTTTCCTGGAAAATTGTTGTTTATAAGATGTTTATGTTATTGGTATCTAAAAGGTGAAGGAGAGTGTAGGAATTTTGTGCATTTATTTGCCCAAAAACCATTAATAAGACCGCTATTCTATGCATTCCTTCTCAATATTTTTTGTCTTTTTTTATATTTTGTATTCCAGAGTTTTCTGAGGAAATAATCTGGAAAATTCGTTTTTTCTGCCTTCTAACTGTATACAGGGTGTTCCTTGAAGACATGCTAATATTTGAAGGTGTGATTTTTTGAAACGTTTTGAGAAAAAACTTCCCATAAACGTATGTCCTGATAGTCTAATATTATTTGTCTTTTTTATATTTTGTATTCCAGAGTTTTCTGAGAAAATAATCTGGAAAATTCGTTTTTTTCTGCCTTCTAACTGTATACAGGGTGTTCCTTGAAGACATGCCAATATTTGAAGAGTTCTTTGACACATTTTAAGAAAAAAACTACCCATAAACGTATGTATTTTGAAAAAAATCAGTTTTTTGATAATAACTGAGATAATATTCTGGACATCTTTAGAAAATTTGGTACATGTCTTCTATGCATCAAGGTGCATTTTGTGATGCACGAAACTTTTCATTTTCTCTACCAGTGGCGTCTGTACGGGTTTTGTATTGAATATTTTTGGAGAAAAAAATACTACGTCACTGCTTACTTCCAAAATAAAAATTAGTTTAAAGATTCTCATTCATTATTGAGCAAAATCAATCTGTTGGATTTTCTCTGTCAGAAATCTGATGTGGCTTAAAAATGTTTGTGCATCGACTGAAAGCAAATAAAGAGATCGAATTTGTTCCAAAATGAATGAGAAACCAAAGAAAATGGTTATCAGTTATTATCAAAAAACCCTTTATCTCAAAAGTTAAGACTTTTAGGACATACGTTTGTGGGAAGTTTTTTTCTCAAAATGTATCAAAGAATCGCCCCTTCAAATATTCATTTATCACATCTTATTATTTGATGTATCATCCACCAAAACTGATTTCCTCTTCTCAATTCCATACCAACTTGGGCCCCTCCAGATCCGTCTCGCAACCTTTCATGGCCCCAAAACACCAATCCACCCCACTCCACCCCTGTTTTCTGACCGGACACACATTCCCCTCGCGCCACGTAGAGATCAATGGCGTCTTGCGACGTCGCAACGCACCCTCATCCCTCGCAGCATCCCTGTCAGTACCGGCAAACGGCGTTGAGGTGTGCCGTGATAGTTTCACATTGTTTTTATCTCCAAGCACTTCCGAGTCTCGCGTTTGGGCTACTCCACATAGGAAGCGATGGGTTAGTCTGGTGTTAAGTGGAGTTCAATGGTCTTTTTCGTGAAGAAGATTGGTCCGGAGACGGTGAGGTCGAGTTTATTGTGTGCTTTATTTTGAGGTTCAGCGGGAAATTTAACACAAGGAGAAAATGTGATATGTAGACAGAATGACTTTGTCTTTGGTATTTTTGGGCAGCTTTCCTTGTAGTTATTGTTTTGGTTTGGTATTTCAATCAAGGAAATCGCAATGCGTTTGTTTTAACGTTGTACAGATGAATCTCAAGGTCACGGACTAAACACAACCATTTTCGATAGATATTGACGCATCTTTTGGAAAAATCATGGAAAATATGCTTCTATGCTTCAATAGAGCACAGAGAAGTATACTTGATTAGCTATACAGGGTGATGAATAAACTTATAGCCCAAAATGTATACTAAAAGATCCTACCATTCCTTGAAATCTCGGTTGAAATTCGCAGTAATATCACCGAAGACTACACGAAAAAATCAACTACAACAATGTAGGTTACATGAATTTTTGAAATTCAGAACAACTTTGAAAGGATATACAGGGTGGCCCAAAGAAAACGTACCAGAAGGTATAATTTCACTGTTTTTTTTTTTCGATGTACTCGGTACACACTTTTGACTCACCAATCATTTCATCTTCAACTTGGGTATAACCAAACACAGATTTAGATCAACAGATGAGAATTTCGAAATGTTCTCCACTTCAAATCATGAACAACATTTTCAACTATTATTATCATTATTTCATTGAACAATAGTGGTCTTCACATAGCGATCTTTTTCAGGTATCTTTTCAGTCACCATATACATGGGGAAACATCAAAGAAGCGATAGATCATTTTATACCTCATAGAATTATTAATAATGGCAACTAGACAAGAGCCATTTTCAACCACAGAAAACTATACGTCATTGACCTACTCATGGAACATAACCTCTTCAGCTGGAACTGAAACAGCAGGAACCGGAACAGCAGGAATTATATCTGCAGGAGTTTCAGAGATAGTAGGAAGTATACCAAAAGGTAAGAAAGTAGCGATTTTTCAGTTTTGGTACTAGATATTTCTTCCATTCTTGGTTCCTTCAATCTATTTTGTAGAATTTTCTCTTTCATTCCAATAGTTTCTGCTTTGTATTTGCAGGTATTTCCATACCTTCCCTTCATGGAAACCGCACGTTAGAACAGAATACGATATTGCAGACAACGATAAAAGACATACAGTATAATGGAACAGGGTATTATCTAGAAGACGATGGAGATGCAGGTACATGCATTTCTTCAAATAGTTCGAACTACACAGACATCGAAATGAGCTCAAGAATTTTTGGTCACGTTGAATGTTCATTATAGCAAAAAGCTACCGTTCGGTTTTATCACCATTTCATTAAATTTCATCGTTGTCGTTAGGATAGACGTGATTCGTCTCTAATTCAATTTGGAGACCAGAAAAGACATATTGTCATCGTAAATCTCAATTCAGCTAGTAGTTACTGGTTAGCAAAAAAAAGAACAGGGCTCTTAACTTTATATCTTCTTGACCCTAAAACTTTTGGTCATTTCGTTTACTTGAGTTGTGCTCAAGTTTAGAGATGTCAAGAACCACATCATTTCAAATAGTCTCCATGAGCGATGTTATTTATACAGGGTAGCCCACCACATTCGCCTGAAATGAAGAGAGTTGAAGAAAAACTTCAAGCACAGTTATATGTGGGTCCATGAGGAGCATTTTCTTAATTTTTTGATAAAATGACTTCAAACATGATTTCTTTGTTTTTCATTACAATACAGTGTGTTTCATTTATGAGACATAAAAATTAATTATGAGTAGAATATAAAAACGTTTTTTTGTGTAAAAGATAGGCATAGGGAACCCTAATATAGTTTTGAAGGGAATCTAATTCTGCGTCAAATTACGCCACTAAATACGGGGTGTTCCATTCAACTCCAAGAAGTTATTCAAATAAATGTGTGTTCTAATATTGAGGCAATATTTTTCGCCACTCTGTATAATATTGCATTGAAAAATGTATGCAGTTGTTAACTTTAACCTTTGAGCTAAACAGTACATTTAATCACGAGCAGCTAGTTACACGTTACAGGGTGAAAACAATTATCAAATTATGGTCTGTAGTTTTAAATTTCTCCGAATTTCTCAGAAACGGTCAGTTTTAAGTATGGGAAATATAATAGTGACTCACCTTTATTTTGTCTATGGTATGGTGAAAATATAAAAAAATATAGTGTGTTCCATAGGAAAAAATGTAACTTTGGTATGTAATTTTTTTGGGTATCACCCTATATACTTCAAAATAATTTTGGAATATGCTCCCTATGGACCCACATATAACTGTGCTTGAAGTTTTTCCATAACTCTCTTCATTTCTCGTAGAAATATCGAGGCGAATGTGGTGGGCCAGCCTGTATAAAAAATGGTTATGGTGTTTTCTTTCCATAAATTGAATTGTATTTAATTTTGTAGGACTGAATGATGTCCAAACATTATTCTTGGCGTGTTTTGCAACTCTTATATTCCTTGCAGTTATTGTTTTTGCTGCTTTGGGAGTCAGGTTAGTATATTTTCATTCTCAAAGAAATTCTCAACTAGATTTGAGATCGATAACTATTCGATTATCTCCACCAGAACTTGAAGAAGATTTTGAATGAATACACCAATTTATTAAATCGAATCATTGAATACATTAACTAATCAATCCTCAATCTAAAGGAAACAAATATCGAGGCAGTTTTCAATAAATATGTCATTGAGAGATACGTACGTTTACAAAAAAATCAAACGTGTTTTCAGAATGTTGTGGAGAAATTACCAGAGGACCAAAGAAAGTACCAAATACGATGGCATTCTTCATAGAGAAGGCACCTCTGAGTCCATTTCAAGGCCATTACATTCCCATCTTCTCGAAACTGATAAGGTACGAATAAGGTACGAATTCTCTGTTAGTTCTATTTCACTGACAGAGAATTTCAACTTGATGGAATTATTGATTCTAAAACAGTTATTGTTCCTAGCAAATAAAAACTATTCGTGACCAATATGCTCTGTCTGAGGTACAGCCGTTGTCAAAGCACACACAATAGTTATTGCTCTTTCTCAGAAGTTTGAATTTCTGATGTCCTTACAACGTAAAATCCAATGATGCAAACTTTGGCGGATGGACTTTAAATTATGGCGGGTCCGCCGGTTCCGTGATGGCAATTTTCGCGATCAATGTGGGTGCCTCCGCCAAAACTTAGAAAATAAACTCCAACTTATAATTTCGAACAGAATCGAATATAAGAAACAAAATTTATCGAAATTCTCACTGCAATAGTTGAATATCTGATTCTGGCAGCAAAGAAACTCGACGATGTTCGGTATCTAAATGTAGTAGATTATTTTATTGCTTATCCTTTTCCAAAGTATTTTTCAACAGATTTCTGATACATTAGAAAACTCAAAACAATTCTTTATTTTCAATACTGCTCTGAGATAGTGTTGTTCCCTCATTCTCTCATTGGTCTATTCCAGATGTCTATAGCTATCTTATTAATATTGAGATTAGGTTCTTCATTCAACGAAGTTGTGATAGTGGCAATATCAAATGTCCTTATTATGATTTTATGCATGTTTGATAAATAATTTCATCATGCACATAATGACAGAACGAATGTTTATTTGTGATGGAATAAAATATTTCATGAGCTCAATACATTTATATCAGTGATTATATTTTTTTATTTCCGAACAGTTTTTGTTGTCTGTGAGAGAATTATGGCATGTGGCAACTATGCGGGATGATTCTAGGATCTAAAATGTGAAGAATCAGTTCATTCGCCAATTGTAACAACTCAATGAATTTTTCCTTGCTTCAATTTGAAGTGATTCTTAAAGATGTACTTATACATATGGATAGAGATAAGTTACAATAAGATGTGTACGTCTTATGGAAGGTTTGGAAATATGGTCACGTGATTAGTTTTCGATTCAACGTGATATGATAGATGTCACATAATGCACGAATTTCTATTTTAGGCAATGTGAAGTTAGCAGATGGAAGCTAATTTTATGAACTTAATGATTTAATTCAGTGATTGGAAAATAGTACTGAATAGTGAGGTTATGAAGTGTTTATATTGAGCTCGCTGACTATTTCAGACAAGAGGTCATTGTAATATGGTGAAAAAAATGTTTATGTAATTCCATTCGTTATATTATTCATTGACTAGTTTTATAAAATGAAGAAGGTTCGATGTGGGAGATGATACTAGGTTACCAGTGAGGACTCTACGAATTCTGATGAAAGTCACAACTGAAAGTTTTGATGAAATATATTTGAAATTATTGTAGCTTTGAAAAATTAGAATTGAAGATTTTCCTCTTCTTCCTTTATAATTCAAATGAATAGCATGACAGCCAAATTAGCAGTAAAAATAGCTAACTTCTTTGCTGTGGATGCAAATATATCGGCTCCATCTAGTGGTTGATTTCAAAAGCATGATGAAATATATTTCCAAATTTCAATATTGACGTGCACATCTTGTATATGTTATCTCTGACATGGGTAAGGAAAAAGTATGGACATGCATTAATTGAAATAATAATAAAACCGCTCCTGATCGCACTGGTAGTGGTGAAATTGAAGCGAACGTGATGGGTACCTAGCCCAGCATCTCGATGGACCAACGCGAGACGTCTCACACTACTCTACTACATATTTCTCGTATCGAGTATGATGCAGCATCCATGAATCGAAGTAATGGATGTGCACGCCGAATTTTTGTGATGAAGTGAACGGCCGGCCAAAGACCCTGATCGCACATTGAAAATACTCTTTTTTGCTCTTATAGCAGCAGCCTGTTGATGCTTGAAGGTGCCCAAAGTGCGATTATTTCGGGGGAGCTGGTTGGGCAGTAGCGGCTCGTCGAATAGAAACACAACAGGGACAGTCACAATTTTTTTCTTGTACGATTGTCAGCAATTATACGTCAATTTTGGTTTCGATATTGTATTGTAAGTCGACTTGTCAACAACAATTTGACATTTATGGACAGATAGTTCTGACAGAGTTGGTTATTTTTCTTTCTAATTGATTGATTGATAGTTGGGAACTTTTAGGCATCAATAATTATGGTGACTTTACAACGATACCAAATTTATTTGGAGAGAAATCTTTGATCCACTAATGAAAAAAATTATGGACTGTTCAACAGCTATCTACTGAGGGTAATTAAGAAATTTGAGTGCATGTATTTCATAAATTGAAAACATAGACTCTAGAAGAAAGCTTGATTTTAGTTACATTTGGAGATGCTTTTTTCGAGAAATATTCAGGACGAAGTTGTTTCTACGCCAATGGATTCAGGGTCAAGCACCCCTGAAATTTTAGTTCTGGACTATGGCGATTGCAATTCGAGAAGTGGAAAAGATCGAAATCACACGAGATGAAGTGATCGTGACGGTCTTCTCTTTCTCTTTTCATGTAGAAACTTACCAAGAATTTCTTTTCAATACTTTGTCGGCAAACAAAAGATATTTTTCTGGGTTAGTTTGAATTTCATAAAATAACTAAAAATTTCTCTCCTTCACCAAACTTATGAATACGCAACATTTATCTTGAGTATTTCGACACATGCATTATTTATTCAATATCTTTTTTCAACGGCCATTATTACAAAGAAATATAATAATGATTATACAATGTTCCGATTGCAAACTGGACTTGCAAATAATGACCTCAAATACCACCCATAAATGATATGATATTGAAATTAATGAATTGGTTCAAGACTGATTTAGATATGTTTTCAACAAATAATCTCTTTGTCTTGTTATATAGAATGAATACTAAGTGGTACAGTTGATATTTCTCTGGAAGTCATTTGAGCTTGCACCAGTGGCGTAGCGTGGATTTGGCATAAAGGAATTTATTCATTTTCAAGGTAGTTTTCACTGATTCACAATATAAATACATAACATTCGAGGTTTACGATCTCTCGGCGTTTAGTTTTCCGTCCGACCATGAAATCCGTATGTGATATGTAAATAAATGTCATTTTCGTGTGATTCCACTTATAGATAAAGTAAGAGAGAACTAAATGACAGCTTGTCAGAATATACACAATTGTCATTCATTTGTTATATAATTAGTATTGAAATATTTAACGGTTATTTCATCGTTCAGTTTCAGAGTATCGTTGAGAACTTATTTTCTGGTTCATTTCTATAAATTGCGTACCCCCCTGTATCTCGACCGAATCTTCCTGAACTATAACTTTCGAGATAAAACAGTTGCTGACGTGTAGAGAGGCCAACGCTGATCGAAGCTCTAAAAGCTAAAAGTGCAACGTTTCGAATTGGGGTCAGCAAATGCATCAAGTATCAAGGCCATTTTATTTGGCAGTAAAACAATTTGCAACTTTTTTTTCGTAGCGAGCTGTGCGGTTTTGTTCGCTTTGTTGTTATTAACAATCCTTATCTGGGACAGCGCCTCATTTGAATTCGTTTTGAAATTCATAATCGTGGAAATTACTAGCACCTTTCCAAGAAACAATATAATTTCGAACAATTGACTGTCATTGAATGCTGATTGTTGTTTATGAAGGGTAACAATGAGTAACCGTGTTTTCTTCAATTCAAATTTAGTTCTCATATTTCACATATTTCACGTCACTATTCAAACACCACAGTGTCAAACTTTAAAATTTTGTTAATTTAATGATTATTTCTTCATTTATCTAAGCTTTAAGTGATCTATTTTAGGTTAGCCTGACGAAGCACCTACATTAACAGTTTTGACAGATATTCTCGATAGACCTTGAAATGATTTTGAGAAACAGGAAAACGATAGTTATCCTTTCCCAGACATAATAACGAAAATAATGGCTGTAGACGACAATCGACGAAATTCCGATTTGTCAACGTCGAACTATTCTTCTCGGTTCCCTCGCAATTACGAATTGATAGGTACGCCATACCAACTTTCCAAAATGAAAAAGAGGACATGGTACCACCTCCAAAAGCCAGTTGCCATCGTCGTTAAGCCCAGCTTATATTGGCGAAAATCTTATCGTATCACGAGATTGTCTAATCGAAATACAAATTCACGAGATGATGTCATGATTTCATGAGAAGGAATCTGTAATCGCATAGTTGCCGGATGCAAAAATTCATCTGCAGACATCAGGAAAAGTATTGATGTGTGACCAATGAGAGAACGATTTGATGATTGGAATCTTAGAAGCATGATCTGGAATTTTGAAGAAAGCATTGATTTTATACGCCAAAAAGGCAATACGTTCTGAAACGTATGTATTTCAGAAAGTTGTCTTATTTTTTGTATCCGCCAGTGTGATGCCGGCTTTAGCGAGATTCTTTGCACTACTATTGAGAATAAATCGAGTGGAACGATGTGCAGGAATGAAAGGAGATAGAAATAGAGGCGTGTTGGTCGTTTTGCTAAAAAGTTGTCCAAAACTTAACGACCCCTAGCGTCCAAGAAGTCGATGCCCTCCGAAAATAGCGACTTGTTTCAAATAACGTAATTAAACACTTATTAGTTGGTTGTTGCTCAGCCATTCGACGTACAAAAAGTCCTCTTGTTACATCATTGGCGTGCACATGATTTTCTGTAAGTTGTCAATTTGAATTTTTGCGACGCCACCTAGTGATGAAATTGTGAACTAAGTTCACAAGTAGTATATTCTACAGCTTATTTCGAGAAAATTGCATCGACTGGAAATAGGAATGAGAACCGTGTTCCATTTTTGCATGACCTCTTGAATTTAAAGTAGAGACCCCCATACTTCCTGTTAGTATGAAATATTAACAAGCCCGTTTTATGAGCAAAAGACGTTTTCATGTGGCCGAAAATGGCGCTCCTCACATGTTTCGTTTTACGATTTTCTTGGAGAAGCACAGGAGAATGAGACCGTAAAATTTTATTATTTTTTAAGTCTTAGCCGCAATATGATATGAATCTAGCAAAATCGTAAAATTATGAGTACTAATAAAACATTGTGATGCTCTAAGGAAACATTTTCAGTTTGTCATAACCACTCGTTTTCTGGGAACAATGTTGTACCTGAAAGTTTTACGAGTTTTTTGACAATTAAACTCGAAAAGGCATTGCATCAGGAATTTTAAACGTGTTTTTGTTTTCATTTCCATGTGATCAAGGATAACAATACAATATTTGTAGACTCTACAAAGACTTTAGATTTTTTTAATAAGAAAAAAAGCTTTTTTAGTAATTGAGAAAATAAATTTGTCCGAAAAGTCCTTTATTTTTTCCCAATATCTTCAAAACAAGGGGATACATTCATCAGATTATTATTGAATTAAATCATCAAAATATTATTCATTTGTTAGAAGCACTGTATACCCTCTTAGTCTAAATCAAAAATCAAACCAAATAAATAATTCATCAGTGATAATGAAGTGGATTTCCTGTCGTGAACACCAATCAACGCCAAGAGTCAAGATCTCCAAGCCGATAAACCTAAGCCAACCACGATTCTAACCCGAAACGAAAACGAAACCGCCGAAAATCGCACAAATAAACAACTCGAACCCAGTTGTGTCCTTGCAACGGCTAAAAATAAGCGACCGTTTTCGTCTAGTCACTATTATTGCATAGATAGCATTTACAATGTGCAAAACACGAGTTGAATAACCGCCGAAAATGCATACGGCTCGACCCACCTGCTCGCCTAGTCGCCGTCTCTGTCGCTCGCGCGTCAAGACAAGGACGGACAACGGTCGACGTGTGTCTGGAACAGGACCGGCGTTTGACATTCGAAATTCGCAAAGTCAAATAGCAATGGTTTGGAGAAGGACAGACGCATTGAAAAAAGCTCGAGCGTGGTTCCTAATATCTTAGTTTGGGAAGAGGCATTGGCGTTACTCCAAAGGGGGTTGCAGACTGAAATTTCATTCGATTGAAATGAAATATTGAAAAATATCAAAATGTTATCACAGGAAATCTCGTCTGATCTGACTACGGAATGTGAGGTGCCCCAATAAATCACGAACAATATGGAATATCATTATATTGCGATTTTTTCATTTTACTTTGTTCAAGTACTCAGATCAGTTGAACTCTACTTGCCCTTGACATATATACATATACAGGGTGATTCACCTAACTGGTTCATTAGGGGTTTATGGAGAACGGATAGAGATATCAACTTGAAATTTTGGTGGATGCTACTACTCAATGTGTTCTATCTTCCTGAAATATTTTCAATACGTCGTTACTTCCGGTTGAACCGGAAGTGCTATCAACTTTGTTTTTTCAAATGGAACACCCTGTTTATTTTCACATTTTCGAATTCTACGAAGAATTCTAGACATGCTGCATTTTGAATTTTTTTCCTATCGTGATTCGTTTTCAAGATATTCCATTTTTACGAAAAATTTTGACAGATGTACTGACTAAAATGTCCATATTATCTTCAATTTTCAAGATTTTGGGTTCAATCTCCGCTTACATATCAATGAAGAAGTGTTCTATCAGGTATCCTTCAAAGTGTTCCAAAATATTCAACAGGGTGTTTGATTTGAAATTTCCAAAAAGTAAACTGAAATATCAAATACCCTGTTGAATTGAGTAGTAGCATCCACCAAAATTTCAAGTTGATATCTCTCAGTTCTCCATAAACCTCTAATGAACCAGTTAGGTGAATCACCCTATATACATCGAAGGCATTTGATTGAATAATCAATGGTTTTTATTATATTCTCTTTGGATTCGATGAATTTATTGTACTGTGCTCTAGTGAATAATTGATAAGATTCTTAACCTCACTTTTGCCATCGTTTTTTATTGGATACTGATCTTCTGTAGCAGAAATGAAAGATGTTTTCATCAAGAATGCTGTGATGGATAAACAATTGAAATCCCCCATTCAATGGAAGTGCGCCGCCTATGGTTTTTTATTTGTCAGTCGGATATAAAGATGACGTTGTGTTTTTAGGCAATTTTGCAACGGGGCCAATGCACCGTGCCAACGATCTTTGCATTACTAATAAATGGGAATTTGATAATTGTTTTTGTAGTTTTTTTTTCTGTTTTGAGTGGCAAATATTTGACTTCTCGAAACAAAGTTATTTGCTTATGCACTTTGGAATCGTCTGAGATTTTTAGGTTACTATTTATTTTTTCGTTGATGATCGTATCGTTAACAGTTTACTTTAGAGGTCGATGAATTTTTCTGTTTTACTGTTTTCAGATATCGCATGTTAATGCACCGGTTATTAGTGGCATTTATTTGAATATCTACGTTTCCTTGAAGACTAACGTGAAAATACAACAAAATAATTATCTACCTATTATACATGCTGTTTACAAACAGGGTCGTCCAAAATAACACCGAAATTATATGAAATTTAGTTTCTAGATATTCTCTTTATTTCTCTTTTCTCATCCAAACGATGCAATGCAGACAAATACTCTTTTTTAATAGCAATTTCGAAGTTTTGATGTAAATTCCTTGTTTTTCACAAGATAATCGACAAATGCCAATTATTTGACTTCTAGGTTTTCAGGTTTAACACCAATTGACTATTTCACGTGGGAGTACTTGAAGAGAATATATTTCAACAACATGCGAAGAGATATTGAACAGTTACAAGAATAAATGAGACATGAGGTGACATAAGTGTAAACAAAAGTTATTGAGCTTTTTCAAAAATAATTCGAGTTACGTTTTGGATTGATCAATACTATGTCAATTTCTAAACTCATCCGGATTGATCCGAACCTAAATAGCCGTAGTTTTTCTCTGAATCGAAGAAATAAATGCTTCTTGAAGTTCCAGTAGTACTGGAAGTGAAAAGCCCTTCTAGATGTCTCCACCTCTTCAAAATATAACCTATTAATGTCCATCACTTTCGTCGAATTATGTATACCATTATGTCAAATTTATCCGAACGAAACCTTCCATTAACCAGATATATGATACTGAGCGATGAGAGAAACTCAATTTTAATAAAATTAATTTCGTAGGAATTTGTTCGAGGGCCCTGAAGGCTCAAGAAGTTTTGCAAATTATAGATGTGCGTGATGAAGGCAATTGAATTTTGGGATGGTCACTCACCCTGAGACTTTCTCGAATTTCGTAATAGTTAAGTTTTGAATATAATTAAATAACATGGGGTTATGCAAGAATAAGACAAGTGCACATTTATAGGTAGGGTTAAGGTAAAAGTATTCCTCATGAACAAAAAATAATACCAGGAATTTTGGAGTTTTTGGGTTTTTTTAAGTCGTAAGAGTTTTCAATCTTCATATGAGAAGGCTTCCAGAGCATCGATATGGACTTTTCATAAGTTTTCATAAGTTTTTCGAAATTTATCTTTTTCGTTACTGCCTATCTGAGTTATTGAATAATCATTCCAATTTGGCTTGATTGTTTTTCTACACGAACTTTATATCCGGCCTTGTCATTGAACAACAACTATTCATTGTTTCAATGAACTTTTGTTGCTACCAAACGGTCGTTTAAAATATCAAATACATTTTATTGTTTCGTCTGGAAAAAAAGCTTCTAATGTGTCACTTTGAGCCTGAATACTAATAAACGTTTGTCGCACATTGAATCGATAATAACAAGGGATACCAGGGCCGGATCTGAAATATTATAATTCATTAATAGTTAGAAGAAAAAAATGCTTAGTCGAAATATTTATTTTGTATAGATATATATTCAAAAATGGTCATATCCATTGAAATTGATTTTTGTTGGTCAATCGGTCCATTAGCCACATCCAAATTACGACGGTCGGTTTATTAGTCATTTCCAAAACGTACTTTAAGCTTTAGTTACAAAGTATGTAATATTATTTGGGGTTTTCCTTCATGAATCACTCTGTTATTGTGATTGGCGTTCACTATTACAAGATTATGCAGGAGAAAAGTTTACATATACATGAATTTATGCTTGTTGATAGAAATGTCTAAAAATCTAACGTATCCGCCATTTCTTTCACAAATCTAGTTTTTGGTGGTGGCTAGATTCTATCAACTCACAAATAATATTTTTATAGATTCTCTATCTTGTTCTTTTGTGACCAGATTTTATTAATTCCAGAATCTGAGAGAAACTCACCTGATTTTGACTACTGAACAGGTGCAAATATGCGATGGAATGGAAATCAATAGTCAGACGAGGAATAACAATCACTCAAGCACTAATGGCAGTATCATCACGATGACCATGAAGAATAATCATTTGATTGTTGAAACAGAAGAAAGAAACGTATGTATATATTGTTCCCCAAAATTTTTAGTGCTCTGCCTATTGCAAGTTTAGTCACTATCTGTATATTTCCATGAAAGTAATATATTGTTTGGAAATCATCCTATCTATAATGATCCGAGAAAACAGCGAATATGTGGCCTAACTTAACCCTGCCTAACCTAACCTAACATATCGAAGTCAGTTCCTAACCTTACCTAACCTAACCTAACCTAACCAAACTCAACGTAACCTAACATATCAAAGTCAGTTCCTAACCTAACCTAACCTAACTTAACCTCTCTCAACCTAACCTAACCTAACATATCAAAGTCAGTTCCTAACCTAACCTAACCTAATA
Source organism: Plagiodera versicolora (assembly GCA_037013635.1). Taxonomy (NCBI): domain Eukaryota; kingdom Metazoa; phylum Arthropoda; class Insecta; order Coleoptera; family Chrysomelidae; genus Plagiodera; species Plagiodera versicolora. Next base: position 803,437 of record CM072990.1, read on the forward strand.
ATGTCAGTTCCACCTATGATGTTAAAAAAACATCCAATTCCAAATATACCAACTACAAATAGATAAGAGAAAATTAAGACCCTGATGCTTTTCTCCTAGGATTTGGAAGAAGATAGCAGAGAAACGACGTTGAAGTATTCCCCAGGAGCAAGCGATGGGATTTTCGTGGTGGAAGTACAACAAGGAGTTCGTAGGAGTCCTGGATCTGCAGGACACACCACTCACACGGAGCCAGTGTCAATATCAGTCAGCGATCAATGTGCCCTAGTTCACAATCCTCCCGATAGGTGCTTTTATATCATTTATTCCAAACATGATTTTTTGTCAAAAAAATATACAAATGTTTGTGGTTGTAAAATTTTAATGTTCATCATTGATAATTTCTTCAAGTGTGAAATTTCTCCATCGATTTATGTCCTTCTGTCCACCATGATGTTTTTTTCCACTGTTGACAGCTGATGATTAGAGAGCTTCAATTATAGAAAAAAAGTTTTGTCAGCATGGATCCTCCGAATCGTACTTTTTGATTCTCAAAAATAATGAAAGCAGTAATAATTAGCTGTCAATAACTCGAAAACAGTTGTCAAAGGTTTGTTAACAGGAAAATTAAATTTGTATTGAAAATTTTGCCTTGAGAAATCGACTCCTGTGACGTCAGAATTGCTCACACCATACAATTCATGAATATCCTTTGAACTTAAAATCTACTGTGTTTTTTCAGGTACAGTGACGAAGACACAGTTGGCGAATATGATGACAGCGAGTATTATATAGATACGATTTCTCCGAGCAGAGATACTCCGGATTCTTTGCTTTCCAGGTTGAAGACCGGATTGACGCAGTCCAACGCTAGCATCAGCAAACCGTCCTATTGCTACAGCAACCAGCAGTGCTACGATATGGGCAGCTACGGATATACCTATGGGTACACCGAACAGAGTCAACGTATGTTGATTATGAAATTGAGGTTTCAGTAGCTTGATTGTATTTTTATCCAACCAACAAAACGTACAAAACTTGTTGGTTAAAAAACCTAACCAAACCTAACCTAATCTAACCTAACCAAACCTAATCTGACGTAACCTTACCAAACCTAATCTAAGCTAACCAACTCTAACCTAACCTAACCTAACCTAACCTAACCTCACTTAACCTAACCTAACCTAACCTAACCTCACTTAACCTAACCTAACCTAACCTAACCTAACCTAACCTAACCTAACCTAACCTAACCTAATCTCACTTAACCTAGCCTAACCTAACCTAACCTAACCTAACCTCACTTAACATAACCTAACCTAACCTAACCTAACCTAACTCAATCTAACCTAACCTAACCTGATTCCTTTAACCATTCTGATTTTCGTATGTGTCGAAAAAAATCATATTTGACTCGAGAACAAAATGAATTGTTATCATCATCGAACACTAGCAAAAAAATTAAAACATTTCTTCAGTGAAATATAATGGTGAACTCTTCCTACAAAGATCAAAGGAGCTCCTAAAACACACTCACAGCAAATGCATCTCAATCATTAATAAAAAACTGACCTGTTTCCATTTCATCATTGTGATGATCTTCAACGTCATTTTTCGAAAAAAACTCCTCTCGTAACCACTCATCTTTACTTATAGCGTTGCCTATTCCGCTGAAGACGACAGAAGACACTCTTCCCAAAATAACAGCAGCTATTTACAAGAACACTCTGAAGAGGAGCCCCAGTACGGAAGATCTTCATGTAGCAGCCATGAGCACCAACGAAGATGAAATCGTGAATGATGTCAGTAAAGATTCATCTGATGGGGAGATTCATAAAGAAGTCCAGAACAGGTAACATTCAGTATATTTGTGAAACTGTTCCTTACTATTGCACGAGGAGGTGATTTGTCCAATTTCTTGTGGGTGAAAAGTTTTTGGTAGCCTCCAAGATCGCCAGATCTGACTAGTTTATATAATGTAGCTTGCATATATATTTTTTTATTTTTTAGAAATATTCAGCTTGGGTAATTGATTTTTACAACTGGATCTATATTGACTGAATTTTCTCAACAGCACACTGGATGAAGCTTCAAAGAGTCCTGGAACGAATGAAACTGAAGTCAGGAGCACTCTGGCTGTAGATGAAAACGCAGATTCCAGATGCAACGAATTGCCTAAAAGTTAAAAGAACTGTTGTATCATTATTCAAGTTATATTTATCGATGTTAATTCCAAAAGACTTCATAGTATGCTCAATTCATTGTTCAACATATTTCACTTCTGAATATTGTTGGTCTTAGCCTTAGTTGCTTAGACCAAAAGGCCTTGAGAAGTCCAGAACATTGATGACTTGCAACTGAAGGCTAAGAAAAAACGTCATTGTTGAAGTTTTTGTCTGTTGTTTATGAATATTCATTGTTGAATAAGGCATAACATGAGATCAATTAAAGTTCAGTTCTAGGACTATATTTATAAATCCGTCATAAATGTAAATATTACTTATATTTTTCTCATAAACTATATATCTCAAGTATTTTCAGCTGTAGGTTAATTGTCTCAACAATAATGACAGAAATATATTTGATTCATGTTTTTGGGGAAATTCGAATTTTGATTTGGTGAATTTTCGATTTTCGTAGACAAATTATGAGGAATCGATTATTTTAATATGAAATTGATAGAAAATATGGAAGATCACTTTGAAGTGACTCAAAACTTAACATTTAGCAAACTTGAAAAACCTTTTTTATTTACCAAAAATATTCACTCCTTCTACCTTTTCCCTCAATAGCTTTCCCAAAAATAATAAATTAACATGAACAAATATCAAATTGAATCTTCAAGAAATCAATAAACTGTACATATTATTCCACATGTTCTCAATATACAGGGTGGCCCAACAAAAATTTACCGGAAGGTATAACTACCAGGAAGACCCTCATTCCTATTTGAAAAAATTTTGGGAATGCTACCCCCGCTTAGGAGGGTGAAGTTTGGGCTATACTTTTGGCGTCAGGTTTTTCTCGATGAAATCTCTTCCTGGTAGTTGTACTTTTCGTTACCTTTTCGTTGGGCCACCCTGTATTTGCCCCTTAACAATTTTGCGTGATTTTCCTATACTTTTTGTGTTTGTTTATCTGTATTTCAAATTTGTCCACGATTGCAGAAAATGGAATCGTAGAGAGTTGAAAGGGTATACAGAAATACTTATCGCGATACCTTATAAAATACCTTCAGCAATTGAAGTTTCCATCATTCTCAACAAGCCACTATTAAGTGGATTTCGGAATGCCGAAATTACACACGTGTGCAAGTTACCGAAGAAATACTTTTAGATAACATGAAATTAAAGTCTGATGGTAAAAAGGTGAATTTACGATGCCGGAGAGAAATTCAGTACGACCAAAATGCTGAATATACAGGGTGGAAGATTGTGACAAAAAATAAATCAGAATCTTTCTAGGAATAAATTACTAATAACTTCGATATATATGGTCTTGAATCAATATGATATTCTTTAAAAAAATCAGTCATTTGAAATTGAATTGTCTTTCAAAACACCCAATGATACATTGAGAAGTGTTAATTTTCATAATTATTATTTCTAGAGATGAAATCCAAAATTATTACAGTATACAGGGTGTTTCAGAATTGCACGGCAATATTTCGGGTACATATATTCCCTGGCAAAAAAAAGAAAAAATTCCCACGAACATGTGTCCGATCTCGATTATTAGCGGAGTTACAGGGTGTTGAAAGTTGATAAAAATTAGGTTTTTATTTCATGGGGCTTGATATACTGCTGATAGAGCTTTCAAATTTTGTATGAGTATCAAGCAAAAGGTGCTGCTTTCTATGGAGGTGAATGTTTTCCAAATACCGTACAGGGTGTTGCATTTTCCGAGGTCTCAATCCATAAAAGCCTCGAGAAAAACTTGCTCGTACGCCACTGGTGAATTTTAATATCTTTTTCGAGTTATTCAGCCAATTACCCAAATTTTGTCTCTCTAGACTTTTGTTCGAATTCCACTCAGTTTCCTCAGAAATTATTTAATTTCTAAATTGGCTCAAAGCTACATACTCTGAAATGTTCATACTAATTTGATATTTGATATTAATGAAAGCATCAAAACTAAATGAAAAAGAAATTCATTAACGAATGTTTTGAGGAATAGTTCAAAAAATAAAAACCTTTCTGTTTATTTTCAACACCTTGTAATAATTGTAACGAAGAATACGTACCTGAAATATTGCCGTGCAATACTGAAACACCCTGTATAATATAAATGAAACTGCTGTGAAATGATATATCGATAACTGTTAGAGGTGAGAAATGGGTACTGAAAAAAAAATCGAAAGAAAAAGAAACAACCAGAGAAGTTTTAAAAATAGCTAATTCGAAATTTGTGAACTTCATGACTATCGGTTTGGAAATTTCATTTTGAAGATGAGCTTGCTGAATATGAGAGAACATTACTTGACGACTCGTGTGGGGTAACAGGAAAGGATTCACGTCTCTCTTGAATACTAGAAATGTTGTAATTTTGTAAAAATATTCCTCAATAATTTTCTTTCCGAGTCTTTCACTCTGTAAATTTACAGCCATCATTGCGTAGTCCATGCCATTTATTTTATCTCGTTTAAGGGCGATAGTTGAAGCTGCAAATATTTTGGAAGCCGAAAACCTGTTCAATGTTCATCCTTTTATCGAGGTTTAAAGACCTTGAGGTCATTGGAGGTCAGGTTCGTTTACAACACTCCAATTGTTGGTTATTTTTCCTCGACCAAATTTGTAATTGTTTATTATTAGGATAGAATTATTTTTTGTTTATTACTTCAAGGAAAAGGGACTTGCAAATTTTTATATTTTATATACCTGAGATATGAAATTGAAGACATTTTTTTTATTATTGTTGTGAATATGTTATTACTTTTGAAACGGTTCCTTGAGAATGTTTTGTGAATAAACAGCAATGATTTAATATTCTCTAGATTAAATACCTTCATACCTATACAGTGTGGAACAGCCAAATGGAATAAATTCGATAACGAATAAATGAGAGCGTGTTGGGAAAAACGCTTGGACACGTCGATTTGTATTTTTAGATGCGCTTTTTTTCAAAAAAAAAATACTTATATAGGGTGTGTCATGTGGCAGTGACCGATACCAACTTTCTTATTTCAAATACAACCCCCTATATATTATTAGTTTTTTGGATTCTTCAGAAAATTCTAGACATAATTCATGCACAATGTCCCATACCTATCTTCAACTGTTTCGGAAATATCAAGTGTTTTCATTTTTATTACAAAAATCGAAATTAAAAAAAGAAAATAATTTTATTTCACAAATTCGTTCGTGGCGAACATTTTGAACATCTGTTACATTGGGATTAATGTTTTTGTGTTTTTTTTCAGATTTATTGTGAAATAAAATATTTTTTTTTAATGTTAATTTTTGTGATACATCTGAAAACACTAAATATTTCCGAAACAGTTGAAGATAGGTATGGGACAATGTACATGAATTATGTCTAGAATTTTCTGGAGAATTCAAAAAACTAATAATATACAGGGAGTTGTATTTCAAATAAGAAAGTTGGTATCGGCCACTATCACATGACACACCCTATATAATTATTTTTCATTGAAAAAAATGCACATCTAAAAATACAAATTGACGTGTCCAAGCGTTTTTCCCAACACGCTCTCATTTATTCGTTATCGATTTACTCCATTTGGCTGTTCCACACTGTATGTGAATGTGACTTTTGAAATGAAGATATTTTGTAGGAATCAAAGAAGAACAATATTTCGAATTTTTGCTGTCTGTTTCCCGAACACCCAGTACAATGTAAAAATACTGAATGTTTACTGGAAATTATTGTAAATAATGAATAATCTAACGAATTTCCTGATAATATTCCATTGCAATGAATGTTTATTGAACATAAATAATATGTATACAGTGCGTTCATAAAGTGTGGAAACGCTCCATTATCTTACGATATAATTATTTTCAGAGGTAAAGCTCGGACAGGTCGATTTTGTATTTCAGTCTTCCATCTTTTTTTACAAAAAAATAATTTTTTCCCCCACCACCTTACAAGATATGTCGTCATCGATATTTTTTTTTAATTGAAAGGGTATATTTTTATATCAAAAATTGAAAGCCCATATTTTTCTGAGTTCAACCATACCACATACGTCATATCTCACACTTCAAGTTACACTATACTGAGTATAAAAGAAACCAGTGTTCATATTTCTCAACATTCATTTAATTATTTATTTTGCAATGGAAACCTGAGAATTACTCAGTAGTAAGGAGCTCAGTTCGAGCATTTGCTGTAGATTTGTTATTTGTTTATTTTCACTACTTCTTATGATATTTTCATTGCGAATAAATAATTAAATGAATGTTGAGAAACATGAACACTGGTTTCTTTTATACTCAGTATACTGTAACTTGAAGTGTAAGATATGACGTATGTGGTATGGTTGAACTCAGAAAAATATGGGCTTTCAATTTTTGATATAAAAATATACCCTTTCAATTTGAAAAAAATATCGATGACGTCATATCTTGTAAGGTGGTGGGGGAAAAATTAATTTTTTGTAAAAAAAGATGGAAGACTGAAATACAAAATCGACCTGTCCGAGCTTTACCTCTGAAAATAATTATATCGTAAGATAATGGAGCGTTTCCACACTTTATGAACGCACTGTATATCGTTAAGAGATAAAGAGTACTCAGTAGAGAAATAAACAATTTCGCATTTGCTTTGAGTGTTTTAAGAAACCCACAATCCCCAATTTAAGCTCCGCAACCCATTGTAATTCGATACAATTGGAATTGCAGCAGTACTACCAACATTTTTTTCTGTTTTGTTGCGCAAACTTGTTTTTTGTTTCGGAATTATTTTGACGCCTCAGGGATGGCGAAGTAGGCTTGTCTTCACTATCAACAGATGAACCGACAAGGTGCAACGTTGCACGCCAAAATGTGGGAACAAAATTAGCAGACTTTCCAATTCGCCACTCGTGAATAGTTCGTGGGCGGGTCTTTTCTCAGTAGCGTACCAATATTTCAATCATTAATATTTTCAGTTATATCACTTCATTAAAAAATATCTCTATCGAATTTTTGTAATTTCATTCTGGATTCAAGAAAAAATTATTCGTAAGAAAAAGGTCTTCCTCAAAAAATCGACGTGCTACCTTTTTTTTCCATTTGAAAAAAATCAAGTTGAATGGAGAAATAATTATCGAAACAACTGAAAAGTCATATGCCTCAAAGTCGTATTTTTCCCATGCTACTTGATCAAGAATTAAGCGATATACAAGATCCACGGCATTCTAGATCGCAAAATATAAATTGAAATAAAAATGATTTTATGTCTCAAATATTCACAAGAGAGGTATTGTTGGATTTAGAATGTTATTCTCGATAAAAATGAATGAGAATATACAGGGTGTTTTATTGATATGGCAAAAAAAATTAAACTAAGAGTAGAGAGGACCAAAATATGACGATTGAGCGCAACATCGCTCATACAAATATTGATGGTTAAAGAGATACAGTGCGTTCAAAATTGAAATTTTATTTTTGATTGAAACTCAAACAAAAACACGCACTGTAAACTTGAAAGTGATTAATATAGTACTCTTGTTTCTTTGGCACAAGAAAACTATTTGCTTACCTGACAGCAACCTACTTTTTTTTTATAAAATTATTTGAATTTAATTGTGACTTCAATACCTAAAATCGGGTTTATCGTGAAAACGGTAAGGTTTTTCGACTTTTTCCTAGAATACTTTTTCGTTCAAAAGATAACGTACTTCAATAATTGTTTGATCAAAAATGTTGAATTCTGACGGACAAAAAAGTTGTGCGTATTTTTAAATAATTGTGAGCGGGTGAGTGGCGCCCTCTAAGGAGTACTTTAGTACGGATAAAATATAACCCCCTAATGTACCAATTTTTGAAACGATATCATAAAAACTGTCGAAGTACAGCAGAGCAAATAAACATGTCATAAAATGTGAATTGACCTATAACTCACAACCCCCAAATTTCGTTTTTCTATCTTCAATAATAAAAATAAAAACCTCAACGGGGGCTTCTTCATTCGGCCATCTTGGCAGTTTTCGAGCATTCAAAAGCAGTCTGCTAAAGTTACGTGCGATTCTTATGCATCGTTAGGGTCTTCATTGTCGAAGAAGTAGGTCAGACGCATACACAAAACATACACCAGGCTCCGACGATCATCGGACTTAATTGCTAACGGGTAGAAAACTGCACCATCATTATCTACAAGCTTTCCCTACGAATAAATGATCACCGGGTGTGATCCGAAACCAAAACGAAACGAAATAAAAACGTGGCGAAAACATGGCATGGCCAACGTATTCAAATGAACACAGTTGATACGTTTCCAATTTATACAGGGTGATCAAACATTCGAAAAACAATTGGGGCCAAAAATGCATACCGAGAAAGATTTATCCTACGAAATTGATTCGGATCAAAAGCTTAGTCGCCTAGTATCAGGTGCCAGAGTCTTCTATTGATTTTACATACTGAATATACAGGGTGATTCACCTAACTGATTCATTAGAGGTTCATGGAGAACTGATAGAAATACTGAATTGAAATTTTGGTGGCAGATACAGTTCGATATGACCTGATTTTCCAAAATATTTTCAATACGCTGTTACTTCCGGTTTAACCGGAAGCGATATCTACTTTGTTTTTTCGAATAGAACATCCTGTTTATTTTTACATTTCAGAACTCTACGTAGAATTCTGGATCTGTAGCATTTCGAATCGCTTCTATATCGTGATTTGTTTTCGAGATATTCCATTTTTTCGAAAAATTTTGACAGATGAACTGACCAACTGAAATGTCTGTATTATTTACAATTTTCATGATGAAAACTTCAAACTTCGTATACATATCAATGAAAAAGTATCCTATCAGATGCCCCTAATAGTGCTACAAAATATTCAACAGGGTGTTCGATATCTGAGTTTATTTTTCGGAAATTTCAAATGCCAATAACTTCCTTATTTCAAATGGAAAGATAATGAAATTTTCAGTTGAGAAATAATATGAAATGAAATACTAGTTTGTCATTGCTGTGGATAGTTGCTCACAACAATTGGTATGGAAATGGTCACAGCCAACTAGATTTTCAATAGCATTCCAATAGAACTAATGATAACGAAAGCTAAACATATCTATCACACTGTCTTTCTTTAATAAATGAAGTGTAGCTCGCAAAACCATCAGGACCATTTAGAAAACGTCAAAAAAAAACACCCACATGGTCAGACCTTCCTCCTCACGTATTCCTCGACGCTGCAGCCACCAAATAACATGATCATCGCATGTTCTACTTCTCAATCTAGATACAATGGCCGAAACGAAGACAAAAGGAAAAAAGCTGCACGGAACATTGGACGTGGCCGGAGCTTTTGTTAAAAGATGGAGACTGCTAACGGTACTCTGGACGATGCACACGAAGAAATATTACTCCGACCTTAAACTACAGCTTTCTTTTTTTTTTAACGGCCGAATCAGCTTCGCGGATAGATTAGGACGAAGATTGATTGCGGCCCCGATACTTGCAACGTGTTTTGGCTTTTTGGCTTGTACGAGATGTTGATAATGGAAATTATGATACTAAATTGAAGTATTGTAATGTGTATTTACGGTATTGCATATTTTCACATGCTTTATAATCGTTTGTATGTATGTAACTTCGCGAGTGGTGACATCTTTTGATCGAATTGGGAAGTTTTCCATCACAGGTGTCTACAATGGTAATAATTACAGGTTTCTTTCAATCATTTCATTTTTATATAGCGCCCTGAACATTATTCACAATAACAAAAATATTCTTAATTTATTCATTTTTACAGGGTGTTTCAGCATTGCACGGCAATAGTTCATGTACGTACCTATTCTTTGGTACAAAATAAGGAAAAAAGTTCCTATGAACGGTTGTCCGATCTCGATTATTAGCGAAGTTACAGGGTGTTGATACGAAGTGCCAAGGAATCATGGATTCGTCGTGCTCAATGTTGCATTCAACAACAACGGAAGCCACTTTGAACAATTCCTCTGAACATTCGTTGATGAATTTCTGTTTCATTTAATTGATGCTTTAATTAATATCAAATATCAAAATAGTATAAACATTTCAGAATATGTAAGTTTGAGCCAATTTACAAATTAATTAATTTCTGAGGAAACTGAACGGAATTCGACAAAAGTCAGGAGGGGCAAAATTTAAGTAATAGGTTGAAGAACTTGAAAAAAATATTAAAATTCACCAGTGGCGTACGAGCAAGTTTTTCTTGAGGCTTTTATGGATTGAGACCTCGAAAAATGCAACACCCTGTATGGTATTTGGAAAAAAATTTACTCTCAAATCAAGCAGCACCTATTGCTTGATACTCATACAAAATTTGAAAGCTCTATCTGCAGTAGAACAAGCACAATAAAATGAAAACAAAATTTTTTCTTTACTTTCAACGCCCTGTAACTCCGCTAATAATCGAAATCGGACATGTGTTCATAGGAACTTTTTTCATCATTTTGTACCAGAGAATACGTTTCTGAAATATTGCCGTATTATTCTGAAACACCCTGTATACTAATAATCATTTTCGCCTACTCAGTTCACTATTAAAGCTTTTTTATTAGTTTTATTGTAATATAAAAAAGCCTGAGTTATATTTCTATACTGCTTTTTCTTGTCATACTTGAATCATACTGAAATATTGCTGGGAATAAAATGAGTCGAACGTTAGAATAAGAAAATACAAGAGTATCGTTATTTCTATTCCACGAAATTTACAACTGTCAGGTTTCCATTTAGAAGCGAACTCAAGAAGAAAGTAGGCTTGGAAACATTCGAGCAACGAACAGCAAAATAACGCAACGTAAACAAGAGAAAAAGACACACATACACACAATTAAAATCGCGAATAAAAACGTCGATACAGCTATACGAAGTCCGCATGCATATTTCCACATTTCCTACCCCCGGAACTTCAACAACCACGCCTAAATTTTATATCCTCGACTAATTCTGCGCAGAATTACATTTTTGCCGTTACCCTCTGCAGATTAAAAAATCTATAATTTTTACTATTCACTACTCCTCTAAAGAGACGTATCTCGGGTTGCCATGGCGACAGATGAAGATCGCGAGGCCAGTCGATCAGTGAAGTCGTGCTCGTCTAATTGTTGGGGGGTAACTCGGGGGAAAAAATGGGCATAGTAGAACTATCGCGATGCGTAGGCGATTGCTACGCATTTAGATACGGAACGAGAGGGTTGAGGGGTAGGGAGGGGGTAGGTGAGGGTGGTAGGGGAGGTATCTCGCGGAAGAGGCCCCTTCCAGTGTTAAAAAGTTCGCGATCGATATGAATATGCTTTAAAATGTGGATTTTATTTCAACAGGCTGCCGAAATGTTTTCGTCTATTGCACCAAGAGAGTTGGCGACCTGGAAATGCTGGAATCGGAGCGGTCTTTGAAAGGGAAAGTTTCAGGGAAAAACGATGGTAGTCTCTGAATTATTCGATTTATCGAAATATTTCGAATTCACCTCGATTATATTCATTAATGAATAGAATAGGATAGAATAGAATAGAATAGAATAGGATAGGATAGGATAGGATAGGATAGCATAGAATAGAATAGAATAGAATAGAATAGAATAGAATAGAATAGAATAGAATAGAATAGAATAGAACAGGATAGAATAGAACAGAATAGAATAGAACAGAATAGAATAGAACAGAACAGAACAGACTAGAATAGAATGGAATAGAACAGAACAGAACAGAACAGAGCGTTTGTAAACATTCAAATCTAACTGATCCTGAGAAGAAAATGTGATTTCTTCCATCTAATATTTGCATGAAATTCAGTTTCAGGATTCATAGTTATGACCTTGACGATTTTTTTAACAACTTTTCATCCCATTATTTTTTAATAACTTCGTCCTGGCTATCAACTTATTATTTTGAAACTAAACATACAACATTCCAGGAATTCAAACAATTAACGCTGGATTAATATACAGGGTGACCAATTTGTGCGAGCAAGTAAAATGAGAACACAAAAACCTGTTTCGAATGAGAGTTGTTATATTTACGTAATCTTAAAATATTTCGAGATATACAAGGTGTTTAGCCTAGGCGAGACAACTATTGAGCTCAGCCTGAAATTGTGCATCCAGTCTCATCTTTGTTTTTCCATAAAAATGCGACGTTGTCAAACTGTGCGAGAAAAATTTGAAGAATAAATTGGTGCACTGTGAACGTTGCCGAAAAAGTGTATCAGAGACGAGTGAGTCGAATTATTTGGTGGAAAAGTCTGAACAGGGTCTTGTCTCGTTTTAGATACAGGGTGTTCTTTGGATAAGCATCAATCCAGGTGTTTTCAATCAGCAAAAACTTCGTTAACAGTTTCATTTTGTTACAAGAAATTATCAAGAATGACAGTATTTTAAAGTCACAACGTGGTGGAATGATATACTGATAAAAAACTGTTTCGTTTGACAGCAGCAATCGTCACAATATGGCGGGGAATTTGAAACACTGATGCAATATACTTTCTGCTGCCGAATTTACAATTTGTTTTTCATGTTTTTCCATATGGAATAATCCTGCCCCAACGGTATATCCTGGTATTATCATCGACAAAAACGTACATCGCCAACGTTATTATGCGAGAAGCAATCCCGGACTCTCCCCGGACCGGATTTCGAACATGTAATAATACCCTTAAGTCCGCCGAATTTTTGGAATCCGTGAGCTCGAATTTAATTTCTCGTATTTCTCATTTCGATATTTTACAATATTCAGCGAGCAGAGGGGCGTATCTTTTCGGGATCGGTACATCTGCCACCATTAAATTTTACGTTTTATAATCGATTTTGTATAAAAGTTTGCTATTTTATGCGAGATATGAGAAGGGTGGAAAAGAGAGGGGATGATGAGTTTTCCCAACTATGAGCGCCGGTCCGCTAACAATTAGATCTCCGTGGAAATATATTTGAAATATTCATGTATGGAGTGAATGGAGGATCAGAAAAAGTTGCAGGGATTATGTGTGCTTTGGGGGAGGGGAAAAGGGGTGGTTTATAGATATGTGAATATGGAGAGCGATGAATTTACATGGTTGGATATTCCATAGCAAATACATTTCTGAGACAAATATAAACGTTCATTTCATTCTACTGAATAAGGTATTTAACCCTTATCAATGATTGTCTGAATTTTTTTCGATTTTTCTTCTATGAAAGTAGAAGAAATCAACAGTTCTAGAAAGGTTTAAAAGTGTTAATAAACTTTAATTTTTTTTAGTTGCGCATTCTTTTGAGTTCTCATGTTTTTGACGACGTCATCATTGTTTAAGTAATGACGTCATTATAATTTCTGGCAATACCTTATTTTGATAATACCTTCAAAAAGAACGCATTTTTCTGTGTATGGGTATTATTTTTTCTTATGTTGATTAACCGTCGAGATAAAACAAATTTCATTCAAATAATAATAATTTAATGTAATAATAATAATAATTTATTAAACCGATTAGTCTCGAATTTTAACACGAGCTTCTTAAATATATTTTTCAGTAATTAATCGAAGATTTTTCTCACCGATGGATATTTTTTTTATAAACAATTTGAGGCCGAAATTTTGGTAAAAAATCGATTTTTTCCTTTGAGAAACCGCCATTTTGCCAAAAAAGAATATATTTTGCTTATTCCTTCGATTAATTACTAGATTTAACATTACTTTAACGAAATCTGTTTGGTTTTTCAATTTCGGATGATCCAGTTCAGAGATATACCGAGTGTTCACCACAAAACGTCTTTTTTGAGAGGAGCTCCCGGAGCTCAGCTGTAGCTCCTTTCCAAATAAATATTTTTACTAATACCAAGTCTCAAACTGCTGTTTAAAGATTCCATAATCTGTGTACAAATCATTAGATCAATAATTTCAAGAGTTTTCTCAGAAAAAAATCTGGAAAATTCGCTTTTGTCGGCCTTCTAACTGTATATAACCCCTTAACAATATATTTCCCAGCAATATTGGTGCAAACGACGCTCCCCCAGAGCTGGATATCCCCCCTTGCCTCCGTCCACGAGCCGGCATACTTCCGCCCCGGGACTTCCCGCAGTTTACATTTACCGCCCCCTCCCGCCCATCCCCTACCGCCCCGTACGTCTCCCCCACTCTTACACACTTTTTGCTAGAGATCTCATTGTACATATTTTCGCGTCTCTATTTTGCGTTTTTAGCTTCCTCTCTCGATTTTATTCCGTTTTCGCCCGACATCCAACGTCGGGGTGGGGGTAACAGAAAGCATTGCCGGAGATAGTTGGGGAAATGGGGAATTCGAAAGGGGTTTGATGGCAAGGATGACAGACTGACCGAGGTTGGTTCAATTAGGCTGTTTCGTCGACGAAAAGGCGTGGCTTCCAATGGCGCCAATTGGGTACTGGACTAAGTGTGACGTCAAAATGGGCGGAGCCCAAAAAACCTTTCCAAACAAAGCAATATTGCATTGTTTTCTCCATAAGATTTTCTATAAGAATGCCTTTTAAAAGAACTCAATATCACCATATACATACAAACAGTTTTATTCTTAGTTTCAATTGACAGAAGCAAAAACGTGAAATAAACGCTTTGTTTGGAAAGGTTTTTAAGCTTGTGACGTCAAGACTTAGGCTGTCCATTACGTCAGCAACGTACTTCAAACATAGTCTTTCTGTCTAGCTATTAGCGATTGAATTTAAGATTGCAGCGCCAAAGTGGGCAGTCACAGAACTATAAATATTGACGTTGGATAGTTTCATTGCAATTGGTTTCATGTGTTTTTTCGTTAATAATAAAGTATGACTTTATAATAAAAATAAAGACATCTCAGACTTCTGCAGTGAAATGGGGCGTTAATATGTGTGTATTTTCATTTTTCTAAATCATTATCGTTTGTTTAATTCATTGTATAATATTGAAAATAATTCGTGGTTGTGAATGTGATTGGTTATTTTATTTCACGAATTCGTTCGTGACGTTCACTTTGAACATCTCTTACATTGAAATCAATGTTTTTTTTTGTTTTTGTTTTACATTATTTGTGGGATGAAATAATTTTCTTTTTTTGATGTCAAGTTTTGTAATTCATCTGAAAACACTATATTTCCGAAACAGTTGAATATAGGTATGGGACATTGTACATGAATTACGTTTAGAATTTCCCGAAGAATCCAAAAAACTAATAATATACAGGGGGTTGTATTTAAAATGAGAAAGTTGGTATCGGCCACTGTCACATGACACACCCTATATAATTATTTTTTGTGTCCAAGCGTTTTTCCCAACACGCTCTCATTTACTCGTTATCGAATTTATTTCATTCGGCTGCTCCACACTGTATAAACCGATTATTTTCTTCTTTTTCTCAGTTAGTGACTACTAGACCTTCTTATTCTTTTGGTATTCCAGTTCTTTCCTTTTATTTGTTGGTCCCTGAAGTTCATCCCAATTCAGGAACACGTGAAAACACAATCTATATCCACAGAATAAAAATGACGTTGAAACATTAACAACGAAAAGGTCGTCAGTGACGTCAGGAATACCCGCCCCTCTTGTCCCTTGCACCGCGAAATTTACCAACATTGCATCTTATGGAAATGAACCACCCTCTTCCGTTTATCACCCTTGGTTTAATTTTACTTTGATGCACAGGGTTTTTCTCATCAAGACTGAAACAATATTTTTCATACCTATAAAAGGAAACATCGGATATGATGATTGAACAAATGAATTGATTTCTCCGTCTTGAATAGTCTTTCCAAAAAAAAATAATAATAAATAATATTTTGGGTTCATTTGATTTCACTATATTTCTAATAGGACCAAAAAGAAAGTAAAAAACCACCTGTTTACTAGTCTCTAGCGTTAACAGTTGAGGTGCATACAGAATGAAGACAAAATTCTGATGCATATTAACGTTAGCCAAAAATTGCTGCTTAAAATTCAGCAAGAAATGTTGAAGTAATTGGGATCGTATATCAAAAATTTATCACGATTTTCTGTTGAATACCAAATGAAGCAACGTTAATTTTTTTAGTTATTAATTTTTTTTCTTCATACAAGTAATGCTTTGATTGATAATAACACTCATCAGTGTTTTCATATTACAAATAAATCAGTTGATTTCGTTTATAGAATGGCATAATCGATATTTTATGACCTACTAACTGTATCACCAAGCCTAAAACATTATTATTCTTCATACAATCGACAATTACAAAAATCCACCACAAAGAAAAGAAAGCCACTTCTGTAAATTCGATCCATTTGCTGTCGTAACTTCGATGATATTTGTGGCACACATCCGGTAAAAAATATTATTATAAATTTCAATAATAGGTGTGTTTGGTAAAACGTTATTTTATTTGCATGCAGTTTAAAATAATCAACAATGGGTGGGTAATAAACATTGACAAAGGATATAGTTGATTCGAATTCTGTGCACATCAACATAATAACAATTTTTTTTCATTTCCACATTCTATTATGATGCCCTAGAAACAAATGACCTCTCAAACAATGGAAACATCGATAGGTGTTGATGCATATTGAAATATTTTAACAAAATACTTTTGTCTTTAATGAACTACTTGTTCTGCTGTCAATTTTGAATACTTCAATGTCAAATAATTGCAAAATAACATTTCGAACATCTCTTACATTGAAAATATTTCTTGTTTTTTTTACATTATTTGTGAAATTGAATAATTTTCTTTTTTTAATGGTAACTTTTGTAATACATCTGAAAAGACTTGATATTTCCGAAACAGTTGAAGATAGGTATGGGACATTGTACATGAGATGAGAATTTTCTGAGGAATCAAAAAAAAACTAATAATATACAGGGGGTTGTATTTGAAATAAGAAAGTTGGTATCGGTCACTGTCACATGACACACCCTATACAATTATTTTTTATTGAAAAAAATGCGCATCTAAAAATACAAATCGACCTGTGTCAGCGTTTTTCCCAACATCTCATTTAATCGTTATGGAATTCATTTCACTTGGCTGTTCCATACTGTATACAGAACGACCCATTGTAACTAGAAAAACAATTCAATAACTATCCTGGTGTTTATTACCACAAACTTTTGTACACCCTGTATTAACATTATCACAAAGCAATTTATTGTTGGAATAAACATTGTTGAGATTTCATCATTGTAGTGAAATTTGCTTCAGAAAATAACCAAGAAGTTTTTTTGTCTTAAATACTTATTATTATGGATGCATGGGTTTTTTTGATTATATTTATTTGTCATTATAAATTAACTAATTCACATAGATGAGGAATGTCATTGGGATACGTTTTAAAAATCAATGGTCCAAGAACAGTTCCTTGAGGCATATCACGAATTAGTTCCTGTAGAAACATATCCATCGATATTAAGGGGTTTATGCTACGCCACTGACCATTGTTATTCAGAAAGTGACTAAACATAAACATTCCCTCGTTTCGACTGTGAAGAAGAGTTTTTCAATGCAGTCGACTCTATGAATAAATTGTTTGGCAAACTAAATTTAAAATTCTAAATAGGTACAATTTAAAAATATGTTATATGCACTCTAAGCAGCATCTGCTATTTTTAAATTCATTTTTATCGCCTACCCAGAGTACATTGTCCCCGAATGTTTAGGCGTAGCTCCAAAAAAAATTCGCATGCTCATAACAACATTGTTTGGCTGAAAATACTATACAGTGTGTACGTTCCAATATTTGAATCTATTAGTTTATACCCCGAGGAAAATTTGTATACTGTATCGAAAAAAATATATCGTGGGTATGGACAGATATCTATAAGAGTAACAAGGATATGCGTTGAATACCGTCAAGATCTTTAAAATCGCCAGTAGTTACGTCTCATCTGTCAAAAGTGTTTACAAAGACCTTGACCTATCTACAGCTTCTAACCCATTGTATTAATAGGTCCCAAATGACCATTCAACATTCGTTCAACAGTTTAGACAGGATTGAGGAACTGCTATTAAAATTCAAAACTTGCCTGTCCTAATGAGGGTTTAACCTCAGGGGCTGTAAGGTGTGACCGTCGAGAACTAACCCTATAATAAACCCCGAAACCATCCCAATTACTAGTTCCCACATAAATCAAGCCACATCAACACGGGTTTAGATGTTAATTTGTTTTAGCGGGTGTTAATATGGCATGCTCAGATTGACAAGTTCGATTTTTCAACTTTCAAAAGGCAACTTGACAGTTTTTTTTTCAAGATTAACTTCCAATTACATATTGCTTAAGTTT
This sequence comes from Plagiodera versicolora, assembly GCA_037013635.1. NCBI lineage: Eukaryota > Metazoa > Arthropoda > Insecta > Coleoptera > Chrysomelidae > Plagiodera > Plagiodera versicolora. The sequence goes on from CM072990.1 coordinate 821,807, forward strand.
TTTTTTTCAAATTCCAATGCCTCATAATGGCTACTCAATAATGCAATATCAGAGGCGTAACAAGACTTTGGTGATATTAATATCGCAATTAATTTCAGACAGTTCAATCTACAAATGCCTTGATCAAATTTCTCAATAATAACCTAATTTTGTTATTATTCCAATTGATTTTTTCCATACATTAACCTGGAAAAAAGTAAGAAAAAACGATTATTATTAATTCTGAAAATTTGTAATTTGATAATTAAATTTTAAAAAGTATGTATTTTATTGCAATTTTATGTATGTAGCTTCATAAAAATCTGAACAATCTTGTTAATTAAGCTTGTTATTTGAAATTGACTTGACAATCAGCTAGTGAGAAAGAAATATATCATTCCAAATATCACACACATTATTGATAAATATCAAAATTTATAATCAAATAATTAAATAAAAAAAAGAATGTATTCCCTTGCAATTTTTAGTAAGCAAAACTTTAGAAAAATCTAGAAGACCTTGATGATTAATTTTTGCATTTGACTTTGACATCAATCTCATCTTCAGGAAGAAAAATACCATTCCAAATATCACACACATTATTGATAATCATCAAAATTTATAATACCATAATGAAAAAAGAATGTATTCCATTGCAATTTTTAGTATGTAAACTTAAGAAAAACCTAAAAGACCTTGATGATTAATTTTTTCATTTCACTTTGACATCAATCTAATCTTGAGAAAGAAAAATATCGTTCCAAATATCACACACAAAATTTATTATAGAATGATGACTTTGTGTATGTTTCTTTTCAATATTATAGAATAATTCAATAAAAAAATAATGTGTTCCATTGCAATTTTTAATATGTAAACTTCAGAAAAATCTAAAAGACCTTAATGATTGATCTTTTCATTTGACTTTGACATCAATGACACATGACACATTTTTGAAAATTATTAAAATTTACAATTTAATGATTAAATAAAAAAAGAATGTATTCCATTGTAATCTTTAGTATACAAGCTTTATAAAAATGTGGAAGACCTTGATGACTAATTTTTTTATTTGATATTGACTTCAAAATCAATCCAACTTGAGAAATAAAAGTACCGTTTCAAATACCACCCACCCTTTCGGCGATGTCCAAGCGCCGCCACTGCAACCCATAAACGTTCTAGCGAATAATCCGACCTGCTGCACCATCGTACGCGTACAAGTGTGTTAGGGGGGAACGAGGGGGCGGGGGGGGGACACCATCGGGGGGCCAGCGAGCAGCATGCATTCGGCGGTTCGTCGAGCGAACGTCGCCTTCTCGATACGATTTCGGCAACCAGGAAGGGGGTCCGGGGACCGGGAGGGGGGCGGCGCGGGGGGAAAAGGGGGGGGGGGAGGAGGCGAAGAGTTGCATAGGCCGAGGCGGCGAAAGTGCACCCATGCGTTCCTAGCAGACAGTCGAATTGCATTTCGGGGTCCATGAACTTCCGCCGTCCCCCCGCTTCGAGTTTGGCCCCCCCTTCGACCGGGCCCATGGTGGTTATTTGCGGCGTTGCCACACTTTGAGATGATTCCAACAACTAGACTAAATTGTATTGAGAGAAATTGACAAAGTATGAGGTTTCCAGCTTGAAGTCTGATGAAAACTCAGAATTTTTTAAATTAAAATATACAGGGTGTTATGAAATAAGAGTTGAACATTTCAGGGGGTAATTCCTCATCGATAAAGAGAAACATGATCCTGCATAAAAAGAAATCTCCCTGGAGCATCCCTTGTTAAGATACATCCCCTCGAAGATGGTACATAAAATTGTTCTACAATTTTTTTCACAAACTATGATATCTACATATATGCTTATGTTTTGTTATTAATGAATTATTTTTTATTTATCTCATCCAGTTCTCATTTATTATGTTTCTCTGTAATTTTTTGCTGTGAACTGGTTTATTCTTGGGAAAAAAATTCAAGACATTTTTCGTTAAAAATGAAAAAGTTTTTTGGTTATATGATTTTGAAATAGTGAATAAAAAAGTTACATTGGAAATAGATTTTAGGGGTTGCTTTTTTCACCCCTTACAACCATGGGGTGAACCAAATAAATGACTGGCTAAGTCTCTTTTTGATCACGTTAATTAAAATTTTGACAACTGTACTTGATTCAGTGAAACATTGATTAATTCGTTTCAAATGTCGTCGAAATGTGGCAACACTGCACAGCCGAAATTGTTCTGAAGCATTCGACCTATGCCTACTTGTTGCGGCCACACGTCATTCAGCCAAGGTCTTTTCGAACTAATGTTATGGTTATGGGAAAGTCTAGCTCCGTCACCAAGAAGCAGATTTGAAAGCGAAATTTTTACACGGTCATTCCCCATTAGAGTATCACCGAGAATAACAAAAGTGTTTGTCGAGTTTCGCAATAGATCGTCAATGTTTATTAGTCAATTTGTTAGTTGGACGTGTACCTAATGAATTTTCGACCTACAGATATTATTCGTGGCTGACGAAAATACGAAAATGTATACGCTGTACACAATGAGGTTAGGAATCAATTGTCAATGATGGTCGTGTCATTTTTACGTCACATTCTCCGCCTCTCTCACTCCAATGGTTCCTTAGATACTCTCTCCTTTTTTACTGTCACATTATTCCAGAATAACCTCTAACACAACTGACCCAACATCAGAAAATTCATCGTTAGATATTATTTGTTTGCTTCGAAATATGTTTTGTTTCATAAGCATTTCGACGTTTGACAAATTGTCGCCATGTGTTGGCAAGCAAAACTTTTTCCAATATTTTTTATTGCTTTCATTAGAATGCCTAGAATGCAGCTTCGTATGTAGCGATAACTTGAAGCATCAACAGAGACGTCCCAGAATAATATGCCTACCTACTTCCAAAAATAAATGGAACATTTCTGAAAGCGATTTCTCGAAATAACTGAAATATAAGCCACCTGATGTTGAGTTTTAATGAAATGTACCAGAATACAAACTAGCTCAAGAATCCCGTACTAAAATGGACACTTTAATGCTTGTAGCTACAAAATGAATTCGAAATGTTTTCTCTATTGTCATTGTCGTAGTTTGAGCGAAAATTATCGAAAAGACCAAGCGATTAACCGAATGCCCATGTACACGTGTCCTTGCAAAGGTCGTCTACCTCCAAATGTCTAGCCCCATTACAGGACGAATATGAGCCATACCACGCCTACTTCGATGCAACAGTCGCCCAATCAGCGAATAGTCAAATGTCAACGATTTGAAATGTTTTCAGAACCGACAGAGGCGATTTTTAAAGAAACTTCAGTATCAATCAGTATATTTGATGGTTTCAAGACGAGCCCAAGTTTTTTTTAATAATAATAATAATAATAATAATAGCGTCTTTATTGTCCATTCCAATTTTTTTTAAATAACATTATAATACGAATAAAGATTTCCTTTTTTATTGCGCAGTTTCCGTCACATTCTGATCTTTTCATGTTGATTGTGAAACAATTTCTACTGATAGTCAAATAGTTACCATTGGCAACATCGTCAATGAGTAACAAACCAAACAAACAAAAGATGACGACCACAGACAACATTCCCATTAGCGAATCACGAACACGTCTAGCACTTGTCTAGTCGAATAACCTAGACCCAGAACGAGCTATCCATGAAATGCGGCATGTGATTAACGTCCTGTTTATAGTTATAGTACAGTCAAATTTCCTACATTTCGCTTCTACGTAGGAAAGAGACTATCTATGTCACGATCTTGGAATTTCTGCCCTATTATATGGTGTTGGGTCCAAATTCGGGTAGATTTCATTCTGATTTTGATACTACCGATTCCAAAGTGTTATTTTTCGAACCAAAATGAAATACCAAAAGCATCTCACTATTTGGGATTAGGTGAGGTCCACACAGAAAACACTCTGTATGTTCGGCCTATCCAAAAGAACAAGAAAAGAGATGCAATTATTTTTCGTTGTAGAGAAAAACATCGTAAAATCTGTGACAAACCAAAGTTTGTCGGAATCAACGTGTAGGAATTCTCACAATAAAAAATGATCACTGATGAATCAATAATTGTTCACTAAGAAAAGAAAAAATAGAAAGAAAGAGAGAAAGAAAGAAAGAAATGAATAACGAGAGAGAAAGAAAGAAAAGTATTGATTTATTTAAATTTTTATTTATTGAAATTTGCCCACCTTGTAGAAATTATATAAAAACATATGAGAAATTGAAGTTGGTGAAAGTTTATCAAGGTGGCCACTTATTAATTGCAGACAGCTGTATACATTTTATTGCTCGAATGAATACAACAGCAAAACAGCAAAGATAACATGAAAAAGTAGATGTAAATGGCATACAGGGTGTGTCACAGTGGATGGAACATTAGACGTATCTGGAGAACAGAAAGACAGATCATTTCGAAAATTTGTGAGCGTGGATAATCAAACTTGCTCTATCCCTCTAAAATATTTTCATCAATACAGTGTTGCCGCTTATATCAGAAAGTAGAAGCTACTTTGTTATTTCAAATAGAACACCTCGTATATTATATCAGTTTTGGAATCCTCATGAGATTCCTCACAACTTTCACACATAATTCCCTATACCTATCTGTCACCATTTCCGAGATAAAAATTATTTTGTCAAATATTTGTGCAAAACCTGACCATTGAAAAATATCAATTTTTTCCCAATGCCAATTCACAAAATATTGCAATTTGGGTTATAGCTGCATAAGACCAACAAGTATTCTGTCGATGAACTGGATCTCAGTTTCAGCATACAGGGAGGCTCAGAAGTGAGTGTCATCCAGGCACTCATGAAAATGACTGAAACTTTGTTTTTTCAAATGGAACACCCTGTATATTATCACTTATTCAAAAAGATATAACATTTTCCATTTTAATTAAGTATACTTTCCCTATACCTATCTCGTACAGTTTGTTAGTTATGATCACTTATGTTATGAATTCGTCTTCAATAAAATAAATATTGGATAGTGCTTAAGATAGTAGGCTATGAACTTCATTCTGACAGAGAACTAACATGTTATTCCTTCATTGTTATCCTGTATTCAAGTTGCATGGGTGTAAAAATACTATGGCAGAAAATAATTACTTGAATGCGGTTTAGATGGATTTATTTCATTTATGATTTAACAAGAAAATCAGTAGAACATGCAGAGAGTTTAATGGAAAGTATAAAGTGATTAACCTTGATTGAATTCGAGGAAATTTATTAGATTGAAGAGAAATTTTGAAATGTTTTTGAAATCTTTCTAGATACACATGTTAGACTTCGATATTTTAGCTTATCATGATGATATAAGCATTTCAGAATTTCTCTTCAATCTAATAAATTTTCTCGAATTCGTTCGAGGTAAATCAGCATACTTTTCATCAAACTCTCTGCATGTTCTACTGATATTCTTGTTACATTGATCATAAATGATGAATAAATCCATCTAAACCGCATTCAAGTAATTATTTTCTGCCACAGTATTTTCACACCCATGCATCTCGAATACAGGATAACAATGAAGGAATAACATGTTAGTTCTCTGTCAGAATAAAGTTCATAGCCTACTATCTTAAGCACTATCCAATATTTATTTTATTGAAGACGAATTCATAACATAAGTGATCATAACTAACAAACTGTACGAGATAGGTATAGGGAAAGTATACTCAATTAAAATGGAAAATGTTATATCTTTTCGAATAAGTGATAATATACAGGGTGTTCCATTTGAAAAAACGGAGTTTCAGTCATTTTCATGAGTGCCCGGATGACACTCACTTCTGAGCCTCCCTGTATGCTGAAACTGAGATCCAGTTCATCGACAGAATACTTGTTGGTCTTATGCAGCTATAACCCAAATCGCAATATTTTGTGAATTGGCATTGGGAAAAAATTGATATTTTTCAATGGTCAAGTTTAGCACAAAAATTTGACAAAATAATTTTTATCTCGGAAATCGTCACAGATAGGTATAGGGAATTATGTAGGAAAGTTGTGAGGAATCTCATGAGGATTCTAAAAATGATATAATATACGAGGTGTTCCATTTGAAATAACAAAGTAGCTACTACTTTCTGATATAAGCGGCAACACTGTATTGATGAAAATATTTTAGAGGGATAGAGCAAGTTTGATTATCCACGCTCACAAATTTTCGAAATGATCTGTCTTTCTGTTCTCCAGATACGTCTAATGTTCCATCCACTGTGACACACCCTGTATATATTGCAACAGTGAATCGTTCGAAACGTTTTGTGTACGAAATTTTCGGATCCAGCGAATTTTGTGGTACAAACAGGATTTCGAAGTTGATCAAGCCTCACAAAATCATCGTTCTAGATGTTTTCGAAATACAGGGTGTGACGCTTGTACAGTAATATCATTCATCAAAATATAGTCTATTTATTCGAGGAATATAGTTCTGACAGATTTGGTTATCTTTCAATACCAATAGTGCAAAATAAAAAGTATCTAGCTACCCATAGAACTTCTAATCAGAAGAAAAATAAAGAATGGAAAAAAGAAAGTAGGAAGGAAAAAGGAAGAAGGAAAGAAATAAAGAAAGAAGGAAGAAAAAGAAGGAAGAAAGGAAAAGAAAGAAAGAAAGAAAGGGAGAAAGAAAGAAAAAAGAAAGACAGAAGGAAGTAAGAAAGAGAGGAAGAAAGAGTAAGAAATAAAGAAAGAGGGAAATAAAGGAAGAAAAAAGGAAGAAGAAAGAGATGAAGAAAGAAAGAAAGAGAGGAAAAAAAGAAAGAAGAAAGAGAAAAAGAAAGAAAGAAAAAAGGAAGAAAGGAAGACGCTTATACAGTAATATCATGACATGGTTGGGAACATTCAAGCATCAATAGTTGAACTCCTCTAGAAACATGACATTGACAGGTCGATATTTCCACATTTGATCTAGAAGCGACTCGCTGTTGTATTTTATTCTGCAGCTAAAATATTCTTCCTTGTTTGAAGATGCACTTTCTGTTGACAATTGACCTCACAAACATTTCGAAGTTTTGACTAATGCATTTCATCGCTCCATTCAATTCAAATCAGTTATTCTAATGGAATTAATCGAATGGAAAGTCAAATGCATATAAAGAGCAAAGACCTATTATTTTGGCAGCTAATCATAGTCACGTGATGGCAAAATAATGAGACGATTAGTCACCATATCAATATTCATTTCCAACGAGATGTTTCAGCATCAATAATTCACTGTGATTATTAAAAACAATCAGTTGTTGAAGATATTTTAAATGCATATCTCAGCGCAACATATTGGGATTGGAAATATTTGGCAACCAATCACCGAATTTTCGTTTCGTCGCCTTATAATCCGAAGCAATTTGCGGCAATTTTCTTATAAGAAGGTGGCGGAATTTTTTCCTGTCTGTAATTGGAATTTTAGATTAGTCCCCTTGTAATTTCCGGTTTAAATGAAAAATCAAATTTAACTTGACAGTTGATCGGATGAGGTGTGAGTAAATTCCAAATGTATTCAAAGATGACGTATCATTAATATCAGATGAGTATTTTTCTTGAGTATATAATAACTTATCTTGTTTTTATCCTACTTTGAAACTATACATTTCAGATAAGTTATTTTGAGTTCAGACAATATTATTGATCGAAATCTAATCGAATAGATTCCATGACATTAAATTGATTTGAATTCAGAAGAAAATCTTCACTCCTTCTATTCCAAAATTGTTTTTCTCAGTTCAATGAACAATTTACGATCTGACAACATCACACCTGTTGCTTACGTGACGTCACTATCAACCTAAAATAAACAGGCCATACTTTAAGATCCCTCAGTATTATTTTGTATGCCTTGTATCGAAGATTTCACCACGCGGAATCGTTTTTGTCCTGACCATAACAGCTACCGAGCTCTGTTTGTGAAAAATAAACCAATTAAAACCATTTAGGTGATTAAAATCGTCTAGGCGCTGATATAGCACACAGATTTTTCAATTCAGCACTCATGTGAGAAGCTCGCACCACATCATCGATGGTCAATCCCAATAGTACGACAGATGGTCGTACTTTTTTTGCTGGACTTGCAGGTGCGCCAGCTTTCATTCGGTGGGAATCAATTTCCTAAGCAATTTAAGCTCTGAGTTATTTTATTGTTTTAATAAAAGAACCCACTTCCTCGTCGAAAGATGCGTGGAATTCTAATTTTGTAGATTCCTGTCAGATATATACAGACTTAATTAGGAATTCGTTCATCTCTACATTGTTTCCACGGGAGGGAGCAGGTAAGAGGGGACACAGGGGGGATGAAGGGGCAAAACTTAGGAAAAACCCCAACAGAAACACTTTGGATATAAATGTCAATAAATGACTCATTTGGGATAACTTTTTCATCAATCTTAATTCCTTTTTGGGCTGTATAACAATTATATCCTTCTTTTAAAATTGCTGTTTTTCCAGAAAAAAAGAGAGAAAGAAAGAATGAAAACAAGAAAGAAAGAAAAAAGAAAGAAAGAAAGAAAGAGAGAAAGAAAGAAAGAAAGAAAGAAAGAAAGAAAGAAAGAAAGAAAGAAAGAAAGAAAGAAAGAAAAAAATGAATAACGAGAAAGAAAGAAAGAAAAGAAGAAAGAAAAGTAAGAATGAAATAAAGGAAGAAAGGAAGAAAGGAAGAAAGAAAAAAAGGGAGAGAAAGAAAGAATGGAAAGTAAGAGAGAAAGAAAGGAAGAAAGGAAGGAAGGAAAAAAGGAAAAAAGGAAGAAAGAAAAAAAAGAGAGAGAAAAAGAATGAAAAGAATAAAGAAAGAAAAAAAAGAAAGAGAGCAAGGAAGAAAGAAAGAAAGGAAGAAAGGAAAAAAGGAAGAAAGAAAGAAGGGAAGAAATAAAGAAAGGAAGAAATGAAGAAAGGAAGAAGGGAAGAAAGAAAGAAAGGAAGAATGGAAGAAAGAAAGAAAGGGAAGAAGAAAAAAAAAAGAATGAAGGGAAGAAGGACTCAAAATGTTAGGTTGTCTACTTCACTATCTAATCCATCATGCATGCAAGTTTGGTCCCCTTGGTAGGGCCCCACCCCTTTAGTAAATGTGTTCACACAAGCGTATGGCCTGTAAGAAGACCTGATACTATTCCTATCTGATCTCTATCCAACAAAAGTATCTCGTCAGCTCGTTTTTCCCGAACGTTACCCGAACAAATTCACCATATCCTGGTATGTTATCCCAGGTTACTTTCTGTGAGTATTTTGATCCAAGATAAGGTGTAGATGAGCCCTTCCTAGCTAGATCATCAGCTATTTCATCGCTTTCTATTCCACTGTACCCAGATCAACTCTATTTGACATTGACATGTTACTTGATACATTTCCATGAGTCTGGACTCTACATTGTATCCTGCAAGTGGTTTAAGGCTAGCCTTACTATCCAAATAAATGTGGATTCCTTTCCAAACAGATTCTGGTACCTGCAGATGAATTTTGACACACGCGGTACTGTTTTTTTATATTCAATCAGTGTTCGCACGTTTTGTCCGCTTTTACTAATCCACTAATAGATGGAGCTGAGGTGCTTACATAATTCGGGAAGCAACCATGGAGACCCAAACCCAACCCGACTCGACCCGACACCCTGTGCGAATTTTCAATCGCCCAAATAATAGCTGTCATGTCTAGAAGATCAGCCATTCATAACCTGCACAATTATTTGCGTACCGCGTATTTTGCAGGGAAAAAGGGCACAATACCTCGCTAATAATATTTGCTAATATATAAAACAGGTATCTGAATAGACCTGTGTGAATGCCCCTACGTTCAAGACGCAGTCTATTAGACAAAAGGATATTAGAGTCTCTCCCCTTTGCGATTTTTCAACGAAGGGGTCTGCTTCCAGGGCCGGATTCCACAATTTATGTCCCCAGGCGAATGAAGCTAGTAGAAATTTCAGGGTTGGAAATAAGGCAATAAATATTACAAAGAAAACAAAATCCCAACAATTCTCATAGTCTTCAAATAATCTCTGGGTGAATTAGATTTTGGAAAGTTGAAGTTGATTTCGAGATTAGTCCACACTGTCTAATCTAAATTGAAACAGCATCTCTTCAATAATTCCACATCTGTCTTTTTCAAAAAACCCAATGTTTCATAATTTCTTTATCAATGAATAGAATTCTTCACAGTATTTATTTTTTTTTTTGGATTGGTCCTCAAAAAATGAGTCTTCAAAATGTCAAAGAACGTCAATTCGGCCTCGTAGACAAGATTTGCAAATTTTGAAAGAGTTGTATAACCACGTTCCAAAAATTTTAACACAACGAATATTCATAGCAAAGAAATGCATGCTGATTTTTCCAGCAAAATCATCCTAAGCGATGAAGCACATTTTCACCTTCATTGATCGCCAAATTTGCAGCTATCGGAGCTCTGAGACCCCACAAACTTTCCTGAAAATGGGGCTGGAAGAGCAGTGACGAAATTGGATGATAATGATGTGGCCAATGTGGTTACAACAAGAAAGTGACACATGACATAAAACTCATGGAACAACTACTGCCTCATACATTTCCATGTCAAAGGATTGGCCCACTAGATCATGTGATTTAACACCACTAGATTCCATTTTATAGAGTAATTCATCACATTTATGCAGAATGGTTTGAAATTTTATTCAAATCTTGTTGTAATTTTGGAACACCCTTTATTATAATCCAGCCCTGAAAATCGTACTCGCACAATATGTCCATTGAAACAGCCTCAGATGTCGCACTAAGCCCCAACTACACTATGTATAGTGTGTGTTAGAAAGACCGGTTCCGTTTGCGAATTTTTTTCATCATGCGAAATATCTCCTGTTATTTATTCCACTCACTAAGGTTCCGGTCATCAAATCTTCTCCAAAGGGAGCTTTCTAGTCCATGAGACCGAACGTACAAGGGTTGAATCATATGGAATTAGGGATGGACAGCAAATATTTTATATCGTCGCGATTACGAGAAGTTCTGTCTAGAAGTCGTTGTACAGGGTGGGCAATTATAAAATATACGAGAAAATAAAAGTTCGTCAAAAAATTTCAAGTTAGCTGATATAAGCATAGAAATTTGACCACCCTGTACAAAGTAAATACTTCAGTTTACTTATTTGTCTTTGCATAGAAATGGATAAGTTTTAACAAAATTCCTGGGATTCGTCAGTTTTTAATAATGGTGTTTTCCTCTGTCATCCTTTTCTGTTATTCTGTTTTTGGTTGAAAGAAATCCAGTGGGGCAAAATCCGAAGTAACTGAACCGATATTTAGTTGAATATGTTTTGCTATCCAATTCGTTTTTCTCTACCAAGTAGTCACACTCATATTTTCGGAGTACAAAATGCTTTTCGACAATCATTATTGCACAGGGTGTGACAATAAAGCAGGAATTTTTATTTGCCTTCGTGTAAATTGATTAAGCTAAAATTCTCTTGAATTATTGGATTTTGAAAACGTCATCGTTCAGTGTCATTGATACATACAGAACTATCATTTTTAGACATTCAACAAAACTGAACAACTCAGTAATAATTCAAACAAATTGGCACCAATATTGTGTTTATTGTGGTAGGTTATTTTGAAGGTTTATCATTCCAATTTGACGAAAACATTATTCCAAACACGTAATGAGACTATGTGCAACCTGATAAAGATTTTTGTTTTGAATATGAATTACTTATAATCAATTATTGCAACACGTCAATAGATTCCTCACTATTCATATCGTTATTATGGATTTCCGATATTCTTCTTCTTTTGGTTGTAAATATTCATAATTGTTTCTAATGATCTTGAGTCCAGTGTAGCCAGAATTGATATAGTTTAGTCATTGAAGGAATAACTTTGAAAATGAATGAATTGATTTGTCTGAAAATCGTTGAAAAAAGGATAAGCGGCAACAGTGCATTATATGACAGGCTGTCACAACTGTCTTCTTCAAATAAATAGACTATACAACATTATGACGGATAGTAGCTAATTTCCCTGGAAAAGATCGATACAAAAACACTGAAATGAAAATGGTTGATGAAACTATTATTTGTTTTGAATGTTAAGAAATATCAATCAGAATGAATTCAACAAGTATTGGAATATATCTAAAAATAATTAGAACTTGGATAACATCCAAAATGTTGACCGTGTAATACTAGCAAGTAACTTTTCTTGATAAGATTCGTATATTATTCAAATACAGATAACCTATGTAAACAAGCCAAAAATTCCGATAACACGGACATTTGAAGGTTGTAGCTATGCATATATAACTTTATCTATAACAAGCCGTCCTGTTAACTACATATTTTTTGCGTTTTATTAAGTAGATGATATCGTCAAAAGTTCGTACACTTTGGACCAAAAAACTGAGATATATCTCGGATGTCTTTAGAGATACAAAAAAGAGGCAGTGTCTGTAAACTTGGATGATTTTCAATTGCACAGGAAATGGGCATCATCTAGATTCCTAAAACTAGTAGATTTTCAGAAGAACCATCGGAAATTATTCAAGAAAGAAAAAAATAAAGACACGAGCTTTAAAAGTTCCAACTAAAATTACAAACTAATCAGTTTATTATGACTGAATGTGTATTTTGAATAATTTGCAGAGCACTCTGTGTATTCGATGATAATCAGTCAGGCCCAAATATTTCACCATTCATATCAATACACTGTAATTTTCCATTGATTTCTAATGGAGAACAACTTATTATTGTTTTTTTTTGCATCTACGACAATCAGACTAAGTCAGAGTTCAGAAATGACACTAAAATAAGAAGATAAGACATATTTATTGATGATACCATGGATTTGATTGAAAAAATTCTCCAATGTTTTGAGTGTAGTTTAAATTTACCCAATCATATAACGATAGCGAAAAAATAAAACATTATTCACAAATAAGTGGAATAGTTTGAAGGTTATCTTAGAAATAGGTGAAGATGGTTGGATAATTCAATAATAATGACGATAAGTAGTCCAGATTTTTTGTATCCTACTGTACAGTATAATCAACTGTTTTGAAAATGAGTGAGGTTAGGTCTACTTTCAAAAAGCTTATCGGATCTGATTTGTGATTGGCTGACAAAGTGACAATAGAGGACAGCGCTGTAGGTGGCGAAACATGAGAATCACAAAAATTTCCTAAATGTTTGGGTCACCCCCCACCATACGAGTTGCCAGACCTGCTCCAATCATATGCCAAAACAATGTTTTTTGAAACATCTAATTCGACTATCATCAAAGTTTCCAGTCAAAAACAATCTCAAACATTGTGTGCTGTTTGATAAAAATTAAAAACCTGATTGAATACTCACTGAATAATTTGTTAGGTGAGAATAGTTTTTTTATCGCAGTTGTAGAAAATTTCCAATTATTTTTGGCCATTTTTGAGTGTAAAAATTAAGCAGTACCTTACTTTAACTATATTCATCCTCAGTACATTTTATAAGTTTTTATTTCAATTAAGTAACTGAGTCCATCTAATGTGATAAATAAATGTATGAATCGTGAATAAAATTTAAAAATTATGCAGTTCACTGGGATGATTCTGAATGTAAAATGAATTTGAGGTTCTCCTCAATTTTAATTGAGATAATGAATTCTTCATCAAATTCCCCCTTTTTTTCAAATACTCAGTAGATTTCCCAAAGTGACTTGCCTTGAAAATCAAGGTTCAAATCATGATTAAAAAAAACAATTATTGATTAAATGAAATATCTTCCTTTTTCTATTAGACTTAGTATTTTTTGCAGTCAAGATAGTATTTGGGAAATGCTAGCTTATCTAACAGTTGATTCAATATTGAATGCTGGATAAATAATAATACTACATCTTGTAGCCCAAGAAATCAACTTCATTAAATCGAAACCAAAATTCCCCAACCATATTCAAGACTCATTTCATGACGTCAAAGTCAACAAGGAACTGCCTCGCAAAAAAATGTCGTTCTGCAAACGAAATTATAACAAAGACTCACGAGCTCAGGAAAATTATCAGCGAAAGTATACCCTGAAATATTCTCTAATGAAAGTGAAAAACTCTGCATCTAGAGCATAGAATTCCACCCCTCGTTCGATTCTTTCGTTCTCATAGTCGTACGAATCGAGGAAATAGGGAAAATGAGGAGGTCATGTAATTTTTTTTTAATTCTCTGTACTGGGTTTTGCATTGAATATTTTCGAAGTAAAAATATTACACCACTGCTTCTACTAAAAAAAAAAAAAAATTGGAAAGGCTCTTTAATTTTCGAGAGAATTTGGTGTCCTGATTTTTGCATTGTTTCGCTCGAAAATATAAGAATTATCGCTCAATTTCTCCAAAATTCAATGGCCTATATATTGAAAAAAAAGGAATTTCAAAGAATATATTGACCTGACCTTTTTTCATTATTTTTAGAAGAATCTAATTCAGAATTAATTAATTTCTGAGGAAACTGAACGGAATTCAACCAAAAGTCAGAAGGGGCAAAATTCTATCAATCAACTTGGAAAAAATATTGAAATTCACCAGTGGCGTACGAGCAAGTTTTTCTTGAGGCTTTTATAGATTTAGACCTCGGAAAATGTATGGAACCTGTATGGTATTTGAAAAACATTCACTTTTATATTAAACAGCGCCTATTGCTTGATATTCATGCGAAATTTGAAAGCTCTATCTGCAGTAGATCAAGCACAATGAAATAAAAACCTATGTTTTAACTTTCAACACTTTTTTCCTTATTTTGTACCAGAGAAAAATTATGTTGAATATTAATGGTGCGCCACCCAGTATACCCCCTTTACAAATTTCAATTGAACTCTAGTTACTGTCAAGTAACGCCCTAAATACATCCACAAAGTGTACCAAATTTGGTTGCTTTAAGTTCAAGAATAACGGAGATATTGATTTTTTTCAAAATTTAGAACTTCACTTTCAAAGCCTATAACTCCTTAGGGAAGCAACTTGGTATAGAGGTAAGTTGGTTTAAATTGCCATATTTTGGGACCCCCTACATGCCCCTGCTCTATGTCGGTTCTTATGTGAATCACCCTGTATATATAATCCAAGACTCTCACTTACTCCGTACACCCTGTATAGTTATTGTAATGAATCGATAATATTCTGTATCTTGAAAGAAGTGTCAGATATAAACGTACTTTCAGATCCGATCACTAATTCGATAAAGAATAATTATTCACAATCGAAAAGAAAAAACGTACGCCCCTGTTCTATTTGTTGACGTTTCCCGGGCAGCTAGAGAGGGGAGGCTTAGTGTAAAAACTTAAAATTCGTAGGGAAGAATGTCTTAGTTACGTAAAATCAATAAAGCTAGAGAGAGCATCTTCCCTCGAGATGAACTACATTTAAAAAGTCCTCCTTGGCCTGAAAGAAAATCTTTATGAGCTTTCACTCTCTGTTTGATGCTCGACAGGAAAAGTCGTTTCATTTGGCCGTAATAAACACACCGGAAAAAAGGAGTATTTTCATTTTGTTTGAGCTCGCGTATGTTCAGTCAACAAAGGCTGCAATATCAATTTCATTGGCGAATGGTTGTTCCTTCACCATATTTTGTAAAAAGGGACCCATGATATTTATTCTAGATATTCATTTGTTGCTATGCATAGCTGGGTTGATTACAAAATCAAATCAGTAAACAATGTGGTTTACAGCATTTTCAAATTCATTGAATAGCCAGCGAAGAGTATAAGATGATGAGAAAATACAAGGTTGCATCATTAATATAGGGGCATTCAACATAAGTCGAAAATATTCAAAATTCTCAAAAACAACAAAAAATATTATTTGCGACATGCAAATCTGATACAATTGAAACAATGCTCGAAATGTATAAAAGCTTCACAACAATTTTTCGAAAAAACTGAGATAGGGTTGTTCCTTCTGAAAATTTTCGTAAAATAGAAAACTCTTGAAAGAAATGTTATAAGAGAGTTTAGTATAACAATAAACTCTGTAACTCTTTAAAGTACCAAAATATTTCAACAAACTGATTTCATATGACCAACACAATGTTCTGTTTTGTATTAATTATTATACACAATTGTACAATATTTTGTGTTAACAAACAGAGCTGGAAATGACTGAAAATTATAAAGTGTGTTCAGCAAACCTCTCAAAATACATTCTCATTTTTGAAATTTGTAAAAATGAAACAAAAAAGAATTTTGAGAATTTTGAAAGTGATCCCCAGTGTTTACCTTGAATTTCTAAAAATTAGTGATTGCATCGAAATAATCGATTTTCAATTGATAATTAATTTATCATAAGTTGTCTACGTTTCATCAGATGATGAGTTAGTTATTTTCTAAACTAGATATTATCTGAGATAAAACGCACCAATCGCTATCAACTGTAGTTGAAAAGATTCTCTCATTAATCTGAATATTGGGACCCCATCAACAAAAAAAAAATAGCTAGTAGTACTAAACGAAATTATGTCATTTCACTTTATAATCAGTTTTCGAATATTTCTCAGGGGTCACGAACTAATTCTAACAATGATTACGTTGCTTTCTTTCTCTATCAGACAGGAAATCCTGAAAAATGTGTTGTAACACGCACATGATTCGATATGGACAGACAGATATATACAGGGCTATTACGCAAATTAGAATGAACAGAATTTAAAAAACAATTAATTTTCGTTCTTTGAATTATAGATAAATAAACAAAAATCTCAAATCATGTTATTATGAAAATTCACAATGAATGATTTTTTATTCACAAGTCATTTCATGGAAAACCTGTCAAATGGTGAATTATATTTCTGATTTTCAATAAAAAACAGTAAAAAAATTCCAAACTCCCTCAACAGCTTACAGCTAATAAAGTTTCAGAATATTCCCATAATTACAGTATAATTACGAAATTAAAATTTAAATTCCAAAAGAACTAATACAGGACGTTGATATCATCCAACCTGTATAATATGAATAATTATCAGTGGTAAACAAAAATCTCAAATCATAATGAATGAATTCTCATTCACAAGTCAATTATGGAACATCTGTCAAAAAGTGAATTATGTTTCTGTTTTCCAATGAAAAACAAATAAAAAATCCTAAACTACCTCAACAGCATTCCAGTTGATAAAGTTTCAAAATATTCCTATAATTACAGTATGATTACGGAAAAGCTCACCAGAAATGAAAATTTCAAAAAAACGAATACAGTACAGTTGACAGTTATTGATATCATCCACCCAGTATATTATCAATGATTATCAGTGGTTCTTTCTATCTGAAAGATTTTTGTCTGTAAAGTTATGAAGTTATAAATAAATTTCGTAAATGTGGTTATGTGGTAAAATCTATAATCTGATACTGAGATGTGGTGAACCTGACAAGATGTCAAAACTCCCTTCCTCTTCGGATACTGTGAGTTGATAACTTCGATAAAGTTTACGTGGAAGGAAGAATAAGGATATAGTGATCAGGGTCAATTTGACATAAAACCATTATCGAACGCTACATTTGCTGAGAAATTGATAATTCTGGTGGCCCCCTCGCTTACCCGATCTAACACCACTCGACTTCCGTTTGAAGTAACCTTCAATAAAACGTAATCCAAACATTGTATCTCGTCATGGTTTCGACTGGAATCACTTTAATAATGCGATGATAACTGACAAATCATGTAGATACTGAGGATTAATTCGGAAATTGTAACATTTCTGAATAATTTCATTTCCAACAGGTGATTAAACGATTTTTCTTGATTTCTACGAAGAATTCAGGCAACAACAAATTATCAATAAAAGAAGGGATGAATGTCAATTATTGGTAGTCGAAAATTTTGGTGGAAGTTCGAGCAAAAAAATTGTGAATCTCATGAGTTTTGAGAAGCAGTTAGGTTTACTTTATCATAATTGAAGCTCAAAATGTGGGTAATCTGTATTGGTGTCTTCAAAAACTGAGTCAATCATGTTTTTACCTTGTATTGAACAATTTGATGAGACATTTTCCTTGAGCACATCAGACATCAATGTAATAATATTGTTATGCATCAAGAATACAATGTTGATTGATTTATTATTACCCTTTTCTTTCAAAATAAAGTTTACTTGTAAGGAAGAATAAGGACACGAGGAGAGCTAGCGTGCAACAGGTGGTTAACGATGGAATTGACAGTTGACAAGACAGACGTGAGCGCCATCATCGTAGGGTTGGTCGTCATCTCGAAAACGAACGAGGTCGCGTCGAGTTGCAAATCTCGATTTTCGCATAACTGTACCGTGCTGGTTTCGGCAGTGGTGCGGCCGATAGAAGAAAGGGGGGGCATGACTGGTCCCCCCCGTCTCGCCCCCCCTTCACCTCGACGACGGTGCCGTGCATGCAGGTACCTATGAATTTGCAACCGAATAAAAAGTGGTCCTGCAAGTTTAGGGGTTTCGGGAGTATTGCCATCATTTGTGATGTTAGAGTATTGCTAGACTCGACGACGGTGAGTTAGGTTAGGCGATAGCGTGGTTGGTGATCCTTTCGCGAGCTGGTTGCTGAAGATGAAGATGGTGCAGGGATGCTCAGGGATGATTCTTTTTTGATCTCTCGAACGCCCGACGTTGGATTTGTTTTTATTATTTCTTCTTGATTTTCCTGCTGATTTTCGAGTGAGTTTTTGATTTTTTTTTTTATTTTGTATCTTACAATTATTCACGCGATCTATTTTGAAAATTCAAAAAAAAAACTTGAACCTTGGAAGTTTTCAAAAGATCTTTAAAAATATCAATACAATCTGAAAAAAATATCTAAAGAACGCCAATAAAAGTATCCTGATAGTATTCCTAAAAATTAGTAAAGATTTTCAAGGAGACCTATGTTCTCTAATTTGATCCTGAAATTTTCGAGACATTGTATAATGATAAACGGAAAAATCGAAATTGAATACCGATAATTTATCATCCATAAAATGGAATATTCTGAAAGAATAGAGTAATGCTAAATTAATCAACATTGTATTCTTGTTCATAGCAATATTATTACATTGATGTCTGATTGAAAAGAAATGTGCTCAAGGAAAATGTCTCATCAAATTGTTCAATACAAGGTAAAAACATGATTGACTTAGTTTTTGAAGACACCAATACAGATTTCCCACATTTTGAGCTTCAATTATGATAAAGTAAACCTGATTGCTTCTCAAACCTTATGAGATTCTCATTTTTTTTTGCTTAAACTTCCACCAAAATTTTCGACTCCCAATAATTGACATTCATCTCTTCTTTTATTGGTAATCAGTTGTTGCCTGAATTCTTCGTAAAAATCAAGAAAAATCGTTCAATCACCGGTTGGAAATGAAATTATTCAGTATCTACATGATTTGACAGCTATCTTCGCACTATTAAAGTGATTCCAGTTAAAATCGTGACGACATATACTGTTTGGATTACGTTTTACTGAAAGTTATTTCAAACGGTCAGAAGTCGAGTGGCGTTAGATCGGGTGAGCGAGGGAGCCACCAGAATTATCAATTTCTCAGCAAATGTAGCGTTCATTGAATCATGAAAATTTGTTTTTTGAATGGTGATCAAGTGAGAAATATAACAAATCCACCCACAATATATTCAAGATCACAAAAAGATCGATAATTTAAATGAAACATCGCTTATTCATTTCACAAAGTCATTTCATACAGATTTTACTTCTGTAGAACATCAGCTTTTTGTTGCCATGTTTTCGACAGACTTGACCCCAATTGATTTCATTTTCGAGAGTGAAAAAATAATAGTAGGAATAAAAATTTTTTGGAAATAGAAGATAACATGATTCCATTTGCCAAAAAGTTTGATGACCTCCAATTTTTCCATACTCTAAATTAATCAATAAAAAACATGTTTTAATGTGCTTCATTGCGAATGTTTGAAACGCCAACTATGTTCCTTTTCTTCTATAATTTCGTGACAAACGATGGTATAATCTCAGGACAAATCAACGTAGACGAAAACATTCAAATGTTTTTTAGTAGGGGTGATAAGGTAAGTTTTTACTTTACATTTAAGTGAAATTTAGTGCAATTTGACATATAGAAGTTTAATTGCATGAATTCCGTGAACGTGAAAACGGATCTTTGAGTCATTTTATGCTGACTAACAATCATTAACAGTACTTTTTCCTATTGCCAATATAATGGAAAGTTACCATCTTCAGTAGACAGTGGAAGA
Source organism: Plagiodera versicolora (assembly GCA_037013635.1). Classification (NCBI taxonomy): domain Eukaryota; kingdom Metazoa; phylum Arthropoda; class Insecta; order Coleoptera; family Chrysomelidae; genus Plagiodera; species Plagiodera versicolora. The sequence goes on from CM072990.1 coordinate 841,946, forward strand.
CAAAAAAAATCTAAGATTTATACGATAACAATGTTGAAAAATATTTTTGAAAATGATTGTTTGAGTTTATAGTGGGAAATAATATCTTAATATTTGAGTGAATATTTCGAATAAAAAATAATTACATTTTGGCAGTTTCTAGTTTTTTTTGCATAAATATATCTACAAAAATTACATTGAGCAAATATTTGTAGATATCATGTTAATGTTACAAAAGTAAGGAAAAACCATTCTCTAAATTCATTGAATACGAAACTTTTTTTATTTTTTGTCATTATGCTATCTATTGGGATTTTTCGATGAATTCTGAGTAGTTTTTTTCGTTTTTTTTTTTGATTTTTCAAAAGATGTCATGTTGATATTGAGGTTGATTGAATTTTGCTGAAAAGTTCTGGAAAATAAACCGAATTTCTACTGTAAATTCTCATAATGTTCAAGATAGCATTTTTTCAGAAATGACCTCGTAACTTTCGACTCGTATATATTTCATGAAATATTCACTGTAGGTGTGACAATTGACTCCCAATTCACTGATTATTAAACATAATTCAACAACTGAAAATGAAATGTAGTCGATATTAAATTCCACGTAAAAATGCATCGCTAATTCCCCTACTATCAGCTCCAACTAATAAAAACTTGGGTTCAAGGTAGTCTGTTCAGGATATGTAGACGCAAACAACAAAGGCTGAATAATAATATTCTAGCGCAAAATTTGGAAAGGTGAAAATACCCACACATTAGTTGACCGTGATGCATCTATGTGGTTGAGTGCATTGGTCGCATTCAGTCTGAAGGACTTTCCATTTGAGAACACAAAGAACAAACTTATCGCACATCTAATCGTCTTCAACTATTATTTCGTTGATGTTGAATCAATTTTGAAAACAATCAACAAGGTCACAAAATTTCTGAAACAAAATTATTTCTTATATGTTAATCACTCCAAAGTACATAAAATAATAATGAATAATAATACGAAATGTGATGTGAGGTGTTAGTCGCCCTACATAAATATCGACCTTGAACTGACCAATCATAGCATTCTATTCCTCCTAGTATATCCGTGCTTCTGTGTTTGACACTGTCACTACACAGAACATCAACAACAACAATAACTGTGTTGCCGGATCTGAACAAAAGAAACAAATTAATACAAAAAAATTCATGGCCAGTAGCTTTGACAACACTCCTCAAAGTAAGGGACTAGTACGTCATGCCACTGCTAATTCGTTTCAATTATTCGAGTGTCAATTTAAGTAGAAAAAAATGTAATTGAAGAGTGTTAGAGTTCACAATGAGATCCTCATTTATCTTTGGGCTAACAATAAATCCAAATAGAAATGTGAAGTGGTGCATTTTTATCACTAGGCGAGTTTTATCTGTGAATTATATTCCAAGGCCGCACATTATATTTGCGAAATCACTATCAATATAGTTGGATTTTTTTATCGGTTTTTTGCGGGTTCTTCAAATATTTATACAAGACTATACTCGTTTGTCGAGCTATCATATTTAGATCAGGGTGGATTCATTCCTTGCTACTTTCAACAGTAAAATAGGGTCCTCTACTATGCCCCATAGAAGGGGGGCACATAACCTCAAATATGTCTAATTGAAACGAGTTTAATTGAGATCGATTGATGAGTTTGGTTGACATAACCCCAAAAATCGGAACTAATGAGACTCGAAGCAATTAATTATTTACCAAGAAGCAGAATGAAATTTTCACGCAGAAATCAAACAACAATTCGAATTGAGGTACCCACCGAATTTTCTGTGGTTTCAAACTGTCTGTAACTGTCACCAGAATTGATATTTTTCACAACCAAAACTTGGCGAAATTATTGATATATCAGACTAAATAAAAATGTCATTATTTTCAAACTTATCCGTTAATCAAAATCAGATGAAACCAAGCTTGATGTCCAAAAAACCTATTTCCGGAAGTTAAAACAGTCTAATAATTATCTCATTTGTAATCTTCGTTTCGAATATTTGAAATAACCAGTTCCAGTCTCAAATGGTTGTGATCTCGTCATTATCAACGTTAAAATTATAAAAAAAACTTGATTTTACTGGAAGATCTGTAGATTTATCGGTCATTGTCTTGGCACGTTTTTCATTCTTGCAGCTAAATCCACGTGATTCTTCTCGCTGTATTTGATGTAGACCTATCAATTTCCATATGCAGCGATGGAGTGGAGTTATTAATCTAACCATCACTTAGAAGTCAATAGCAGTAATTATGATGAAACACGTTTAAACGTCGTTTAAGCTTCTGTTCAATTTAACGAGCAGTCTGTTGGATGGTCTGACACGCAATTCGAATCTTTACTTTTCTCAAAGGCATCCTCATTACTAACAACAAACATTGGCGGAGATGGGTTACCCCATGGGTCTATTTCTGACTCGTTTCATTAGACACGTTCATCATTTTCATTTTATCAGTATTTTCCCACAACCCTGCACAGGGTGGGCCAAATTGGACACTTTTGAAGTGTTTTTATACTCAATTTTTTATGACAAACTTCATGGTAAAAACTGCACATCGATATCTATAACCGTTTCTGAGTTACAGCATGTTTTACGTAAATGTGCATTTTCGAAAAGTTGCTTTCCTGTTGAGAATTCTTTGTTTGTATAGAAACATTTTCAAAGCACTTTTTCACGTAGAATTCATTGAGTAAACTCATCCAAGTGATATCAATAGTAATTGATAGAAAAATCATTTTGTCAAATGGGACAACCTGAAACTACCATTCCCATTCCAAAAATATAGCACACTCAATGTTTTGCTTAAGATATCTCTGAAATACAGGGCTCTCAAGTTTTATTGAAATATGCAGGAATATACAGGATGTCTAATTTGAAAAAAATATATTTCTATCAATAACTATCGACATGATTTGAAAAAAATTAATAAGTTGAACCATCGAATTCTACATAAAAAGGTGCTTTGGAAATGTTCATTATAGAAACAAAGAATTTTCAACAGGAAAGCAACTTTTCGAAAATGCACATTTTCGGAAAACATGCTGTAACTCAGAAACGGTTATAGATATCGATATGCAGTTTTCACCATGAAGTTTGTCATGAAAATTGACCCCCAGACACTGCCACCAGTTTTCATCTATCTAGTTCAGAAACAGGACTTTCCCTTCAAAAGTGTCCAATTTGGCCCACCCTGTACAACTCTACATTCCCTATTAAAAAAATAATTTACAATGGTCAGTAATTTTATTCTTAGGTCAAGAATAATTTTTCAACTAGAATTCATTTTTTACTTTTGAGTTCCCTAATCCCTGAAAGTGAAACTAATATAAGCGTCTTAAAAAATCGATAGAACTGATCGAAAAGAAATATCGATAACATATAGTTCTGCACTGATTTTTCAATTGATAGAAAATTCTTCAAGAGTATCAAAAACGGTAATAGTGACGTAACTTCCCATCAATAATTACCTTCACCCTGAAATATCGTGGAATCAACTCTTCAATAATTCAATTCGTTTTCTGAGGCTGCTTTTCGTTGAAAACTGTTTGCCGACTCACAATATTAAATTAAAACATTTTTAATTAGTCGAAATTTCTCAAGGAAAATGTTTTCGAAGGGGCAAGATGTTAATTATCAATTCCGCTTTGATTTCTTGAAACAAGCACAACGGGAAACCTTTTTTTTTTAATTTATACGCGAATTCAATCCCGTCAAATATTTTTTGAAAGACCGGTTTGGCATTTGAGGAGAATGATTATCATATTTTGCGATTTGCCCGAATTTCCAGGGGGGTTTTTTAGACAGCTTTATTAATAAGTTTCAGAGTGTTTCTTTTACTTTGAAAAGGTTTTTCAGGAGGTAAATCTAACTGGGAATTGCCTAATTGGAAACAGATAATATTCCCCACAAGTCACCGAAATAATTTCGTGAAAATAATAATCAATCATATTTCTGAAACACCAACTGCCCCCCCACCCCCACCATATTTATAATTATGCATAGTACGCAAACAGAATAATTAAATTTTTGAAGCTCTCATTTACATCATCCCTTCTCTTTTCGCTCCCTGTCCAAACCCAGCCAACGAAAAAGTCCCTGAAACAAATCGCAATATCGGGTTACGCGAGTATAAAATTAGCACAAAAGTAGCGAGGCCCTATTGAACCCTCTCCTGCTTTTTCCTAGCAACGCACGTACCTACTCCTCTCCTCTTTTTCCCACCGCAGGTGAATAGGAAAAGGAAAATCAGGAGCGGCGTGAAAAATTCCATTCGTCTCTTCGATTGGGAGGATGTTAGTATTTCGAAATGTTTTCAGCAAAGGATTTTTCGTAAAAAAAATTGGATAACTGGACTGATTTTTTTTGTCGTAGCGTCTCCTATTTTTATATAAAGACTTCTTAATTTGATTGACTCGAAGTTTCCATGAGTTTTTTCTGTAAAATTCAAGGCTTTTTGGGGGTGCTTATTTTTTTTATTAATTCCATGGAACTTTTTATATTTTGTCATGTGGGAAAATTCAAAATATCTTCCCTCTAAAGTTATTCCTCTGTTTTGGCTACATGGACTCGGTCTTTTTGACATAAAATATTTCGAAATCTGTTTCAGATAGAGCAAAACGGATTTTAGTGCAGTTTTCAGCACCTTTTAGACACCATCTTTTTGGGGTGATTTTTTCGAAAATTTCATAATCAATTTAGTCTTTAATATTTGTGAAAATGCTTGCAGACCATCGATATGGACTTTTCATTGTTGTTTTCGTAGAAATTAGGGGATTTGGGAGTTTTTCGTGAGTTTTTGCGACTATTTGAGGTTATTAGTAATTTTCAACATGAAATGTCTCGAAAACTATACCAGATATCGAAAAACGGTTTTCACCACCGTTTTCAGCGCCTTTTAGACACCTTGTAGTTTTCAGGCGAATTTATTTTTTGAAATTTTTTCGAAAAATCGACGAAAGGGTATCCTCTTTGGAATTTTTCAAAAATCAAAGTCGTCGTAGAGTCTTCAATTTCCGTATGGAGGCTCCCAGAGCATGGACATGGACTATTCATCGGTTTTTTCATTGAGAATATGGGTTTTTTGGGGTTTTTCGTGAGTTTTTGCGACTTTTTGAGGTTTTCAGGAATTTTCAACATGAAATATCTCGAGAACTATACCAGATATCGAAAAACGGTTTTCACCACCGTTTTTTGAAATTTCTTCGAAAAATCGACCAAAATCGAAAAACGGAATTCAGTGCCTTTTTCAGTGCCTCTCAGACACCTCATAAACAAATCGGTTTTATAAAATTTGTTCCAAATTGAACAAAGAACCCCCCTACGATATACTCGAAATTTTAGGACACATTTTGAACATTCCCTATAGCCTAAAAAAATTGTGCTAAAATGATTCGATACGATTCGATGATAGAACAAGAGAAAGCGTAGACTCCTACATGCCCTTTAAAATAATCAGAACTATTATCGCGCCCCATTTCACATACCGTAAGGGGTTGGCACAATTTGTCGAGCCCTTCAACCAACGACAAATTGATCGACATTATCCATCAGAGCTGTCATAATTATGACGCAGCGACCAGTTGAAATAATCATAGACAAACTGTACTATTCTTCCTCTCGCGTTGGTAGAAAAGGGATCGCGTTGGGGCACGGCGGGGATGCTGGGGAAATAAAGATGAAAACATTGCAGGTTTTATTGCGGTATTGATTATAAAATCGATAAAATATGGCCAGGCGAAGTGAAACGGGAAAAATATAGCCGATCCGAGCGACTGTGTATTTATTCTATGGAAATTAAAATGTTCATGCGCAGCTCTCCTATGTAGCCTCCTCTATCTGCCCGCGAAGAATGTAATGATTTTTTGGGGGTAAATTGCTGGGGGAGGATGGCGGGGAGCGCTCATTAGCATAGGCGGCGGCAATTAAAAGTAGACGAGTTCCCTCGCGTCACGAAAAAGTGAATCGATAGAATTTGGATTCAAAGGATACCGAGACGTCGGAAAGTATATCACAGGAATGGAAAATGGGTTGAAACTCAACAAATCCAAGTACGAATAGAATTAAATATGAATAAATATAAAATATCCCCTCTAATATTGAAAATTTTAATTCAAGAGTATTTGTCCCTGAATCTAGCAACTTCATACTATTCTATAAAAATATCTCCAGAAATCAGAAACCATTTCAAATTGATTAAAAAATGGTGTATTGAAGCCCCCTCAATACAAAGAATTTATGATTCTGTTCATTTCTTTTATGGTGTTTGATTAATATGGTAAAAAAATGAAACTGAGAGTAGAGAGGACCAAAATATGACGATTGAGCACAACATCGCTTATACAAATGTTGATGGTTGAAAATATACAGTGCGTTCAAAGTTAAAACTTTATTTGCAAATTTCTTGATAGCTTCGACAGTTTTCATGATATCGGTTCAAAAATTGATACATTGGGGTTTTTTAGGACAGCACACTAGAAGACGCTCACAATTATTTAAAAATACGCACAACTTTTTTGTTCGTCAAAAATCAACATTTTCGATTGAACATCGTTCAACTACGGTATCTTTCGAACAAAAAAGTATTCTTGGAAAAAGTCGAAAAACCTCACCCTTTTTACGATAAACCCGATTTCAAGTATTGAAGTCACAAATAAATTCAAATGAGCAAGCAAATAGTTAGTTTTCTGCTTCAAAAATGATTTATTTCTGATTTGAAAGAGTTATAAAAATTGTTGGAAATTCCCTCCTTTGACGTCAATAACTTTGAACGCACTGTATCTTTTTAACCATCAACATTTGTATGAGCAATGTTGCGCTCAATCGTCATATTTTGGTCCTCTCTAATATCAGTTTTATTTTTTTACCATATTAATGAAACCCCTGTATGAATAAAAATTTGCATAATTTCTCTATTGATTATCTACTACGAGAATTCAAGTCAAATCACTGAATTCGTGGAAGCTTGAAAATCATAAGTTTTTCCATATTTCATTTATAAAGATCACGTGCTACTGTAGCGATTTTTATTGAGCTGGCGTTTGATTTAAATTGAAAAGAAAAATAATACGAGTATAATACTCAAAGTGAGGTTAGATAAATCCAGTTGTTGATATTTTGTTGATATAAATAATTGTTTCCAGATATCACACTGCAAATATAATCAAAATGTTTTCGTCATTAATTTCTTTATATTAGGTTGATTCATCTCCTTGTCCATTGCCAAACTTGATGTCAAAAATACTTGATTTTGATTGTACAACGTCTGGATTTTTATCAGCAGTCTCTTCAAGTGTGTGTTGAAAATTAATTAAGGCTCGAATGACTTCTTCCTAGTACGCAGTATCACAGATTTCACCAGAATAGTATCGTTTTCGTGATTGTCTTTGGCCACATCCTTCCATCCAATTTGCATTCATTATCAGTTTGTCAAATTAAAAAAAATATATTGAAACATGAATATAGAAATTATTTTGCTTCGAGTCAGTGAGCATAGATATAAATTCGGCAACGTTGCAAAGTGTTGCCAACTCAACTGGTCCTAGTAAAGTGGCGTTTTTTGTTTTTGTGGTAGATATAAATAACCAAATCTCGAAACTTTTTTCCTCAAATAAATAAATAATAAATAGTTCGAAAATGATTGGAAAAATTGAAAGAACCTATTTCACAAACAGATCTTATTGATTACTGGATTGAAAATGAACTGACATATTTTTCGAAGATTTTCGACATACTTTGAAACTGCACTCGAAATAATCATTTTGCTAGGCACAGCTATAGTTGATAATGTAAAACTCACCGTGTATACGAGATAAACCTTACCATAAACCACTCATAAAATAGTATAAAAAAATAGGCACAAAACTAATCATGCAGATAAATGCGTATAGATTAGAATCTAATCTAATCGGTCAAACGCCATTTTTTTGCTCTGCAACTATTTTGGTTAGATTTTTTAAGGTAGTTCGACGCATACAGAAAGTGTGGCTCCGTCTGGATCTCATGAGTGTTTGAGACAAAAGAATATCGGTATGTTCCTAACCTCAAACTTATCAATCTAGTAGGCACGTTTTCGTCTGAACTTTTTCCAAACTTCTTTATTGTTTATTGCTTTGTTGTTTCAACGTTGAAATTGTTAGTATTGATTTTCAATTCTAGATTATTCAGATCGATGAATATAAATAGATAATTCTGAAGAATATGTCCATTAATCAAATGTGGATCCAATAATGTTGAATTATTTTATAGAAACAATGTGACATTGTTGAAAGAGATACTTTGTATAATTATTGACAAACAAAACATCATCAGATGATACGCCAATGACTTGGATGAAGCCTAAACTATGACGTCAAACAGTAAGTGATTAATATATTATCACTAGAATGAACAAAGAGGGAACTAGATGCCTCGTTCAAAATCATTTCAGAATAAGATAAGAGTAAAAAATTATTCAAGTTTTTTAATTAATTCGTACTAGGTATTCATGCAGAAAATAATATTTATGTGACACCACTGTAATTTTTCATAAAAATCGTAATCATGACACCTGTAGATATTTACTGATGAAATGGTAGTATTTCCCGGCGCATCCGGTATTTTTTAGATTGATAGGACGTATATATAAAAAGTTCTGAAGATCTCTAAGTACAAATAGATATTTATGAAAATTAAAAGGAGTTCATTTGAAATCGATAATTCCTTCCAGAATCTGTTCATGAAAAAATCAATATGGAGAATTATAAAAATTATAATATAATTATAAAAATTTCGTAATTGAAAGGTTCAAACCAATTCAAGTTGAAAAAGTTTATTCTTATTTTGATCAACATAACAATAAACGCATACATCAGACGTTAGACATGTTTTTTATATTCTTCAAACAGTGATAAATTTTGTTTATGTTTGGTGTGTTGAAATTAACACATCAAAGCTAACATACTGGATGATCATGTGCTATAACAATATCATAATTTTTTAAATGAACGAATTAGTTCTGAATCACCCTGTATTCATAATGAAGAGACGTAAAGAAACAATTGAAATGAACTTTTGACGACAATGGAATTTCTATTCGTCAAAGAGATGTTTGAGAAAAATGAATATGTATGTTTTGCGCACAAACGTCATTATGTTTCATGTAAATATTATTAATAACAATAATTATAGTTATGTTCAGCATTCAGGTGGGGAAAATGGTGAGTCATTTCCTGGTGAATCCGCCATATTTTGAAACGAACACAACGCTGCGCTGAGATTTTACTTTCATTTGAACATTTTGATCTCTTTACATTCTTCAAAATATGTAGTTCTTCTCAAAATATTTTATGGAAATCAAAAATTAGTCGACACTAAGTAGAGTTCGTTGTTTGTGGCGTCACAAGTTGAGAATCCAATTCAATCTTAATCATACAAAATATATATACACAGGATACGAGGCCATTATAAAATTATTTTTACAGTCGTCTCGTGCCTTGTTTTTCATCACGAATATCTTCAATTGTTTTTCATTCAAGTTTATTTTTATTTATATTATTCATTAAGGTGAATTGTCAAAGACTAGAGTCACTTTAACTTTTTTTTGCATAAAATCCCCCAGTTTATTTTTATTTCGTATAATTAAGACAAAAAATCGAGGACTCCATGCTCGATTCTGTCAAAAAGTCAAAAACTATCGATTTCGGATCATTATTTGAGGTTAGAATGAGTTGATTGAAAGAGAGAGGAAATCTTTTTTTGTTAATTTATATTTCAGTTTATTTTTTGTGTGATTTTTAATGCGACATATTGCTCTATTTGAAATGATCCCCCCTCTTGCCCCCCTCCGCCAATGTGGACAGCTTTCCGTTGGCTTCATCGAAATATTCTCCAATTCTTTCGTCCTCGACATCAATAATAAACGTTCGAATGGGACACGAGACATATCCGGGCGCACTTCCCCATCAAACTCCAAGAAGGACCGAGGGGTGACAATGAGGAGACACCCCCCCCCCTACCCTCTCCCCCACCTCACCACCCCCTACAGGATGGTCTCGGAGTTGCGAAATCGCACAACACACAGCACAGATTTGGCTTCGATTTTTTTATTTTGATATTTTTAATTGCGGGTCTGTACCGACTACTCGTTATTCTGCGCATTTTCATTCGTTGCGGGAGGGGTTGGCAGCACGCACTATTTTTTAGTGCTAGCTTATTACAGCAGATGTCTCATAGCCATGTCCCAATAAAGAATAAGCGGGCCTCGTCATTTTTTGCGCGCTGAATTTTTAATATTCGCCCGAATGTCGTGATGATCTGACGGTTGGCGGTTGGTGCACAGTTCGCGGAGTGTTTCTCACGATCCATCATCATTCTCTATCATTCGGACTGTTTTCGTATTTGGCGGGTTTTCGAAGAGTGCCTTGTTGGATGTGTGCACGCGCAAAAATGTCACTCTCGTGAAAAAAATAATGGATTCAACGAAACAAACGAAAAAACCTCAATGACAAATAATATTTCTCTCAGGTAAACTACAAACAACGTGTTGTTTTTTTCTCTTCTTCACAGCCAACCAACGCTAATTAGACTATTACCTACCTCTCCTTTTCTAACATCTCCACGGCTCACTACGCGCCTTGATCACATTCAAATAAAGGGGTACCCACCTGACTATAACATTATTTAGAACAAATTAAATTCATTGTAAACCATCTGGTAGACCGGCGCCTTTTCCGGTGACGTTCAGCGCCGACCCGTATCCTTTCACCTCATAGATTTTTCCGGTTTTTCCTTGTAGCGCCTTGCTGCCAATCACGCACAGTTTAGCTAACCAATCAATTTTTACGAAATGGTCTAGCCGAGACACGAACCTAGTCGCAGGAAACTAGTCGCGCTGCGTCCACCTATGATCTATTAGGCGCATTTTTCCCTATTCCGATATCTTCGTTTGTTTTGGAATGTTTGGATAAGTTCCATGAAACTTAATTGTGCTTGTGCATAGAATTTGCGTAAATAAATTTTATCGCATTTTAGAACTTTTATAGAATCTGAATGTTGACTACCATGGTTCAAGTGAGTTTGTTTTGCCTATTTACGTTGAATTTCAAACGAAACACGATTAGTTTCTGCTAGATTTTGATAAAATAGGAGTATCCATGGAGCATAACCTCACTTCATGGACCTACAAAAATATATTTTTTTCGTTCAAATAAAATAAATTGCCTTGCTGAAATGAATGTAGAGAGAAAAATCACGAGTTTTCAAAATCGTGAATCCGAATGTATTTTGCGGAAGTGTTCAGACTTATTTGTTGTAGTTTCTAAAGTGAAATAACCAGTGAATCATAGTGTATATTTCGTTGCAGGTGAATATATTTTACGATGGTAGATACACAACATTTCTGTCTGCGTTGGAACAATTATCAAAGCAGCATCACATCAGCCTTCGAAAACCTCCGTGATGATGAGGACTTTGTAGATGTAACATTAGCCTGTGATGGAAAAAGTTTGAAAGCACATCGAGTAGTATTGTCTGCCTGCAGCCCATATTTTCGAGAATTACTTAAGGTAAGAATTTTCTGTATATTTCACTAGATTTATTTTGTTCTCGAATGTCAATTCAAAAGTTCAATTGAATTTTTCCATTATGACAAATTTCAATTGTGAATTCAATACTCCTATGAATAATGTCATTTATGGTAAAGAAATGTTACAATATTATCGTCAATTGAAAATCAAATACCTATATTCTAATGTGTAATCTTGTATGTAATCATTCAGTATACAATTGTAATAAGTTTTATTTCTATCATTTAACAAAGTATGCATGCTATTGTTGAATCAACATTTCTAATAACTTAGATAAGAATACTTCACTAAATCCTTTCATCACAAATTTTCTAACTATGAATATTATATCAAAAATGTGCTAGATATAAGTATTGAATTCCTCAAGCCTTATCTAATGATTAATGAAATAAAGTAAGGTGTATTAGGTATAAGGTTTGAAGTTCAGATAGTGTTCTACATTTTTACATCATATGAGTGAAAATGGCAAGAAATTGCATGAAGAAAACATAATTGATAAAAAATATAATCTCTGATTAAACTGAATCACATACTTTTTTTGCTAAAAAAGAAGATAAAATAACCAGACAATGCTTCCAATATTATATATTTCCGAAAAGTTATGTAATAAATTGACAGTTATTACAAGTACAGCCTGAATATAAAATGACCGTTTTTTATTCACTTTGATCCCTGTTTTTGTCATTTAAGAATATCAGAAACTGAAAATAGTTTTTCATTAACTATTATTATTTTCGAACTACAACTGCATCGTTACTTGATGCCTAAACAATTAATATGTCACCAAATATTTATAGCTTTGATAATGGTATTGGCAATGATAAGCTGACAGTTTTAAAGCCAAGACTGTAATTGATTCAAAATGAAGTAAATGAATAAATGAAGGTCTGATGAAATACCCAGCATTTAATTCAATTGACATACATTTTTTGAGAACTGAATACAAATGAATGTTATTGGAAAACCCATCCACAACCAAACATATTTTTTTTTCGCAATCCAAACTGATAAATACGAACTGTGATTCTTAGTCAAAACATAGATAAAATATCAAAATAAACTTTTATTCTGCAAACAAATTCTAAAGCCGATTTATCATATTTAATTATAAGCTCTCAATAACAAAAAGTCATTGCAGGTTTGGACTGACTATACAAGTATACGAGGTGACTCGCAAAAAACAAAAAATAATCAGTTTATATACAGGGGCTATTGGATTAACTGAAGATAACTTTGGTCTACAGATGTTTCATGTCCAATACTGTTGAATAAAAATAGTACTCGATCTTTGTTCAAATGTGTCTTGCCCACTGGCTAATATGACCATCGCATTGCTCCAATGCCCTTGTGACACTAATCAATCTTATCGAATATACTAGTGCTAGCGACCCATTTCTTGACAGAGTTCAGAAGATTCAGATAAAAGCCTTTCTTGCAAAATTAGTTATTTCCTATTGAATGTTCGATACGATGCCCTTCATAATAATACGATTGTTATCTCGAAAATAAATTCACTCAACTGTGTTGCTTATACAGCGTGTCCCAATTGATTTTTTTGGTTGCTCATTCTTTTATGACGTCATCACTGTTCAAGTTATGCATGGGTACTATCTTTGAAAAAGAACGAATCTAATTCATTTATTTAGTCTCGTCTTGAAACCAACTGTAAGATATACTGAGTGATTTTCTGTTTCTCCAAAAATCGTCTAATATGATGACAATTAATTTTTTTTTGAGGAAATACGAATAAGGATTTTTCCAATTGTTGTGTACCTTATGAATTTCACTGTATATGTGAAGAGAGAACTCAATTTACAAGAAAATATAAAAAATGTATATATACAGGGTGGTTAATATAAAATTTTAGTTGATGTGATAACTTCTAAACTAATTTCCCTGTAGAAGCTTTATGCACCACTGGGTTTTTTGACAAAAAGAAGAAATAATCACGAATGAATAAGCTACAGGGTGCATAAAAAATGCACAAAAATTATTAATTTATAAATGGTAGTTTGACAACCCTGTATATGCTGAAGAAACCATCTTGGATAACGTATCAATTCTGCGAACATCATCGCCTCTTTTCTCCGATGCAAATAACGCATATTCTATCGATAATTGCTAAATATAATTTAATTGACGTAGACAACGACGAATAATGTGCCAATCACACCACGGTCGGTCGATGTAACGGTCTATCACGTTTTCAAGAAAGGATATCGAAAAAGGAACGGATTCGTTGACACTAACCTAAGGCATGCTTTTTCGAATTGCCTCTGCTGGTTATCTCGTTGCGAAATTATCGGATTGGTTGGTTCAATTCGGATATCGTTATCGCCGATACATTGTCGCTATAGCGTGCGATAAAATGGTTTTTGATACCGTGTGATGGTAATAGTGATTGATCAAATAAACTGTATTTGCTCTAGATTATGACTTTACTCAGTACAGTTGGCGGGGCAGAGTGTGAACGCGATACTTCTCATGCTACTGCCCCTGTCACTCGGCTTGCTCGGTGCTCCTTCTAAAATTTGTAACAGACAGATTTGTGCAGACAATTTATGAGATTTGGGGAAAGTTTCTTGTTCTCTTCATTCAAATGTTTTTTGAAAGTATGCAGTGACTTTTTTTTTTAAGCAAATATAATGAACAGAGCACCATGATATATCCGATAACAAAATGTATTTTTGAAGAAAATTCAATAATTCGACGAAGGAAAAAAAAAATCTGAACACACTAAATTTTAAGAAGTTTCTTTTATAGTTGATTGCATTTTTTTTTAGAGAAAAAAAATTATTTCACACTTCCAAACATACTTATTCACCTGAAAATTTCAAAACACTAAAAAAACAATCATAAGGAAGTGTATCAATGAAAAAGTATGCTTGGTATTTTTGTATTTAATTTACCTTCTTTAGTCTTATATTATCAGTATAATTTATCTTTAATGAAACTTCTCAAAAACACGCGTTTAGTAAATATGTCGATTTTTTTCGCCGCTAGTGTTTTTTTTAATTATGAATAAATATCTAGACCTTTCCATTTCAAACAATAAATCTTGTTTTAATAATAAATTTGCTCTTATATTTCATAACTTTTTTTATGACATTATCTTTAATATGAACTTTTTCTAGAAAAAAACAGTTTGTTTAACAAAGAAATAGAGCAATAGTTGATAACGAAGCCGCATCTCGTTATCTTGGCATCCATTAAAAATACCAGATTGACTGAAATACCCTTGCTTGACCTCTCCAATGCTGTTGCAGACGGTTTATCTTTTTTTTATGCGATAGAACTGGTCTATTGCTAACATTTTTGGCGACATTCGTAGTTACAGACAGCTTATCGTGCATTTTTTTTTCGCAAACAACATGAGATAATTTTTATTTCAACAATATGTATAAATAGCTCGTAGACTGTAAATCAGGGAGCGAAAGGAATTAGTAACTAGTTTATAGTTTACGTGAAAAGTGTAAATCATTATTATAAATAACATTTTTATTGTGGTCTAGTCTGGAATCACTACACAGACCGCACTGATCGTCAAATATCATTGACCCTAATGTGTCATCTTTATCATTGACGTCATATTTATTGCTTTCCACTGGAAGTCAGGAAATATTTGCCCCTATTCAAGAAAAGATTGTGACTTCACATATACTCAAAAGTATCACTATCTTCATAATATTCCAATTGAGTTGCCGTCATAAACTTATGTTGATTGCCAAAAATTGAAGAATTTTACAGTAAATGATACGTTACTAATCATTTCTTAGTCATCAAAATATCAATGCTGAAATGGTCCTGGACTCGCTAGCGTCCTCTGTTGATTGAAAGCTGAACTTTGGAAAGAGTATAGCCTCAGAAATATTACAGTTCCCTTCATTGATTATCGACTTGTTTTTGGAGCGACAAAAACTAGATGTCGCTACTATAATCTAGTAAAACCATAGACTTATTATCTGAAGGGTAATAAGTCTTTGAATGGAACAAATCGGAGTAACACTCTTATTACGTCAAAGTAGATTCACATATTTCATGTTAATAATTGACACTCGAATTTGTTGACTATTGTGTATGATATTTCAAAAGTGATCATCGAAATCCTTTTTATGACATTTGGTTGAATTGTGTTTGTTTCATTTTCATTTCAAGTTTTTTTGTTGACATTTTCAAGCATCCTGTATATATTTTTTCAAATAATCGAATTGCTTGAAAGACGTTTCACCCTATATACTTGGCCCGATTTATCATTTGTCAATGGAAGGAAACTTGAAAATCCAATCTAGCAAATCGCTTCCCACCAATCACACTTCTCTTGACCACACAATCGGTTTTTCTTGCAGAGCACGCCGTGCAAACACCCTGTGATAGTTCTGCAAGATGTCGCGTGGACGGACCTGCACGCCCTCGTCGAGTTCATTTACCACGGCGAAGTCAACGTGCACCAGAGGTCGCTGTCGTCGTTCCTCAAAACCGCCGAGGTGCTCCGAGTTAGCGGTCTCACACAGCAACATGG
The DNA here is from genome assembly GCA_037013635.1 of Plagiodera versicolora. Taxonomy (NCBI): domain Eukaryota; kingdom Metazoa; phylum Arthropoda; class Insecta; order Coleoptera; family Chrysomelidae; genus Plagiodera; species Plagiodera versicolora. Next base: position 858,023 of record CM072990.1, read on the forward strand.
CGACAGCCGAGATCAGGTCAGTCATATTTCTGTCGATTTCACGCTAGGTGGCGCTGGAAATGTCGACAATATCGGCAAAGTGAAGTTTTTTGGATAGGCGAGATCACTAATTTTTGGAAAGAATACCACGACATCTAGGGCGTTGAAAAACAGTTTTTTGCAAGCGTGGTGACGTCACAACTGCCAAAATCGTTTCAAAGTGATTTTTTTCGGAAATTACATAATATTTTTTAGAGAAATTTCGTTTACAATATTTTTTCATCTTGGAGCAGGTTTTCAAGTGAATTTTCCAGAATGTCTTCTGAGAAAACTTTGTTATCGATCTAATAGTTTGTACAAATATCATATGGTATCTTTTAACAGTATTTTAAGACTTAGTTTGGTAAAAATATTTATTTGGAAAGGAGCTACAGCGGATCTACGACGTTTTGCGGTGAACACTAGGTATATCTCTGAACTGGATAATCCGAAATTAAAAAAGTAATGTTAAATCCAGTAATTAATCGAAGAAATAACCAAAAAAAATTTGACAAATTGGTGGTTTCTCAAAAAAAATCGATTTTTGACCAAAATTTCGGCCTTAAATTGTTATCCACCATTTCGAGAAAAACGCGTTTAAAGTTTGAAAAGCCCTTTCAAGCACTCTGAAACGCCTTTTCAAATTTGCATGTAACACCAAAACGATATGAAATTTTCTGTGTGTATTCTTAAATATATGTACATTGAGAAAAAAAAAATAAAAAAAACGATTTTTTGAAAATTCTAACTGTATATAACCCCTTGAGCAAATTAACGATTTTGTGATCTCGCCTGTTTAATAATTTCAAAGTCAAGTTTTTTCGGAAATTACATAATATTTTTTAGAGAAATGTCGTTTGCAATATTTTTTAGAGAAATATAGTTTACAATATTTTTTTATCTTGAAGCAGGTTCGTAGCAAATTTACGATTTCATGATCTCGCCTATTTAATAGTTTCATAGTGTTTTTTTTTTGGAAATTACATAATATTTTTTAGAGAAATTTCGTTTACAATATTTTTTTTATCTTGAAGCAGGTTCGTAGCAAATTTAGGATTTTATGATCTCGCCTATTTAAGAGTTTCATAGTGTTTTTTTTTTCGGAAATTAATTAATATTTTTTAGAGAAATTTCGTTTACAATATTTTTTTTATCTTGAAGCTGGTTCGTAGCAAATTTACGATTTTATGATCTCGCCTATTTAAGAGTTTCATTGTGTTATTTTTTTCGGAAATTACATAATATTTTTTAGAGAAATTTCGTTTACAACATTTTTTTTATCTTGAAGCTGGTTCGTAGCAAATTTACGATTTTATGATCTCGCCTATTTAACAGTCACAAAGTGGAGTTTTTTCGTATTAGTCATGTAACACTTTCAAATTCGAACTTCAAATCCAACCAACCAATTTTCTCGATGGTTTTCAGTTGGCCCAAGTGCAAAGCATGATCAGACCGCAACAACAATCGACGCCCATCCCCAACCACCACCACCCCTCGTTCGACAAGCACATCGAAGACGGCCTGTTCACGTCGCCGTCGTCGCCGCCGCACGGCGCCACCGTCAACCAATTGTTGAGGCGGGCGGCTTTGCAGTATCGACGAGAGAGGCGGATATCCAGCGATCCGGACGGCGAGCACAAGCGTTTGCGGAACGAGCACTTCATCGGCAACAACAACAATAACAACAACAACAACGAGGTGAACTTGTCGGCGCACGCGCATCCGCCGCAGACGCAGCCGGCGGATTTTTCGCCCAGCGGGATGAAGAACAACGTGCTCAATTTGAATTTGAACTCGACGGTGAAGAATGACATCGAAGGTGAGTCACTTGTACTTCGTATTACGTTCTTTTTTTTTTGGTGTTTTACAGCTGTTCTTAATGATTATATCCCACTTTTTTGGCTCAAAATTATACAACCTGCTACTACCAACTCTGAGGAATACACAAAATTTGAACAAATTCATATTAGCTCTCAGACATTTCATGTTTTGGAATCCACGCTTATTCGCACTTTCTTAATTCTTATTATTTTTTTTTTTTACCTTTTATTGGTTATGTAAAATATACATTTATAAACCTCCTCTTCCTCTTACACTCTCGTCTCGTACACATTTATTTTCTTTCATACTATAAGTATAGAAATCCAATGATGTGAGTGAACTGAAACAGAACAGACACCCTGTGTTTAGGTAGCTTTCATTCATATTCTAGCAGATAATTTTTATTTTTTTTATAAATCTTTAAATTAAAAAATGCCTTGTTGCGTTCCTGACGGATATGCAGGATGATATTTGGAAATTTAAATAAAAAAATTTTCAATTTTAGGTCCGGACTAATTTTTTTAAAATTTTATTGTTTTTTTAAGACACCCTGTAAGCCAGTTCAGACAATTTTATTTCTCACCTTGAAGTTTAAGGAGGATACTAAGCAGCAGTTAAAAAGTTTTATTTTCTGCAGAAAAAAATTAAACTTCAAAAAATACTATAATTTTAATGAATTCTCATTCTGCTTAGACTGATGCCGCACTACATCGATAGCACATCATTATTTTTCAACAAAAATCATAAGGAAAGTTCACATTACTCGAGATGAAGTATTATTCAATCAAATGTTGAAATTCTAGGTCGTATTTATTTTTTTTTTCACATTTTTATTGATCTTGTGGAAAGCTATTTTATTGAGCTCAGGGAACAGGGAAGTTTACCAAATTTCATATGTCTGTCACTTTTAGGGATATTCACATATTTCCGAATGTCATCCTGTATATCCGTCAAAGAAGGCATTTTTTAATACCAGATATGGAATGGTCTCAGTCCATAGCACTTATGGTTGGACTGTGTACAATTGGTCGTGAATCACCCTGTATACAAAGGTGTGCACAAATAACGGCCAGAGCTGTAAATTCTGAATCATTCGAGATAGAAATTTGAAATTTGGTGGCTAGCAACTATATGATATTGTTCATGTTTTGAAGAGACATTTAACAAACATTATCCATGTTACTCGAAAAAATCCTATCAACGGATCTACAGCTAATTTAATTTAGGTTTATAATTGAGTCACATCTATAGTCTATTTATTTAAGCCAGAACGTGCGATTTTTTAAGCGATATAATAAATGTAATGTAAGTTTGTAAAGATCTGAGCGAACGGAGGAATACATTTCTTGTAAAATTTTTGAGAATTCGGGTTAATTTTGGAATTTGTACAATAATTTTCCATTTCTGGGCTCTAACTCAACACGAATTGTTATTAATTATGATATTGAATCAATTATTTATCGACTGGCATTGGGGGAGACCACTAATCGTGTTCTGTATTTCCAAAAACTACCATTCATTATTTTCCTTTATTTTTCATTCGGTCAATATCATGAATAAAATAAACGGAATTGATTTCGAACATACAATTTCATGCGCCGTTTTCAAAGATTGCTTTCATTGGTGTAACGCAGTGTGACGTGCTTAACCCTACACGCCCATCGACCTTGAGCTGACCAATCATAGATAATAATACAACAAAATATCACTTATAGTTATACCTTCCGGTACGTTTTCGTTGGGCCACCCTGTGTTGCTTGTATGTGGACTGTCAATGTTTATTTGATATTGTACTATTTTTTTTTATTGTTACTTTTGTGGTTGCCAATGAAAATTGCCGTATTAATATCATTATTACATATTATTAACTTGATGATTTTGCAGGCAACGGCATAAGCAGCACAGGCACCGACCGCGAGCACTCCCCGTGCTCCCCCTCGCCCACGGGCCTCCATTCACGTTGCCACGACTCTCTGGCCGCCAACAACGACAACAACAACATCAAGCACGAGCCGATGGAGACGTTGTGCTCGGGCAACAGCCGAGAAGACCACCAGCACAGCAACGATTCGGCGGACGCGAACGGCGGCGGTAACGGGCAGCTCGTGGGCGGCCTGATGCCGCAAGGACCGTTGTCGGGCAGTTCGGGCGGCGGCGACCGCGACGACGACCACGACAGCGCCATCGGACCGTATTTGACGTCGGCGGAGAGTAAGCTGTTCGCGACGGCGGCGGGAGGGTTCAATTTCAGTATGGCGGCGTTGGCGGCCGATCCTACTGGGCTAGGAGGTGAGTTGTGATTTTTTTTTTGTGGAAACGGTCGTTTATTTTCTGAGGATAGCTAGAGCAAAATGTTGGGATACTCAAGTTCGGGGTTTTTTCACAATTTGTGACAATAAATGAAAATTACTTATACAGGATTAGTCGGAAAGTCTTAAAGAAATAAAGTTAAATTTTCGTCGATAGAAAACTCTATATATCATTCCATATTCCAGTTCAGCTCGAAATTCTGAACAAAATTAATATAGCACATCATTAAATTCAACTGTTTTCGAGATATCGAATTTTGAAAATAACTTACTAAAATTCTCAAAGAAAAGGAAAAGTAGAAAATGATGGATATTCATCATGAAATTCACACAAAGTGGAGTATGTGGATATGATTACAATTTCTTTCTAATTTTTTCTCAGAAAATAAAAAAACGCATCATTGTACAGGGTCGTTAAAAACGCATGAAACGATAAAATGTATTATCAAGTTTTTGGACAATTTATCATAAAGTTATCTCGAAAACGGTTGATATAACACATCATTATATTCAACTGTATTCAAGATATCGAATTTTGAAAATAACTTTGTAATAAAATTTCCAAACTCATTAAAGGAAAAGTATTAAATGAAAAGGAAATGATGGACATTTATTATGAAAGTCACACAAAGTGGAGTAAGTATGTGGATATGATTATAATTTATTTCTAATTTTTTCGCAGAAAATTAAAAACGCATCATTGTACAACGTCGTTAAAAACGCATGAAACGATAGATTCAACTTCTTGGACAATTTATCAGAAATTTATCTCGAAAACTCATTAGATTCAACTGTTTTCAAGATATCGAATTTTGAAAATAACTTTGTAATAAAATTCCTTAAAGGAAAAGGAAATGATGTATATTTATTATGAAAGTCACACAAGGTGGGGTATGTGGATATGATTACAATTTATTTCTGATATTTTTACAGAAAATAAAAAACCCAGAATTTTACAGGGTTGTTAATAACGAATTTTTTGACAATCTATCGGAAACGGTTGAAATCATGAATGAAATGATATGCTCACAGATGATGAATGTACTAATTGCGTGTTTTCTTTTCAGGTTTGAATCACTCTTTGCAAGGAAACGACGGTTTGGCAGGCACCTCACAAGGTAAGAACTCAATTTTCAAATCTTCTCAGGTAGTTGTCTTAACTGTTGTATGTGATGTAGTGCCAGTTAAGGTGACGTCTTGTAAAAAATCCATAGAGATATCATCAGACTAAAATTCCCATATTAATTCAATCTTCATACTCAACTATAACAATCTGATGATATCAAATTTCTTGGTAGATGATTCAAGGACACGATATTTTTCCAAAGAAATCAATTCTTTGGAAACATAACTTTGTGTATCGGAATGTGTTTTCTCTTGTGTGTTTTTGTATTCTTGTCCCTGGTCTGTTTTTGTTTTGATTTTTTTTTGTTTTATTTGGGGGAGCCATCTTGAGAGCCTTAATTACGTAGCTTTGCATCTGCACTCCTTTTTGTATCCAATGTGTTATTCTTACTTGTATTGAATTGTTAAAACTTTTGTAAATGAAGTTTTGGGCATAGGAAAATTTATTTTTCAAAAATCGCCGATGGCACATTGGTGAAATTTATTTTCAGTGCGAAATTTCAACTTCTAGAATTCCATATTTGTCCCGACAATTTTGTCTCACCGATCGGGGGTGTATAGATATATTTCATCAGCCAATCAACGTCCCCTATGTTTGAACCTTCATGATGACAAAAATCGTAGTTATAAAAGAACGAATCAATATTGTGTAGCTCCATACTCCCGAAAAATTCAAAGGAATTTACAAATTAAAGGTTTGCAGAATCGAAAATTGCACATATATTGTGAACATAATAATTATTCCTAACATACAAGAGAATAAAATAAAATTCAAGCTGTTTAAATACCAATATTCTGTATCATAACCAAGGCTAGATTTCTGGTCAACATAAGTTTCGAAGAGTTTGAAAATGCCACTTGTTTTGGACATACAACATTGCTTCTGCCATTTTTTATTCTTTCAAAATTCAGCTTTCGTCATTCCCAAATTATTCAGGTGTTTGAAAACTGCTTGTTGGTTGCTTTGACAGGAGCCTTCACTAAGCACTTTCCCATTATCTTAAAAAAGTTTTGATCTTCCACCAGTTTGTCGATTTTCAGAGCCACAATCGCCGCTCTTTAAACGTTGAAACTTCTTTTTTGTCAGCGCAGATTTCACAACACAATAAAAAAATTAACACTTGAGGATTCGATTCATAATATGACATTTACTGGTACTATCAGATACTAAAGAGAGGTCATCTTATATAATATATAAATATTTGTGAATTTCACTTGTCACAATCTAAAGACTTAGCACAATGATGCATACACTCAGGAATTCATAGGTGTTGCAGTGTCTTGAGGTGAAAAATAATAGAATATTTCATAATTCATTTTTTTAAATGGCTCTTGAAACAAGAATTACACAACAAAGTCGCGATACTTAGTTTCCATTCAAATACCAAATTGTGCAAGTATTTCCATTCAATCAATTATGCAAAGTGTAGTGTTAGAAATGAATGACCAGAAGTCTAGCTGGAAATTATATAGCCTACACGAATCGTGTGAGATGGTACGTTACCGGAAACATGTAAAAGGGACCGCGTGTACATAGCTTTACGAAAAACACACAGCATAAAGAGGCTAATGTAGCTTCTTCTGCTGTCAGGTTTGGACGACTTTCGATGTCAACCGTGCAACAAAAGCCTAAGTTCGCTAACTAGACTCAAGAGACATATACAGAACGTACATATGCGTCCCTCAAGGGAACCAGTTTGCAACATATGCAAGAGGGTGTACAGCAGCCTGAATTCGTTGAGGAATCATAAGAGCATATACCATAGGAACGTAAAGAACGTAAAAACTGAGGATATGGTGTCACCCCACCCTTTCTATCTCTGAGGCGCTTGATATCATTGATATTCGGTTGCTGAAATGATTTCAATAATGATGAGGAACTAGCCAGATTGTTCTGGTTTCGATGGATCCAGATGTCTTTAGAGGCGTACAAATATTTTTAGAATGTTCCGACGTCTTCTTTATTTATTCCATGTATTCATAAGTTGTTATTGTTTTTGAGATAAGTTTATCTTTGGAGCACTGAAAAATGGACAAGAAATAATCTTTTTTATAATTCTAATCTACTACTACTACTACTTTATAATGTAATAATTTTAAATGTTTGTGTTGAGCTGTCCTAATAGGGACAACTTGCAATAGTTACCAAATGAATATTTATTGGTATACTACTATTTAAATCTGCATACACAAAAGTTCCTAAGAATACAAAAAAAATAGTTTGGTTACATTAACTAGAAATATGTATGTTATTTTTATGTATCATATATTGGAGAGTCCATAAGACTGATCCCGAATCATCTTTATCATAATTAATCGTATCACTACATTCTCTCATACTTTTTTTTGTTTATCTTTGTCCATTTTTCAGAATTACCTTTAAGAATCCAAGTGTTATGAAGGTAATATATTTATAAAAAAAGATATGCATATAATATGCTTCTATGTATAAAGAATATTGTATATCGATGGTTCAATAAGTTATGTAAGTAATAGACTTATCACTCTCACCGAATAATCTTGGAATTAGAATTTCGAAGGAGGCATTACAGGGAAGCCATTCAGGAATTTTCACCAACTTGTCTTCGTTTCATTATGTAGATTGAGGGTTTTTGTTTATCATCGTCAACAACAATAACAATGTGTCACCATAGCAGTGTGAATAAGACGACTCTGAAACCCAATGTGGAATGAGTTAAGAGGCCACGAAACATGCACGACAAGTGACAGTTGGCGGGCGATCTGTCAACGTGCAGCGAACGTCATCGGACAAGTGACGGAAGCCTATTACTTACATAACTAGGTCGGTAGGCGGAGATGATAGATAACCGAACGTAGTAGCTTTTTAAGACTTGCTTGACCGATGCGGGGGCCTAATAGGATGTTGTCTGTTCTCGGTGGACACAGTGGGGCGACGGCTGGGTTTCTCCCTCCCTTTGAACGCCAGCTACCCTTGCGACGTGTGCGGCAAGCTGCTAAGTACCAAACTAACATTGAAACGGCACAAGGAACAGCAGCATCTTCAGCCGCTCAACAATGCGGTGTGTAGCCTGTGTCAGAAAGTGTTTCGGACTCTCAATTCGCTTAACAATCACCGCAGCATTTATCATCGGCGACAGAAATGAAAATGACGGCACAGTGTCCTGTTAAGCCCCCGCTATGATAGACGGTCTCTCGATGCGTCGAGAAGTCGATAGTTAGACTCTAAACGTAGGGACGTAAAAATAATGGAGATTTTCTCGTGTTGGGATTTTTTGTAATTTATAATAGGCTTCGACTGAGGTAATGAGAGAGAAAAGCATGAAATATTAGGAGTTCCATCGACGTCGCATAAATAAATTCAATAGTAGTTCAGAAAAAACGATATAATGATTTATATGAAAAAAAGTATCCTTCTTTTACCGATATACCATTAGTGTTCTACATTTTTGGTATATCTGTTTTTTTTATCGAATATATTCTAGCATTTGATTTTATTCCTTTTAACTTTTCAAATTCATTTTTAATTATATTCAAATTTCAGAAAATCAATTGGATCTGTCAAATATTGTGTAAATATAAAGATTTATTTCCATAAATTGATGCAGCATTTAAATTTTAAAAGTAAAAATAAGAGATGGCCCTTATTGTATTGAACCAACTTTTGGCTTGGCATTTTAGAAAGAATAATTTTTAATTATATTAAAATTTTGAAACATCAATTGGATGTGTCAAATATTATGTAAATATAAAGATTTATTTCCATAAAATGATGCAGCATTTAACTTTCAAAAGTAAAAATAAGAAATGGTCCTTATATTATTGAACCAAGTTTTGGCCTGTCATTTGAGAAAAATTATTTGAATTATACAATCTGTTATCAAAACAGTATTGAGGTAAACCAAATGACATAATAAATAATAAAATAAAGAAAATTGGAATATTTGAAAAACTCAAGAGTGATATTTTGTTAAAAGGTGTCATTTACACCAAATTTTCTATTGCTTTAATTTGTATTTTGAAGACTGATAAAAAGTATATTGATCTGGGGAAAATTAAAATCGATAGATCGTTGATTGGCTGTGAAAATTGAGACGTATTTTTAGAGAAGTATTCGTCATCAAAATGATGTTTTTCTCCATTATTTTTACGGCGATAGGATACGATGTAACATGTACTATACGAAGTTAACAAGAATTTACTTATTACTAGCGAACGTTGCTCCTTTTTGGCACTGTGATATATTTTTGTTGATATGATTCTAAAGAATGTTATTATAATTATAAATGCAACGTTTGTGCTAGTGATAAGGAAACTGAACTTTTATTTATAAGAAAAATCAAAACCTTTTTATATTATAATTGGTGAAAGGGATTCTGTTCTACATAAACATATTGAGAATATGTGAAATATATGTTTCAATTATCTTGATTATTTCAATGCTTAAGCAAATCCCATAATTTGTAGCATATAAAATGATTTTGACATTTTTTAAAAAGTGCAATAAATTTCAAAGTAATATGTACATATTACAAAATTGGTCCTGTGAAAAAACGAATATAGACACCTTTTATATGCTATAATTTTGTACTGATTTATCAAGGAAGCTTTATCAAGATATGTTCGATAGTACCTAGTAGTATAGTTTTTTATTATTTATGCCTAAGCATTTTACTTTTGTATTTGAAAAAATCCAGTTGTTGCACAGAGAGACAGGACTTAGTTTGTGAAAGACTGAAATTATTATTTGCGGTATTTCCTTAAGACTGAATGATTTGACTGATTTTGCTATTTTCGGAGAGACAAAAGGATTGGCAAACCCCTATTTTTTTTTTGAAATTGAATTGAATTTTCTTTGTCCTGTGTAGTAACTTATTAGTTTTTGTCGCATTATAAGCATGTTGATGTTGTTTGATGCAATATTTATCATATTTTATGTACTGTTGTATAACCTTTATTTATGTTTAAATATATTTTTACATTTGCAAAAGCAGCTTGGGTTTTATTTTGCTTAACTAGTATTGCCGACATCCTGTTTTGTGTACTCATAAGCCCCCCACCTGAACAACACTGCAGTGTTGCCACCGGAAGAGTTCAAAAGAAAGTTTTCCTGTCCCTGATATAAAACGCCGATCCTGTCGCACACTCGAAGCCCTCGAAATGAACACCTTCTTCGGCAAAACCATGCTGCAAATGCGTCAACGTCACCGATTCTCGCGCCGCGTCTTCCAATGTAAATACTCGATGGTTTTTTCGACTTATTTTTGCTCAATGGGCTTTGTTAGCAGGGACAGTATGTTTTGCTTCAGTGTATATTTGCTATTCTTTGAATAGTTTTATGCTTCGTACGTTTTCTCTCAAGAGTCAGTATTTTTAGTTATGATAATCGACTTGGGGTTAGGTCTACAGTTCATTTGACTGTAGAGCTGGCCACAACATGTCAAATGCCACAAATGTCAGATGCCAAAAAATCCTCGAAAGCTATGATAACAAATTTCAGTGAATTGCAAAATTATTTCAGACTTCAAACAGTGTGTTCCAAAATTGCTGATTCACTTTGTTTTCAGTCACTAAGTTACATAACCGAAAATATTTTGAAAAACGTCATTTATTCTGGCTTGACTTGAATCTGACATGAAGTTTGATGAATGTTTGATGGCCATTCCAGGAAATTATTCAGGGTGCACAGTAATTTCCCAAGAGGGGTTTCATCGAAATATATAGAGTGTATTCACATGGACACAGCCAAATTCTCATAGAAAATTCCACCTAGTCTAATAGTCTATCTATTTAGGGAAATTTTTTGACTTATTTGGTTATCTCTCAATATCTAACTACTGAACTTTTCATTGGTTAAACAGCTGGAAACATTCAGGCATCAATAGTTATGGCAACACTTCACAGTGACTTCACAACGATGTCAAATTCATCTTTGATCTGATAATGAAGTATTCCAGTCGAAATTTAAAAAAAATATATTTGAAACTGTTAACTGTTATCTAATTCTAGTTTATATATTTCGTAAAAAAATTTCAATACAATTTGAATAATAAGTTGAACTTGATTTTCTGTTTCGGAGAATCTTTGAAAAAAGAGACAAGCAGCAACACTGCACTTTCTGGCGGGATGTCATAACTATCTTGCCTAAATAAATAGACTATAAATTTATGAACTTCAATTATTTTCAACGTTGTTTCAAGAGGAACATTTACTCTCATTGTTAAATGTACTTATTCTCTTGAGAATCTGGTGTTAGTGAATAAAAATGAATCACTCAAATATAAATAAAGGGGGATACATTTGACGTTATATCTTGAGAAACATAAGAACTGAATTGAAACAACACCAACATTTTTGGATAATGATCTGTATTTTGAGTATTCTGAATTTTTCCCAGACCTGTCAATTGTCAAAATCCGCCATGTTTGTTCGGGTGGGGGTAAACTCGGGGTAGGCGTGCGTGTAAAAGAGTGCGTCTGGGCAGCGATACCGAGTTCTCGAGGGCTCTGCGAGTGTGCGGTCAGTCATTGAAAGGGGCGGCGCGTCTAAAAATCGGACGAGAAAGCTACTCTTGTAGTCAACCGGTGGCGGCACTCTCGCGGGTCGTTCGATTGCGAGCTTGGTTTTGCTGTTGCAGGCGCCTCGCCGAAGAAGGTGTTCACGTGCCAGCTGTGCGGCAAGGTGCTGTGCTCGAAGGCCTCCCTCAAACGGCACATCGCCGACAAGCACGCGGAACGTCAAGAGGAGTACCGGTGCGTCATCTGCGAGCGCGTTTATTGCTCGCGCAATTCGCTTATGACTCACATCTACACTTACCACAAGTCGCGACCCGGAGATATCGACATTAAGTTCTTTTAGCCGGAGAGTCCGCAGAGGTCTGCCAACGTACTGACAGGTAGATAATGTCTAGCGACTGTCTGCGATACCAAGATGTCCATTGAAGACTGTAGAGGTTGGCTTTGTCGATGAAAAAACTGTAGCAGCAAAAAAAATCACGAGAATTTTCACAGATGCTTTGCAAAGTTATTTTTTTTTAATATTTCATCCACATCTTCGGATCCCTTCAACATTCATTGCTATTTATGTTTTTGAATACAAAAAAAAACAAAAATTTCGTGTTGAAAAGAAAAACAAAGTTAGAATCTGGATTGTATTACAAATTTCATATTGGCACAAAATCTACATAAAGTTTTACATATCGAAAAAATTTACTCGGTAGCTGTGTCCAATCTTACCAGAAGAATTCCTGAAATTCATGAGCCATGAAAAATATTGATATATTATTTGGGTTGAAATACAAACAAATATTAAAAACCTCATGATGAATACCAAACTTTACATCATATATAGCCATGTTAGGTTGGTTTTAAAGTTTTCTCTCATGAATCTCCATATAGAATACAATTTTGACTTACTGGCAATGTTGTGTTCAAATTAATGAACTACTTTATGATCTGATATTTCTTCAATATCATAGGACCAAGAGCAACATTGATTTTTACACACTAATTTGAATGTATTTTTTGTATTTCCACTTGCAGTGAAGCATTTGTGAAAATGTTTAACCCTCTATACTATTGATGCAGTCATTCTCTACAGTTTTACATAACTGCCCTTTCCCTACAACCGAGAACATGTCACTCAAGGCTACCCCAATGGCATTTGCAGGGTTTCATCAATATAAAGGGAATGTTATTTTTGTTTATCATCAATATTATCAAGATTTAAACTCAAAGAAAATGTCATCTATGTTTTTTAATTGTTCTAAAAAACAAACATTTTTTCAATTGAAACTAAATAGGTGCATTATATTCCAAAATAAAAAATATTCAGAATGAAAAATCGCCCTTATCTATTAATGATGATGTTCAGAATACTATCATTGGAAATACAAATATTGGACTCTTCATAAAATTGTATTGGTATCAATTAAAAATCCATACTTTTGAAGTTTCCTTTTTTAAAAAACTCAACATTTTTATGTTCACTGAATCAAGAATAAATGAATAAGAGAACAAAATATACTATATAACCTGCAGATGCTGCCTCCCACTTGAGCGAATTTCATACAAAGTGTTGTGACATTAACAAAAATATTTCTCATCACTGTGAGCATATGTGAAAGTTTCAAATAGTTCGACTGGCACTATTAGGAGTTGCCAATTCAGTTTTTCCCCAAATAAGCCTGAAACTAGAATTTTTCTCCAATATTTCCATATTTTTCACTATGCTAATTTTTGTGGAAATATAATTTAAAAAAATATTGATGTTTATTCGGTATATATTGACAAAAAAATGGACGGAATTTTCTCTTTCACCCACTGGATGTCGCGACCACCTTGTGAATTCGCCCCCTCCCCTTTCCCCCCCACTCTCCCGCTTGCCGCTGCCGCAGTTCTCTGTGTAGTTACAAAATTGTGCCGCTTGCCGCCATTGCATGTGCGCCGTCGGCGTCGTCCAGTCGTTCGGCCCGCGACAACACTCCTAGACCCCCGTGCTGTTCCAGGCCCGATGCGCATGCCCCCGCCTACCTCGGGAGGCATCAACGAACCCCAAGAGTGCCCCTACTGCCGGCGCAGCTTCAGCTGCTACTACTCCCTCAAGCGACACTTCCAGGACAAGCACGAGCAATCGGACACGCTGTACGTGTGCGAGTTCTGTCACCGCAGGTACCGCACCAAGAACTCGCTCACCACGCACAAGAGTCTACAGCATCGGGGATCGAGCGGCATGTTGAAGCGGTTGCTCAAGACCACGGCGATCAAAAGCGTGCTGGGACAGCCGGCGCAGGCGCGGCTTCAGTGAAGCGGAGGTCCAGCCGTGGTTCGAACCGAAAGTACAAATCCCCCTCATATGTAGCGTCCGCTCGTTTGACAGACGGGAGATCTGTCAGCTCGGGGATGAGCTAGCGGGGTCTGGAGTCCTGTCAGTGTGCGGTTCACTTCCCCACTTTTGTTTTTTTGAATAATTGAGGAAGGTGTGAACTGCTTCTTGCAAAAAAAGTCTGTCCTAAAGTCTATTTATTCAAGCAAGATAGTTGACAGCACCCCAAAAAGTGCAACGTTACTCCGAAACAAAAAGTTAGATTAGGTTTTTCATTAAAAATGTTTTCGATGTACGAAATATACACCAAACTATCAACTGTGGATAGCTGTTAAACAGTTTTTTCAATTGTAGTAAAAAAATCACTAGAACTTTATTAGTGGATTAAAGATTTCTCTCCAGATGAATTCGACATTGTCACTGTGAAGTGTTGCCATAATTATTGATGCCTAAATGTACCCATCTATGTCTCAACCAATTAGAAGTTCAGTGGTCAGCTAGATACTTTTTATTTTCCACTGTTGGTATTGAAAGATAACCAAATCTGTCAGAACTATCTTCCTTAAATAAATAGAATGCCTGATAAACATTTGAAAGGACTAATGTTGATTCATCCTCACATTATAAAACATTCACTCAGAGAATTAATAAAAATCTTCAAGAAATGAAGTTGAGAAATAATAGATTTCAGGCAGGACACAGTGGAATAATTTCTCGTTTGTATAGATTTTATTGAAGAATGATTTAACTGCGAAGAGATAGTAAAAAATCTGAAATGAAGTAGCTCAGCTTAACAAAGATTTATGATATTTACATCACATTCTGAATTTAATATATGTATGGACTCCAGGAACGTTAGTGGAATACCCCGTAGTTGACTTTTTCTCCTACAACTTTCTCCCTCAACATATCTTCTTCATATCGCCCAGTGTTTATTTATTCATTGAATGTGAGATGATTACAATGTTACTGTGACGTGAGTCACGCGTTTTTCACGTTTCCTAATTATTCATCACATTATATGCAATCTACTAACCTATTAAATTTAAAAAAAAGTTATTTACCTACGAACTTTGTTCAAAAATGGTATGAAATCTTCTTCTACAAATTATTTACTCATTACATTGAAAAAACAATTTCGTACCAGATTCATTTCAACACATCTGTCATAATATTTGACGTTTTCTTCTTCATTGGACATCGTATGGTGAAACAACTTATCAGAGTTTGCATGTAGATGGCGATAAGATTTTGACAGTTGAAGTAGTTTTTTTCTCTTGTCAATACGATGATGGTTGGTTATGATGCTATCTACAAGAACGTAGAAAACTTTGAGTCATTCCCATGCAGTAATACTGATGAAAATCTTGGAGAAAAAACGTCTATGGTATATTATAATTTCGCTGAGAAGAACATATCCGTTTATCAGTGAGTTATTGTCGTATGATGTGATGTGATGAATACATTCGATTGCACAAACGTGGTTTGTCTCGTGAACAACACAGGTAGATGTTGTTAAATGTATTTATGTTATCGAAACTTGACTAGACTAGAAGCAGCTAGACAGGTGTTGCTGTGAGAGTTTTTCATACTTACATATCTTTCCAGGGTTCAATTTTGTAAATAATGATGTGCCAATTTTTATGCATTTGTTTTATTATTGCATTTTACAAATAAGATTGGTTAGTTTGTATGCTACTTATGGCCCCACTTGGATTTCTGGGAGAGTCAACATTGGATGTCAGGGAAATATATTTTTTAAAATATGACATTCAATTTGTGATTTTTTTTCTATTATATTTTGTTGAAGTTCTGTATTGGTAGAGTGTTTATTCTTTGTTATTTGTTGACCAAATTTTTCGTTTGTGATATTTAGACTTAATTTGGACTCGCCCAGAAAGCCAAATGGTCCCATAAATATTTGGAAAGTGAGTTTTGTTTGATCTGAAAGGCACGGTTACAATTGACAACCGTTAGCATACACTTTGACTGTATATTTAGTGCTGTGACTCCTCAAAAAAAAAGCGTCTGATTAGGTTAAAATTATTTATTTGTTTCGTTTTGTGATACGGTCGAACCAAAGACATTCAGTCAAAAATTTGTTTCTGGAAGATTGAAAAATATTTTTAAACGTGCCATTTTGAATTTTAATGATCGTTGACACTAGCTGTCAGGTTGTTGATGAAGATACGTGTTCAGAGGAGTTGTTTGACTTGAATAAACGTTGCGATCATCATTCATCACATATCAATTCAACTTGATCCCCTACAGAAGGCTTGAATAGATCATGTTCATTCTATGTAACGCTAAAATAAATAATAAATATTCGTAAGTTTGAAGTCAAAGTAACTCTATAGGAAGCTTATCTTCATTGTAAATATTTTTGTTATATAAATGTAGTAAATAGATGTAAGTTTCAAACAAAAAATTATTTGTTAGTAACACGAAATTGCATATCTATATTCATGCCAACAACTTTTGGGTAAATCATGGAGAAATTATATAATATATGGAAAAATATAACAGTATTAAAATTTGTACCTAAAGGTAGCAGTTTTAGAGATTTTATAAAAAAAAGAAAATTTTACATACATATATTGAAATTCTATCTTTTTAAGAAAACTAACGACATCTGGTCCGATAGTAAAAATTCTGCAGTAGATTTTGTTACCGATTGACAATTGGCGTGAACTAGAATATAGTGTATGTGGTGTTAATGTAAAAATTTTGAATCTTCTCCCACCTTTTTACCCTCAAATTTTGCCGGAATAGCAAAAATATTCAACCTAATCTCACCTCGAAATAGCACAAATATTTCCGATCGAAGATATAGTGAGTATTTATACAGAAGAAATATATTTTTGAAGCGATACATTTAACGCAATATGCAATATCAATAACATTTAAGAAGTAACCAACCCTTTGCAACTATATACAGGATGACCGGTCATTAATAACATTTTAATGGTTAATTTGCAGATGCCCTATTAGTGTCAGTCCTCCTGTATACAAATTTGGTTGCTCCAGACGCAACAAATAGCCATGGAGATTTAGTTTTAGTACTGCTAATATTTTTATACATCACAGCTAGGCTTCAAGCATTTTTTGAAGCGGATATTTTAACACATTATTTCTCTACTGCCAAGTATATTGCCAAAACTCGACAAGTTATTAGGCTGAGCCCAGAATTGAACCTCAGGGAATTTATTTTAATATAAACCAATATCGATTATCTGGGCTTAGAGAACAACTTGACACAATGCCGACGCAGGAGGTGAAAATGGCCGGTAGCCAATGTAGTAACAAATAAATGAAAATTTGAGGTTAGATCGGTTAGGTAAAAAAGAAAAGGTTAGAAATAATATCTTGCACTGCCCCACAATTGAAATTTTGTTGATGTTCCGCTTCCTTGGACAGAGATGAACACGATTAGACGACCGTTTTGCAGGAGATGGCTTATACTGTGTGTTGCGAAGCGTTGTTTAGCTTGTTGATCACCTCAAGCAACAAGATGCCTTGAACCAGTACAACACATACTGATTATTACAAGAAATATGAAGAATTACTGTATTACCTCAATACTCAGACAAAAATTCCACAGATGTACTTATATTGTATTGTATTTAGACTAAGGAAAACATTTGAGACATTTAGCTTAAGATCGTTTGCTTTCATTCGACGGAATTTCGTGACGTTCTATCATTGTTCTTACACTCGACATTATTTTTATTACTAGGGAGATGAAACATTGTTTTTTTCAGTGAAAATCCCGGGAAAAATAACCGTGAAACTTCAAGAAATCATGTAAGTTCATGGAATTCATAATTTCGCCTATTTGTGAAAAGCCAACCCATCTTCTGGTTTCCATTTTATTCAGAATGGTAGAACGTTCATGGAAACCACAGTTGTATATTTTTCATTTCAATATATGCAATTGGTTTTATGGGTATTTCTCATTTTCTCTATTTTGTAAATAAAATATTTTCATATTTTGCTTATGGGTCTTTTCATTCTTTATTTAGTTGCTACAATCCATACAAAATGCTTCCATATAATTTCTAAGTATATTATTTTTTTGTTTAAATTTTATAATTAAGGATGAGTTTTGTTATTTGAAACTTATGAATATATGATGATTGTTGGTGTAATAAAATCATTAAACATATTTGTTTTAGTTTCATTGAATCTTCCATACCCCATTTTGAATTAAATTACAAATTTACCGAAGTAATACTAGTTTCGGAAATTAAAACCAAAATTCAATTGTGATTGTTTTATTCAAATACCAACTATCACTCTTTATAATATACTTAAATGCATATAAATAACAGATGTATATTACGTAAGAAAGTTAATTACGTCAAGATCAATCATAAGTGACTAAAATTCAAAAAGCACTCATAACGGGTTATCAACATCTCTTCGATTAATAGAACTGCCTAAGAAAGAATACTCATGATTATCAATATTTTCACCTACTCCTTCTCATTTTCCTGCAAAATAAAAAAATAATTAGCGAGTTTAATGTATGCAATCAATGGATCAAGTACTAACTTGTTCAGACTGGGTTCTTTCAACTGTGTAGGCTTTACTGCTCTACTTGGCCTAGGACTACTGAAAAAAAAAAGATAACTGTAGTACATTACAAACGACACATCGGAGGTTTCTGTGAATACAATAGAAGAAGATGAATTCAAGAATAGATCAGTTCATTGTGTAACCGTTTCGAATTCAAATTTCAATGTTGGAAAACGACAGTTGTAATTTTGTTTTCCTGGATCATGACATTTCAATACAGGATGTCGAAATTCTTGTGAAAACTTTTGAATGGAACAGGGCCCCTAAATTCCCTAAAATCAACTTACTGCCTGTTTTCTTTCCCTTGTATGATGACTTTGGTTTTATTATTTCTGTTCTTCTTCGAACTCTTAGTTTCCGGAATAATAGGTTTTTGTTCCATGGGACTTGATGGTTGAACCTCTTCGTTATCAGAAGATTGTCTGTTCTTCATATTTTTCCCCTTCTTCAAATTTGCTGATTTCGTAATAGGAGAAGTACTTAGAAAGTCACAAACTTTTTTCAACGGACTTCCAGACAGCCTTTTTTCTTCTTTAACTCTGTTCAGCAAGACTTGAACTATTTTGTCCTTGCTACAATTAGAAGGCAGTTTCAAAGTCGTGTCATACTTCACAGCGTCGTATTCATTATTTTATATCCGAATCAGTTTTCGATTACTAACCTACTACCTCTTTTTTTGGTTACTTTTGAAACTGTAGGGCTCATTTTAGTGAGATTTTTTATTGAACCGTTTAGGATTTTATTTCGTAAACTTGATCGCGAACCATCCAAAACTGGGGTTGACCTGTGGAAAAACACAATTTTAATCAGACGCGATATTTAAATTCAGATGAATCACATCTGTGGTATGAGTTATATCAAAAAATGTGACATCAAATAATGATTGTGGAGTCGTTATCAATATTGTTTTGTATTTCTCATTTTAATATTAATTTTTTCCAATTATATGATATTTCATGAGATTCAAACAATTATTTTCGTGAGTCCGAACTTTGAATATTCAACACCAAAGTTATCATCAACCTAACAAAATAAACCAGTTCATTGACTTGATTTATTTTGATACAAACAAGGGATTATCCGTCATTCATAACTTCAAATGGGTCAAAAATCTAGTAACATAAAAGAAATTTCTCCACTGCTTTTGACAATAAAATGTCCACTATTTTCAGGCACAGTAATCCTCTCAAATATTGCGAATTTTTGCAAATATTCAACTAAAACCAAGTATAACTTTGAATTAATGAGGAACCGTTAAATTTATCGCACATTTAATGTTAATAGCCAAATTTCAGTGAATGATTGTCATTTCATGGTAATACCTTTTCATTAGTAAAAATAACGAAAGATATATATAGCATGGCAGTTTATTTGAGTTTAAAAAATGCGTCACGATTATTGAATAATTCGTACCACACTGAACAAAATATCCTATTTCGTCATTGATATTTGCAAGGATACTAAATGTTTTTCGTATTCTTAGATTTACCAGACTGGGTAAAACAATGACCTTATACAATGTACAAAATGAGTTTCTCTAACGTCAGTTAAAATATTCAAGATTTTAGATTTTAACAGAAGATGAATTTAATTTCAATTAGCTGAAAATTTGTTACTAACAAATTATATTGATGTGGAATATTGGGAATACTCACGTGACCATCAGTTGGGAATTTCTAGATGTCAAGTCAATACTGAAAAACAGACAAATAAAATCAATTAACCATAATCATAACAAGTACTATCAAATTCAGATCTTGCAGCATATATGTTTCATAAAATCTATTGATTATTTTGTTTTCTAATGCAAAAATTTACGGAAATTGAAATATTTGAGCATGTGTAAATTTTCTGAAGTGTGACATGTCAAAATTACCCAATTATTTTTTCACCTACCTTGGTTTGATTAGTATGTAAAATAATGATAAAAGATGGGGTATAAGTAGGTTTTACCAGACTTATGATTGTAACTGTTTGAATCAAAATGAAAGCTTCATTACTGCTAATATTCTTAGTTGGTAAGTGCAAAATTGTGTAATGTTTGAAGCTTTTACTCTTTTATTAATTCATCAAGATGTCTGACTCCTCGAATCTAATGTAATTCAAAGATATATATGTGATTTTTCAGAAATATTGTAATAAGATATTTTGAGAATACCTTGTTTCAAATTATTTTCGTAGATTGATCACTGTTCTAATTTACCCACTGAGTAGTATAACACTTAATGAAATGTTTGTTCAATATTCTGACATGAACATAAGAAAAAAAAATAACTATATTCTTCATAGAGTCTGTTGAAAGGTAAGAATAATAGAATTTCTCATTTTGATTATATAACTCAACGAAATATTTCACATTTCCAGTTGGAATAATCAACAAGTGTTCCGGCCAAGAAAATGTCACCACATACAATTCCACTCAAATCAGCGGTAAGTTATTCTGCTCATTTTCAAAACTGATGACGGGGTATGATAAACAATAGTACCGTTCATCAACAGAACCAAACAATTCTCGTATGCTTATTTTCACATTACAAGTATTTTTGGCGAATAATTTGTCTGACAGCCGACATTTTTGTATGGAATTATTCGATTATTTTTCAGGTGGAACCGAAAATCCCAATGACAGTCTCATCTCCGCCGGTCCGGGCTTCTACAACACCACATCGGCTTCAACCAGCCCCCTCGAAGGCATAGTTTCGAGCCTTTCGTCCATCATCTCGAGGATACCTATTTTATCCAACGTTTCAGAATTATTGAGCGGAATCTTTTCGTCGATAAGAGGTCTTCTCAGTTCGATATTTAGGGGGCTATCTGAAATCCCAGGAGTCGGGACTATTGTTTCTATCATCTCCAATTTTCTAAACGGGGGACTTTCTTCAGTAACGTCACTTGTCAGTTCGTCACTTAGTGGAATATCAACGCTTCTAGGGAGGGTACTGTCTGTTATCCCCGGGGTGGGATCCATAGTTTCAGACTTTTTAAGTGGAGACTTTTCTTCGATATCATCATTTCTCAATTCGACAATCAATTTAGTGGAAAATACACTCACTTCTCTTCCCAGCATCAATACCATAATATCAAATATTTCAAACTTCCTATACCACATTGTAACATCAATAGATTCAGGTATAAATAACGTAATCGGAGTTGTAGGAATTGTAGTGGACGAGCTCGCCGTAGGTTTGTCGAACCTCAGCTCCTCGCTATCCACCGTTTTGAACTCTTTGAGCGAAGGCCTATTCTCCTTCCTATCCCTACTCGTGGGCACCGGCGACAGCTCAGGTATCCTAAGAACAGTCCTCCAGGAAAGCACCGAGAACGGCAACATCAGCCTCTCTCGCCTGGTGCAGGCAATCGATGGGGAAACCAACAACGGCACAAACATAACCGCCCCGTTGAGCGACCTGCTAGAAGCCCTCACCGGCGGGGGCAGCCCCACGTCGGATGTCATCAGACAAGCCATCTACGCAGTGCCTGGTGCAGAAAGTGGTGACATAAGCGTCTCGGGTCTGAGGCAATCTGTTGATGAGCTGATTGGTAGTGGTGGGAACGAGACTGTGACAGCTCTGCTGCCATTACGAGCAGCTTTGAGCGATGATTACTTCTCGCTGCTTTTGTCTTCGCCTTCAGCTATCGTGTCTCGGCTGTTGGGCTTCTTAGAAACCAGGCTGTCGAGTGTTCAGATGTTCTTGGTGATGTTGGGACCAACAGGGTTAGTCCTTGATGCAGCCTTAAGCCTTGTGACACGCGCCATCAGTCTGATATTCTCCCCAATATCGACTGTCCTATCCTCAATAGGTTCTGTGGTGATTAATTTGATTGGTGAAGTTCTGAGCCCTGTTCGTTCACTGATAAATGGTATTTCTGGAATAGTGTCTGGGGTTGTGCAATTGATTTTCACGCCGATATCAATCGTTTGGAGTGTCATAAATGACGCTTCACTTGGAGTTACTGCACTGATAACAAGAGCAGTTCTTGCCGTCCTCAACCTGCTGAATTACATCACTAATATCATCAACTGGGTTGTCAATTTGGGATTGAATATTGTATCTGATGCATTCAAGGTGGTGTTCTCTCCGATATCACTGATATGGAATATTGTCAGAGCTTTGCTCCGTTTTGTCTTCTAAATAGTCAATAATGATTGAAACCATGTTAGTCATTGAACGAATCAATAAATTTATGAAACACAAGAATTATTAGTTATTAACTCCGATTAAACGACGGTTTGGGGTGTGTAATAATAGAAATAATGATAAAATTCAGTTTAAATGTCCACCTGGTATGTTGAATGATTTCCAATTCAGTATTTAAAAACGTTTCATTATTTATTTATTTTTTCTATTATAGTTGTTAATTTGAATGCTGATATTCATTATCTATAACTTATGGTAATTCTTGAATGTCGAAAAAAACCTTATACTATTGAAAAAAGTTCATCACAGTCTCAAGGCTACAAGTATTTTTCTACATGAGATATTAAAGCGACAAAAACGAGTTGTTCTGTTGCTCAATAGGATTTTCTCGATTTTTTTTTCAATACACTAGCTAAAATGAACGGTATAAAAATTGAATATGAATTGTATTTTATCCTATGAAAATTTATGTAAGAATAGTTTTAGTCTCTGGACTGTGACATTTTCACATTATTTGGTTCGATAACTATGCAAAATATCGATAATGGTTAAAGTATTTTATTAAAATCTAGAGCAAAATCTGAAAAAAACTATTCACGATGAAAGGGTCATGCCTGTTTATTTTAATCCTGGGTAAGTCGAAAATAATGTCAAATCTATAATAACAATTACATGAAAATCGATGTTCCCATTAAACTTTCCTAATTTGCTCAATATTTGCATTTTTTTTTATAAATACGTTCATTTCTGCGAAGTCAAAAGATGTATGACTTTGTTCAATCGTTATTAAGTGTGAATCTTCTGTCTATGGTTTTGATAAGAAATAGTATATATTTCAGCTGGCATAGACAAATGTTACAGTCAAGGATTTCCTATTTTTGGCTTCCCACAAACACAAGGTAAGACAACTCATCACTAAATCTATTACGAATACTTGTGACACAGTCAAATGCTTGTAAGTATTATGATTGCATAAATTGACGCTTTGTTTCAAAGGAAATAACAACCCTGTAACGCAAAACCCTCTCAACTTCCTCAACCCCATCAATGGTCTGTTGCCTCAACCAACCACCAGTCGTCCTATTCAAGATGGCACCTTCGCCAATAGTGCTGCAACTCGGAACCCTACAATGACCGGAGCACCCTCTATCGGCACTATACCTTCTGGTAAGATAAATAACATGTTTTTTCCCACACATTTCAATCTTTATTTTGCAGGAAACAACCCCAGAGTGCCAAACCCATTCAACCTCCTCAGTTCTGTTAACAACAGTGTTCCTTCCAACACACCAAATTCTGTACCTCCAATTATACCCCTCAATGGCGGCAATACGCTTGGTTCGATGGTCTCTCAAGGGGCGACCAATAATATACTTGGGGGCCCCAACAGGTCGAACCTTTTTGGAACTGCCACTTCCCAAAGTACATTTAACAGTCCTGTTAGCAATCCTTTCGCTGCAATGTTTTCCTCGAATCGCACGAACTCTCTTAGTTCGACGACATCTCCATTTGCTGCGTTTTCTCCCTTCAGTGCGAACAATCCTTTCAGGGCTATTATGACAATGTTTTCATTTGTGATGTTGTCTCCTTTTATATCAACGTTTCTCGCGTTCATGTTTCCTTTCATTGCAACGTTTCTATTTTTGGCGTCTCCTCTAATAATTTTCTTTTCTATTTTTATATTTCCCTTCATGCTTCCTTTTCTGGCGATGGTGCCTCTCATGACTAGGAACCCTCTTACAGCAACGTCCACTCGTAATAGGACCAATCCCGTGAGTTCTAATGCAGGAGCATTTCCTTTCTTCAATCCAACGGCTTTTAGATCTGTCAACATCAGCCCCTCTTTCTCTGGCAACAGCACGAATATCAATCGCTTCCTCGACTCAACAGCCTTTCGAACTGGTAACGTTAGTCCCCAATCATCCACAGCGTCTCCTGCACAGACTAGCCCGTCAAGCAATCCTTTATTGGGGTTATTTCCTGTCCTAAACCCTTCTGCCAACGCCTCAAGCACCTCGAACTTGCCCTTCAGTAACACCCTCGAGATGTTCTGGAGACCTTTCCGAACAGCCTCCACCGCAGAAGCCAACGGATCCGCGGACCTGGTCCGACTAGCTTTCGCGCCGATTTTAGGCACTTGGGACGCTACGTTCGCCCTCCTGCGATCCGGCGGCTGGCCCTTCGTCGACTTAATGGAGACGCTATGGAGGCCCTGTCGATTAGCATTAGAACTCGGGGTGAACGCGACATCGAACGCTTTCCGGCTAACTTTCGCACCGATACTAGGTGCCTGGGGCGGGGCTGATGAGTTGGTGCGCTCGTTCGGCCTGCCCTTCACCGATTCCCTGGAAGCAGCTTGGCGACCGGTGCGTTCGGCGATCGATAGCGGAGTCAACGGCGCCCCGGACCTCTTCAGGATCGCGTTTTCACCGATACTAGGCTCCTTGGACGGGATCACCGAGTTGTCGCGCTCGTTGGGCTGGCCTCTCGGTACCGTCGCCCAGGCAGCTTGGGTGCCCGTACGCGCCGAGCTGACTGCCGCCGCTCCGGACCCCGTCAGGCTGACCTTCGCTCCTGTACTGGGGATCTGGAACGGGACTATGGACCTGTTTCAATCGTCTAGTTTGCCGGTACGCGACGCTCTGATAGCCGCATGGCGACCTCTTCGGGTGGGGCTAGCTGCCAACGGATCCTCGGATGCTTTCAGGGTGTTTTTCGCACCGATTTTGGGATTTTCAGACGGGGTTTCACGGCTGCTGCGGTCGACTGGGTGGCCGATCGGCACTATCATCGAGGCTATGTGGAGGCCTTTACGTATAGCGTTCGAATCGAGTGTCAATGATACTTTGGATGCTTTCGCTCTCAGTTTCACGCCGATTTCGACGACGAATGTTCAAGATGCTCCGGTTCCCAGCAGGCCCAGATAGATCGCCACTTGATATCATCTGTTTTGACGTGAAATTATTCGTGTTTTTGTGTACGCGGTTTCATTTCTTCTGAATGCGATGTCCTATTATCTTATTGTCTATATTTTGTTTTATGAGCATCTCAAATTCATTATTATAATATTCAAGCAAAAAGAGACTCGCTTGTCATACATGATTGCGGATATTTCATTAAGTTTCGTCCACGAGAGTTCTCTCAAAAAATTAGTGATCTCGCCCTCTTCAAAAGAACATTCTTAACCAACATTGAAATTCAAATAAAATGATCAGACACATGAAATTTACCTCCTTGAAGTGTCGTTTTTCGAAAAGTCCATGTCAATGTCAGAAGGGCCAGCAGAACTATTGTCATAAACACCTGGTTTTTGTATTAGGGATAGACTAGTGTTTATCTGAAACAAAAGAGTTTGTCAAACGTCATTTTGTAGCCACTTTCAAATGTATGAAAGTACGTATGTGGTGAAATAATAAATTATCCTTCATGCCCATGTGATGTCCCGGATTTTGATAATTTAGACTACTCAAATAATCGAGTACTTACCGACTCATCGCCAGAAGATGCTAATTTGGCCACGTGTCTGTTCCTTCTGTTCTGAATCCTAAATATTCCAACCGATTCATCCATGTCACTCGAGCTGCTGTCATCTTTTGAACAATAACGCGACGATTCCAACAGAGAGGAAGCTTGAATTATGGAATTCTGCGACGTCATGATTTTTATTGTATCCTCGGATCGTTCTAACGACGAATTCGATATTTCTCTGCTGTAAGTTACTGCTGCAGACGTACTTTGTTCCACTGAAGCAGAGTAATTCGAGTAAGAACTCGAGGAGGTAAGACTTGAGTTCGTCAGCATGGTTTCTTTGGATAGAGGATTCAAGAGTATTCTGACCTAAGGAATTGGATAAAAATATTCTCAAGAACAGCAAGAAACTAAGTTATTTGATATTGTTGAGAAGGAAGTGAGAATTTAGTGTTTGAAATCATTCATTAAAATCAAACATAACTACAAAATAGGTTGTCAAAAATTGAGAAAAACTTTTTTACCTCACGAATAGGAAGTTCATTTTGAGAATTGTCAATCGATGATAGGGATGTGCTACATTGTTCCTCATCTTCTTCTTGAATTGTCATCAAACGAGAACTGAAAATGTTTTGTTGTCAAATAAAAATTCAAGACAATTATATTGATACTCACCAATACTCAGATTTACTAATAGTTTCCTCTTCTTCAAAGGATTCTGCCGAAAAAATTGTTTCAATTCAAACATGCAGAACAAAAATTGATCAAAATCACTTACCACTTTCACTTGTGTTTTCTACATCCTGCCTTTCAGGACATGTCCTTCTAGTAACCATTGGAACCTGTTGGAAAATACACAAAAAAGTCACCATACCAAGTAATGAGAGATATTGGAAAAGACATTATTTCTAGCAAGAACCAAGTTACTCACATCATTTATATCTTCTTCTCTTATAGTGGTAGAACTTGAATCGTCATCACTGACTAGCTGCTCCTGAGAACTGCTAGCTATGAGATTAATATTTAATGGTTCCAAAGTTCTTGGAGGTGTGCGAGATGGACTCTCATTATCAAATCTGGGTAATGATACAGTGGGGTTTCGCAATACATGACCATTCACAGTATGAGGCTTGACTGGCTGTGTTACTGGATCTACAACAATACAAGCATATTGAAATTCACCATACAAAACAGAGAGAATTTCATTACCTTTACTTATATTGCTAACAGTTACTCCCACTGCACAGAGTTGCATTATTCTACCAAACATTTCTACAAGTTCTACCTGTTTAGGAAACATTGTTTTAGCAGCAGCATCAATATTTGAAAAGATATTTTTCAAATTCTGGAAAAAAGTATCATTCATTTTCATGAAACCTGTGAGTTATTGGTTACCAACCACATATTTTGAGTTTAAGTTGAAAAAGTCTTCTTGTAAAGAAGTAATTTGATCTTGTTGAGACTTTTTGTCCTGTTTTAGCTTTGCAACTTCTTGGGTCAACTGTTTGTTCTTTCCTCTTAACGCCTTTATATCTTCAAAGTATTGCATGAATAAGAAAGTATTCTTTGTATCCATCAACCGAAACCATACAATCTATGAACACAAGTTTCTTAACTTACCTAATTCGAGATCTACATCCAATTTCAGAGACGAATTTGGCGATGTTGACTGCATTGATTTTTTCCTCTTCATTTTGAAATCCAACTTTGGTGTGCTACTACTCGAGTGAGGATTTGTTCAGTAAAAAAAAAATAATAAAATTTGAATGAATTTTTACTGTTTACAATCAGAAATTATTAAAATTTAAAGCCACAAAACTCAGAAAAGTATTTTTTAACGTTAATGACAATTGACAATAACAGTTGACACAAAGTCCGGAAATGCTCGCAACGTCAACTTCAGGGGCTTATATTGTACATATTTGATCATTTGTGATTATGAATTCCTGAAGAATTGAATTATCTTGTATTCAATTCATCTTAATCATGAATCCAAATTGGGAATGACATACATTATCACAATCTCTCTTACATTCTCAAGTGACATTAAGATGACATGACAATCACTCATTACTTGTCAGTTATCATTGATGTTATGGACACAATGATCTTATATGTATTATTATTAGATTTATCATCCATCTAATTCACTATTTTTCTCGGTTTTTCTACCATTAGTCTCAGTTAAATATTGTATTGAATGAATTGATGTTACTTTGGCTGAAGTGTGAACAATGATTATATGAAAATAAATACAAGGCAGGTCGTGGCAACCCTCTGGAAAAAGTGTTTATTTTTGTCACCGTGTATTATTTATTTACATTCGGAGAAACAATACCTTCATTGAAAAATGGAGGATTTAGGAGACTATGAATATCATTGTAAGGATATGCTTGGTTCAGGTGCATTTGCTGTAGTTTACAAAGGAAGAACCAAGAAGGTCTGTTTGACATTTATTGTAGAAGAAAACAATTATCTTATTCATTTTCAGAACCCTTCAACTCCTGTGGCGATCAAGAGCATAATAAAGAAAAAATTGGCGAAATCAACTGATATACTTAATAAGGAAATAAAAATTCTTAAGGTAATATTCTAGTTCCATTTAATACAATTTTTATTAAATTATGAATTCATGTAACCTTTTTTTTAGGAGTTAACTGAACTACACCATGAAAATGTAGTTGCCCTACTAGATTGCACAGAAGATTTAACCAATGTTTATCTTATCATGGAGGTGAGTCAAATTAATTTTCAAACTGTGAGAAATACACTACCTCAATGACTTTTACTATTTGTTTTTTAACAAATGAATACAATGGATTGAAACTTCAAGATTATTTCCAAGTATATACAAAAAATACTTGAAGAATTTCCTTCAAAATCTTTTTATGCTACTAGACACAGTAAATAAACAACAGCCAATTTTACTAAGCATTCAGTATATGTTCTATTGAAATATTTTGATTTCTTAATTTTGTAATCAAAATTGAAAAAATATATATATGGCATGAGCACACAATGACAAAATTCTATAGTTTTTGTATTTTATTTTTATGATCATTCAGTGAGTAAGTTATACAACATGTTTTTCAAAATACCATTATAAAATCAATTTACAATTTGTTAATTAGTAACAGTATAGAACTAATGTCAACATTATATAAAGAATTACATCACCAATAGAGTTCATTTTACATTTTTGGAGAGAAATTCAAGAATCTTAGAGCTGAATAACAGTAATTTTAATTCCATATTGATATTTGAAAATATTGACTCTCATTGTCACTGTATTTGTCAGCACTTAAAATCGATTCAATCTAATCTGAGTAAGGTAAAATGATTACAATCAAGTGAATAATGATTAGTTCTCATAATAATCACTTATTGATCAATGATTACACATTACAAGGTTCTAGGTATTGATTACTCATAAGATTTTTGTTTTATTCACTTTTTATATCAGTATTCCATGTAGATGAAATCTTGATGTTTTTTTATTATTCCTGGATTTTCCCAAGCAGTCACAGTGTTCAAATTTACGCGAAAAGGAGTTTACTATTTATTAAAAAACAACGTTCAAAAAACATAAAATATTCAAGCTGGTTTTACTTCTCAATATAAATAAATTCTTTCCACGATTTAGTATAAAAATTTCATTCCGAATCGTTTGTTCCTTTCTTCGCAGACCAACAAATCCATCTCAAGCCTTGATAGTCTGTTCTTTCTCGTCTTTATACTCCACGACACCATCCCCTCCGATTTTCATCAGCGGCTTCATCTCCTTACCTTCCTCCACGTCGTTCTTAGGCACCGCCTCACCCCTCTGACGATTCTTCTTCCTCACGTAATTGTAGGTGAAGGCCACTGCCCCTATCGTCACCACACCCAGAAACAGGGCGATCAACAGAGTGTTGCTACTCGCTCCTTGCTTAGTGGACTCTGAAGATTCCCCAGCTTTAGGCTCTTCGCCTACAGTTTCTGTAATTGGGGAGAACCGTTTAGTTATTCATGGTGTAGATTTTTCTAGGAATACTCACTCAGACTTTCGTTGGTTTTCTTTTTACTCAGGGTAGCCTCTGCTTCTTCCATCGTCCCATCCAATTCAATAGCGACTGCGTTTCCACTCTGTTTGCTGTTCAAGTACTCTTTGTCGGCTTCCGCTTCAATTTCTGATTCCTTCGCTGCTGCATTGGGCTCGGGATGATCTGGAGTGATTGTGGTAGTTTTCGATACAGTTTCCGATGGACGGTGCAAACTTAAACGTGGTTTTTGTGGGAGTACGTCTGCTGACTTTTCTTCGTTTGTCGATGGTGATTCTAGTTCTACTTTGTCTGTTTCTGCTGGTACTGCCTCTGGAGGAACTTGTTCTACTGGGGCTGGAGGAGCTGATTCTTCTGTTTTGGGTTCTTCTGGGATTGGTTCTTCAGGAATTGATTCTTCTAGTTTGGGTTCTTCTGGAACTGCTTCTTCTGAGATTGGTTCCGCAGGAGCTGATTCTTCTGGTTTGGCTTCTTCTGGGATTGGTTCCGCAGGAGCTGATTCTTCTGGTTTGGCTTCTTCTGGGATTGGTTCCGCAGGAGCTGATTCTTCTGGTTTGGCTTCTTCTGGGATTGGTTCCGCAGGAGCTGATTCTTCTGGTTTGGGTTCTTCTGGGATTGGTTCCGCAGGAGCTGATTCTTCTGGTTTGGCTTCTTCTGGGATTGGTTCCGCAGGAGCTGATTCTTCTGGTTTGGGTTCTTCTGGGATTGGTTCCGCAGGAGCTGATTCTTCTGGTTTGGCTTCTTCTGGGATTGGTTCCGCAGGAGCTGATTCTTCTGGTTTGGCTTCTTCTGGGATTGGTTCCGCAGGAGCTGAATCTTCTGGTTTGGGTTCTTCTGGGATTGGTTCCGCAGGAGCTGATTCTTCTGGTTTGGCTTCTTCTGGGATTGGTTCCGCAGGAGCTGATTCTTCTGGTTTGGCTTCTTCTGGGATTGGTTCCGCAGGAGCTGATTCTTCTGGTTTGGCTTCTTCTGGGATTGGTTCCGCAGGAGCTGATTCTTCTGGTTTGGGTTCTTCTGGGATTGGTTCCGCAGGAGCTGATTTTTCTGACTTGTGTTCTTCTGGGATTGCTTCTGTAGGAGCTGATTCTTTTGGTTTGGGTTCTTCTGAAATTGGTGCTACAGGAACTGCTTCTTCTGGTTTGGGTTCTTTCAGGATTGGTTCTTCAGGAACTGATTCTTCTGGGACTGGTTCTTCTGGCACTGGTTGAAATTGTTGTATAATAGTAAATTGCGTTAGTGTGTCAAATTCGAATATTGAAAAAATCTCCTTACTATGCATGGTGATCAAATATTGTCAATGTCATAAATTTTATAAATTCTCAACTTTCAATTTGACACACTATTTCAGCAGGGCATATTTTCGATATCAGACAGTAAAAGTGATGCCTTGTACGTTTACGAAAAGAAACAATCGGTCTTGACATCTACGCATGCGCGTTACGTACTAGTAGCGTTTTTTCTGTCGTAATGAAAAATGACATACAATGATCACTCCGACTCCGTATTTTGATTTCACTTACGAGATCCTGATCCTTCAAAATCCACCTCTTCAGCCTCTCGTTTCTTTCTTTCGTGCTTGTCAATTATCAACGATTTGGGAATAATTTCCAGATTCTCGCAATCCACTATTTCATCGTTCGATATCAAGTCGACGTTTCTGCACAATCTCGCCAATGTTGCTTCCCAGTCTTCGATTCTTTGAGGTGTTTCATTGACCGGCCAAATATCCTCTTCCTGTAACGTTTTCGATTGTATTTTCAGGGACACCTCAATACGTCATTATATTTGAGGAAGTTCTATGTGCTAACAATATGATAACGTGACATATGACAGCGCATAGTATATTTTTGTTACCAAATTTTATTTTATATTGAATTGAGAAAAAATCACTTAATACTGTTTATTTCCTTCAATTAGATACTTTTCATCAGCCTTTTTGTGTCAAATGCTTATACGGTGAAAAACACTTCATAAAACTTACAATTTCTATTGGCAAACCGATCAGTTCGTCGTCGAACCCTTTGGAGTATCTAGAAAAGAATGTAAAGATTTTGTCTTGTATTTTATCCATTTTAAAAAGTAAATAAGTATCAACAGAAAATCAATTGATATTTGCCCTAGACAGCTTGTCAAGATTTGTGCTATTGCCAGTTCTATGAAAATTTCAAATTCTAACAATATTGTGATATTTTGAATAATTTTTCAATGCCCCTACATGTATTTTGAATGTAGTGTGATTTTTTTTGTTTCTTCCTCATATTGAAATCACCAAATCTCTTTTCTGGGAATACATAAAATAATCACAATTTTCTCATGACTCTGACAAAGATTATGATGCATATCCTAGCTATTAAACTTATCATTTTATGTTTACTCAGTGACTGGATCAAAATGAGTTTTCAAATTATTTTTCACACAACAGTTTTGGAATTTCTATAAGTTGATAAATGACATTGAAAGATTCCCTCGGACGTTAATCCATTTGCATACAGGGTGCCGAAACAAGCTTGGTTATTCAAACCGATTTATGAATGAATAAGTCTGTTATCATTAAAATTGAAAGGTGTATGCATTATAAGAATTATTGTACTCCTTCCTATTTAAATAAGTAGAAATATTGTCGTCACTGATTAAGATAAATACATGGGATGATATAAATCATTGATAAATACTGACACTTTTATTTTTATATGTGCTGTAATAATTTTCTATACGAAAACCACTGTATTAAATTCGTTCTGAGATAACAAAATATTCATTATACAAGTATCATTCATGCTGTTATATAATTTTGCATAGGGTCTTAAAATTGGGATAATTCGGTAAGGAAGAATATTTTTTGACAGAGATCAGTCTCTAATTCATGAATAGTCGTAGTAACATTTGTGAAATCCAGGTTTTGAAGGAAATGACATCACAGGGATTATCTTGGCGAATATATCGATACCGTTGTTTGTCAAATATAAATTTATGGCCGAAGGATGGTCACATGTTTGAAGAGGGCGATAAAAAATAATTTTCTAGGTAGTATTTGTATACGAAATCACTGGTCACATTCGATTAACTGTACTTGAACTTCTTGTAGAATAATTCAAGAAAATCATTGAAATTTTTGGTATGAATCAGAAGTCAAAAGCTTTTTGATTTTTCCAGATATAATTGATAATCACATTTCAAGTATTCTCTTCTCAAGATGAATCATCGACCTGAGGATAATGATGTAAACTCATAAAAAATTTCGATATACAGGGTGATACTTGATATCTGAGTCATGACTAATTCACAGAAAAATGACTCAAGAGAAACGAATTGGATTAATTCTAATTAAATTAATGAACAATAAGCCTAATTCGAGATTATTGTCATTCACGTGAGATTATAGATATTAGATCGAGATATGGATCACAGTATTGAAAAGATCAGTTTTTAGTTGAAGAGGAATTGACATATACATTCAACAGATTATGCCAAATAATTCTATGAACTGAAACACAACACTCACTGGAATGTATAATTTGTCTGTTCAATGAAATAAATGAAGTTATTGACATACAAAGCACACTATTTTGGTGTGAAATCTAATGAAATAGGCTTCAAATAAAAATGATAATGATTTGTGTGTAAAAAGTCCCAGTAATATTCGAATTCAGAGAAATATTTTCAAGTCCTGTTTATAGAAAGAAAAAAAGTAAACTGAGGATGTGTCTTATCTATTATTTGACGAAGTATTGTGCCAGTAAACAAGTTCAGTTGTATAAACAAATTCTCATTTCTATTAAATAAAAAAATAACGAATATCCCAACCTAGTCAACCAGAACTTTTTAGTCAAATCTTTGGATTACTAGCCCAGAGGCGTACGTTCAGGTAAATAAATCAGGCCACATTCTAAGCGTTAGTTGTAGACTTAACTCACCCATAACAAAGAAAAACAACCAAAACAGTCGTGGAAAAGAGCTTCATTTCGAACAGTCCACCAAAATTGCTGATACTTTAACCTAGTGATTCCTGTGCTCGGCACATATGAACTGAGATGTTTGGTTCCATCGAAAAATTACCTCAGATTAGATAAGATAAGATTCCCCATTCTATAATTCTTATCGAATTATTGCCTTTGGAGTATCACATATATCATTTTGGTGTGCGTAATATAATGCCATTGGAATTCTAGGCATCTCAGGTGTCAAAACATTGTAACTGTGTTCGATGATTGGACTCCAGAGTAGTTTGAAACTAGTCTTGAACTAATTCGAAATAGGCGTGGTGTAGTTATGAACTGCCTAAGAATTTTATTTTATAGTGTACAATTCCATGAAATTATTTAAAGTATGGAATTCAAAAAGGAAACGAAATGGTTAACATAACAAGAAATAATAATGACATTAGAACAGGTCTCATTCTAAATCTGAAGTTTCAACTTTCATTCATTGTTAAACGAATTAAAATATGGTATTTGAACAAATGTTGTTTTTATTTTATATTTTTCCATGCCACATTGCTATTTCCAAATAAAGATTATTATTATTATAAATATATTTAGATGAAACTCAAAATCGATATGGCTACATCAGAACAACAAAAAATGACAATATTGAGAGTCAATCAAAAACCTGCTAACTGATTAAACTTTTCAGATTTACCTATTTTGAATGTTTTTTTTTTTAGTATTGCAATGGGGGTGATTTAGCAGATTATTTGAGCGGTGAGTATGTCGACATAATAATGTGTATATTTTATTAACATCATGTATTTTCTACAGCAAATGGGACCCTCAGTGAGGATACTATACGTATATTTCTGATACAGCTGGGTAAGCAGAATAAAATTGGAGGACTTTAAGTATTTCGTCTTTGTTGAAAAATTTCAATGACAATATTTTCGAGAGAAAAAATTCCACAATAGGTTCTATGTTTCAGCTGACGCAATGCGTGCAATGTATGACAAAGATATAGTCCATCGGGACTTGAAACCACAAAATATTCTTCTGGCACATAACGGCACTAAAGCAAAACCGCCACCATCCGAAATTACATTGAAAATTGGTAAGTCATGGTCATCTCAGAAGTTTGTCATTTCCATTGCCTGTTCCGCTTGAAATTTCAAATAATACATTTTCAGCTGACTTTGGCTTTGCGAGATTCCTACAAGACGGCAAAATGGCAGCTACACTTTGTGGAAGCCCTATGTACATGGTAAGAAACAATCGAATTGAACGTTATGCAACCAATTCGTTCCTTTCAATTTAGGCCCCAGAAGTGATAATGTCTATGGAATACGACGCTAAAGCCGATCTTTGGAGCATGGGCACCATAATTTATCAATGTTTGACAGCTCTACCGGCTTTTCGAGCACAAACACCCTTAATTCTTAAACAACTTTACGAGAGAAGCGCCGTTTTGACACCTAAGTAAGCGCTCCACACTTCTATTTATGATACTTTGTTGACGAAGTGAAAAACAAACACATAATCATGAGGCTCTATATTTTCAAGAATTCCTGTTGGAACCAGCCCAGAGCTGAAGGATCTGTTGATCGGACTGCTCAAAAGGAATGCTAAGGAACGGATGAATTTTAAAACGTTCTTCAATCACCCTTTTCTTAAGAGACCTGAACCGCCTCAGAATGATAATGGCAAGCATTATATCAACGTTATTATCAGTGTCATTGATGGTGTTTTATTTCAGAACTTCTAGTGTGCCATTCACCTACATTACCAAAACCTCTTCCGAGAGTTGCAACTCCTATTGATATAGCAACTCCACCCAGATCTCAGCCTGGTAATTTTTCAATATATATTTAATTTTTTTATTCTTGAACAACTTTAATTCCTTTACAATTCAATCTACTATGTTGATTGTGTCTATTTGTCGATCAGTTGACAGAAACAGTTGACGAAGTAGAAATACTCCAACTACGTTTTCTATTTTAAACTGTTCTCTTGGATGAATTTTCTTACCATCGAGGTTTCTAGGTTATGTTCATGAGAAATGAATTAACAACTAACATCTGTCTTAGCCATAGTGTGTACATAATGCTTATTCATTTTGTCAAAAGGGTGTTCTATCATTTGGTATGCTTTCTGCTGATATTTCAATAAACTTAAGTAATAATTTATTCACATTCACATTACTTATATACGAACGAATGAGTCAATACACTTCAGAACCGAGAAATTATGTAATTCATTTAATGGAGACTTTGTCCTTGAGATTTTCAAATAACCAAAAAGCACTCAAAAAGCTTTACTTGTTTCCTAAAAAATAAAACGTAAACACCTGAAATATGGCACTCCAAGGACGAAGTCTCCCTTAATCTTTAACTATTCGACAATCATCTGCTTTTAATGTCTTCAGGAGAGGTGGGATTTTATCTTTATGAATCATGAATCCGAGATTATAAGCTTCAACTGGTCCAGCACCATATTTTATCAATTTTGATATAAACATAATGATTTTTGTAGCAAGAAATATCTATACTAAACCTGCATCGTTTCATTCATTTTATTGCTTATTGCTTTAGAATCACCGCGATCGACAAGAAACGCTCTCAGTTCAAGTCCTGAAGATGATTATGTTATAGTTTCAAACATCCAAACCCATTCCAACCATTCAGCGGAGATTATCATGGAACTGGAGAAACCAACGTGAGTTGTCACTTGTCTAAAACGTCAATTAACTAACGATGACTCGTCTAATTGTAAGTCCAGTACCGGCCATCTGGAAAATCACCATTATATTCGTTCCTACCCAAAAGTTATTCGATAAAAAACCTTCATTAGATTCAGGTATTCAAATCAAACAAACGCGACGCCTTCTGCCCTGGTATCCAGCCCCACTAGGCCTAGTACTCTACCCATATCAGAGCCAATTCCTGTGCCCACTCAACGACAAGCTTTCGAGAAAATGCAGAACTCCTCGTTCCCTAGTAGGAAGGACAAAGAATCAGCCTCTCCCGCCAAGGTTCGGTTCTGATTAACTCCTACATTATACCCTCAAGCTCAAACATTTGGTGTTTGCAGGTCAACAACAGCTGCGGCAGTATCCCGAGATCGATGCCGATCACAGTGAAGACCAAGCTGGAAAGGCAGAGATCAGAAATCGACATCAGTACTATGTCGCCACCGTCGGTGAGTATCGGCGTGACCGTGGATGACAGGTGTCACTTGGAGTTTTGTTTCAGGTTCAGTTCGTGATTGGTACACCTCCGGGAGGTAGAAGGCGGTCCACTTCCGGGTCCTCGCTTTGTGAGACACCACCGCCTCCGAGTGTTTGGACAGTTTCGCCGGTTTCGATATCTAAAACTGTGCCGATAAATTCGCCGCTCAGAAGATCAGGTGAGTCTAGATGCGAATGAAAAGTTTCTACTTTGGGAGGTTTCTCGAATCATCTTTTCGTTTTTTTTAAGGAACTTCACCTCCCATACTGAGCGGTCCATTGGCCCGAGTTCCAATGCTGAGCAGTCCCAACATGAACGACAACAACAATTTGGGTCGATCACCGATCATACCTTTTTGTACTCGCGCAGTGACCCTGCCTGAAATTTCAGAACTCGACAATTTTCCAGCGTTTTATAATGAACCAACCACCACGAACGATGCTCATCCCATAATGTTTTTGGTTCCTGAGTTGCAGGAAGAAACGTTGTACGAGGTGAGAAAAAATATGGCATCTTTCATTATAACCTAAAATTGCTCTCAAGACTGTTTTTGTGTATATTTTGCATCAAATAATCTGTGTTTGGTGAATGCAATCTTGTTCTCTCGAGATCTCGGCGTTTTTAAGAGAATGAACTGTTTTATTGCTGAAAAATTCTTCTGGTTGTTTCTTTCATTTGTCATTCGATATATACGTACGCCAAAATGCACTACTAAGAAGTTTCTATAGACAGATACGTCAAATAATGTTTGATGCAGAAGTCAATTAAATAATTCTTAAAAATTCAATTTCATATTATATTTATGATTCTTATAATTGTTTTTTCTTAATTTTTAAAAAAATATTGTGATTATTGGCAAAAAGAACGAAAAAAACTGCCAATATCGCTGCATTGTCATACAGAAATTGGGGGCACGAGCCTAAACCTCTCCAAATTTGCATTCCCCTCTTGTAATACTCTTCGCTTTGTCAACGTAGAAGGCCCATAACGACACCCTGGCCAAGCTGAACTTCTCGCTAGCCCTGAGCAACTGCATTCTCGAGCTAGCTAGACAGAGGACCGCCCCTTTGGCTGCCCTCGTGGGCGGGTCCCAGCACAACCAATTGACGGACGATATGACGCGCCGGGCCGAGCAGCTCGTGTTGATGGTGCGCGTGCTTCAACTGCTCAGCTCCGCCCTGGCCTTGGCGACCAATCAGTTGAAGGCGAACCAGTTGAGGCCCAGTACCAACGTCAAGAATGGTGAGTGGATAGTTTTCTCGGTTATTGCTCATTATTTTTCAGGGAAATTTCATGTGCGCTGTTTTGGCGGTTCTGTTTTAGTTGTGAAAAATATGAATGCGAGATTCAAAGCTACCATTCAAGAATGCAAGCAGCTCAACAGCACTGGACTTTTGAATAAGCTTGGTAACTCTATGGCTACCGCTGATATGATTATTTATAACCACGCAATACAGACAGTGAGTGTTTTTTTTTTCGGGTTGAAGTCGGATGAATACAACTCTGGTTTTTAGTGTCAATCGGCAGCTTTGGACGAGCTTTTCGGGCATCCCGAGGATTGTTCCCAAAAGTATCAGACAGCTCAGATTCTGTTGCACAGTTTGTCTCAGCAAGTTCAGAACCAGAAAGACAAAACGCTTCTAATCAAATGTAAGTTTTGTATTCTAAATGAAATCTCGAGAAATGCAGAGTGCTAATATTGCGTTTGATAATTACTGATGATTATTCAATATCCAATAAGAATTCAGGTATATTCTGTACCAAATTTTAGCAACGATTTCATTCAACCTAATGACATGACACAATCATAAATGAAACAATCTTTGATAACTTTTTTTTTTCTTCCGCAGATAGAGAAGCAGTTGAGAAACGATTGTTTGTGCTTCAACAGCGTGGTTATAATATTATGAGGTCTTGAATTAACCCATAATGAAATAACAGCAAAAATGGCGATCAAGAATACAATTCTCGATCACCTTTTTTGTTGATTTTATCCTTATATAATTAATATATTGTGGTAGATCAGATTTCGTTTATTTTATTCTACAGGGTATTTCATTAATATGGTAACAAAATCAATTTGAGAGTAGAGAGGGCCAAAATATGACGATTGAGCGCAACATCGCTTATACAAATGTTGATGGTTAAAGAGATACAGAGCGTTCAAAGTTAAGATTTTATTTGCAAATTTCTTGATAGCTTCGACAATTTTTGAGATCGGTTTAAAAATTGGTACAATGGGGTTTATCGGACGGCAAACAAGAATATTTTATCAGTATTAACGTAGTCCTTAGAGGGTGCCACTAACCCGCTTACAATTATTTACAAATACAAATATGCACAATTTTTTGTCCGTCATAAATCAACATTTTCGGTCAAACATTTATCAAGCTACGTTATCTTCTGACCAAAAAAGTAATCTTGGAAAAAGTCGAAAAACCTTTACGTTTTTACGATAAACCCGATTTCAAGTATTGAAGTCACAAATAAATTCAAATAATTTCATCAAGAAAAAACAAGTAGGTTGATGTCAGACAAGCGAATAGTTAGTTTTCTAGTGTCAGAGAAACCGACATCATAAAAACAGAAGAAGCTATCGAGAAATTTGCACATAAAATTGTAACTTTGAACGCACTGTATATTTTTAACCATCAACATTTGTAAAAGCGATGTTGCGCTCAATCGTCATATTTTTGTTCTCTCTACTCTCACTATCATTTTTTCACCATATTAATGAAACACCATGTATATAAATATTCAACTGGCATGCTGGTTAATGGAACAAAAATTGTAAAGTATGGCTTACGTTATTCTTTGCCCGTTATTCAGTAAGAAAATATCAATAATAAAGTTACCTGAAGAGAGTGAAAACATTGAAAACTGAGCTTTTCAATCACGAAACAATGTAATTACTGTAAATAGGTTGTGATAAAGATTGAAGGAATGTGAAGATGTCATTCACAATGACGATAAGGTGACACGTAAGTTGAGACAACCTAAATCGTGCACCGGTAGTGATTTTTCAGTTGACTTTGCATGTTATTAATCGATAGAAATGTACTTTGTTCTCATTTCTTTATTTTTCGACAATCTGGTAGCCCAGTGAGTTGAGGTGTATCAAGTTGTTAACCATTATATTTGACTAAACTTATATACTTCCAATTGTATTTGAATATGTACTGTGTACCTTGTACTGAGTAATTTAAAGTGTTGTGTGCGCGAGTTTGCAGTATAGATACTTCAAATTTATAATATCAGATGCTCGTAATTAGACTAAATCCCCATATCTCTTGTTTGTATTCGTTTGGATTTATTTAATAAACGTTCACTAATTAATGAAAATAGTTTGTATACTGATTCGTGAATATACTAATTAAATGGTATTACAATGGTTGTTCCCTTAGTTATTTTTATAAAGTTGGCAGCACGGCAATTTGGAGGCATGTACCCGAAGAATCTTAATTCTTTTCAAAGATTTTGATGGATTTTTTGTGGTTATTGACTGAAAAATAAGACACTGATAGTATGGAGTGAAATTTATTTTGTGTGGAATCCAGTTTTTTACTGATAACTTGCAAGCATCAAGTGAAATAAAATTATTGCACTGTTCCTCCTTAAGCGGAGCTACAACTACTTATTGTTTTATCATCAGATCGATATTGATGTCTTAATAATATCAATCAAAAAGCATACAAACCTTATTTCAACAAACATTTCGTAACGAGACGCCAGTAAAAAAAAATGTTATGTTGTCAAGAATGAGGAAAAATCGAATCAAGTTGTATACTTTTTGACAGGTGACAGAAGAAACGTATCCTAACCTTACAAACTAGATCAACAGTCATTACATCATCGAATCGGATCACAAATAATCAGTGTAGAAAAATATTCACAACTAATAATACTGATACAACTATTTTTCCAAATCCAGCTTCAACAAATTAGCGATCTTGTCGAAAACTTTGGCTGAGGGCAAAGCGAGATCGGCTAAATCGCATTTGCTCTTCAAACGCTCGTATTGTAATTTCACAGCACTTGTTAAAACGTCTTTGTATCGATAAGCGGTTCTGTCGACTATCGAGGTCGTTTTTATGCAATCGTCCCCGCCAAACTCGCAGATCCTGTAATGATGCAAAATGGCGGCGTCGGCAGGAACGTTCAATGTTCCGTGACCTGAAAGATAAGACAGTTATCCATGTTACATTACAGCCCAAATATTTGCAAAAATACATGAAAATAAATAGAAGAAAATTCAAACTCCGACCTTCAGATGTCGCTTCATGAATGACACCTACCTGGTATAAACTCCCACACGAAATGATTGCCAGCTTCGACTGTCAACTCCGGCCGACAGATGTACTTGGAACGCTGCTTGTGCGGATGCAGCTTACTGCGCCTGCGCGTCTTCTTGAGCGTTACCAAATTGGCAGCGACGGGTTCAACGAAATTCGACACTTCAGCGTCGTCGCTCCACTGGAGGTAGAAAAACGCGTTCTGGAAGGAGAAAGAGCCCGTCGTGCGAGTGCTGAGACGCTTGTTCAGGTATCTGTAATATCGAGAAAAAAATCCAGCTTGATCCAAGAGCTCTTCGAACAAAGTCTTGAGTCACTGTCACAATTCATCAGTCTTTGAGGTTATGCATCATGGAGCCAGTTCCACAGATGTGACAAGTGACGTATCCATACATTTTCAATTTGAATCAGGATGTAACGAAATGAGAAATGAATAAAATCAGCATTATGGTAGGAAAACAAAGACAATAACGCATTAATAAAATTGAAATTTTTTCACAAATGTTCCGTGATAATTTATTTTGATATAAAGAGTGTTCCTTAAAGACATGCTAATATTTGAAGGTGTTATTCTTTGACACATTTTGAGAAAAAACAAATCCTATAAATGTATGCCCTATGATTGAAGAGAAGCATCAAAAGCTCATTTCAAATCTTCACAGTGCTGTTATGAAGTTTTTAATCCTCCTCACTGTCGCAATTCTATCCAAGACTTTCTTGAAAAAAAAAAAAAAAACAAGAAACAAGCGTGCCGTATTCATTAACGTTAATTGAATAAGAGCAGAAATAAAACTTCGTTTCGACACGGAAATATGCAAATCGCCATTTCCATAATGAAATTATCAAGAATTTCGTCTCAACTTGAGGTTCTTCAATCCCGCATAATTGAAACTTGTTATTCTCGGCCTTTTCAGTCGCCATGACTGAAATCTTAGAAAAAATTTGGAATTAATTAAAATAAACGACTGTTTGGAACCATGGGATTGGCCTGCCAGATAACCCGATTTGACACCAGTTGTTTATTTTCTGCTGAATATCTTGGGAAAATAGATTTTATAATTCCATTATTTGAAACAATTCGAATAATAAATTTGACCTAACCTAAGTAGCAACACCGCATTTCTAGCAGTGAATTTAAAAAAAGTTTTGTCTTGTTGTTTGTGAAAATTAAGTAAGAAAATTTCATTTTTCCCTCTTATAGCTGATTGTTTGT
This sequence comes from Plagiodera versicolora, assembly GCA_037013635.1. NCBI lineage: Eukaryota > Metazoa > Arthropoda > Insecta > Coleoptera > Chrysomelidae > Plagiodera > Plagiodera versicolora. The sequence goes on from CM072990.1 coordinate 900,981, forward strand.
TTGCTTGGACTAAAAGACTGGTTTTCAATACTGTTGCCACATTTCAATTATTATTCATCATTATTTATTTTGCACACAAGAAAATATATACAGGGTGTTCCTTAAAGACGTGCTAATATTTGAAGGGGTTATTCTTTGACACGTTTTGAGAAAAAAACTTTCCATAAATGTCCTAAAAGTCCTAACTTTTGAGATACAGGGTGATGAAATTTTGAAAAAAAAAAATAATAACTGAGATAATATTCTATGAATCTGATCTCTCAATTTGCTTTCAGTCGATGCACAAACATTTTCACGCTCAGATTTTTGAGGAATTGACCCTGAAGTTAAACAATTTTTATTTTTTAAGCGAAAACCATGCGTCGGACAAAGAAAATCCATGAGATAGATTTTGCTCAATAGTGAATGAGGATCTTGAAAGTATTTTTCATTTTGAAAGTAAGCAGTGACGTAGTATTTTTTCTCCAAAAATATGCAAAACCCGTAAATACGCCACTGGAAAAGAAAATGAAAAATTTCGTACATCCCAAAATGCACCTTGAATTGTATCACATGATCGATTTTTTTCAAGAGGCTTTTTTTTCGAGAGTATTTGTATGTTTAATGTATTACCAAGGGAAATCAAGAAGTCATCATCACTGAGTGTATTCCATAAAAAAGTGTTTATTTGAAAGGACGATAATTAAATCAACTAATTCAGTGATAAGTGCTAAATAAGCGTATCATTATTATTATTATTTATCATTAAATACCGCTGCCTTTGTGATCAAGTTTAAAAAAAATTCCGTTCTTGAAGACGCAGTAATGAACAGTAAAATAAGGAATTGAAATAGACTAGAATTAGAAAAAGAAAATATGATGTATCACCTTTCTCAAAATAACGCTACAATTTGACAAGTTTGTGAAAAATAAAAAAATATAACCTGACTTTTCGTTCTTATCCTTTCGCCATTTGAGTTGAAAAAAAAATATAAACCAAAAATAGTATTTTATGCTGGGTTGAAGAAGAGTGTGAACACGATACTTCTCATGCCCCTGTCACTCCTGCTAAAAACTTGCTGCAGGACCAAATATAATGCAAAAAAACAGTGCATAAGAAATCCCATTGGAGAAAATATCATTCAATATCCGAAAAAACTTCGTGTCATTATTTCTACTCACTCGATGAGTTGCGGCAAAGTGTGGTTATGTTCCGGCACGATATACTCGTCCAAATCGATGAGAGCGACGTGCGAGAACTTGTACATCGACCTGTACAAGCAATCGTTGAGGGCGGCGAACAATCCTTCGGTGCGGATTTCCTTCTGCGACGCCATGTCGAGACGCCAGGGCAGCACTGTGGCGATCCCTCGTCGAACGTAGTCGTTCATGACGCACGCCACTTGCGGTCCGATGGTGTGGTTGTAGAAAGTGAAGTGGTCGACGCCCATCAGCCGGTTCAGCTCGATGAATTCGAGGATTTGGATCGCCTGAGAGGACGAGGAGATTTGAATTTGAATTTGTTTTTTCGGTTTTAGTCGAAATAACACGAATGTAGTGGGAATAATTATTCAAAATTCCCACCACAAATGAAAAAAATTCGATTCATCAAAAATATGGTGTTTTTTGGTTATGTTTAATTGAATTTCATTAGAAATTGATTTCTGTAATTTTTCATTGTTGGTCAAAAAAAATTCCAACTTGCTGAGAAAACATTGAAAAGACACAAACTTCACGGATATTAATTGAAAATAACGTATTTCTATAATTTTCCATTCTTGGGAAGAGAAACGAATTTTCTGAGTAATTATTCAAAATTTTCACTAGAAATGAAAACAGGTTTATCAAAAATATATAAAAATATCTGTGGTTATTTTCAATTGAATTTCATTAGGAATTAATTTCCGTAATTTTTCATTGTCAAAAACAAAAACTCCAACTTACTGAGAAAACATTGAAAATTTGAACTTCACGAAAAGTTATTGAAGACCACGTATTTCTCAAATTTTTCATTCTTGGGAAGAGAACCGAATTTTCTGAGTAATCATTCAAAAATTCCACTAGAAATGAAAAATTTCAGATTTATCAAAATATATGGTGGTTTTGGTTTATTTCATCAGAAATTAATTTCTGTAACTTTTCATTCTCAAAAAATAACTTCAACTTGCTGAGAAAACATCGAAAAGACACAAACTTCAAGGATAATCAATGAAAACAGCGTTTTTCTTGAATTTTTCATTCTTGGGTAGAGAAAGGAATTTTCTGAATAATCATTCAAAAATTCCACTAGAAATGAGAAATTTTAGATTTATCAAAAAATATGGTATTTTTGGTTATTTTTAATTAAATTTCACTAGAAATAAATTTCTGTAGTTAGTGAGCAAGAATTCAAAACACCCTAGAAAATGTTTCAATATTGGTCATAAAATATATAAACTTTATTCCTGATATCCATAGTTCTAGTCGAATCAACCAAATTTCCATGAGAAAGCATTGAAAACGTCAAATTCCTATAATTTCCATATTTTCAGTCAAAATAACGATATCGAAAAAGCCATATTTTTGGAAATTTTCATTATTGTCAAATCAACATAGATAGAACGAGCATCGAACAAATGACATACAGTTTCGGAAATAATTCATCTTCCCAATTGAAAATTTAATGAGAGCGAAAAGAATAGCCTGCATAAAATTGAGACAGATAGAATGAAACTAAATCATGTATTCAATTCAATCCGAGATTTTTTGAATCTGTTTTGCAGGTGTAGAGATGATTAATAATTATTATTGAACATTGTCAGCAAAATTAGCCAAATGAATTACAAGATTATGAAACAAAAGCATATATTTTTTTATTCGAGGAAATTATATCATCACATGTTGGAACACATGTGGGTCGGGTATACCGATATAATACACTTGCTCTCCTCGTAGATTTCTCCCTAAATGGAAGAATAATTTTTTCCGAAGCTGTAAAACTTTTACCAAAGCTCAAAAAATGTTGAGACAAGTTTATGCCAACGATTGCCCATCCCCTTAACTCCACCTTACCTACCCTGTTGTAATCAAAGTGAAGAGGCTTCACGCACACCCCGAACTTCGTCGGCACGGGGCTGGCGGAGCTTTCGTTGAAATTGTTGATGATTGCCAGCAAATTAGTGGGGACGTCCTTGATATTGGCCACGATGCTCACCGAGGCTGGCACCACTTTATTCGATATCGGACAGGTGACGAAACAGGCGCTGTACTTGAGGTTCCAGTTTTCGCGAATCACCTGGAATTCAGGATGGTTTTGTTGGAAGAATTCCATTGGAAATGAATGTACCCCATGGTAAGATCAACTAGAATAACCTGGAGCTGAGATTGGCATTATTTTTTACTAGTAATGTTGATTTTAATGCAGGCTAAAATGGCATAGGATTATTATTCAGGTTCACTTTTATTCAAGCATTTGGTGAAAGAACATTCGGAAGTATTTTATTTTAATCAAGTATTTTTGAAATACATATTTAGTATTTCAATACGAAAAACTGAATTATTTCATAATTTGCATTTGAAATGGAATATTATAAAAGTATTTCTATTTTGTATTTAATAATAATTGAATAATAATTTTTTCAAACTATTTTATTTCAATAAAGTATTTTTAACATACCTATTTTGTATTTAATACAAAAAGCAAAGTCATTACATATTTTGCATTTGAAATAGAATATTATGAAAGTGTTTTTATTTTGTATTCAGTAATAATTAGATAATAATTTTTAAAAGTTTTTTAATGAAGTATTTTTGAAATACCTATTTTGTATTTAATACAAAAAGCAAAGTCATTACATATTTTGCATTTGAAATAGAATAATATAAGAGTTTTTCTATTTTGTTATTGAAGTGAAGTAGATTTGACGACTTCTCAATGAAATCCGATCAAAAACAAAACGTTCCAGAATGGCAGCTACTGATTGAATTTTTTTTTTTCGTGTTTCCATCACGTCTCGCAAATTCATCCATACAGACAGACTAAATTCGATGAAGTTTCTTCCTCGATGCAATTTTATCACCCAATGAACCGAAAATACATCCCACAAAACCGTATAAACTACTTCGAAGTGCTTTCGAGTTAAGGTACTCTATTTTCTTGTATTTAATTAAGGATAGAAAAAGGGGGCTTTCTGCAAGGAGTGTACGTGAAAATAATGAAATAAATTCAGATCATACAAGGTGTTGATGAAAGAAATGACTTGTCATCATAACGATATTTATTCAATAATTTCTCACCTTGATTTTTGCTGGTACTGTGACTGAGAGATGAGATGTGGAATTCGAATCGATGACTCTGTACCAAAGTCTACACCATACTCTTTCCGGTCCTCTCGTCTTCGTCGCTCCTATAACTCGTATTATCTTCTGTCCTTTTCTCTGGTCGTAGAAGGCTGAGAAAACAAAGAATTTGTACCTGAAACAAAATAATATTGAGGTGCTTTTTTAAAATTTTGTCAAAAAATATCGGCTTATTTTTTTCAACTGTAAAGGTTTACTATAACGATTTTGCAGGGATATTTTGTTACTTCTCTTCATTAGTCATTAAAGTAACTGTTATTAGAGTAGTCCCTAAGGATCTGAAAGGAGCCCTTTGTGAATCCTAGGGTTATATAACAGCATTCTACATTTTCTTTTCAAGTTGAACTTCATCAATGTTTAAAGGAGTCTCCTCATGGATAACAAATAAAAAAAGGTTTGCTCTTGACTTGAGTATCGTTTAAAAAAAAACACCTCCTAAATTTTCAAAAGATGACAACAAACAAGGTGAGTTTTGAATCGACAATCAGTTTCAATCAAATCATTTTTATGTCATGAATTTTTCTTTTGAAAGTTATGACTCATGCAATAAAACAAATGCAATATAATACTGAACGAATCCAAATTCTCATGAATATTTTCTACGTTATGCATGAAAATATCTCTCACAAAAAAACTCGTATATGTCTTGAGCGTCTTCAAATTCTAGGCTAATTCATTTTGTTCCCTCGACATCCAGAATATTCATATAATTCGCAAGATTTTCCCAGAGGAAACGAAGCTTTCGCTTTTGTAAAAGTGACAGACGAGGGTGAAGGGAATCGTAAATTGTATATACGACAGCTCGTCTCTCGACCAAATTTTTAGTGAAACTCAGTGAAAACCCGTAGTGTTTTATGTATAGTGTTTTGGAAATAACTGTCATTGAAATCATGAAATAAAATTATGATTATTCTGTTCGTTATTTTGACTACTGCCTTAAGTGTCCTTCATTTGGATACTTCAAGCCTTAATATGTTCATTTTTGGCAAATATATAGCCTCAAATTGAATGAAAGTAGTAGCCATAAGCTCCATCGATACATTTTCAAGTGTCTACTATTCAAAACTTGCTCTCCCCCAACAAAGTTCCTACTACTATGAGCAAATAGCTTGGCTTTCCATGACAGTTTGACGCCATATTTGTTTACGTTCCTTGCATAGAATATTCTCGTTCTGTGCTTATCATTGTCATCATTTCCGGAAGCCACAGACTGTCACAGTCTGGCATATGTTGAGCCCAATCGAATATTCCCTAGAGATGACCTAAATGGAATTATTAAAGTTTCGCTAGCTTTGGATAATCTTCACGTAACCAGCATTGAGTTATTGCACCGCTCTCGTTTGATGTTGCTGGTGAAAATTCTTCCCTGCAGACTAAAATGGATTCGCGGTGCAAAAGGAATTCGAAATTTGTTCCGTTCTAAATTCCTCGCTGAAATGACGGAACGATGTTCTCGGTTCTCTCGAGATTGAATGAAGGGTGGTATTTTTCATATCTGTCATGCCATCACACCATCCTCATGAAGGATTGTATATTTTCAATCTGATAGTTTGAGTCGAAAATCCCATGAATAAGGAAAGTTCTGACAGATTTGGTTATCTTTCAATGCCAATAGTGCAAAATAAAAAGTATCTAGATAACCGCTAAACTTCTAATTTTGATAATGAGCCTAAAATTCCTATCGCACGTTTGTTTGTTAGACCCATTAATTGTGAAGTAATCAAATTTATCTTTTTTTTAAACAATGGCGGCTCATTCATTGTTTTATTTATTTGACATTCCTCTACTGCTTACCAACAATGAATAGTAATATTCTAATCCATCCTACATAGATAATAATGAGATAAAATGTTACGTTTACTCTTGGTTATCAAAGTCTGAGAGAGAGAAAAATTGATCTATTTAAGTAAGATCGTTGTGACAGTTCGCCAGAAAATGCAGTGTTGCCGCTTGTCTTTTTTGTCAACGATACTACGAAATAAAAAGTTAGGTTAAATTCAATTCAGATTATTCAGAACGATAACCAAATGTGTTGGAACATTTCGCAGATACACAAGACAATCAGGATTCTTTACATTTCTAAATAAACCAATTAATTGTCGATATTTGAACATAAACGATATGTCAATGACTATTTGGTGAATGCTTTTTCGAATATTTCCAATACTACGCTTCAAAGACAGTCCATTTCATCAATAGAAAAAAAAAAAGAGTGTTCGAGCTGCATGAATGAAATATTTCCTCTTATTTTTATTATTCCTCTTATTTGTCAAGAAAATGCTAGGTAATTTCCAGGGGCTGGTAAGTTTTCCTTTGGGAAACGTATCGTATGATTCAGAAGGGAACAAATAGAGCTTTCAGGTTTATTGAATTGTCGTTATACCAACGAAGTTCAGGAAGTTTGCGAGTACCTGAGGTTGATGGAGACAGCTGCAGAAAATGGGAACACAATCGTTAAATTAAAGGGTCTCCATAGAAACTTCTATTGCAGTTGTGGTGAAATAATGAACTTGAATATTCAATTTAATACCAAAGGATTATTAGTTTCAGTTATATAATTCGCCTTGAAAACAAATTCACACACAAAAAAACAATTATTTTTGATGTAATTCGTTCAACAGTTTGGAATCTCTTCTTCTTTTTTTCCTTTACAGTGTCCTGTCAAGATTGTACAGCTACTTTGTGAATTTCTTCAAAAATGAGACAGCATTTATATTGGGAAAAAACATAGAAAATGCAGTATTTTTTGAACCATTAGAATCTCACCTCACAATAATACCTGCCATATTTATATAAATTCTTCAATAAAGGGTGAATAGTTCACATTTTTTGGAAAATTTATCGGTCTGTATGAAATTTTCAAAACACATATTTATTATTAGTATTTCGAGTATTTTCAATGCTTGATTCGTTTACTCACCGTGTACCATTCACATTTTGCCAAGAACCGTCAGTGATGGTGGAATTATCAGGATATGGAGGCAACAAATGTTCTTGCACAGCCTAAAAATCACGCGAAAATAATTATACAAAATATAATTTCATCAGAACTATTCAGAATTATAACTAGATTACGTACAATGACATATAATCATTCGAATATAGAAAATTCTAGAAAATGTGAAGCATGGAGAATAGCAGTATATTGTCTAACAGCTCATGTATATACAGTGCGATGAATTATTCATTGCCCATAACATTTGGATAAAAGAATGATCCATGTGATATAAGTTTGGAATATATATGTATATTTATTTCAATCTTTTTCAAACCTCTCTCGTTCAATTATTTTTTCATGAATCCAGAAATCTGTTGTAAACTGTATTGATTTATTTCCCAAGCAGATATAAGGGTTATTTTTCATAATTTTTTTCAAAAGAAAGTACTCGATAGAATGTTTTGAAGTTTTGTGGACAAGGGAAGATATATTTTCAGCTATATTTCAAGATATTTTTTTACGAAAATATTAGAGAATGAACCTAACTTATAACAAATCGAAGAACTAACGTAACTGATTATAAATAAATCAACAAACTATTCAACGCTGAGTCATGCTTGGAGTTCTTCCCGAATATGTAATTCATCAGAAAAAAAGGCATTTTCACTACAATTTCCTAAATAATGTGGACAAAACCAAAACTATGCATGCTCAGGTCAGCTGTCACTAGAGGCACTTTCAGTAATGTCTAATTACTGTACGATTCATAAATTCCACTCAACATGCTCAAACTGTGCATCGATATTTCTCTACGAAACTACAGCCAAGCGATCGAATACCTTAGGTACGATCGGGGCGGCGTCGTTCTCGATAACGGGCAGAGCGACGGGCGGCCGCCCACCCAACAACAGCGCCCCCAAACTGTCGTCGTTCATCATGGCCGCCCCAACGCGAATTGATATGTAGTTGTCGCTCTGGAAATAACGGTTTCGAACCAAGTGAAGGCTAACTGGAAGGTTTATTTTGTATTTGAAGAGCTTGTGTGAGTGCCAATCGAGTCTGGAGAGAATGCGTTGTGTAAATTAAGAAAAGCTCTCTGATCGTCATAGAGTTCGAGTTTCCCAGTTTTTATGTACTGAAATGTACCCAAAATTAACATTATTAGGTGTGTTTGAGAAGGAAATATCAGGGATATTGGTGATTAAATTACGCGTCCTGGATTTCGATAATAATTTTTGTGGATACCCACTTATTTTGACCCAAAAACACAACTTCACTTACCATATTTTTTTAGCTCAAACTACATGAGTATCCACAAAAATTTTTATCGAAATTCAGGTCGCATGGTTAGTGCAAATTCATCCAACTCACGTCTTCGAATATGTCGGGGCGCATTTGAACTATTTTTTTTTTCAGAAAATTTGTCAAAAAATTAGATGCAAACAAATTTTGACGAACATTCTTGTTACCACTTACGTATTTTGGTCCAGAATACACAAATTTAATTATATTATCGATCATTTTCGAGATATTCCACTTCTATGTTGAAATTTCCACTTCTTTTCTTCGTGTCACTTTTTGCGCAAGATTGTACAGCTTTTTGGGTAATTTCTTCGATGAGGTGATACATTATACAGGGTGTAGAGAGTAAAGAGGACCAGAATATGACGATTGAGCGCAACATGAAACACCCTGTATATTTGGAAAGGGTTTATCATGTATTCATTCTAAGGAAATATTGAAAATGCAGTATTTTTCGAATATTCAGATTCGACAGTATGTAAACATAATCATTTTGTCAAACTGTCAATTTACATTACATTTTGAGTTTCATTTGAGAATAAAAGCATGGTAAATCATTTCTCAATATGTTGTGTAACTCGTTGATGAAGAAATTTGCCAAAAAGAAGTACAATATTGTACAAAAAGTGGCACGGAAAAAAGAAAGTGGAATTTCAACTCTGAAGTGAAATATCTCAAAAGTATAAATTTTTCCACGATAATATTATCAAATTCGTATTTTTCAGACCAAAGAACGTAAGTACCAAAAAAAACTCTCCATCGAAATTTGGGTCGCACGATGAGTAAGTACAATTGAACCAAAAATACAACAAAACACTCAAATAAAACTCAAAGTTTATTCGTAACCTTCCAACAAGAACATAATTTCAACAAGCCGCGCATATCTGTGGAGAACGAACAAAAGGATTTCATCGGTCAGTAATGCCATAAGAGATGAGAGAAATGGAATGGTCCGCATCCACCATCTGGTCCGAGTTTCCAGCCGCAATAAAGGACGAAAGGGATGTATCCGATGTGGAAAACCCTTCGCGACAGATCGATCACTGTTTCTAAACGTTCTTTAGCCTCACGCGAAAATACGACCATTTTGTCGTCGAAATCGTTTCGAAAAAGATTTAGTTAGAACGGCTTGTCAAGTTTTATGTGACGCATGACATGACAGGAGATGGAATTGATGTCATTAGAATGTACAGGTGGATCGAAATAAGTTCCAAAATTTCATACAAACAGCGATTATATAATTTATTTTTTTAAGCAAGATCGTTTTGTGATAGATTTGGTTATCTTTTGATACCAACAGTGCGAAATAAAAACCACTGAACTGATTATGGGAATAAGTCACTTCACAATGATGCCAAATTTATATGAGAAAAAATCAACTAGCTTTGTTGAATCTGATGAAAATTAAAAAAAAACATTAAAACAACTGTCAACGGTCGATATTCATTCAAATCTGGTCTATATTTTATGAAACCAAAAACATTTTTCAAAATGTTATGAATGAATCGTTGAAAAAAAAAGACAAGCGGCAACACTTCACTTTCTGACGAACTGTCACGACCATCTTGCTTAAATAAATGTTTTTCAAAATCTACATTATATCATTCGACTGTCGATTGAATAAGATATTGAATATTCAGTTCGTTTTCAAAAATGTTGTCCTGCACTGAATACGTCCCTGTAGAATATTCGATTCGAACTAATTCCCTTACAGCTCATGAAACGCATACGTGATCACATACTTAACCGCCATTGAATTGTCTGTGGTTTCACCAATAACGAACTAATTATTCAATCGACAGTTTTGGATTATCGAACAAGCATTTTGCTTTGCCTGTTCTGCAGTTTGTACCAAATCAGCAAACCTAATGGTCTACGATTCATCAGTTCGTTTACAATCTAAAATCTGGTCCTGTACCCAAATTGAAGATTGACCCAAAATAAATATTCACAAACGAAAAGAAGTCGAAAAGGCATCAAATGCAACCAAAAATGTGGTCGAAAATCCAAATTATTGACTCATCTTTCTATGAACAGTTGTACAAATCCTAGGAGAACCAAAATAATTCAAAAATTCTGGTCAAAAACAATTGTAAATGTCATAAAAACGATACATTTTTTGAACGGATGGACTTTCACTAAATCCTCTTGATATCCAGCCAGAAGTTGCAATTCTAACTAACAATAAGTTAATTCCAAACTTGTCTGGGATTGCTTGAGAACCCTTCAAGAGCTTGGCGATCGAAATAAACTATCTCTAGCCTAAGAACCAGACCAAATAGGTTACAAGGGCAACAAGAGGCTGTTGTGCTAGCTCAAGAAGAAAAAAGGGGTGACCCAATTGGTCCAGAACCTTTCTGTGGTGCTTTGATCAAGAAGTAATCCATGACCCATTGGAGTAGACTTTAAAAAAATACAAAACCCAATCAAATCTCTGATTACTTACTCAATGTTTATAAATAACCATTATCCCATTCTAGCTTGTTTCGGATAAACGTTAATAACAGGTCGTTAAGCCCTGAGGACCAAAGATATAAAACTCTTTCCATTGAAGTTTCCCCACTTGACACAATTTCACCCTCGGTCCTTCGAGATAAGACCATATCCTTAGGCCTGATGAGTTTGGAAAATCGTAAAGTGTCAATACCACTCTTGATGCTTTGTTGCCGATCACTGAGGCTCAGATAAGTTCAATAAAAATGGGGTGACAATGAGTTTCTAACGACGTCAGATTCGAGAGAGTGAAATCGGAGTTGAAACTCCACATGATATATTTTATTGGCAACAATAAAGTAGAGTAATTTTTCGTGCATTTGTAAAAATTATAAAAACAATGAAAGAGGCAATCAATTTTTCTCATGAGCTTTCAAAGAATTAATTCCGACCATTTCGTGCTTGTGAAAATGAATACACTAATTGGCAACACTTCCACTAATATGTTCGACATAAAAATTAGTTATCATTAATTAGGCTGGCATGAAATATTTTATTATACACGCTATAGCAAAAAAGAAACTTGTTTCTTGAAGAGCTTTTGTTATTATGAGAGAATCTAAACAAAAATTAATTATAAGAGCTTATATTTCAGTTTGGTCACCTTGGACTAATGAGACTCGATACTAATTTTATCTGATCTGTTTCAATATAATTTTACTATATTTTTGTCCTGTCTGTTATCCAAGGGTACTTTTTGTAGTATTTTGAACCGTCTCTTAATGCAGCTCCTAAATGTGTTTTTAGGCACACCAATTATACAGGGTGTTTCAGAATTGCATAGCAATATTTCAGTTACGTATTCTGTGGTACAAAATAAGGAGAAAAGTTCCGATGAACGTGTGTCCGATCTCGATTATTAGCGGAGTTACAGGGTGTTGAAACTTTTGAAAAAATTTGTTATTTTATTGTGCTTGATCTAGTACAGATAGAGCTTTCAAATTTTGTATGAGTATCAAGTAATGGGTGCTGCTTAATATGGAAGTGAATGTTTTCCAAATACCATACAGGGTGTTGTATTTTCCGAGGTCTCAATCCATAAAAGCATTAAGAAAAACTTGTTCGTACGTCACTGGTGAATTTGAATATTTATTTCCAAGTTCTTCAACCTTTTACCTTTATTTTGTTCCTCCTGACTTTTGGTTGAGTTCCGTTCAGTTCCCTCAGAAATTAATTGATTTGTGAATTGGCTCAAAGTTACAAACTCTGAAATGTTTATACTATTTTGAAGCATCAAAATTGAATAAAAAAGAAATTTATTAACGAATGTTCAGAAGAATTTTTCAAAGTGGATCAAGCACAATAAAATGAATACCTAATTATTTTTCAACTCTCAACACCCTGCCCTTTTGTCTCCTGTATATTCCACCTCAACCATGATTTTATTCTAGAATTCCCCTTCTTCTGAATTCCCCTACGCCTCCCAAAATTCCCCTCACGAAAATCCCTGCTACCACATCAAAAAATCCCCGAAAAACTCACCTGGAACGCATCGTCATAGTCCTGCCTATCCAGCTTGTGCTGGTAAGCGAGAGAGCCGTGTCGCACCACGACCCCGCCGGCTTGTCCCCTTTCGTCGATGAAGAAGATCTCGGTGAAGACGATGATGCCGAACACCACGAAGAACATGACGACTATGAAGAAGCTGAGGTTGGCACGTTGCCGGCTCCGAAACGTCGTGTATTTCTTCTTACCTCCGCTGGACGAGCCCATCCTAGAGTAACTGGAAAATCGAGTTTCGGTCACGTGATGATTGAAACGGTGACAGGTGACAAGTGACAGGAGAGAATGGAAATTAAAGGGGACCAATCAAAATGTCTCACGGGTTGGATGATTTTGTACACCTTGAGAGCATTCCTTTGGGAAAGAAGGTTGTGACAGTTTGTCAGAAAATGCACAGTTGCCATTCATCGATTTTCCAGCGATTCTTTGAGGAAAAAACTAAACTAGAGTTATGTTCTCAAATACTATTCACAATTATGCTAGTTCAATAGTCAAAGCTTCCATTTCAGCTTAATCAGTGATCAAATACAGGGTGATTCTTCCAACTGGTTCATCAGAGGTTTATGCAAAGCACACTTGTGAGAATACACATGAGACGAATGAGCGTATTTTCACATTTTTGTTGATATCTCTGTAAATATCTAGTTAGGCAATATGGTATACTCATACAAATCGATAGGAAATTGAATTTTGCGTCGGATAGAGTGAAAATTTCATAGTCATTCTATTTGAAATAAGGAAGTTATTGGGATTTGAAATTTCCGAAAAGTAAACTGAAATATCAAACACCCTGTTGATTAATTTGAAACACTTTAAAGGATGCCTGATAGATCACTCTTTCATTGATGTGTATACGGAGATTGAACCTTAAATCTTGGAAATTGAAGATAATATTGACATTTTAGTTGGTCAGTCCATCTGTCAAAATTTTTCGTAAAAATGGAATATCTTGAAAACAAATAACGATAGGAAGAAAATTCAAAATGCAACAGGTACAAAATTCTTCGTAGAATTCGAAATAGAATTCGAGAATGCAAAAATAAACAGGGTGTTCCTTTTGCAAAAACAAAGTCGATATCACTTCCGGTTTAACCGTATAGAAAATATTTTAGTAAAATAGAACACATTGAGTAGTAGCATCAACTGAAATTTCAAGTTGATATTTCTTTCAGTTCTCCATAAACCTCTAATGAACCAGTTAGGTGAATCACCCTGTATATTGAACATGTCTCAATCTTTCTGCATCACCAACTTTTAAATTAACTGTCAAAATGGGCAAACTGATACAGAGATCTCATAATCATAGGGAATTCCATCTTTTCCATAATAATGAAATACTATGTATAATCATAATCCATTGAATTTCATCTTTTTTCTTCTAGATACACTGGTAAAAAACTCTACACTTCCCTATAAGATATGTGAATGTGCTTATGATTATAGTATATTTATTCAGATTATTACTTAAGTAAAAGAATCAATAGTAAAATAACATAACAGTACAAGAGACTTCTACAATAGATTGAACAGTTTGCTGTTTAGTGGGTTTATCATCGTATCTATTTTGGTTTCATCGTGAAATAATGTTACCATGTATAAGTTTTGCATGTTATACATGGTGTACCTAAATTCATGGGTGAATTGAATTGTAAATGATTTGCAACAAAAAATTTCATGAATACCCGTCGAATCCTTACTGTTTTCGAGTTATCGTTAATTTTGTGGTTTTTTAGAGATCAATATTCGTATGAAAATAGGCTTATAGAGACCAAAGGAAACGTTTCCAGGGGAAAAAAATGTAAAATGGACTATTTGGACATGTGTCATGTCGTTTATCATTGAAGATGAAGTTGAAAAAGTATTCACGATATCGAATTCATGTTTTTTAGTCAAAATATGTTGATACAAAAAAACTTCGAGTCCACGCATAAATGTCATAACGTATGAGAACATAACCAAATTTTTCGAAAAGAAATTGTGTGAAATGCAGCTTCTGAAATTTTTTATACCAACCCAGGTCTCACTCCTCTCCAAATATTGACAGCTGTGGTTTTTCGTGTTAAATTTTGACACTTTTCGTTACGTGAGTTACTTTCAAAATATTTTTGTGTTTCACTGTGTTTCACAATTTTTATAAACGCCACACATATCAATTCTTCAGTCCACTCAGCACCAAAGAGCTTTTATCGTAAGCTTCAAAAAATCGAAATTAAGGAAACTACACAATTCATAGGAATAAATATTTCATTTTCTGACACCATATCTATGTCAACAATCGAAACCGCAATATGCACGTTGATTAAATGGGTTCGTTTAGCTTGGAAACAATTCGATTCTACTCAACAATACAACTGGAATTAAACTATTTCGCTGGTAGAAGATATTTATATAGACTAGATGTCATGCAAACACCGTGCATTAGCGTCCTTCAAATTATTTCACTAGGTGTAAGCAAGTTGAATTTCACACATGAAACAGATAGATTTCTATTAGGAGTCGAATCGGGGAGTTTAGGTGGCCATTCAATCCACATTCTGGGGTAAATTTCATATCGAAAATCTTGAACAACGCATGTGTAATGTCTTGTGTCTTGAATTTGGACCTTACATATAAAAAAACGTGTTTTTCATGTGGACTATAAATAATATAAATAATCCTCAATGTTCCTCTTTTTCTTCAGATGTATATGTGAATACTTTGGATTTGCCCCATGTACTGTATGAATCTATATTCCATTACCACTGAACAGAACGAGACATGTAATGATTATCATTGTTTACAATCGAATGATTGATGTAATCTTAATTTGGTGAAATTGGTGCTATCAAATTACCAAAAATATGATTATATTTCAAACGTGAACCATATGGAACATTTCGATACTGAAAAAAAGTATCTGCGTCAGTTGAACATGAGCGTCCATGCTTATTTGTTACTAAGGTCTATTTATTTTTTGGATGATTTTGATTTTTTTTAAAAACATCGTCAATATTCAATATTGAAAAAAATGTTTCGAAAAAAAGTTGAAATTATTTAAGAACGTTTTCGTTGAAGCTCATTGAACAATATTGAGATAGGAAATATTATTTTTTTTATGAAATTTCAACATAACCAATGTTTTGAATTTTTCAACTAATTACAATTCATATCAAAGATCAGAAAATGTTTCACAATTGATTACGAGATATAAGGGATATATGAGGGTGCATTGAAAGAAACGGAGAACACGTTGATATAAAATCATTTCAATTCCATCCAAAACGTTACCAATTTTTAGAAATATGTAACTTCAAAAAATTTTCATAATTTTGAAAAAGGCGATTTTTTAAAACGAGCCTAAGTAGATGACAATTTGAATTTTTACGAAAAAATACAAAAAAAAGGTTTTCCATTTGTTGCGTACTTTATGAATGTCACTGTATATAATTCATTCATATTGTCGTGACCATCAATAATGCAGTGCGACGCTATTATAATACTCAAGGTTTCAATTTCATTACTAGATGGCGTTGAGGTAGCTGGATTTTCAGATATTTTTCCAAACAATTTTTTCAGTTGAGATTCAATCAGTGTTTTGAGCTTATTCCCAGAATAATTGATCATTCACCTTCAATAAATGATTACAAACCATTGAAACGTCTACTTGTAATCTAGTAGTAAATCTCCTATGACAAATATGTTTTTCCTGGGAATAACTGATATGCTAACCACAAAGCCCAGAACCACAAGCTCCATTCCTCCATTTGACAGTGACATATGCGGGTATCAGGTCCGACCGTATGACTCAGCAAATCCCTCAACATGCCAGAAATACACTTCAATCACGAGGGATAAACTCTAGCCGGATCAAATCATGTCGAGATCTTCCCGGAAACATATTTACACAGACTCGTGTCGAGAGGAAACCCTTGGGGATATGAGAGCCTACCAGTCGAGAAGATTAGATCGAATTGCTCTTCTACCTCTCGCAAGTTCACTTCTAATGACTGCATCACTCAAGAGTCATGAAATAATCATTTAGGATTGGGTGTAATTTGTCTAGTGAATAATCAAGCATCTTTATTTTAGAAGCTTTGGTTTCTGTTTACATCTACTCAAGTTAGACGAAGTGATGTTTCCAAAACACAATCATGGATTCGTTAGTAATTGTTTTTGATTGTCCGACGTAGATACAGATTTCTACTTATTCTCTACTACTAAACGAAAACAGCAAGAAACAACACCAACAAAATTCTGTTTTTAAATGAATTGAAAACATTCATACTCACGAAGAAAACTTCAAGATCTGCAACTACTTCAAATATTCCTTTCCACGATATTCAACGAACATAACAAACATTATAGAATGAACATGATCTCACCTTACAAATTATCATCTGTCAAGAATTCAAAATAAACTTCCAGATGAACTACTACGCTAAAACCTGACATTTTGAATTGAACTAATCGGTTGCAAGTCAGGTAAGGTATTATTACTGTTGACATGTGTCTATTATCAACTGTCAAAACATATTCGCTCTCTCTCTAAAACATCTGGAAATGTTTCTGGTTGCTATGGTAACGAAACATACCAAAGGCGTCTCATTGATTTCGAAGTTAAAGTGTTGAATAAAAAAGCAACGTCAGAGCACTAAGAAACGAATTTCGAATCGTATTTACATCCCTCTAGAGAGTCACCTAATACAGTTTTATTTCGCGAACTTCGAAATACTCGGAAACTCTTGAACTCACGAACTTGTTTTATTTATTCTTCTCGGACTTATATCAGCTAATCTGCCTTACGAGTCTTTTCGAAGAAAAAGATCATATATTCTGCTTGAAGTAGCAGTCCTTGTGGGTAATATTCTGGAGTTTTAACTACCAACTGGGAAGAATTGAAATAAATGACTCCCGGCGTTTTGGAAATTTACTTTCATGTAGCCATTCGGTGCGCTGGATTAATGGATATCATTTTAATTAGTTTCAATAATTTCTAATATGCATTCATCTTCCCAACTGAATTTACTTTCAGCGTTCACTTTGCCAATCTTTACTATTACTATTATCTGATGTTTCATTATGACAATGTTGGCATTTTGTGACATTCAAAATCTGACAGTTGCTATGGCAACGCTGTTTCCTGGTGGCCATTTTGTAACAGATAATTCGTGTGTGACCTGATTCTGTTTTACTTCCTGTCTGTTAGTTTCAATACTCTTTCTCCAATTCAATTCGAAAAAGCTCGTGAAATCTGAACGAGTGGATGTTTACAGGAAATGCTGAACAAGCTTTTATTCCAGGGATTCTGGAAATCGTCTAGCTTTTCGTTTGAAGTGCTGAATGTTCGGCACAGCTTTCGTCGAATATGTCCAGTCCAATAAATATCCTTGGGTGCAGGATTACCATTCGAAATACGGTACACAGTCGTTGCATGTAATTTTTTTGTTTTGTACGTATTTTAGTCCAATAAACACGAATTTTATATCATCGTGGGGAAATAAATACTTTTCTTCGAGTTATCAAATAAATTGAACTCACCAATTCAATCTCTCAATTAAGCCATTAATAATAAAACAAAACCATTCAAAGCCTTCTTGTTTTTTTCTCTCTCATTATCTCCATCTGTTGCTGAGTATCTGACAAATGAGACCGATTTCATCAAGGAGCTCCGATTCTTTCATTCCTATTTCTGAATGAATCTGCTCGAATCCCAGTGGATAAGCCGCGCACTAACTTCTCGGATTCATCATTCTCCAGACGGAAAATAAAGGATACAGAGAGGTTTTGAGTTTAATCATTGCCAAGTGCATCTGGGACGTGAAATGTAGGCAAAACGATGATGAGAAAGAGTCTGGGAAATTAGGATCACGTCACGAGTGTCAATTATGTAGTATTTTTTTTCAATAGCAGCTGTCATATTTGACAGTCTTGTCAACAAGGTTTCCAAATCTATTCAGAAGTGATAACAATTGGTGGTTTTTCTGAATAGACCTAACCTAGAAACTATTTTGTGTATGTTCGAGGTCTTTCCAAAAAATCAAATTATCAATTCATTGGTACTGAGTCATTTGTTTTGCTTATTAAACGTCCAATGAAAAGGTTCAGTGATAAACTTCAAAAAGACGGAAGTATTGATAATTGAGGTCCATAGAAACATGGCGTGCATAAAATGATGGTCAAATTTAAATTTTTTGTCGTTATTTTTTCAGCAGTACATCCTTTGATATGAACGAAAAAGTATCGTTTTTACACTACCGGCCATTGGCGTAACTGGAGTTGACTAATAGGGGGGGGGTCGACCCCCACCAGTCAACCGCACTTAAATTTTATTTATTTCAAAATGTTGCAATTTTTTTATTTTTTCTGAGCAATGGGAAAGGGGGGGTTACGACCCCAATAACCCCCTCGTTACGCCTATGCTACGGACTGAACAATATGGCGATTGTCAGTGATTTGTATGCTAGAAAAATTACTAACAAAACTGGTGGAACAAAAAAGTGAGTAGTTTGGTTATCAGAAAGATAAAAAATCGTTGATCCATGCGTGTGTTTGATGCAAAGATTTTTTTTCAAATTCATCTTCATTCTTGAGCATCTCCATAAATATTTTGTGAAAATATATTGAGAAAAGTGTCATGACCTTCAATAATGAGATTTCTATTGTCATCAATACTTCCTTCTGAAGAAATAAAATCATCTGCCTGAGAACTACTTCATGAGCTAGATGAGAATTATCGTTTCTTTCGCAATAGGAACGAAAAATTTACTTTTGTACTTTACCAATTCAATAATGCATAGCATACATTCAGTGATTATAAACGCAGATCAACGTGCTGAAGATCAATTGATGTAATATATGGTGATGCAAAATAGCCTTGACTTTATTATAAAAACTGCAAACTCACCTTAAACCACTGTTGTCACCAAAAAAACCACCAACTTGCCCCTCATCCGCACTGAAAGCCCAAAAGAATCCAATCAACAAAGCACAAAGCACTGATCGAACAGCTGATCAGCTGAAACAACCTAACTCTCATCTTTTGTTCTCTTCGCCCATATCACGCGTAAATCAAAACAACTGGATGTGCCAATTTTCCGATAATTTTTCCACGACTGTCCAGCTCAACGTCAACGTGGACTCGCCGCCTTCATTTTCGGTGGCATTCTGAGGGTGAAACGTCATTCTGGACGACTGGAAATCGCATTGAGGTTGTTTCGGCGCATGTGCGGGGATGACATGCGGATACGGCCACCGAAAACAATCGATGGCTTGTTCTGAAGGGTGGAAAGGACGGTTGGGGTATTTTGTCTTTGCTTTTATGTTATCTGTCACTTCGACAAGGTTATTCTATACATTTTATTGATATATTCTGATGAAAACGAACTGACAAAAGTCACAAACTGAATAGTTCACACATAGGATGTTCCCAGTAAATAATTATGGATTCGTCAGTGATTATTTTTTATTGTTATTTATTCTAGATACAGTTGGGTCACTTACGCATGTCCATTCGTGATTATATACGAAGTGGACACGTCTGGAACGTTTTTAATGTTACACAAGACGCTGTAACAACTGTTATAGTGAGGTTATGTGTTCAGTGTGTGCATTTCATACCAAGCACTTTTGAGAAGGGATTATTATTATTTGAAGCCGGACCTGGATACATTTGATTCCGTGCCATTGACATTGGAAGGAGAGCTAAGAAAATAAATAAGTCAAACGACAGTCTAAAATCATAAATGTATTTGCATGAAAATTGTATAAAATTAAAACATCGCACGGAAATATAAATAAAAACAATCTAAAAAATCACAGTTGCTTTGGCTTCACATCATATTGATAAAAAGTTGGTAGCCGAGCATAAGAGGCACCTTCACAATCGAAAGTTATCTTCAGTTCCATCGGCCCGGTCGTTCTGTTTCTGTTTTTCAATTTATCTCTTTGATCCTCACTAAGACTTCTCAAATATTTCAACGGAGCATAGGACAAGGGGCATCTGACGTCCACATTTATTCGTAGTCCAAGATGAGGTAGCCTAAATAATATTGTCGATTAAATCACTGAGGAAATTGAGAAACGATTTGTTATCATCACCTATAGAATATGTTTTCGTCGGAATTTAAAACGGGTATATTCGCTTCCGGTTCGTTGTCAATGTCAATATTTTCTTCGTCGTCTTCTTCTTCGTTATCATCGTCGTTATTGAATTTCTGATTGTAAGCACCTTCAAAAATGTAAGTAATAAAACTGTGAATCGGTGCTCCCTAAATTGACAGTGCAATAAACAAATAAACTCACTGTCATTCATGACTCCGTAATAGAAGAAGACATGTTCGACGTCACCATACCCAGTGTACACATTATTTCCGGGTTTCTTGATCCGAACATCTGGATCACGTCGCATGAGAATTTCTCTTTCGTATTGTGACTGCTGCGTGTACATGTCGTTGTGGGCTAGAACAATCCTGCGCAGGCGCATGTGCATCATGCGCTGCTTCTGACTCATTTCCATCTCTCTGGTACCGTGAATTGGCAATGCGACGAACCAGGAGTTGCGGAAATAAAAACTGTACTGGGAACAAAATTCCTGTTTACGAATTATTAATCCAAAATATGTGCTGTATTGTCAATATTCCACTGCTAGATCTTGAAATAATGAAAAAATGAGAAGAAGATTCTCATAACCTGATCTCAATTACTGTATTGAAATAGTCAATTTTGTATGGGGAATAAAAACTTGGTACTAACTTTGGCCCTAAAATAATCCTTCGTTGCATTTTCTGTGGACAAAATATCTTGACTGAATTGAGAACAGTGCAGTAAATCCACTATTTTACAACCACTGACAATCAGACTGTCACTTAACGGTTCTTCATTGATTTTATCAAAATGCACACAGAAACACTTAGTCATTTGTATGATTTTGACAACTTCTTGAGGTAAGGTCTGGGGATACACGAACTGAGTTAGGTTGTTTAGAGTATGAACTGTTTTTTACTCACGTATTCTTTGACTATGGCAGGACCATACAGGGTGTGGGGGTAGTACAGAAATTTGAAGATGAATAAATGATGTGCGTCAATCAGCTGTCCACCATACATACAGGATCTCTTCGATTTGTAATATTCATTGTATACGTACCTCCAAATTGTAGAGAATACTAAATCGTACTGAAAATTAACGCATCACAAGAAATTGTCGTTAGAATTATTTATATCCATGGAGGAAAGTAATGAGGCATAAAACGAAATTATAACATTTAGCACTGATATTATAATGTAGACTCAACAACATTTTTGATGTAATGCTCCTGAAGAGCTACCTGCATTTTCAGAATATCCAGAAAATTCAGCATTTTCAGCAAACATCTAGTTTCCATATCATCCAGATTGCAACTCAAAGACACTTCTGTCATTTTCACAAGTTTATCTAGTTCTTTCTTCAGTTTTTTGTATGCTTTATTCAGCAGATCCTCAACTATCAACTTGAATCGTCTATTAACTAGTCGAACATTCTGACCTATCAATATGAGTATCAAAATTTCATGACCAAATAAACATTTCACTATTGAAGACATTGATTAGCAGTAACGAAGAAAGTATCATACTCAATTCTTCGTAGGAGATATTCTCAAAAATGGCTCTTAGCATCTCAGTGGGTAAAAACATGATAGGATTCTTTCGCTTCTTATCCGTTTGTTCTTTGGAACCAGAAGTGCATTTTTCTGCATCATGGTTGAGTTTCCTTCGTTTCGATCTGGTGTGGTATCCAATACAATCTGATTCTAGATCAGGTTCTTCATTGATTTCTTCCAAGTTATCCTGATTTTCATTCATTCTCGACTACTGAATATAAAAAATTTAAATCAAATACATATTTGAGGATTGTGTTTAAAATTTGACAGCACTTTTTTGGAATGCCAATTCTGTTATCAATTTGGTTCTTGAAAAAAATGAAGATCGGTTTGAAAATACGAATGGGAATTCAACTATACAGGAGGACAAGACTTTTCGTCAATTGATCCATCAATTCCTTTCACAGTGACATATCAAAACTTTTTTTAATGTTAAAAATTGTTTATCAGAATCATGGAATTCGTGGTTTTTTGGAAAAGGAAACTCATATACTTGTATAAACATTTATTAAAATAAATAACATCTCATAATTTTATCAACATACACCCACTTCAATTCTTGCAATCTTCGAATAATGCAGATGTAAAGAAATTGTACAATTGTGTAATTCAAAATTCTTGATCCTCTAAAATTCTGAATTGAAAAATCAACCTCACAAAATGATGACAGATTGACAGATACAATAGGAATACACTTCAGTTTCAGTCACACTGGTATAGCTACTAGAAATCACTCCTTTCCAGAGTTTATATTAAATTGAATTCGGAAATGTATAATTCGTTCATGTATGTAGAAAATTTATTGGACTCAATTGACAGTCAACTTTTTTTTTTCTAATAACTCAGCCACCTCGATCTCAGATATTATAATCAGTGCCACTGGTGAACGTTATCACTGGGGCAGATCGTGGATTTCCATAAGAACAGTTATAATTTGTTCGAGTACAATGATATCTGTTCATTTGTTGACACAACATGTCGTAACTGCCTTCAATTGTTTCCTGAAATAATTTCCTTCTTACACATTCATATTACCTGGCAATGATATTTATTTTTAAGGGTTTATCACAATATTTTATTCATTGTATTGAACAATGAGATTCATGGCTATGAGACAAGGTCAAAAAATGAATTCCATATTGAAAAACAAATTCAAAAAACTGCATGAATTCTTTTTTCTTCAAAGGCTTGAATGAATTCAATAAGTTACCAGAAACTGTGAGGGAATCACACAACTTGAGAAGTTTTAAGTCATTGCTGCTGGACCATATTTTGAATGCTAAGATTCAAATTGTAATTTCATTTTTCAATTTCAATTGTTAATGTTAATATATATAAATATTTTTATTTTAATGAAGTAACTGTACATGTTTCAATTTGTATTATGAAAAATTCACTATTTATTTAATGTTTGTATATCAGGCTTGCCTATTTTAATAAATTACTTACTTACTATACAAGGTGAGTCAAAAATGTGTATGGAACTTTATAAGGGTGAGGAGTACATTGAAAAAAGGATAGTTTGATGCCAAAAATGCATATTGAGCTTGATTGTTTTAATTTAATTACTTTTTGATTGTTTCAACGTACCTTGCTATGCAAGGTGTCGAATGCCATTCTTGCTCTATGGTGTAATTGAAGAACCGGGCAACTACTTTGAGAATAACAAGATTGACAGTGCTCGTAAATTTGAGATTCAAAACTCACACCGGTTCTTTGGAGCAAATCGGGCGTCCTGTCGTTCAATCCTATAAAAAAAACTGTGATTGAGAAACAGTCCAGTGGTTTGCAAAATATTTCTTAACGTCAATGAAAGCTCACTTTCTGAACTGATGCTGTTGAATAGAGTCGATCCAATTATGTCTTCTCTGATTCTGGCCAATCTTTGAGCTGGATCGTCTCCGACTAGCCAGTATGTTCTCATTTCTCCTTTTCCCTAAAACAATCGAATCACTCAGTAAAAAGTCTATCATGTAAGAAACACTGAAATTCATTCAACAAAACTATTTATAGTGTTATGGTAGCAGACCAAATATTTCTCTCTATTGAATTTAAATTCAAGATTGAACATTTTTTTTTGAATGTGAAATGCTTGAGACAATTAATTTTTTTGAAGATCAGCATCTTTTGCCCATCATTGTTTTGAAATTAATTGATTTCACATCCATCTGCACAACGAAAATAACATTGATGATTTATCAAAAAACTTTTTTTCGTCAGTGAAAAAATTGGGAAAAATTATTCTTCCAAATTTCCAGATCGATAAACAGAAAATTGTGTACACAGTCAAAAAATATTGAGATTTCAAAAAGATTACGATAAGTTAAGGAACAAAAACCTCTGAACCAATCGATTCAAAAATTTAGGGAATGCTTAGGGTCCATCAAGCTGTGAAATGTCAGTTCAACCTAAGCCCATATTAGCAAGAGACAGTCAATTAGCCAAAAGTAAATACAAAATCATTCGCTTTCACTTTTTTCAGTTGAATATTTTCTCCACTCACAAATTTTCTAGAGATTATGAATTGAAATGAAAAATACTTCTTTTGCATTAAAAATGCAATCTCTCGAGGAAAAACTATTGTACCAGGGTCCCAAAAAAGACAAATTGAAGCTGAATGAACAGTCTATATGACCTATGTATTGATGTATCGAAAAAAAAATCCTCATATCCGTAGAAAAAAAAATGTAAAAAAAGTCATGAAACATTTTTTCGTTTTTTCTATGGATTGCAAGAGAACCTTAGTTCCTAAAAAGTATCAAATAATTAGAAAACTAGAATGTTCAGACTTCAAGAGTATTTTTTTTTCATTTCCTGAACAACTAATCTTCACACAAAAATTCATTCAAGTCATTAATTTCGTTCTTTCAAGTTTTACAAAAATCTTATTTAATTCTCCTGCCTGTTCATGGTGTATACCAATTCCTCATACCTTGATGGGTATTATTCCTCTCTCTTCACACGTATACCCTCCTAATCTTTGTAGTAGCATGTACGAAGCATGAGATATGTGTATCCGGAAGGCCTCTCCCGAGCTTTCCATCCTCGACGCCGTATTGACGGTATCGCCGAACAGGCAGTACCTCGGCATCTTCAGTCCAACTACCCCAGCCACAACAAGACCTACATAAAATCCGGAATAGTTTGACAGAATCGTCTTGAAGTGAGCTGAAAAGTTCGTAGGTTAGCATAGGAAATTTTTTTTCTATGAAATATGTTGATTTCTTTCAATGATTTTGTAGATTTTTTTATGATTTTGTAGATTTTTTAAACGATTCTGCAGATTTTTTTATGATTTTGTAGATTTTTTAATGATTTCGCAGATTTTTTTATGATTTTGTTGATTTTTTCATGATTTTGTTGATTTCTGTTAATGATTTTGTTGATTTTTTTTATGATTTTGTAGATTTTTTCAAAAGATTTCGTGAATTTCTTTTATATATATAAAAAAAATTATTGTGTAGATTATTTTTATGATATTGTTAATTTTTTTGAAGATTTTGCAGATTTTTCTCGTGATTTTATTGATTTTTTCGAGCCAACAAAAGTTACAGTTACCTCACTCAAAATACTACAACTCACGACCTGATAGCACGACAGCTGTCAAATGTAGACACTTTTCCTTTGAAAGTAAGTGCTAACTAAAAACCATATGGATTCGATACTAGTGGCGCCATCTATGTGTCAACCTACGAACTTTTCGGCCCACCTAACATGCTCTGGGATGCTCGTATTTTAATATTTCAATATACCCGAATGTATGCCTATCCTCAATTGAAGCACTTCACCTTGCCTGTGTTTAATTTCGAATTTTTTGATTTTACTGAGCAAATGTAACGCCATGGAGGCTATTTCTCCGGCGTGTCGGTCACCGTTTCTGATTGGCAGGCCACTCACGACCATGTAGGCGTCACCGATGGTTTCGACCTGAAGATGAATTTTGAACCATAGAAAAAAAAGAAGAGAAAATATTCGAACTAAAGTAGAAAATCTGCCCGAAACGAAGTTTTACCTTGTAAACGTCATAATGTGATATAATGGAGTCGAAACAGGTGTAAAGATCATTGAGCAAATCAATCACTTGTAGAGGCGTACTGACAGCTGACAGTTCAGTGAATCCCACTATATCACTGAAATAAATCGTCACGCATTCGAACGACTCTGCTTCGACTCTGTCTCCTTTTTTGAGCGAATCAGCAACAGATCTAGAACCAAAAAACTCTTTTCTATACAGTGACGTTCATAAGGTAAGCAAAAAATGAAAAATAATGTTTAATTGTATTTTTTCGAGGAAATGAGAATTGTCATCAAGTTAGATTTGTTTTGGAACCAACTTGGTCACTATCAGATGTACTGAGTGATTTTTAGTTTCTTCAAAAATCGCTTTTTTCAAAATTTAAAAAAAATTCAAAGTTGCATATTTACAAAAGTTGTAACATTTTGGATGAAACTATTCAAGAACATTTTCGTTGATGCTCATTGAATAATGTGAAGGTGAGACAAATTTTTAATTTCTCGAAAAATTTTACCATAACCGATGTTTCAAATTTTTTAAATTAATTACAAATAGAGGATCAGAAATTGGTAGAAAAATTTTGTCTATTTTCTTGGGATGACCTCAGTGATGTAATAATTGGTAAAACCATTAAAAACTGTCAATTGAGGAGTGGAAATGGCAAAGGTGCTAAGTACCAAAAATAAAGTATCGAGATATTCAAGAAAAAAGTAATAAAAAGGACAATATTTGTTTTTTTTCTTCGGTTCATTGGCATTAAGAATCGTGTTAGAGGTTAATGGAAAACCATTTCAAACATACACCATTATAAATCATGAAACACAACTGGAAATGAAAATAATTTCTTAAAAAAAAATTATGAATTATGGCACTTAGCACCTTTGTTATTTCCGCTCTTCAATTAATCTTCACATTTCATTTCATGTAAAAACCTAAGGTTTTTGTAGCATGGCACTTTTTTGGCAAAATATCTCTTATAACTGACTAATTTTCATTCAAATGACTTTTGAAAACTCCTGATCGATTTCTGCATTGATTCTTCTGATTTAAAAAGGGCGATTTTTGAAGAAAATCTAGTAGTAGTAATTTTAAGACGATAATAATAATAATATTCATTTATTTAGCATCAATGGCTATACACAAAAACACATGCTTGAATATAATAATATATAAATAATGTTTGGCACAAAACTACATGTAGAAACTTGATATAAAAAACATGCAATGTAAATATAAAACTAGTAACAAAACTAAAACAAACTAGGAGAGCAGGATGTGCTCTCTCATTAGCTCTTTAAAAACTTTCAGGTTATCACAGAATTTTATACAATTTGGCAATGTATTGAAATGGAGTAGACCTTTATACAAAACAGAGTTTCGCATTTGACCAGAATTACACCTATCCATCAATACAAAATCATCACAATCCCTAAACAATTTTTGCTTATCAGATCCTTAATGAATTTTTAGTTTTTCCAACAAATACAACTGAATTTTTTTCCTTAATTGATCGTGATACTAACTTTGGCAACATTCGATGTAAAAGAGCATCAGTCTTTTTCTTTTCCTCAGTAAGCTGATTCGTTCTCTCTTGAACCAAGCCTTCCAAATTATAAGCGTACTTCTCCATTATAGCTAACATATTATCAAAAATATTAGGTTTCAACCCAGCCTGAAATTCAAGACAAAGCATAGGAGAAACATTCAAAGCTATGCAGTAAATCAATCCATCTCACTTGCATTTCTTTGAGCCTGACTCTAACGTATCGAATGTCAGGCCTCAGTTCAGCTTCCTCGTGCCAACAAGCCTTGATGCACTTCACAATATAATCGGCTGCACCGAAATCTTCCAGAGGTGGTCGTAGAGGACATTCCTGGTTCTCCTTTTTGACACCATTGATTATTTCTGGAAATCCTCCTAGTGAATATCTTGATTTTTGGAATTATGATGTGTTGTGAGATAGCAAATTATGTATTAAACGGGGTGATTCACCTAACTGGTTCACTAGTGGTTTATGGAGAACTGGTAGAGATGTCAACTTGAAATTTTGGTGGATGCTACTACTCAATGTGTTCTATTTTCCCAAAAAAATATCTTCAATACGCTGTCACTTCCGGTTGAACAGGAAATATGAAATTTAGAACCATCTAAAGCACACTTGTGAAAATACACATGAGACGAATGGGCGTATTTTCACATTTTTGTTGATATCTCTGTAAATATCCATTTTAGCAATATAGTATGTTTATGCAAATCGATCGGAAATGAAATTTTGCGTCGGAAAGTGTGAAAATTTCATGGTCATTCTATTTGAAATTAGGCAGTTATTGCGATTTGAAATTTACAAAAAGTAAACTGAAATATCAAACACCCTGTTGAATATTTTGGAACACTTTGAAGGATACCTGATAGAACACTCTTTCATTGATGTGTATGCGGAGATTGAACCTCAAATCTTGAAAATTGAAGATAATATATAGACATTTTAGTACGTCAGTCCATCTGTCAAAATTTTTCGAAAAATGGAATATCTCAAAAACAAATCACGATAGGAGGAAAATTCAAAATGCAATAGGTCCAGAATTTTTCGTAGAATTCGAAAATGTGAAAATGAACAGGGTGTTCCATTTGAAAAAACAAAGTTCATATCACTTCCGGTTTAACCGGAAGTAACAGCGTATTGAAAATATTTTAGGAAAATAGAACACATTGAGTAGTAGCATCCACCAAAATTCCAACTTGACATCTCTATCAGTTCTTCATAAACCTCTAATGAACCAGTTACGTGAATCACCCTGTATACCCTTTTAACAGTACTCCTTTACTTTATTCAATTTCAAATGTGAGTTTTAAATATGATATATGTAATTTTAGTTTTGAACAATAATTTTTTGACTAGTCCAATAATCATTGTATTTTTTATATTCTATAAATTGTATGATTGATTCAAGTGATGAATAAAGTATTGTATTGTATTATTAGGTATGAAAAAACCCAAGCGAATGGTGATTTTTGAAGCAAGTACCTGAAGGTTCCATGTTGATATCCCCCCATGGTCCTTTCCTTCCAATAATTTCATACAGAACGATAGAAAAAGAATAAACATCCCCTTTTTGAGTTCCTCTAGGAGGTGGGGAGCTGTCTCTCAATAATTCTGGGGCTCTGTACACCAGCCTCTTTATCTCTTTCGTCTTCCACTCTGGATCATCTTGATTAACTACAGGAAAAAAGTAGGGGTAGCTCCTGGATGACTCTAAAGTGTTGCACGTTTACCCACTTTTGAACTCGTGCAGTCCAAAATCAGAAATTTGCAGTACCCATCTACTGTCTATCAAACAATTACTGCTTCGCAAATTCCCGTGTGAGATTATTTCACTGTCGTGAAGGTAAATCATTCCCTTGAAGAACACATTCTGGTCTGAGTTTTGGATTTACAGGGTGTTTCAGAATTGCACGGCAATATTTTAGGTATTCGTATTTTCTGATGCATAATAAGGGAAAAAGTTCCTATGAACGTGTATTCGATCTCGATTGTTAGCGGAGTTACAGGGTGTTGAAAGTTTCGAAAACATTTTGTTTTTATTTTATTGTGCTTGATCTACTGCAGATAGAGCTTTCAAATTCAGTATGAGCTTCAAGCAATAGGTGCTGCTTAATATGAAAGTGAATGTTTTCCAGATACTATACAGGGTGTTGCATTTTCCGAGGTCTCAATCCATAAAAGCCTCGAGAAAAACTTGCTCGTACGCCACTGGTGAATTTTAATATTTTTTTCAAGTTATTCAAACTATTACCTAAATTTTGTCACTCGTGACTTTTGGTCGAATTCCGTTTAGTTTCCTCAGAAATTAATTAATTTGTGAATTGGCTCAAAGTTACATACTCTGAAATGTTTATACTATTTTGATATTTCATATTAATTTAAGCATCAAAATTAAATAAAAAAGAGAAATTTATCAACAAATGTTTGAAGGAATTGTTGAAAGTGGCCTCCATTTTGTTAAATGCAATATGGAGCACGACGAATCCTTGATTCCTTGGCACTTCGTATCAACACCCTGTAACTCCGCTAATAACCGAGATCGGATAAATGTTTATATGAATTTTTTCCTTATTTTGTGCCTGAAATATTGACGTGCAATTCCGAAACACCCTGTATATTTGATTCTCTTTTTATAGCGATATGTTGTCCCTCAATCATGCTAACAAGGTAAACCATTTCTAATGATTAGGTTTTTTTTGACAGCTGTTGAGCTTGGTTGTGTTTAGACTCGTCTGCGATTTTTCCTATTCCAAAAACGTACGTCGTAGCCAAAAACCCGTGATTCGTCACCAGTTGTAACCCTCTGGAGCACATTTCAACATTTCCAGAGCAGCATGTTACCGCGATGCTGTTTCAGGTCGCATTTGGCGACGCTTCGGCTAATGCCCGAATCATTGGTTGAAATGGAATAGCACGTCGTCGATTGGCCAATACTATTTTCTCCACTTTATCAATGTCGTTGACGTGCTCGGACCTCTGAGAATATTTTGTACCACCGATAAACGTTGTTTTGGTCCAAGAAAGCTTCACCGAATTCGACACAAATGCTTTGATCTATTTTTTAGAAGACGAGTCAAAACACAGCTGTCAAAAAGTAAACAAAACATTCACAATGGCCACAAGTGCCAACATAACGCTACACAAAAATAAAAAAATCACCTTCAGGATGTCAGTAACGAGTGATGAAACGAACATATTGTCTAGATTTAAATCTTTATTTTTGAGCACATCCTCGAGACTTCCTCTCGCAGAGTATGCAGTCAAAATGGCAACGTTTCCATGATCAACACTGGCTCCAATGAAAGGGATGAGGTTTTCATGTCTCACCTCTCGTATCTATGTGAGGAATTTTGAGATAATTAATGAAAATAGACCACATTAGTGTGACGTCAAAATGTATGCAACCAACAGTGCATTGAGTCACAACGAAATATTTCTGAACGAAGATGCGCTAATATGAACCTTAAGTAACCCTTATCTAAGGTTCAGAATCTGTGGTTAGAATTATGATGTTATTTATCGAATTATTTCGCTGTTATAAGCAATATTTAAGAATTGTATCTGTTTGAATTCGATAGAAAAAGAATGAACACGTCGCATGGAATGGGTAACGTAAAGAAAGTTTTCTCAAACACTTCTGAATAAATTCCAGAAAATCGTTTTACGAAAATATCGTCACTTCCATCCTTCATATCCAAGGTCCCTTAAATGCAATTCCTTAAATATCAACTTATTTCATGTGAGAGCATAAAACAAAAGGGCCTGTTACGATAGTTCTATTATCGTTCTTATGTCATCCCTACTTAAGGTCGAGTATAAAACATATAATTTCGCGGCAAACGATTCAGGACTCAGTGTAATGTTGGTTGCATATTTGTGATGTCATCACTAATGCGGTCTATTGTGCACAAAATTGTACACTCGCCTGTTTGAGTTCTTTTCTGATCGATCTCGTCAAATCTACCGATCGCTTGTACAAATATTTGATAGCAACTATGTTTCCTTTGTATAATCCTATGGTGGTGTACGCTCGTTTTGGGGACTGTTCTGAAGCATCTACTATGCTGCTGGTGGGTGCATGAAACACACTGTGTCTGCACACACGAATCTACAAATATAATCACCAATGTGATAGTGGTGTGCCACAAGGTTCAGTTCTGCGCCCTTTCGTTTTAATTGTCATCGAAAATAGGGGTTGAACGATTGCTTCAGGCATCAATTTCAATTTCTGTGAGCAAATCAAATGAATGTCGTTTCACAGCTCTCTCGATTCAAAGAATGCATTGAAATGATAACTACTATTTTTAAATGCCAATATCTTGAAAACCACTTGAGCTAGGTATAGGGAACCCTGATATTAAATGAAAGATAATTGAATTTTCTATCGTTCAGACGAAAAAAATACAGGGTGTTCCATTTGAAATAACAAAGTTATCTCCGTTCGAAATTATAAAAATGTGACACTGATTTTTGAACGTTCTGTATAATATTGGGGAACGGGTTCTATCAGAATCAAAAGCCCGAAACCTCGTTTATGCTTGATCAGAATTGGAAGGGATGGGTTCTACACATTTCGATGTTATTCAGTTTCCAATTGTACCCAGCATTTTCAAAAACAAAACAATGACTCGAAAACTGTTATAGTTTTTTCCTGACCAATTCAAATTAATAGCAGAATACTGGGTTTTTGTCTTAAAAAACACAACTTTGATATATCACACTTTTTCGAGCCACCCTGTAGATTCCAAAATAATTCCCTTTTGCAGCGTCAATGAATATATTATCATCCGTATTTTCGAAAACGAAACAGTAACTCGAAAACGGTTATTGTTTTTTCCTGACACATTCAAAATGATAGCATAATACAGGGTGTTTGTTTTAAAAAACACAACTCTGATATGTCACACTTTTTCGAGCCACCCTGTAGATTCCAAAATAATTTCCTTTTGCAGCCTCAATGAAGATATCATCATCAGTATTTTCAAAAACAAATAACTTAGAAACGGTAATAGTGTTTTCCTGCCCAATTCAAAATGTTAGCAGAATACATTTTTTCGAGACACCCTGTAGACTCCAAAATAATTTCCTCCTCCAGCCTCAATGAATATACGAAAGATGAAAAGAAGAAATTTTTGAAATAATCAATGGTTTGCTTACAGAGACCGTGTTGTATGGGGTGTTTAGCTTTTTCCAAAAGTTTCAAGATTGTTAATTTTTCAAATAATGAATTGTACTCACCATATTTTCATTCTGGTTGGATAACCTTGTTGTTTCTGTGGGAATTATAATCACGTCTTTCATGTCGATTTTCCATAGAAGACATGCCAATTTTTGTTCGTAACGATAATGCCTGGAAATTAAAAAAAAAACGATTCACAATCTTTTCAAACATTGGATTGGTGTATTCATTTCGATTTACTTGACAGCAAAAAGTATTCCTACGACGACGATCGCTGATACCAAAACCATGCTCGCAACAATTTTCCAATCAATTTTGTAAATGCATTTTTCTCCGTAGAAACCACATTTTGGTTCTGCTCTAGGTTGTTTCGAGCCTACCCACTGAATTGGTCTGTCTAGATTGAAATATTTGAATTCCTGCAACATATCCAAGTAAAAAGAACAAGGAATAGGCCACTGTGATCGAAAAGTAAAGTGAAATTGTCATTTGTGAATCCTGGGCATTAGGAAGGCTGGTATTTCTTTCTTCTTAGGTTAGTAGGACTGTCATTTGTCAAGCGTCAATTTGTCAAATGGTTTATTCATCTCTGAGTTGGTAAACCACCTAAAGTGAATATTTTGATTGTAACAATTGGTGAGTTTGTTGAGCAAATTTTATTTAAAGAGCGAATATTTTTGGGTAGACAAGTTGAAAATGTTGTAAAAGACCTGTGGTTATCAAATTATGGCACAAGAGAACGTTTACAATTGGATAACGAGTTCAAAGAAAGGCGAGAACGCGTTGAAGACGAGCTGCGCTTGGGACTGCCATTGACGTCTATCGATTACGTCCAAAAAATCAGAGATTTGGTGCTTGAAAATCATCGATTGACAATGAAAGATATTGTTGAAGCTTTGAAAAATCATAAGGCTGAGCCCAAAGCAATTTGAGGAATGTTTTGTGTCTTACTGTAATGGTTCTTCGCGACTATTTTGCTTAAAACTCGACTCGTATACAGCGTGTTTCAGAATTGCAAGTTTTTTTCCTCATTTTGTACCAGAGAATACGTACCTGAAATATTGCCGTGCAATTCTGAAACACCCTGTATAGTTTGTTCATGAATTCTCGGCAAAAACACGAGAGGTCGCTTACAGACCATCATTTTCGAGAATGGTGACTTTTACGTTGGCTTGAAAATTGACTACTTTTGTTACTCAAAAAAAATGTCAACCCTTGTAACAACTTAGTAAAACGTATTCTCTAACGAATTTATGAAGATTTGAACGAGAAAAAAATGTGTTTATTGAACTTTTATATCAATTTAGACGAATTCAAAAAACAAAACAATCTGAATAATTGATCTTTCCATTCGAGAAACAAAAACTCACCGGCAAAGTTGAGGTATTGGTGCTTCCATTAGAATTATACTGAAAGTACCCCACAGGTTGCATGCTCATCTTAAAAGTCCCGTTCATCTCTTCGTCGTCTAGGAGCGCTATCACAGTGAAATTGCCTTCAGCGTCTCCATTGCCATCTATGAACACCTTGAAAATGTATGACATCGTTACGTTTCGGATTGCACTCGAGTTTACGTTTGGTTCACGTCTTACGTCGTATCCTTGTATGGAATGGTAAGACCTGTTGATTATTCTGTCCAATATGGCGGTACCATTTCGAGGATCCTCGTTGTTTTCGAATACTTCAGTCAAAGCTCTGGCGTAAATCATGACTGCGTCGTAAAGATAAGCGGCTTGGATAGCCACCTTTCATAAAAAATGGTTTATTTGTGTATTGAGAACGGAAAGTATTCTTGATTTTTCGCCATAAAATAAGTCAGCAATACATTCTCTGAATATTTTTTTACTTTCTTTGAGCGGCACCAACCCATGAAAATTTTGTTTTGTTTTTCGAATTTACGTCTGGATTTAGTTGCCACAACATCAAGAGTAATATTTTAAACGAAATCTGCTTTATCTGGAGGCGTACTTGAAAATTCACTGTCACTATCCATTTTTCAAATAACTATCTATAAACAAACAACTTCTTCATTTATATCATTGCCTTCTATGTATTTACACAAAATATAGGTACTTAGATATGCAATCACTATTACATCTAATTGTATAATGTGTTGCCTACCTTCTCACTGTTATATTTCACAAGGTAAATTTTGTTAAATAAGATTTAAATTCGTCCGATATATCCTCAAATATTAATATTTCAACTAAAATATCCAAACTACTTTAAAGTTTGTTTCCATATACCCATTATTTACAAACTTTTTTTAGTTTATTTTAAATGAAAACAGGTGAGTGTAAAAGTACGCTCCACAGCTGAAATAACGTCAAGTTATGACAGATCCCGGAAAACAAAAATCAACTTTGCGGTTAGATTTGAGTGTGCGAAAACCTGCTTTGGGTAGTGATCGTGGAAAAAGAATTATGGTTTACTCTCCATCAAAAACTTCAGAAAAGTAAGTATGCATTCTCGTGGATTTATCAGTGATACAAATAGGAAGTTAAAGAATTTTGTTAAGCAATTATGCAATGGCTTCAAGGTCAAGCAATGTCAAAGACAATCTGTGAATATACTCACAGATATACTGTCGAATATTTTATGGTGATAAGGAACACAAAATGGTGGTTTAGCTGATGTTGCCTTTATCTTCTCGCAAATGTACCTTGAACAAATCAAACAAAACAATGAATTATTCATTCCGAAACTGTTGGTAATCAAATTTGAGTTTAGCAACGGCGTATAATGACGGTGAAGCAATAGAAACCCACTCACTTGTAGTCTGGATTCCTAGGATGGGAACGAGTGAGTTTCAGAACAGATCTGAACCCCATTAAATCACTGGAGTTGCCCCAGCTCTCTCGCAAAAAGGGGTCGATATATTCTACAACAATTATTTCAATAAGTTCGTATCCTCTAACCTCAAATCAACAAGGCATGACAGTACAGAATATCTTGAAAGATACGAAATTGATCAAAGCTGAATTCTGTAAATTGTATTTCTCATTTGATATGTTTCTTTTTTGTACTAGTTCACAATTGAATAATATAAGATTTAGACAAACTGTCAAAACGTTGTTGACAACATAAGTACAATGTTTTTTCCAAAGCACTCCTCGCGAAAAATGAGAAAGAGAATAAAAAACATCATCTGTTGTTCATGAGAAAAACGTTGATATTGACAATTCAACAAATTTCGTATCTGTTAAAATTGACAGCCTGTAGAAATATTCATGTATTCGAGTTCATACTCAGATCTGAAAGGATTTGTTACGTTTTTACATTCAACGGAGACATTTTTATTAAGCTAAAAAATCCATGTGCTCGATATCCTTCCTAAACATTTTTAAATCTTTCGAATCAGCTTACATGCAGTAATTGCAATTCTTTTTCTTCGTATTCCATAATAACGTTGGCATGAATAAATAATTCTTATATAAGAGGGAGAGATTGCAAATATTGTCTACCAACATTTGTATTTGAAGGGTCTCAATACAGAGTGTCAAAAAAATTTGCACAAACTATCTTATTCATATAGTACTTGAAAAAATTGAATGACAATTCCATATTATAACCTGTTTCTTGTGTTGAAAAAAAGAAGAAATAGAATGACCTTGATATATCTGGTAGAGAATCAAAGTTGAATTGAGAATTTCATTGAGATTGCTTATCTCGACAATGAAAAACTCACCCCTTTCTATCAACTTGCTGCGACCATTTGGATCATAAATTTCGTCGTCGACTGATATAACAACGTATTCTCCTTTTTCCAGAAGCTTCCTTTTCTGGAGACATTTTATGAAGTCTATCAAAGCTATGTGCTCCCCGACAAATACATACACTGAAACAACAGTTTTGATTTTGTTCGACGTAAAGTTTCCTTCAGTGATTAGAAATCAAAATATTTTACGTCTAAATCTCATAATTTTGCCATGACAAATCTTCGTAGAAAATTTCAAGACTGTACAACAACTTTTGATTTTTACAGGGTTTATATTAGCTTGAGTTGTATGTATCTAAGTAACTCTGCGAGTGACGTCATCTCTTGTCATTAATTGAAAAGTTATCTTCCACAGGTGTCTTCCAATAAGGAATGAATATAATTTATAAAAACTGAGAAACATGCTTCAATGGTGAACTAAAATGGCGAAATAATCATCAAAGTTGAATTTAAATAATTAAGAAAAACATTGTTATTGTAAATAAAGCTTTTATAAAGCGACACGTAACGTGCCATTAATGCCTGTTCTCACCGTTAGATGGCGTAATGCTCAGTTTGAAAAGCTCGTTCTTTAATTAGTTCTGTTCGTAGTAAATCTGACGGCATCATGAAAACAAACAACTTGAATGTCCCTATTGAAAAAAAATTGTAGAACTCTAAGAGAGAAAAAATGGCATGAGATTTCATATCCGACAGTACTTTCTTAAACTTCCTAAGTAAATCGTTTAATTTCCCTTCGTCTCGTTGATGGAGCAGCTGGAAATCTCATTCCTCGATCAACTTCTTAAACTATTTACTTTGCGGTGGAATCTGCATCTGAGAGGTTCATTGGTGTTTAGAAAGACAGCAAACAATATGCCAAGATATACACAGAACTGGATATATAGATACGATGATGAGTGTTAAACTGTGACGAGATTTGATGCTCACTTGTTTACATGGAGTAGTTTGCTATTTTCAGTAGAGTAAAAACCATTTCAAATATCTACAGAAATCGAAAACACCCTTCATTAGAATTGTTGTCAATTCAAATCGAGAGAAACTTTCAACCAAGTGTTTCACAAAGTAGTCCTTGAAATCCTCAGTAAATATGTATTAGGTCACGTGAGATCCAGCATTGCAAACAAATGAATGTTCCGTCATGCCAATGGCGAGATTACTATTTTTTAGGAAATATACTACGACATCCAGAATGTTGATAAATGTACCCCAGGTTGTTTTTATTAGGAATAGTTTCGCTACAAAAAAAGTCCCAAAGTTGATACGTCCCAAGTACTCCTATATACAGGGTGTTCCATTGATATGGTGAAAAAAATTAACTGACAGTAGAGAGGAAGAAAATATGACAATTGAGCGCAACATCGCTTTTACAAATGTTGATGGTTAAAAAGATACAGTGCTTACTTATATTTTTCGTGGACGAAACTAAATGAAAGCCCCAAGAATTAGTACAACTGACGAAACAATGAATGTTGTTTGAAGTCTTACCAAATATAAGTGTTTGAAAGTCAAGTGAATATTTTACAAAGAAAATTTTCAATAATTACAGCAGGAAAGAAAATTTTTAATTTTTTGATCTCGCCTCATAACTTTTCTAAGACACCTTGTATAAAGAAGATTGAAGTTTATTTTGTCATAGCTGGAGAACTACTTAATTAATTATAAATACGGGCAGTGTAATAGGAAACTAATCACAAAAATGAATTACCAAAAATCGCCAAAAACTCACCTCTAGTTTTTTTATATGTATCAGCTACTATTTTATCCATTTGTGGAATATATTCTGGAATATAATCAGAGTATAACTTAGTATCAGTTATCTTCAGCCCATGTATTCGAGATTGCTCCTGAAACAGTTGAAACTTCTGTCAAGTATTCTGTCAAAAAAAAAAATACTACGTGGTACAATTTTTCGGACATGTGGAAAATTTTAAAATAAAAAGTTTCACCAAAGTATTTTTGGAGAATTTGGGAGACCTCTTCATCAATTCATCCTTGTTGAATTACCTCGATAGCTTCTTGGAACTCCCTGCCAGAAGCAGGATGCGAACCGGACACTACGACGAAGGTGTGCCAATCGAAAGCTCTCAGAAGGGCCACGACGCTTTTTGAAATTTTGCTGGAAGGTGGCAAGGTGCGTGCAAAAGTTGAGAATACTCGTTTGTCAGAAACACGGGTATCGATGCATTTCTAAAAAAAAATCATATTGAATTATATTTTATTGCTGACAAAGAGGAATTGACCGATCGGCTTCAGATTGAAACTGAGTTTTTTGAATATATTTATCATACAATGACCTACGAGCTTTGTGATTGGTTGAAAATTGTTAATTTGGCGTTGGATAACGACAATTTTTTTGGAAAAAAACTTTCAAATATGACTGAAAATATACCTTATTATTTCCAAAACACATCAAAACATTATATCGAGTATATACTTTAGAAAAAAGTCGCGAAAATCGCATAAAGCTAGTCAAATATTGCAAAAGATGAACTATGAAATACAGGGTGTTTCAGAATTGCACGGCAATATTTGAGGTACGTATTCTCTGGTACAAAATAAGGAAAGAAGTTCCTATGAACGTGTGTCCGATCTCCATTATTACCTGAGTTACAGGGTGTTGAAAGTAAAAAAAATATAATATAATATGATAAATTGGTTTTTATTTTATTGTGCTTGATCTTGTACAGATAGAGCTTTCAAATTTTGTATGAGTATCAAGCAATAGATGCTGCTCAATATGAGAGGAGATGTTCTCCGAATACCATACAGGGTGTTGCATTTTCCGAGGTATCAATCCATAAAAACCTCGAGAAGAATTTGCTCGTAGGCCACTGGTGAATTTTAATATATTTTTTTAGTTCTTCAACCTATTACCTAAAGTTTGTCCCTCCTGACTTTTGGTCGAATTCCGTTCAGTTTCCTCAGAAATTAATTAATTTGTAAATTTGCTCAAACATGCTCTGAAATGTTTATAATATTTTGATATTTGAAACACCCTGTATATTAGCTTCAAAGAATATTCCGTTTTTTAAACTCTTTTATTGAATACTGTGAATTATTTGACAAGCAAATCCAGCATGTTTAATATTTGCCTACTGAATCCACAAACTTTCCAATCATGAGTGTTCATGAGTGTAAAATAAACAAATTCGCCTCAATCTTTCGAATTTCACACACCCTCGTCAATATTTTGCTAGAGCCCAAGTGAGAAGAAGAAAACGTTCTGTGAAAACATTCGCATGGACCAATTTCGTTGATGAAAATGCCCCGAGCATCGTTCATTACTGTCTGAATCAACGAAGCAGAACCTCAAAATCCAATTTCTTATCTTTGAGGTTATGTACAGTGTATAAATAAAGTATTTTGAGGATTTTCAGGATGATAGTCCCTAGTGAACACGAAGATTAAAGTTCTAACACGTGTCAAAATTACTTCTGAAGGAAAGGCTTTTCGTACTTTCCCTATCACTCTTCTGAGTTGTTTTTTTTTTTCACCATGAACGTTGTATTGTATCCAAGAAACTATTGGCTGCTATAAATTTAATCAACTGTTTTTCTTCTAGAAATAAATAGGTACTGTTCGCCATGATATCTCTGCAAGATTGACAAAGACCGTTGTTGTTTTGACATTTGTCAGTTGTCATTTCCGGCGCCTTTTTGTGTTGTTGGTAGTTTTGTGCCGCGCCTTCGCCATATCGTAGAAATAATCTGAACTTCGTGTAGCTTCGTGTGAGAAGTGCGAGAGTTTAAACGCGATACTTCTCATGCTTCTGCCCCTGCTACTCACTCGACGCTTTCATCAATTTATGTATGTATAATTCTATAATAAATAATGCATTGTCTTGTCATTCGTTTCACGAGCGACAAAGCGAGAGTAACACCCTGGAATGGGTCAATCTATTTTTCTTTAGGTACACAGGATAATGAGATACTTAATATTGAATGGAAAAGGAGCAACTCAGATGAAAAGCCTCCATTGTTTCGTCTCTTCATTCGAGCATTTTCCGTTTATACGTAAACCCAACCATCAAATAAAACCAATTCCCTCGGGACCCTTCGGTGGATTCGTTCAGGGAAGTATATACAGGATGTCAATTTGGGGGGAATTAAAATGACAATAATAGTTCCTAACGGTCTGAAACATAATTATACAGGGTGTGATAATAAAGCAGAAAAAATTATTCGTCTTGGGAAGTGGATCATTTTTCGCAGAAAATTACTGTGAACTCGAAAAACTATGAAAATGTGAATTGTGAGTTCTAAAACTGCCACCCTGTATTTAATTTTGATTCCAGAATGTGGAAAGCCGTAGGAATCTAATTAAATGTGGCTTTTGTCTGCCCCCTATCGTGTGTATTGACATTTTTCTTGTTTACGGTTATATGATTGAAAATTAAAGCAACAGTCGACGTTCCTGGAGATTGTGGGTATTAAACGAGTCCTCACAGTTCAATTACATTGTTTACGTTCGTGAGTTTGAGCTCGATGGAAGTGTTAACTTTCATGGAAGAACGTTGTTGTGTTGACTAAGGTTTAGCATATTTTCATTTTAAATGGGAGAACGACAGTGAATCTTTGATATTGCTGATGTTTTGCTCTAGAATTATTAAGTTTTTCGCAAACATGATTGAAGGATGTTGACAAGGACACTGTTATGGAAGTAATTATGTGAATTAAAATCGACAGAATTTTTAGGGTGAAACAAATCGGTATCTTCCACTTTCTAAAGCAAAAATGCAATCAAAAAGTTCATTGAAATATATCCACGACATCCATTGGACGTCCATTTCACGTCCATTCAAGGTCAAACCGTCCATTGAACGTGAAGTGACGGTCGTACAATAATCCAAACGTTAACTGGACATCCTACGTACCAACTTTATACTAAATATCGTTTAAAATACATTTCCATTGCTTCACGATGCAATAATTCCGCTATTATCTTCGAATAATCAGAGGTTAAGAGTGTATTCATACTTTCTAATTGAAGTCAGTTGTCAAATTAAACCTAAAATCAATCGTAGTGAATGTACGTACAAGGTGAGATGTCTATAACTATGGTTAAACCAGTCCCTTTCTCGATCCGTGACCAAAACCCCTCGATCAAAACGCATATTTTCGAACCGAGACGTACGCTTTTTTGAATCACCACGGATGGCGACACCGTCGGCGCTATAATAATGCAAATTGCAACGTTGCTAATTGTTGATGAAATACACCAGTAGTTTGTCTACAAAGTTTTGATTCGACAGTGCTTCACGAATGAAATGACAAATTCTCGTGAAAATATTATCTTTCATTCATTCCTGTATGTACAAACAGTCGAAAAATTGAATAGAAAATGTTTTCAAAATACAATTGAAGAGTGGATTCACCATTATGTAGACACCTTAGTTCCTACGAATAGTCCCGATAATTATAACGAGAGAGAGAGAGATCACTCCGTCACAAAAAATTAACGATTGACAGCTAACTTCATTCTAAAAACATTTGCAATTCCTGCGATACCTCAAAAGCGGATTTTCAAGATAATATTATCATTTCTGTTCATTCACCGAACTCATTTCGATTTGATCTGATTTTGAACAACTCAACTTTCTTATTTCATTTCATTTGTTCCTTATTTCAATTCGTTTGCTGTATACACCCCCCTTAACCTTTCACAGCACCGTTTGTATTCACAAAGAACAAAAGGAAAGCTCCAGATAAAATGAGCTCTACATAACAGGAAAATTCCAAATTGGCTGACGAGAATGATAAATCACATGCAAAGCCGTCGCTAGTGAATGTTTCACACACGTGGATGGATTAATGCGGTGATTACACAACATATGTCATGCTTCCATTCGTGATCTAACGATATCAATTAAAGTGGAAGACTGGAGAAGACACGCTGCCGCAGGCCCAATTAAAACAGATAATTTTTCGCCAATGACAATACCGTCGACGGCATTATTAGTATCCAGTCACTGAACTTTTGGGGAGGTAACTTAAGAGAGAGACCGATGAAATGATTACGTCAGCTTCGTCAGATGAATTAATCAGTCTGTAAAGGCAGCTGAGTGTTTTGTTTCAAAATTAATTTGCTATTATCGAGAAGTAGGAATACCGAACGTCAACAACGTTAATTAATTTCTTATGCTTAAGTATCTGAGAATAAAGGGAAACTCAAAATTCCTCGACTAATGATCACCAATTTTGAAAGATAAAATAAAACAAAATATTTTGGTATCAACAATAATTTTATTTATACCACGAAAAAAATACAATAATAATAGAACAGGGGCAACGAGGGCAATTCACCATTGCTCTCGCATCAGTTTAGTAGTACTTCTGACGTCACAACGCTACGCTTGATAACATTGAGAATTTCTTCTGACAGAACAACTGCGCAAAAAAATAAACCTTCATTTTGAGTTCTGCTTGGCCTAGTTTCTTCCCAAACAATACATTTCCCGGCGAATAACTGATACTCACGTAAGATATCATGGGCAAATTCCAAGCAGCAGCGACTAGGGCTTCCGACGAGCACGTGTTGTCTGGACCAATAAAAGCGATCGTACCGATGTCGCGCATCACCGTCATCGATCGGATAGCCTCTTCGGCCAACAACGATTTGC
Organism: Plagiodera versicolora; assembly: GCA_037013635.1. Taxonomy (NCBI): domain Eukaryota; kingdom Metazoa; phylum Arthropoda; class Insecta; order Coleoptera; family Chrysomelidae; genus Plagiodera; species Plagiodera versicolora. Next base: position 944,228 of record CM072990.1, read on the forward strand.
TCCGAGTTAGCCCGAGCGCCGAATGGTTAGTACCGATGTCCGCCGCCACGTAGATGAGGCGACGGCCTGGTAGTAAATCTGAGAATGATAAATGTCAAAGTAATATCGACGATTCGTTGTCGTTTATCGAAGCAATTGACATTTATTGTATTCGCTTTTGCAGAGCATTAAAACTGTTCATTGGTTCTTGAAACAAAAGAGCATCTACACCTGACGTCACAGCTAATTACAAAAAATCACAGTAAGCTAACGTCAATCAATACCTAATTTTTTTTTCAGCCATTCTTAGTTTCCAAGAGATCTTCACGTATTACATCGACACTTGGTTGATTGGAACTCTATCAAAGTAAAAAACTATCTTCGAAGAGCTCAAAGATAATCCTCACAGATAGATTGAAACATAATCTCAAGAGCTATTAGGAAGAAGTATATTTATCTAACGGTTATCTCGCTGTCTGCCGATTTATCGATCTATCTCTTTGTTAATTTCTCTATCTGTCCAACTTCATCTTTTGTCTTTCATTTGATTCTGGAATAGCTATCAGAGCGTATACAATTTGGAATTTCTATTACATCGTTATAACTTTCTAGCAATGAATACTTGATTCGTAGAACATTCCGAGAAGCGTGTACGTCTCTCGAATATAAAATATATATTTATCTTCTTGGTCGTTCACGCCTACATTTCGCAAATTAATTAACTTGTCAGTTGATATTCAAATCCAGCTCACACCAAATGAATATTGAACCACAGAAATTCCAAATTAAATTAGAAACTATAAACTATAAGCTGCACATCGACAACATACATGAACTTGTCTCATGACAGCTGAACATATGCAGTTTAGATTTTCTCCAAGATGCGACATACGTCCGACGTGAATCTGACTACAGTTGAACCATGATGAACTATGAATTTGGCAGCGAATAATAATGTAAACATAACCTAGTTGGGAGCAATTTCGCTCTTATGCCATTATTGTAATATTAATGTTAATAGTGATGTTGAACAAGATTAAAAGTCGTGGAAAAACATGTAAAGTTTATTAGTGAGGTGAAGTGGGTAACATTTCAATTGTCTGTGAAAAATTATCTTCCAATAGCTGAACAAATGCATTTCGGTAAGACGACGATATATCTACTGGGAAAGTGAGAAAATTGATTGAACAAGATCCTCATTGATATAACGACATGTGGAATTTGTGTATTGTGAATTTGAGAGATTATTATTTCTTATTAAAAAGATTGAAATTTGAATATAATGCCGAGATGTTGATCATAAAAATTGTGTAAAATTCATTTTTAATTTATTTAAAATGATTCCTATTGATATCAACTTGATATAATTACTCGATAACTACTGCACATCTAAATTATTGGATAATGAAAAATAATTGCATGAATTCATTGAACTGTCAAATTCGAACTAAGTTTACGCCATTTTGGATTTCAATGACATTTCCAAACTTATGTTGCCTTAACTCTGGATCAAGCAGCGAGAAGATAAGTGTTCGTGTCGTGGATACGTCTTTATTTTGCCTCAAGTGTGTCCATTAACTTGAATCTATTTAGGTATAATGGTATAAAGATGACTTCATTATTGACAAATGACATGAAACGTAACCGAAGAACCAACCTAACGAATAATCCCACAGCCTACCAACCTTTGTCTTCATTGACAGCCTCCACGGCGAGAGGCAGGGCCCCCAAAACCACCTGGGTCTGCCTGTAGACCCCCAGGAAGCCTATGGTGACGGACTTGCTGAAATCGTGAGCTCCGCTTCCTGTGAGATAGCTGTATAGAACATTATAGTTCGCGGGGTCTCTCGTTGATCCTTTCTTCGGCCATTTGCATGTGGTGCTCGACAAGATGGCGGAATCGTTCGAGAACGCGCCGGAAGTTGATGGAAGCACGAGGATGATCGCGAAGAGAGTGGCAGGTATGCGTAACATTGGAATCACGTGGTTGAATTGGATTTACAGAAGTGCCTATGCAATGAAGTGTTTTTGTGACGTGAATTAATAGCTGTAGAATTTATTTATTATGCGGAAAAGTTACTACTACAAACACAAAATTATTTATACAACGAAAAAAATTCTGACAGGTTTGGTTATCTTTCAATACCAACAGTGCAGAATAAAAAGTATCTTCTTATTGGTTGAGACAGAACTGGGAACATTTTTCACAAAATTGCAAAATTTTTTCGAAGAGAAATCTTTGATTCGCTAGTAAAGTTTGTTTATTCTCTTTTTATTATATTTTCACATATATCCACAGTCAAATCATCCAATTTTGGCGAATTTTCATTTTTTTTTAACGAAAAACGATTTGATTGATGAACTTAACCAAACTTTCTGTTTCGGAGTATCGTTGAAAAATGAGACAAGTGGCAACACCGCATTTTTAAGTAAACTGTCACAACTATCATTCTTAAATGAGTAGGCTATGGTTAAAAACAAAAACATTGTACACTTTGGAACTCAAGTATAAAAAATAGGAGGATATCTTGAAAAAATTCTTGAAGAGATATTAAACAAATAAAACTCGATAAAGGAGAAATTACAGTGTCCTAAAAAAGGCTCAATTTCTGAGGAATCTCCAGACTATTCGATATTGAAAAAGGAAAATTTTCAATTTCACTTATAAAAACTGGGGAGAACTGAAAAAATTATTTTTTAGTTTTGATATCAAAAGCTGGCGAATAAATATTGAATTATATCAAAGAATGTGTGAAAAAATTCAAATTTATATAATTCACCACTGAAAAATGGATATTTACTATGCTTCATTTATATCATTGGCGTATAGTCATGAATTTCATAGCAATGAAATTGAAAATTATTTCAAAATCATCTCGTGAAATCCAAAAAATTTTTTTATTCAAATTTTTCCTAATTTCTTGGGAAAAAATTATTATTATTTTTTAAAAACGTCTCAAATCTTGATTCATACCCAAAGAAAAAACCCAATCCCATTAGACAGTTCATTATATACAGAGAGTAAGCCGAACCTCGCGACACACAACTCACTCATCTGAATCGTGAAAATTCGTGGAAATTATTTCATATCAAACCCCGATGTAGCCCGACTAAATCTCGAAACGCACTGAAACTAAATTCAGCGTTGGAAAATGCGTGTTTCCCTCAATGGAAAGTCCACGCGCAATCCCCCCACTACCGAGTTTCATCTGATGGAAAATTGTCCAGAAAATCCGGTCTGAAGTATAGGACGCTTTTTGATGTGGGTAAATACATGTCATGAATTTCGGATCGGCCGGAATAGGTGGGTTGTTTGAATGTGTTCGACGATGCGAGATTGTTTCTGTTCCCAAAGTTTCATTGTCGTCAACAAGCCCAAGCGGATGTACGATGAAAAAATTGATTATTCACAGGAAGCACCGAAAAATTGGAACAGTAGCAGGTGTATTTTTCCCCGACACAAATTAACAACGAATCTGGATCTGAAATGGACGTAAAATGGATGTCGTGTGCTACTTTATGTTCATTTATACTGTGTAGTCAATTTTGATACCAATGTAAATAAACGAATTTGAATTCTTAAACACGAACCCCTTTCATACTGTTGAGCTTAAAGCTCTCTTCGTTTTAATTTTCTCGACGTTCGTATTACGAGGAATATTGGATCATAAAAATTGTGCACGGCTTTATCAAAGCCTTTCATGTAGTTTAATATTCACAATGTTCCATGCAACTTTAACCAGGTTGTCAATTTTCAATTGCAAGTACGTGATTTTTTGTTTCACTTATGAACATCAAGTAAGCGTCAAACGTCATTGAAATGACAATGACATTTGACTGATGACAGAAGAAGTTTGTCGCTTTCGTTTGTAATGAGTCTAGATTTCGGTGAGCTCGTGCTTCTCTCCTGTCTCATTTTTATTTCTGATAATGAAGTACCTAATTCCAAAGAGGTTCAATTTGAGGAACACTTTTTTTTGTTTCATTCTCAGTGAGTTTTTAGATACCAATCTCATGTAACTTATTGAATTCTGAAGAATTTCGTGTTGATAAAAAATGGAACGATAATTAATACTGTGGAAACAAATGACGTTTTGATGACATATTCGATAAGAGATCTTCGAAAGTTGACAAGGACACTAAAGGTGATTCATTGTGTTTATTGAACAGATATCAGGTCAAAACATGTATAACAATAGCTGCTAGCTGTCGCACATTCAAAAGGATTCTTAGGAATGGAAATTTTATTGGGATACATTCAAGACAGAATGGCGTCCTTTGTGCTCCTGAAAAACAACTTCTCTGAAAAATTCGTCACAATATAATATGGTTTCCGATTGATTTAACAGAAACGATAGAGATTGAATATGTTATAGGAATTTTTTGATGGAAAAAGCAATGTCAGAAAGCACATATTTTATCAAACGATGTGACAGCTCGGCACAAAGTGCGATGTTGCTACCTGTCTTTTTTTTTCAGTGATACTCCGAAACGAATTCCTTGGAACTACTTTATACAGGGTGTCAGGGAATATGTGGTTCCTACATTTCGTCGTACATCCTGTATATTGAAGTACTGATTTTGATTATTCGTCACGAGGAATTCAACCATTACCTATATTCAAGTTCATTACATTCCTACATATGAGATATGAGAATTGCAATTTAGTCATCGGAATTCAATTGTTCCTCAACCGTTCCAAGTGAAAGACTAATCGAACACCTCCATTTACAATTTCAAGACTAAGAATGGTCCTGCAATATGAATTATCAATTTTTGTTCTAATACTGAGTGTTCACTGTGCACTTTCCCAAAATATCGGTAAGATATTTGTAACATTGTATTTAGAGTATCAGAGATTAATTAAAGATCTAAAAATCAAGTAGCTTTGTGAAACAATGTTTAATTCACAAAAAATATTGGCCATGATGATGTCATTCCTGATGAAACTATGTGCTTTTATTCTCCCTCTTGCTTTCAGATTGTATTGAAGGTGAAATTTGGTTTGAGAAATGCAAAAAGTGTGAATGTTTGGGAAAACAGAAATATGTCTGCCAGTGGCATATTTCTAGTTGTAATATTCGTAAGTATCCAGAGTTCTGGAATCACCATTATTGATATCTACAGAAATTAGTTATACAGGATGTTTGATATCGAAAATGATCCCCAAAAAAATTCAACTTGTCTTCAAAGTGTGAAGATTTCGTCAAAATAGCACAAAGAATAATTCGAATTTTCATACACCCTGTGTATTAATATCAATCAATAAAGTTGCCCATTCAAACTCCTTCCAATTTGGTATAGTTTCTTCTACTGAATCTCCTGCTATTAAATCTTCAGGGTTGATTTAATTTTGATCTCGTGCCAACAGATTTCGTGAAATAAGCTCGAATATTTACATCTTTCAGTGACCACACAGAGAGATATCGTTCTTTTCGAATCAGATCGAAGATGTCATTACTCTTCAGAAAAACAAACGACTATTTGTGTCGATATGAAGTTGCAAGAAGGTAAAGTAAAATTATCTCACTCCCACAATAATTCGAACTCAAAATATTGTCGGCGACGCGGCTTGTTATTCGTTTCCATGGCAACTACTGAAGGCTCTATCTTATTGGTTATATGTCGTGCGACTTATTTGACAGATGATACCGTATTGGTTGTTGATCGTGCTCTCTTTTTAGGGTAAAGTTAAATCGTACAGTTTCACATCGCCCAGTGCTTAAATAGACAGTTACATAGTTGGCGAGTTGTACAAATTTCGCCCTTTTCTGTAGGGGAAGTAGAAAAAATTAATTACTCTTGAGGCGTAGCCATGGTAACGCTCTCTGGGATCGTATTTCCACTCATGTCTTGATTCCCCAGTTGTTTTCTGGTGAAAATGACATACAATGAATTTATATGCAGAAACTGGTCACTAAAGCTGGGTCCAAGCTATCGGAAAATTAATATATAAGGTTTAGAGTGCATATCTAGAAGAAAAAACAGCGTTTGATCTCCGATTTAATGGGTATTTATTCAGTGGACATTTTCTGAACGTCTAATGGACATGTGATGTCCATTATACGTTCTATATAGATCCATAAGCAATATATGTGCGGTACAAACAAAATGTCTTGAGATTTTTGTTTCATGAGGACATACTAAGTACTCAAATATGTCAATTTCCTTCAACTTGTGTTGCTAGAATTATTTCGCCACAGCTTACTAGAAACTTGATATTGAAAGTTCAATGTTTGTGTTGAATTTTGAATATCAATTTCGCTGCAAGATTAGAAAAAGTTCCGATCATAAATATTTCTTATATTTTTTTTCTGAGCATCCAGTGAAGCATCCTGTATATAACAGTGCTCGAAAGTGATGTCTGACTTGCACAATACTAAAAAAATCTAAGATAGAACTCTCCTATGGTCGACATTAATAAAAACAATAAGACAGTTTTATGTGGTCCTGGAATATTCCGGACCATAAAATGATTATTTTGCTGGCATCTTGGATGATTTTATTCTACAGTATGTCGTTTCAGCTCACCTCTGATATGTACAGAATGTCTCACGACTAGTTGACTTTGATTTATCTGAAGTACGGGAAGAAACTTCACAGAATGTCACTCTTACGTCAAATTTATCGATGTGTTCTATGTTCCATGCTGTATTTTCATGAAACGACTAGAATGGTCGATGATTTCACTGAAGCGTTGTCTACTGGGGGATGCATAATTTTTGGACAGTTTCAGGTTCTGCAATAGTTGCAAATTCAACATTTTTCTCCTGTAAAATTTTTGAACGGTTTTCAAGTTCTGCTGTTAGGTGGCCATAACATTATATAATTATAACTATTTCTTTATCATTTATGACCACGACATGAATGTTTCGTTTGATAATTGATGTAAGATGAATAGTTTTTGTTTCTTGCAAAGTTTGGTAACTTTCCATAATTTACCAACACCAGAATAATGGTCACTAACTCCTGAGAAAAATATTCTCTTTGGATATATTTAAATAAGGATTCATAGTGCCTATATATTCCTTAGGATTCTTCTATTCCACATCTCATGAATAAAAATGATATTATTCTGCACGTCTATAGGAACAGAAAGGATCAACATTTACTCACTATACCCTCCTTATAAATCCCCAAAACAAACAAAAATTGTTACATTTTTCTTGGAATAACGTAAAGCGCATTGAAAATGGGCAGGGCTAGTATACAAGTATACCGACTAAGTCAATGTTTTTTAGTCCGGGAAACAAAAAATATGACGTCCATTTCAAATCCATGTACATTGATTGCATATCCATTGGACGTACAATTTGACAAGAAAAACATCGAATATATGTTTTATCCAATAATTATGTTTCGGGGTTGATGAAAAGAGTGCAAGAATGATGAGAAATCGATCGAAATAATGTTATTGTTTATGTAGGTAAATATAGTGAAGTGACGTAGATCATAATATACCAGATAATGGCGATAAGGAGTTATTATACATTCGACTATATATTTTCAGGATTTAATGAACTCGTGGACGTTATGTAAACACGCCCATTGTTATGATCTCTGTTATTATCTCATAAATAAACAGGCATCCTGATGCAACTGTCTATCGATTGTTTTATCTGCGTGTTTGATTTATATCTTGTCATAACTACGTATGAAACAATTTCTCTTTTTGATTCATTTCAGGTATTAATGGGAAATCCTGCATCGCTGAATCGTCATTTATTCATGATACTTCAACATTCTGTGATTGTGAGAAATTTACAGAAACATACAATTGTTATCCCGTTGCTAATTGGTCAGCATCCAAAGGTATTACAAAACATCAAACAGAACTGAAACGTCATAAAACGGGATCACATTGTTGTATAGGAATGTGGCCATCATATAAGTTTACAAAAAACTATTATATTTATACATATTCCTGAGTTTGGAGAGAGTTATGCACTTTTTTATAAAGATTTGAAAAATTCTTGCAGGCATATGCAATCCAGGCAAAATAGTAATGGAAAACGTATGCTTCGAATGTTATTGTACCTTTACACGCTTTAGGATTTGTTCCCCATCTCGACTTTGTTTCAGTGGACAAGGTTTGTATGTTTGAGTGGATCCTCAAATGCTCAGTGATAATTTTCAGAGAAATTGGGAAAATGCCCAACTGTCCATCGACATGTGTATCCAACAGTGTTACGAAATATTTGTACATTTGAAAGGTATCAAGAATGTTACACTGACTTTGGATGTCCTGGAACACAGAAATGTTGTCATGTCACAGATTGTTTTCTAAGATGTGTCGACTCCGTTTTTTAATTAAAGTCACATGTCACTTGTGTTTTCTTTTTATGCTCTGTGTAAGCAAACTCATGACGTCATTTGATCGGATAGCATTACAGCATAGGAATGTATTCACTGTTTGTGAAGTTGGCAACACTATCTCCACTGCTACCATCACGACGAAGTTATTTCATAACTAGAGTAGAAATTCGAATTTGAAAGCTTGATTTCGACATCAAAGAAATATGAGTTTCCACCAGTATGAATCCGAATTGCTAAGAGAATGGTTGATCGAAATGCAAGATAACGACGCAAGCTACGTTGAACCAGTGCTGGATGAAAAGTGTACAATAATAATGCGGGAAATTTGTACTATGCTCAAACAAGACGTCTACGTTTTCATTTACGCAGTGAATCTCTTGCAAAAGTATATAATCAAGAAAAGTGACAGTAAAGAGGATATACCGGACTCTGTTCTCGCAATTGCAATGGCGATTTTTGTATCCAGCAAGTATGTAGGAGATCAAGACCTGAAAATCAACAGCATCGAGGCTACTCTGAGAAAAGTCACTGGCCAACAGTATAGCTCCAAGAAAATCAAGTCTGCTGAACTAGAATTTCTGAACAAGATAGAAATCAACTTGCCCATTCAAAACGACGTGGGCGACTTGAACACTTTCATCGTGGAATTTGAGAGGGAATGTAAAATGAAGGTATCGATAACCCCACTATGCTTGGACGTGCTTGAGATGATGTATTTGACTAAGAAGCAGTGGTTTCATCAGCTCAAAAGCTTGTACGCAGTCAACGACGAGGGTCTGGAAGTATTCGAAAAGTTGATAAAATGCAGGTTTTACTTGCCCATTGGAATACTAGTGTATGTGTTCAAACGTACTTCGTATAACCACAGTTTTGACGTTGACAACATTTGCAGTGACTTGGCAAACCGTTCCCAGATACATGTCGATCACATCACAGCTTTAGTTTCAACAATTGGCAGAGTATTCGATGAAATAATACTAGGGGCGTAGGGAAAACAAAATATATTCGACAGATTTAAATAATTAACATTACACTTTCGATCTTATTATAGGGTACATGATGAATTCTAAGATAACCACTTGACAATATAATAGTTCTTTTTCCCTACCCTTAGAAGGGTTACGTTATTTGGAAGTCTATGTACACTCATATTCAACACCTCATTTGTGTTATTTGCTCTTTGCTGGTTGATGTAAAATCCTCCTGCTGATATAATTCTAACTGCATCCTCTGAAAAATATAGTGAAATAATAAATAGACATAGTCTTCCATTGTCATTATAATCGTGTTCGGTATGTCCAAAAACTTCTATTCATTATTTTTTCATTTGGTCCATATCATGAATAAAATAATTAAATAAACGAAATAGATTTCAAACATACAATTCCACGCGCCATTTTCGAAGATTGCTCTCATTGGTGTAACGCAGTGTGACGTGCTTAATCCTACACGCCCATCGACCTTGAGCTGACCAATCATAGATAATTGTTCCATGGTGAATCTTGCTGTGTTGCCTCACCAAAATACCACAACTTATTCTCGGAATAAAAGATGTAAAAGAATACAATATAAATGATATTTTTCCACAAATTATCATTAAATGATGTAGTTATCACTTATAAAGAATCATCCACAAGTAAACTTGACAACATTACACATAGTGTGAGCAAAAGATATATGGAAACAGACAAAGATAGACTTAGGGTGTAGCACGTCATACGCTCATAGCACCGCCCACTTATTTCCGGTGTTTTGAAATTTTGAATGAAAATGCTGATTTCAAAAGGCTGTAGAATCTATTTGCTTTGATTTTGACCCTCGATATTGGATATAAACTGAACCAATATCATTATCCATCGATTAAGAGAGGTTTGGAAGGATTTCATCACTTAGTGGTCTTCCCCATTACTTTCATGCCACATTTCTATCAAGCTCTCGATGAACCGACATTTAGTGGTGATTATTTCATTTGTTTTTTCTTTTTCTCCATCAACTTCCAAAGATTTTCGATAGGATCGTGGTCTGATGAATTACCAGGCCAATCCAGCACTTTCATGTGGTTTTTCAGACAGTAAATTTGAGACAAATTTTGCCTAATAATGTTCTAATAAACATAGCAGTATGTAATGTAGCCCGATTACAAAGCATTTTAGGAGAAATTGTTCGATTTTTAAAAGCTTCCCTCTGTATGCAATACAATATTCATTCATCCTTTGAATTTACATTTGTGGAAACGTCAGAATTACAGAAAATAAACATATACTGGGTCGCTGATATGTATGGAAACGGTCGATTATTTGCTAAAGATAGCTAGCGAAAAATGTTAGGATACAAAAGTTGTAGGGTTTTTCAAAATCCATCAAGCTAATGAAAAATTAAGTATACAGGTTGAGTCAAAAAGTCAGGACGAAACAAAGTTGCTTTTTCTCTAATGGGACGCCCTGTATATTATTCCACATTTCAATTCTGCTCGAAGTTCTGAACAAAATTGATGAAGCGCTTCATTTCCTAAATTCAACCGATTTCGAGATATCGAATTTTGAAAATAACTTTTTACTACTCTCAAATTTATTAAAGAAAAAGCACGAAATGATGCCTATTTATTATGAAAGTCACAAAAGGTGGAGTATGTGGATATTATGATTACAATTTGATTATAATTTTTTTACAGAAAATAAAAAAAGCATAATTGTTCAGGGTTGATTAAAATGCAATTAAAACAATGAAATGTATTTTTTAATGAATCGATATCTCGAAATCGGCTGAATTTAGGAAATGAAGCGCTTCATCATTCATTGTTCAGAATTTCGAGCAGAATTGAAATGTGGAATAATATACAGGGCGTCCCATTTGAGAAAAAGCAACTTTGTTTCGTCCTGACTTTTTGACTCATCCTGTATACTTAATTTTTCATTAGCTTAATGGATTTTGAAAAACCCTACAACTTTTGTATCCTAACATTTTTCGCTAGCTATCTCACTTTAGGAAATAATCGACCGTTTCCATACATATCAGCGACCCTGTATATACCCTGAAAACATTAAGAATCACACACTCACGTATGGTCGGGAAACACCCCGCCTTCATAGCCAAATCCAGCACGCTCTGCCCAGCCTCGGGCAACACCTCGACCACCGCGGCCCCCTCGAACATCTGTTCCACGTCCCTCGCGTCCATGCCGCTCAACGCCGCGGCGCTGCCCCCGTACAACGCCGCGCTAGCCTTCCGCGCCGCCTCCAGGCCCGCCTCCCCGTGCACCAGCAACGTCGCTTGCTCGGCCAACCGCCGTTGGGGCAGCCGTAGTTCGGGTTGCTCGCGATGGCGGCGCATCACGTCGGCGATGCTGCCCACCGGGTCGAACGTGAAGAGTTTGAGGAATTTTTCGACGTCCGAGTCGGGCTGACGCATCCAGAATTGGTAGAAGGTGAAGGGGGAGGTGCGGCGGTCCGAGAGCCAGATGGCGTTGCCGGCGGTTTTGCCGAATTTGTCGCCCATCTCGGAGGTAACCAAGGGCAGCGTAAGGCCTGCCGGTAGGTCGGTGGTTACTCGTAGAAAATTTTTAATTGAAAAAGAACGACAAAAAACTCAAAGTCTTCTCCACACAATAGTAGGTATTCTTTAATTCTCAAAAAGGGGAAACAAACATGTTTCAATCATCAGTGTCACTACAATTCGAAGAATGCTAGGTTTGAAAAACCACGCATGGATATAAACAAAGTCATTACATATATGGACGAAATAATATGGGATAAAACCCCCAAGTCACACAAAAAGGAAGGAATTTTTAATGTTATCAGTACTCACCACAAACTTGCTTATTACAGGCTTTACTTATCATTTCATGCCCTGACATAATATTTCCCATTTGATCATTTCCACCTACCTGAAATCAATATTTCAAACGTTTTTGCTACAAAATCATTCACCATGTAAATGAAGAGCTGTTTTACCTGGAATGTACAACCATAGTTTTTGAATAAATGCAACCAATCATAGGCTTGAAATAACTGATAACTGAACTCTGTTAGACTCATGCCTGCAGCAGAATTAAGCCTTGTCTGTACACTAGTTCTTGAGAGAAGTGTTCCCATTCGCAAATACCTCCCTGCCCCACCTATTAATTCCACAGCACTTATTTTGCTATACCAGTCTTCATTATTTACTATCCTTAAACACAAGTCATATGCATAATTTCCGGTTTTTATTTTTTTTTTCACATGTTGACTACCTAACAGGTTTAAGAGGGTCTGGTTCCTTCCATAAATATTTCTCATGATTTAAAAATACTGTTTCAATATTTTGTCTAATTCCAATGACATTATCATCGACAAAAGTTCTGGAAATTTCTTCACGTTCAGTTTTTCTACCACTAGGATCACCTATTTTAGCAGTGGCACCACCGACCTAAACTTAATGATGATGAATATTTTCTTTCATTTGTTCCTTAAGATCTTACCACAGCGATAGTATGATGTCCTCCTCTTTGCCAATGTAATAAATTCAATAAAACTAACAAATTTCCAACATGCAAACTATCTGCTGTTGGGTCGAATCCTGCATAAACAGTTTGTGGTCCTGAATTCAATAAGTCTGTTACTGAAATTCTGAAAAAACTATATGGTGGAAATGGTTTCTTTCTCAAAAGGGAGATAGATTCATGAACGAAGCTACATTTCAACCCATATGAAAAATATTTCGAACCCTAAATCAGTGTAAAATATCTTCAAAAAGAAACGTTTCTTACGCTGCATTATCTGGAAAAATATCCTGAAACATTCCTCGTTCCTTCAATTTGAGTATATTCCTATTGGAATAAAATCTCCGGTAATACTTTTCATATAAATGATATCGTTGTGCTCCAATTTTCACAAACATTTTGTAAATTTATAAATATTTTGAATCCTTAACATACAAGGTTGAATTCATTCTTCTTTTTTTTGTCTGTTATATAACAAAAAATATACTACCACAATCATAAAGTTGATTCTTTCAAGTTAGAGTAAAGAGACGCCACTGGACGATCGGGTATATTCGGCAATTTGGGCAGCTGTCTTCACACAGATGAATACTCGTCGACAAAAAATAAAAACACAGAACAAAAACGTCAAATCAGAAATGTCAGATAAAACTGAACATTAGTATAAAAAATAAAAACAAGAAATGTTGACGAAGATCCTTCGCCAGAATATATAATTTTCAAGAGAAAGATATTTTTGCGATCTCTAGTAAAATGCTTCAGAAACTCTTTCACTGAGTAGGTTTAGAAAAGTGACTGATTACCTATTTTGGTTTCTTCAAGGTTAGTTACTTGTTTATTTGAAGTAATTTTTATTTTACCAGGTAAAGGTTCAGTCCTTTCTCTGTTTCTAGTAGCATACCAGGTAACATACCTATCATTAATGAATATAATTATCATCTCATAAAAGATTCAGAATATGTTTTTCAATTGATTACTCATGTTTTTCCAAACTTTTGACCTTTCTAAAAATAGGCTTAGGTAAATGGTAATAATCAATCATTATCGCTAATGTCATCGCTTTTATAGCAACTAAGTCGGACTCGAAGATATTATAGATTGGTTTTCCCTTTTCAGTATCTAAAAACTGAAAATGTCTGGGGCAGTGTATCAACCAACCACTGTAACATATGAGTCTAATAGCCCCCAAGAGAGATGGCAAGATAGACCAATAAGCTATTTAGCTTCTAGTGTGAGTCAAACAGCAAGAAGACCATGTGGAAGATATTGCTTGCCCTCAAAGAATATCCTACCAATAGTTATAGTATCATCATGTGTTGTTTGCTTCATTCTAGGGTAAGCTGCCAGTAAATATAATTATGCTTTCTAATTTTTTTCAAACTATAGGCTTGCAATGCTCATTCATGGGGCTACAGGTTATTCAGAGACATCTGAAAGTAAAGAAGACATGTATCTTGTTATCACCATCTTTGGAGCCTTATTTTTTGCCCTGTCAATATTATTGTTTGGTAAGTTTGTTGAGGATTAGTCATTCAAAGTCTACTAATGAAAATATTGTGCAAGTTTATGTTTATTACTCTACTATCTTGGGTTCAAAATGATTCAAAACATATTTGATTTCATAATAATCATGTGTTGACTCAAAAGACTACTCATGTTTTGATTAATGTTCCAATTGAAATGGGTCATGAGATAATTTATCCCTCTCAAAAATCACTCTTTGTAAATCGAGTCATTCTCAACCACTTGATAAAAAGTTGCTTCCACAGTTTTCTTCATTCGGCTAACCAGACGAATGTGCTGGAGAAACGGCAAAGACCACTTGGGCACTTCCGGCGGTCAAACGTTGACAGTAAATCCGTCAACGGATCTTCTGGTTACTGCGCAGTACGCGCCTGTTTCCGAAGTTTACCGACCGACCCATCAGGAAGACACCGAACAGAGCAAGTTGATGCAACAAGATAACAAAGATTTGACGTAAGTGAGATTTAAGGTGTCTATAACTAATATGGTGGAACCAGTCCCTATCTCGACACGTGACCAAAATCCCTCGATCAAAAAGCATATTTTCGAACCGAGACGTATGCTTTTTTGAATCGCCACGGATGGCGGCACCGTCGGCGCTATAATAATGCAAAATGCAACGTTGCTAATTGTTAATGAAATACACCAGTAGTTTGTCAACAAAGTTTTGATTCGACAGTATTTCACGAATCTGTGGGGATAAAAGAACGTAGAAATGTAATTTGAAGAAGAAATGTAACTTTGGCTTTGTAGAAAGCGACAATTTGTTTTGCGCAGAAAACGTGAATTATTTATTTTAGAAGCGGCAACCCTGATTTCTAATGCTCGTCAGTTTAGTTGTCAATCAGAATAAGAAATGACAAATTCTCTTGAAAATATTCTCTTTTATTCACTCCTGAATATACATACAGTCGGAAAATTGAATTGAAGATGTTTTCAAAATACTTGTAAATGTTTTCTTAATGCGAGAATCCATTGTTTCCGAACGGTTTCGTCCTATGTGAGTAATGAAAAAGTAAATTATTGATTCCAACTCCAAAAACTAACAAATTACCTTCGGAATTCCATAAAGATGACGAGAGACGGTTTCTGCTTGTCCACAAACTATGCGAAACTTAATTTCAACTAAAAAACACCACACAGCAAAAAATAAACGACTAAAAGCAGGTTAATGAGTTAAAGAAGTTTGGATTTCCCGCCAGTTCTGACTGACGTGGAAGAAAACAATGTTACCGAACACGATTGTGTCGCCATCTCACAACGATTCGATAAGTATCCGTCTAGGATGAGTTCCATGAAATTCCCATCGACACTTTGGACCCACAAACAATTGAAGAGTGGTTTCACCATCAACTTAGTGGGATTATAAGAACGATTGATCGAGTTTTATGTTTGATTTCGAATCCTCAGAAATGAAGATACGGACCGCATGGTAGAGAGTGATCCAAGAATCGTTTTGCGCCCTCTGAACCCGCCTCCTCAGGAAGAAGCTTAAATCACACTTTTGTATTAGTACTTAGTACTTGATGCATCACTGCTAAACTGCTAACCCCCATGTACCTTTAACTTTTTACATACATATCTCTAATCTTCGTATGATAAATGTGTTTAAAAGCAGCACAGTGTTGCAATATTGTTCTCGCGACTTTTCGAATCCTAGGGTTAAGATGAAAGCTAACACCTGGTATATTTATTGCCATCTCGGGTAGACAAAACATTCCTGAAATATCTATCATTGACTATTTTGCTTATTGAACACTTGAGGAGTGATCATGCTGTGATTCTGACAGTTTCAGCTGTGGTAGAATTGGCCAAATGTTCTTAGTTTTCATGATTTGCAAATTTCATTTCCAGTCTTCAATTAATACCGAATATTCGGTATCACTGTTGAAGTATGAAGTAGAAAGTCACATCACCCTGTATATTAATTACCCAATTTCTTGAATACCTACGCTGGATCGTAGGTATTTCAAGTCAACAAATATACAATAACCATTAGAGTTTATGCTACAATTTATAGAGCACAATTCCATTTATATCTATTATTGACTTTAATCTAGTTTAATTACTTCATTATGTGATCGCCCAAATTGGTGTTTCGGGGATAATTTGATCCATATGTGGTGATTTTTTGTAAGTAATTAAATCCATCCATAATTTTCGTCCATTTACTTCAACTTCATATGAGCTCAATTTATTGGAGTAAATAATATGACACCCATTATTTATGTATATTTTTTGTTATAAAAATTTGGAATCTCTTATCGAAATGTGATAGAATAGAAATTTATTGTATATTAATGCATGCAAAAAAGCTGTCTTGGTTGTGACGATTATTCATTCAGTATTCCAATTTTTTACTAAATATTGTTGCTGAAGTATATGATTTATGAATCAACTGTTTTTCATTCATACCTCAAAGTTTTAAGGAAGTTAATAGACGTCCGTCTCAAAAATAGCTTCCTTAACCTTTACTTAATTATTTGTTTATATTTGTATCAATTCGACAAAAAATCCTTGAAGAATCTGAGGATATTCAAGGGGTCCTAGTTGAAATAGTACCTTAATTGATCATCTGGTGCTTTCTAATCAAAGCCACATTGTTTTGTCAAGTCATATACAAGTTTATTTAATATTTACACACTATGTTATTGTCGAAACCATGTTCGAAAACACATATTTCAATGCGTATTATTGTCCTTTCGCCTCCACCAAGGAATACCAGGTTCCTCTATCATAGAAGCATCATCAGTTGGTCGGTAAGGTAGAGGGCGATTCAGATTCGGATGAACCTGCGGCAGCAGATCAGGAATCAATCTGATAATCAACAGAATTCAGTTAGACAAAAAAAGAAAGCATAACAAGTACAAATTGCCACCACTCTTCCCAAGGGGCATGTCAGTGTGACACTTGAAAAAAGAAAAAGATTTATTTGCCTAATTCGGTAGATTATACTTTCAAAAATATCCTGTGAATGCAGCAAGGTCGTATCTTGAATATTTTTTAAAAGCCAGCGTTCTAAAGAGCGAACAGCGATTCATAGTTGAAACTTTAAACGCGTTTTTCTCGAAAACTCATAACTCAAACAGAAAATGATCGATCGACTTCAAATTGAAACTGAAATTGAGTATTCTTGAATAAATTTTGAGATTGGTTGGGTATTGTCAATTTGGCATTAAAAAAACGACCAGTCTTGTACTTCAAAATACAACTCCTTTTTCAGAACTACACCATTTTGGTAATTTTTGATATTATTCAAAAAGCTTAGGTCAATATAAAGAAAATACCTTCAACTTCAATAAACTTTTTAAATTTTCATGTTTCAGCTACTCATTGGTCCGAAATCATGTCAGTAGTTCGGGAACATTTTTTTTTATCGGCACTTCCGAAAATAGCACATAATTATGTTATTTTTTGATATTTTTGTAAAAAATAAATCTCAAAATATAGCTGAAAATATACCTTATCACGTCCAAAAATCTCCGAAACATTCTATCGAGAACTTTAATTCAAAAAAATTCACGAAAATCGACAAATTTTTCATTCTACACTGATACAACTAACCGCTCAACAACAAAAAAACCCCTTCCTGTACTTACCTTTGGTTCTGTCCCCCCGCTACCACTACCACCATGGGCGGTCTCACCGCCTCGGGCCGCTGGACCGCCCTACCCATCTCGCCCAGCGGTATGGGCGCCCTTTGGGCAGTCTTCTTGCGACGGCGGGCCGTCGCTCGGGCGTCACACTGGACGCTCAACAACAAGCCACTGACCAGGGCCAGCAGAACGCCTATGTAGACGAGCACTTGGAGGTTACGCGCCGCCGATTTGCGCAGCACAATGCCGGCGATGCACAGCGAAACGCCGATCAGGATGCTCATCGTGAACACCAACTGTGATATAAGGGTGAGTGTGTGTGAGTTGAGATGCCTACAACTGATATGGTGGAACCAGTCCCTATCTCGACCCGTGATCAAAACCCCTCGATCAAAATGCCTATTTTCGAAGCGAGACGTATGCTTTTTTGAATCGCCACTGATGGCGACACCGTCAGCGCCAAATAATGTAAAATGCAACGTTGCTAATTGTTAATGAAATACACCAGTAGTTTGTCTACAAAATTTTGATACGACAGTGTTTCACGAATCTGTGGGGATGAAAGAACGTAGAATTATATTTTGAAAAAGAAATGTAACTTTGGATTTGTTGGAAGCGACTTTTTGCTTTGCGCAGAAAACGTGAATTATTTAATTTAGAAGCGGCACGCTGACTTCTATGCTCGTCAGTTTAGTTGTCAATCATATTAAGAAATGACAAATTTTTGTGAAAATATTCTCTAAATAATGGTGGAACTACTCTTGAATTTTTTGTCGATGGAAATAACGTGGAACAGATTCTAGGACACTCATTGAATCGTTCTGAGATGGCGACACGATCGACAAAATTCAGTATTGTCTTGTTCTGCAAGTTATTTTCGAATTTAACACGAATTTATAGTAGAATATTTTTCGTTGTGCGTTGTTGCTGAGTAAAAAATGAAGTTTTATACAGTTTATAGTCAACTAAAAACTGTTTCTCGTCATTTTTATGAAATTTCAAAGGTGGTTTGTTTGTTTTCACAATTAGAATTGATGTTGTACTCAATATTTTTGTACTTTTCACATTGCAAAATCCTACAATAACCAGTTACATTACTAATTGTTGAACAAACTCCATTATTTTGCCGAAAACATATGTTAAAACAATATAATATACAGGGTGGCTGATATGTATGGAAATGGTCAATTATTTTCTAAAAATAACTATAAAAAATTATAGGGCTTTCTAAAAAAAAAAATTAGTATACAGGATTTGTCTAAGAGTCACAAAATAATAAAATTGTTTTTTCCTCAAAAGATTCATTTGATTTAAATCCATGTAGCTTTTCTTGGTCATACAAATTCATTATCTCTCTATCAAAAATAATTACTGACGAATCGAGGATATTCACGTTGTTGATTTGCTCACCTGAAGAAAAAAATAGCATATATTTTCGAAGGTTTGACATTTCCCTCCACAACCATGAACGATCGCACTTGTCATTCCAGAACTCATGGAACTCTGCGGTCTTTCGGACATGCGTGTTGGTATCCTCCTGGTATTGCTTACAGGTACATTATCACACCTGAAAAATGACACATTACATTGAAAAACCTTCATAACATACCACATTTGTTGAAATGTCGCTGGAAATGTTAAACCGGAAGTTGATATCAGCTACGTTATACTTACGGAGTTTGTATCTCCTGGTACAATTGGTCCCATTGGGTGTCTTGGTTAGGGTAGACTTTTCTCAAGTCTATAATTTGATTCGGCCTTTGGTCCGGCGAAGTCTTTGGTCTCTTCGATCCTCTATCGGAAAACGTGTTCCTTGAATACCTGCGGAAAAGTGAGGTCTTGTAACATGAAATCCATTAGTGGTAGGTCGAACCTACCACCGTGCGAATTATGGTGCTTTGTCACGTTTCGTTTGATTAGGTAATGTATATTGCAACAAGGGTTTAGAATTCACTGGACAATCATCGAATTCATTCAAAACTAGATTAGTACTATAAGTGTATGTCCAAAAAGTACCATTCATTATTTTTTTTATTCGATCTATATCATGAATAAAATGATGAAATAAACGGAATTGATTTCTATCATACAATTTCATGCGCCACTTTCAAAGGTTGCTCTCATTGGTGTAACGCAGTGTGACGTGCTTAACCCTACACGCCCATCGACCTTGAGCTGACCAATCATAGATAATTGTTCCATGGTAAATCTTGCTGTGTTGCCGCACCAAAATATCACAACTTATTCTCGGAATAAAAGATGCAAAAGAATACAATATAAATGATATTTTTGCCACAAATTTTCATGAAATGATATAGTTATCACTTATCGATACGTTTTTGAGTAAATGTATCGAAGGAATAAGGAATCATCCACAAGTAAACTTGGCAACATTGCTCATGGTGTGAGAAAAAGATATATGGAAACAGACAGAGATAGACTTAGGGTGTAGCACGTCTCGCTCATAGCACCGCCCACTTATTTCTGGCGTTTTTGAATTTTGAATGAAAATGCTGATTTCAAAACGCTGTAGAATCTATTTGCTTTGATTTTGATCCTCGACATTGGATATAAACTGAACCAATATCATTATCCATCGATTAAGAGAGGTTTGAAAGGATTTCATCACTTAGTGGTCTCCCACATTGTAAGTTCTGTGGTTGCTAGTTACTTTTCATTTTACACTATTGGTATTGACAGATAACCAAATCTATCAGAACCATCTCCCTCAAATAAATTCACTATATCTCACTCAATCCAACCTTTTATTGGACTCGTCGTCGAACTCGAAGTACGGCAGTCTGGTGGAGCCACTGTCCTCTGACAACGTGACGTCCGTGTCGCGCAGAGGACTGTGCTGGAAGCCATCGCCTTGTTGTTGGTGCTGCTGATGGTAATAGTGGTCGTAGGTCTGGGTATCTGTCGTGGAATCGCTGAGACCGATATCGATGGTGGTTTGAGGGGGACGATGCGTTCTTCTCAAACTGTGTCTGTGTTTGTGGGTGACATCTTGTTGGTGGTGGAGGTTATGGAGGTGTAGAGGCGGTTTGTGGTTCTAGAAGTTGATTAAAAAATTGGTAGAGAACCGTACGCAATTTCTTCATTTTTTAGCAGTTGTTTAAACAGATATCTCTCGTGTTGTGACGTCACAACTGCTAGGAACCGCGATAGTTGATTGATTTTTTGATGAGAGCAACAGGGATAGAGAGCTATAGCAACGTTTTCATTTCGATCTGCTCACAGTGAGAAAGATTACATAATAAAATCGAAAAAATAAGGACTTTGTAATCCACAAAGACTACAGAAAACATTTCAATTAGTTTTGGTGCATATAAATGAGCGCCACTGTTCAAAGAAATCGATGGAGAACATTTTGGCAACGCCGCTAACTCAATTTGGACATGGAACACAATAATATCGATGACACGAAACACCTGACTGTGCTTGACACAACGTTTTTTGTCCCGTGTTGTTCATTTCGCCCTGATTTCGACTCGTATTTTGATGAAACATCAAGTTTGAATTGAATTGATCAATCTTACCTGATATGGGTTGCTATTTGTCGTGGATCGACGCTGTGATGAATACTGACGGCGTGACATATGGACGCCTCCACCTCACCATTGCTGGACGCCTGTAAAATATTTTTTTTCAAATCTTTCCAAAAACACACGAAACACACGTGGGGATTCATGTCGAGTCCAAATAATTCACCATTATTTCATTATTATTTTATTGATTATAATTAAATAACGTAACGTCTACCTAAAAACGTCTTTACGTTTACATTTATGAAACTACTTCAACTCTCTATTATGCAGATTCAGTCCTTCACGATTTTTTCTAATCAAACCCTTTTTTGGCCTAACTTGACCGGGCTATATTGACTATCAAAATCAATTAAAGTACATTCTAGCCATCACGATGAACGACCCATCGTACGAACATCCAATTAAGAGTGTGAATACCCCGCTTACAACTTTCCTAATGAGTTTTCGGTGTAAGCGATATCTCGAAACTCGTCTGGATATCACGATACTCCCTATCACGGGATTTCTCGTGTTATTTATAGTGGCTGCTATATCGAATAACGAAGAAAAATGAGTTGCTGCTTTCTAGACTCATCAACACCACGGGAAAACACGCGTTCTCGAAGTTATAAATCTGTCAAAATGAATTATTTTTCGGATCGTTGTTTTTATTGAAAAATAAACTTACTTTCACCTCGAAAATAGATTATGTGTATACGTGACATGAAAAACTGTGAACATATGATAGAGATTCAGTATCTGAAAGTGACTTTACTATTACATAAAAAAAAACTTGTGAATAAACTGAACGCCAAAACTGTCCTAAGTTTGAACTACACTATGAGTGTGTTTTTTTTTTTCAATAATCTTGGTCTTCCACTTTGAGCATGGACTACTACTTTCGTATGTACACTATAAGTAATTATGGTATCAAAATACACGTTTTATTTGAACAAATATCCGAGTCATGGCGACGCAACGATCAATCAAATACATCGGCTTTCTCATGAAATCCATCTATCTCACAGCAGGATACACCCAGTGATCCAAGAAAAAAAGTATTTTGAAGATATCACAGCATCACCAGAGAAAATTTCATGAATATTTTATACCTATCAGCATGTAAACGAATTATTCTTTATAGTTGTCGAGCGAAAATCCCATAAAATTATGAACACTTATATTTGTATGACTAGTCTGGATAATACAAAAATGTGAGTTGTTTATATTTATATTCTGGAATATAATGTATCAATGAAAGTATTTATAATATTGTTCAAAACTAGATTCAATATATTTCTTTACATAGCATTTGACATCAAATCGAAAGTAATTTTGAGTGAAATGAAATTAATTACATTACACGTTATTTGGATCGAAAACAAATGAGGTTATGTCACCTTAGTGGCTTAGTGAAAGGTGAAAGATAACAAACTTCCCACCACAATCTTACTGAACTCGGCCACAAAACTTGATAACAAAAACAATACACCACACACTTCCTTCCACAATAAATAACCATTCACCTTGAAGTTTACTCTTCCAGGTACAACCATCACAAAAATCCTCCACCATGATCACAAGGCATCCCTCACAAAAAACAAAATGAAAACACACCACAGAACGCACACCCACTCCGAACCAAGGTCACGATGTCACTGGCAGCAACACAGTGCAGCAACGCGAAACACTCGCAGCTAAAAATACCGAACCACTTGATAAATTTTCAGGAGATTTTTGGGAAGCGTCGTTAGACGTGTTCGCGATTCCAAACGTTGGATCGTTGGTGGCCCTGACTACACGCCGGAGTTGACTAACCGTAACCCAACCCGAGAGACCATGAGATTCTTTCTTTTGCTTCTTGTTTTGGGCCGTCGCGGTCCATCTGGTTACCATGGGCGTAGCACCGGGGGTGGAAGGAAGGGGGTTTCGTTATTTGAAATTATACAGGTGGTTGAAATTTACTCAGTCACATTTGTCAGTCAGTTATTTGAGTGTTTTTTATTGATCTATTCAAGATGTCTACAGATATCTAACAAATATTGAGGTTACGTTCGTTATTTACTTTGAAACGTCGGTTGTGATAAAATTTTACGAAAAATTCTAATTTATTTCACCTTCACACTGTTGAATAAGCTTCAACAAGAACGTTCTTGAAGAATTTCTTTCAAAATTTTACTTATTTTACGAAAAATATAATATCAAGATTTTTCTAACTTTGGAAAAAGCGGTTTTTGGATAAACTGAAAATCACTCAGCTCATATAAT
This sequence comes from Plagiodera versicolora, assembly GCA_037013635.1. Lineage (NCBI taxonomy): Eukaryota > Metazoa > Arthropoda > Insecta > Coleoptera > Chrysomelidae > Plagiodera > Plagiodera versicolora. The sequence goes on from CM072990.1 coordinate 967,918, forward strand.
CAAGGCTAAGCTGGTTTTAAGACCAGCCTAAGTTGATGATAATTTTTATTTGTTTCGAAAAAATACAAAAAAATATTGTACGCCACTGTGACTCATATAATTCATGCTAACAAGATCAAATCTGGCTGCCTTCATATCCTAACGAGGTCCCAACACCCAACGAATGGCAGCCCTAAAAGCCCGTAGTGGACCGTCTAGTAGGCGGTGTTGCCAGCTCTACCGATTCGTTGGTAGAAACCGATAAAATGCCAACAAAAAAAACGAGTAATGGAATGTTGTTAATCATTTTATTCCGTGATCTTGAATGAAATTCAATGTGGAATGATACCGGGTGTATCACTCTGGATAAAAAAACACAAATATTTCTGATAAGATCGAAAGTTTGGAATAATTGAAAACGACAGCCTCATGAAAACTTGACAACCGTGTACCCATAACTCAATAGTTTCAGGTGTTTTCGAGTATGCGGTTTTTCCCTTCCAAACGTTCAAATATTTATATTGACAACAATGGTGAATAAACAAACCATGTATTTCCTTCAGCATCACAGCAATCTAGACGTCGTTCTCGTGACCAGTCGAAAATTGGAAACAACCGACGGTCGACTATGTTATTATGTTTTGTTTATTTAGCGGTGTTCAATTTTTTTGGATACGTGCAGCTGATTTGACGGATAATTAAAGAGCGCTAGCATTGCTGCGTCCAGTCGGAATAAATTAGTGATTGAGATTTTATCTTATAATTTTCATACGATAATTTTAGGGTACTGGAAAATATCTCGGTAAAAATGGCATCCCTACTATTACCCCATATTTACAAGGATCTTTTTTACGTACTGAGACAACATACTGCCACCGTGCGGCGAAATTGTGAACTAAGAGCTACTCTGCATACATTTCAATGAGACGTGAATTCTGAAGAAAAAAAAATATTTATCTCATGCTCGTTCGATGAAATTCCCTCTGTAAGCAACGAGATTCTCATGTCGTGTATTAAATTGCACTCCTAATATCTATTGAATTATTTTCCCTCAAAATGTTCGTTCCTTGCAGGAAAATACACTCCAATGAGCAATGAATAATGGTTTCCATCCATCAATCACTATAATCCACTTTATTTTGAATGGGTTCCGTTCACGTGACTTTCATTCTCATGTCCCATTGGACAGATAAAAGTGGGGGGGGTTGTCAAACCCGCAAAACATAATCTAACAAAGTGTCAGTTCATAGATCACACAATTATTGTTAATGATTTGGAAGGTACTGGATAAATCACTTGGAAACGTCAAATGAAGCCTTCAAACTTGTTGGTAGAGGTTATAATTTAGTTAGCTTAGATGTAATAGATGGCAAAATTCACAGTTCATATAATTGTGACCAACAGATTAGCGGAACAAAGGTGCGTCTTCATCCCAATGACGTACGGTTTTTATTGTATTCCTTTGGGATAAGAACACTTGCCAAATAATACAAAAGCTCTATTGAAACTTCGAATTTAACACCCTACTGAGACTTATATAGCTACAATAAATTATAGCACAAAAGAGTCGTTAAAAAAGTGAGTCATGAAATTTGATTCCATCAGTGATAATGAAAAAGAGTGACATGGACGGTACAGAAAAGTAGTTGAACAATTTTCTCTTCACGTTGAATAGTACAGTTGAAGTGAAAAAAATTTCCACCATGAAATTACCAATTATAAAGACAAGGCTGTATACAGGGTTGTTCATTTAGTTCAAACTTTTCAATGTTTCTATCCGAATAAATTTCTGCAAATTTGGGACATTATACAAGATGATCCATTCAGATTATTCAACAGATTCGGAATCACATTTCTATACAAATTTGTTCTCGAGATATTGAATTTTTTTAAAGAAATTTGACAGATGAAGTGAGTGACTGATACGTCACGAAATGTTCTTTCTCCGTGTGCTCGTTGATGAAGGATTTTTTTTCGAGTTCAAACATTGAAAATTACCCTGTAATAAAATACAACAACAAAAATCACAAAAGGATATACGGTTATATAAACCAACAAATTGGATATTTGTTCTTGATAATAGCATCGCCGATGCTTACGAGAAATTGAGGTCACGTAAAACAATTGAAAATTACAGTTTTACTATGTGTTTATTGCAAGGCCTTCAAAGTTTTATGCAAATCTCTATTTTGTCTGAGTAATATTGTTTACTAGAGTGACGCTTATTTTGACATTTTTTTACTCCTAGAAGTTTACACGGTTCCGGGTCTGATAATCAGTGACATACAGGGTGTTTTGTAGGTACGTCACCAAACTCAAGGTAATTCCAAACCGAAAACTCTTGTTTTGATATAAATAGCATTGATATTTTTGAAACGAACAGTTTTTTGCTTTGACGATCCTTCCCAGACGCCACTGGACTCGATGATTTCATACTACAAGCTCTTCTCAAATTAGTCCCTTGATACTAATTCCAATAAAATTAACTGTAATATTTTCAGAATATTCACGAAATAACTGTCTCTTCGAAAAATGTATCACCCTCTAGAGGTTGACCTTGCATTGACAAACACTCTGTACATTCTATGAGAAAATCGATATCGATCAAGGGACTCTCTGCATGTACGCTTGTCACGATAATATCTAAAGTATACGAAGTTAAAATGAATGAAAAGATTATGTAACATTTGAATATTGCAACAATCTTATAAAAAATTTTATTTGAACAACTCCATCGATGTAAAGTTGCATATCGCAAAACAAATATTACGTTTGCAATACAGGGTGTTTCGCCACTCGTAGAGAAAACGAAAAATTTCCTACATCACAAAATGCACCTTGATGCATAGAAGACATGTACCAAATGTTCTAAAGATGTCTAGAATATTATCTCAGTTATTATTAAAAAACTATTTTTTTTCCAAAATTTTATCACCCTGTAGCTCAAAAGTTAAGACTTTTAGGACATACGTTCATAGGAAGTTTTTTTCTCAAAATGTGTCAAAGAATCGCTCCTTCAAATATTAGCATGTCTTTAAGGAACACCCTGTATATCAAGTTTCAAATGCAATTCGAACCGATCTCGCCCTCGACTCGTGAATCACCCTGTACACAGAGAATCTCTATCGCTAGTAGACGATCGACGGCTTACCCATTCCATATCCTAGTTTCACGTCGTTTTATCGATAATGAATAAGTGTATGCTTTTAAAATCCACCCCGCTATGATGATAACGAATTATTCGTGAAATGTTTGGATAGAAAAGTAGACGGTTTAGTGCGTATGTTTCTCGGTTTAGTTTTCGCTTGTTTTTTTTAAGCGGTGAGTAAATTCGAGGTGTCCTTTGAAAATTTTCTCTGAACGGTTGATAACATCCTGTATATGATTCGTGTGGATAGAAAAATTGTCATTCAATTAGGATTAATTATTATAATTATGCGCTGGATATTCCATGAAAATAATTAGCACTGGTTGTGCGTTGAACTATTGGCAACACTGGTTCACTAATAAATCGTCATACAATTCATGTCAATGATTTTGAATGATATAAAAACGGCAATTTTTTATGCATCGTGGAATTGAAATGATTTAGGGCACTACATTTTCAAAAATTTTCTCAAAATGTAAATATAATGAATCCTTTCTCTATTTAATTTGTCGTTATCGAAGAAATTTGCAAAGAAGAAAGGTGAAATTACAAATTAATCAAATTAATGAAATAATGAAATTTGACCTTGACTTCATTATTCCAAGTATATTAGAATAAAAACAGATTGCAATGAAAGACAACTGTCAAAAAAATGGCGTTTTTCATTTGTGAACATTATCAGACAAAAAAACCTCTAAAACAAATCCACCTAGTCTATTTCAATAAGTCTATTTTAAACTTTTACAACTGACTTTTACAGAGCAGTAAAACTAGGTTTATTATTCGTTTATAATTTCTCAAGTATGACCCATATTTATAAAACAATACGTCATTGCTTCTACAATTACCATAGTTTCACGTTCTGGTTAGAGTTTTTCGTGATTTTTGAAATATTGGAAGTGGTCATTTCTCAAATAAACACACTGTATATTGCAACATCACAAAGCTTTGTGCGTAATTTTGAATGGAATCAGGATATACATATTCTATCTAACATAATCGAAGTAACATATTTCATAAGAAATCGATATTTTCCGAATGATGCATCGCAGTTTCTAAAAATAATGAATAATCGATACTTGATAAACAACATCAATTCACCTTGAAAGCGTTTTGTTTCATTTGGCAACCAAGCACGCTGGAAAAGTCACACTTTTCTTTGTACCTCGCATGATAATTTTCTTGGGATCAATTCGAATATTACAGCTACATGCAAATAAATAAATAAATCAGACTTTATAAAGTGCTCCAGAAAAATTTCGTTCCTATTGAAAAAGCTCCTCAGAAAACCCTAACATATACAATATTTCTTGTTGACTATGTGCCTCTAGAATTTCAAATCGCAGATAGATTACTTGTTATTGTGTCCCACTTTGACAGCTGTCAAAAGAGCCTCCATGGACTCAGCATCGAAAAATAAAATCCTCCATTTCCAAAGTGGTGATTTGATTGAAACCAATAATTCTGAATACTCTGTTCCTGAATCCAATGGACTCAAATCTGCCGATCTAGGTGACCAGAGCAATAATGACGATTTAAAAATGACCCACATTGTACGATCACTTGAGTGTTTTTTTTATCCAGCGAATTGAATTTTGATAGAAGCGTTTGTCTGTTGAAATTCATTCACTCGTTTAATGAATGTGTGAATTTGTGAAAAGCAATATGCATAATATTTATTTCAATAATGATGCATAGCCGTAGAATGTTCTCAAACTGCGTTTGAGTCAAAAACATAATTAAGAAATTTTTGTTGGGAAGTAATAAAGAAAATATATTAATCAAACAAACTATGAAATATCTCACAAGAACGGATTATTAATTCTCTTTGATTCTTTCATTTTTGCTGTTCCTAAAACTATTTTTTTTTTCATACTGTGACACACCAAAAACACTGACAGATTTGACAGATGAATGAATCACACATGAACATTTACTTGATGTCAAATTTCATTCAGAAAAGAGTTAGTAGTTTCCCATCGAACACCCTGTGTATAAAATTAGTCAATATTAATTGCAGCCGATTTTCAAGAAGACATTTCGATACGTGATTGAAGATTTAATTGAAAGCTTGTCGATGTGCATCCAATAGAACGGCGGGGTAATTGTGCTTTACGTAATATTTAAAAACATGCAACTTGAAAAAGAGTTACCTCACGTTCTATTCCATAACCCTGACGTTCAATTAAACCGGACTGTCGTCCTAGTAGACAGCAATTGCTCGTCTACTACCAGAGACGGTTTTTACTAGATCGTTAGGGCATTATTTCACTACATTTCCATGAAAAGAAAGTCGTAATGTTGCATTTGATTCTTCAGAGAATTTTGCGGTTTCTTTATCATACCAAAAGATGCCCTCTAGTGGCATCACTCGAAATTAAACACATCTCCAACGGGGTAGATTCGGTAGACCAATCAATGCTCTTTCTAACGAGACTAAGTTTGTTGAAATCCGTTCAGTCATTCAGAAGTTACCACTTCATTTCAATAGATACGTCAGAAAGTGTGATGACGCCCCCTGACGGTCATCCTTGAAATATGAAAATTATTTCCGCACTATTCTAAACTTCGTTCAAAATCATTTTCGTTTGGCTCAGTTGCAAAAAATGTTCCCCAAAATTGCCACTGTCCTTTTTATTTTGCAGTACTTCCAATGAAACCATCAACGTTCATTGGGTAAAAAATAAACGCGAAACCAATCACAACGGTCCTTTTCTGAACCCCTTATGATACGCTCGAGGTGTTACGATAATTATTTATCAGCAGTTAATGATATTACCACACAAACTCGTTTCAACAGAGAGTCCGATTATTTGTATTCCGAATTAAAATAGAGTATAGCTAAACACATTTGTTGCATCTAAAAAAAAAAAAATGTGTTGTAACCGTTGCCCAAATGCGGATTACAGATAATTTAATCAATATCAGTTCGCGAAGTTTGTGGTGTGCTTTGTGTTTTTTTTTTAAATGTACCAGTGGCTCAAGATTGGTTCCAAATAAAAAAATGGAAGTCTGCAACCAGGTAAAACATATGGCGATATAAAAATACAGATTTTGAAATTAAAGTCAACAAACCAATGTTTTCCGAGAAATGTCACTTTCACTAATTCACATTTTGTATTCAAAAAAATAATGCAGAAAATAAAAAAACAACTTCCAAGGTTTAATAATTTGCACATTTTTCCGGAAATTAATAACACTGCGAAATTGTTCCTCATTCTTCCTCCTTTTCCAACTTCGTATCAAAATCCCATTCAGTTTTCGACCAACATTGATTTGAAGTTAGACAAATACATAAAACTTTTAATACAAATATTCCTCTACGAACACAATAAGTATACAATTAAGTTCGTTTCATACCAGAAAACAATAATTGTAGCTAATTTACTTGGTAATTAAATACGTGAGTCATTGAAAACGTTTTAAAAAACACTTATTCAATTCTGATAATAATTTTTCAACTGTATCAATTAATCTTACATAAAATCCAAAGTCATAAAATAGATCTTGTGTTCTAAATAAATGTCTTTGAACTTTGATTCTTGGATCACAACAAATATACAGGGAAAATGTTATTTCTTTTCAGATAATGACACTATGAAGAAAATTGTGTTTAAAAGACGGTTATACATTTTAATAGCAATATTAATAGTAGTGACCACGTCACTCATACTGTCAAATTTCGAACAATTCCCGAAGAATGTCGAATACATTTATCTAGATCCAGAAGAGAACATAACTCATCAAACGTACCTCCAAAGTTGGTTGGAACTTAAACACAGTTATGTAAGTTTGATATTCTAGAAATATCTCACACCCTCTCAGATTGATCATTGATTTATTCCTCCACTATTGTATATAGTTTGTATATTGGTTAGGTTGAGTTTGTTATTCAATTTGTGAATTTTTTCCAGACGAATTTATCCAAACTGGGCAGGATATTATTTCTGGATGAACAAGAACCAACCATTTCCACCAAAAAAACCTACCAAATTCTCCTGTGGAAATATGGAGCTACAATCGAAGCTAGACATATGAGAAATTTCTCGAACAAAACGTGAGCTTTCACATCATGCCTCGAAAAACAAAAAAACATTTCCATTTTTTTAGGTTAGATCCTTTCCGCCACTGTCCAGTGAAGAACTGTGAGATAACGTACAAAGATGCATCGGTTAGTACGGCAGACATAGTTATTTTCCATTTACATCGGATGAAAAGCGAGAAAGAACTACCCCAAATAAAACGCCGGCCAGAACAAATTTGGGCATTTCTAACCGACGAGAGCCCGTATCATACTTTCCTCACGTCTAAAGCGAAATTGAGCGCGTACGATGGGGTGTTCAATTGGTCTATGACTTACAGGTTGTTCACTTCACATAACTGCTTGAAAATAATAATGATTCTTTTTTTTTCCACAGGTCAGATTCAGATATTCCCGTACCGTATGGTAGAACGATATTGAAGAAAAACCCTGCCAACATCGACCTATACCTAAATAAAAGACGAGACGTCTTAGTAGCCATATTGGGATCGAATTGTGGGGGCAAAAACAACCGATGGGACTATGTTAGAGAACTACAGAAACACATGAGAGTGGATGTTTATGGAAAATGTGGCCCCCTGAAGACGTAAGTACTGTCTCTCAACACACTAGTGCAAATAATACCTATCTCTACTTCGTAGGTGTCCAGGCCACTTCAAAGAGGACTGCCCTGATTTAGAAAAATACCTTTTCTATCTCTCCTTCGAAAACTCCAATTGTGATGACTACCTAACCGAGAAGCTATGGTGGAATGCCTACAGCAAGAACAGCATCCCAATAGTTATGGGGTCCAACCAGGCAAACTACAAAAAACAGCTGCCTCCTGATTCATACATACACGTGGAAGACTTTGCTAGTCCGGCAGTGCTCGCACAGTTCATCCTCAGGTTGAATGAGACCAATGAATACAAGAACTATTTCAAGTGGAAGAGATACTATGATGTGGTCAATGAGCATGGGTACTTCAAGAGCGAGTCTTTTCATTACTGTCGGATATGCCAGGCTCTGAATTATAATGACAAGAATCCTAAGGTTTATGAGAAGTTAGATGACTTTTGGAGTGTTCAGAAAAACTGTTATCCGCCTTGGAATGCTGGGTAAAGTGGAGTTTGCAGAAGACCTCATGGGATTCCATAGCACTGAGTGTTGGAAATATCTCCAGGAGGAGTTACATTACAATCAACTAGTCACAGGAATTAAATTATTGTCTCTCATAAGATGGAGTTCCATTGGCAACATTCTAAAAGTTCCTGATAGGACAGTGAAAACTAAACTGGTTATCTTTGGATGAAGCCTTGATTCTCTCAAAATTTCATTTGAAAGGAAGGATATCTTCTATTATTTGAGATCCCTATAGTCAAGAAGCCTTAGGAAGAGTATACAGACTACCTCAATTGTTTGAATCAAATATATTGTTTGTGATATTCTGTCTAATAGATGATGTAAAATAATGTTATAAAAATGGGAGAAATACAAATATTTCATCAACTGCTTGACAAAATTCTGCAATTTCTTCTAAAGAAGAGCAGACTTTTTGACGTTCTCCAGACTACTGAAAGATACGATAACGAAAACCCCTTCTAAAATCACTTGGAGTACGACTAATGGCACATTTGGGATTGTAATTTGATAGAACATTATTACAGTGATCGTCAAATGGTACTTACGGAATTCCAGTCGTAGATGTTGTATCACTGAATTCATGAATACTACTAACACTAAAAAGACATAACTTGTGATAATGTGTAACTCAAAAAGACTCAAACAAAAACTTAAAACAAGAAAAACATAATCATTTTCTGTCTTCTTCTATTTTCTTGACTCCTTGCATCATGTCAAATTCTTCTTGGTTATCTTCACGTTGCTATTTAATCGTTGAATCACTGTAGTACCGCCCCAGAGAATTTTCCAAGCAAAAATTCAAGTTTTTTCAAGACCTTCCAATAATCAAGACGTACTTAGTCAATATATATTTAATAATGTTTCGTAATTATCATACAAATTATAAATAAAAAATATACAAATTAACATAACAAAATAAATAATGAAATATTCTTAGAGATTACCGTTGGGGATATCACACTTGTGATTTAGGTCACAATTTTAAAATTATAGAACAAGTCTTACAAAACTGAAACTGATGCATTCTAGACTTACGTCATATTTATGCCCCTATACTGTCAAAACCCCATAGCTACCAAAAGCATATTCAATACATAACAAAGTTGAATCGAGAAATTGTGTTAATAATGGTTCAGCTTGTTCATTATTGTCAAACCTTTCTTTAGTCCTTTCATAGTTCCAAACATTGATAGTTCCATCAATTGAACCCGCACATAATTCACTACCATCTGCATTCCAAATTAGCCTAGATAAAGGTGAGTTTTTACACTCAATCTCAAGTACAACTTTAGATGTCAATAAATCCCATATTCGAATTCTCTTATCCTCGCTAGCACTGGCTAGCAGTTTTCCGCAAGGACTGAACTTCAAACAATAAATAGTTCCTTTTGATACATGTAGGAGTCTTAAAGGAGTAGCTTTATTGTTGCACCACATCCTAATGTTTCTATCAGATGAACCAGTGGCTAAATATGAACAATTTGGATGAAACTCCACACACGTCACTGCTTGAGTATGTCCACAAAATATCCTTAAAACTGCCCCACTTCTATGCCACAATCTCGCAGTATTGTCCATAGAGCCTGATGCTATCAATTCTCCATTTTGACTAATTTTCACGTGGTATACTGGTCCCAAATGTCCAAGGCACTTCTTCAAGAGTTTCATGTCACTCATATCATAAATACAAAGTGTATGGTCAGAGCTTCCCGTCACTAAAGTTGTATAATCCAATGATATGTCCACACTGTATATCCTCCCACTGTGATTGTTGAATACTATTTGGCTAGAATCATCACTTTGATTCAACAAGGAGTCCATAGGATGAACAGGCAACAAGCGTAAAATGTTATTTTCTGCACATGCAATCAGTCCACTTTGCTGTCTTATTAATCCACAAGACACATTTTGTTTGTTGAATGTTATTTTGGCATTGAATATTGGTACAGGTTCCTTCTTCAATTCAGCAATAGCATTCACCAACTTCTGGAACTTGGACTCCTGTGGATATGCAATAGGAACAATTGACTCTTTTTCTTTTTTTAGATCCATTTCAACAGTTATTCTAAAGTCAAACCAAGTTTGCAACACTTGCAAGAACACAATATGACAACTTTCAAGCACAAACTTCTTTAGAGTGTTCAAAGACTCAGGAGTCAATTCTATGATGGTCTTCTTTTGATGAAACTTTTCTTTGCAAGTTGTCAAATCACCACCACTAGTGCAAACTTGAATTAGATCTTTTATCACACTATTACACTTATATTTATCAATAGAGGATAAATGGTTCTTCAAGAAAGAAGCTGCTCTCTCAGTGTGCCCTCCTCTCAGAATCTCTAGATAAAAATGGCAAAATAAGGGTCCAACAATTTGTTCTATATCACAGAATTTGGTCTTTTGTTCTCTAAGCCACATTAGGAATTTGGTGAAGTTATGTTCTATCATTACAGGGTCACTGTTGTAGCAGCTATATAAAATAGAATTCGATCGTCCAAAGGCTGTCTCCACTGATGAATTTGTTAAATATCTTGCCTTAGTACTTTCTAAGGTTTGTAAAGAACAGTAATTTCTTTTCTGTAGATATACTGACAGTGCATTTTTCACTTCGCTTTTTGAACGTTTCATTTTACTATTTTCACGTTTGCTATCATCCATAATTATCTCGAAAATTCAATGTTCTTTACCAACGTGAATACACGGATTGAAGTTTACCACCTAACAAAACAATTTCAAAATAAAGAATGAGAAGAATGCGAACTACATAATCACAGAACTAGCTAGTTTTTCAATGACTCAAGACAAGTGACAGCTCATTTTTATCTTATTAATAGAGGATGCATATTTGGTTTTATGGTTCCGTCGTTCCGTGTCAATCGTGTCTGAATTGACAACATTTAATTTGGATCATCGTCGAAAACATTCGAAAATAAGGAATTTTTCGCCACATTATGTTGAAACCGAAGGCACTGACACAAGTCTTGAGCCAAGCTAATACTAGTGGTATAGAAACCACATTGTGAGTTTCAAATTCTTAACTATATATTATTGGGTTGTATCAGCCTCCATGTACATTTTAGTTGGAATCAATTTATTTCTAAGAGAAAGTCTATGTTTCAGACTTCTCAATACGGAAGGATCACTTCTGGCGTATAGTGGTTATGCTGATAAAGATGCTAGAGTAACAGCAGCCATAGCCAGCAATATATGGAGTGCTTATGAAAAAAATGGGCGTAATGCTTTCAGAGAAGACCATCCCCAAGTTATTTTGATGGAATGCTTAGATGGTCGAATAGCCATTACACAAGTTGCCAATGTGCTACTTTGTTTATATGCTAGAAATACTGTTGGGTTTGGGATGCTCAAGCAAAAGGCAAATGCTTTGGCACTGTATCTTGAGGGACCTTTGAAACAAGTTGCATCAGCTGAAAGATGAATTGTTTTTCTCACTTTATATATTGGGAATTTGATGTTGAAACTTTTGGAAATTTCCAAAACCAATGATTTTCCTGAAGTACAATGAATTAGATTATTGGTCAATAAGTGATCTGAATATCTAATTAAAATATGTATTCTACTGCCTAGTAAACTGTTTTATTTCACAAATGAATGAATAAATTGGATTTCAAAAGAAAAACCTGAAGGTAATCCAAGAGAAAATTTGTTTTTCCCTAACTATCAATTTATTAATATGATACTGAATTACAAAATTGATAACATGAACATACATTATATTCGTGTTCAGGTTTGTAAATAATTGCATCTAAAGTATGTTCATTGAGTTCTTTTTTTTTTTCATACAAATACAGGTCAGTCAAAGTAAATTATTATTTTATCAGATTACATATTCAAGCTACTACTAAAAATTATCATTTTCCATTTATATTGAAATGTATGAAGACCTATCAAAGGGTGAACTAATATAAAAACTCTAATAATGATGAAACTACCTTATGAAAAAGATGAATTTTCTTATTCTTTTATATCAAACAATGTCAAAAATGTCTCGAAAGTTGAGTTGTAAATAATATATAGAAGAGGGTGTTAGGTCTTGAAAGAGGAAAATAAAACTATATCCAGGGCTTCAATGATATGACAATGACAAGATAGTTCCAGCAAAACAACTATTCAACAGTCTGCAAACAATACAACAATAACTTCTTTACAGCTCCATTGAGACAGGCAAAAATTTGTAAAACTATCATGAAGGTTATGTTGTCTCACAAACAGAATAAAAGAAGTACTCACTACAGCATTGATATAAACAAAAAAAAAAAGAAACGAAATATTTTTATGGTTTCAAAAATAATAGGAATAAACAGGCAACTTTCTCCTCCATGATCCTCTACTACCTATCATTCAAACCTTACATTCTAGACCCTTTCTGTTGTAATACCTTCGCTCTGTCCTCTCTCTCACATTTGACTTCGGTACTCTCAGGAGCTCCATACTCTCTACTGACAACACAAAGAAACTCAGCATGCTCCTCAGCTCCATAGTTGTACTGTGAACCTATGTTCACCAACTGTTCGAACTTCCACCCATCAGACATGGTAGAAACCATCTAAAAGAAGCTGCTGTGTGGATGTGTAAACAAAAAATAAACTAAAAAAAGTACCTGAGTGAGTTCATCTTCATGACACTGCAGTACTCTATAAACATGTTTCTTGCCATCTTTACTTGGTCTGTTATCTCTGTGCAAAATTCTTTCCTTAACTAGAGAAATGAGCTCGGCAATATTGTAAAATTCAGCTTCTTCTAATACACCTTCTTCAGCTAAACCTTTATTGATCACTAATTTCCCATGCCTAAGGTAATTCAGAATGGGTGAGAAGTAGTTGGGATCCCGATCTATCAGATAAGCACCAGTATCGTCCTGAAACCGTGAAATATTTCAGTATATAGATGGAATACAGGAAGTGGTTTGAATATTTCTTACCTTATCTGATATCAAATTACTATCATCCTGGATTAGTCTGTATAAAAATGACTTAGGATCCCTTGCTAATGTAGTTTTTGTCGTTAAAAAATATGTGCCACCTACATTTAATTTTACCCATTGCTTATTACAGTTTGTTGAAACCATTTGTTTACCATCATCCTCGGAATCCATAACACTATCCGCCATGTTTACGAGTTTTTAACCTTTCATTTGTAACCGTAATCCATTTGCTTCTTCTTTGTTTTTAAATTTTCATCTTTGTTTCGTTAACAAATGCTGCTAATTTTGCCGTCACGCTATTAATAGGGAAAGATCACGTACCGCGAGATGGCGCTGCGAATGACAAAATGTCAGATTGAGGTGTGAGCAACATGTTTTGGAAATTTCGAATTCGTATTTTCGTACCGAAATACCAACAAACATTTTCATTAGAGTTGATCGCATGATGAATGTAATTTTATCGATTTAGCGAAGCCCTAGGTACCTTTCAATCAGTCAGAAGAGTCCGAGTTCTGACAATCTCCTAATATAGGCAGCAGAATTTAACTTGAAAATATTTCAATCATCCTGTACACACATTTCGGTATCACAGAGATGACTAGTTTCAATTATGCAACCCTATTAATCATGCGTAAAGGAATTGGCAGACTGATAAGACGACACATATTACTCAGTCGATTTTAAACCTCCGTTGGGTTCGGACGTGCGTGACGAAAAGACTTTCTCGTGCGGTGGAAAGTTTTCGCGACTGTGTTTCCAGTGATCTCGTGTGTGTTTCCAGTGATTTCGTGTGTATGTGTGTGTGCTTCAAGGACAGTTTGAGAAAAATTAATGGGTGAGTTTTTTTTTGCATGTCCCTTTACACAACTGAACGATTTCGAAATTTTCCATCATGATATATCGGGTTTTTTTGTTGAAATTTGCTGATTTCTTGGTGAAATTGTTCTCAATGTTTTCTCATGATGAATACATGATAAATGAACCCTTTCTTGATATTTAAGAAAAGATGCAATAAAATAAAGTATGCAATTTTTATAGATTCATTTTTAATTTTGTTATAGATGGCATGTGACGTCTGGAAAACGAAGAACTAGGATAGAAGGTGTAACTACTACTACCAATCGGTGAGTGATTTTTTGATTCCTGTAACTTTTACAACCTCACATTCAGCTTTTGTCTCCTCACTTTCAAATATTTCACATTCCACTTCTAAGCTCCTCATAAAACCTATTTCTAACTTACTGACTTTCTTTTTATTGTTTCGATTTGTTAGGTTTTATATTTTTTCTTTCAATTTGTGTAATCAATGGGCAGAAGGGCTCAAGTCGATAGCCTATTGGATCAGTGTAAATTGTTTCAATAATGGACATTTATTATTATTATTGAAATTTTCCATTATATGATTTCTCGAATTCAGATATTTATTCTTGAGATTTAATGATTTTTTTCTGTTGTTACAGGTAGTAAGTAGTTCTTCTAGAAAAAGGTAAGTGATTTTTGGGTTATGCATGACTTTTTGCACGAATTTCAGCGGGTGCACCCACAATATTCCGACGAACTATGGAATTCGTAGGATTATAGAGAATCCTTACAGTCGAGATATACGTTCAGTATGTCCAAATTGCAATTTCTCGATTTCAACCTGACTTTTCCAAATTACACAGGCCTACCTTTTTTTCTGTGAAATAGTGTTTTCAAGTGACAGGTCGTTTAACACACAGTACATCAGAATACTGAATAGAACGTTTATTTTCGAATTGAAATCCTCGACATCGCAGTAGCAAAAGTAACAGTCGTCTCCAGTGCGATGGTACAAATCAAAACTACAATCGAAAATGCGCTTGAAGAAATCAAGCATGCCGTCAAGTGATTCAGAGCTAGAAGTTCCATCGAAATTCAAATGCGGTGGGTCGAAAAGCGAATTTTCTACCCGATCATTAACGACAGTTGACAACCTCACCCGATAACACGCGCGGTACCCTTACGAGGGGAGAGTATCGACTTTTGGTGTCTGTAAGTTTTCCTCTCTGCAAAAGAGGCCGTCACCTTAAGAAGTCGGTATGACAGTGTTTTTCGTGGTCGTGGGAGTCTTCCTAGTTCTTGATGTAGGTAGAAATTCGCTTTTCGACCCACCGCATTTGAATTTCGATGGAACTTCTAGCTGTGAATCACTTGACAGAATGCTCGATTTCTTCAAGCGCATTTTCGATTGTAGTTTTGATTTGTACCATCGCACTGGAGACGACTGTTACTTTTGCTACTGCGATGTCGAGGATTTCAACGCAAAAATGAACATTCTTTTCAGTATTTTGATGTACTGTCTGTTAAACGACTTGTTACTTGAAACACTTTTTCATGAAAAAGAAGGTAGGCCTGACGATTAAGATGACAAGTTTCCAAATGAAGTGCATTTCATTTCAGGAATTACTTTATTTCAGAAATCATTCTCTTTGGGAAATTATTTTATTTCAGAAATTATTCTCTTTCAGGAATTATTTTATTTCAGGAATTATTTTATTTCAGGAATTATTCTCTTTCAGGAATTACTTTATTTCAGGAATTATTCTCTTTCAGGAATTATTTCATTTCAGGAATTATTTCATTTCAGGAATTATTCTTTTTCAGGAATTATTCTTGTTCAGGAATTATTCTTTTTCAGGAATTATTATTTTTCAGGAATTATTCTTTCTCAGGAATTATTTCATTTCAGGAATTACCTCATTTCAGGAATTACTTCATTTCAGGAATTGATTTATATCAGGTATTAATTCATTTCAGGATTTATTTTTTTCAGGAGTTATTTATTTCAGATATTAAACAATAGAAAGTGCATTTTGCAATTTTGTATAAATGCCAGTAAACGAATTTCAGAAATTATTTTATTTCTGGAAGGGGTAAATGCAGTGAAATAACTGTAAAACGTGAAATAAGTGCCGCGTAGACTTTTCAGACACGAAATCTGAAACAATTAAGTGCGAATGCATTTTGCAATTTTGTACAAATGCCAATAAACGAATTTCAGGAATTGATTTCAATTTCTGGGAGGGGTAAATGCTGTTCGAATATCATCTGGTGAATTCATTCAGATGATCAGTCCTTAGTGAAATAAGTGAAATCGTGAAATAAGTGCCGCGTAGACTTTTCAGAAACGTAATCTAAAACAACATACTATAAAGTGCATTTTGCGAATTCGTACAAATGCCAATAAACGAATTTCAGGAATTAACTTTAATTTCTGGAAGGGGTAAATATTTTCCACATTCATGGTTTGTAGGCCTACTGGGGATGCTTCCATTAAAAAAAGCAACGCATTGAGAACTCTACCTCTTGGGTGATGAAGGAAACGAGTTCAAATGTATTTTATTTTGCTGATGCTCAAATTATCAATTTCATATAGCACATCATCGGCAGAATTTGTTTAAAATATATTTAAGGATGATGAAAGATGATTTATACCTGCCATTTCCTATAAACATATAAAATTAAACAATACCCATGATGAGGATATAATATCCTCAAACACTACATTTCAATTCCTTTCTCCTTCAACTTGTGTAGTATTGATAATCCTTTTTTCTACGACTGTTAAAAAAACTGTACCATATTTCACTATTTTCTGTGCGCAAAACGCTTGTTTATGGTAATAGTGAAAAAAAGGTAAAAATCGTGAAAAAAAGTGTCGTAGCGGGTCATTATTTCACTCTGGCGTGATGCAACTACATGCACCGAATCATAAGAGTGCGCTGAAAACAAATTGTAGTTGTCTCGCGATCTTCGTTTTAGAAACGTCGAATTTAATTAGATTTGTGTTTTGACGTTTAAGTACGTGTGCACTTTTAACATTACTATTACGAAAGAAAGTTTATAAGTTGCTTCTTGTTTTGTTAAATATTAATTTGTTCTTTCTTAATTTCATTGTTATAAAATAAAATGTAGATACATATCAATTTATATTTATTCTCTTTCTAATTGCGTAAATATATATCAATTTATATATTTTTTTTTCTAATTGCTGACAGTCGTAGAAAAAATATTGTATGAAACTCATGCATAAAGTGTCTTTTTTTCACTCATGGGATTGCCGCACTCGCCTACGGCTCGCGCGTCAAACTTCCCATTCGTGAAAAAAAGTACTACTTTATGCACATGTTGCATAAATAACTATTGTTTAATCAATTATAACGACGAAGTGAAATTTTGAAATCTGAGTTTATTTTTTCATTTTCACCAAAGTAATCAGTATGTTCAGTGAAATAAAACGCATTATGGATTATGCGACATCTATGATTTCACAGTGATGAAAATTAATCACGTGACCAAAAAACGTACACATTTTATTGGTTACTGGTAGAAGTAATGCAATTTTTTTGGTAATAATAAATTTAATATCAACAAATATACAAAGGAATGTTCAATAAAATCATGAAATATTGATGTAACTTGGATATTTACGTAATAAAGGTACCATTTCAATATACATTCACGTTCATCACAAAAGTCTTTGATTTTTGTAGGATGTTTCGGATAAAATTGTTGTGTAGCTCTTCCCATTTCACATCACAGAAGCTACAAAATTACAACCCAATAAGAAACACCCTGTAGACGGTTCAGTAAATGTGTTACAGAACATATAGATATATACAAATATATACTGGGTATTTTATCGAAATAGTCATACACTGGCTGAAAAGAATATCTATAAAAAATTATTTTTAAATTAGAATTGAATGATAGAGTAACAACAAGGTGATGCATAAAAATGTTCCAAATCTTATTTAAACCGGTTTTCATGTGATTTGTTGTTTTTCTACATAATCAGTAAATTATTCCAACAGCTATTTTTGTTCCCCAGTCTGGACCCCAAACCGCCATCTCTCGGTAAAACACGTAACTAAACCACCTCAACTCACTCCGCCACTAAACTCCGCCACTGTTCACCACAACTTTCTCGAAGCGAAACTTCAAACAACGTAAACTAAACAAGCGAAAAACACCCCGACCAAACCCGCCAACGATCTGGAACCACTCGACTGCTGCACTTTCGCAGCCTCACCAACAGAAGTTTGGTTATCGCGATCTACTTTCGCTTCCGGTTCAGCAGCGGGTTCCGGTTCTGCATTGGGTTCCGATTTTGCAGATGGTTCTGGTTCCGCAGATGGTTCTGGTTCTGCAGATGGTTCTGGTTTAGCAGCGGGTTCCGGTTCTGCATTGGGTTCCGATTTTGCAGATGGTTCTGGTTCCGCAGATGGTTCTGGTTCTGCAGATGGTTCTGGTTCTGCAGATGGTTCTGGTTTAGCAGCGGGTTCCGGTTCTGCATTGGGTTCTGGTTCTGCAGTGGGTCCCGATTTTGCAAATGGTTCTGGTTCTGCAGATGGTTCTGGTTCTGCAGATGGTTCTGGTTTAGCAGCGGGTTCCGGTTCTGCATTGGGTTCCGATTTTGCAAATGGTTCCGGTTCTGCAGTGGGTTCCGATTTTGCAAATGGTTCTGGTTCTGCAGTGGGTTCCGATTTTGCAAATGGTTCTGGTTCCGCGGATGGTTCCGGGGTCGATTCAGGTTCTGTGGTACTTTCCGGTTCGGTTGAAGGTTCCGTTTCCGTAGTTGGTTCCGGTTCCGGTTGATCTGTCGTTTCCGGTTGCGTTTTGTGGTCCGGTATCGGTTGAGGGATCAAGTAAGGATCCGTATCGGACCCTGGCAGGATGTCAGGTTCTGCTGGTTCTAGAAAATCCAACAATTCCTTACATCCTGTCGCTTATAGAAACAAATATAGTCCAAGTAAAAATTAAAAACGTGCTTCAATGATATACTGAAAATAATCACGAATATAGAAATAAATCAATTAGGAAAAATATTGTTTCTGGAAATAAAAAACCGTGCTACAAAGATAAGTTTCATGAAGTGCCCCACACTTTTTTAATAACGATATTTTTCTTGATTAATTTATTCGTTTATTAATAATTATTTTTGCCTTTTCAGTTCATTTTTGAAGCGTAATTTTTAGTTATATTGAAGTATATTTATTTTTCATTTATTAGTTTAATTTTTTTTGATACGCCACTTCCTGTTAGTCCAAACATCATACATACATACATACAAGTGAAGCTAATATAAGCATGTCGAAAAAATCGGTTACCTTCTGTTGACACGCTGGCGGTTACGTTTGGATCGATGTTGTAATCGTACCCTTGGTCGTAGAGGTAGCTCCGCCCCCCAACATGTGAGGTTATGAGCCTGAAGTTGTCTTCGGAGATGTTGAGTTGGTTGTACAAGAATTTGTTGAGTCTGTTGACGAGAACGGTGATGTTACCGTCTTGGTCGAAAGCGAACGAATTGGGCCATTCGAGGAATTTCGCGTCACGAGCAATCAGTTTTTGACTCGATTGAAAAGGAAGATGGGAGTCCCATTTGGCGATGCTGTTGGTGCCCAATAGAGTGTAGTATAAGATTCCAGAATTGTCCATTATCATACCTGGAATCGTCAGTGCTATTTGGATAACTCGCGGTTTAGGAACAACAATACATAACCTCACATATTCTTCTTCTTTCGTGATAGGTAAACATCCCTGTTACTCTGTTTCCAACTGATATTTCTCAATAAACAATCATTTTTGAAATTTTCTACGACCTGACAGTTGATTTAGATTCTAATACTTTTGAATTAATGAAATTTTGAAACCAAATTGTAGATCCAGTACTCAGTGTTTACTAATTGAAACTACCCACAGATATTATTAATGATATTTCTATGCATTATAACAAATAATTTTGGACACGTACATCATTATTACTATCACTATTTACTAACCTGCAGTCTGTGAAGTCTTGATGCCATAATCCTTCACATTTCCTTGAAATCCACCATCCATATTTTCGTTCAATTCATTTCTCAAAACACTAGTATTCACCGAAAAGAGGTGCAAACTCGAAAGAGGACTGTAATACACCTGTAAACATATTTACAATGGCGTCAGTGAACAATTCGCGATACAGGGTGGGCAAATAAATCGATATACACGACACGAAATTCTAGTTTTCAAACAAGACCAGTGTCCGAAAACATCACGTGTCAATTGTGCACACACGAAGAGCTGCCAGATTCCAAGATTGTTTGGTTGTTGATATGTTGCCATGGTAACAACGACCCTTGGATATTGGACTCAATTAAACACGTCAAGAAGTATTTCAAATGAACAAAAGAAGATTATTCGATAATGTTATACGCGTATATACAGAGTGTTATGAATTATGCACTTGTAAATTGATATACCCTTGAATATAATATGTAGATGAAAACGGGACGGTTGATTCGTTATTATTTTATGCAATGAAAAATTCATTAATTTGTCATGGCATTTTCACAGTTTCCTCGATGTCTAGTCTGGAATCGATATATTCAATACATAATGACAGATTCTTAATTCATGACGTCCCATCTGACTATCCCTGATTTTCTTCCCTTGAAACTATTCAATTATATACTACGGAATGCAATTTTACAGACAAAACATTGATTATAGTCTAGCCTACTAATAAAGTTGGCTAAGAAAACTTTCTAGAACGATTCGTAGTGATTTACAAAATTACAAACGAGTAACTAGTTTTGAAATTCATTATAAATTCATTTCCATCTACTGGACTTCGTTTTATTTTCCATCACACGTTTTTATTGAGTTGATACAAAGTAATCATGGACTCGTCAGTGATTATTTACTGTTACATCTCAACACTTTTACCTCTCGATCTTCATCGACAATAATCCTATTCCCAGCAACGTGAATGCGTGGTCCCAGAGCGATTCCAGCCACATTGATTGGTGCAGTAATCGTGACCCCATTGACCTTGAAAGTAGAGGAAGCCGGATCAGCGCGCATGCTCGCCGCATGACGAATTTTCCACGAGTGATGGTCTTTCACCGAAAATACGATGATACCTTAAACAGAAAAACCAAGTTTGGTGTCGGCATATCCAGATTTGACACCTCTAAACCACTTTTATCGTGACGAATACAGAAATACGTTTCGAAAATAGTCTCAGCTGATTTTTGGGTTGTTCTAACATTGGAAACGCCCTGTGTATGGTCAATCACCTTGGGATACTCGTATAGGTTGAGATGATCTCACTGTTTGCTGTTTGAGTAGGTGTAACTTTGAATCAGTTTCAATTATACCAACAGCTACAACAGTAAAAATTAAGTTCAAGAATTGAAAAGCCTTGGGAATGTTTATTATTCTTATTAAGTGGCGAAAACTTTACTTCTCGTGATCCTTCAGATCATGTAATAACACTCGAGCTTGGTTATATTCAGTGCAAACATTAGATAAGAATAGGCGTGGGTATTATGTGAAAGTTTTGCCTTCATTTGAGCAATAGAATGAGATTCTGAAATTCATCTTCTTCAAAGAAATATAACGAGAAGCAATGTTCGATTGGTATTCTATTAGTTTTAATAACAAAAGAAACTCAATTGATAACTAATTTTCTCCAAATCAGGTAATTGAAACGAATAATTAAACAATTCGTTGGCCTTGAAAATTTATTCATAAATATGTTGACGGCTTTTTCCGGTTGGAAACACCACCCTGTATACTTTTTGAACACACGAAGTGCTGACAGATTCCAACATTGTTTGGTTGTTGATATGTTGTCATGGTAACCACGACTCTTTGATATTGCAGTCAATAAAACACGTCGAGACATATCTTTAATGAACAAAAGAAGGTATTCATTGTAAAGTTAACCTTGAATTCAATGTTGATAACTAATTTTACTCGAAATCAAGTGATTGAAACTTTTTCAAGACGAATCACCCAAATATGGAATTGTCAATATCCTATTCGTTCAAATTGTTTCTTCATTTGAATTTGTATCAAAAACATCACAGTTATGACTGCACCATCTTATTACAGTTAATAGTTATATTTGCATGAGAATTTCAGTACTTGATATTCCCTCAATGCTGTCAAACCATAATTAATGTTAGATATTCAACCGAAAGTAATTAGAATTAGTTTGAAACAATAAATGTTTCGACAAGATATATGACTTCAAAACTTTTCATTGGTGGATATTTGATATGATTTCATGAAAATCAAGTGACCATGGAACATGGACTCATTCAGTGTAGTTGTGTTGAGAATATATTGAATATCAAGGTAATCGAATACTCTAGAGATAGGAATAATAATATAGTGAGCACATGAATTCACAATCAGAATTCACTGCATTTGGTGTATTGGACGACTGGAACTGTCGAAATAACGAGTTTATTGTTTTCATGCCCTTCACTTGTTTTACGTGTGTATTTTAACGGAGATATCAATGATGAGTGGGACACGAAACCTGACAGTGAATTCTAATTATTCATTTTTTAAACTTATGCTTTCATTCTGTTTCATTCTTGTTCAATTTATTCTACGAAGCTATACAGGGTGATTCAAGATGAATTGTACAAAGTCCAACCATAAGTGCTATGGACCATTCCATATCTGCTATTAAAAGAGGCCTTGTTGCGTTTTTGACGAATATACAGGGTGGTATCATTGTTTTATTGATTAAATTATTGATATAATAATAAAAAAAATATTATTACTGAAAGAATCAAGTGAAATAATGACTAATCTATTTTCAACTAAGGAATCGTATGAATTAAACATTGATATGTCATCATTTTGGAGTGTTGCCATATCTAGGTAGTTTCAATTTTGCACTAAACTCATCGAAAGATGAACAAATCTATAAAAATTAGACTTAATATTCTTGTACGAATTTCCTGTTTTCTTAGTGAAGATATTTCGTGCTATATTTCAGTAGGTAATTCAAATTGGGGTCATTGACATCATACCAACACATTTTCAGCATTGTGTATACTGAATTGATAAATGAATTACGACCATTCGGATAGCACTTTTTACAGTTCTTTTGTCACCATATGAAAACGGACGTAACTTATATGGATGTAGCAGAACACAATGCCCAGATTGCACACGAATATAAAAACAATACAGGGTGATATTAGACCTAGATGATTTCTGTAATCAATTTCGTTAAATTATCAATAAATCCCAAAATAATAATGAAATTTTCATCACTCTGTAAGACGAACGATTCATTCTTCCGGTTACGTATAAGGATTTGTATATTAGAAATTAATATACAGATTTGTTCATTATAATGGAATCCAGTGAAATCTGTTTTAAGCTTTATAAAAATTCATATTCATTTGTGTTAATTACTCGCTTGGTTTCATTGTTATTATTAATATTATGCAATGTGGAAAGCAACCAATCAGATTCAATGTCGTTCGATTTAGAGACCTTGATAAAGCAGAGGGCATGCTAGTTAAAAATATTCATTTTTATAAACATTCTTACATATTTGTTGCTGCAAAATGATACTTTTATTTACCTTTATTTTGCCAAATGATATTGAAGTGATGTCTTGCAAAATAGGACACCTTGAAAGTATTTTTATCAATAGTTCAATTCTTTTGTTCTACAACAATATACATAGCAAAGTTTCTATACACTAATATATGTTAAAATTGAGATACGAATTCAGAATATCTTATAAAGTTTCATTATTATGATAATTAATGAAAAAAGGTTTGAAATCTTCAACAGGTGACTATCAAATGAATATATAAACAACGCATTTCCTGAGTAGGCGTTGAAATACAGTCAGTTGTTCTCATAGAAAATCTATCATTCGATATTTTTTAGAATATTTTGCTAATTTCATTCGCTTATGAATACTTATCAAGAAGATAGTATAAAACTGCAAATGTTGAAAATTACTAACAAGAAAATTCAAAATTTATAGAATATATAGTGTCCACAAGAAAATGCGTTGTTGTTTCTTGTCCATTTTATCAACGAAACAATGATAGAGAAAGTTAGGTTAGGTTTATCATTCAAATTGCTTTAAAAATGTTTCGGTTAATAAAATAATCACACCAAAATTGAATAACCATTGACTGTTGATAACCGATGAAATTTTTTTTTAATATTTGTGAAAATTTCGACTAGAATTAACAAACTTTATAAGGGATCAGAGATCTCTCTTGAAATAAATTTGGCATCGTTGCGAGTCACTGTAAATGTCCCCAACTATATCACGACCAATTAGAAGTTCAGTGCTTAACTAGATTCTTTTTTTTGCACTGTTGGTATTGAAAGATAACCGAATCTGCCAGAACTACCTCCCTCAAATAAATATACGTTATTTTCAAGTCAGAAACAAAACTATTTGATTTCCTTCCTGAGTAACATTGTCCATTGTTCATTTTATCGTTGAGGCAATTATGATTTTAACATTTTCTTGTCTCACTTGATGTGAAAACAGAAGGGAACGTGACATGCTGTTGGACCGTGGAAACTAGCACACTCAGTATAACGGATTTCACGTTGTACAGTACCCAGATGATTCCAATCAAAACAAGTCTAGTGCCAGCATAATGTTTTCAAAAGTTCTGATGTTTCTCTGTTGCGTTATTTGAATGGCCATTTTATATAGAACACCAGGTGTTCTGAAGAGTAACACGATAGTCAAGATGTTTGTCACACTTACATCGCTGGTAATTGTTTTATTATAAACTTGGTGACCTCTGCTAGTGGTACTAAGCCAGAAAAATCCATCAAGCAGTCCCAGATTGCTTCAAAAACGAATAAATCACTTACTATCAATTTACTTACAATTTTTTTATGCTGGAGACATTTCAATGAAACCCCACTCGAGTGGATTCAGCTCAGGGGAGCTTGATGGCCACTTGGCTAACATAGATCGCCTCGTATAAGGAATCGTTTCAACATCAGTGAAATTTTTGTGAAAAGTCTGTTCCTTCCGGATTTCACCGATGCTGAGCGATTTGAATTAATTCAGCTGTCTATCTGATTAAGATTCAAGATAGAGATAATTCTGGGTTGTTGTGGGGATCATTAGGAATTAAAATAAGTATATAGTCGTCTCCGATGTTTCGAGACCATTGGCTAATCATTTTAAAGAAGAGTTTCGATGGTAGATTTCATATGCCCAAAGATTTCTTTCGATAGCAGTTATACAGGGTGTTCCTTAAAGAAATGCTAATATTTGAAGAAGTTATTCTTTGACACATTTTAAGAAAAAACTTCCTATAAACGTATGTCCCAAAAGTCTTGACTTTTGAGATACAGGGTGATATAGATTATTAAACGGTTGGTACTGCGATATGAAGTAATTTTAATTTAATTATTTTAATCAAGAACAGAGCATCTGACAAGAAAAATATATTCTTTGGATTCTCATTCATTTGGGAACAAATTTGATCTCTTTGCTTTCAGTCGATGCACAAACATTTTCACACCGCATCAGATTTTTGAGGAATAGACCCTGAAGTAAAACGATTCTTATTTTTTTAAGCGAAAACCATGCGTCGGACAAAGAAAATTCATGAGTTTAATTTTGCTCAATGATGAATGAGGATCTCAAGAGTGATTTTTATTTTGGAAGTAAGCAGTGGCGTAGTATTTTTTTCTCCAAAAATATTCAATGGAAAACCCATACGGACGCCACTGGTAGAGAAAATGAAAAATTTCGCCCATCACAAAATGCACCTTGATGCATAGAAGACATGTACCAAATTTTCTAAAGATGTCTAAAATATTAACTGATTTTTTTTCGAAATTCTATCACCCTCTATCTGAAAAATTAGGACTTTTAGGACATACGTTTATAGGAAGTTTTTTCTCAAAATGTGTCAAAGAATAACCAGTTCAAATATTAGATGGTAATTTGGGAATTCCCATATACATAATAAGCGGCACTTTTTGATCTATGAATAATTTTTTTTCACTTCCGGAAGTAGAATGAAATAATTGTATTTTCTTATTTTATGTCAGCTGTAATTTTGATTGTTTTGATCGCACATTTCATAACCAGGTATGGATTAATTCCTTATTAATAGTACTAATAAATGGTACCACGGTACCAATATGGTTCCATTTGAAAAAAATTCATTTGACCTCAAAAACGATTACAATGAACTTTATTTGTTTATAAAAAACGCAATTTAATATTTTTCTAGTATTTGACAACTGGAATAAATCGGAACCATCATGGTACACTTGAATAGAAAACTAAAATCAAATTGTAAACAATTTCGAGCTTTGAAATGTCACTTATGTGGTATCATTGGAGTCAGAAAATCATGCAGATTTCAGAAATGTAATAATATACAGGGTATTCCATTCAATAATCGAAAGTTGGTATCACTTCTGGCGAAACCGGAAGTGATAAAAAAATCATTCATACATCAAAAAGTGTCGCTTATAAAGTATATGGGATATCCCAAATTTCAATCTATTACCTTTGAAACTAACGGAGATACGGGCGGTGTACCAAGATCCTGTTACACCCGGTATATTTTCGTACTTCATGGTGATTTTTGGTGATGACAGAAGATATCTCTGGATTTAAGCCACAAAAGTTGGAATTCAAAATTCGATTACAAAAACTCAAATATCTCGAAAAGGGTTGTTGAATTTTTTGTATGTTGAAAAGGGCATCTTTTTCATGTAATTTTCTTTCCTCTATCAAAAGATTTTATGAAAATTTCAATTTCAACTATTTAGAAGTGACGTGGAAGGATATATCCGCCTTGGTATGCATTTTGGGCCAAAACTATACTTTTTTCAATGTACTATCCCACTCAGAAGGCTCGGTACTCATTTTTTGTTCACCCTGTATAGTTAAATAACGTGAAATATCATGAACATTTGAGCTAGAGGGGCTATCTTGGAAGAGTTTCGTTGATAACACCAAAAACAAGAGCGATTTGATAACCTACTGCTAGACCCTCCGCCTCAACCACCTGACCTGGCACCACGTGACTTCCCTCTCAAGAGCTCCAACGAATCCAAACGTAATTTCACTGCAAAAAAAAGGATTCTAACCTGGATCAACAGCACTATTATCCGTTATGTACGCATAACCAGCATCAGTATCATCCACGACGATGTCGTACAAAAAACTGGAATTCAAACTAGCCACGTGGTTGGGGAACGTGTACGCCGTCGTGGTGGCATTCTTCTTGACGTCGAAAATCACCAGCTTGGGCGGGCACCTCGCCGTCGGCCCCGTCAAAGTCTCCGTCCTCCCGAAATCGATTATCCAAACCTGCCCTTTAGGATCGACCTCAACGTTCTGCACGTTCTGCAGCGCGTTGCAGTCCCCCACGCGGTTCATCTCCCACGAGGGGAAAGGCTCCAACAGGGGAGCAGTGTCAGCTGTCACTCCCGAAGGAATACGCGCCAAGGTCGCCGGGACGCCGCGTTTCATTCGCGGCAAAGTGAGGTAGAAGAATCCTTCGAATTGCTTGATGCCGGTGGGGAGGACGTTCTCCGGGATGTAGGAGTCGGTGCGGACGGCGTCCAGGTAGGCCTCCGGGTGCGGCCAGGTGAAGTTCAGGTGTTTCCATTGGCGGGTCACGCGGAACTTGGCGGAGGTGGTCAGGAGCGACGCGCACAGAGTGAGGAGGACGAGCCGCATTTTTGTCGACACGCCTCGCGGTTCGTTGGGTGGCTACTGAGCGGCGTTCTGTGGCGCTGGTTGTTTTATACTTGGAGGATTCTAGATTCTAGCGATGCTAAGTGATGGTTCTAAATGGACAGGTAAATATGACGTATTGTTTATCGTGCGGAATAATGATCGCGGTCTTTCACGAGGTGGGAAAAACGAGTATTGAAAAGCGTTGTGCACCAAGGAAAAATATATTTTTTCATGAAAGTTTCTACATCAGGCGCTGGCCAGTACTGATCTTCAAGATACCCTATACAAAGTATCTGAAATACAAGAGGCAAGATACTCAAAAAAATTGCATTTCGAATAGATCGCGTTGATAATAAAATCAGGCAAATGTGACCGAAAAAAAAGCGAATTTTCCAGATTTTTTTCTGGGAAAACTGTTGAATTTATTGATCTTATAATTTCTACACATATTATGGTATATTTTAACAGTATTTTGAGACTTGGAATTAGTGAAAATATCAATTTGGAAAAGAGCTACAGCTGAGCTCCGGGAGCTCCTCTCAAAAAAGACGTTTTGCGGTGACCACTCAGTATATCTCTGAACTGAATCACCCGAAATTGAAAAACCAAACAGATTTCGTTAAAGTAATGTTAAATCCAGTAATCAATCGAGAGAATGACGGTTTCTCAAAGAAAAAAACGAGTTTTGACCAAGATTTCAACCTCAAAAATTGTGTATGGAAAAAATATTCATTATTGAGAAAAAATCTTCGATTAATTACTGAATTATAGCCTCATTTTTTGACTTTTATTTTTTGTCAACTTAAATGTTGTTTGAAGCCTCCAATTTTTGTTTTCTGGATCGATTGAATTTTCTTGTTTCAAACAGGAGAAGTTGTTTTAGAAATTCCTTTCGCACTGATTATGAAAAAAATCGATTTGTGAAACTTTCAATGCATTCAATTACTTGATTCAACATTTTACTACGTATATTTTTTCAGAATACACAGTATCATCCAACAAAAGTCGACATATAATTTGCTTCAAGATCAAGGTTATAAAGTTGTGTTAAGAATAAAAGTTTGATAATTACTAGATACGACTTTGACTTCATGGAAATCAATAAGTAATGAGATGGTGAAATAGACTCAAATGAATTGAATTGAATATCGTTTACTCTGTATATTCGATTGAAACCCTCTAAAAATGTTACGAAAGAATATTCAAGAAATTTTATGTATGGTTAATTATCAATGAGTTCATTGTTGAAATTTCAATTCACTAGGATCTTTTGAAATACAACTAAATTCGCAAAACTTCCCCATTCATGTTTTATAGTTCATAGAATTTCGAGTCTCCACCTCTATATTGTATAAATCATAAATCTTTACTTTCTTTCTTCTTTTACTTCCCAGTTGAGTTACGAACAATTTCAGACTATCACTGAAAAAATGCCGTGATGGCAACACCGTAAATTTTGACAAGCCATCACAACTATCATTCTGAAATCAATTTGAAGACTGACAATACAAAATGAGGTTATGTTTTCTTGGTGTTTTAACGAGATATTACGGAAAATATTACTGATGCTAAAATGTTCTCATTGTCGAAGGTCGATATGTTTTCGACCTTTCTGCTGTGTTGCATCCATTATGTGGTTAGTTTAGGTATGATATGGCCTCCAAAGTTGCTAATGATTGTGATGACATTAATGATTCTACACAGTATACCACGTGAAAGCTAACATACAAAAATTGGTCCATTCAGACAAATTTTATTTGTGTATTATGCGAAAATAATTCATGTGTAGCTTAATTTCAACCCACTCTGTATGTATCAAAGCACTTTTGAGACTCTGAGGAAGACATAGTCGATGTTACGATTTATTTAAAAATTGGTAACTGTTAATAAATGTATTCATTATCAAGTGTGAAGTTGTTAATACATTGTAAATAATATTTTCTCACAATATCTTGTTAAACAAGTTCTTTAGTCAACGAAATTTTCATTAAATTATTAATGAAGCTGCAAAAAAACGAATCCAAGCTAAATTAAAATTTCACGTTGAGGAAATTAACTGAATTCAATCAAGAAATTTTTGGAAACATTTCTATCATATCAAAAACTTCTGCAATGTCCAGATACATCAGTTCTAATATTTCTGGATTTTTTTATTCAAAGAGATCAAAAAAAGATATCATCAAAGATAATATCGATAAGTAATTATATTCAACGTTCATACGTTCAACGGAAATAAGTAAAACTCCTTCCGTCGTGTCGATAATTGCATCTTTAATTATACACTAATTACGTCAATATACCACTTACCTACAGATGAAGAAAAAGTTGGAATTCTTGAACATACATTAAAAAATCGATACACAATTTCATTGATATTGTGTTGTGATAAAGGTATATAGAGCTTGATGTCTTGTATTGTCTTGAATTAGTTAGTTTTAATACATTTGTAAGAATACTGCAATCAAATGACCAGAAATATAATACAAGAGAAAACATCTGAACAAACATTTTTCTAAACATTAATTTTTGTGGTAAATCATAAAAAGAATCGCTGACTTCATTCAGACGAAACTGCATGGTGATGCTATCAATACATCCGTTACAACCATCTCTATTGTTGCCAGAAAAATCCAACCTATCATGATGGCAAATTGTCCATTACTGATATCAATAATTCAAAGAGATGCCAGACATTTCGTACCAAGTAATTCTGAAATCTGATGACGACCAAGTTAGGTACATCTCAATTCAGAAGTCGTGCACTTACCATGGACACAACCTCGACTCCTTCATTGTTCGCAAGGTTCAAGACGTAATGGTTTTACCGTGATTTTTATGATTGTACCTGAATAGATTCGAAATACACGTCGGTACATGTCTTGATTATCGTTCGATGTGATGTTATGTAAATAAATAAGAATCTTGAATGGTATACCAAGGGTTATACTTTGAGAGTTGTGCTGTAAAATAGTTGTTATGATTGACTTGTTTTAAAAGATAATCTGGTTTCTCATTCAAATCCTATTCTTGGTTTATTTTTTGATAACTTCCTCATTTTATCCACTATTTTTTCAAAACAGCATAATCGTGTTCGGTGTGTCCAAAAACTTCTATTCATTATTTTTTTATCTTCTATTTGGTCCATATCATGAATAAGATAATAAAATAAACGAAATAGATTTCAAACATACAATTCCATGCGCCATTTTCGAAGATTGTGACGTGCTTAACCCTACACGCCCATCGACCTTGAGCTGACCAATCAAAGAAAATTGTTGGTAAATCTGGCTGTGTTGCCGCACCAAAATACCACAACTTATTCTCGGAATAAAAGATGTGAAATTATACAATATAAATGATATTTTTTCCACAAATTATCATGAAATGATATAGTTATCACTTATCGATACGTTTTTGAGAAAATATATCAAATGAATAAGGAGTCATCCACAAGTAAACTTGACAACATTACACATAGTGTGAGCAAAAGATACATGGAAACAGACAGAGATAGACTTAGGGTGTAGCACGTCATACGCTCATAGCACCGCCCACTTATTTCCGGTGTTTTTAAATTTTGAATGAAAATGTTGATTTCAAAACGCTGTAGAATCTATTTGCTTTGATTTCGACCCTTGATATCGAATATACACTGAACCAATATCATTATTCATCGATTAAGAGAGGTATGGAAGGATTTCATCTCTTAGTGGTCTTTCCCATCGCCAATTTAACCAACTCTTTTCAACATACTTCTTTCTGTCAGTTACAAAAAAAATATCTGAGGTTACTTTTGTCTGATATTAAAACGAAATATTCTAGTTTGTTTTCTTGTGTAACATCAAACACCCGGAAAAATAATCCTTGACAGTAGTGTCACATTTTTATTGTAACAATTTACATATCATCAAGGCTCATGATTCGCAATTTGGTTGCATCTTACATACGAATAGCATGTCGAAGGAATACATATTCAATCAAGGGCAATTTCATTAATATAAGTCAGACGTTTTTCTTGTCAACCTTGAACTCGAGGAAATATCACATAAGAAGGGTCATCGCAACAAGAAAAAAACCATTTTGAATATTTACTAAATTAACCAACATGTTTGTAGTTCGACACTTAAAATAATCTCATTTTGTGTTCTATATTTTTTTTTGGTATCATTGAAACCGTATCTATAAGGTTTTTTTTATACAAAATATGTATTCATTGGATCCTTTTACCTGATTTTCTGAACGTTTTTGCTCACTGCTCACTATGTCATACATCGTTGTATTAGTAATAAAATATGCTATGCAATACAGGGTATTTTTTTCCACGGGCCATATAAAAAAATAGAGTTGATGGTGGTTTCTCCGAAACGAAACGTCGTACGAAAAATCTCTCAACGCTGTTTTGTAGGGATTTAAAAATGGCAATGAGAAAGTGTCTTTTGGTTTCTTGTATCTCTTCAAATAAAGTCAGAAAAAAATTAAAACGAAATAGGAAAATTTCGTTTTTTCAGGCATATCTCCGGAACTAATTGGAATTTCGGAACTTTCTGAACGGCACATTGTTAGACTTGGAAATGCACAACTTTTCTCTAATTTAACCATCTTCGTATCTCTTATGGTTTCCGAGATCCCCATGATAGACATCCTTATCTTGGACACAGTGTATATGAGTTAATAATAATCTTTATTTGATATTATTTATTCATAAAAGGAATATTATAAACAATGAAACTATATTTTTGTTGTAGTAAACTGTGTTTACTCAAGTTAAATTTATGGATATTAACGTCAGACTGTGGTCGACTATTTATATTTCCAACGTTAATAACGTATATGTAAACACTTTAAGTAAACCATATCCCTTATTTTTAATTCTCCGATTCGAATCACGAGTAAAATTGATACAAATAATTCTGGTCGAGAAACAATTATCAATAGAAAATGATTTTCAGTTGTGACTACCAAGTAGACGAATTCAGCAACGATACATTATATTTGTTCTGTGTTGAATATTGGTTATAAGCGGATATCACAAATAGGCATGACATAAGGCGAGAATACCACATCGAGTTCTTTTCTAATTATTAAATCATAAAATTATCGCGGTTTAACTCTTCAAAGTCAACACGAGGTGTTGAATAATGTATTGTGCAATTATATTTTTATTTCTGGTGAATCTTTAGAACGTGGAAAATTTCTTATTGTATTCAATATCTCGTGACAATGATTGAATTGAAAGGTCTACTCCAACTTAAATGACCATTTCTGGGGTGTATCACGAAGAAAATGATTATTTTCGTCTTTTTAGTTCATTATTGAAGTATTATGTATTATACAGGGTGTTCCGTAAAACATATTCTTTGACACACATTTTGAGAAAAAAACGTCCTATGAATGTATGTTCGAATTTTTTACTAAACAGATTTGGTTGCCATTTTTTGAATTGTTGTTAATAAGTTTGCCCAAAACTGACGAAGGGGAGGGGTTTTATTTACGCCAGGACTGTCTTAATAAGAAATACAATTTTGCAAAAATATTGTAATTTACATTTGTCTACAGATAGTAATATATAAACACTTCGATGAAAAAACTTCGTCTGTAACTACTCGAATATTTTCTCGGTGAATTATATTTTGTAGCAAATCCAAAACGTATTCACCTACAAATACCTGAAATTTCTCGAATTTTAATCAATATCCCAAGTTATATTTACTAAAAAAGTGAAAGATTGTTCGTCAAGCAGAAATCCAAATACGCGACTGTATTTTCGGATTTTTGCAAAGAAATAAAAAACCAATGGCAAAAACCCTCACCTATGTCACACTTGTGAAAAAAATCATCCCTGAGCGTTGTAAATATTTCAATCGAGCACATTTTCTTTATTATCCTTGCGACTCTTGGGCGGGTGAAATTTGTCTGTCAAAAAAGTAGGTGACACCGGCTCAGTGACTTTACCCGAAGGCTGAATAACAACTTCCTTGTATTTTTTTATCGGTTGGGCTTTGTATTCGGTCAGCTTCCGCAACCTATTCTTCTCTTCCTCTTCTTCCTGAAAACAAAAACACTCAATGCCATCAAACAGGTGAAATCCAACCAAGAACCTAACCCGTACCTGAATCCGCTTCACTTCATCCATCATCTTTTGCATGGCCAATTGGTCCTCCCGTTCTTTGATGAACTGATCGAAGGCCTCTCGATTCTTTGCTCGAATTTCCGTGTTCAAGTTAAATTGTTGGATTTCCGTCAAAGGTTTGTCCAACTTCTTCGGCACGAAGGGTTCTTTGACGAGCACGGTAGCGGGACGGGCTTTGAACGGGCAGTTTAGCTGTTCGTTACTTTTCTACATGAAAAGGTTTGTGTTCAGAATTTAGCTACTTAGTTTTTGATATTTCCACTCGAATTGAATTTGGGAGAATTGGGGTAATAGATGAGTTAAAACGAGATAAAAGTGTTTCCAACACTTTAAATTAAATGATTACATTTATTTCACAAGGATTCATAGAAGAAATACTTAGAAAATTGAGAATCCAAAAGTGTTCTTATAAATGTCCAAGTATTTCAATAAAATCAATGGATACAACAGAATTTTTTTGAATTCCAGAAGTATATGAAAAATTAATCGGAAGACATTCCAAATGACAAAAAATGAGCCAAGATTTTCAAATGATTACAAAAACTCCGAAGAATAAGGAAAGTCCTTAGTAGTTCTAAATTTTTTTTGGGAAATTACATATTTTGAATGATTCAAAACAATTCAAACGGAAAATTAGACGTCAAGGTGATGAATGAATGACGCATTTTCTTTTTTGACAGTTGATGTTGACTGAACTGTGTTCTATGATTGAAATCTGAACGTGTTCCTTGGCATACTTACAGATGTATCAGATCCTGTCAAACTCCTCTGAGATTCAGATCTCTTGAAGCTGCCATGTTTCATGGCTGAATTAATGTTTTTTGAACTGTCCAGTACAGCTTTTGGAACTGGTCTGGCATGAAATTCCCTAGCCTTCCTTTCTTGTTCTTTCACCTACAAATAACGGAAATTATGCCCTCCTTGTAACTCTCATGGATTAAATCAATTGAAAAACGAACTCACCCTGTCGAGAAGCTCCTGTCTGTTCTTCTTTCTCATATAAATATCCCGCATTTCGAAACTGAAAGGCAGGACTGTGGTCATCCTCGGCCTCGCTTTCTGTTCTTCCTCGACCTTGGGCGGTTGCGTCGGTTGTTTGGGCAGGTTTTTCATGAACTTGGGCGTTTGGGGCTCGGTGACAGGCAGTTTTGGAGCCTTCAATTTCGGCAACTGATGCAGGGACTTGGGAACGGGCCTCGCGTGGAATTCGTAATGGTTCTTCTTGGGAGACTCGGGAATCTGGAGAATTTGAAGCGAGCCGAATAGTTTGAATAGTTTTGAAGTTTCAGCAAATTTTTCCTACCTTTTTGGAAGGAGCACTCAGCTCAAATGGTTGTGGGACAGTGGCAGGTTTCTTCTGTACCTGCACAGTAGGTTTCACGGGTCCACTTAGGACTCTCTTATTGACTGCATGCGCTTTTATTTTGAATCTGTAAATGTTGAATTTAAATTGCATTCATTTTATTGATTTTACATCCAATAACTATGCTGGTAACTCACTTTTGTGCTTCCTCAAACTCCTGTTTTTCTTTTTGGTCATGCGACAAAGCATACACTGGTCGACTTCGTTGTTTAGAAATAAGATATGGTGATTGAGGAATTGTAGGTTTTAATTTACAAGGAAGCTTCGAACTCCCGTCTGTTCTAATCGTTCTTCGAAATCTCTCAGGTGTTGAATTTTGAAATTTATCAATATATTCAGCGACTGGCATGTAGTTATTACTACTCAGATCTTGGTTTGATGAGAATTGTCGCCGTTTTGGTTGAGCAAGCCTATTTATTGACTCCTAAAAAAATTTCATCACGAATTTGAAACCATAGTGACAAGGACACCAGATAATGTCTCAATTTAAAAAATATAATTCATTATGTTCTTGAGACACTTTTAATAGATGCTAATAGAAAATCTACTCACCTTTGACACACTTTTCGATGGTTTTGATGAAATGAGTTTATTTTCTTTTGAATCCAAGCTATTTCCATCAAGTGAAGCAAAAGAGCCCATTTTTTTGAGGTTTGTAACAGGTGATAATTCACATTCTGGTGTTTCACTTGAAAATTCAGAAATGAATATAAACAAAGACCATTTTGTCATGAAATAACTGCCTCGTTTTTATTCTCACCTTGTTAGAGGTACCTCAAGTGCTTGTAAATAATTCAAGTCTCCAACACTCATTGATCGCCTAAAATTTGGATTCCTAGTTTCACTCTGATCTGAAAGATCAGAAGTTGAGAGCATTATACTGTTCGCAATAATTGATGACTATATTGTACTTTACCTGTAGTAAAAAAGTCTATCTCAACCATTCCCAGAGGATCTTTATCGTTTTCATGGTCCCTTTCTGTAAAATGTATATTGCATAAAATGTGCACATTTATTTTGATACTTGAAATTTCGAAAGAAAGGTCACATACCAAAATATTCATCTACTTTATCATGGTCTGTATTATTTTGACTAAAATCGAAGAACTGGGGAGCATTAAAGTCGAAACTGTTGTTCATCGTCGTACTACTCTTTTAAAAAATAATATTGAGAAAATGTACACAAGACTCGCACAACTTTGATTCATAAATCGTGAATTTCTATCTTTTAAATGTATCTTTGATTAGATTAATATTTGAAATACGACATAACCGTTATTTCATCAAGTTTTGAATCGAAGAATAACAGATATGAGTGACGTAAGAGTTGTAACAGCTGACATAGAAACAGAAAACATCCAACACCACTGTCAGAAATGACAAGTGCTGACAACTCCAACGACATTTTATAGTTTTATCCACGGTGCATTTTCTAGACAATTCATTTAATATTTAAAGTTTGAATGTTGGCTTGTTGGCGGTTAAAGAAATATTAGGGTAATCGTCTATTTCATGATATTATCAAATTACTTTTTATGCTCGCAAATTCTATTTAATTTCGACGACACTTTTGTACAATCTAATGAGCACAAATTATTCAGATAATATATTCACAATATTGACAAAAAGTAATGTATTTTCAACTGAAAAGGTAAGACTGTTTAAAGTTGATATTGATATAGTTGATACATCATCATATAGTCGTAATCAAATCACTCATCTCATATATATAATAGATTATGTCCTTTTTAGGTTTTATTGAATATTTGAAGATAGTGTCAAGTCTCTGCTGTTTGAAAAAATCGGAGAAGATATTTGAGTTGAGTTTCACTAAAGAGGTGAGTTTATACTCCCAAAAAGTCATCGATTGTTTCATTTTGTAGGAGATTTAAGAGTATTTTCTTCTATTGCAGAAAATATGGATGTTTCAGAAGCTTTTAAACAATGCTTTAAAGACATGCATAAAAAGGCCATGGAAAAAAATTACCAACCAAAAACAATGGAACAACGCCTAACCAATTTCCAAGGTGATAAGAAAAAAACCAGAAACACCATGCTGCTACAGAGAAGAAACATTGATTTGAATATGTCTCCCATAGTCACTCCACAAAAAACTAGAAAAACAAGTGATAGACAAAAAAGGGGGACACATAAAGACACTCCAAAAAATATAACCAAATCTCCTAAACAAAATAAGAGGTTGGACCTTTTACAGAAATGGAAACAGGAGAAAGAAAAAATGAAGAAAGAGATGAAAATTAAAACTAAGCCTGTTTTTAAAGTCTACCATGTTTCTCATCCAGCTGGTGCATCAGACTTGGAGAAGGTCAACAAGGAAATAAAAGGAAAACCAATTAAAAAAGCAACTAGTGTGAAAGAGTCATCTTGGGCTCCTTTGAATCATAAATTTAAAGCACCAAGAAATATCAAACCAATTGAGATGCACATTGCTTCAACTAAACCAACAAAATCCAGCACTTTGGCCCTGTCGAAGAATAATTCAATGAAACCTATCACTAGGTCACAATCTTCTAAACAAAAATCTACCCCTAGCAATTTGGATTTGCAAAAGCAAAAAATTACAGACGAGAAGATGAAAAATCCTGTAAAGAAAAAGGGCAAAATAGATGAGCCTGAATTAGAAATAGAAGAAACAGCCCAGAAAGTAGCATCAAAGAATAAAAAAGAAAACATAGGGATTCCCAAAACCACTAGGAATAAAAATGTAGGATGGAAGGAAGTTGATATGGATAAGAGTGATGATGTTTTTAATAATAGTATATCAAAATCATCTAGTAAAAAGAAATATGTGAAGACACCTATCAAGCCTAAGAAGACCATTATTTCTGTGAGCGATAGTGAAGATGAAAGTTTCAAAACCCCTCCTAGAAAAGCTTTACAAAGAAGAACATGCACTCTGAACCAAAGTGACGACAAGACACCTCCTAAGTCAAAGAGTATCATTTCAATTAGTGAAACTTTAAAAACACCACCAAAGAATCCAAAGTCTCAGAACTCAACAAATGATAAAGTAACCATTTACAGTGATGACGAGATTAGTGTGAAGACCCCACGAAGATCAACTGTGAAAAAAAACATACCCCAAACACCAAAAAACAAAGTTGATACCTCTCCTGTTTACATCAGCCCGTTTGTGACAATATCCAGGGGAAAGGATAGTGCTAGGAAAGAGTTCAAGTCGCGACTGTCCTCAGGTGGAACCTTAACCTCCCCAGACACCAAAAACAGAAGTTTCTCTGCCGCTACCAGTCCGAAAAGAGGGGCGGCATATTTCGCTAGGTTGCTGGACCAGGAGATCGAGAGGATAGAGGGCATCTGCGCCAACTGGGAGAGGTATAAGGACGAGAATGAGCTGTCAGAAGAGGCTCAGACGCTGATTTTCGTGCCTCTCGGTCAGTCCCGGCTTTTGATGTCGAAGAAGTTCCAGCAATTCAGAGGTGATAACTGGTATTTTTCTCCCCACATAGCTAATTCAGTGAATCTTCAGGCCTCATCGAGAAGTGCAGACAAGAAGAGTACGAAGACGAGAAACCAATCACATGCAAAGACTTGCATGGTTTCTGGGACATGATTTATATGCAAGTCGAGGATCTGAATAAGCGCTTTGAATATTTGGAGAAGGTCAAAGCCAACAACTGGGAGGAAGTGTTGCCTGAGAAAAAGCAGGTGGTTGCGAAGCGCCCCAAGGGGCGTCCAAAAAAACCTTCTGCTCAGTCTAAATTGAGGGATTTCATCAAAGCAGCCAGGAATAAGAAAGACGTTGAACTAGATGTCGCAGCTGGTGAGTTAATTTTTTTTGTTTGAAATAAATGAGCAATATCACAATTTTTCAAAAAATAAACTACCTCATCTAGAACATTGAGATATGTACTCGCAGCAGCCCCAAAAGAAGTACTCATTATTTTTCAGGGAAATTTTTTATGCATTATTTTCTATCATTTTATTCCATCTTGAGGCAGATCTGAAGCAAATTTATGATTTTGTGATCTCGCCTCTTGGAACGTAAGAAGAAATAGAAATAGTGATATTTTCAGGGTTCCTTTTTGCAGAACTAATTATGGTTTAAATGAGTCACTCAATAAAATAATGACATCAGCACAACAACAAACTTGAACTGTTTGATTCATCTCCAGCATCTTTTAGAAGGGCTGTAATAGCTATTATTACAACTAGGGAAAACTTTTTTTCTGATCTGATCAGTTGTCTATACATCCCTCGGGCTCCGCTATCGGGATGTAACTTTGACAACCTCGGGAAATATACTGTTCATATTTCCCTAGTTGTAATAATAGCTATATAATTTTTTGTTTATTTTTTTTACCATGACTGCTTTCATGTGAACACATGTTATTTGTTTTTTATTGTTCTGTTTGTAATGGTATAATTGGTTTGTCGGTTCAATAAATTAATAATACTCGTAGATAAACCCCAAACGCCGCATCCAGTCATCGTGGAACCCCTCGCGACCCCCCCCAAAAATCGTTTGACCCCAATAAGACCGAGCAGCGCCAGGCGCAGCCTTCGAGTCTCCCTGCTCTGCGGCAAAGCGCCGAAACGGCCGAGCACCTCGCCGTGTCTCACCATGATGAAGATCTCTCAAGCCATTAAAATCGGGAATAATTTGACACCCGGTAAGAGCATCCTGAAGACGGATCGGACGAAAACGGAGGGGGCAATGCACAAGTCGGTGTTGTTCAAGGACGATTTGGAAGAGGATTTGGGAGCCAAGGAGGGGAATAAGGAGAACGACGAGGGTGTTGTGGGAAATTTGATTGAGTTCAGTCCGGTTACTCCTTCTAGGCGGTCGACGCGGCTGAGCAAAGTGAAGTTGTAGGTTGTTTGATTTATTAGGATTGTTGAGTACCTGTTTATGTGTATTTTTATGATTTTGATTGGAACTTGAGGATTTTTGTGGATACCTGTTTGTGAAGAGACATTTTTTGAGTACCGTTTTGTGACTTTGTGAATTTTATAACATTGAATGTAACTTAACAAAATTTTTATGCTTACCCATTTGTTGAGAGACATATTTTGACTACCGTTTTGTAATTTTAATTGTAATTTTTGTGAATTTTATAATATAGACTAAAACTTGAAATTTTGTGTATGATTAGCAAAATGATAACTTCAATATTATCTACTTATACCTTATTATTTCTTCGGAGCTATGACGTTTTTTGTCAGAAAAAAATCATTGAAGTTTTGAATTTTATTTTCTGAAAGAAATTTTCTTATGATTTCTTGCTATTATCAGCTGTTGTCTCGTTTTTCAAGTGTCCTAATGAATACCACTAAAATGAGTATCAAGACGAATAAGGAATAGAAACTTCGGTAGAAGCTTTTTCAGAATGGTTTATTAAAAGAAAAAGAGTTTTCACAATTATTTAGATCATCTCTAATAGGTAATAATTGAACTAGGTTTAGAGGAAGTCTCCCAAAAAATCAACAATAAAAAATAGGACCTATTTTTCATTGGAGATTCAATAAGGGGGAACTCCTTACAGAAAACATGGATGTTGTTATAAGCTTTCAAACAATACATCTGAAACATACATAAAACGACGAATTACAAACCAAAAACTGGACTAACGCCTGACCAATTTCCAAAAAAAAAAAGGGAAATACTATGTTTTTACAGAGAAGATACATTGATTTAAATATGTCTCACATAGCAACTCCACAAAAAACTAGGAAAATATAACCAAATCTCCTAAAAAAACGGAAACTTTTACAGACATGGAAACAGGAGAAAGAAAAAATAAAGAAAGAGATGAAAACTGAAACTAAGCCTGTTTTCAAAGTCTGTCATGTTTCCCATTCAGCTAGCGCATCAAACTTGGAAAAAGGTAATAAAAAATAAAAGGAAAACCAATTAAGAAAGCATCTAGTGTGAAAGAGACATCTTGGGCTCCTTTGAATGCACACTGCTCCAACAAACAGAAAAAAAATAGACTCCAAAGACGCCAAAAAGCACAGAAGACGTG
This sequence comes from Plagiodera versicolora, assembly GCA_037013635.1. Classification (NCBI taxonomy): domain Eukaryota; kingdom Metazoa; phylum Arthropoda; class Insecta; order Coleoptera; family Chrysomelidae; genus Plagiodera; species Plagiodera versicolora. The sequence goes on from CM072990.1 coordinate 1,009,164, forward strand.
ACCTCGGATGGTACCTTAACTTCTCCTGGTTCCAAAAACAGAAGTTTTTCTGCCACTACCAGTCCGAAAAGAGGGGCGGCATATTTTACTGGGGAATAGAGAAGATAGAGGGCGTTTGCGCGAACTGGGAGAGGTATAAGGATGAGAATGAGCTGTCAGAAGAGGCTCAGACGCTGATTCTTGTGCCTCTAGGTCAGTCCAGGCTTCTGATGCCGAAGAAGTTTATATTTTTTTGTTTGTTACAGCTAATTAGTTATGTGAATCTTCAGGCCTCATAGAACATTACAGAGATTTGCATTGTTGAGGACTGTTGTTTGTAGAAACCTGTTGAGAAAAATATTTTTACTTTGTGATTTCGTCGTAGGATTATTGAGAATTTCAGAACTGCATTTAATGGAATTATAAGCATATATATTGTTTTGTGATAAAGAATAGTTTTGGTCAAAAAACATTTAAAACTTTCAGACACTATAATGGGATACCCTATATTGTATAATACAACTTCATACAATTACAGAGTATATCTCGATGCCAAAAATTAATTATTTCTGTGACATTCACTATAGTTTTTTAATACCCAATTGTGGCAGCATTGTGAAAGAATTGTTGATATAAAAATATTATTAACCAGTTTTTGCATCTTTTTTATGCAGAGGTATTAAGTTGGTATCAATGTTGTCAGTTGACATGAATGATTCTGCTGTATTGAAAAAATGAAATAAAGTTTGGTTTTATGGTCCCAATATCCCTAAATCAAAGAATGTTCAATGCCGCAGATTTGAAATACAATGATTCATCATAACTTACCTCAATGTAAAAGTAAATGATTACTGTAATGACAAAACTTGGACTGGATTTTGAATACGAGACATGATGAATTGTCTTATTCTAGTGGTCTCAATAATTTCTCGAACGTACTAGTACCTGTCAACGAGAACAGAACCCAAAGAAACAGTGAGAGATAATTTTTTGTAAAATTCTAATAAAAACGAATTCATATCGTTAAGGTAATCTTGTACCGATACATTCAATTAAGGGGAGTACACACGCGAACAATTTGATGTAAAAATGTGAACAGATCTGATTGGGTATATTTTTTAGTTTTTGAAATATACCAACAAGTATGACACACACTATGAAATAACTGTCACGTAACTGTCATCGTTTCAAGACATCTTCAAATCATCAAAATCTACAGCTCCATTGAAAAAACTAAAACATATACAAGTCCTCTGTTCGGAAACTGATAGTTTGACCATTTCAGCAATAAATTGAAATCAGAATAATGAGTTAAATGATAAATAAACATGGGGAATAATCAATCGGTATGTGATCTTCGCGACAGAGAAACTGAGAAAAAGTTACCCAAACACATATCGTAAGTATATAATGTAAGTTTCACTTGTTCCTAGATTGTTGGGATTTCATTTTTGATGACATTTTCAAAGTGTTCCGAGTGGAAGAAACGTCTTTTTTGTAATTTCGAAAATGTTCGTGTCTTGAAATTTGAAGTGCGCATGTCCACTCTAGAACAAGTCAGGCAGGGCAGGCTTTTTGTGTTTCGACCACGTTTTGGATGGTACACAAAAGACATGAAAGCTATAAAGTTCTTTGAATGCTACTGAAGTATCCAACATATAATCGATGTAATTAGATATTAGTCAATTTAAATATTCAGGAAAACAGTATTTTTTTCTCGATTTCATGTCGGATAGTAAGTAGGCGTTATTATTTTTTGAGGCCGGGCCTGGTCCTGGCATTTGATTCCGTGTAAATTTGACATTGGCGGGAGAGCTCATCATTGGTTGAACAGAGCGGTGACTCACAGGACTGTGCAAGGTTCCATGCGCACTCAAAGCAACTGACAGCAAGATGTTTACGTGGGAAATTAAATACTTCGCGAGATAACATATAAATGATCAATAATACGATACTGTGTTTCATTTCTTTTAGAAAAATCACCTCTAACCTGATCCTCGCAAATCTCGGGGGAAACTTTTATCCTTGCGTCATCCTAGGACCTTCCACGTCTATAGTAAACGGATTCCGCGTCTACTTCTTCCACGCTAAAGAAGAAACCGAAATCCCTGGCACAAACATCATAGGTGGGTGCTTGCGGTAAAAAAAAATAATTTAAGAATTAATAATATTTTTCTAGGAAATCTGAGAGCGCTAACAAACTGCGAGATTTCTTTCACCGACGCCGACGGTGGCGTCTCGAGTGGCGTCGTCAGAGCGTCCGATCATCGTAGCAATGTTGACGGCCAACCGAGGAATTTTTTTGTTAATCAAAATGGCGGCTCGGAGTGCTTATGGGTTTCTTTTCCGTTCATTTATATGACTGGAGAGCAAGCTGAAATGTTTTTCTGACCAAAATCCGATGAAATGGAATATTTATTTTGTACAATAAATACAGTTTATTTTTTATTTGATTTTGATTGACATACGTCTCAAATTAGCGAGTCAAAGCTCTGTCCAACCAATGATGAGCTCACCCGCCAATGTCATATTTTCTTGGAATCAAATGCCAGGATCAGGTCCGGCTTCAAAAAATTATAACCCCTACTCAAAAAAATACTGGTAAACTCGATCAAAATGTTCAAGAAAAAGAAGTTGAATTTCAGTATTTTGAAATGAAACATTTTGAATTGTCTTGATTCTTTTACGATAATGTATTCAAATTCGTGTTGTTTGGAGCAAAATACGTAATAAGTACCGACAAATTTTTCATCATATCACTTGATGGAGTGCGATTACTATAAATAATTATGAAGTTTAATGAGTCCGAAAATGGTTTCATAAAATAAACATTGAAACTAAGAAAATCTAACAGTACCCACCATCAAAGTTAATGTTGAGATAATGTCTTGAGAATATATGTTTACGATTATTAAATATCAACAATTCGGGATGTATACATACAACATTGGAATAAATATTTGCCTCAGGTGAAAACCATTCAGACATATAAATAACGTTTCACATTCTCAACTTTGGAGTGAACCTAGCCTTGGGTGAGTCATCATGGTAGTTCCGCTTTTTCCGACGTTTGATAACGTCATTCACTTCTCCTAACTCGACCTATTGTATCGAATTCGACGAATTTTGCCTTGAACAGACCGGTGGCGCCTCTTTATCCAAGAAAAAATACGTGAGGCAACAAGCCATCGTTCAATTATCTGAAGAACTCGACCAGAGACATGAAGATAATGAACTCGAGATGACTATTACAATTTATTATTAGCGAATGCGTCGGCCATCTTTGAAAAAGTTTTTATTCATTGGAATGTTGGATAATAGAATTTAAACCAGTGGCGTAACCATAGAGACAGAGAAAAATCGATGGATCAAATTCACTCAAAAACAACTGAAGATCTAAGTAATTTTAATTATTTGATTTTAATATTGAATGTGAAAGCCCGTACGAACGCCACTGGTAGGGAAAATGCACCTTGATGTGTAGAACATGTGTGTCAAATTTCATGAAAATGTCTACAATATTTTCTCAGATATCATTGAAAAATCTATACCACTGTATCTCGAAACTCACGTCCATAGAAAGTTTTCTTAGAAAGAATCATCCTCTCAAATATAAGCATGTCATTAAGGAACACCATGTACATTATTACCTGCTTCATTCATGAAAGCGAGACAATAATACAAACTCGAGCCGTTCTGCTATCAACACAGACAAAATAACTCATTCGAAATCAAAATGTCCCCAGAACGGTGTCGAGAATAAAGACCTGGCAACGTCGATCCCCAGCTGGCAGAACTCGGAATTGCGATAAGCGACGAAAAGTCCGCGATTCCGCGATTACCACCGCATCAGTCGTCGGTTTTTGTAGCTGGTGGAGGTACCGCTATTTAGGTACCCATACGAAGTACCGCTGGTCTGGCTTCGACATGTTGTGTTTCGTTTTGTTGGAAATGACTTGCTCGTGCGATTTTCTCGACGAACGTGAGACGTTATAGTAGTGAAGTTTGTTGGCGATTTAAGGCAATTTGTTTTTGGAGTACACCTCTCCGAGGACAGAAGTAAGTGTGAGGTTATGTTCGTTTGCGGCGACAGAAGAGAAGCAGAGTGATAATTATGAGTATCGCTGTGATGGAAGTGATATGTTTATTAATAGGGTATAGTTTTTCAATTTGGTCAATTATTAATAGTAGATGGAATTCTGTCGGTCTCTTTTTGTCTCTGTAAAATATGGCGACATTTTCAATTCATTGTTTAAGACTTTTCAAAAACATTCGTATGCGATTCTTCAATATATTTCGATGAAATGTCATTGTTTATATTTTTTGTTAACATTATAACTTCATTTCAATGAGAAAAATATTGAATTCTGTTTACCTTTCTACAACATCGAGAGAAAGATAAAAAACGATTTTACATTTTGACAGAGGCATTTCCTACAGATTGTATAAATTTCCTAAATGATATGGCGGGATATATAAAAATACATTTTACGATAGAATATGTGAACGGATGAAAAACTCATCGCTTCTCAGAAAATTTATCTATCAACCTTTTTGAGATGTTAATAATAAAATTTGTTTTGCACATTCTGTACTTCCTGTAGTGATTTTTTAATAATGATACATTTCCGATGTCATGAATACATCATACATTCGATTAAATTATCATTTCATTAACGTTGAACATGTTGTGATGACAGAAGCTCGATGAAAAATACCCCTGAGCAAATGACGTGCACTTCTGACAATGAATTATGTGAAAACAATGATTTCTCTCCATCAAAGAACGAAATCCTATTAGCTATTTTCGCATCACTGCTAAATCCAGCTTTCGCGGTGTTCGATGACTCATATTTAATGGAAACGATTCAACGAGCGAAAAGCAATTATGTAGATATCGAAATTGTTTGTAAATAATTAACCGTTGAATGAAAGGTGATGCAGAGAAGGTTGAAACGAGTTGATTGCAATTCAACTGATATGTAAACTGATCTGAAGCAAATTTCGAGAACATTCTGAACCACTTTTTTAATTTAAAAATTTCCTCCTTCAAATATTTCAATGCCTCATTGTTAAGCTAACAGAATCCTCAATTATTTGCATTAAACGAAGAGCAAAATATTTTGCAATAGGGTAAAAATTAGGCTGAACGTTGAATTTTGGCAACTGACCCGTTGTTAACCAATGGCGTAACAAAAGGGGGGGACTTAGGAGCGCTGAATATTATGAATATTATTTTTGAACCTTCTGCAATATTAAAACTTGATTACGCGTTAGTTATTGCTCATTTCAAGAGATTAATGTTGATCACTGAAATAAAAATTGATAATAATTTTCTTCGGTGTTTTCCATTTATTATTTATTTGTCTAAAATTGCATATTCGCTCTGTATTTGGTGACTAGTTCATTAATAAATACTTGTGCTCGTGTCTGATTACGTCGTCAAAGATAATATATTGTTTAAAACCTACTATTTATTTTATTTAGAACTTTCAAAACGTTCTCGCTTTTCGCTATCATAAATAGTCGATGTTTTATTTTGAATCTTTATTTCAGAACCGTGTTAAATAACGTATGTGAAGGACAATAAAATAACAGTATTTGATTTCATGATATACCATTTGTAATAATAAACTTGTTGGATTTTTGAAATTATATTAGAAATTTTGTTTTATTTCGCACGCGTTTAATTAACATATTCATGTAATTGTTGAAAGAAACTTGGCATCTCTGTAAATAATTATTGTGGAATAGTGAACTTCAAACCCTTGCTGTCTATTTTTGGATGACCTCACTGGATACAACTGTCTGTCTGAAATACATTTTTATCTTTATCTTGAAGCTTTGACCTGGCCTACTTGATTCACACTCGAATAAATGAATCGATTTCGTTTTCTGATTGCAGGTAAACACAATGAACAGTAAATATCATTTTTCGTAATGCATTGTTGCCGACTCCTCTAAAAGTTCTTAAAATGTCCATTTTTCGATTACCTAACCTAGAAATGCCAAATTCTGTAAAAATATCAAGCCGGGGTCACGTGACCTAGTGCTCCGCCTCTAGTGGCAAGAAATCTGAATTCCCGTTCAGATATTCCAAACAACACGATATCTTGAGAATGATATCAATAACCTCAGGTCTTACGAATGACCTTTGTGGATGGTTATACAGTGTATGTCATTGAGTATGGGTACGTTAAAATTATTATTTCGGTAGAAAATATGTTGTTTGCACTTGGATATTGTTATCAATGACGATGCCTTATTCTTATCATTTCAATTAAATACGAATAAACGGTGAATATTATTTCTAGCTGAAACATACATTTATTGTAAAATTTGAATAATGATTATTTCAAAAATATTCTTTTGCACAAATTTTATTACTTTCTGACTTTGATAAAATTAAGAAAAATGTAAACACAATATGTCGAATGAAATGATAATTAATAATTTATTATAACGTTAAATGCATATTTCTCATTATTTCTGGTAATTCAATGAAATAAAATTGAATAAATTTCTATTATCAGATTTGTTCAAAACTTTCCCAATTTGAATCGGTAATACTCATTAATTACTGGGTGTCTATCTATTAAATTACACTCATCATTTTCTCACGATTACAGTGCCACCAAAAGAAAACATTATGTAACTCGTAACACTTTGTATATTTATGTTGGCAAACGTCAAAATTTTTCTTTTCTATTTCTAACTTTCTAAAATAAATACCTGGAAACTAGTCTAGACTGTTGTTTATGTTTTCAAGGAAGAGAGCTGTCATCTTGTCAGAAAAAGCACGCCGATTCTTCTTACGATCCTGAGAACATAAATCATGAAATATGGAACGAGAAATGATTTATACAGTATTGAATTACAGTTTCTGACATTTTGACACACTGCACAAGCTTTTGTTCAAAGAAATGGCAAACAGATTGGCGTTGTCATGGCAACGCTCAAAATAAAGCTCCTGATTGGTTGATATAGATTGAGTTGGATATCACTTCATGCCAAGGTCATAGTTTTCTAAATCTCGTCAAAATTCACATTTTCATCGTGAGAGTAGTGACCTCATTATTTCTCGAAAAACAAAAGAAAAATAGAAACAACTCTCTGAATCGTTTTGCAACGGTGCAAATCGTGTAAATATTTTTCGTAGCTGTAAATAAAATTATGAATACTTGATATCTTGAATGTACGATTTACGATTTAATAATATGTTTTTCCCATAAAAACATCAGATTCATCTGTTATTTCAGTTGGAAACAGCGCTAAGAATTCGACATGTGATGGTTTGATTCGTACCATCCGGTTGATTTGCATCGTAATCACTTCATAATTACACCTACCATACTTGCCATGAAATCATATGCTGTTTTTTTTTTCGAATGTACCAAATTACGTTTGCTCTCGATCGAGATCTCAGTTGAAGTCGCGTTTTCGTTCCGTGAGTGTTCTCTTTCTGTGTCGTATGTTGTTTGTTGACAGAAACAAGTGAGTGTATTGATGAGTTGAGTCCATAGATTCATGAGTTATAGATAAAACACAACAGGTGTTGCGTATGTTAGAAAAATGGAGCAATAAACATTCACAATGTTACTCAGTTTTCTAAAAATATGACGTTTCAGATCGTTTCAGATCTTTTTTATTTTGAAAAAGGCGATTTTTGAAGAAACCGAAAATCATTCAGTATATCCTATAGGCGTAAGTTGGTCTCAAGACGAGTCTAAGTTGATGACAATTTTTATTTTTCCGAAAAAATCCAATGAATATTTTCTTCAGATTTGTTGCGTACTTTTTGATTGTCACTTTGTATTGATAGCAATTCTTTGAATCTAATAACAAATTCATTCCCACAAAATGTTGACAGATCCTAAAAGAACTATAGTACCTGAGAAATTTTCGTTCCATTTCTAATTTGTTGTTTTCTTGTATCTGGCCAAAGAAATATTCATTAAAAAATCTCAAAAAATCACTGACTGGAAATTGAAATAAATTGAATTCAATATAATACGATTTTCATATACAGGGCTATTCAAATTCGAGTCTAATCATGGAGATTTCGATAACGGTAAGAGATAGAGGGATGGTTAAATGGGGGCAAAGTAGCATATTTCAGAGGTCAATTATATGGATAAAAAAATCTGAGCTAGCTTCTTTAGTTCTGGAGTTATACAGGAAAAATCGAAAATTTCGAAATTCTTCTTTGGCCTATATCTTTTTATTTTACGAAGATTTTTTTGAAATGTTGCCACTTTGCCATAGCAACTTTCTGCAGGCTATCCAAATATCTGAATAAAAATTATATACAGGGTATCGTATAAATTGGGCCACTGTCAACTTTCAATTTTCAAATACGGACCTGTATTTTTTATTGCATTTTTTTGAATGCCAAGAGTCATGTGTCAGTGTTTTGGAAATATTGAACCAGTAAAATTTCAATATTTTTTTATTCCAGCTCTAATTAAAAAAAAAACATCATAGAATAAGGTATATAGTGCCTAGGATTTGGAAGAGAATCAACATTATTCGAAGAAGAATTTCCTTTTTGGAATTGTTGATTTCATTTAATTTTTATTCCGAACAAGTAGTGAGACAAGTAGAGAGTAAGTAGATTATCTGGAAATTCTGAAATTGATTATTCTCAAAGAATCAATTTGTCTGATTCACCTCTCATTCTCTGATATGATTCAATTACAGTTGTTATGGAATAAAAAAGTTATGGAATATCACTGATATTCGATTTTTCCTGTATAACTCCAGAACTAAAGAAGCTAGGTCAGATTTTTTTCATCCATATAATTGACCTCTGAAAAACGCTACTTTGCCTCCCATTTAACCACCCCTCTATCTCTTACAGTTATCGAAATCCCCATGCATAGACTTGAATTTGAATAGCCCTGTATATAATGATCTTTCAAAAATTAATCATTCGAAAATCAGTATAAATCTAGAAAAAAACCACTAACTGGAAATTTAATTGAAAATAATATCATATATATAATAAAATCAGTATAAATCTCAAACAATCACTGACTAAAAATCGAAATAAATTGAATTCAATATAAAATGATTTTCATGTGTATAATAATTTGTTAAAAAATTAATCATTTAAAAATCATTATAAATCTCAAACAATCAATGACTATAAATTGAATTTAATATAATATGATTTACATATGTATAATGATTTTTCAATAATTAATCATTTAAAAATCAGTATAAATCTCAAACAATCACTGACTAGAAATTGAAGTAAATTGAATGTAATATAATATACATTGTTTAAATATTTTTGAAATTGAATAATAAATTTATTTCCAGATAACCCCCCGCCTACACGAACTGAAAGTTCCTTCGAACTTAACCTGTGATATTCAACTGTGATCTAACTTATTACCATGAAATGACGAACAACAACAACGACAACCAGGACGCGCTTGAAGATGTTTTGGTCGACGGTGGCCGAAACGTCGACCAATACGAGAAGCTGTTGGTCAACAGGTGTCAGACGGCGCCGACGTTGCCGGCGCTGCTGCCGGCCGTGCAGATCTGCGGCAAGAAACTCGAGAAGAGGAGAAAGTCAGACAACAGCTTGCTGGGTTCGCTGCAGAGGCTGCGGTCTTCCATCGGCTCCGGGACCAGGGATGTCAACGGCCAGATCACCAGGATCAGCAGGTAATTTGGGGAGACCAAGTTGCCAAACTATTTTTTTTTTCATTTTTTTTTCAGCATCACTTTGTGATTTATAGAAAGACCGTGTGGAAATAGACGTATATCTATATTTTTTCAGTCATTTTATTGTAATTCTGATGAATATGAAAAAATCAACTGAATATGACAGTTACTGACATCGACAAAAAATATAAATTGTTCAAAATATTTCACCAAGAAAAGTTTAGGTTTGTAAACGACTTAACCATAGAACACATAAACGATGGTATATTCATTTTTTTGACAGCTTCAAGACAGTGTCCAACATTGAAAACGTAAAAGTACCTCAACATGACAGATCCTGAATATTTATTAATTTCCACCAAAATAATAATGAAAGGACCACCAAAAAATGTTGATTATATAATCAACACATGATCTTTCTAGAAATCACAAAAAAATGCTGGAAAACAAGTGACAGTTTTTCTCGAAAAAATAATTTGGCAACTTGGAAAAAAATACTGGTTTATTTTGGGGAAAAATTCAAGAGACATTTTTTGTTCAGAATAAAACAAGCTATTGAAAATTTCCCAATGACTTTCAAGAAATTTCCAAAGACTTGTAAGACACATTTCATTAGAGAAACAGTACTATTTTTTTTTTATTTCATCCTGAAAACTGGTCACCTTGTCTCATTAGCTTATGGGACAAGTAATAAATAACTGTGTAACAACACTAACTAGAAACTAGAACGAATGACAACTAGATTTTTATTAATAATGCCAATCATTATCAATTAAGGACCATGAAATTGCTCTCGTGACTTATATTTTGGTTCATTAAGAGCTGCAGTTTGTTATTCAACATTCAATAATGATTGGCAATAATCTTTCTTACTCATTCTTTCATAAAATTATGCTATGGTGAAACTAGACGAGAGAAAACCCTGGAAATCATTGACATGTTCCCAGGATGGTCGACAGGGGGCGTAACCGTCATCTGTCACTTTCAGAATGATTCAAATCACCATACCTGCAACTTTCGATCATTGATTGATCTATCGAATAGTGCACTCTAGTTGAGAAAACGATTCAGGAAATTGTGGTTTAATCGATGATTAATATCTTACCAATAAAAACCATTATAAATATTACTCTGTTGAGCTATAATAATCCACGATAATTTGTACTGTCTGTCTGGATATAATTTGGGGTGGATGAATATTCAATAATTTTTTGAAGTAGAGATAAGTAACTTAGTAAGGTGTTACCACTTGTCACAACTGTTGATATTTATTTATATGCCTGACAGTCTGTCAGTCAGTTGTCATTGAAGTAGACACTTTTTATTTCACATTTTCAATATCGACTAACCACCTTATATGATATACTTGTTTTTCTGAGATTAGTAGTGGAAAATTTGTAATTATGTATCTCAAAATTAAGTCTAATTACACAACACAAACATTTTCCATATCTATTTAGAACAAAAGAGTCTAGATAATCAATGTAATTTCAAAATTTCAATAACAATGAGAATACGAGCTTTGATATTTTTCACTTATCATGCAGTACATAAAATTCAATAGAACTAGATGAAGTGAAACAGTCTCTCATCAATTATACTTTCAAATTGGCTTAACAAACGGAATCTTAAAATAAAAACTATATAGTGAAACTTGCTTTTTTTAAACTGTGTTTCTATTTGAGTATTCAAAACGAGCGAACCTTGAACGATAATGATCCAGATCACTTGTTTCATTTTTTTTTCACTGTACGTACGTTGGTATTTTGCAAATTCCAGTACAAGGTCAGTGGGTCAAGGTCGAAGCAACGTAAAAACAATGGGACCCAGTTTTTTGAGTACCGTGTTGTATACGTTCAAAGTATTCTTCTTCATGGTAGGCAAATTTTGACATTGACAGGTGCCACTTCATTCAATTTAATTTAATCGGGGTTAGTTCTGTCAACTGTCAAGTTATTGAGGAGAACATTCTGAAATGAAGTGAACATTGACTTACGGTAATCTTTCATTAAAACGGAAGTTGATAACTCGAGTATACAGGGAGGCCCACGAGGTTTTGGCCAGTATATATCTTGAAAACTATTTGATATCGTACTTCAAAACCTCGTGGGCCTCCCTGTATACACTGATGGTTTATTTTGCGAAGACATAAACGAAATCTTGTATTTCTCATAAAATGTTGGATTTCTCGAGTTTTTACTACAGGATGTGTAAAATGTCATGACATTGACCGAAACATTGGATTTCTGAATGGAGAGCATTATTTCTGAACATCAATTCATGTGTTGGAATTTTAATCACTCTGTATGATATTTTAGAACTTGGTGTGATATATCCATATGAACACTCGATTCAATTGCTTTGCTCATGACTCCACTCAAATATAGTCGATCATATGTTCACGTTGAATTATAAAAATGTGGTTGCTATATTTTATCTTGATGAATTTAAAATAGAATTCGATACTGTAGCCAAAGTCTCTAAATTCGTGTCGTAAGTCGCAATTTTTGTTTAGTGTTTTGCCGAATTAAGCGTCAGTTTCATAGTGGTTATCAGAAAATTTCAATTTTTATAGTGTTCAAAGTGGATTGTGATTTTCGAAACAGTTTGACAAGTGTCAATTAGGGAACTACTATTGTGTTAGTACGTTAAAAACATCCTGGATTATTGAAAATATCACCCTACACACATTTATAGTAGCAGGGGCAGTAGCATGGACAGTATCGTGTACACACTCTCGCGGTGCTCACTTTTTTTTCTAATTGGACAGAGTGTGAATGCATCTTATGCTCAACTCTAAACTCTTATATGTAAATAGAGCATTTTTTCCAGTTCAAACATGGCGAACTCTTGAATAATCTATAAATTTATCTTGTTTTAAATTCACAAGTATCAGAATCTGCTACAGTTTATTTATTTTTCTAAGATCATTGGAAGGATGACGCTTACAAAACATTTCTTGTCGATTTACTGAAATGTTTGTGGAAAAATTCGCATCTGTTTCGTGACGTGTTTCAATTCAATTCATCGGCACGGTCTCTATTGAAAGATATCGAAAACGGAACTGAGGAAATTGGCGTTTCAGAATTACGCGCTGAAATCAGTAGAATAATAAGCAGAATGGCTTAGTCCAAACGATTGAATTTTAAATAAACGAGAATTCATTTTTTCTTCAATTGGATATTAAATTTAGGCCAGAGTATACAGGGTGATTTGATATAAGGTACACAAAACTCATGAAATATAATACAGGGTGTTTCAGAATTGTAAGGCAATATTTCAGGTACGTATTCTCTGGTACAACATAATGAAAAAAGTTCCTATGAACATGTGTTCGGTCTCGATTGTTAGCGGAGTTACAGGGTGTTGAAAGTGAAGAAAAAATTTTGGTTTTTATTTTATTGTGCTCGATCTACCGCAGATAGAGCTTTCAAATTTTGTATGAGTATCAAGCAATGGGTGCTGCTCAATATGAAAGTAAATGTTTTCCGAATACCATACACGGTGTTGCATTTTCTGAGGTCTCAATCCATAAAAGCCCCAAGAAAAACTTGCTCGTACGCCACTGGTGAATTTCAATATTTTTTTTCAAGTTCTTCAACCTATTACCTAAATTTTGTCCCTCTTGACTTTTGGTCGAATTCCGTTCAGTTTCCTCAGAAATTAATTTGTAAATTGTCTGAAAGGTACATACTCTGAAATATTGTTTTGTTATTTGATATTAATTCAAGCATCAAAATTAAAAAAAGAGAAATCTATTAACAAATGTTTAGAGGAATCCGTTTTATGGAATGCAAAATTGAACACGACGAATCCATGATTCCTTGGCACTTCGTATCAACACCTGAAATATTGCCGTGCAACACCCTGTATATATTGAATTTGATGAAATATCCTTGACGAAGAATTACAATATTTTCGTATTTTCACTACATTTTACTAAACATAGTCCTTTAAAATGTGAATTACCTAGTCGAAAATGTTCGATATTTCCTTCATGTTGATATTCACGTCACATAGGCAACAGGTGCGATGTTGCCGGGTCAAGAATTGATCACTGAACTCAAAGAAATAGCTTTGCAATAAAAAATAGGCAATTCTGTTAATAGTTCATGATAAATCGACGAAAGTTTAACAATAATTGATCAGCTCAGTTTACAAACTACAGCAAAAATTCAAAATTTGTAACTTTAATTCCCTTGTCCAACTTTTCCACTTTCAAAAAGTCACGTTTCCAAAACGCACCGAAACAATCACATCAAATTTTATTTCAGTCACAGTACTCAAAAAAACATCCAACTAATTAACATCGTCACAGTATAAACAAGCATTTATAACGAGCAAAAACCACCGCTTATCATAAAACATACGACGCTTTTCGACCTTGAAAAACGTCCAACATTGTATTACGAACTATCGGAATAACCAAACACTATCAGACGAACCAGGCGCGTGTGTTTTCCATTTCGAAAAAAGCAAAACAATGGGCGAGCGATAGAGTCGCGGTTGACCGTGTGATGTGACAAGTGGCGAGCGATAGACAGATGACAGCTCGGCCGACTGCCATGGTGAGCATGGCTGGGCTGAGGAAGTGCCTGTCGCAGATGTCCTTGATGGCTTCCAAGGCCACCACGTCGGGAGAGGAGGCCTGGGAACATACTTGGTCTAGGTATATTTATTAATTTTCGGCAAAATAACAATGAAGGGACCACAAAGAATTATTGATTATGTAATCGACACAGGATATTTCTAGAAATCACAAAAAAATGCTGGGAAACAAGTGAGAGTTTTTCTCCAAATTATATTTTGGCAACTTGAAATTTATTAATTATTGTAAAAATACTGGTTTATTTTGGGGAAAAATCTCAAGATACATTTTTTGTTCAGAATTTTTCAGCATCACTTTGTGATTCATAGAAAGACCATGTGAAAATAGACATATATCTATATTTTTTTAGTCATTTTATTGTAATTTTGAAGAAAATGGAAAAATCAACTGAATATGACAGTTACTGGCATCGACAAAAAATATAAATTGTTCAAAACATTTCACCAAGAAAAGGTTAGGTTCGTAAACGACTTAACCATAGAACACATGAAACGTTGGTATATTAATTTTTTTGACAGCTTCAAGACAGTGGCCAACATTGAAAACGTGAAAGTACCTGAACATGACAGATCCTGAATATTTATTGATCTCCACCAAAATAATAATGAAAGGACCACAAAAAATTATTGATTATATAATCAACACATGATCTTTCTAGAAATCACAAAAAAATGCTAGGAAACAAGTGACAGTTTTTCTCGAAAAAATATTTTGGCAACTTGAAAATTATTAATTATTGTAAAAATACTGGTTTATTTTGGGGAAAAAATTCAAGAGACATTTTTTGTTCAGAATAAAACAAGCTATTGAAAATTTCCCAATGACTTTCAAGAAATTTCCAAAGACTTGTAAGACACATTTCATTAGAGAAATAGTAATAATTTTTTTATTTCTTCCTGAAAACTGGTCACCTTGTCTCATTAGGTTATGAGACAAGTAATAAATAGCTGTGTAATAACACTAACTAGAACCTAGAACGAATGACAACTAGATTTTTATTAATAATGCCAATCATTATCAATTAAGGACCATGAAATTGTTCTCGTGACTTATATTTTGGTTCATTAAGAGCTGCAGTTTGTTATTCAACATTTAATAATGATTGGCAATAATCTTACTCATTCTTTCATAAAATTATGCTATGGTGAAAGTAGCCAAGAGAAAACCCTGGAAATCATTGTCATGTTCCCAGGAAGGCCTACAGGGGGCGTAACCGTCATCTGTCACTTTCAGAATGCAACTTTGATCTATCGAATAGTGCACTCTAGTTGATAAAACGATTCAGGAAATTGTGGTTTAATCGTTGATTAATATCTTACCAATAAAGACCATTATAAATATTCCTCTGTTGAGCTATGATAATCCACGATAATTTGTACTGTCTGTCTGGATATAATTCGAGGTGGATGAATATTCATTAATTTTTTGAAGTAGATATAAGTAACTAAATAAGTTGTAATCACTTGTTACAACACTTTTTATTTCACATTTTCAGTATTGACTGACTACTTTATATGATATACTTGTTTTTCCCAGGTTAGTAGTGGAAAATTTGTAATTATTATAGTGGCAAGAAATTTATTGTCGCGTAAAGGGCACCATTTTTTCCTTTTTTGGTTTTTGTTAATTTTTCCAATCAGCTGAAGATGTTTTCTAATTTCCATGTCTTTAATCGAAATAATTACAATCAATAGCAGCAAATAGCAATAACAATGATTGATCGATTTCTGCGAAAACATCAATCGAATCGTGCATGTAAGGTTATCACTTTCTGTTTGACATTTCAAGTTATTTCACATCGTTCAGAAATCCACGAACGTGATGGTAGAGGAGCTCCAGCATTAATCTCACTTTATTTATAATTCTGTCAACAAAATATGCGTAGATTACTGTTATCGACCAGTTATGTTTGATATCTGTGATGTGCAATAGTGGAAAGTTCGTAGAAATGTCTAAAACTAATTTCATTTCGAAAACAATGTCACTCAGTTCCATGAAGTTTTTACGAGGTTTTGAAGATAACTTCAACGAGTGTTGGTCGGAGTATTCTGATTCCTTTCAAAGGTAACATCACTGAGAAGTCGGTTAAAGAAGTTAATCCCATAGATATTGATAATCTCGAATAATACGATAACTGTTACAGTTGCAGGAAAACGGAGTTAAGTGCCGTACTGGGCCACTTTTTTTGTTGAAAATAATGTGTTTTTGGGAGTTTTTGGTGGTTTTTGCGACATTTTGAGGTTTTTTGGAATTTTCAACATGAGATATCTCAAAAACTATACTAGATATCAAAAAACGGTTTTCACCACCGTTTTCAGTACAGTTTATAGATACCTTTAAGCAAATCTGTTTTTTGAAATTTTTCGAAAAATATACCAAAGGGTACCCCCTTTGGATTTTTTAAAAAATCAAAGTCGTCGTAGAGTATTCAATGTTCGTATGGAGACTCCCAGAGCATCGACATGGATTATTCAAGGGTTTTTTCGTTGGAAATTGGGGGAATTTTGGGAGTTTTTGGTGGTTTTTGCGACATTTTGAGGTTTTTTGGAATTTTCAACATGAGATAACTCGAAAACTATACTAGATATCGAAAAACGGATTTCACCATCGTTTTCAGCACCTCTTAGACACCATATAGACGAGTTTTCAGGCAAAATTTTTTTTGACATTTTTCGAAAAATCGACGAAAGGGTACCCCCTTTGGATTTTTTCAAAAAAATCAAAGTCGTCGTAGAGTCTTCAATGTTCGTATGGAGGCCCCCAGAGCATCGACATGGATTATTCAAGGGTTTCATCGTTGGAAATTGGGGGAATTTTGGGACTTTTTGGTGGTTTTTGCGACATTTTGAGGTTTTTTGGAATTTTCAACATGAGATATCTCGAAAACTATACTAGATATCAAAAAACGGTTTTCACCACCGTTTTCAGCACAGTTTATAGACACCTTTAGGCAAATCTAATTTTTGAAATTTTCCGAAAAATATACCAAAGGGTACCCCCTTTGGATTTTTTCAAAAATCAAAGTCGTCGTAGAGTCTTCAATGTTCGTATGGAGACTCCCAGAGCATCGACATGGATTATTCAAGGGTTTTTTCGTTGGAAATTGGGGGAATTTTGGGAGTTTTTGGTGGTTTTTGCGACATTTTGAGGTTTTTTGGAATTTTCAACATGAGATAACTCGAAAACTATACTAGATATCGAAAAACGGATTTCACCATCGTTTTCAGCACCTCTTAGACACCATATAGACGAGTTTTCAGGCAAAATTTTTTTTGACATTTTTCGAAAAATCGACGAAAGGGTACCCCCTTTGGATTTTTTCAAAAAAATCAAAGTCGTCGTAGAGTCTTCAATGTTCGTATGGAGGCCCCCAGAGCATCGACATGGATTATTCAAGGGTTTCATCGTTGGAAATTGGGGGAATTTTGGGACTTTTTGGTGGTTTTTGCGACATTTTGAGGTTTTTTGGAATTTTCAACATGAGATATCTCGAAAACTATACTAGATATCAAAAAACGGTTTTCACCACCGTTTTCAGCACAGTTTATAGACACCTTTAGGCAAATCTAATTTTTGAAATTTTCCGAAAAATATACCAAAGGGTACCCCCTTTGGATTTTTTCAAAAATCAAAGTCGTCGTAGAGTCTTCAATGTTCGTATGGAGACTCCCAGAGCATCGACATGGATTATTCAAGGGTTTCATCGTTGGAAATTGGGGGAATTTTGGGAGTTTTTGGTGGTTTTTGCGACATTTTGAGGTTTTTTGGAATTCTCAACATGAGATATCTCGAAAACTATACTAGATATCAAAAAACGGTTTTCACCACCGTTTTCAGCACAGTTTATAAACACCTTTAGGCAAATCTATTTTTTGAAATTTTTCGAAAAATATACCAAAGGGTACCCCCTTTGGATTTTTTCAAAAATCAAAGTCGTCGTAGAGTCTTCAATGTTCGTATGGAGGCCCCCAGAGCATCGACATGGATTATTCAAGGGTTTCATCGTTGGAAATTGGGGGAATTTTGGGAGTTTTTGGTGGTTTTTGCGACATTTTGAGGTTTTTTGGAATTTTCAACATGAGATATCTCGAAAACTATACTAGATATCAAAAAACGGATTTCACCACCGTTTTCAGCACCTCTTAGACACCATATAGACGAGTTTTCAGGCAAAATTTTTTTTGACATTTTTCGAAAAATCGACGAAAGGGTACCCCCTTTGGATTTTTTCAAAAAAATCAAAGTCGTCGTAGAGTCTTCAATGTTCGTATGGAGGCCCCCAGAGCATCGACATGGATTATTCAAGGGTTTCATCGTTGGAAATTGGGGGAATTTTGGGAGTTTTTGGTGGTTTTTGCGACATTTTGAGGTTTTTTGGAATTTTCAACATGAGATATCTCGAAAACTATACTAGATATCAAAAAACGGTTTTCACCACCGTTTTCAGCACAGTTTATAGACACCTTTAGGCAAATCTATTTTTTGAGATTTAACGAAAAATATACCAAAGGGTACCCCCTTTGGATTTTTTCAAAAATCAAAGTCGTCGTAGAGTCTTCAATGTTCGTATGGAGACTCCCAGAGCATCGACATGGATTATTCAAGGGTTTTTTCGTTGGAAATTGGGGGAATTTTGGGAGTTTTTGGTGGTTTTTGCGACATTTTGAGGTTTTTTGGAATTTTCAACATGAGATAACTCGAAAACTATACTAGATATCGAAAAACGGATTTCACCATCGTTTTCAGCACCTCTTAGACACCATATAGACGAGTTTTCAGGCAAAATTTTTTTTGACATTTTTCGAAAAATCGACGAAAGGGTACCCCCTTTGGATTTTTTCAAAAAAATCAAAGTCGTCGTAGAGTCTTCAATGTTCGTATGGAGGCCCCCAGAGCATCGACATGGATTATTCAAGGGTTTCATCGTTGGAAATTGGGGGAATTTTGGGAGTTTTTGGTGGTTTTTGCGACATTTTGAGGTTTTTTGGAATTTTCAACATGAGATATCTCGAAAACTATACTAGATATCAAAAAACGGTTTTCACCACCGTTTTCAGCACAGTTTATAGACACCTTTAGGCAAATCTATTTTTTGAGATTTAACGAAAAATATACCAAAGGGTACCCCCTTTGGATTTTTTCAAAAATCAAAGTCGTCGTAGAGTATTCAATGTTCGTATGGAGACTCCCAGAGCATCGACATGGACTGTTCATGGGTTTTTTCGTTGAGAATATGTTTTTCCCTCCTCAGATTCCGCCAATCCCGTTTCAACGCCCGCCGCCTCCGGAAGCGCGTCGTCTTCAAACACGGCGACTGCAACGTGGTGCAAGGAAACGTGGCGAAACGTCGTCGCAAGTACCTGCAGGACATCTTCACGACGCTGGTCGACGCCCAATGGCGCTGGACGCTGCTGGTCTTCGCCATGAACTTTCTCCTCTCGTGGCTGACCTTCGCCGTCGTGTGGTGGCTGATTGTCTTCACCCACGGGGACCTCAGCGAGGAGCATCTGGTAAGTGGAGGTGGAAAACCGCGAGGACAAGGTTTCGGCTCGGTTTCACCCTCCCATCCGGATATTTTCCTTCAAACCCAGCATTTACCTTTTTTTTTTTTAACAATAACAACTAGACCAGGGTAGAAGCCTTTAAAAAAAAATTAAATCATCTTTCGTTTTGGCAAACCTCCCACCTACAGAAGGAGCAGCAGAACAACATTGTTACAGGGCATATTATCAGCTTCAAACTTGGTTGGGTAACGAACTAACAGCAACAGATTGGGGCTGGAAGCAATTTCAACGTGGAATTATGCCCAAATATACACAAAAAGAATTAATTCCGGAAATATTGCTCAAAACAATTTGCTGCAGCTGTGAAACTGGATGTAACAGTTTGCATTTTCTGAGAAGATTTACCTTAGTAACATATATTTTTTTTTTACCATCGGAAAGTAGAGATTCCAACGAACAGAAACCACACCAACTTTTTGAAAAAAGCTGATATTTTGACGGGTGAATTTTCGATTGATAATTAGGCTGTTTTTTCGATATTAATTCAAAATAAGGTGAAAAAATAAATATTTTTAATTGAATAAATTACAGCGTATTTGGGACATAAAAAGGTAAGTTTTCACAAAATTTCGTTGAAAAAAAAAAATGTTTTGTAAAAGATAAAAATAAAAAACCAAAAACTTGGTTTTTTGAATTTTTCACATAAATTTTGAGGTTATGTGAAAAAAGTGTGGATACAAAAGTTTTAGATCTTTTTATTATCTACAACTTTTCCATTTGTCTTTTTTCGATAGGACTCTTAGTTTTGCCGGGAATCGGGAAAAACCGTTTTTTACCCTTAAAAACTCACCCCCATCCCCTTCCCAACCTCAGATCGCCCGTAATTTATTTTTCCTTTCATTTTTATCATATTTCCCTCCTTTTCTAATGGGTTTCATTCTATTATAATTTTTTTTGGTTTGAAAAATTATCGACCCTGGACTAAACACCTAATGAATAAATCACCTGCTGCACTTTTTTTTACATGCTTTATTTTAGCTTCTGGAAAGGATTTTCTTGCGATTTGTATTCAGTCAATGTCAAACTCCGAGAAAATTCTTCCCAGAAGTTGGAAAGAAAGCAAGGATTCAAGAAATTATAGGAAATCCATTTCTATTAGCTTGAGTTGTATTTATGTAACTCCACAGGTGGCGCCATCTTTTGGGAGAATTGAAAAGTTTCCATTACAGGTGTCTTCCAATGGCAATGGAAATTGGCAATACGCCACCTGGTGGCACTGAAAATAACTAGAAATGTTGACGTAGTTCTTGTGTTTGGTATTATGTTTTGTTGATTTTATACTGAATTTGAATATTTGAAAGATTGTGATGCTATGAATGGGTAAAATTAAACTCCCAATATTAATTCCCATGTTTTTCCTCAAGCTGGTGATATAAATATCGTGAATGGATATATGAAATTCTGTTAACATTGAAGGACACAGTTGAGAAAATTATTGTTGAGGTATTA
Organism: Plagiodera versicolora; assembly: GCA_037013635.1. Taxonomy (NCBI): domain Eukaryota; kingdom Metazoa; phylum Arthropoda; class Insecta; order Coleoptera; family Chrysomelidae; genus Plagiodera; species Plagiodera versicolora. Next base: position 1,030,443 of record CM072990.1, read on the forward strand.
ACAAAATTGAAACGAGATCTCACATCATTTTATTTAGCACTTCTTGCCAAAAAACATCAGAAAAAACATAAAATAAAAAAAACAAAGATTTCACAAAGAATTTGAAAACTTTTTTTTTATTTTCACCCTTCCTAATTAAAAAAAAACTAGTTTTATAACGATTTTTGAAGAAATCTCGAAAAAACAAAAAATAACGAATAACTCGAAAACAGTAAAACTTTTGACAGAGGTAAGTTGGCTTAAAAACGTTCCTTGACCATACCTCTCCACCATATTCGTTTGTTCAACCCCCTAAAGGAGACCCTGTATAATATTTCCTAATTCAAATACATTATTTTTTATTTATTTCAGTAGCCAACATTTAATACTTACTGCTTGGGTAGTAAAAACAAATTTTTATTGACTTAACACTAAAAATCTTACATTAGTGCTTCGGTCTGGTACTAAAATAGCTCATTTACTGACAGTTGAATAAACAGATCATTTTTATATGTCACGAAAACGTGTGAACGTATTTGTTTGAAATGTATTTTCAGACACTTTAAACATTTTCCATCGTAGTTAGTTTATTTATTGGGAATCTATAACAGTTCATGCTATTTCCATGTAGCTGTTATAGAAATTGAAAATTATACAATAGCGGATTGTTCGCTTTGTAATGGAGTGCATTCAGCTATAAATATTATTGGCAAAGATCATCTTATTCCCAGAGCCAACAATTCGAACTTTCATCAAGTCCAAGGCTCGTCCTCAAAACAATGCAACGGATATGGAATTCGAACTTTGGACGAATAGATGAAGGAAAAACCCTCATTGTGCAAAGTTTCCAATTAAAAATAACATGAAACATCAGTATACTAGAACATGAATCAGCCATAATATTCCTCTGTCATTTCAGCTATTCATCTGTTTCTCTAGTAATTTTTTAGTGTTAATTTCTTTGAAATAGGCAACCCTAATATACAAAACATTAGATAAATAGTACTTTTCTCAAACTTCAAATTAGAACATGTACAGGTACTTCATTTAAATAAAAATGTATACATATTAACATCAACAGTTGGAATTACAAATTGAATGATAAAATTAAAATTTAAATCTTAGCATTCAAAATATGGTCCAGCAGCAATGACTTGAAACTTCTCAAGTTGTGTGATTCCCTTACAGTTTTTGGTGATTCATTCAGGACTTAAAAAAATAATGAATTGATGCAGTTTTTTTTTATTTTTCTTTTCAATATGTAATCCATTTTTCGCCCTTGTGCCATAGCCATCAATCTCATTGTTCAATACAATAAATTTATTGAAGTATTGTGGTTGTGAACCCTTCAAAATTTTATATATAAATATCGTTGCCAATATAAATTTTTGCAAACTACAATATTATATGCATTATGATTATTCTCATACCGCGGTTTTGTAATTTCTGTAGCCGAGATATTTTGTTTGATTAAATAAATACATTGTAGTAGCACAGTTTTCAAAATGAAGTTTAATTATACAGCTGTAACAAGTGATTCTAGCATTCATTGACAGCAAGTTTACAGCCCTTGACAAAAAATATAATTCACATCCTTGGTTGGCAAAATATTTCCATCACATGCCTGTTTTTTTTTTAGAACGGTACAATACCCTGGACGCCATGCGTCACCAACATCCGGGGCTTCACTTCCGCTTTCCTCTACAGTATTGAAACCCAACACACGATCGGCTACGGCGGCCGAGTCATCACCGAAGAATGTCCCGAAGCCATCTTCGTTATGTGCATCCAGAGCATCGCCGGTGTCATGATACAAGCGTTCATGGTAAGTGCACGATGATTTATTCCATCAACGATTGTTTTGGTCTACTTTTCGCATCAGTAACATACCCACAACCCCGAGAAAACAGCTGGGCCTTAACCGGATTGTTTTACTTGGACATGAGTCTTCATTGAATAATTCTTCCTCGGGAACTTTTGATCTACTTTACCGATTTTCTTGTGAAAAAATCACAATTCTTGAAGTGTTGGGAACAGTCACGATATGTCATTTCAATCATAACAGCTTCACCATAAGCGTCAGAGAGCATTTGGTGAATCAAACTTTCGAAAATGGTTAAAATAAAATGATTTCTTCCCATGTTCATTTTCACTCTGTTGCATTTGTTTTCTTGTGAATAAACATTATTATTATTATATTATTTGATCAAAAATATTGTAGAATTAAAATCGTCAAAGAATTTGAGTCATAACCAAACCATGTCAAAAATAATTTTCAATCATAAATATTGTAGAATTTAAATCGTCAAAAGATTTAGAATTTGAGTCATAACCAAACCATGTCAAAAATAATTTTCAATCATAAATATTGTAGAATTTAAATCGTCAAAAGATGTAGAATTTGAGTCATAACCAAACCATGTCCAAAATAATTTTCAACCATAAATATTGCAGAATTTGAATCGTCAAAAGATGTAGAATTTGAGTCATAACCAAACCATGTCAAAAATAATTTTCAATCATAAATATTGTAGAATTTAAATCGTCAAGAGATGTAGAATTTGAGTCATAACCAAACCATCTCAAAAAAAAAATGTTATTTATTTAATTCAGTATCATTAAAAAAATTAATAACACATCACACATCCTGTGATTGTCGTCCTCTGTAGAAAATCAGCGAAAACAAAGATCCATGTGATCAAACTCTACCTCTCTTCCTTGTAGGTGGGCGTGGTCTTCGCCAAACTATCCAGGCCGAAGAAACGCACCCAGACGCTTTTATTCTCACGCAACGCTGTCATCAACCATCGTGACGGTGTTCCCTGCCTGATGTTCAGGGTGGGGGACATGCGCAAAAGCCACATCATCGAAGCGCACGTCAGGGCGCAGCTGATCAGACACAAGGTCACGAAAGAGGGGGAGCATCTGCCCTTTTTCCAGACGGAGCTGAAGGTAAGCAATAAAGTAAGTATGCGGATTGGTGGGTATGCCCTTTTTTATTTTTTTTTTTACAATGGCAACATGGTTTAGGGGGGTTGGAGCCTGACACAAATGCAAATTCTAGTTATATTATCAGGATTTTGAATAATAATGAAAGAATTGATGAACCTTCGGGACGAATTGATAGGGGAGACCACTAATTTTTCAAAACATCATAATCGTGTTCTGTATGTCCAAAAACTACCATTCTTTATTTTTGAAATTTTTTATTGGTCTATATCATGAATAAAATAATAAAATGAACGGAATTGATTTGGAACATACAATTTCATGCGCCATTTTCAAAGGTTCCTCTCATTGGTGTAACGCAGTGTGACGTGCTTAACCCGACACGCCCATCGACCTTGAGCTGACCAATCATAGATAATTGTCCCATGGTGAATCTTGCTGTGTTGCCGCACCAAAATACCACAACTTATTCTCGGAATAAAAGATGTAAAAGAATACAATATAAATGATTTTTTTCCACAAATTATCATGAAATGATATAGCTATCACTTATCGATACGTTTTTGAGGAAATATATCAAAGGAATAAGGAGTCAACCACAAGTAAACTTGACAACATTGCACATGGTGTGAGCAAAAGATGTATGGAAACACACAAAGATAGACTTAGGGTGTAGTACGTCATCGCTCATAGCACCGCCCACTCATTTCTGGCGTTTTTAAATTTTTAATGAAAATGCAGTAGAATCTATTTGCTTCGATTTTAATCCTCAATATAATTCTATATAAAAAAGAAAGACACATCGTTGGAAAAATTTTGTCATTATTTTGCCCAAATTGGTAGTTTGTTTCAACATGTTATGAAATAATTGTTTGAAATTGAAAATATGTACTTTTGTTTCAATTTTTTTTCAAGAAAACATTTCTGTTTAATATTCAATAAATATATTTAATTTTCTCGGCGACACCTGCGAAACAGATTCGAGATGTCTCAAATTAAAATTAAATAAATGATTCAGTTTGATTCGTTCGAATACCTATCTTATGTGAAATCATAGTATAGCTATCTCCATTTTATGCAAGCTATTCTTTTCGCTCTCATTGAATCCCTATATGGAAGATAATTTCTTTCCGAAGCTGTATAAGATGAGTAATTTGACGTTTTCTGTCGTTATTATTTTTGTCGCTGAATATTCTTGAGTTTGCATCCAATAATTTTGCTTTTGATGTCAGTTTCTCAACTCCAACAACTCGTACAACTGTTCAATAACATTTTCCTTCAGGTGGGGGGAGACGGAGAGGAAGAAAAAATCTTCTTCATCTGGCCAACAACGATCGTCCACAAAATAGACAGCAAATCACCGCTTTACAACATGTCCGCCAACAACCTCCTCAGGGAACGATTCGAAATCGTCGTTATCTTAGGTAATCCTCCCTGTCACATCCTTAGTTCGCACGATCACCGTCATATTTCCTTTCAGAGGGCGTGATAGAGTCAACAGGAATGACCACTCAAGCGCGTTCCAGTTATTTACCGTCAGAGATTTTGTGGGGGCACAGGTTCCAGTCGCTCATAACCTTCAAGAAAGATTCCGGGGAGTACGAGGTGGATTATGCGCTGTTCAACGACACCATTGAAGTTGACACTCCTTTGTGTAGCGCCAGGGAGCTCGACGAACGAAGGGCTATGTACAGCAACGAGGGGCTAGGTGAGTGTAATTGTTTTTTTTTTTCACTTCTGCTCTACGTAGAAGTGTCTTTGATTGTCTAGTTTTGCATAATTTCGTGCCAAAGGGGGTTATTTTTATCGTAACCACGCCTACTTTTGCCAATAGATGGCGAGGTGATCGGTTCTCGTTCTTCTCAGTAGATACAGCTTCGGGTATAATTTATTTTCCATTTAGGAATTCAAAAAGAACAATAAAATAGCCTGTAAAAAATTGGGACAAGACAAGAAAGATTTAGGATGATTTTATCTAGGATAGGAATTTGAACAATTCAATTTAATTTTAGATATTATATATTCACCGGGACAATGAGAAAGACCACTAAGTGATGAAATCCTTTCAAACCTCTCTTATTCGATGAATAATGATATTGGTTCAGTGTGCATCCAATATCAATAATCAAATTCGAAGCAAATAGATTCTACAGCGTTTTGAAATCAGCATATTCATTAAAAATTTAAAAATGCCAGAAATAAGTGGGTGGTGCTATGAGCGTATGACGTGCTACACCCTAAGTCTATCTTGGTCTGTTTCCATATATCTTTTGCTCACATTATGTGCAATGTTGCCAAGATTACTTGTGGATGACTCTTTATTTCTTTGATATATTGTCTCAAAAACGTATCGATAAGTGATAACTATATCATTTCATGATAATTTGTGGAAAAAATATCATTTTTATTGCATTCTTTTACATCTTTTATTCCGAGAATAAGTTGTGGTATTTTGGTGCCGCAACACAGCAAGATTTACCATGGAACAATTTTCTATGATTGGACAGCTCAAGGTCGATGGGCGTATAGGGTTAAGCACGTCACACTGCGTTACACCAACGAGAGCAATCTTTGAAAATGGCGCATGAAATTGTATGTTCGAAATCAATTCCGTTCATTTTATTATTTTATTCATGATATAGACCGAATAAAAAAATAATGAATTGTACTTTTTGGACCTACAGAACACGATTATGCTGTCTTGAAAAATTAGTGGTCTCCCCATTATTAAACATTATAGCACATTAACATCAACATTAGCGAAAGAAATAATTTTTTTGAAAGATTATGGAACGAAAATAAATTATTTTATTTGAACAATTGTAGGATTATAATACACTTACAATCCTCGTCACTCTAATAGATTTCTCCCTATATACTTAACGAATTATTTCCGAAGCTGTATAGCTGAACTGAATGTGTGAAGATTATCAATAAACCTAAAGCGACTGATGAGTCCTAGAGGGTCAAAACAGGTGTCTAGCATCTGTTGGTAATTCGCACACACCTAGAAATATCATTCATTGATTCTTCTAGAGTTACATAAGCTTTATGTATTCGTGTATTCGGAAGTAATTTATTATAAAATAATTATTTTCTATTGCAGTCGAAAAACCAAAATTCTTGACTACTGGTAAGGGATTAGTTGTTGCTATAGCTAAATTGCTTTTTAACTACTCATTATGCTATGGCAGTAATTTGAAAACAATATTCTCATTGTAATGGCATAAAGTATATTTCGAACCTCAAAAAGCATGTAATGTTTCAACCCAACAGATGTCCCAAAAGGATTTCTTGGAATGAAGCCGAGACAAAAATCAAATTCCATCAATTTAGTAGAATAAACAAGGCATAGCTTCTTCAGTTTGGTCGTTAATTTCAGTTTTTCATGCCCAATCAATCTCAGAAATTTGGGCATCTGTGACATTTCAATGGAAAGTTTTGTTTGGTGCATAATCCATTTATATATGTCATATAATTTCTTGAATCCTTGCTTTCTTTCAAACTTCTGGGGGGAATTTTCTTGGGATTTGGATTCAGTCAAGGTCAAACTCTCTATACTGTTATATTTCTTTATGAGACGTTTCGTTCATTGTTATGAGCTTTATCAATCTTGTCCTTGTCAAAATTAAAAATCCCCCCAGAAGATAATCCATTTATTGAACGACCAGCCTTGAATTAATTTCAGTGTTTCACCCTGTCATCATTCCTATGATTCCCAAACCCTCACTGTAACTCAACAGTACATTAATTCCACTCCATCATTAAACTTTCTTAGGTCAATGCCGCATCAACGGCATCTTTCCTTCGGTGCGCACCCACTCCAGCGACACCCTGTACAGCATGGATTCGTTGTCTATAGACGACGGCCACATCGAAATGAAAGTGCCCTGTCCCATACCGGTCACCGTGACGGCACCGGAAGAGACCGTTCTTCTGACCAACGGCAAACTCAAAAACAATTCCAACATTTTACCGGTGTGACGTATGAGGACCTGGGCAGCTAGCTGAGGAGTCGACAGATGACAGATGGGGAGCTGAACGGTTCTCTTTTGTTGTTGTATGTCCGCAGCTGCCAGGTGAGACTTGCGAGGACTTTTGAAATTGTGTTTGAGTACCAGGGTTTTGGTATTCTTGTTGTCTTCCTACGATGTGTACTAGAAATTAGGTAATTTTTCATTTGTCGCTGGTCGATTTGTATATGTTTTACTCGATGAGAAATCTGGGCAACTTTGACCCTATCATGCGATCTACTTTTGTTTTTTAGGCTATATTACGCCACAAGCATCGCATAATAAGTGCAAAAATACTGGAAATTGTATAGCGCTCCAAAAACTATTTATTACATTGTACAGTTTTTATTTCGACACACCGATTATTCATGTTAACATTTCCCACAACTTCTTCATTTGTGAGGCCCTTAGTTGGGTCCCAATTTGGCATGAACTTCGACGTATTAACCCCACATTATTTTGTTTTGCATTTATATTATGACATTTAATTTATATCACAAAACTTTGCGCATGTTTCTTGATTTTTTTGTGAACGATTCAACTATGACGAATGTCATGTGTCTTATTTTTTTTACCTTTTGATTTACCACTAGCCCCAAGTATTACTCTGTAATTAACAATTAAGTACTTAAGGTCGCTGTGGATCTAGAGTAGTTAGTAAGAAGGTCGTTGTGAGGCATCATTTGTAAATACATTTTGTGTAGTAGTGCCATAGTATTTATACAGTGTATTTTTTATTAAATCGAGAAAATATCAGTGGTTGTTTTATTTTTTTTTTTCAACAAAAAAGGTGGATTAATTCATTATTATATAACAAGGAGTTGTACGATAGTACCCTGAGGTAAATTCTTTATTCTTTCAGAAATTCCCCATTGTTTATAGGTATAATACATAAAAATAATGAAACACACCAACTTTCATTGAATCACATAAAAAAATCAACAAAATAGTAGTTAACAGATATGAAATCTGAAATAATTCCTCATCGATTTTGCTTCCATTTACTTTCAGATTCAGAAAAATAGTGTTTTCTTTATATTCTGAAGATATAATTTGCAAAAAAATATTACATTGAGTATTCAAACTATGATTTAAAGTTGACACTGAATCAAATTTAAATTGATTATAAAACTAACCTTGAAAATGACCCTTGCTGTTCACGATTTCATTAAATCAATCAAAAATTACAACGTCCGAAGCAATGTGGAGGCTCAAACCTTGTGGAGATTCAAAGAGGCCAACAATTGGCAATGGGATATTACGAGCTAAGTATAGGTATCGATAATAATTTATGGTTTTATGAAATTATCACAAAATGAATGATATGCAGACGTGGCAGTTTAAAAACTCCAAGTATGCAAACGTCATAAAGTAAATAAGTAACTTAACCTTCTTCTTCTTCTTTCTAATGACCTCTGCTCTATTAGACAATTGATCAAATAAATCATTTTAGTTATCATGAACAGACCAATAATAGAACAATCTATAGTCTATTTATTCAAGAACCTAACCTAACTTTTTGTTAAAAAGTCATGGAGCAACACCGCACAGGACAAGCTGTTACATCTCTCTTTAACAACTAGACTAGAAACTGCTGCATTTTTGTCTACAATATTCAACAATGCAGTACAGGAACGTACGCGACCTTGATCTTGAGAAATGGCGATAAAACAATTCATACAACTGCATACATAATCGCATCCTCCTTGAAAGAAGAACAAGACTAATCAACAGCAGCACGTTTGATGATGAATTTATTGCAGGAACGTTTAGCGGCAATGAATGTGTTCCGCCTATTACCACACATTATTATTTCGTCCTCAAACACACACACAATGCTTTTACTTTCTGCCGACATCTGAAATGCTTGAGATTGAAGATGGAATTAATTTCGAAGCCTACACACCATCTGAATTTCGGCAAGTTTAAAGAGGAGAGGAAGGAAGTTTAATTTTGGAATTCTGGAATTATGGATAGTCAACTTCCAATTAAATATTTTTCTGTGAGATTTTAGGGACTCAAGATTGAATTTTTACCGTTGCTAGTACATATTGAATAGAAACATATAGTGTATTTATTTAAGGAAGATAGTTCTGACAGATTTGGTTACCTTTCAATACCAATGGTGCAAAATAAAAAGTATCTAGCTAACCACTGAACTTCTCATTGGTTGAGACATAGCTGAAAACATTTGGGAATCAATAATTATGGCAACACTTGACAATGATTTCACAACGTTGCCAAATTTATTTGATTTGTTCGTGAAGTTTGTTAATTCTGGTCGAATTTTTTATGAATATTGAACAAAATATCTACAGTCGATTAATATCCAATTTGAATGATGAACTTAACCTTACTTTCTCATTAGGAGTATCGTTGAATTAAAAGACAAACGACAACGTCGCACTTTCTGACGAGCTGTCACAACTCTTTGTAATGTTGAAATTTCGCTATTATTGAGTGACAGGTGACAAGTGTCTTCAATGTTTTCAGTGTGAAGTTAGCTGTCGAATAGGCCGTAGTACTAAAATTTTAAGGAAGTTTGTGTTTTTGTGATGTTTCTGAAATAATCCAATTATACTCTGTGATAATACATATCAAAAACTGAGCGGTCGAATTGAAAACCGCCAAAACTATGAAGCACCACAAAAAACGATGCTCTCCCTCGCTGTCAAAGTCACCAACGGCGCAATTGGCCTACCTACGGGGACGGCGCTAACAACCATTAAATCAAAATGCGAAATAACGAGTTAATTAGGAAGAATTCGGAATTGGAAGAGCGGTCGCCGCAGCGTGACGTATACAGCGTGCCCGGACCTGCTCTGCTGGTTTCCACTTTGGTTCCACCTGTTTGGATGGACGCGAAACCACTTCGTGAGCGCGCGTGTTGTTTGTGTATTTCTTGTTTTGTGCTACAGAGGAATCAACGGAAACGATAGATAAAGTGAGTTTGTACAGCAAATAAAATAAAAGAAATGAGTTGAAATAAAATAACTAAGACTTCAATTTCATGATCACTTTTTTTGGATAATAGGGAAGAATAACATAGATTTTTATAATCCATCATTATATCCACAAATTTTAGCAGAAAATATTGAGCAAAAATCATAATTGAAAATTGAACTTCATCAAGAAAAGGAGAGAATAATAGTTCACCATTATAGTATTTTTGTTTTTTTTTCTCATTGTCCTCAATTTCTCATTTAAGCTAATTTCCTGTATGAGCTTTCAACGTAGCAGAAGTGGGATTTTTGTAATTGTTTCCGCAAAAAAATACTAGACAGGTATTTTTTTCGATCATTCATTTTAATGTTATTTTTACGTATTTATTTTTCTTTTCAATGTTACCAAACAAAATTATCTGGAAATGAAAACATATAGTATGTACTTATAATCAAAGGAAGAAGTTATGAGAGCTTGTCAGAATTCGCACTGTTACCGTTCTTTTTTCAAAATGAATCAAAATAAAGGATGTATAACTAGAAATTTCAGGGATTTGAATTGATGAGAAGTAAGATATGGTACTCTTTTCCTTATTTGTTTTTTATAGTGGTGCAAAATTGTGTTCTTTCAGTTATATATTTCTCTCATCTATATGGCTTGATCGATTTCATTAAAATATATCGTTAGAACATTAGGACACCCTGTATAAAAAAACGTGCGAATCTAATTTGGATATATAATAATAAACGAATATTGGTGAATATAAAATCACTCATGTTGATGACAACGTATATTTTTCACTTCTTTTTCAAAAATATCTTGATTGGTATGTCAAACTCGACCTACTAGTTCTCAAATCTAGGCTTTCCACTACCCAATTTTTTGCACTGGTTCTTTTCATATCACCATTAAATGTTCTTCATAACCTGACGCTGATCTTTCATTTTGTTACACTTTACACATGTTGAATACCAAATTTGGTAAAGTGTGTCCGTTAAATTGGAGCTTATTTGCATGTACTTACGATAAATCCAATTTTTTCTCACTGTATTCGACACCGAGTCTAAAAACCTAATTGAACGTGTGTTCATGAATCCTGATTACCGACAGAGTGATGTCATTATTGTGCTGAGAATATTTTGAGAAAAATCACCAGCAAATAGAGAAAGGATTGATGAAGTTGGAAGCTTGGCAACAGTGTGAAAGCTCAGTGTATTCTGAATATTTCCCTAGCTCTTCAAATTTTTGTGACCAGATTACTACGAAGCTCTTATTTTTTCACAAGATTAAATTTTCATCAATAACATTTTTATATATTTCAACAGAATTTTTCATCTCTGGTAACCGTGAAAGTACAAATTTCACATTGAGAGTATGATATTCTAAATATTTTAAATTTACTACTAAAAAGTCGTCATAATATTCTTCTCGATAATATGGATTTTACGTAGAAAAATTAAATTCCATCATTTTCTACAAAATTTGTGATATTTATGTAAAACTCATTATCATCTATCAAGTTTTTTTCTGGCTTAATTTTCAATGAACAAAATTGTATTCAAATTGGTTTAATTTCAGTACATTCCACTTTCAAAAGAAATGACTACAGAATGAAGATTCCGGTCTCGCACAAAATCAAGAAAAAACAGTAGAATGCTGCCATCAGAACCATCACAAAAACTATTCTTCAGGCCAGGCACCATTGAAGAACAAGAAGAAGATGAATTGGATTGCTTGTATGAGGAACCCAAGTATAATAGGTCAGTCAACGACGCCAAAACCTTTGAAATAATATTGCCAATTTTTGACGAAATCACATTGTTTCCAGTTATCATGTGAAAATGTTGATATTTCCCAATTTTTCCAGAAAATATTCGATTTGCAAGGTATTTTCGAATCACCTTTTCGTAACAATTCTCTTTTATATTCTAGCTATATTCATAGACATTCCAAAGATAATCGGTTTCAATTGAATAAAAGAAAAAAAAACAGAAATATTGAACGCTTTCATAGACTCTCTCTTTTTTAGTGTTGTCATTACTGATCAAGGGTTGCAAAGGTGACACGGTCGAAGGGTTGATTAAAATCAAAACACTTAGTACTGGATCTAGTTTTTATGTCTATGTACACGAGAAAGTGATTTCTCAAAATAAAATTCCGGAAATTGTAATTACTATATCTAATCTCCAAAGCTACTCCTTTTTTTGTTCATTGAAACTCAGAGAGTTATGTTAAGTTTTATAAAGTCAAACAAAAACACCCACTAATTTTTCAAAACAGCATAATAGTGTTTTGTGTCCAAGAACTACCATTCATTATTTTTTTAATTTTTCATTCGGTCTTAATCGTGAATAAAATAATAAAATAAATGGAATTGATTTCGAACATACAATTTCATGCGCCATTTTCAAAGGTTGTTCTCATTGGTGTAACGCAGTGTGACGTGCTTAACCCGACACGCCCATCGACCTTGAGCTGACCAATCATAGATAAGTGTTCCATGGTAAATCTTGCTGTGTTGCCGCAATAAAATACCACAACTTATTCTCGAAATAAAAGTTGTAAAAGAATACAATATAAATGATATATTTTTTCTACAAATTATCATGAAATGATATAGTTATCACTTATCGATACGTTTTTGAGAAAATATATCAAAGGAACAAGGAGTCATCCACAAGTAAACTTGACAACATTGCACATGGTGTGAGCTGAAGATATATGGAAACAGACAAAGATAGACTTGGGGTGAAGCACGTCATACGCTCATAGCACCGCCCACTTATTTCTGGCGTTTTTTAATTTTGAATGGAAATGCTGGTTTCAAAACGCTGTAGAATCAATTTGCTTCGATTTTGATCCTTGATATTGGATATACACTGAACCAAAATCATTATTCATCGATTGAGAGAGGTTTGAAAGGATTTCATCACTCAGTGGTCTTCCCCATTGAATTCCAGAAACGACCAAGAACTTCAACAATCCCCAAGCGCCCTGATTCTGAACAAACTACACACCTCCCTGAGCCTCACTCGACTTTCTACCATATCAGCAGCTCCAAGTCTAGCCAGGATATCCACAGGGAACAGCTCCTTGTACCACGTGGCAGGCACCTTGAGGCATTCCAGCTCCAGGTGAGTCTCAAGGTTTCTAGACAGTTGACAGTTGAACGCGTGGACCGGAAGTGAATTTTTTTCGGGAACCATCGCGTGACTGTAACTATGACTTGGTGTTTATTAAATTGGACACCCTGTATATTCACATGTAGGTGGATTCGTTTGTCCATGAATAGGTGGAGGAATCTCTAAAATATTTTTTGATTTTTTGTCGAATGGAACGAGACATTCCTGATATTACAGCACGCTTATATAAGTTTCACTTGTATGTTTGTGACTGAATTTTTGATTAAAAAATATTTAGGGTTCTCCAAGTTTTTATAACAGTAATTTTACTTCTAAATTGAGAACCATTCTTTATTTTTTACTGCCGAAAACGTGCTTCAGGCTTTCACGATAATTTATTATTTATTACATTTTAAGTCGACTTTAAACCACTGTCGAAGCATTTATCTGTGGTTATCACTATCTCTACTGATATGACATACCTTAATCTTGATTCGAGTGTGCAAGTCCAATCACAAAATGAACCTCACGATTGAAACTGAGTTGATAAATGAATAACCTACTATCTGCAACGAAATCAAGTAGGTCGTGGTGACTTTTTCAGTTGATGGTGGCTCTAGATGAAACTCTAGCTGACAGGTGAGGTTTCAACATTATTATTTATCATCTCTATAAATCAAATTTATCTGGGAAAAGTGAAACAGTCTGACTTCGGTCGTAAATCTGAGGGGGTTTTACTTGAATTTGAGATGTATGAAATGTAAATAGAGCGATTGTTTAGGAAATCTTGTGCAGCTCGTCGGATTTTAACAAGCCGACAACGTTCATCAATTATTGTCAATTAAATTGAGATTTATAGGCATTGTGTGCTTTCTGCGAGATTTCCAGTGACATTTTAGCATTTAATTTAATTCTCTGAAAACATTTCGGGATATCACCCTATATATAAATAAAAAATCCATTCGAATTTTATGAAGAACAAATATTTATAAAGTTGGAACCTTGGTTTGTTAATCTTAACCAAAAACAACGATTTGAAGTAACTATGGCAATATCAACAACCCGATGACATCTGACAGCTTATTGACAGAAGTATCTTTCAAGTTAAAATTTCATCTCATACATTATTTGCTGTTCGATTTTTGAATTAACAGTTATTCTTTATATATAACAACTCAAAGTTATGTTTTCCTCAATGAAATACCCTGTATATTCTTCAATATTTGAGAGATGACATATCTGCGTCATATGACACACAAAGTATAAGTCCTGTATTTGAAAATCAATCTTCCACCACCCTTTTTCCTTTCACAATTCCACTTCAAGTGTTTACTATTCAAATTTTACTCAGCCTTATCAAAAATCCCACTGTACTATTTCCCCATACAGCCAGCCGTTGAAGTAGAAATGTATCATTAAATATTCACTTGTTTGCCGCCATGTTTGTTTATGTTAGGCAGCGCCCCCAACGGTGGTTGAAATCGCAATTAATTAAAGAAATGTTGAAAAGTCACCTTCGCTTTGTATGTAATATTCCTCGATCATAATATCCAAATTAGTTGTATTTTCGAACATATACAGGGTGATTCACCTAACTGGTTTTTGGAGGTTTATGGAGAACTGAGTTATAAACTTGAAATTTTGGTGGATGCTACTACTCGATGTGTTCTTTCTTCCCAAAATATTTTCAATACGCTGTTACTTACGGTTGAACCGTAAACTTTGTTTTTTCAAATGGAACACCCTGTTTATTTTTAGATATTCGAATTCTACGAAAAATTCTGGACCTGACATTTTCTTCATATCGTGATTTGTTTTCAAGATATTCCATTTTTTCGAAAAATTTTGACAGATGGACTGACTAACTAAAATGTCAATATTATCTTAAATTATCAAGATTTAAAGTTCAATCTCTGTATACACATTAATGAAAGACTGTTCTATCAGGTATCCTTCAAAGTGTTTCAAAATAATCAACAGGGTGTTTGATATTTCAGTTTACTTTTTGGAAATTTCAAATCCCAATAACTTCCTTATTTCAAATAGAATGACCATGAAATTTTCACACTATCCGACGCAAAATTTCATTTCCTATCGATTTGTATGAGCATTCCACATTGCTAAAATGGATATTTACAAAGATATCAACAAAAATGTGGAAATACGCTCATTCGTCTCATGTGTATTTTCACAAGTGTGCTTTGGATGGTTCTAAATTTCATATTTGACAAATAATATCAAGTCGATATCTCTATCAGTTTTTCATAAACCTCTAATGAACCAGTTAGGTGAATCACCCTGTATGTTGATACAACAATGTTTTGCTTTATAACGATGTAGCTGACATCTTTGATTTTGAACAATTGAGATAATATACGAGGCCATTAATGTAGGAGACAGGAATCAAAATATGTACCTAGTATATTTGGCCACGTCTAAAAGATTTCATGATAACAGAACGCGTCATCATAAAAACGTCGTTCATCCGAACAAAACCAATCCGTTGGGAGAAAAACTCATTCGAAATTTACACAAACCGACTAATAACTTCGACAAACAGTAATTATGCACATTTTGTCAAATCCGACACAGGCGGTAATAACAACAATTTCATTATTTAATATGTGACAAATGATTAGAGTGAATTTAGTACGAAACAGATGATCGCGAAGTGAGTAAGTAAGTGGTGAAGATGCTTTCCACAATGGATGAGACGAAAACTTACGTGAAAGAAGAACGTTTGCCTCCTTTAAGATTTACTGCACACGAAAATTTCGAAAGTGGGACTTACAAATACGTTTCTCTTGTTTCTCCTGTCCCTTCTACGCCTAGTCATAGCGGCAGGTACGTTCATGTTGTCAATATACAGGGTGTTTTTTCATTACAAGTATGATGAAACAAAGTCAACAGCCTCGATGTGATATTTCATCTGTCATGTTTTGTTTTGTCGAAAATGCTGACAGTCTAAGCCTACTACGACATGCCTAAAACATCCAAGAAACAATAGGACCAAAGTTTACTTCCACTTCTATATAAGAAAGAAGTAAGAAAGAAGAAGAAATTCATCACAACAACGTTGTCCAATGAAAAATTCAATATTTCTTCTGCGTTCGAAATAAAATACAGAGACTCGTCCTGTTTACTGTTGGTGTTTTTTCGAATGGTCGAATTTATGGCAAGAAAAATAGTTTCAGAAGAAATCGCATCAATCATTTTCATGCTAGTGTATTTTTGCTAGTTTTTAAAGCATTCACATGACTCTGGATCGATTTTTTGGAATCAATGAGGCGTTCAATACAAATAGGAATCAAAATTTGTTGACGTTGACGTTTTTGGAAATGAATTCACCTCTTGAAATGAAATTGTATTTTAGATATTTTGTGTCAAAATATGACGAAACCAAAGCTGTACCTATTTATGATAATCCATTATAACAAATTTATCATTAAGATGAATATCTTTTGTTGAATATGTTGATAAAAAGATTATGCACATGAAACCGGTATCAAAAGATTAATATTGCAACTTTTTATCTTCCACCAGTACAAGGTGAGTTTCAACTGTCATTTTGACGTCAATCATGGGGTGAAACGTCAGTTACGTCATGACGTCTAAGTATCATTACGTTATGTTTAACGTTGCGCTATCCGGTTTACGTTGCATTACGTTGTCAAGTCTATGCTTTACCTTAATATCTACACTCTTTTCGAAAACGCTGAACAAAATGGGCTTACTACTAAATATCGATAAATAATATAACTTCACCTAACCTTGCTTGTGATTTTTGAGTTTTTCAATGTTCTCAATACTTACTTCAGGTTATCCTGGTATACTATGCTCGCATAAATTGTCCCTCCACGAAAAATCACGGGTTGGAAGTTTAAATTGGAGCAGATTAAAGTTATTTGGTGAGATTTTCAAACATGTCCGGATGTTATTCTTTTGTTCACCAATCATAACAATGAAGCAACGATTCGTATATTAACGTAAATTAATGGAGGTGAACATACTAGAATGGAAATTACTTTGAACATGCTCGTTTTACCAAAATCAATAAATATCAACTTGGAGGTCATTTTAGAATTGAACAAAACCAAATAAAGTTCATTTCTTCAGAGAAAATTTATTGAAAAATCTAGTTTATCATTCAACTTGGCAACAATGCCTCATTAATATCCCATTTTAAACGATTTCTGCATTGAAAATAACAAATTTATATATTTTGTATATCTCAATATTGTATGAAGCAGAAACTGGATTTTCTTCAGACTACCGTTGAGAGAAGAAAGTGGCAACACTGCACTTCCTGACAAGCTGTCACAACACTCCTTAAAAAAAAAAGACAAAATACTCGAAATAGTTACTAATTCGAATAACAAATGAATCAACGTCATAATTTTTGTGTGTTTAATAAATAATAAAGATATGATGCAACACTATTGATATTGCCACAACTATTATCAAGTATTCTCGTTCAAATATTTATTTCCCTTAACAAAAAAAATTAGCACCATAAAACGATTTCCGCTCGTGTTATGATAAAAAATAATTCGTTAAATCTGATCAATTAATCAAAGTGAGTTTAATGAAGAGAACGCTTCGAAATGTTTGATCCTAAGAGTATTGCCTGGATCACCAGATTGGTGAAAAGTGGAAGGTAATTCGTTGAATCTAATGTCAAAAATGCTACAGGAAAGAAATTCTGAATATTCATGATCAATTTTTATTTCAAAAAGAGATTTATACATTTTTTTCACATATTTTATACGTCCTCGCAATTTGTTATTTTTTATTTATTTTGATTCGAAAAGTGTTTCTTATTGCATTGTTTATAAAATAGCAACTTTTTTTAATAATTCAATATAGATGAGAGAGTAGATATCATTGAATTAATAATCTGAATAATTATAGACAATATTGAAAAATCAATTGATCCCATACGTATATGAACCACACTGTATATAGTATATTAAATCATTGACCCTAATAAAACTGAGGAAGCAAGCATAATAACAATCTGATTTATCTGTTCCGATCGTCAAGATGAACTTGAAATAATTTATAACAATGAAATTCACCTACCCGGTCCAATTACATAGAATTGTTGTTGATAATCATATATCACATAGCATGATTTATATATGAATGGTAGATAAAACTATTGTTTCAGTTCTGTCTCAGTTATAACAAATTATCTCTTTATGACTGGGTTGATAACATGGGCATGATATTCGCTCTTTTGTTTATTGGTATGTTTTCATACAGAAGTTCGAGATTTGATATTAATTCGAAATCATTATTTTATCCCTTTAAATTTTTTAATTTTTATATGCAAACTTTCTTGAATAGTTCTTGACTTATTTATTCATTCGTTTATTCATTAAATCAGTCAAGTAATAAATTGATTACTGATTCGAAAATACTATTTTATCTTATTAAACTTAATTTATTCTTAATTTATTCTTTTATTCGTTTATTTATTAGGTCAGAGTTCGAAATAGAATCATCGATATTTACTCAGTGTATCCACGATTCCAGAAAAATAATTAGGAATTTTTCAAATGTTGAAAAATGATGGAAAAACTTCCAAAGTACGAATCAATAGTTTACAAATTTTGCATGAGGTGTCAACAATTCTTTAAATATTTCCAACCCTTCTTCAATAATGAAAAAACTTATCGTATACATACAATATCTTGCTAATTTGACAAGATAATTGAAGAATTAAAAAACTGTTTTGAATGGCAAGTCTGAAATGTAATTTTTTTCCTGTTGATAATAAAGAATCAAACAAGTTTGTTGTGTCGTTGTATTCCAAAGAGAATAACACGCAATTTTCATCGACAATATACAAAGGGTACCAAGTCAAAATAAAAAGTGACAGGTATGTGCACAAACCTGTCAAATGCAATCAAGTCAATACAGTTTTTTATTTTTTTTTAATATGCGACATATTGTATGAATACGATAATTTGGGACACCCGGTATAGCAGAATTGCAATTAATTATTGCACTTTCCTTATTATCGAGAATGACACAGGCGGGATTATGAATTTGAAGGTTTAAATGTATTTTCAGACGATCCTTCAGGCCCAATGCCTTCAGGAATAAGATGCGAAAGCGCGTCGTTTTCAAGAACGGCGACTGCAACATCCTCCAATCCAGAATCTCAAAACGGCGTCTACGCTTCCTCCAGGACATCTTCACCACTCTAGTCGACTCTCAATGGCGATGGACGCTCACTATTTTCGCGATAGGTGACTCGCCCCATTTCAATTCATCAGCCAGTTTCAGCAAATCTTCTCTTCCACAGGTTTCCTAGGTTCCTGGTTGATCTTCGCACTGATTTGGTGGTTGATAGCCTTCACGCACGGTGATCTGGAAGAGGAGCATTTGCCTCCTAACCAAGCCCAATCGAATTGGTCACCGTGCGTCTTCCAAATCTACGGGTTCACTTCGTGTTTTCTGTTCTCGATTGAAACGCAGCATACGATAGGTAAGTGGGCCAACACACTGAAGTCCTTGACACCCCACAATGTCCAGTGGACGTCCGTTTTTGGTCCAATTGACGTACCGGACTTGAATAGGACGTGCAGTGGATATTCTAATTAATTATCCCTCCGAGGACGTCCATAGGATATCCCCAATAGGACATACTTCACCATTTCCGCTTCGCACTGTTGCCAAGTCGAAGATTTTCGCATCAATCCACCCTGTCACATTGAAAACTATCTAGAAATGATGAGGTATCTTTCATAATCGTACAGGTCGACGAATTTTAGTCATCAAACGACGTTCTAGGGATGTAAATAATGCTAAATTTGAATGTCATGACAGAATGTCCGTTGGTCGTCCATGAGATGTCCGTTGAAGTCCATTTTATGTCCATTGGACGTCCATTTTTGGTCCAATTGACGTACCGGACTTGAATAGGACGTGCAATGGATATTCTAATTAATTATCCCTCTGAGAACGTCCATGGGATATCCCCAATAGGACATACTTCACCATTTCCGCTTCGCACTGTTGCCAAGTCAAAGATTTTCGCATCAATCTACCCTGTCACAGTGAAAATTATCTAGAAATAATGAGGTATCTTTCATAATCGTGCAGGTCGACGAATTTAAGTCACCAAACGACGTCTTAGGGTTGTAAATAATGCTAAATTTCAATGTCATGACAGAATGGCCGTTGGTCGTCCATGAGATGTCCGTTGAAGTCCATTTTATGTCCATTGGACGTCCATTTTTGGTCCAATTGACGTACCGGACTTGAATAGGACGTGCAGTGGATATTCTAATTAATTATCCCTCTGAGAACGTCCATAGGAATCCCCAATAGGACATACTTCACCATTTCTGCTTCGCACTGTTGCCAAGTCAAAGATTTTCGCACCAATCTACTCTGTCACAGTGAAAATTATCTAGAAATAATGAGGTATTTTTCATAATCGTGCAGGTCGACGAATTTTAGTCACCAAACGACGTTCTAGGGATGTCAATAATGCTAAATTTGAATGTCATGACAGAATGTCCGTTGGTCGTCCATGAGATGTCCGTTGAAGTCCATTTTATGTCCATTGGACGTCCATTTTTGGTCCAATTGACGTACCGGACTTGAATAGGACGTGCAGTGGATATTCTAATTAATTATCCCTCTGAGGACGTCCATGGGATATCCCCAATAGGACATACTTCACCATTTCCCCTTCGCACTGTTGCCAAGTCAAGGATTTTCGCATCAATCCACCCTGTCACAGTGAAAATTATCTAGAAATGATAAGGTATCTTTCAAAATCGTACAGGTCGACGAATTTTAGTCACCAAACGACGTCCTAGGGTTGTAAATAATGCTAAATTTGAATGACATGACAGAATGGCCATTGGAAGTCCATGGGATATCCGTTGAAGTCCTTTTAATGTCCATTGGACGTCCATTTTTGGTCCAATTGACGTACCGGACTTAAATAGGACGTGCAATGGATATTCTACTTAATTATCCCTCTGAGAACGTCCATGGGATATCCCCAATAGGACATACTTCACAATTTCCGCTTCGCACTGTTGCCAAGTCGAAGAATTTCGCACCAATCTACTCTGTCACAGTGAAAATTATCTAGAAATAATGAGGTATCTTTCATAATCGTGCAGGTCGACGAATTTTAGTCACCAAACGACGTTCTAGGGATGTCAATAATGCTAAATTTGAATGTCATGACAGAATGTCCGTTGGTCGTCCATGAGATGTCCGTTGAAGTCCATTTTATGTCCATTGGACGTCCATTTTTGGTCCAATTGACGAACCGGACTTGAATAGGACGTGCAGTGGATATTCTAATTGATTATCCTCCCAAGGACGTCCATAGGATATCCCCAATAGGACATACTTCACCATTTCCGCTTCGCACTGTTGCCAAGTCGAAGATTTTCGCACCAATCTACTCTGTCACAGTGAAAATTATCTAGAAATAATGAGGTATCTTTCATAATCGTGCAGGTCGACGAATTTTAATCACCAAACGACGTCTTAGGGTTGTAAATAATGCTAAATTTCAATGTCATGACAGAATGTCCGTTGGTCGTCCATGAGATGTCCGTTGAAGTCCATTTAATGTCCATTGGACGTCCATTTTTGGTCCAATTGACGTACCGGACTTGAATAAGACGTGCAGTGGATATTCTAATTGAATATCCTCCCAAGTACGTCCATAGCATATCCCCAATAGGACATACTTCACCATTTCCGCTTCGCACTGTTGCCAAGTCAAAGATTTTTACATTGATCGTCCGTGGAATGTCCACTAGACGTCCATCGGTCGTCCTTCAACTGTAAATATGCTACTACTCATAGCCTACTTCCTCCTCGAAGGTTACGGCGTCCGCACCACCACAGAAGAATGCCCCGAGGCCATCTTCATCATGTGCATGCAGAGCATCGCCGGCATGATAATCCAAGCCTTCATGGTGGGCATCGTCTTCGCGAAGATGACGCGCCCCAAGCTGCGCACGCAAACCCTACAATTCTCCAGGAACGCCGTCATCTGTCAACGCGAAGGGCACCTCAGTCTCATGTTCC
Source organism: Plagiodera versicolora (assembly GCA_037013635.1). NCBI lineage: Eukaryota > Metazoa > Arthropoda > Insecta > Coleoptera > Chrysomelidae > Plagiodera > Plagiodera versicolora. Next base: position 1,052,524 of record CM072990.1, read on the forward strand.
GCATCGGCGACATGCGCAAGAGCCACATCATCGGCGCGAGCATCCGAGCCCAGCTGATCCGCGCCAAAAAGACCAAGGAGGGGGAGGTGCTCAGCAACTTCCAGACCGAGTTGACTGTCAACGCGGACGGCTGCGATGGGAATTTGTTTTTCATCTGGCCGATGACGATAGCGCATAGGATCGACGAGGGTTCGCCGTTTTTCAATTTGTCCGCTTGCGATATGTTGCAAGATAAGTTCGAGATCGTGGTTATTTTGGAGGGGACGATTGAGAGTACGGGGCAGACCACGCAAGCGCGGTCCAGTTATTTGGCCAGCGAGGTGTTGTGGGGCCACCGGTTCGAGTCGGTGGTGTCGTATAACAAGGACAGGCAAGGCTACGAAGTCAATTACTCGAAGTTCGATAACACTGTCCCTATTGATACGCCCCTGTGCTCGGGGGCGGAGCTAGCTGAATTTTATAGGTTACAGCAGACGCCAGGTGAGTGAATATAAAATGAAGTACTGTCAAAGCTATTCTGAATTAAGGAGTTCGGTCCAAGTTGGCAACCTTATTTATTCGTGAAAAAGTCTGCCTTTTTTTTCCTCATGATTTTGCGATTTCTAGAAAGATTGTGCAATAATTAGTACACCCCAATCATTTTTTTGGGTCCTATCGTAGTTATTTTGATGAAAAATTTTGAACTGTCATATTTAGTTACTTTTAGTTCTCTAAGGTTAGAAACTAACTCTATGGTTACAAATGCCCGCCATTTACGAATATTTGTATATCTAGAATCAAATGAATAGAATGACGAATTGTCACTATAAAAACTGTAAGAGTGATATTCAAGGTATTCCGGAAATCTCAAAAAGTTGAAATTTTACCCTTTCCCCAAAACGAGTAATCCTAAAAGGTGTTTTGAATGGATAAAACGCTGTGGGAAAATTAACATTGGAAAATATCACTAAAAATACCTATATATATAATAAACATTTTTGTTAAAGTATAGCAAGGAGTCGTTACCAAATGCTTTCGAATCAGAAATTCAAAACTCGAATTTCACAAATACTCAACAAATAATAACAAGAACAGATAATATCAAAGTAGAAGTAGGTACCATAGATAAAATAGAGACCGAATACCAAGTAGATAAACATGTTGATTGTGAAGAAATTTCGCATCAATCTGTGGATAGTAGTACCCAAACTTTCTCAGGACTATCTCAGAATATTTTTTCCTACGAAAATTTGTCAAGAACTTCAAATCGTTTCAAATTCTTCACAGGTATAAGTAATTGAAACTCTGTATGAATGTCTGGATGTGACTATAATAGATAAATTGAAATATCCATTTGAGAATTATGAGGAAGAATAAGGAACAACATGAATCATCATTATATGAATAATAAAGATCGATTGAGAAAAGGTTTTACATCATATTTTACTGCAATGAGTAAATCATCCATGTCCATAATTTTCTTTACATGGATTCAATTTATGTACTATACCAGATAATTGGCATAAGGGGAAATATGTTTCGAGGTGGCAGAAATATGGAAACTATTTCAAAATGTTTTTGATGCCACAGAGGTTAATTTACAAATGCCATCGAACTTCCAACAACAGGGAAACACATATTCTTCTTATAAACATTCAAATACTGTGAAATTTTTAGTGGGTATTTGTCCAAGTGGTGCAATAACTTATGTTTCTGAAGGATTTGAAGGTTCAATTTCTGATCGAGAACACATCGAGAAGTGTTTTTTAATAATATAAAGCACGGAACCACAAGGAACTAGTTGGTGTATAACCTTAGAAATGAAAAGTAACTAAATATGACAGATCAAAAATTATTATTTATTTTCATCAAAATAACTACGATAGGACTCAAAAAAATGATTGGGGTGTACTAATTATTGCACGATCTTTCTAGAAATCGCAAAATCATGAGGAAAAAAAAGGCAGACTTTTTCACGAATAAATAAGGTTGGCAACTTGGACCGAACTCCTTAATTCCTTTTGCTGATATTACTGTGCATTTTGCTCGCGTCATATTTGTCCACAATTTGAGTTGTGACTGCTTAAGGCTTCTTCAACTAATGCTTATCTCATTCAGTTACAGATTCTTTAGGTATGACATCTCCCGCAACGGAGAATTCCTCTGTATAAAGCTTTTCCAAGAAGATAACCTACTAGGTGTCAAGCTCTACCAAAAGTTCATGCTGAACGTGTCTGTGTTGAATGTACAATTCATAGAAAATGCAATTGGTGAATCATGAATGTCATTTGAAAATCCTGAAATATTACACCACATTCTTTTAGCCATTTGTGTTATATGTATAGCTTTTTATGATGTGAAATGTGGATGTATTTGTAGCATTTGTCAACATGTTTGTATGCTATGTCCATGTTCCAAAATTGTTCTTTTTATTACATAAACAATATATAAAAACTCGTTTCATTAATCGTTATTCAATATCAATTGAACGTTGTCAAAAAACAACAAAACAATTGTTAATATTTATGGTTCACAAGGTGACAGTTGTGACAGAATTGCATATATTTGAATATCATCAGTACTTGATGAAAAGTGTCTAGTTTTCGTATTATTTCATTCCTCATGACTTCTGTTTCAATCCATATATCAATCTAAATCTAATTTTAAATAATCTTACCTTGTTTATTCAGCCAACACTGCACATTCTGACAAACTGTCACTCATAACCTCAAATCCGTACCACTGCCACATTATATACATTATTGTAGATTCAGAATTATACAAGTTTCCACTCGATCCAGTGCCGAAAAGGACCAAAAGCAGCTCCTCCTTCAGACAATACCTCCCCACGCCCCCTATTAGAGAACCAACCAACGATATGTCTGAGGAAAATCTGTTTTTCAACGAGTCCAGCCCCGAACTAACGGCGAAAATCAAATCGTCTGCCAGTTTCCATAAGATGTATCATGATATACCCGAAGAAAAAGAAGAGGAAGAAGAAGTCCAATCCGCGTTAATGAAATATATTTGAGTTTTATTGAGGTCTTGAAGTGTAATTTGTAAGATGTGCTTGTGATATTAACATATATAGTTCTGGATAAACATCATGTGTGAGGAGATAAACATGTTGAAGATGAATAAATCAAGTGACTTTACTTTTGGGTATGTGTAGTGTGATAGCAGTGGCTACTGTACCTCCTAATCGTATTCGTAAAGGATCGCCTAGATTTCATTTCAGACTTTGAATCTCTTCTAGATACTGTCGAATCATTTTTCGTGTCCTAATGTGTGAAAATTTCATGGTCATTTGAAGTTATTTTGAACTGAAATTCACAAAAAGAAAACTAAAATATCGAACACCCTGTTGAATATTTTGGAACACTTTGAAGGATACCTTATAAAACGCTCTTTCATTGATGTGTATACGGAGATTGAACCTTAAATCTCGAAAATTGAAGATAATATTGACATTTTAGTTAGTCACTCCATCTGTCAAAATTTTTCGAAAAAAATAAATATCTCAGAAACAGATCATGATAGAGGAGCGATTCAAAATGCTACAGGTCCAGAAATTCACGTAGAATTCAAAAATGTAGCAAAATAACTTCCGGTTCAACTTATGAATCAGGTGTATCACCCTGTATAATTGAAATCAGTTTAATCTTCAGCGGCACCGAAATCGTTGTAGACCAACAAAAAAAAGAACAAACTTGTAGTAGACTATATTTACACCATTTACACACATTTTCACCATAAAAAAAGTACAACCACTGGAACAACTCTTTTAAAAATTACTTCTAGCACTTCTAAACCTCCATCCAGCTTTCGTTTCCTCGATGCACGGCACCTGAACCAGATTGAAATAAATATTCCCCATGATATTGGCCACGTGCGTTCGATTGTGCGATTTCAGACAGTCGAACAAATCGTCGTCGCACTTGCAGTGAGATTTCGTGTAAAGGGAATTGTTGGTGAGATTGTAGCTGGCCGAATAGGCTCGTATTTTTATCGGGCATAGATCGTGCGACCGACAACACGAGTCGACTCTCTTCTCTGCTCCCAGATCGAAGTAGTCTTTGGCTATGTCTCCGGTACCGCACCATTTGGTACCTAGAACCGAAACGGAGCGATTTGTGGGGGTGCCCCAAGGAACTGTTTCGAGTACTCTCTTTATTATTGTTCATAGATAACTATAGTTTATTCTTTTTTCTTTCATTCTTCGATAGTTGATGGAAAATAATCAATTTTTGGCATTGAAAAACGATACTTTTTCAGAACTACGCCATTTTTTGGATTTTTGATATTTTTTACATAGGTGATACCTTCAACTTTGTTAACTTTTTTGAATTTTTATATATCAGCTACTCATTTGACCGGAATCATGTTAGCAGTTGAGGAATTTTTTTTGACATCTCCGAAGACATCACATGACTCCGTTCATTTTCAATATTTTTGAGAAGGATAAATCTCAAAATATAGCTGAAAATACACCTTATTATGTCCGAAAAAATTCAAAATTTTGTATCAATAACTTTCTTTTAAAAAAATTCGTGAAAATCGCCAATTTCTAATGGGGTTTCAAGCAAGAGAATTGTGACAGCTTGCCAGAAAGTGCGGTGTTGCCGCTTGTAATTTTTTTCAACGATGCCTCGAAATAGAAAGTTAGGTTAAATTTATCATTCAAATTATTTTTATTTCGTACTAATGGCATTGAAAGAACAAAATCTGTCAAATATATCTTGAAATAAATAGTTTACAATAGTACACCATCAGAACAAAAATATCGAAAATGTTGAAGATCAAAATCGAATAACTCGAAAAATACAAACATTTCACCTTGATTTTTAAATAACACTGATCAGCGTATCGAAATCTAAAAGAACAAGAAATAAAAAAATCCAACAACCAATTTTTTCTGCTTTATTCTCATATTCTCAAACTGACACCCTGTATATACCCTCTGGTATTACCTGGTATGATACCGCTGAGTAGGGTAAAGGGGTTTTTCACCCCTCTGGCTTCGTCCCCGCTGGAAGAAACGTTTTTTGACAGTTCTTCGTGCTGATTGGCATACGACATGTTCTCCAACTGCTCACACTGTGCCATCAAGTTGGTCATTTCCTCGAAGGTCACTCCTACAGGACGAGCTTTCGATTTCAAAGGTCCCAGAACCGAAAACACTTGGTTTGGTTCGCTGTCAACAGAAGACATTATATCAAAACATCGCGACGCTACCTGGTGGTGAAATTACGAACTAACTGTCAAAATAAATTGAACAGTTAATAATGGAAGACATTCTATCGAGTTTCAGAATAGACAATCCACGAGCCTTGATATCGGATTAGGTATTCAAGAAAATCCAGGCCGTCTTGATTTTCTTGAGGCGCACTTTCTCTGTGTGGCTGTAGAGAAACTCAAAAGTTTCGTTAACCAATAAGCACATTCCGTTTCACGAGACATCTCGCAAATAAATATTCCCCATCGTGTTTGTTATTCCAATTCGCATTTCGAATCCATCGTACGCAATTCTCGAATGAATGATAATTTCCGCAGTATTATGGTTACGAAACGTCGTTACAGTAGCCACGCCTACGTCACTGTCAGTGATTGTCTTTTGTCCCTTTATCGAGTGTTTCAGCGAAATGTCAGTTTGTATTTTATGAAATGTTCGAGACCTTTGAGAATATTGTGTCATAATATCAATGTGCAAACGTTTGAACAAAAAAACTGTGTTAATGTTGTTTTTCTTGTGTGTGAATTGCCAAGGCCATGCATTTACCTTTATCTATAACGATAATGAAATAATAATTATATGCAGGACATCATTAGCATTGCATAATGTTAATGAATTATAACATTATGATGAAATCGAAAGTGAGTATTTGATAAAAGGTCGTTTAGAAACAACGATATTTTCAAACCTATTGTTACCGTAGAGAGATCTGTGATAAATTCCTTCAAGAGTTTAATAATAATAATAAATGTCCTTTATTGAATCAATTAACACTGATCCAATAGGCTATCGACCTAAGTCCTTCTGCCCAATTCAAGAGTTCATTTTTTATTGGTTATACAATAATTAGACATAGGTATAGTACCCTACCATACCAATTATCCTAGTTACAATAATATACTCAGTAGACAATACGTTATCATGAAAGCTTTTAAAGTAAGCGTTTTTTTTTTCAAGTAATAATAAGAACGCTATAGATATGCGAGCATTCATAGAAATTGAGTCATTTTTCAATAACTGTTTTACGTTTCAAAGAAACATTTTAATATGGATGGCACTTGACTGACATCCGGAAATTGTTCAGGGTGATTCAGTTATATAATAATGATATGCTTCATTGATGTATTGCCAAACCATAAACGTTATGAGTATTTATATTTCTGTTTAATTTAAGTTGGTTGAAAAAAAAATACGAATATTTGTCGTCATTTCAAGATTAAAACAGACGTTTATTTATTATTCATGAGATGTACTTCATAACCAAGTTGGTTATGTTGGTACGAAAACTGAATATCAAATAATGTTAAAATTAAATTCATGCTAGTATCAAACAGAAACTCTTGATTTTATTGCCAATCAACATTGATTTCATTACCATTTGGGTAATTACAGTCTTTCATCGAAAATGCATAAAAGTATACTGAGAGCTTTTCATATTGCATGACGTGGTACCACAACTCCGAGTACGCAATTGTTGAAAATTTAATACCAGCCCAGACGCTCATAAATTTGAACAATAATTGAAAGATAACCAAATTGGTCACAACTCTTTTCCTCAAATGAATAGACCATATGTTTGTCACTGTCAATACTTATCTACTACGGATATTATAAATCAATGAACTAGTGGAAATAAACGTTTTTTTATTACGAAAAATGCTATATATATATATCCACATCGTTTTTTTAGTAATTCACAATAATACGTTCAGCAATGTAAAAAATTGTCTGCAAAATGTCACAATATCGAATATTTAGTTCTGATATATTTATTGTATCAACTAATTGTCAATTGACAACTGTCAAATCACCGAAATATCAATTCGAATGCATGTGTAATTTATAAAAAATACTGCATTTCTAATATTCATCTGAGAATGTATTAATGGTGAATCCTTTGTGAATATGTTATATGTTTCTTATTGAAGGAATTCTAAATGATGTTGTACAATATTGTACTGAATAGTTCAAGAAAAGAAGGTAATATTTCGTATTATCGAATTCTTGTTCATTGGACCAAATACAAAAACATTGTCATCATAATCTTTATCGCATGGTATCTGCAAATTTACCAAATTTTGAATAGAATATTAGAAATATTTTTTCAAAAATTCTGCTTGACGCAGTTATTGAAGAAATTAGCTAAAAAGATGCAAAAAATAATACGGAGAAGGTGAAATTTCAACTATGAAGTGGAATATCTAGAAAAGTATCAATTTCCTCACGATAATAGTGTGAAATGCGAGTTTCTTGTAACAAAATACGTAGGCACGAGCTAAAAATTCATCAAAATCCTTGTCGCCCAATATCTAGACATTTCCCAAACTTACAAAATCTCAATGAGCTCGCAATTGAGCAGCAGCTTATTGGGTCCTAACTCCACAACTGCCACAGTCTGGTGGCTGAAATACACCATCCGAATGGACCCATCCGCCACCCGTTTCCCACTGTAACTCTTCAAATTTTGCTTCGGCTCCCTGGCGAACGGTCCGAACCCCGGAAAATTGAACGGCAGCGACGGTTTCCCGTTGATCCCGATCGCGCACAAAACGAAAAAAACGACGTGCATCACCACATGATCGAGTCTTGTCAACAGCATTGTTGATTCGCGTTGCCGCGGAAACGGGCTAAAGTGGCGGGTTTTCTTGGCTGGCGCGCGAAGTGTCACTGTCAGTGTCGGTAAACTTTCATTTTCGTACTAGTCGGTGTGAAGAGTTGGGTCGGAGTGAGGCGGAATATGCGAGGCACCGTACCGGACTTGTAGGTCAGTGGAAGAAACGATCGGTGCTATTACACGGATGATCGATTAGCGTATGCAGGTGAGGAAATCGGTGTTGAAACGTTTTAGTACGGGTTAACGCCTTGAGTCGCAGAAATTAACCAGAAAACTGTGAAATCACAGTATAAACATCTAGAAGTGTTACTTCCTTTTGATGTTTCAATGTTTTATAAGACAAGTGCTCAGGTAACTTTGCAGAGACCTGCGAGTCACCGCTCTATTTAACCAATGGTGAGCTCTCCCGCCAAATGTCAAATTTTCACGGAATCAAATGCCAGGAGCAGGTCCGGCTTCAAAAAATAATAACCCCGACTCAATATCCGACATAAAATCGAGACAAAACTACGGTTTTCCGAAGAATTTAAACAGACCGATTACTAATTACGTGGAGTATCTGTTGAATACTTTAGTTGCATTCAAAGAACTTCATAGTTTCCACGTTTTTTGGCACCATTGAGAACATGGTTAAAACACGAAGAGCCTGCCCTGTCTAACTTGCCTACTGCGCACATGAATGAAGTTGACATGCGCATATCAAATTCTTCTTCTTTTTTTATTGGTTATATGTAGCTATTTTGTCTATGTATTTTCACAACGTATCGAAATTGGAATAACTATCGAAATTGATAATCAATAATAAAAACGTTATGGTATTTGTGGGTGTGATTATGGGTCGCACACGTAATAAAAGACTACAAAACTACAATACAGCTGTTTATCATTTGATTAGAAACCATTGCATGTATTGATATAGTTGAATACACGTTTGGCCCATTATCGAATATCAATCAACCGACTGAGAACGAAACGTATTCGCTATAAATGCCTCTCAAAATTTTGTTTTCATCACCCGTGCTATTTTTTCGGCGCATCAGATGCATGGAAAAACGATTCTTGATCTCTCTCTCTGGGTTATATGCCTCATATTACCTGTAGGTCATTGACCTCACATTGATTAATTGATTGAAATAATATTTCTCTGAATCAACCTTGCTGAAAATGTAGAGCAAAAAGAAAGAAGAAATACTTTCAGGTTGAATTCTAATAATTTCAATAGAAATGAATTCAACAGGACTTTACGCATCTTCATATTGAATTTATTTTTTAGAAGAAACCACATAATTTGAAATGGATAATACTACGGAAGTAATTTTGGAAAAGAACCAATCTTCATTGAATATCAGTGAAGGTTCACCTTCAGAAAATTCAGAAGTGAGTACCTAACCTAAAATGACCTTACCTAATTTGACCTAGTCATTTTGCGTCAAAATTGCGTTTTATGGAAGAACCAAAAATCATAATTCAAGATTGAATATCAACAGGAGATTGTTCGAGAGGAAAATATTATTTTCCGAAAAATTATAATTATCAATCAATTATTAATAGTATATTAAAGTGTAAGTGGATAGAAAAGGCTTTAAAACACGCGCGATTTTCATAAATAAAGCAAGTGTTTTATTGTGTGTTATTGGTGCCACATTTTACGTTTGAATAAAGTTTTGCATTTGTCAGTTATATTTTATTTGACGTTTACGAGGTACTCCTGTCAGATCAATAATCAAAGAGTTGTCATTTAGACTTCTCGTTCCTTCGTTGATGTTGCCATAGTAACTTAAAAAAACGCGCGTTTTTTAAATCTGGACGCAGAGGCGTGCTTGAAATGGATAAAATGGGGCACCAATAAAAAAATAGTAATTTATGGCAGTCAATAATAAACACATAGACTTTCTATTTGACTCTTGATCCCAAAAAATGAATTTCTCGTTATTCAAAAAATATGTTGTATCTTCACAACCATGCTCAGAAGTCAATAAAATACCAGGAAACTCCAAAAAAGCGGTCTCCATATTTTATCTCCTATACCATCCTACCCAAACACCCTGTATTCTAGATCCTCCCTGACACCAAACCCAATTCGAAACCGAACCCGAAAACCAAACCAAAAACCAAATACCCGAAAAACCCCAAATCGCCCATATCGATCTACATAACCTCATTCGAGAAAGGCGGCGCCCCCACATTGAACGTGGACCGCCTGAAAGACGCCCTACCTAACCTAGACCTCCAAAACACCGTCCGCACCGACTTCGGCGTCATAATCAACCACCTCGACGACGCTGTCGTCCAAAAAATACTGAAACTAGACCTGGGAAAGATCTTGGGTAAGCCGGTACAGGCCGTGCCGCTTTTTTCCGGGCACTTCCGGAAGATCGTCAGTTTCAAGGACGTGCCGTGGTGCATCAGGAACGAGGAGATCGAGGCCTGTTTGAGGAGGCAGGGCGTCGGCCACGTGAAATTGGCCAGAGAGAAGTCGACGCTATACGTCGAGGTTTGCGAGTATAAGGATTACCAGGATTTAAGGGAGGAGGGGATTAATTTCTATGATTCCGTGGTGTTTAGAGCGATGGAGGATTCTAGCCTGAATGAAGAGGTTCATTATAATAACGATAACATCATACAATGTTATAAGTATGTCATTGTTGAACTAGACTGACCAAAAAACTCCAATTCATCATCAAATTATCACAACTCACTTCATCTTCTTCCAACCTCTGTGAATAATTTTCTGTCTCATTCATTATTCCTCGCAAGTACTTCAGAAAGCTTCTCAACCTTCTCAACCCATTCAAAACTCTATTCAACTTTCTCTATATAACCCCTAAGAAATTCTACTCAACTTTTCTCAAATTCACCCTACTCTTTCAAAAGTGCCCTCAACTTCTTTGGAAGACATTTCTATTCCTTCGAAACCACTTTTGAATCCTCCCAAATCCTCCAAACTCCTTCGTTTTCATTTATTTTTTTCATATTTGGATAAATATGCCATTATGTTTTTTAAACTAAATGAAATGATTACTTCAAATCATGAATTATTTCGAGATACTCTCACTTGTCACTTGAATTAATTTGAAATTAATGTTGCAATATAACTCATATGTTAGCCCAAAACATAATATAGGTGATTCATCTATTTTAACTGTAATAGACCACATTAGTGTGACGTCAAAATGTATGCAACCAACAGTGCATTGAGTCACAACGAAATATTTCTGAACGAAGATGCGCTAATATGAACCTTAAGTAACCATTATCTAAGGTTCAGAATCTGTGGTTAGAATTATGATGTTATTTATTGAATTATTTCGCTGTTATAAGCAATATTTAAGAAATGTATCTGTTTGAATTCGATAGAAAAAGAATGAATACGTCGTATGGAATGGGTAACGTAAAGAAAGTTTTCTCAAACACTTCCGAATAAATTCCAGAAAATCGTTTTACAAAAAAATCTTTACTTCCATCCTTCATATCCGAGGTCCCTTAGATGCAATTCCTTAAATATCAACTTATTTCATGCGAGAGCATAAAACAAAAGGGCCTGTTACGATACTTCTATTATCGTTCTTATGTCATCCGTACTTAAGGTCGAGTATAAAACATCGATTCGCGCCAAACGATTCAGGACTCAGTGTAATGTTGGTTGCATATTTGTGATGTCAGCTCAATGATTAATTCATGATCCGACAACAAGCACCTGTTGCTTATGTGACCACCATGTCTATATATTTCAGCTGTGACAGATGTTGCTACTCTTCTTTTTTTTAACGATTCTCCTAAACAGAATGTGAGGTTATGTTTATCATTCGAATCGTGTAGGTGTCAAGGATTCTGGCATACGGCCAACGCTTGCAAACAGAGGATACGTTGCGTCCGCTGCGGTGGTGAGCATCAAGTGGACACGTGCAATCGTCCGAAAAACAGCCCGATTTGCTGCAACTGTAAAGGTCCACATCACGCCGCCTACAAACTTTGCCCGGTCCGTTTGAAACTCAAAAAATCCATCCGAGTCTCCTTCACCTTTGACCAGTAATCTGAATTGTCTGAGTTTGTGGGTCTAATTAAATATATCAAGGGTTAAATTCTGTGTATTTAGTTAGTATTTAGTTGTAGTGCCTTCAGAATATCGCGTTGTGACGTCTTAACTGCTAAACGACAACTGCGAACACAAAATCGTTCGACTTGTCAACGGATATTCTGACTAAGTAAGACTTTCCAAGATACTTATTATTTTGTCTCTAACAGGAACAAAAATATTCGTGGAACACAAAAAAAAAATACTCAGGTAAAAACAATGATTTATTCAAAATAATCTGCATATCAATAATAAAAACCTCAACCACAAAATAATTGTATAAAATGTTCTTATGAAGAAAATTAGAATCATGGACACAAAAGAACCAACTTACGTATACAGTATCGGAAAAAATATCTGTGGTACAGGCAAAACTCTGTGGCTTCGAGCTATCAGAGGGCAGATTTCAATAAACTGGAAGACCACTGATGAATCATTCCCGATACTGCTTCCTTTCGTGTTTATAAATGCGTTTCTGCAACCCGTTCACATTTATTCGTACTCCTTAGTGATGAGATCCCCAATAACCACCCTCTGTACGTCGTTAACCCCGGCATAAATCTCCGTGATCCGGGCGTCACGGTAATGTCTCTCTGCCGGCATGTCGGTGACGTAGCCCATACCGCCCAGGATTTGGATAGCTCCGTGAGAGACGAAAGTCGCTGCTTCGCTGGCCGCCAGCTTGGCCATCGAAGACTCTTTGGTGGTCCTGCGCGGTTCGTCACAACACACGGCCGCCCGCCATACTAGCAGTCGGGCTGCCTCCAGTTTCAGGGACATATCTGCCAAGCGCATCTGGGAAAGTGAGTCGGAATATTACCAATTGGGGTGGCAATTTGAGGATCCCGCAGTGGTATCATCAAATTGCGTGAGGACCAACAAGAATTTTCATCAAAATTCATGCCGCATATGTCAAGTGTAACTTCAATTCTTCTACTTATTTTAAACACACTTGAACATAGCTGGTCAATGTTGCTCTAATTCCTAGGATCATTATCAAATTCATTCATCTTTGAGGCAAGAAACTCTTCTGGGTAGCTTGAAATCCCCCCCAAATAAAAAAGAAAGCAAAAACACTGTTCAAACTCATTGACAACAATTTTCAAAAACAATAAACATACAAAATGAATCCCATACCTTGACAGCTTGCAACTGGTTGATGGGTTTCCCGAAGGCCTTCCTCTGGGCAGCGTACGAGACGGCGACCTCAAGGGCGGCCTGCCCTATACCGATAGCCTGGGCGGCGATCCCCACCCTGGCCTTGTCAAGCTGCTCCATGGCCATTTTGAATCCGCCGCCCGGGGTGCCCAGGACGTTCTCAAGTGGTACGCGGACGTCCTCCAGAATCAAATTACACGTTGGTGATGCCCTAATGCCTAGTTTGTCTTCTTTTTTGCCCAAAGAGAGGCCTGGAGTAGGCAGAGGTACTAGGAAACCAGTAATGCCTGCAAGAGTTGGGAGTCCTTGTTGTTTTGAAGTTGATTGGTGATTGAGTGTTACCTTTGTGTTTGAGACTTTTGTCAACTGTTGCGAAAACAGCAGCTGCCTTTCCTTCCGTTCCACTGGTCACCCAAGATTTTGTACCATTTAGAACATAATGATCACCATCTAACACTGCTGTGCATGACATAGCACCGACGTCACTACCAGCATCTAGAATTGGCATTGAAGTTGATTGAATTCAATCTATTTCTTATATGAATTCATACCTGGTTCACTGAGAGCGAAACAACCCAAAGTTCCTGAAGTAAATGGTCTCAGGAATTTCTCTTTCTGGGCTTCTGTGCCACATCGATCTACCAAATTCACATATAAGCAGTTGTGTACAGACACAATAGTACCTGTTCCCCCACAAGCCCTAGCCAATTCTTCAACAGCTACAGCAAGAGCTAGCGTATCTTGTCCTGCACCTCCATACTTTTCTGATACATTTATTGATAATAATCCGAGTTCACCCATTTTCTTGATCTACAAGGGGTTGTAAAATTAGCTATGAATGAAGTAATGTTTGAACCAAACTGATGACTATGATATCACCTGTTCTGCTGGAAATTTGTGTTCTTTATCTAATTGAGCTGCTACAGGTTTCAGCTCTGATTCTGCGAAGTCTCGACATGTTTTCTGAAGCATCAAATGTTCTTCTGATAACCTATGCAAACTGAAAAACCTCGAGGCATTTTTCGTTGGACCTATAAAGACTTTCATGAATAATATTGTCTTTTTCTAGACAAAATTCACCACCTTTGAATATGCACGTAATTTTTCTAATAGACATCTTAATTGAAAAATCTAACTATAATGTATTTGATTCACTTAGTAGAAACTTGAATAACAATCTGATATTGCTACTTTCTTATATAGTTATGACCTTTTAATATTATCTAATTATGAAATACTCATTACGTTTATCTTAAGAGCATAGCAGTTATCATTCAGTGTTGAATCTAGATAAAATAGTGATATTCGTTGTCACATTCATAAGAAAACATATTCAAATGAAATTTTTCGAAGGTCAAATATAGGGACGTCATTGGGTTTCAAAACAATATATATTACAAATATTTTTTTATATTTTATATTTCGAAATCAGATAAAAAATTCATAACCTAACCTAACTTGAGAGTTGACACAGAACAACGATTTAATTTTCTTTCTCATGTTTTCAAGTGACCGTTGCCAACATCTAGCTGTCACTGTCAATATCTTGTTAATTTATGAAAATCGCCGCTGACAACAATATTTTTTCATTGAAAACACGAGATAGTCACAAAACTTGAAATATATTCAATAAATTATGAGTGTCGATATTTTGAAGAAATGTAAGTGGGAAATATAAATGTCACCGTATTCTTATATCTTACCATACATTTCAGCCCCCTTTAAAAACAAGGAGATAGAAAATGGTGCAGAACCTTCTGCGCCCATCACTAAAAAAGGAATTCTCACATCTTTTCTGACTGGAAAAACAATGACCATACCAGAGACTGATGTAGTAAGTTATATTTCGATGTATTCAATCATTGATACCATTAATTCATATATACCAATGGCATTAATTTTTAGTTGGGACGATGTAGATTTGTTTCTGAATTCGAGAAGTTGAACAGAATCGGCGAAGGCACATACGGCATTGTTTGTGAGTATCTTTCGGGTATCAGTCTACAGAATGTGTTATATCTTTGAAAATTTCAGACAGAGCAAAAGATACAGTGTCAGATAAAATAGTAGCTCTGAAGAAGGTACGCATGGATTTGGAGAGAGATGGCATTCCCGTAAGCAGCCTACGTGAAATCCAAGTATTATTGAATTGCAGGCATGAGAATATTGTCCATTTGAAAGAGGTAGTTGTTGGAAGGAGTCTAGAAAGGTATTGAAGTGAAACATTCTCTTGAAAGTCTATAAAATGCTATTGTTTCAGTATCTTCTTGGCTATGGAATATTGTGAACAAGACTTGGCTTCATTATTAGACAACATGCAAGCCCCTTTCACAGAATCCCAAGTGAAATGTATCATGCTTCAAGTTTTGAGAGGGCTGAGGTATCTCCATCACAACTTTGTCGTTCACAGAGACCTCAAAGTTTCCAATTTACTCATGACTGACAAAGGCTGCGTCAAAATAGGTTTGAACCAGAGCCAGCCTCAAACTTGGCAACCAAAACTAAAACGCTAATATTTCAGCTGACTTTGGTTTAGCAAGATGGTTCGGTGTTCCTCTCAAGCCCATGACTCCACACGTGGTCACTCTGTGGTACAGAGCTCCTGAACTCTTGCTGCAAGCTCCAACGCAAACAACAAGCGTTGACATGTGGGCAGCCGGGTGCATCTTGGGGGAGCTTCTAGGGCACAAGCCGCTCCTACCAGGGAGGTCGGAAATTCAACAACTGGAGTTGATCGTAGATTTGCTAGGTTGGGCTGATTTTTTTTGGGGATTGTGTGAGGTAGTTGATGTTTTTTATTGTTTTCAGGAACGCCGTCTGATGCGATTTGGCCAGGGTTCAGCGATCTTCCTGCCCTACAAAACTACACGCTGAAGCAGCAGCCGTACAATAATCTCAAGCAGCGTTTTCCTTGGTTGTCTGCCGCAGGGCTTCGACTTTTGAATTTCTTGTTCATGTATGATCCGCGGAAGCGGGCCACGGCAGAGGAGTGTCTGCAAAGTAGTTATTTTAAGGAACCTCCACAGCGTGAGTTATGACGACGAAATCGCCCACTGGGGATGAAAGTTACGTTTTTTTTTGTTTTAGCGTGTGATCCGAAACTGATGCCCACTTTTCCACATCACAGGAACATAAAAGGAAGCAAATCTGCAATACCAGAGTCTACGAATACAGGTGCAGGGGATCAAACGAATAACTTGCCAGCAATATCCGATTTGGTGAGAAAATACTTTCAGTGTATTTTATGTTTAATGTAATTTTTTTTTTTTAATTCCAGTTGGGGTCAATAGTGAAGAAGAGGAGAATCGAGTGATCGATTTTTATTAATTGATAATTTCGTTTTAGGATCATGATGTGCATTTCTGTGAAAGTTTGTAATAATGTCGACTTATAAAAATAAATGAAAATGAAATTTTTTTGTTTCAATGAAATACGGTGGGTAAAAACGTGAGGTCATGGCTGAATCACTCCGCAAGTTTGTTAATTCGAGTTGAAACAATTTGAATGATGAACTTGACCTTGAATCAAAGTTTCGGAGTATCGCTGAAAAAAAAACAATGAGCAACACCGCACTTTCTGACGAGCTGTCACAACTATCTCAAATAAAAGAACATTCATCAGTGTTTGTCAACATGATGACGTCATCGACATGATCATACTACAACTGCGTGATTGAGTAATCCTCTATCGAATATCCCACAGTTTTTTGCGTCATTTCATATGTCATATTGACGTTTATTTGACATGAACAATTGCCGGGCATATTTTTCCGATAGCCCTATGAAGCCAGTAATTGAAAAAACTTGACATTGGGGCATTTGTGTTTTTGTCCATTTTCAATCATTTCAATCACCTTTTCCAGTTGAGTTTGCCATTTTTAGGCAAACGCTACTTTAATGACAATGTAAGTACGCTTCGACTGTTCTTATTATTGGTGATAATTGAGAATTTCAGTGCAAGATGGATATGAAAAGTGATTTGGACTTGAGTGGTAAACTTATTATTAAAGTACAGCTTGGAGATGATATCAGACGAATTCCTATACATAACGAATCTCTCACATACGATGAGCTCGTTTTGATGATGCAAAGGGTTTTCAGGGGTAAATTATCAGCGAATGATGACATCACCATAAAATACAAAGATGAAGGTATTAACTTGTATTTACAATTAGATTATCTCATTAGTTTCACATTCTTTGTCTTGCCAGATGCCGATAATGGGGTCAATTAATATTCATGTATATTCCAGATGGCGATCTCATTACTATATTTGAGAGTAATGACTTGTCTTTTGCTATCCAATGCAGCAGGATACTTAAGTTACAAATTTTAATGAACTCTGACAAGAAAAATGATACCACCAAGGCATTATCAATGACTGAAGTGACTAGTTTGAAAAAACAGCTCAGAAATATAAGAGATCAAGTTAATAGTTTATTGGATTCTATTGATACAAGTGATAATAAGGGTTCAGGAGGAAATCACCAAGGTATAGTAGGATTCATGACTAATGAAATGTAACTAGGAGTCAACATTCTTTTTTTTATATAGATTCAGCTGATTCTTCCAAGGTAGAGGCAGTCCAAAACAACGCCTCACTCACAAAGGTCAATTCTAGTGAGTTTGATCCTCTACAAGACAAAGCCCAAAAGAACGGAACAGAGGAGACAAAAGACTCCTCGAAGCCACCTACTCCTCATATCAACAATGAAAATAGTGGTGGTGGGGGCAGCAGACCTCAATCTGTCTCCATGGCTACAACTCCTGGACAACAGACAGCGCAGGTATGTCAATGGTAAACGTTGGGGGCATTTTGAAATCGAAGCTTCCTGTTTTTTGTTTAGGTAACGAGTGCTGCAGGTAATCCACATGGAATGAGTGATTACTTTGGCAGGACCACAGCAGCCGCTAATTTCCCTGGAATGCAGTACAGTTCCTTGCCCTATCCACAGCAGTATAATTTCCAGTCTACTGGGTGAGAATCTTGTATTTTATTTGTTAGTTTGCAAGTTCTTACGTAATAACTACCAATTTTTTCCAGTCGATACGTATCCCAAGTGATGGACAGCTCGCAAGTACCCAATTCTAGTGGATACGCGAATCCACCGCAGGGCAGTATACCCTACCCACAGCAGCAGCAGTACGGCCATCCGCCCGGCAGCGTTGTATACCCCACGTCCGCCCAGGGCAACCCCTACTCTAAAGGTTTCGCGCAGCCGTCTCCGCAGCACGGGTTCATGCCTCCCCGTCAATAAAAGACGTTTTTAATTTTTTTAATCGGTACTGAGCGAGATACACGATGTCGAGGAGCTTTGGTGTATTTTTCGATAGGAGAAATGTGTTTCACAAGGTTTTTTTGTTGGGGATTTCACAAATAAAGGGGGTGGTTTTGTCATGAGAGGCAAATTTCTTCTTTTGAGGATCTGATAATCTAATTTTAAGGCAAGGTCAAGCATCAAAACGAACTTTTTTTTTATTGTGATACGTTTTTTCTCGTGATTAATCCTCAATCTTGATAGACGTTGTTGCTTTTCGAGAAATAAACTAAAGTTCCTTGTATTGAGATCCTTTATCCACT
The DNA here is from genome assembly GCA_037013635.1 of Plagiodera versicolora. Taxonomy (NCBI): domain Eukaryota; kingdom Metazoa; phylum Arthropoda; class Insecta; order Coleoptera; family Chrysomelidae; genus Plagiodera; species Plagiodera versicolora. The sequence goes on from CM072990.1 coordinate 1,071,163, forward strand.
TTATACCTTCTTATTAACGAAAATCAAGATTTTAAAACTCATTTTTAGTGATCGTGTTATCTGATATTAAATGTTATTTTTAATCTTTCACAAGGATATAAGATTGCCTTTTTACTATCTTTCTGATAATGTTCTGTTATAGGCAATAAAAAGTGAATATTTTCAGTTGTGTTTTCTTTTCACAGATGTCAATGAAAAAAATAACAGACCTTTCTGAAAATAAATGGTTCGTTCTTGAATTCGTATTGTTCAGATAAAAAATGTTGCATTCAGATGTCAAAGTAATTTACAAAATCCTCTGTAAATAAATATTTATTCAGAAATATAATTTAAAAAGCATGGTATCACAAAAATATATCTAATTCATATTTAAAGATGAAGCCTACCTATAATAAAAAACATTACACAAGCATAAATAATTCAGTATCAAAAGTAAATTTCAATCGATACAAATCACATCGTCGTCAGACTCTTTTTGTGCACCACCCAATTTTTTATGCTCAACCCGAATCTTCGTTCTATCCTTGGCAATTAAATCAACTCCATCTTTAGTACCAAACTTCGATTTTTTGTGCCCAGAGACGACCTTATTCGATGACTTCCCTGAATGTTTAGATTCGGACGCAGGCGCCAAAGCTTTGTCCTTGCCAACTTTCGAAATGTCCACTTCCGGTACAAGAGATAAGCCGATGAGATTCTTGTTGTGGTCTTTTTGACGATGTTTTTCTTTCTTCTGAGTTGGCTGCTTCATTCGAACCTAGAAGTAGAAGAAAGGTAGATAGCACTGTTGCTTGCTATCATATTTTCATGCATTCAAGAGTCTAATACAAATACAGGGTGTTCCGTAAAGACCACGTCAAACAGAGGGAGAATGTAGATCAAAGGATAACCCACCTGCTATGACAAAATTCCCATTAAAAAAGTCTTACGTTTTCGAAATATTTATTTTTGAAAATGATGACTTTTCAATAGTTTCATTTTTATGTTTGGTGCAATTTCACACCTTTTTGGTTAATTTTTTCAGTAAAATATTGCTGACGAATAATTTTAACGTCAACATTAAAAACATTCTCCAAACATTTCAAAGGGGGGCTGTGACGAATATTTTTATTGAAAATTTTGGTGGTGGATTCTTTTGTTCATGAAGTTCGGCCCATCGTAGTGGAACCAAAAATGTACTGAGCTACTGCTGCACATTACACCAATAAATTATCTATTTTATAGTGATCTCAAAAAGGTCCCCTTTAGAATTTTCGGAGAATGTGTTAATGGTAACGTTAAAATTATTCTTCAGCAATATTTTACTGAAAAAAAGTAACCAAACACTATTGAAAGGGACGAAAATCATTATTTTAAAAAATAAAAACTCGAAAACTGACTTATAATGGGAATTTTGTCATAGCAGGTGGGTTATCCATTGATCTACAATCTTCCCAGGTTTGACATGGTTTTCACGGGACACCCTGTATAATAATCTAATATACCTAATATAAGCTGATTTTCCTCACAACTGCAGAATTAGCGATGATAAATAAGAGTTGCAACTGTATATTGATGGTATTGGTGTCCATCACACCTACCTTAGCTAATTCTCGATAGCTATTTTGTCAAAACAACTACATTTTCATTCAAAATTGCAAATTCAATAGCAACTACACATTCCAATCCATGCAAAGAAGTTTTCTCTGTAGGCAAATACAAATCTACGTGGTCAAGAAACTTACGGACACGATAGTAAACGGTCTAAAAAGATGGATTCCAAATGTGAGGCTTTCTCGTAGGCAGAGTTGGGATCTGTTGCTGATGACGAAAAGTTATAATTGTTAAATCTTCACACCCAAAATGCAATAAGTAGATGTTATTGTTTTATATACAGAGTAATGTCAATAGGAAACATTAAAATATCAAGCATTTGCATTATATTCACACATTTTTCACGGAAGCCGAAAGTGTCGCACTTCAATGCCATCTATCGGCATCTGAAACAACCTGTCACTTGACTGCAGCTTGACAACTGACAATTTCATTAATGTTCCACGTTTATCTCCGATATTGTTGTTCAAAACACTCGAAAATATCCCAGGCACACATTTTTTTTCTTGTTGAGAGAAAAACTCGACACTTACCTGACTTATCGACACGCCCGATTCCGGTGGAAATTTGGGCGTAGACATGGCCGCGTTCGACTTGGACACCGAAATACTGGGCGGCAAGGTGGGCATTTTGGGCTGCGCCGGCGTAGCGACGATGCCGGGCGGCAATGTCAGTTGAGGGGGAAATTTAGGGACGACCGTCTTCTTGGGTTTGGGGATGGGAACGTGCGCCGGAGTGAGTTGGAAGGAAGGCGGAAGGTTGAGCTTCCTAGGAATGTTCGGGTGTTTGGGGATGATGGGGTTCTTGGGTAAGGTGGGAATGTTGGGGTTTATTGAACGGTGTTCCGATGCCATGCTGGCTTTGAGTTTGTTTAGTTGTTCTTTCTTTTTGTCTGCGAGTTTTTCTTGGAGGGTTTTTCCACCTGGAAATTCGGTATTTTAATTCATCACTGGCCCAAGTTGAATGCAATTATTATATAGTCTATTTATTTTAGTGACAGCTCGCCAGAAAGTAAGGTTAGGTTTATTATTCGAATTGAAAATGAATAATGTTTTTGATTTATAGAATAACGTTGAACAGTTTTATTCAATATTTGTAACAAATTTTAGTGGATCAAAGATTTCTCTCCAAATAAATTTGGCAACGTTGTTAAGTCACTGTGAAGTGTTGCCATAATTATTGATACTTAAATGTTACCAGTAATGTCTCAACCAATCAGAAGCTCAGTGGATAGCTAGATACCTTTTATTTTGCACCATTAGTATTGAAAGATAACCAAATCTGTCAGAACTATCTCACTTGAATAAATAGACTATTAATAATCAGGCTTATTATCTGAGGAATGTGTAAAATGCGTCATTACCTATTACGAAAGTAATTTCTGTTGTATTGGTAAAATGTAGTTTTCATTATAAGCAGTTGAATCATCATTTGTTATGAAACAGGTAATATGTAGAAAAACTTGAAAGTATATACATTTTGATCTCTGCGATTTTTTAATTGATTGGAAACATGTGTATTCAGGGCGATCGTTAACATAATGTGAAAACTGAAGGTAATACTTTCGGCTCATATATTGACTAAAAGTTCGTGTAATTATTAGTTTGCAAACAATTTGCTTGGATGTCAATAATAACAAGATTTCAGTTCATATAAAGAAATAGAAGAAACTTGAAATTTCTCTATATTATAAACGAACGTTCAGTTATAAAATAAGCGAAATAATTACCCCATTCTCATTTTCACATCATACAATTCAACTCCATATTCTATTTACCATAGCTGGAATCTTAATCAATCTACAATTCTTACTAGATGGACTCGTAGTAGCCGGCGGCCTCATGAAACTGGGAGGCGGTGGTAGGCTGACCGAAACAGGCGTTATAGAAATATTCGGCCTGTCCTTCATCAGGTCTTTGGCCGTTTTGTCATCCGTAGGAACCACTTTGGCCACTATCGGTTCCTAGCAACATTTTTTTCGTTGACAATTTGATTCATGTATAAAAAATGGCATATGCCACAGTGCAATTGTCACTTTGACAGCGGCAAAAGTTAACTTTAACTTTTACAGCGACAAATACACTAGTGGTTTTTTCACTTATTCATTCGTTCATCAATTATCGCGGAATTGAAGAACGAGCTCTGATAAAAATAACAGGACACAGCAATTCATCATCATCAATAAAACCATACTCACAAGTTGACAAAGAGTATCATTCAAGCATTATTCAATCAATTCTTTTGGAAAATGTTAAAACTTCAACAGAACTACTACAGAAACGATTGTACATTAAAATAAAAATGTGTTTATTTTTGATGTTTCATAAATAAAGTTTGCATTGATATGTTTCCAAATTTCTTATTCATTAAATTGTCCTGCCGAATTACACTCGAGGTTTGTATTGATATTGATGGGTAAATTTGTGTTGTTCAAACTCTAATCTGTTTCCTTTAGCAATTTGACTGAAATAACTGTCAACCTAAAGACACGACACCAAATTTATAGTTGTCAAATTGCTAGGAAACAGTTTCTCATTAAACAACCCAAATTCACCCGATAAAATACAAACCACTTGTGCAATTATAAGTGAGTAAAAATTTGACGTAAATCCAGAACTGACCTTGAAAACTCCTGAAGTGGAAGGGATGTTTTTGACGGTCGCATCACCACCGCCCGATTTCCCCTTCAGACTGTCCGATTTCGTTGGGGTAGGGTATTTTTGGGCAGAAGCAGCAACCTTGGAAATCGATACGTTTGATTTCGGCTTACTCTGAATTATACCCGACGGAGTCGTCACCGTGTGTTGAGAAACCACTTTAGTTGGAATAGCAGGCACTTTAGATGTACCAGCTGTAAGAAAATTGCGAGTGAGAGTTTAATTTTGATGAAACGCACAATGAATTCAATCATTCATCTCACCTGTACTGGAACTCGGCGATGGCTGCTCCATTCCCGACTTCTTCTTCACGCTGGGCGACAGCTGGTTCAAAGTCTCCATGAATTGGGCGGCGCTATTTTGGGGTACGCTCCCCCCGGCAGAGCCCATTTGTTTCCCTCCCAAAACAGGAGAGCCCAACAAACCGGATTGGGCGAGAAATTGATTTGTTATCGCCGAAGCCGTCAAGGGATTATTGATCTGACCCTAAACAAGAAAACAAATTCAAACAATGACTCTGAACGTTTTCGATCATCATCAAATACCTGTGTCAACATTTGGCTGAGCTGTCCCAGCTGCGCAATGCTCAGATTCTGACTATACTGCTTAATCAGCTCGTCCTGGTAATGCTTGAGGTAATCGAAGAGGGGGTTTTGCCACGGGTTGAAAGACGGAGACGACGTGGACGGTTTGGGCAGGCCAGCAGCGAGACTTCTGCTCCTAGGCTGCCCTTGTGTCTTGGGTAGCGGGGGGCGGCCTCGAGGGCGACTCGTCAGAGAACGACGCGCAGTCGCGGCACCCAGTAGCGGGGTGATTTGGGTTGAAGGAGTAGGCAATACGGGAGACTGCAAAGTAATTATTTTTTGCATTATCCTAACCAATTTTCCATCTCTTGAGGTATTCAATGGAGGAATTCAATGATTACAACGGATACTCACATTATTGAGGATAGCTGCCCCTCTAGGATTCAGAACTATATTTTTTTGTTGCTGCATCTTTTGCTTTTCAGCTTGTTTATTTTGTAGACAAAATTTGGTGGCCAGCTCCAGCACATTAACATTATCTGAAATCTACAACCAAGACAATAATCAATAAACCACCCCATAAAAACAAAATAAAGAAATAACTTTCTCAAAAAACACAGCAAATGAATCATCAGTCAAGATACTAGGATTTCACATAGATTCCAACCTGAACTGGAAAGAACAGGTTAAGGAATTGCAAAAAAATTGAAACACCATGTAAAAAAATCACTGCTTGTAAATCCACTTCATAATATTGAAAATGTTTCCTCCCATATATGGACTTGATATTGTTTATTTAGTGTACTTTACTTTACACAAAGCCTGGTTTTTAGGATAATTTCTTTTTACATATTTCACTTCTTTTATTTCTACATGTTTTATAAATTTTTATATTACTTCTTGACGTACCTACATAATTTTGTTGTGAATTTATCTAATAAACATTTTTGTAATTTTTGATGGTCAATAAATACGCTAACATAAAAACACACAAACCTTTTCTTTGATGTACTTTCTATATACTTCAACCAGCATGCCTGCAAACTGATTTTCCTTCAAGCCAAACTGCTTTTGCATCCTCTGGTACATCTTGAAGATATCCTGAAGCAACTTGATCGTTTGTTGATTGGTCATTGTGCCCACGTTCTTCATTTGGCCTCTCAGACTCTGAGAACACATGGTCAAGGCTTGCTCAGAAAACGCCATCCTCTCCGAATCTTTGATATATATCCTGCAATAAAACGACGAAATTCAACGTGAGCATTTTGTAATGGTTGAGGTACAATTTGCTTACTTATCCGGTTCCGGAGTTTTTCTCAGTTGCAAACTCAAATCCGTAAGAGTTTTGTTATCGTTGGTGGTCCTCAAAATCTGCAGCAACAACGAAATGCACCTGCTCATGTGCGCCGACAAAGATCCTGGTCTATCGATCTCGGTAGAAGGAATTCTCCAGATGCCCTGGAAGAAAATAATCGTAAGGGATGGGGTGAGACGGTAAGCTGGAATTCGAAGAAAACTCACGTTGAAAAAGTTGGTCGGTTTTCTGTCGTTGAAAAGACCGTTCACCACGACACCGTTTCTGCACGTGTATTCGCTCATGAGGAGTTGTTTGCACTTTGTCAGGTCTTTTTTCGATTTGTAATTGAAGTACAAATGGGCGAGTCGGTAGAGGGCCTTGTAGTTCTGGGCCAGCCTGGTTATGCATATCTCTAAACCTTGAAAATTGACGTATTTTTTATTGAAAATCATCAACCATTTCGTGAAAAATCCTTACCTAGGATACATTTATCGATCATTTGTGATATTTCGACTTGCGACATGAATTCGTTTGATGTTTCGGAAGAAGAAGAAGAAGAATTGGAACTGCTATCATCGTCGTCATCGTCCTCGCTGGAGTCGCTGGAATCCGAACCAGAAGATGAACTTGAACTACTACTTGAATCTTCTTCAACGGATGTCTACAAAATTATCAAAATATATACATGTATATTATGATTCTAATGTAAACTTATTTATATATTTTTCGCACTGATAATTTGGGACAAAATCACAAAGTTACATAAATTGAACAGTCTCAATCATAGTATCGTAAAACGAATTTGGATAATACCGAATTTCAATTTTTACTATCTGATTGGCGATTAATTCATGTATATTCATTTCCTCAGATTATATCAATTAATTTGTGAACTATGATGCATAAAATCGAGGATTCCTGTTGTAATAGAATTCATGGCGTTTATATATTGAAAGATTTCCAAGCAATCAAAATAATAATTAGAACTAAAGTGAAACATTCACAGTTATATCTGTTTGATTGGCTCATGAGGAATACAAAAAAAAGAATAATAAATATGCAGCTTCAAGAACTATCAACGAGATTTCACAATTTAATTTTTCATTTGAAATAATAACTGAAACATTTGGTAAGAAAAAATGTGGCACTCACTCTTACATTTTCGGCATGAGGATCGACATCGTTAGACTTTGGTTTGTCCATCTTTTCGCACTCATCTTTTTTGACAATATCAATCACATCATCAGATTTAACTTCCTTGACAACGACAACTTCGACTCTTTCTGCTCCGCTCAAATCGGAATCGACCTCCATTCTTTGATCCTCAGTTTCTTTCATTGTTTTCTCCATCATCGCGTCAAACATCTCCTGCACATCTTTTCTCTGGACAGAAGAATTTTCGATTGTACCCGAATCTTGTTCCACCTTTTCTGCAGCATTTTTCTCACAGATTCCTTCATCTCCAATGTTCTCTACTACTGTGGCTGTAGTTTTATCTACGTGGTTGCCCATTTCACTTCTTGTTACTGCTTCTTCGTCTTCTACACTTTTATCCTTTTCTTTTACCTCACTAGTGTCGCATTCTATCGAAGATTCAACTGCCTCTTTAGTACTTGGTGTTATCGTTTTTTCTTCGTCGTCCGAATCTGATATCATAATGACATCACCATCGTCTGTCTCAGGCGCTGTTATTTTCTTATCATCATTTACATCAGACACTTTTTCCTCCACTTTGGCGTCATCGTTGGATTTATTCAGCGAATTGAGGAACTGCTCTTGAAAACTAGTGCTGTTGCTCTCGCTGGCCTTGAGTTGGTCCTCGGGCTTTGGTAACGGTGATTTTTTCATGAACTTGGAAGAACTCAGGCATTTTTTGAAAAAGGATCCGATGGAATTCGGGATCTCCTTTCCTTCGTGCAACTCGAGATATTTCAAGACAGAAGCGTTGATTCGGTAATGGAGCTCCAGAGCTTCCACTGCTAAGTGTTGCGGGTTGCTGTAATTTATCTTCTCGGGGTACTCGGCTTTGTTCTCGTCGAGAAGCGTGATGGCCTAGGAAAATGTGAAGAAATTTTGTAATCGGTTTTGATTGTACGTGGTGATGGATTCGCTTACTGTCATGTAATATTGCAGATATTCCGTTGGTTCTTTTTGTTTCTTTTCGGCTATTTTGCCTAGGATGTAATATTGCAGCCATCTTTCGTCGGCGTCGTTAGATTCTTCTTCCGTTTCGTATATCGCGATGGCTTTTTCGAAACTGCTACCCGAGCTATCCAAGTAAGTGTTTTTCTGGTTTTCAAGATACTCAAATCTAAAATTCACATGTTTACATTACTCTTTCAGTTTTCAGGCTCTTTCTCGAGAAGTTATACGAAATTTTCCTATATTAAATCACTTACTTTTCCATACTCAAGTTTTCAGACTCGAATTTAAGCACTCTGGAACAGTACGAATGAACCGTATACTGAAATGTACCGCATTCGATCAGCAACATAAGCGGTTCCGCGCATATTTCCAAAGCTTTCGTGAAGCATATCGACGCGTGTCTCGCTTTATCCAAAAACTCCATTTCGCTCTTGAATTTCTCGCAGTGGTTCAATTTGGCGTCCAGCAGAGCGGCATAACTCAAACCTACGGCAAATCAAATACGGAGGATGACAAGTGAATAGAGAGTTGAAGTGGTTCCACGAACGGTAACGTTAGGATTCATTCTGACATCTGGGCATGCGCATTTCACAAGTTTTCACGTTTCCGTATTTTGTGGGTCTACGGGTGTACGTAGACTCACGATATCTAACGGGTGCTAAAAGAGGGTACGTACGCTAACCGAAATCTCACGAAACGAGGACGATAACTTGCGAACGGCACAGGACATACAGTTAAACTACATAAAACAGCATGAAAGTAAAGATTATTAGAATTATTTAACATTCCCTGCCTAGGCGAGTTCTGTGCTAACGTGATGAGATACTTCAACACCATTTTAGATGTACATCAGGAACGTCATATTTCTTACGTTACCGTGTCTAGGACTGCTCACGTACTGTGATTACTTCAACTCTCTAATGTTTCCCAAAAATACGTTATTTGGGCTTACCCAGACAAGCCCAGGAATCCAGACGGAGTGGATTGATGCAAAGATCCATCTGGAAGTACTTGATACACTTGCTGAACTCCCGCTGTTTGAAATAAAAATCACCAATGAGGTAGTAGATAGAGCGAACTTTGTCGGGGAACTCAATGGGATCCGGAAACACCTCAGTCTTGCCGTGGATGTAGTCCATAACCTTGCAAAACAAAAAGACAGCAAAAATTGGCGCAGTCGGTAGGACCACGATTTCTCACTTTTTGCAGGTGCTGTTGGGGAGCACACGTCGTGGGGACCAGCGCGATGATCCGTTTGAGCAACTGCTCCAGATCAGCGGACACGGAGGCGTTTTTGTAGGAGTTGAATTCGGGAAGGCAGTCCGGCCCGTAGAATTCGAACAGTTGGAAGGAACGCTCCCATGTGAGCGGCAACGGGTCTACGTTGTGATCCGCCAAGTGTCTCGACACCTAGAAGATTTTTTTCGGTTGCAGAAAGCTGCGTTTTCATTGCTATTCCGTGTGTTACCTTGTTTTTCTTGCTGGGGTGCTGGTACAAACAGAACATGGCTTGTTCTATGTGAACATCGATTTTATTTCTCAATTTGTCGAACACGGGCGTGTCGATTCGGTCTAGGACAGTGTCCAAGATAAAATGCAGTAGTTCACCGTTATGAGTCATACACCAATTCTTCGCGCCTACAATAAATAATACGATTATTTAGGTAATCATATCAACTTCTAACCTCACCTAAAAACTCGTGTGCTGAAAAAAGTATTGCTATGGAAGCCGGTAACTCGTTTTCTTCCAAGTTTTCCTTCTGGTTATCCTCCATTCTATGCCGCTTTCCTTGACTCCTCCTCTTGATAGCATATTGTTTATGTTCTTCCCTGAAGAATAACAAATAACTTTCAGTTGCGCAGTGAAAAAATGGAAAACAGTATATGAAATCTGACAGGCGTCAAGTATTAGTACAGCTGACGAAAACCAGGAGCGTTGTTTTTGAAGTCTGACCGAAAATAGGGGTGTAAAGTGGAGTTTTTTCTGATATTACATAATATTCCCCATAAAAATTTCATTTACATTCTATTTTCAATCATTATATTTGATCTTGAAGCAGGTTTGAATCAAACATGATTTTGTGATCTCGCCTATTGTTAACATTTAAATTAACTTTTCGGCACGCCACTTGACGATTTGACATTCAACACTCACCTCTCCAGAACATAGTGCAGCAAAATCCAAGGACTGATACTATTGAGCGGTATACCAGGCACCTCAGAATTCAGCTGTTTCGACACCATCCTCGCCAAAGTTTCCACCAGCCTCGCCCTCTTAGCCTCCTCTAACCGATCGATCACGGCAACGGTTTCGCTCTTGATGATCTCGTGAAGGACGATCAGGCATTTCTCCACAACAGCCTCCCACTTATCGTGATCTTTGCCGAACCTCAGGTACTGCTCGAAGGACTCGTGCAGGCATTCCTCTGTCCAGACGAAGCACCGAGGCAGATCGGTGAACCACAGGGAGTGTATGAGCAGTCCCAGTTGGGCGGGTCTTCCCATTCTACCCACCTAACGACAGAAAAATCATGTTCAAGATTCGTTAGTATGAAGAATATCATGATTTAGTTGTGTGAGTGTCTGAATTGATTGGCGAAATCACTGATTTTTCAAGAAAAAATCGAAAAAAAACACAATAATATCAATGCCGATAACATGGAACACAAAATCCGTTTCTTTTTTGGCTCATTTCACTCAAATTTCGCAAAGAATAATAATTTTAGATTATGAATCCTCCTCATCAGTACAGTGTTGCCGATTATTATTCATTTCATACCTTGAACTGGTTAACATTTGGAAAGAAACCATTGAACAATTAAAACAGCGCCATCTGAATTCTCCTTTCGTGAGAAGTTTTATATTTAAAAAATAAATAAAAAAAATCTTCAAGAAACAACAAAAATCAAAAAAACCAACCTGGAGACGCGTTCCGCCGCTCCTGAAGGTCGATTCGATGATAGCAGCGACCTCCTCGAACTTCTCGTCGTTGAACAGCGCCTCCACGTTGGAGAGCGAATTGACCAAGTCCAAGTGGCCGAGGATCCTCTCGATGATGTCCCTGCTGATCAGACCGTACTTGGAGCAATTCGGCAGGCTCAGCAAGTAGCGCTCCTTCCGCGCGTCCTCCTCCTCATCGACGACCTCCTGAATGAGCTCGAGCGCCCGCGCGGCCAAATCGTTACTGAGCTCCTTGCGGAACAGGTGCGACCTCAGCCAGTACACCCGATTGAAGAACATCGAAAACTCCAGCTGCCAGTCCTCGTGCCGCCCGCTGACCAGCTGCAGGTAGCCCACGGAGGTGGGATGCACGGTTTTTTCGGTGTCCATGCTGAAAGTGAGTAGTTCGGCGTACAAAATGGTGGCCAGAGCGTCGTCGCGGATGGCTGGGAAGGGCGCCTCGGTGCAGAAGACTTGCGGTTGGTCGCAATGCTCGCGAAGCATTTCGTACGCCGATATGTACAGGGGGATGAGGTCTTTCGGCCATTTGTGGTGCCAGATTTTCGACAGGCCGAAAACGAGGTCTTTGACGAGGACTATGGCGTTGCAGTGGTCGCGAGGTCTTGTCCACAGTTGCTTGACATCGTCACTTTCTCTTTCTGTTAAATAATTGTATACTTTATGGGAATTTTTGACAATTCGAGGGTTCATTACAGGCAAGATTTATCAACAGAAAAACTAGAAATTGGCACCATGTTGATTAATTTCGAGGTTATTTCTGTTTTTTTATCACTATTTCATCGAAATTTCAACATGGTCTATTCTTTTATGGAAGATAATTCTGACAGATTTGGTTATCTTTCAATACCAATAGTGCAAAATAAAAAGTATCTAGCTAACAACTGAAATTCTAATTGGTTGAGATATACCTGGGGACATTTAAGCAGTCATTTAGGTCACCAAAAAAAATTCAACCTTCAATTACCTGTGCCAAAATAAGGTTCAAAGTTGACAGACTTGGGGGAATGAATCGGCGACAAATAATTATTATCATTCTCCACATACAAGTTATATAAATCCATAGTGCTCATAGAATCCTCAAAGTTATTGAACTTTTCAGGATCGATTCTGTGTGGCAGTAAATTTTTAGGAACTATGCGATCCAAGGCATCTTCCACAGTAAAATCCTTGTCTTTGGCTTTTTTCGACAATTTTCTCCTACTGTACCAGCCCCAAGTGCGCAAGTCTGAAAGCAAATCACGTTTGCGCTTGGACCCTCTGGGCCTGCTCCTTTCTTTGGATTCTGTGTTGTCTTCTTGTTCGGTGTCTTGGTCCATGTTTTGCTCCTGAATTAGAAAAAATAAAATGAAAGTGAATGTTTCTTTATAAATGAGAGTTTCTCACTTCATCAATATCAGTTTGCACTGGGGTATCTTGTCCGTCATTATTTGTTTCACTGTTTTGGGATGGCCTTCTCTCAGGAGGCAAATCAACATCCATTTTTTCATCAGTTGTGCCTGCCACTTCAGTAATCACCATTTCTTCCTGGTTTTCCCCAGTTTTTTCTTCATTGACTTTGGGTTCCACTTCTTTTTCTTCCTGGGGCTCTTCAAATATTTGTGATTCTGTATTTTCACTCATACATCTATCCATATCTATGAAGGTGAAGTGACTCTGAAAATGTGAATAAAGTAATTCGATATTTGTTAACTTTCATGAACATTCAATTACCATTCCATTTTCTGTCAAATATTGATGTAGATATATGACAGTATCTGCTAGGGCTAGCCAAGTGTATTCTGCCAAAGATTTTGGTAAAGGAATCGTCTGCAGTGGTTTGGGGCCATAGGATTTTTCAATTTCATTAACATGGTCATGTAATGCTGTAGCTTCCTGTAAATATTTCTCCTCTTCTTCTTCTTTTATCGGAACATCCAGAGGGGGTTCCCAAATACTGAATCAAAAAATGATAGAACTAGAATCATTATGACAAAATCACTTACTAATCAGGATTGTAAAGTTTATAATAATCTCTTGTGCTGGGACTATTTTTGTAAATCTGTTTCCTCAAAACTAAGCCTTTAGTATAATCTGGGTCCAACATCAAAGCTTTTCCAATATAGTCTAAACAAGAAACTGTATCCCTGATTGCAAATAATAGAGTTATTAGTTTGTCTAAGCATGGCCAGTGTGTTTCACTGCATTCCAATCCCTAAAATGAGCAAAAGACTCAATTTTCTAAAAGATCTGTTGCTGCAATGTTCATTCTAACCTTTGAGAAAGCATTTGCAGCTTTGTAAAACTTATCCTGTTTCAATGATAAATTTCCAATTTTAAACCACAAAGTAACGTCAGTAGAATCCAAATCAGAAGCCTGAAATGTTTTTCATTAACTTAATTAATGCCTGAGATGTTGTCAATATAATACTCACCAATGAAAACTGATCTAGAGCATCACTAACTCTTTTAATTTTCAAGTAAACGTTTCCCAAGTTTCTATGACATGAATATCTAAAGTTTGACATAGATTTTGGGAGTCCCCCATTATTCTCCAATGCAGGAATATTTTCATCTATGAGACTTAATAGTATAGACTCAGATTCACTGTAATCCTCTTTAGCTATCAAATGTAAAGCTTTATTATATAATTCAAGGGCAATTTCTTCCTGAAATAACAAGTTATATAATAAATAGCCTATTTGATATCGAACTCAAAATAAAAATCATCAAATACCTGAGCCTCCCTGCGTATAACTGGCACATCTTCATCTGAAGAGTTCTCTCGATTAAGAGCCCGAATTTTCAACATTTCCGCACATTCACAAACTCAGTGATTTTCATATCAAAGTTACCATACCGTTTTTCAATCGATAACTTGTAATATTAAATATCTGCGATGGGAATCTCTCTACCATAAACATAATCACAAAAACAAAATAATGATATTGGTACGTGAACATTCAAAAACAACATGTATCAAATACTGGAATGCACAGAACAGCAGAAGCTATAAACTGCCAGCTGATTATCTTCCACTGTCGCTTGGCCACAGATTAGTTATTCATCTGTGGCTTGGCACTATTAGGTAAAAGGTAAGTAAAGAATCTTCATGAATATTTATTCACCACGATCTCACAATGGTTCAATAGTTTTTATGAAATATGATTATATACCCAAGTTTTTATTAGTTATTAGGAGTTAATTCGGAGCATCGCTGAAAAAGTGAAAAACATGTGGCATCACGGCAAAATCGGGCGATGCGTCACAGGTATCAACCCAGAATAATTTGACTATATATAAATAGGATGCCATTACATGAAAGATACTTTCAGATAGGTTTTCATGAGTTCTGGAGAGTTTTTTGGCATATATAAAAAACCTTTTCCTCCTCATTTTATAGATTTGTTTCCGGTTGGCAACAGCTGAAGACATGTTTAGGGACATTTTGTTTTCGCGCTTTCACATATGATTAATCCGTCATTGTCAAATAATATGACAATTATTTGTGGATGACTTTTCTCCGCTCTCCGTCTCGAGTGATAATATATCGGTAGTGTTTTCTTTCCCTCGCCAGCCATGTTGACCTGTTTCAGACCGAATTCTCGATTTTTCGCTAGAACTTAAGGGTGTAACTATTCCGTGAAGAAGACCCCAAACACTATGCCCAAGTGTGACCTCAAAACTAGATACGTACCAGCCACATTCGCCTGGACCCTGCTCCTCGTAGCCACAACTTTATTTTTTTATTACCCGTAAGTTATTTGTGTTTATGTTTCCAAATTTAGACGACGTGCGTTTGCAGTGCCCAGTATTACATACCCGACCATCCATGGGTTCCAGCTTGTCAGGGTGTCATCACTTTCTTCGTGCTGGCCAATTTCACCCTTGCTACCTTCATGGACCCTGGAGTTATACCTAAAGGTGAGAGGTCTTAGTGCGCACCTAGGAGATATTGAGGGTTGTTGTTTTCAGCCCCTCCTGATGAAGATAGAGATGATGATTTCAGAGCTCCACTGTATAGAAATATAGATGTTCGTGGTATAACAGTTCGAATGAAATGGTGTGTTACTTGTAAGTTCTATAGACCACCAAGGTGTTCCCACTGCAGTGTTTGCAACCATTGCATAGAGGTGAGTGTTTTTTCACTTGTTCTTTATATTAGAGCATAATATTATCTACATATTCCATTTCATCATGCAATTGAAGTAAAGTTGGTCATATACATCACTCATCTAGATAATATGTTATTCTTAAATAACTTTTATAGTAGTGTCTATGAATCATTGAATCATCTTGAATAGTAAAAAGAAAATGTAATGAGAATCTGTAGAATCTGCTTAGTCATTTATATGCAATTTGATATATTCTAATAACATTCGATATGTTGTGATAACTGTATATTCTTAGAAGGCCCAGGTTTTCATCTACTGTGTTCAATTGAATCATATTTTATTTCCCACTTTAATCCTATCAACTTGTGTAGATGACACTGATATCCACTTGGTAGTAAGAAATATTTGACTATTCATTACCAAATGGTTTCAAACTACACATGTTCAATGCTTTGATATATTTAATCAGTTTCATTAACAAAGTCCACATTGTTCATGATGCAAGCAAATGTAAATTATTATGCTGTTATGACACTGTTATTCACATACCTGTGAATTTTTTGTCCATTATTGAGTATTCAGTTGATTAATCACTTTGTGGTTTCTGATTATATACAGGAAACAAAAGATAACACACTGCTAATTCCTAAAACCATTAAATGATGAATTTGGGTGATGATTTTTTTGGATCTTAGATAATATATATGAAAATCGCCATCTATATGCAGGTCATGAATTATTGCTACACATTACATATTTAATAATTTAATAAAAATTTTACTTTGAATTATGTGATATATGTGTCTTCAACGTATTGGGGTCCTAAATTGAATTCAATATACAGTAGAAATACAAAACACATGATATTTAATATTCACTAATTGTTATGAATGAACTGAATTTTAAACTTGTTTTTTTTTTTTGATTTGTTGACCAATATGAGAAATTATCTTGAAAATTCATTTCTCACTCATCTTTTTTTCTTTCAGACATTTGATCATCATTGCCCATGGGTTAACAACTGTATAGGAAGAAGAAACTACAGATTCTTCCTTTTCTTCCTTATATCTCTGAGTATACACATGATCAGTATATTCACTTTGAGTCTGATATTTATATTGAAAAGTAAGGAAGAATATACCAGTCCTCAACCCATTATATCGTATCCTTTTCTATAAAAAATGTTAACCATTAAACTATTTCCATTGACATTGTCAAAAATTTGTTTCCTTAACACCCCAATAGTATTTTGTTGATAATACTGGTGTCGCTATTATCGATACCGATATTCGGTCTGACAGGTTTCCACATGGTTTTGGTGTCCAGAGGTCGGACGACTAATGAGCAGGTCACTGGAAAGTTCAAGGGCGGCTTCAATCCCTTTTCGCGAGGTTGTTGGGACAATTGCTGTTACACCCAGTTCGGACCACAATTTCCCAGGTAAAAAATTAATAGAACTCAATAAATATCGATGGTGTTTTTGCGATACAAATTATGATGAAAATCGACTTTTATTAACTTGGCTCTCGCCATTTTTCTGTAGATGGCGCTCGCGACAATTAAACGTCAAATAACACAATATAGCAATACTGTGAAGATTAGCCGTACTAGTTGTTGATTTATGTTTTTTCTCATATTCTGAATTCTCGTTATTTGACAAAACTGTTTTTTTAATTTATTCAATACAAAAAAATCTGCGGCTATTATTATGTGAATAACGCTGGATATTGTATTTATTTGATTATTGTTATGTAATTTTTAGTCTCATGAAGCCCCACAAATACTACACGAAACGAAAACATTGTTCTCACGGACCTATCGCTACGATTACGAACGACAGTCAAGTGAAAACTTACATGGATAACAGTAACGGAATTAGGAGTATCAACTCAAATGCTTACAACAAGGTTAGTACCACTTGAACTGATTTTTTATTGACCAATGCTCGTTTTCCTACTAGCTATTTTATTAATCCACGTAACCAGTAATTTTAAATCACTCATTTGTCAGGCGTGTTTAAAATGCAAAGGAAAAGTCGAACTGTGTTTCAAGAAAATTCTCGCCTATTTGCCGAATTATTTTCACAGCAACTCAAATCCCATTCACACTGCTATTGAACCTCACCGAAAAAATTGTTGCAACCTTTATTAACATCGAATTGACGTGGAGATCCTTTGGCAGATGTCTCCTGGGCGCGAGGGCTGCGACCTGGACATGGAGCCGTCGGCGTCGCAGTCGCAGGACTGCGAACCGACGCCGCCGCTGCAGAGGCACGGCAGCAAGAGCAACTTCTTCTTGCCGGCGAGCGGAGCTCTAGAGGGTGGAGGGGGCGACGCGACGTCTCGAATGGCACAGGCGAGGGGCGGGCCCTACGCCCCGCCCCGACACAGTCCCCACCCTCGGCCGAGGGGCATCGACCAAAACAGGTGAGCGACAGTAATTTTTTCGTCATTGATTTCGATCTTGAAGCGAATTGTCTGGAGTGTGCAAGTTTTGAAATTCGGTATGTTTTCGTGGTAGAAGCAATACCCCTGACGGTTTGGGGCAAAGGCCTTCGCCCACTATGCAGCAAAGGATTAAAGCCCTAGGAGTCCCTACGCCTCTTGCTTTGTCTAGTCCAGTGAGAAGGTACGTTTTTTACTCGTTCTTTGGACGAAGAATGCTCTAGCTGTTTGGTATTCTTGCTATTATCTTGTAATGGACATTTTTAGTCCTACATAGTGTAGAATTGAATATGAATCTTGGTTATGACAATATTGGATTGTTTTTTAGTGGTATGCGTAGCCATAACTTGTTATACAATTATTTTCATTGTTTTTGCATCTACAGGGAGCATTGGACAGATGACATATTTAGAAAAGTCAAATAATATCTGTGTTTTGTTTGAAATTTAACAAAACACATTGTTCTTGAAGAATATTTATAATTTATCAAACTTTTACCCTATCACAGCAAATAGCATCTTTGAATTTATTTAATTTTTTGCATTCATAGGTATGTATTGAGCTTGTTAATGTAGTTTTCGCCACGTATGGCGTAGATTTTTCTAGTTCATTTGAAAAACCTGATACTTCTTCGAATTTAGTTATGCCATTTTAACAAATTGAGATGGCTATAGCAATGGTGAAACCAGTCCCTATCTCGAGCCGGGACTAAAACCCCTCGATCAAAACGCATATTTTCGAACTGAAAAGTATGCTTATTTTAATCGCCACGAATGGCGACACCGTCGGCGCTATAATAATGCAAATTGCAACGTTGCTAATTGTTAATGAAATACACCAGTAGTTTGTCTACAAAGTTTTGATTCGACAGTGTTCACGAATTTGTGGGGATGAAAGTACGTAGAATTATGTTTTGAAAAAGAAATGTAACTTTGGTTTTGTTGGAAGCGACTGTTTGTTTTGCGCAGAAAACGTGAATTATTTATTTTAGAAACGGCAACGCTGACTTCTATGCTCGTCAGTTCAGTTGTCAATCAGATTAAAAATGACTAATTCTCGTGAAAATATTCTCTTTCATTCATTCCTGAGTATACATGCAGTCGGAAAATTGAATAGAAGGTGTTTTCAAAATACTTGTAAATGTTTTCCCAATGCGAGAATCCATTGTTTCCGAACGGTTTCGTTCTATGTGAGTAACAAAAAAGTCAATTATTGATTCCAACTCCAAAAACCAACAAATTACCTTCGGAATTCCATAAAGATGACGAGAGACGGTTTCTGCTCGTCCACAAATTATACGAAACTTCATTTCAACTAAAAAACACCACACAGCAAAAAATAAACGACTACAAACTCAAAAGTAGGTTGATGAACTAGAGAAGTTTGGATTTCCCACCAGTTCTGACTGACGTGGAAGAAAACAATGTTACCCAACACGATTGTGTCGCCATCTCACGATGATTCGATAAGTAATGTAATGTTTTAACACTAACACAAATAAAAGATCAATTAGACACATTGACTGATGAAAAAAAATATTCAACGTGATACAATGAAGCATATTGAAAAATAGTATGAAGAATAAAAGTATAAACTAACAAAATTGATGCCGACGAAGAAAAAAAACGATTTATTTTGCGAGCCGCTTGAGACTGGCTGCCGCTTGCTTGGTGTCTCGTGTACCGCTAGCGTGAAAGTAGATCCGCTTGTGCCATTTCGCAGATCTAACCCGAGTACTCCGACGCAGCCGCGCAGGCCAGATTTCATCGGTGTGGTGTACGCCCCCAACGGCGCCCAGGGCGCCGCCGCCGCCCACTATTACGATTTCCAGCCCCACCATCACCATCATCACGTGCAGCAGCAGCAGCGCCTCCAAGACCAGGGCGCCGCTACCGCCCACCAGAGGGCGATGATGTCGGAGGGTCAGGGTGAGTAGCGATCGATCGATCGATCGAAATACGCTTTATTGTCAGAAGGAAAAGAATCTTATCGACAAAGCCTTGTAATACAGATTATGAGTTGAAAAAGTAAAATATACAGGGTGATTCAGCTAACTGGTTCATTGGAGGTTTATGGAGAACTGATAGAGATATTAACTTGAAATTTCGGTGGATGCTACTACTCAATGTGTTCTATTTTCCTAAAATATTTTCAATACCCTGTTACTTCCGGTTAAACCGGAAGTGATATCAACTTTGTTTTTTCAAATGTAACACCCTGTTTATTTTCACATTTTCGAATTCTACGAAGAATTCTGGACCTGTTGCATTTTGAATTTCATTCCTATCGTGATTCGTTTTCAAGATATTCCATTTTTTCGAAAAATTTTGACAGATGGACTGACTAACTAAAATGTCCATATTATCTTAAATTATCAAGATTTATGGTTCAATCTCCGTATACACATCAATGAAAGAGTGTTCTATCAGGTATCATTCAAAGTGTTCCAAAATATTCAACAGGGTGTTTGATATTTCAGTTTACTTCTTGGAAATTTCAAATCCCAATAACTTCCTTCTTTTAAATAGAAATTTCCACACTATCCGACGCAAAATTTCATTTCCTATCGATTTGTATGAGCATACCATATTGCTAAAATTGATATTTACAGAGATATCAACAAAAATGTGATATTATCCGTCAAATATGAAATTTAGAACCAAGTGAAAATACACATGAGACGAATGAGCGTATTTCCACATTTTTCTTGATATCTCTGTAAATATCCATTTTAGCAATACGGTATGCTCATACAAATCGATAGGAAATGAAATTTTGCATCGGATAGTGTAAAAATGTTATGGTCATTCCATTTGAAATAAAGAATTTATTGCGATTCGAAATTTCCAAAAAGTAAACTGAAATATCAAACACCCTGTTGAATATTTTGGAAAACTTCTAAGGATACCTGATAGAACAGTCTTTCATTTATGTGTATACGGAGATTGAACCTTAAATCTTGATAATTTAAGATAATATGGACATTTTAGTTAGTCCATCTGTCAAAATTTTTCGAAAAAATGGAATATCTTGAAAACGAATCACGATAGGAATGAAATTCAAAATGCAACAGGTCCAGAATTCTTCGTAGAATTCGAAAATGTGAAAATAAACAGAGTGTTCCATTCGAAAAAACAAAGTTGAGATCACTTCCGGTTCAACCGGAAGAGCACCAAAATTTGATATCTCTATCCGTTCTCCATAAACCTCTAATGAGCCAGTTGGGTGAATCACCCTGTATAGACATTGAAAAGATAAAAATTACAATAAAATATTGGTACTGGTACAGCGACAAGATTTTCATTGCATAATGGCTGATTTTTCGCTGCTCATAAATTGAAGGTTGGCAACACCAGGGCGGCTACGGCAGCCCGCAGCGGCGCTTCATGTCGGAGGGCGAGCTGGTGAGGCAGGAGGCGGCGCAACTCTCGTACCCGCGCACCAACAACACCGTCGACAACATCCGCGAGCTGGCCAACTCGCCCCAGCGGGGCGTCTACATGTGGAAGGACGCCTCGCCGCCCGGTTACCCGCCCCCCAACGATTTTTACCGCTCGAATCCGACCAGTCCCACGCAGCAGACGTATTCCTCGGCCGCCGCCGTGCCGACGACTAGGAGTTACCACCCGGCCGGGCGGGGCGGCGTGCCGGTGTTCCCGCCGCAAAGTCCACAGGTGAGTGACGATCGAGCTCGAATCGAGCGCTCGCTCTTCTCGTTTCGTGAGAGGCCAGATGTAGAAGTAACTCTTGAATTTAATTCAAACATTCGATTACTTTATTTTTATAAATTTTTTCCTGTTGAATTCGATGCATTTTCATTTATTATATATTTTATATTATTTTTATTTTTTATTTAAGATGTAGAAGTAACTCTTGAATTTATTTCGAACATTCGATTACTTTATTTTTATAAATTTTTTTCTGTTGAATTCGATGCATTTTCATTTATTATATATTTTATATTAAATATTTTATATCATTTTTATTTTTTATTTATATTATTTTATTATATTTTTATATAGTAGATTCAATAAAATTTTACGGAGGTTCGCTCCTGTATATAATTATGGTTTTTATAACTATTTTTTTTCTTCAAAATGACACCTTATTTTCAATTTGTTTTTCTTCCACTTGGAATTTGTTACATAATTTAAAAATTTTTTCGAGTCAAAGTTCAAGACTACTTTGTATTGATTTAAGTAGTATTGATTTTTTTGTCTGATTCAAAGGTTTTATTTGAATAATTTCTAAAAAATTGTGCTCTAATTCTAAAAGAAGTGAATATACAGGGTGTTTCAGAATTGCACGTCAATATTTCAGGTACGTATTCTGTGGTACAAAATAATGAAAAAAGTTCCTACAAACATGCGTCCGATCTCGATTTTAAGCGGAGTTACAGGGTGTTGATACGAAGTTCAAACATTTCAGAGTATGTAAATTTGAGCCAATTTACAAATTAATTAATTTCTGAGGAAACTGATCGGAATTCGACCTAAAGTCAAGAGGGACAAAATTTAGGTAATAGGTTGGAACTTGACAAAAATATTAAAATTCACCAGTGGCGTACGAGCAAGTTTTTCTTAAGGCTTTTATGGATTGAGACCTCGGAAAATGCAACACCCTGTATGGTATTTGGAAAACATTCACTTTCATATTAAGCAGCACCTATTGCTTGATACTCATACAAAATTTGAAAGCTCTATTTGAAGTAGATCAAGCACAATAAAATAAAAACCCCTCTTTTCTTCACTTTCAACACCCTGTAACTCCGCTAACAATCGAGACCGGACACACGTTCATAGGAATTTTTTCCTTATTTTGTACCAGAGAATACGCACCTGAAATATTGCCGTGCAATTCTGAAACACCCTGTATATGATTGATCTTTTTTTGTCTTTTGTCTCTATGTTCAATTGATAGTATTAGGCCACTTGTCGTGACGTCATTAGTACTACCGATGGACTAATTTTGGAGTTTCCGGTTGAACATTTTTTCGGAGCAACAATTGATGACGTGCTTTCAGGTGCACCGGAAGCCCCTGGGAGCGGCCACGCCCACCGTACGACGCCCCATGTCGTTCGTGCGCGCGCTCGAAATGTCCGACACGACGACGCAGGCGTCGGAAGCGCCACCGTTGCAGGGCGCGCGCCAACACCGCGCCGCCACGCCCGACAGAGGTAGCGTCTACGACATGAACTACGAGATATCCGTATAGGGTAGGTGTTGGCACTCTGCTCGCCTGACGGTCGAATGAGAGTGCGTCGAATTTTTCTCGATTCGGTCGGTTTCTCTGCATCAGAGAATCGTCGGTCGAGGAGTGACATTCCTTTACTATCCCTTCCTGTTATCTTTTCTCGTCCCTTCGTCCTTTTTCGGGTAGGGTTCGTTGGAGCTGTGAGGCAGTTTGTTACGATCTGTTTGAGATGGATAGAGAAGTTTCCACACTTGATTTAAGAGCTCAGGAAACATTCGAGTGTCACTTCCTTCCTAATGAGGAATACTCGACCTCAAAAGACCTCAAAAAATGTTTAGACATTATAACTAAGTTTCACAAACGAATTCAACAGTGATTTCAATATTGTATGAATCACTAAAAAAACGACGACAACTTTCTATGTTCTAGCAAGCTGTCATAACTCTTTTTCTGATTTTCGAATGCGTTCCAGTTCTGAAAACACCTCGTATGTTGCCTGTAGGTCCAACGAATTTTGCCATCCTTTACTGGTTGAGTTACTGGAAGCTTTACACCGGGCTTGGGCAAACTTCTTGGGAAACCCGACCTGCCCACCCAATGTTTGCCCTTGCCTACTTTTTACCCCTTTCTCATTGGATCACTGATACCAATTCGAAAATTCCAATCTGAAATTTCTAGTCATATGAAACGAAGTAATCTGGAAAACATTGGCAATGATATATTCTTGATGGGTCGACATCCGATGATGATATATTTGTCAGTCCTCCTCCTCCTCGTCCACGATCGTATACATAGGTCTTGCAACTCGGGTGGTGGGGGGTGACCCAAACATTGAGGAAATTTTCGTGGTTCTCATATTTCGCCACCTGCAGCGCTGTCCTCTAATGTCACTTTGTCAGCCAATCACAAATCAGATCCGATCAGCTTTTTGAAAGTAAGAATGATTTTTATTTATTCGAGAGAATTTCGGAAGATATAATATTTCTGTCATTGATTTTATTTACTATTCAAGTCCTAATCGTTTGTTTTGTTGTCAAAGATTAATCACGTGATTATACCCCTATGTCCTCCTAGCGGATAATTATGGAAACATTTTCTTCAAAACTGGTGCCACCCCCCACCACTCAAAAATGCCGTAGATTCCAGACCTTATGTATTAGACCGTGTCCTCGTCTGACCTCCCTAGTTATCCTTTTGTACCTCGTAGGGTGTTGTTTATAAGGGCGTGAGTTGGGAGATGCAATGGTGGATCGAATTGGCTGGTGACCATGATGAACTTCAAAGTAGCATTTTTGGATGTTTAATTTCAGTCAACGTCTGTCATAATTGATCTGATTTATGTGAGAAGAAAATTCACTTGAATGGAATCTATTCAGACAGAGGAAACCCAGAACAATGTTAAAAAAATGTTAGGCGTCAGGTATTTTTTAAAGCAAACGAATTTGAATTGCACATTTTTGTGCCATTATTGGGATTGTATCAATATTGAAACAAGAATTAGCCAACCAAACATGAAAACCAAACAAATGGCAGTGCAATTAAAATTTCATTATTCTACTACCAAAACAATGTTTATCAAGCAGAATTGAAGGTTATACTTTGGATATGACAAATATTTCAGCTATTTTCATTGCAATTATCGGCTTATCATGCCGAACTAAACCTAGAACAATTTCAAGACCTTTCCATGTTGCCAGCTCTTCGATGTCTCCTCAATCAGACGTTCTGCTTATTTTAGGCTAGCCTGAGTGAAATTAAGGTGAACTGTCCATCGAAGTACATTTATTCTGATTGTGTCAGAATAAAAATGTTCTACGATTCGAGTTCCTGTCCGAGAATCGTTTTGCTAAGACCCTGAAGACGTCGAACTCAAGTACCTAAAATTCAGTGAGTACTACTGAAATCGCATTAAATTTCAATACCTGCGCCGTTTTAATTGGAAATAAAGCGAGACGTGAAACTGCTGCTTAGTTTTCTTGGGATCGTTCGGGTTGTTGTTTGTTTCGATGGGAGAATTGACATGATTCGTGCTTGTCGTTTGACAGATGACAACTATGAGTTGTTACATCGTTTCACCAGGCGTCGATTCACCATAATTACGAATATTTGTTGTTAATCCACATGTTTTAATTGTGCAGTCCCCGTATTCGAGGCTCGTGTTGTTATGTTGACATTTTTAATCTGTTTTTGTTTTATATTTTTCTTTAACTTCTAGGAATACCGTATGCATTTCGAATATAACTGGTGTATTATTAACAAAAAAATAATGGAATGCGCGATTGGTGACTGTTATTAGTTTAACGATTGACTGATTTGGTTTATGTTTCACAGGGCACTTTTGGTTACTTCTAATATAATTGTGATATAATAAAAACATTTTAGTCGCCAAATGGTTCAATTTTTTCGAGAAATTAATCGACAAGTTCCTTGTAGTTGAATGTCTTCCCTGTTTACAAAACCGATCTGAGGAATCTTGAACGATTCTTGTACATATTATTCCAGCCAAGTTTATTTCACTGTAAATCACTGTTGATAAGGGATGCAAAGGGGCCATTGGGGTCCGAAATGGATCGTTTGAATCAAAAAAATGTTTTTGGAATGCTGTGAAAAATGAATAGAGGGAATCAATAACATCACAAAATATTCAGAAGATATTGTAGATCTGTCATTGCTGTCTTTTTCTCTACCGATGTGGATTAGAATCTGAAGTTGTATGCCCTGTAGGTGTGAAATTATTATTTGACTGTTTTAAAAATTGTTCGAATTAAATTTTTGATCTGTCTGGATAGCAACTGTGGAGTAGCAGAGAGGTTTAGTTCTCATTATTTTATACAATTTTATACTGATCCCTATTTCACTGATAGTGTGAATTTTTGTCGAATCAAATTGTATGAAAATAAATTTTAATTCGGAAATGTAGTCGTTTATTTCTTCCACGAAAAAAAAAATTTAAAACGACACTGACATTTTATATCCTAATTTTATATCTAACTTAAGAACCTAACCTAACATTACGTTTATAAATATATTTCTTAGAAAACAATCAGATCCTTCAATTCTGTTGCAATTTGTATGGGTTGATGAAGAAATTTCGAGATCACATTACAACAATCATAAATAAACAATAATTATGAGCAAGCAGCATCATAAACGTCTTGGACCATTTTTGTAGCTCCTACATCTTCTCACCAATTCGAATTTTCGGTACCGCATACAGTGCCATTGTGGTACTTGCGACATGGTCTGCAAAACCTTGGAAAAAAACACGGAAATCAAAATGTTTATTCTCATAAGGTCTTCTGGTATGTGAAATACAAGTAGAGGGTTTCATCGACGATGCTGTAGATTATTTACAGTTCATCTCTATCTTATCTGGATATCGTCTCAAGGACTCTTACAATGTTATCATTTGAATAGTTGTCGTTGTGCGTCATAAAAAGCTACTCACAAATTCCCTTATTCAAATTGACGAAGGGAAAACGAAAAAATACAAAATACAGGGCGATACACTATATAGGCATGGTTTTTCATCAAACATCTAAAACGTGATTATGTATGTAGAAAGAAAAGTTTGGTTATGTCACGTGTATACAATGTTAGGAATTTTTCAGTTTATCAATGACTGAAAGATTTTTAATGAATCTATGTTTGAGAGGAATTAATGGAATGCATGTATAAGGTATTTATTTTTTAGTAGAATTTAAGGAGGTATCTTCATTATGTAAATAATTCATAGACCCAAACAGATTTGTGAAAATTATCAATTATTATCATTATTTATTCAATTCAATATAAAAATGCTTGAATGAAAAACGTGAGTCTGCACGCAATAGATGAATTATCTTATCAATATTTATATTGATCAGCAAACGAAATTATAGTTTGTTACAAACGACTCATTTTGAATTTCTATCAATAATTTTTGAGATTGTGGGCAAAGATTTTTTTCATTGCACAGGACATACTGGTATCACCTAAAATACTGTGTGTCATTTGTGATAAGAACGAATATCACTTTTTTGTAGTAAACTCTTGGAAAACAACTGGTATTAGTGTTTTAATGAAATTTCAATGTCAATATCAGTGTGATTCAATATGATCCAGGATGATACATGATGAAATTCGGTTATAATTCATAGTATTTCAAAAAAATTATCTTGTGTCATGAATTACACTACTTATAGTTATATATACTGTCAATGTGACCTTTTTCGAAAGCAAATGTTAGATCGCAAAAACAAATAATCAATTCATTAAAACTGACAACAAACCATAACACACTTTATTTAAGATACTGAAACTTATAAAGTTCTGATAGTTTGATATTGTGAAAAAATCCTTACATTGATAACAATTTTCCGGTTGATTGTATATAAATAAAAATGATATTGACTTGAGGAAAATATTGAAATATCCTGACATTTACTCTTGGTGAAATACTTGTGTATAATGTTAAAAATTGTAGCTGTGACTCCATCAACTGTTTGTAAAGAGTAATACACATTTTTATGAATGATGAATCGAAAGAATAAAAATAAATAATATAAATCCCCTAACTTGTTTTACATGATAATCTCTATCTCTTGATAAGATGTGTATCTTAATTGTATTGAATATGAAGCGTTCTGAAACAGTAAGTGATTCATGAATACACTTCTCAATTACGAAATTGGTGATATAAATTTGATAATCATCCAGGAGCTCACCGTATCCGAAGTCCAAACAGGTCCCGCTGACACCATGTTGAAAAGTACAAAAAGGCAGAAAACAACGACACTTCTACTACACAACTTCATCTCGACAAATATCAAATCTAAATGTTATGTTGACAGAGTTTAACCAGCTTATGCAGTTGTCTAATGAAATAATAGTGATATTCATTGACTTCGCCTTATTTATACTTCCTATGCATAATGGATCAACCTAAATAGAAACATTGCACTTAACTTGATAGGCCTACTTCTCGACTTACCTATTTATTGTCAATTACTTGTTTTTGTCCTACTTTTCCTATTGGGGTGCCTGCTTTAAGATAAATTGCCATCATATTTGATGAGAAAATCTTCAAAATCATATAACATAGACTTGTTCGATGGAATTCAGCTAGATGGCGCCGCTGTCACTGACTATTCTTTCAGGGTTGCGATAATGTTACTGATGCGAAATAATCTTTGAGGCAGGTCATGTCTCATGTAGGAATCAACATGTTTTGAGTATAGATAATTTTGAATAATAAAACTTGTAGATTCGACATTCAACAATAAAAATATCCATAGCTATACCATAAAATATTTATTTCACCTGGGGTAATTTTAGGTTGCATAATGTTTTGTAATATTTCGTAATATTTCATTATTCTTGAATTGACTGTATTTTTATACGGATATAAAAACGGAATATGTAAGATATTCTTTCCTGGTCATATTTTGAATGAATGCTACGAGCTTCACATTGGTATGTCCCAGAAGATTGAAAAGGATTTTGTACGTTCATTGAAGCAGTTGGGTATCTGATCGTGATTTTGAAAAATCTTTCAGATAAAATTAAATAACCGTTCCACATTCCTGAAATTTGTATTGTTATAATATTTGATAACGTGATAAAATTACTAAGATATGCAATACCTAATCAAATAATAAGATCTTATAAAACGTATATAGATCTTATTCAAAATTTCAATTGTTCAATTGTTTCAGTGGTGTCAGTTATTTAACTACAGGTAAGTTATTCATCATTATTACTCTCCTTACATTAAAGCATTGTAAAGTTAATGATCTAGATATACTAGGCAATACTAATAATTTCTTCAATATTTACATTATGAACTGCAAAAGTAATTCTTGTTATTTCTCAGCAGAAATCGAATTTTATAATACTGCTATATACAACATTTCATTACGTAATGAGGAATCAAGAAAGAAATTAGTTATTTTAAACATTTTTCGATGTTTTATTTCTACGAAACGACAAATCAAAAATATTTCAGAAATGCACCACACTATAGCAGAAACCTAAATTTCTCATCGATGCATTGTTTAATTAATCACTCTGTATATTTTACTGACCCCCAATACATTATGTACTAACACCAAAAACACTTAATACACTTGCTTATCCATTTACCCGAAGTATTCGACCGCGCATAATAATAACTATTCCGTTATGTTCCAGCGTCACCCTGAACAAGAAAAAAACTATAATCACAAATATCTAATTGTAATCAGAACCAACAACAAACACAGATCAAACTCAGTTCTTGGCCAACATCCGGGGCCGAACACAAAATGGATGTGACAAAAGCCACATACAACCCCAATCCGAGGGATAAGGCCAATTTTTTTTCTATTTTATTCTATGGGTAAGGTGACTAATTGTTTCGTGATTTGTTGTTGTTTGTCCTTGAAACCGCACAGTGCCATAATTAACATCGCTAATTTTGTGATAACAGTAGTTGATTGTGTTTTGATAACTCAGATATTAGAAAATGGATTGAGCGAAATATTTGGTATGTGTACAGCAGCTTTATGTACTACAAACATAATTTTATCGATAACCTTCAAAGTGAGATCTAAGCTACCTGTAAGCTCATTGGCGTACTCTAAAAATTTTAATTAAGAACTCATTAGTCAAGAAGTTGGCGCCTAAAATTTGCATTGGAAAACTGATACATGATGAATAATAATCCTGATTCTGTCCATAACAATGAATTATCTTTGTATAGTACTAGAAAACATATCTTATCATTAACCTTCAAAAATAAATCTAGTCTTACAAAACAAAACTATCTGAATTTGCTAAATCAACTGTAAGGTCATAGGCGTGCTCTATAAATATGCAAGTGGAAATTAGCAGTAAAATTTGGATTATTTTCAATTTTTCACAGATACACGATCCCAATATTTAAAAAAGGTACACGAAAAGTATTAGATGTAGACGATATATACGATCCTTTAAAAAAGGACAGGAGTGAGTTACTAGGAGATCGACTAGAGAGGTGAATAGTTATTAACACTGACTGAAAATTCATAATAAATAACGCCTACACTTTACAGAAACTGGAACAAAGAAATCGCAAAACCAAATTATGACCCCAAAACGTCAAAATCACTTTTGATCGCTGTGGTCCGCACCTTCTGGTTCGAATATTTGATATTAGGTACGTAACACACTTACACCAATAATTTCCCCCTTAATACTACCCTGGTTTTCAGGTGTACTTATCGGTGTGGGAGATTTGTTAATTCGAACGACACAACCCTTGCTGCTAGGACAGTTACTGCTTTATTTCAACCCTGAAAGCGACACCACAAAGGAGGAAGCCCTTTATTATGCCCTAGGCATAGTGCTTTTCAACATCACAACCACTGTGATTATGTCGCAGTATTTCCTGAATACTATGCATTCTGGTATGAGAGTAAGGACGTCGGTTTGCGCTCTCATGTACAGAAAAGTGAGTCTCCTACCGACTGCGCCAATTTTGATTAGGGGATTTTTTGATGAATTGGAAAAACGAATATGGAAAGTTTCTTAAGTGGGAATTCTGGTCTAGAAAATTGATTAAATCGATTTTTTGTGTGCATATTTCCAAAGTTCAGACCTAAAAAAATATGCTTTCAAACGGATTCGAATTTTTTTGGGGAATACAGACCGATTTCTTTGAAATTTTGTAAAAATCTTCTCTATAAATACATCTCTTCAACGCATTTACCTTGGATTAAAAAAAATAATTCCAACTATTTAATATAATGATCACAAGGTTAAAGATTTTAGGGTTTTGGATTTTTCCGAATATTTTTAAATTTTTTTTTGAGCGTCATCAATCCATGAGAATTTTGTTTCGTTTTTTGAATTTTTCAGACTTAAAAAATATGCTTTCAAATGGATTTTTCAAAATTCAAATTATTTTGGGGGATACAGACCGATTTATTTTAAATTTTGTGGGAATTTTCTTTATACATCTCTTTAACGCCTTTACCTCGGATTTTGAAAAAAAAAATAATTACAACTATTTGAAAAAAATTCGTCGAAAAACAGGAACGACATTTTACTGATAAAGTTTTTTTTTATTTTGATTAAAATCACTACAAGGGCTAGAATCATGTCAACCAGGGAGCTCTGTTTGTTATTTGACGAATTTTTGACTTTTTTTATATACATAAAGAATCAATAAACATTATATAAAAAATGGATAGTTAAAATGTTTTAATATTTTTTTTATTTCAGTTTTAAAAGTACCCAAAAATCCTTTGTCTCTAGACCAGAATACCCCCTTGAGAAAAACATCTATTTTCACGAATTTTTTCAATCGACTCGTTCTCATTCTCCAATTATGATAAATTGCTTGACTGTTCCATTTCAGGCAGTGAAATTGAGCAAGACCGCGTTGGGGGATACCCCACCCGGCAAAGTCGTTAATCTTCTATCCAATGACGTCAACAGATTCGATTTCGCTTCGATGATGATCCACCAGCTCTGGGTGGGACCCATCTCCGCAACGATCGTTATGTACTACTTGTACCAAAACGCTGGCTTGCCTGGTATTGCTGGTATCATCGTCATCATACTCATGAGTCCTTTACAAGGTGAAAATAGCTTTTTGCACTATCACGTTCACATTATTTTTAGACAAATAATTAAAAAAAAACATGAAAAATACACTTTTTTAATTGCAAAGTGCTTTGAAGCATTGAATATTCTGAGCACAAGGTTGAAGATTTTAGAGTTTTTCAAAATCAAATTATTTTAGGAGATACATACCGATTTCTTTGAAATTTTTGCGAGAATCTTCTCTATACATATCTTTAATTTCGATTTTGAAAAAAAAAATAATTCCAACTATTTAATATTGTGACAACAAGGTTGAAGATTTTAGAGTTTTGGATTTCTCTAAAATAAATCAGCAATACATTTTCCGGATATTTTTTATTTTTTTCTTGAGCGGCACCAATCCATAAAAACTTGTTTTGGTTTTCGAATTCACCTCTGGATTTAGTTTAGGCACAAGATTAAGAGTAATATTTTTAGCAAAATCTGTTATGTCTGGAGGTGTGCTTGAAAATTCACTGTCACTATCCATTTTTCAAATAGCTATTTAAAAACAGACAAACCGAGGAAGGAATAATTACATTTCATTAATTTCTCAGCCTACAATTTGCACAAAATAATAGGTATATATAGTTATTTGAATTGCATCTAGGTGTATTACGTGCTGCCTACCTTCTGACTGTAATTATTAGGCAATTTTTATAAATCACGGTTTAATTTTATTAGAAATACCTTCAAATATTGATATTTCAACTGAAATATTCAGACTGCCTATTACCTATTATTACTACCCTTTAGTTTATTGTAAGCCAGCGGAAAGGTACGTTCTAGTACGGAAATGACGTCAAATTATGACAGATGAAGGAGAAGAAAAACTTGCGGTTAGATTTGAATGTGCAAAAACCTACTTTTGTAGTAATAATAAAAAAATCATTTAAAGCGTTGTTGAATCGAATTCACATGCAAAAATCTTTTGGTTCAAGCATGACTATATCATAACAAGTAAATGATTTGTTGGATGATGATTTTTTTTATCGCAAAATTGTATCAAGAAATATTGTTTTTTTTATCTATTAGATGAAAAAGCTGCAATATTTTACCACCAAAAGAAGACTAGAACGATCATAGAACTATAATGCTTTTTATCTACTTACCAAGAGTGTTTTATATTAAATATTCACCCATTAGCAAAGGCTCCAAAATTTTTTCAAAATCCATTGCTTCACTAATTCACTAACCACGATCGGTTGGGATTATTTGCAGCCTATGGAGGAAAACTATCAGCCAGATTCAGAAAACAGACAGCAATGAAGACAGACGAAAGAATCAGGTTGATGGACGAAGTGATTCTGGGCATCCAGGTCATCAAAATGTACGCCTGGGAAGTGCCCTTCAACAAGGTAGTACAGCTAGCCAGACGAGCTGAAACCAAAATCATCAAAAAAAGTTCCTACGTGAGAGCCCTCTTCATGGCCTTGGGAATGTTCACCACCCGCCTCGCCCTTTTCGCCACCCTCATCACCATCTCTCTCTCCGGCCAAGACATTTCGGCAGCCAAAGTAAGTGACAGCAATGCCCCGAGTACCTAACCTCAATTTTGTGTTCGCTGCAGGTGTTTGTTTTGATGTCATACTTCAACATGCTATCGCAAACGCTCGTGGGCATATTCGTGAGAGGTTTGACTGAGATCGCCGAGCTGTTTGTGTCCCTGAAGAGGTTGCAGTCGTTCTTGTCCAACGAGGAATATGAATACGAAAAGGCAGGCATCAATAACACCATGGGGCCCATCGGAGGGAAGGAGGCCATCAATTTGAAGCACATGAGTGCCAGGTGGGATAAGAGTAGCAGCGATGATATCCTGCACGATATTAGCCTCAAAGCTGACAAGGGAAAGCTTGTTGGAGTCATCGGGCCGGTAGGCTCAGGAAAAAGTTCTTTCCTCCAGACTTTGCTAGGTAAGCTCAGTATATTTTTAAAACACTAAATGATAATTTAGTTTGCACTTATCAAATCATATTCAACTAATTTAAGTCAATTTGTGCTAAACAATAATTCCAATTCTGGTGGCTATGTAGCAAATTTTGGAGCACCTCATGGTACAAATTTGGGCCCTTTGCACTTTCTATTGTTTATCAATGACCTTTGCCAGAATTTGGTTTATGATGGATTGTGTAATTTTTTTCTACAAGAGTAATTAATTAGATTGTGTCTAACTTCAAGATCAGCTCAACTTCACTGGTTTTTGGTTTAGTGAGAAGAAATTGTATATTTATTTTAAAAAGGTGGAGAATATGGATGTGAATACTATTTTTATTTATATTTTTACAGAAAATAAAAAACGCACAATTGTTCAAGGTTGATAGAATTGCATAAAACAATTTTTTTTTTGGTTAATTTTTTCAGTAAAATATTGCTGAAGAATGATTTCAACGTTACCATTAAAAACATTCTCCGAATATTCTAAAGGGGACCTTTTTGAAATCACTATAAAATAGACAATTTATTGGTGTAATGTTTCCATACATATCAGCGATCCTGATTAATGTTAAAGTAAAAGCTAATATTTGGAAATGAATAAGCTGTTATTATTATTACTACAGGGTGTAACTAAATAAGTGTAAAACATTTAAGGGGGCGACTCCTCATCGAAAAAAGATAGGATCTTTCATATAAAGGAAGTTCATTGCAGCATCCCATGTTAAGATACAACCTTTTGAAGGGGGTACATAAAATTTGTTCACCAATTTTTTGACAAACCCTTGAAAAATTAGTATTGAAATTAACCTGACATTTTCTACTACCAAAAAAACACTTAGCCAGTAATTTATCTGGTTCACCCCATGGTTGTAAGGGGTGGAAAACGCAACCCCCCAAATTTATATCCAATGCAACTTCTTGTCCCATTATTTGTTTACCATTTAAAAACTCATTTCGACGTTTTTGTGACACTTCCAGGTGAGCTGGACATCTCCGAAGGCACCATGAACATTGCTGGTAGGTTCTCTTACGCCTCCCAAGAGCCCTGGGTGTTTTCCTCCACCATCAGACAGAACATAGTCTTCGGCGCAGAGTTCGACAGAAAGCGGTACAAGGAAGTAGTGCGAGTGTGCGCCCTGGAGAGAGACTTCGCCCAGTTCCCCAACAGAGACCACACGATCGTGGGCGACAAAGGCGCTTCTCTGAGCGGGGGGCAGAAAGCTAGAATCAATTTAGCGAGGGCAGTCTACAGGGACATGGATATTTATTTGTTGGACGATCCCTTGTCGGCAGTGGATATCCACGTCTCCAAAGTGCTGTACGAGGAGTGCATCAACGGGTTTCTGGCAGGAAAAACTCGTATCTTGGTCACCCACCAGGTCCACTACCTCAAAAACGCCGATCACATCATCATCTTGAATAACGTGAGTGACCCTTGAGAGCTCGCCTCAGGCTTCGTGACTCGATTTGAATTTTTCTAGGGTCGTATTGAGAAGGAAGGAACATTCAATGAGCTCGTCAACAGCGATAATTTGTACGCCAAACTGCTCACCTCAGAACCTGAGCCAGAGGTAGTAGAAGAGGAGAAAGTCAGGAGAGAAAGTATCAAATACTCAAGACAGGTATCTAAGAGGGTAAGTCAGCGACCTCTGACCTCAAACAACAAACAAAAACCTTGTGTTTAAATTCCCAGAGCCGGAAATCCTCAGTCACCAGCATCATCAGCGAGAGAACCATCGTGGACAGCATCCTCGAGGATGACGTCGAGGAGGAAGAGGACGAGGACGACGACGACGAGAACATCAAGGTGAAGGACATGCAGGAGGAATCCTCCAAAGGCAAAGTGGTTGGCTCGCTTCTCCTCAAGTACATGAGATCCGGCGCCAGCTGTCTGAACGTCTTCATGGTTATGTTCTTGTTCCTGTTCGCTCAAGTGGTGTCCAGCAGCGTGGATTGGTTCATCAGTTTGTGGACGAACATCGAGGAGTACAGGGAGGTGAAGCTGAAGAACGAGACTGCAGCAGCAGAGCTCAACTATTGGTATCCAGATTTCTCCACTGAGGTTTGCTTGTACATCTACGGTGGGCTCATTCTTACTTTGTTGTCTGCACAACTGGCCAGGTGAGGAAATTATTTAAAATTATCATTCCACTATGTCTTATCTAAGCTAGAGCATTATGAAATCGTTATAAATGTTGAAAATGGGGAAAACACTTCATAAAAACACCTCAATTATGGTTAACGTTGTGATTTCATTGTGGGCACTTTTGAAACTTGTGAAACTTAAAAATTCATCAACAGATAGTGTTGACAGTTCGCCAGAAAATGCGGTGTTGCTGCTTGTCTTTTTTTTTCAAGGATACTCCGAAACAGAAAATTGTGTTATGCTTATCATTCAAATTGTTTTTGAAATTTTTTTCGACTTTTTAAATACAGAGTCACTCACGGTCGATGGTAGGTTGGACGTATAAGGATAACACGACGTAGGATAAATGATCGAATGAAAGAACTGACAGTTCTCAATAAAAAAAATATATATCCTGAAATAAATAAACACTAAAAAAACAATAACCATCGAAATGTCTTCCTTTCAGATCATTCTCCTTTTACAACTTGGCTATGGCTTGCTCCATAAAACTGCACGAGTACTTATTCCAAGGCATCATAGCTGCTACCATGAGATTCTTCGACACCAACCCCAGCGGAAGAATCCTCAACAGGTTCTCCAAAGACATCGGTTATTGCGATGAAATGGTGCCTAGAACCTTGCTGGATGCAGGACAAGTGAGTAAACAGATATTTTGAGGTAGCTTTCAATTGTGATTTTTCTCCTTTTTTGTAGATGTTATTGCAAATGGGCGGATCCCTGATTCTAGTGACCTCAGTTAACCCCTACATTCTAGTGATGGTTTTCATCCTAGGCGGGGTGTTCTGGTACCTCAGACACATTTTCCTGAAGTCCTCCAAGGAGCTCAAACGTTTGGAGGGAATGAGTGAGTCGAAGCCTCATCGTCCTCCTTGGCACCTCACTAAACCCACGACTTTTCAGTGCGTAGCCCAGTCTTCACTCACCTAGGGGCGACCTTGCAGGGCCTGAGCACCATCAGGGCGTTCAGGGCCGAGGAAATCTTGAAATCCGAGTTCGACAAGTACCAGGACTACTCCACGGGCACTTGGTTCATGAGTATAACCGCCAGTAACGCCTTCGGCTTCTCCCTGGACATCGGCTGCTCGTTGTTCATCGCTGCCGTCACCTTCAGCTTCATCGTTTTCGATAAGGAATTGGGTATAACGGCGGGCAGCGTCGGGCTGGCCATGTCGCAGTCGAATCAGCTCAGCGGCATGGTGCAGTTCGCGATGCGGTTGACGGCTAACGTGGCCAATCAGCTGATGTCTGTCGAGAGGATCCTCGAGTACAAGGGGCTGGCTCCGGAGCCCCAGCCGGCTAAGCCCGTGGTGCCCAAGAAGTCGTGGCCGCACCGGGGGGAGATCACGTTCGATAATATGTCCATGAGCTATTACGAGGGCGGGCCTAATGTGCTTAAAAACTTGGATTTCAGCATCGAGAAGAACGAAAAGGTACTGTCTTTCAGAATTTTTATCGTCTACTCATAGTTCCAGTTGATTTTTATCATTTTGACAAGCAATAAATCTGTGAACCTGCCGACTGCGCCAATATAATATTTTCAAGCAAATTCGTCGAATATTCACTACCAGAAATGGAAAATAAATTTGAATCAACATCGTTGCTGACTTTATTCAACGTTTTGAGGCGATTTTCCTTCGATCAATTGTGAATTCTTGCAAAAATTGGCACATTTCTTCATTTAATTGGTTATACTAGTGTAACCTATGAAAAAGTAGACGATTTTCGCGATTTTTTTTTTCAATTAAATACTCGATAGAAAGTTTTGAAGTTTTTTGGACATAATAAGGTATATTTTCAGTTATATTTTGTTTTTTTTTTACAAAAATATTGAAAAATAACTGCGCTTTCTTCAGAGTTGCCAAAAAAGTTTCTCAACCTGATTTTGAACGGATGAAAAGATGAAGCAAAAAAATCAATAGGGTTATTGAAGTTCAATGTATCTCCAGATTTTTTTAAAATATAAAAAAATAACAAAATGACGTGTAGTTTTGAAAAAACTGTCTTTTGGGAATAAAAAATTGTCGTTTTTTGATGCCAAATTGACAATTTTCAACCAATCAAATCGTAGATCAGTGTATAGTAAATATTTTGAAGAATACTCACTTTCAATTTTGAGAAATGTTGTTGCCATTTAAAAATACTTCAAGCCACAACCTTGTAGCTTTCACATGACATTTTTGAAAGTATAAACTATCGAAATTATCAAAAAAAAATCGGTCCTCAATAAATTTAAAACGATGAACTCTTTTCCGAAATTCGTACATAATGAACCATTGATAGGAAAAGGTTTTCAATAATAAATTAGATACTTTTCACTGTGCATCTCTCACTAAAAAATTAGACAATATTCGCGATCCTACCGACTGCGCCAATATTTCCCCCTCTCACAATTCAACTTCCTGTTCAGGTGGGCATAGTCGGCCGAACCGGCGCCGGCAAGTCCTCCCTGATAGGCGCCATCTTCCGACTGGCCAACATCCAGGGCGGAATCGAAATCGACGGCATCAAAACGTCGGATTTAGCCTTGAAAGATCTCCGCTCGAAAATCACCATCATCCCGCAGGACCCGGTTCTGTTCTCCGGCACCCTTCGCTACAATTTGGATCCGTTCGAGGAGTACAACGACTCGGAGTTGTACAAGGCCATTGAGGAGGTGGAGCTCAAGGACCCTGCCAATGTGATCAATCGTCTGGAGAATAGGGTGATGGATAGGGGGTCGAATTATAGTGTGGGGCAGAGGCAGCTCATTTGTCTCGCCAGGGCTATTATTAGGAATAATAAGATTCTTATGCTGGATGAGGCTACAGCCAATGTGGATCCACAGTGAGTACTTAGTTTTCTTCTTCTTTTACTAGGATTCTTCTCATGGGCGGTAATACTGAGGTGTATTTAATTGAAAACCAATCAATCGTTATTAATTCCGGCAAAAAATCATTATTGTTAATTCTGGGTGCCAAATTTAATAATATTTATATTTGGATCTATACAGCAGACAAAATAAAATGAGATTTAAGAACAATTTGAAAAACTGAATGCACATCCTTATGTAAGCGTTAAGATAAACCCCCTTAAAGGGGGGGGCTTAAAATATATTTCACAATTTTTTTCACAAATACTAGAAGAGTTACAAAATTGGAATTAATATTCTGATTTAATATTTATGCATATTTTGATGCAGGTACAAAATAACAATACTAGTTATTTAGTATATTATGACAATATATCTCTGTAGTTGTTCGTAAAATATTTTTTTGCTCCAAACTGGTTGATTTTAGGAAAAAAATGCAAGAGACATTTTTTGTTCGAAATGAAACAAGCTATAGGAAATAAATTCTCAAATAGTTGACAAATGATAACACAAAAAGTTCTAATAGTAGAACTTTTCAAGTGAAAAATTGAAACAAATGTTATTTTATTGCATATTTCAAAAAAGTGATTATTTTTTTTTATAAAACTTTATTCAAAAAAATGTGATCTGATGTTAAATTTTTATTTTATTTTGCATAATCCCATGTCTCTTCTTCTTATTTCCACTTGTCATATTTATCATTTTATTTTTTTAGCTGCCTCAACCTCAATATTCTCGATTGAATTTTTGGCATTTTTTTTGTTCAATCAAATAATTAACAAATAATAAGACAAATAGTTTCGATAGTAGAACTTTTTTAGTGAAAAATTGAAACAAATGTTATTTGATTGCATATTTAAAAAAAAAGTGATCATAAAATGAGTCATTGTCAAAAAAATGTTATCTGATTAGTGAATTCTTATTTAATTTTGCATAATTTCAGATCTCTTCTTCTCATTTCTTCTTGTCATATTTATCATTTTATTTTTTTCATCCTCACTATTCTTCATTGAATTTTTGGTACATTTTTGGACCTTATTTTTTGTTGGTTCGTTTTAGAACTGTAAAGCCACCATTTTAGCACCGATTACACAACTCTGTCAATTTTCAGAACCGATGGGCTCATTCAAAAAACCATCCGAACCAAATTCGCCAATTGCACTGTCCTCACCGTGGCCCATCGTCTGAACACCATCATGGACTCGGACAAGGTCCTGGTTATCGACCAAGGACAAGTGGCCGAATTCGACCATCCGTGGGTGTTGCTGCAAAAGGAAGACGGTATTTTCAACAAGATGGTCGCCGATACCGGCCCGAGTCTTTCCGAACAACTGCGGAAAATCGCGAGGGACAATTACACCAAGACTTCGCTGGCGGAATAGGGAAAAAGTGTGTTTTTCGTTGTTGTTTTGTAGGGTTTTTATATAAAATAAATCGTTATGAGGATACTCGTGTTTTTTTACTTGCGTTTTTGCAGGACCAGTAGGTCCTAGACTGGGTGTTCGGAAATCCAAATCAAATCAAAATATCCCGTATTGTCCGAAGATTTACATCTTATTGACAAAGTCTTGTAAAAATAAAAACAACAAATGTATACAGTGTGGAACAGCCAAATGGAATAAATTCGATAACGAATAAATGAGAGCGTGTTGAGAAAATTGCTTGGACACGTCGATTTGTATTTTTAGATGCGCATTTGTTTCAAGGAAAAATTATTATATAGGGTGTGTCATGTGACAGTGGCCGATACCAACTTTCTTATTTTGAATACAACCCCCTGTAAATTATTGGTTTTTTGGATTCTTCAGAAAATTCTAGACATAATTCATGTACAATGTCCCATACCTATCTTCAACTGTTTCGGAAATATTTAGTGTTTTCAGATGTATTACAAAAATTAATATTGAAAAAAGAAGATTATTTTATTTCACAAATAATGTCAAAAAAATAATCTCTTACATTGAAATTAAAGTTTTTTCGTTTTTTTTTTTACATTGTTTGTGAAATAAAATAATCTTCTTTTTTAAATATTAATTTTTGTAATACATCTGAAAACACTTAATATTTCCATTTCGCTGTTCCACACTGTATAAAATAAAAACAGTTCACACAACAACAAACAATTCATAGTTAAAATATATGTTTTGGGGGGAGATATTAAAAAGTTCAACTAAAAGGACTGCACATTTTTTTTTCAGATAATTTTGAACATTGTAAAATACTTTTTCTTTAAGAATTTGTTTCACTGATTTTCTGAAAAAGCTGGTGCAGTCAATGATTTAGACACTGGCTGTTTAATGATTATATAAATTAGCAGTATTTATAAAATCATTTACCAATTGATGCCTCAAGTGATTGGGTGGGTATGTTTTCACGCCTATAACATGTTATTTGACGAATCACCACTGTGACCAAAAAGTGAGGTAAATTTGTTTATAAATTGTGAAATTATCTTTTCTAATTCTTCCAAATTATTTTGATCCCCTTGAAACTAATCTCCGTCCGATAAAACGCACTTTTCCCTACGCTTTTTGTGTTTATTGGTGAATAATGAGAAATCTTCTTTGACATTGACAGGTGACTGAGACTGGAATGTGGAAATATAACAATTGAGGCAGAATCACAATACTATTGAAACTTCGTAATTAATAAATTCTAATGTTAGGGTATGTTTTCACGCCTGTAACTCAACAACGAGTAAAGAAACTTTCCTGGATACATCAACCGAGCTATATCCTTCCTGTCTCTGATAATAAATGTTTTATTTGTTCACCTGGTCCACTTCACTCGCTCGAGATTTATGACTTTATTTCATCTTGATCAATGACGTTTTAATGTTTTGAATGGGATGAAAAGTGGCTTGTTTGTTTTCATAAAGATTTCATACACACTCGGTCGTCTTCAATATATATTTGTGTATATATTGAGGTAGATGTGATTATAAATGAGTCAGCCATAATATTTATTATTATGGTCGGCAAGATGTTTGGGTTTTACTAAATCCGAGCCCGAATTACAAGAGAGGAAATTGCTAATGGAAAACAGGAATAAAAGGACATCTGGTTTCATAAGGAATCTCTATAGGGTGATGGCTTTTGTGATTTGGAAATTGAGAGACGAAAATAGCATCAAGTGATTTTATCATTAAAGATTTCACATTAAACCCAAAAAAGTCCAGTGGATTCAGATCAGGTAAACTAGGTGGATGGATAAATACGAGTTTCTGTGCGATTGTAATCAATGCAATCTTCAAAATTAAGTATTTT
This sequence comes from Plagiodera versicolora, assembly GCA_037013635.1. Classification (NCBI taxonomy): domain Eukaryota; kingdom Metazoa; phylum Arthropoda; class Insecta; order Coleoptera; family Chrysomelidae; genus Plagiodera; species Plagiodera versicolora. The sequence continues at coordinate 1,112,853 of CM072990.1, forward strand.
ATCACTTATGAGGTTGAATTTGCAAGGATTAAAAAATTAGACAATTTCGAATCTTAAGTTGGACCACCCTGTATACTAATGAAAGCTTGAGGATTATGGTGATTAATTTTCTGCTAATGGTACGAATACCTATATATTTAACGCCATTCAATTATTTATTGTGTTCAGTATGAATATTTTTGTAACAAGTAATTTTCTGACGTCATCTTGGCGATTTAATGAAAAGTGAATATCATATTATCAACGAAAAAATGAGATATTTAAGATATTATTTGCCAAGGTGTTTTCTTAGTTATTGGATAAAATCATCATATACCTATAGTTAAATAGTGGAATTCATTTTGTGCTAGTTTTATTTACAAAGGTATGTACCATTATTCTTGCAGTTTTTTTTAGTTATTATTTCCCACGACTTGTTTTCATTCCTGATTTTATTCTCTGCATGATTGTGGTTCGCGTTTTGTTGAGTTTCAACAACAATTACAAACGTTGAGGTGTGTCACATTCTTAGCTACATGGTGAGCGCATTTGAAGTTTTATTTAAATTATTTACATTCGTTAGGGAATATAAATGTAGGATCAAAAGTTACAAATACGACAAACATTCTTCTTCTCGTTCATACATTCTGCTTCAAGTAAATTATATTCAGCAAGATTATAAAAAAAGAAGAACATAACCAAAGTGTACTCTTTGACATAACTTCAAAGAACAACGTGTTTTTTGTCACAGCCCACTTTGTTTCAATTTCGACAATGAAAACGATTCAAGAAATTCTCGATTTGTTTTTTATGAATTCGCTAGCTACATATTGGCAATGGTTGTTACATCAATGATTGAAGGTTACCATAATAATTGTATAACAAGTAGAAACACATGCGTTCGTAGAGTATCTCCAAAAAAGGGCATTTGTGAAAAACACCTGTATCGACTGCAAGAGGTCGTGTGAGCTAGAAATCCCCTCATGTACCTGTACAGGCCAGAGGCGTGCATAAAATAGCTTGACTTGGGTAACCAATAAGACATGTATGTCAATCACACTTACTCAAATTTAAATTTTTCTGAAATTGTTGCATTTTTCAATTTCTTTTAAGCAATGGAGGGTTACATCCCCAATAAATCCGCTCGTTACGCCTATGTGTATATACAATAAAAAATGCGCTTGAAGAAATCAAGTACGCCGTAAAGTGATTAACAAACGAAAGGTTCATCAAAATTCAAATAACCTACTCACTGAGGAGTCTTGAAGTTAGAGAGCAAATTTCTTTATCAAGAACAACTATCGAAACTCCCTCAAGCACAAAAAACACTGTTCATACCGACTCTTTAAGGTGACGACCTCCTTTTCAGGGAGGAAAATTACAGACACCAAAGTCAATACTCTCCCCTCGTAAGGGTACCGGGCGTGTTTTTGGGCGAGGTTTGTCAACTGTCGTTCTTAAAAAGGTAGAAAAAAAACTGAAAATAATATAAATGCCTCTGAATTTGGATGGACATAAGGTTAACCTACAAATCCTACAAATTCGATATTTCGTCAGAATTCGTGCAAAAAGTCATGCATAATCAAAAAAAATCACTCACCATTTTCTATAAGAAACTACTCACTATCTGTAAGAATCGAAAAAATACCTAATTCTCAAGAATAAATATCTGAATTCGAAAAATCATAATGGACAATTTCAAAATTGTTTAAATGTATGACGAGCTCAATGTGGCGTTGTAAAACTTACAGGAATCAAAAAATCACTCACTAATCGTATTTGTATTCGAGACGTCCCTTGTGACATGCTCTCTGTTATACTGCCAACGAAGAACTGATATCAATTATCGTCACTGGACAATGCGAGTCACACTGTGATTCACTCAAACCGAATCGTTCGTTCGTTACCACATATTTGTGTACTACTACACACACTAACTATGGAAAAATTTTAAAATGGATTCGTTAAATTGAAAAGGGTGTATTTTTGATTCGTTTGGTTAGCTCAGTTTCTAGAGATGATAAATTATAATCAATAAATTATTATTTTGATTTAATGCCAGCATTTTGTTTCTGTTGTGAAAGATATATACCCTTGATTTGGGTCTTACTCTTGGGAGAGTGTGAACACGATACTTCTCATGCTTCTGCCGCTGTTACTCGCTTGGGCCAAGACGTTGAGACATTTCGAACGCGTCTTCAAGTGATTCGTTGTTACAAACCGTGTCCATTTCGAGTCCATAATGGGTCAAAATATAATCAAATCTTATATTTAATGTTACGCAAAGGTAAAATTTTTAATATATCTCGAGAAGCTAAATTTTCTCCACGATAATACCATCAAATTCGTATTTTTTGGACCAAAAACCGTGGGTAACATCAAAATCCAGATCGCATAATAATTAGTGCCCCCTTTTTTGTCACGCCCCTGGATAAGTCTTTGTCTCGCAAAGTGTATCCACCGCCTACTATCACCCGGCAGAAGAGAGAATTAGACGGTATCGTAGATAGGGTTAGAATATTGATGCGGACCTCTACACTTCCGTCCTATCGCATGCTATCCACTCGTACGCGATTCGATTCGCATTTGTCGTCAGTTTCTTTTTACTTCTTCGCTTCAGTGCGCTTATTTGTGTCGCGGTGAAACCACGGCACGCCGCGACATGTCCCAAATGTCGATTCAGCTGACCGTCTCGAAAGAGTCATAGACAGAGCTCGGCGAGTGTAGTTGAGTAACGTGAGATGTAATAATTCTAATGCTGTGAACGTACTTACAGTGGAATAAGGAAGCGTCTAGGCAAGGGTTTTATTGTTGTTGTGCATGTGTGTGGATTGGACAGAAAGTGAGGTTGAATTGGTTCGCCATGGGATCTGGAAATTACTGGCCAGTCAAGTGACTTCCGATCGAGTGACCTTTAACAAGTGAGTTTATTTACGTAAACACATTTCGTTGTTTGTTTCGTTCAGTATACATCGGTTTCTATTAATTCGTATGCATTCTCAATAAGGAGACAAATTCAATGATTTTATGGTGGAGAAAAAAAAATGCTTCTCGAGATAATACATACTGGGGTTCGAAATTTCACGTACTTTTATCGTAATTGTATCCTACTTTCTTCGTATACTGGACATATTATACAGGGCGTACTTGAATATGTGGGATACAGATATAACCTCAAAAAAAAAAGAAGTGCCATTTTTTTACAGAAAAGCAGTATTTTTTGAATGCATCAATAGTATGACAGTTTGCCAGTTGTCAATCATACGAATAGTTGAAATAATCATGTAAAATTTTTATACAGGGTGTTTCGGAATTGCATGGCAATATTTCAGGTACGCATTCTCTGGTACAAAATAAGAAAAAAAGATCCTATGAACATGTGTCCGATCCCGATCTCGAGTTACAGGGTGTTGAAAGTCAACAAAAAATCTACTGCAGATAGAGCTTTCAAATTTTGTATGAGTATCAAGCAATAGGTGCTGCTTGATATGGAAGTAAATGTTTTCCGAATACCATACAGGGTGTTGCATTTTCCGAGGTCTAAATCCATAAAAGCCTTAAGAGAAACTTGCTCGTACGCCACTGGTGAATTTCAATATTTTTTTCAAGTTCTTCAACCTATTACCTAATTTTTGTTTAGTTTCCTCGGAAATCAATTAATTTGTAAATTGGCTCAAAGTTACATACTCTGAAATGTTTATACTATTTTGATATTTTATATTAATTAAAGCATCAAAATTGAATAAAAAAGAAATTCATTAACAAATGTTCAGAGGAATTGTGGCCTCCGTTTTGTTTGACAAATCCATGATTCTTTGGCACTTCTGCAATTCTGAAACACCCTGTATAAATAACAAAAATATCTGCTGACACACAAGCTTTATGACACCAATATCCAAATTCTTGGGTGCATCTTTGAATCGGTCGACCGCACGCGGTACGTTTTGGAACTCGTCGAAAATTGCGAAAATTTCTCGGCTATTATGAGAAAGAACCCATCGGAACAGAGAAAGTCGCATGGTCGAATGAATCAGAAGACCGAAGACTACCTACATAACAATATTACCTAGTTTTGTTTAGCATCTGTTACCAAATGTTCGGTAATTTTTAATGATTAGGTGCGACTAAATGGACCAAAATGTAGGTCGAATACCTGTCAGTCATTCGAATGATTCTTCTGTTCTGGAATTGGATACTGCTTCATGACATTGACAAGGGGTAACTAGATTAGATAAAGCACAAATTTGGATTATCTTCAGACGAGAAGAACAGACAGTAGCAACGGAGTGTATTTAAAATTTCAGTTCATGAAAGTCTACAATGCAAAGGAAGTGCTTTTTGGTCTGGTATTTGAGTTATTTTTCTCCAATTTTGTTGGGATTAGAGCATAGGCGTAACGAAGGGGGGGTCATTGGGACTCATGCATTATTGAATTCAAAAATCCATTAAAAAAATTTATCCATGTAATATTTGAAAAAAACAATTAATGACTTTTGAAACGCCCTGTATATCTAGTTGAAACATGGTTATTTGCCCAGGTATTAGTCAGACTAACAATGATCAAATACAAAGGGTGTTTGTATCGTGCACTCCCCTAGATATACCGCGTGTCAATTAGAGTTGGGGAAGAAATTTTATTACCGAACATCCCTCTAGGTAAAGGTAGGAAAAAGGGGGTGGAAACTGGGAACGAGTATCGATTGTTTTTGTTTTCCTCCAATCCGCAGGTGGTATGGCTGTGTTGCCAAAAAAATAAAGTCTATTAGGCAATCCAACCTCCTGACAAATCGAAAAACAATATGGCGGCTTAGGGCACACATTTGGTGTTTGAATATGTGACTTGAGTTGAAAACTGTTTTTTATGTGTATTTTCAATTGTGGCTAATTATTAAGTCTTTTACTGAAGAAAAATGCCCATCACACACATTGTGGTTGGCTGTGGATCTCGTACTAACCGAAATAAAGTCGGCTTGTAATCGGTTCCTACGGTTACTAATCACAGGTTCTTAGAGGGTGAGAACGATTTAACTAGGAAGCGAAGGGCCCTATGGTTAGCTGCGATCAAGAGATATGATCTCACTGATTCCAAACTGATGTATCAGAGAGTCTGCAGTAGATATTTTTTTTACCAGAATATTACAAGAAGAACAGTATCCATTGAATAATCTAAATCAGCATCAGTATCCAATGTGAAAGGATCTAGATTATTAATTGATCCCAACTTCATTTAATATCGAAAACGAATGCTGTGACAAGAATGAACTGAATGAATAGTTTCAAGCATACTTTTCACCAACGTCTCTGCTATTCAACATCAACGTCTTTAAATATTCACTCTCCATCTGAATACCGTTTCGAAACACCACAAAAACTCCGGGAATAAATAAAATTCACTGTTTACTAGCCAAGGTATCGGATTGTTTGCTATCATCCGCCATATTGGATGCCACGTGGTTTGGATTGCCTAATTGAACCTTAACCCAACTTTCTGTTTCGGAGTTTCGTTGAAAAATAAGACGTGCGGCAACACCGCACTTTCTGACAAGCTGATGTGAGTACTACATTGAACTGTCGAAAACTTATAAATATTTATGGTTGGTGAAATGTTTTTTTTGTTAACTCATGTACGGACGCGACGACTTTGCAAACAAATCGTGAACGGTGGAAATTCACGAAACTTTGTTCTCGTCGTACGAACGGATACGCTGGAGTATTATTTATAATGCTAGAAGGTAGTTGTATTTATTAACATAACAGTTATGACATTATTGTTTACAACTTCGTTAACAATGATTCACGTTCACACGGTGAAAATAGAACGTGAATGTACTCGAGTTTTGAGTTCCCTAAGTTCGATCCTTGGGGTCGGAATTATTTTTCGACTCTTTCCTTGTGATAAACTTTTTGATGTTGGTTGAGAAGATCAAAAAATCTAGCAGTCTTTGAGCAGGCTAGTACCATTTGGTTCAGAAAAAAAAACAGAGGAAACGTCAATATAAAATTCCTGATAATCACCTCACTCACATTAAGTCAAGCAGTAACATTAAGAAGGAATATCTGTTGCTTGGGATAAAAATAATGATAATGTATGAATAAAATATACTTGAAACCAGTTCGCACCGGCTTCGTACGAAGATTTTGACAAAACGAGAAACGAAACAGCCAAGGAGTAATAAATTACCCTTGACTTACGATCGGAGATGGTTTCAAAATGTGTACTCTCATCGTTAAAACATTTATACCTCGCTTTAATGTATAGCTAAGTGGATACTTTTATTATACAACGTGGATGAGATTCAAGTGAATCAGCTGTATTGGAATCTTGGACTCAGAGAAAGCTAGGAAGTTAGTAGAATGCATAAAACGTGAAAGATCATGTGTTAACAATTTGCAAAGCAAGAAGAGCTTCCTGAAGCGAAGTATAGGGTGTTTTATCATTTCACCCTTTGGATACACGAAACTTGGAATTCAAATGTAGAAACTTCGTAGTGAAACATTTTAATGGTTTAGTTTTATATGTGCTTATCAGAAAATTCGAGAATACGGGGTGTTTTTTTGTGTTGAATTTTTAGTAGCCCGGACCTGGATTATTCCTACGATTGATATGTCACTAAAGTAGACGTGATAAATCGTGTATACCGAATACTTTGGGAATATACTGGGGATTTTGCTTGCCATGACCCAAAAAAGAAATTGGCGGAATTGATAAAACACCCTATATATCGCATATGAAGTTTCAGAGACCCCAGACCTAGTGTTATTATTTCTGTTCCCTATCGGAACACCCAGTATAATATAATTGCATCAGAATGTATAATCAGTTACTTTTGAATGATAAAAAAAGCAATGAGATTAACATACAGGGTGGCCCAACGAAACCAACGTACCAGGAAAAGATTTTATCAAGAAACTAGCTGGAATCAACAAAAACAGAAAAAAGCGAATTGTTTTTATGAAATATTCTCAACATTTACTTAAACAAAACGGTAAGTTTTTAAGCGAAATCGATTTACTTTTTGTATTTTTTGAGAAATGCACTAGCGACGGAGTAGACGGAATTTCAAACATAAAAAAGCAATGTATAGGGAATCAAAAGGGCTTTTCAACGAGGTATCATTCGACTCCATTCCCATTTGAAAAAATTAGGGGATGCTACCCCCGCTTAGGGGGGGTAAAGTTTGGGCTATACTTTTTGCGGCAAAAGTTGTCCCCCTCATAAACAAAGTTGACGTATTTCAGGTTTTCCTCGATAAAATCTCTTCCTGGTAATAATACCTTCCGGTACGTTTTCGTTGGGACACCCTGTATTAAAGAAATATAGTTATTTTGACATATTTATGAAATTATTTCATAAAAAAAAAATGAATCCATATTCCGGTTCCGGTAAATTTGTTACAGTCACCATTTCACAACCCTTTCTAAAGCTCGCAATAAATTATGTCATAGAAATTCAAACGACCCAGTTCGGGGAAATATCACAAAAATCCCGAGATTGTCACGTCCACAACCGGACACGCGTTGACCACATACTTCTCCGGCATTTTTTTGACACCTCCACTCGTATTGTGCCCTGTAACGCATTCAGCAAAAAAAAGAATGGATGGTTTTTTTACGACAATGAACTTCCTTTAAAAACGTTCCAAAAAACGTCGTACCACGATTCATTGATGATTTGAAAGCGTAGTCTCGTTTTGGTTGATATTATTGACTGGAACTGGTAAAGGGATGAGGAACATGTCACTAATAAAAGAATGGTCCCTTTTTAGGCTTCATGGGAATCGTAAGGCAATTCTAGATTGATTGGTTGGGAAGATGTTTTCGCCAGAAAATGCAGTGTTGCCGCTTGTCTTACAATATTTTGAACAAACCAAATCAATGCCATATTCCAAAAAATCCTAACCCACTCACTGATAATTTTCATCACCCTGTATAAACGTTGTGAGGCGCTAATTCACACCTTGGTCGCCTTGTAGCTCAAGTAAACTTTGAGTGAAAGTACGAGCGATATAAATTTAAGGCTACGGAAAACACCGTTGCTTATTTTGAAACATTTACTTTCCTTTATTCGATAACGTCAAATGGTCCGATCCGAATCCGCAGTGAGATCCTCTGAATTTTTCGTCATGAGCGAGTTTGCCGTCAAGGTCGTTGCATTATCTTGCAAGGTTCTCACGGCCGCCGCTGCTCTCGGGTGATTTCTTCGCTCAATTGTTTCGGAATATTAAATTCTAAGGTATCTAGAGGTTTAGCCAAGGTGATCTCGTGTTTATATACTTTTATATTCACGTATATTCGTTTTTATTTACGATGCGGCCGATATTTTTTACTCACCCCGTATATACAGGGTGTCGAGGAAAAAAGTACCATGCCATAAAATATAAAAAAAAGGTCCCATGAATATACGTCCGAAACCGCTTCCTTTAAGAAATACAGGGTGTCCTTGTTATTGTAAGTAGGTTACTTTGGCACTTCTGGACAATTTGCGTGCAACTTTTAGATGCGTTTTAAGCGGAAACCGTTGGTCCTAGCGACTTCAACAAAGTGTACCTTTTTGATGGAAAAATAAAAAAATTAACTTTAACATCCTGTATTTCTTGAAGGAAGCAGTTTCGGACGTATATTCATGGGACCTTTTTTTCATATTTTATGGCCCTCTATGGCGTGGTACAATGCATTGTACCTTTACCCTGTATACAGGGTGTCAAGGAAAAAATCATGCAGTTTGAAAATTTTGGCATTAAAAAAAAAACTAGAAATTCGGTCATTTTGCCTTAAAATTAAGAACGTACCTAAAGCTTGTGCGAATCAAACACATTTCAACACCCTGTATACAGGGTGGCACACCACATTCGCCTCGATATTTCTACGAGAAATGAAGAGAGTTAAGGAAGAACTTTAAGCACAGTTATATGTGGGTCCATGAGGAGCATATTCCAAAATTATTTTGAAGGTGATACCCCAAAAAAATACATACCAAAGTTACATTGTTTCCCATGGAACACCCTATATTTTTTATATTTTTAGATACTGTAGACAGAATAAAGGCGAGTTATATTTCCTATTCTTGAAACTGACCGTTTCTGAGAAATTTTGAGGAATTTAAAAGTACAGACCATAATTTGATAATTGTTTTCACCCTGTATCGTGTAACTAGCTGTTCCTGATTAAATGTACTGCTTAGCTCAAAGGTTAAAGTAAACTACTAATGAAATTTTTAATGCAATATTATACAGAGTGGCGAAAAAAATTGCCCCAGAATTGGGACACATTTAATTGAATAACTTCTTAAAGTTGAATGGAACACCCCGTATTTAGTGGTGTAATTTGACGCAGAATTAGATTCCCTTCAAAACTATATTAGGGTTTCCTATACCTATCTCTTCTGCTTTTTACACAAAAGGCGTTTTATATTTTACTCATGATTAATTTTCTTATCGTATAAATGAAACACACTGTATTGTAATGAAAAGCAAGAAAGTATTTTTGAAGTCATTTTATCGAAAAATTAAGAATCTTAAATACTGCATTTTCAATGTTTCCTTGGAAGGAATAAATGAAACGTTATTGAATAAATTAGCCAAAAAGCTGTTCAATCTTGTGCAAAAAGTGAAATCTCAACTTTAAAGTGGAATATCTCGAAAAGTATTAATTCCCCCACAATAATATCGTAAAATTCGTGTTTTTGGACCAATCATCACAAAAAAATTCAAAATCCATCCACCCCTCCAAGAAATTCACCCCCTCTCGGACATCACCCCGCCCCTCTCCCGCCCAACGCCCTCTTCAGGGCCGGTTTGCCCAAAACGTTCCGCTCTCAAGTAGTACCAGACCAGTCTTGATCAGAACTCTGCGGCGATCGCACGGTACAGATTCCGATCTGATCTTTGTTCGATGCTCTACGAGTCGCAGATAAGTTTATTTATCGCTTCCGTACAGTTCGTTGGTGTTTCTCGATAGTCTTTTGTTGTGCCCGCAGTGACAGATAACCGATCGACGATTAGCTTTTCAAGTGAGTACGTTGTCGCATCAAAGCCTTATTTAGTCGGTGATAGAGGCAGTGAACTGTTTGACGTAATGCTTCATAAACGTGACTTCATTGATACTGACAATGAGAGATATTTTTTAATGTTTATTTGTCGTGATGGAAACGTGCTTCGATTTTTTCTGAGTCCGCCTCTGTTACTTTTCGCATCAAGCCATTCACGAGAAAAAAAAAACAAATAGAATCTCAATGATATTCAACAGGGTGTAAGAATATTCAAATCATTGACAGCAGTGACATATCTAAAAAAAAAATCATTCAAAATTCTACTCAGTTTTTACGTGAAACATAATATTTTTGGACAACCTTGTTTATTTGTTGTTATTTCGAAATTTGCGCCAATATGCAACTCTTGAAATATTCCACACTCTGCTTTGACTTGAAGTATTCACACGTCACTTGTCAACCAATTTTTCAGGTTTAAAAATTAAAAAAAAAATCAAAAACAGTTGCATGTGTACTCTCTGTAAATATTGTTAGAATTGAGAATTAAAGATGCGTTTGAATAATAGGTCAATGTTTTGTTTGCCTATGTTGTTTTGATGCATTTCTTCTTCTCAATAATCGTGTTTATAAAATACGCTGTCATTTATCGAGATCGTATATAAAAATTCCACAGTTAAATTCAAATAAAACACTACGACCTTGGACTGTCATTAAAACAAGAATAACAAAAATTTGAGATCTGTCACTACACTTGTCATTGGTTGTTTCAATGAACAAAAATTCGAAAAATCAATGCCTACTACGTACTAATCGATTCGGACTCACCCTGTACATGTAGGGATCAACTCTGAATGTTGTAAAATCAAAATAAACAAACGAGCAGCTACGGATCAATGGAATTGAACCTAGATTGATTATATTATCTAGAAACTTGAATGATGTTCAACGCAGTTAAAAAAATAGGGACTGGGGAAAATTTTATATATGTACTAGTATACGGGGTGTTCCTTAAAGAAAATAATCGGCACTGTTAGAGAAAATGAAAAATTTCGCTCATCACAAAATGCACCTTGATGCATAGAAGACATGTACCAAAATTTTAAAAGATGTCTAAAATATTATCTCAGTTATTATCAAAAAACTGTTTTTTTTTTTTAATTTCATCACCCTGTAAAAGCTAAGACTCTTAGGACATACGTTTATGGGAAGTTTTTTTCTCAAAATGTGTCAAAGAATCACCCTTTCAAATATTAGCATGTCTTTAAGGAACACCCTGTATAAGGGTGATGACTAAATGAATTTACATTCAAAAAAGTTTCACGATCGATGAATATTCAACATTTTTCGTTTTTATGTGAGCTCGAAATATCGAAATATAATTCGCAAAAATATTCTTTCTAATAAATAATGTATACAGTGAAGTTCAAAAAGTACGCAACAAATCGAAGAAACATTTTTTTTGTATTTTTCAAAAATAAAAATAAGGATTTTCATCAATTCAGGCTCGTCTTAAAACTATCTAAGCCCCCATCAAATATACTGAGTGATTTACAGTTGCTTAAAAAATCGTCTTTTTCAAAATTACAAAAATCTTTGGTATTTTCAATCACCCTGTACCTGCCAATGAACGGCTGATAAAAAATGGCGAGTTGCATAAAATTTAAGGTATTTCACAGCTATATGAAATTGTCATTTTAGAATCAATAACAATATATAAATTTATATGGACACCCTATATATCAACGAAACAAATTCATCAATTTAATTTTATGTGTCGTTCATATTGTAGCCTAGCTCAAAGATTTTATAGGTCTCTTGGGACAGGGTGATGATGAGCAATAAATTATTCAAATTTCAAGTCATTTACTTCAAATTATCAGCTCTCAACAGGTGTTATAATCTTGCGGCCATTATCGGAAACTTTACGACATTATTAGTAAACGTGGTGTAGCCTCTTCTGACTATGAAGTAGCATTGTAGTTACCCATATAATTTATGGGCATGCATAAACCACTTTTACGGTCACGTGACGAATCACAGTATGTATTGTGAATGGGTGACAGAACCTTTTTCTTTTCGGTTTTGGAAATTATGAACGATCAACTGCGAATTATGATTTTCCAGGTATTCAAAATCGAACAATTTTATCAACATCAAATCAGAATAAGGACATTTGACATTCTAGTTTGACCACGAAAGTATTTTATGAGGAATTTCACACTGATTTCTATCAGCCTAATAATTTTCTCGAAAGTATGTGTTGATAATTTTTGGTCAGCTGAATAATTGACGTCAATCAAAATGTCATCAACAAAAGAGAACATTTAATGAATTTCGAATGAGGTTACTTCTGATATCACCATGAAATGTACAAATAATGTTAAATATCTAGAAAGTCAGTGGAGATAAAAATACGCAGAATTGTTAGAATTTTTGAATCAATGGTTCCTTTTTTTTAAATATTCAATCGATTTTTAGATTCAAATAACCTCCAAATGTTCTTGAAATGGCATATTAGCTCCAGAGGAAAGTACAAATGTTTCTAAAAAATTTACTGGCTGAACCGAAGTGAACGCTTTGTATACGCTTTCATTTAATCTGCATTAACAAAAAGCTACGGGCAAACATTTCATCAACAATTAATATTGGTGTAATATTGTTTTACGTAAGTGCCCTCATACGTTATGAAATACTGTTTTTTTTTATCCAAATCAATCATATTTTCAACTTTTTCTTTGTATTACTTGAAAAAATAAAAATAAAATTTGACACACAGACCTGTAAAAAATTTAATTCGACTTTGACATTGACGTATTGAGGTATTTATATCTTATATAGGTGGCGCTGACAATGACATGAGCTGCATATTTCATTGTTTTTTTGGTTTGTCATATCTGAAAAATTGTAGGAAAATATTGTGATTCGTCACGTGATTTCGAATATTTGAGAACGAGAATGGAAAGATTAAAGAGTACTTTAACGATGACCTTGAGAATTGTTTTGTTTACGTCATTGTCACGATGTTACGAAAAACAAAATAGTTTAAGGTCAAAAGTTCGAAAAAATAGAAGAATCAACCGATGTGTACGTAGACTTCTAGAGTTAATTTCAAAAAACTAATAATACGAAGTAACATCGAACGTAGAATCACTCTGTGTATTATGGTAATCGTCCGGTTATTTCCTTGAACATGTGGCACGAACTCTGATTGGCCGAACGTTTTATCAATGTCGGCCTGTCTTGCTTATTCTATGTTCATTGTATTTGTGCATCTGATCTCGCACGGTCCCTGCTCCCTATTATATTTTCTCGAAAGTCTTCAAAACGTCATAATTACATGCATGTGCTTAGGATTAGAAAGATCCGAAAATTGACATCAAAGAAGGCGTCGTAAACAATTTTTACGCATGACGTTGCAATTGGAAGTTTTTGTCAAGCACAGCCTCCTTGGTTCAGAGTATTTTTTTTTTGGGATCGTGTTTACATTAGCAATCGCTTACATCAATTTAATTTGAACCGTTTTAAATGCTATCATCAAAGTTGGGCTAATTGGATGACCGAAAACACTTATTTGATTCAATTATCCAATCAAACTTCAATTGAATCAACAGACGCACAGTCTGTAAAAATAAATGGGCTCAGCATAGGCGTAGAAATATTTTTCTGATTTAATTCAAATAGTCAAAGTTGCCGATATATTATTTCGTGAAAAACTCTCACTTTTCTCAACATTATTTTGTGATTTCTAGAAAGTCCCTGTGAAAATAGACAGGAATATGGGGTTTCTGAAGATTTTCGAGGGGTTTTTGAGAATTTAATAACTTTTTAAACATGAAATAACTCGAAAACTATAATAGATATCAAAAAAACGGTTTTCACCACCATTTTCAGCGCCTCTCAGACACCTTATAGATGTCGTAGAGTCTTCAATGTTTTTATGGAGACTCCCAGAGCATGGACATGGATTATTCAGAGGTTTTTTCGTTGAAAATTAGGGGTTTTGGGGTGTTTTCGTGCGTTTTTTCGACTTTTTAGAGTCTTTTTGGGATTATCAACATGAAATATCTAGCAAACTATACTAGATATCGAAAAACGGATTCCACCACCGTTTTCAGCGCCTCTCAGACACCTTGTATACGACTTATAATTTTCACGTGTTCGCATAGTCTTCAATATTGGTATACAGAGCATTGACTTGGACTTTCCAAGTTTTTTGAGTCAGGAATATACCCCATAGTCCATGTTGTAACATGTCTCTTGGTAACGACTGTACCCACGATGAAGACAGCGTTGAATATTCATATTTTCTTTATGCAACCGGAAACACGGTCCAATGCAAGTGGACATTGCTGATCAATGTTTGACGGATAATCAAACACACACACACACACACACAAATTTCTTTTCGATCGCCGATTCATACGAACATCCGGTAGAAAGTATTGTCACAAAGTTCGTTCTTCACGCAATGTTTCTCAATCGCTTCGCGGACGACATGCCATGGCGATTCTCATGAATATCTGGATGACCTTGAAGTCTGTCATTAGTCCATTTCATCAATATTTTATGGCTTATTGGGAATATAGGTAAGCGGAGCTTTCATCGGCTTATGCAAGACTCTCGGTGTGACAAAACTTTCCGTGTTATTTTGGAATGTCATAAAAACCGTATTACGAATATACAGGGTATCCAAAAAATTCTGAGATCGTTTGCATACGAATCAGCGACCCATATTGAATCATTTCTATCGTATTTATCAACTTATTTAATGATTTCAATGCGAATGACTGCGGAAAGCATCAACTTCCGGTTCAACCGGAAATGCCTTTGTTATACAGGGTGTTCCTTAAATACATGCTAATATTTGAAGGGGTTTTTCTTTGACACATTTTAAGAAAAAAACTTCCTATAAACGTATGTCCTAAAAGTCTTAACTTTTGAGATACAGGGTGATAGAATTTCGGGAAAAAACAGTTTTTTAATAATAACTGAGATAATTTGAAGTAAATGACTTGAAATTTCAATAATTTATTGCTCATCATCACCTCTCTCAAGAGACCTGTAAAATTTTTGAACATTCTCCATTGGCAGGTACAGGGTGATTGAAAATACCAAAGATTTTTGTAATTTTGAAAAAGACGATTTTTGAAGCAACTGTAAATCACTCAGTATATTTGATAGGGGCTAAGTTGGTTTCAAGACGAGCCTGAATTGATGAAAATTCTTATTTTTATTTTTGAAAAATACAAAAAATGTTTCTTCGATTTGTTGCGTACTTTTTGAATTTCACTGTATACATTATTTAATAGAAAGAAAACTTTTGCGATTTATATTTCGATATTTCGGGCTCACATAAAAACGAAAAATGTTGAATATTCATCGATCGTGAAACTTTTTTGAATGTAAATTCATTTAGTCATCACCCTTATACAGGGTGTTCCTTAAAGACATGCTAATATTTGAAGGGGTGATTCTTTGACACATTTTGAGAAAAAAAAAACTTTTCATAAACGTATGTCCTGAGAGTTTTAGCTTTTATAGGGTGATGAAATTAAAAAAAAAATACAGTTTTTTGGTAAAAACTGAAATAATATTCTAGACATCTTCACAAGATTTGGTCCATGTCTTCTTTGCATCAAGGTACATTTGGATTTTCTTTGTCCGACGCATGGTTTTCGCTCAAAAAAAATATAGATCGTTTTACTTCAGGGTCTATTCCTCAAAAATCTGTATTAATTTTTACCGAAAAAAAAAAAGTATGAAATTGCCCGACTTTGGAATTTTTTGCAGCTGTTCTGTGCCGCTTCAAAACCTTTTCAGTAGCGGCGAACTGCGTAGATTAGCCTCGATTGCCCATCAATTAACATCCGCATCGATTAATCTCCTCTCGCACTACAAAGCGAAAGATAAAAACAATTCGTCGTTCCATCACCGTGATTTATCGTTTTATTTGCAGGTTTCAACGCACGTCCAGCCCAGCCAGATCCAGATGTTCACTTGAGCGACCAGTTGATCATCAGCTTCCCGCGCGTCCAGACTCTCTCACACCGAGTGTTCGTCCCGCGCGATGCACTGACATGAGACCGACCAAAAAAACCATGGACACGTGCAGATTCGTAATGGTGCTCCTGTCGTACTGCGTCTTCTCCGGCTCCTGCTTCCCCTCCAGGCCGTTGAACGAGCGCTCCACCGACCTCGCCTGGGAGGCCTGGTTACTGATAGACGACCAGAACCAGAACAAGCAGCACACCACCTCGGACGGGGCGCTCAGGCGGCGCATCACCCCCAAGTCCGTGTTTATAGCCCCCACGTTCAGCCCGGAGCTGCTGCCTGCTTGTGCCGAAGGCTACAACTCCGACGCCATGGGCAGGTGCATGAAAATCATCAAGATCGACCCCGACAGGCAGTACGACTTCCTGATCGAGAAGCTGAAGGAGAAATTCAGCAGCTCGTTCGACTACGACGACTACGAGGAGGAGGAGGAGGTGGGGCCGACTCAGGGGCCCTTCCAGCTCAACATACCCCTCGAGATCGACGGGGAGGGTATGCGGGAGGAGCACAGCGAGGACGAGAGCGAAGTGGCTCTGATCGTGTCTCCTACCAAGGCGAACCCCTACGTGACGAAGCTGAATAAGGTGGACAAGCGAGACAGTGCCCTTACCGATGAGCAAATGCAGGAGGTTTACCTGAAGCGACTCGCTGAGACTACTTGGAGGCCCCAGGAAGACACTGTGGTGGAAACCACCGCTGCACTGAGCACGGAGCCTCCGGAAGAGGCCACTAGCACTACGGAGGCTACCACTACGTTCCCTCCTAGCACAGAAGACACAACCACTACGTTAACAACTCTCGAAGAAGTGCCAGTAAGTACTTTCGACCCGTCCAAGATGGCCGATGATCCCTCGGTTTTCAAAGTGGGGGTTACTGAGTCGACTTTGCATCCTGGCATTTTCAATCGAAGAAACCGCGATCGCCACAACGGGTTGTTTTTCTTGCCGCCATCCTGGAGCGAGATGAACCACGAGAAACCCATCGTGTTGAGGTTTTCAAGGAAAAGTTTCAGTCCGGACGCCAAGGCGTTACAGAATACCGAGTTTTACAGGTCGATTCCCACTGATGATTTTGCTTATTTGTTCAAGTTTAAGCACAAACAGCTGAAGCCTGTCTGAAGATCAACGTCTATACGTACAATTGTTGTATTATATATGTATTTGTTGTAAATAATTATTCGTGTACGGATTGGCCATTTGCTTCGAGCGATTTTTCCAACGTAATTGAAATGATACGCCTATGATATTAATGTCTTCATGATCATCATAAACTAAAGGTGGGTTCATGCAAAATGTTACCAAGAACGTTCGTAAGCCATTCATCATATACCCCATAAAAATAAATAACTTACTCTATTTCTATAGCAGAATATTTCTCAACACCAAGAAAGTCACTATTACGTACGACACCGTGACACTGTTTTAAATAACCGAATCTAAGAAACTCAACGAAAACATAACACTAAACAACATAACCACAGAATATTTGAACGTTGAACGTTCTTCTTCTACGGCGACGAATGACACACGGCTATCCGCCAAGATTATTTCAGCTATGCATTGTTGCGAATTCATTACATTATTGACAGTTCTCCATTTTGTCTATACATTATGCGATTTGAAAGTTTCGGTTTATTCATAATATTATTAATTGGTGCTTGCATGAGTCCACCTTAATACTCGTACAAAGTGTTTTTTTACAAGGGATGATATTCTGAGCAGGATTCATCGAGTATGATTACTTGAGTTGATACACTGATTTGTTCATTGAAGGTTTGCCAGTCACATATCTAAATTAGTATCACGTGCTGGGTAGGTTTTTTAATGTGAACTCACTTTACGACAAATTATTCCATTTCAAAAGTGACTCGAGAATAACAATTACCAGCGGTACGCCGTGATTATATGGTAATAAAAAACGGTATCAGTAGGAATACAATTGAAAGTTGGTAAGAACAATGCCATAATAAATTAGCGCGTAATAATAGAGCACAGTAATGAAAGAATGTGAATTCACGTATTTGGATAGGGTTCAAGTCTACAGGGTTGCCTTACTCGGTAACCGTTAGAAATAAAAACAAATGAAAAAACACGTTCTCAATATCTTCTCCTCGATGTTATTTGTGAAAAATTCATAAACATTATAACAAACTCGGCGTATCAACTCAGGTTGAAATTGAAACTGTCTACGTGTGTATTGGCCAATTTATTTTCAAATGTTCAGTGGTGTATACTCGATTGTAGATAATTTTTTAGTATTGTACAATTTCATGGAGTATTGTCTTGAAACCGATTTTGATAGTCATAGCTTTATTTATTTTTTAATTTAGGCAAAGTATTATGTATATATTTTTGTAATTTTCAATCAACGAAATTTCGTCAGATAAGTTGAAATATTGTATGTTTAATTGATTTGTCAGCCTTTGTTGTTATTTCTGTGTCGATATTTCCGATAATAGCACATCACAAGTTTACATCATGTTAGTAATAATTACTTGTGATATATAATGGGATATCAGTGAATATACTACTATTTTAACGATTTTTTGTATTATTGATGTTGAAAATTATATTTAACCCGCTACTGGTGCCTGCGTTTCCTGCAAATGTACGGATAGCCGAACAATTTAGAAACGTCTGTGGTAATGCATTGAAATCGATAATAAAGTAAGAAGCAGAATATTCTAACCTAGCACTTTACCGTTTCCACTGTTTTTGAAACGATCAGTGGGATTCTGCATTTTCAGCGTTTAACTCAGTTGACAGTATGTTGAATTTTCGGCAACTTTGATAATATAAAATATTACGCATTAATTTTGTTCTCGACTCTCCAACTGATCTTGGTTCATTATGAGTTCTATAAAAGATGTTGAAATAACAACTTTAGTTAATCCTCATCTTTTTTGGTATATAGTAAACAATGAAGATCGTGTCCAAAATTTACTAGACATAGATAGAATATTATCTGATGTCTACAAAGAATCTCTTTCTAAATGCTCAACTATCTCCCATTTTACCTTTGAAGTTGGTGAGGTGAGTGCTTGGTTTAATTTTAATTCAATAGATGGTTGATGAGTGTGTTTTGAAGATTGTTGGAGTTGCATTAAAGAAAAAACTCTTTCGAGCTACGATTGAATATATTTGTCAGGAAACCAATAATGAAGGAATTTCATATTTATGCTGGTTGATTGATTTTGGCATGATGATTGAAACAAATAGTATAAATAAAATGCCACCATCAATTCGAAATATTCCTCCACTAGCCTTTCAGGCTTGTCTGAATGATATTGTCTTCTTGGAAGAGGTAAGTGAAATATTTCTCAATGGAAAACTTGAAATGTTCATCTATTAAAAACATATTTCTAATTGTCCTTATTGAAGCATCTGGGATATAACAATATTGGAGCAGGTATTCTTACTAATGATTCTGTGAGAACTCCTACCAAAAAAAGCTATCGAACATCAAAAAATTTACTTTCTGAAGCTAGTTCTATTGATTTCATAGTAGAATATGAAGATGATGGTATTGTGTTTGGAGATATAATTCTCAAAGATGAAAAAGGCAATGAAAAATCAATGAGAAGTAGTCTAATAGAAAAGGGTATAGTGAAAATTGATAAAACTATTTTTAAAGGTGGGTTTGAAGGTCCTTCAATAGTGTCTATGAGTATCTGTGATTTTTCTTTTCAGAGATGACAGAATCTCTTGATGACTATAAAGAAAGGAGTGTTATGTTAATAGCTCAAATATGTAAACAAAATCCAAATTTATTGGAAAAATTATTGAATAATGACATTTATGATCCTTCAGAAGCTTGTACAAGGTTGAAATTGAAATATTGTGAAGAATTTGAAGATGACAAAATGGTGGTGTCTGAAGATGAGGTGAATTTTGTTAAGGTAACAAAAAAATCATCATGGTAATATGATTTGGTTTCAGTTTTCAGCCATATCAAACAAAAATACAAGCAGAGCAAGCAAAAATAGTAACAATAGTTTATCAGAAAGTGATTCTGTGAGCTCAGCAAATGGGATACTGTCTAAACGTAGACAAATTTTACAAAATTACATATCCCAAAGAAAGTCTTTGAATAAATCTGATCAAGATTCTATATTATCTGATTCTATAGATGATACCAAAGAAACAGAATCTGTGAAAACAGTGAAAGAATCAATCGCTACTAATTTCAAAGTCAAGAGGCTTCTAGAATCAATTAAAGCTGAAAAAGAAAGGCACAAACAACTTGGTATGTGCTCATATATTTTTTTTTATTTTGAGTAAAAGTAATAAGTTTCTATTGACATGAGAAAGAATGAAATCACTAGTTGAGGAAGAACCTCAAAAGTATCGCAATGCATTTCAAGTTATATTCAAATCTTTCAGTGTGAATTTTCATTTTGAATCATACTATTTGTGTCTTTTAGAACATAGCAAACCTGCAAAAACAAAAATTCTGTTGCACCCTGCAGGTAGTGAGAGATCGTTCAGTTTCCAACAAAAGTCAAATAAAGGTATTTACTACCCTTACTCTAAAAAAATCAATTCTGAATTGCATGATAGTCATATATGTATACACCTGTATTTCTAGACTCCTCATATCTATCCACAACTTCAAATGATTCATCAGTAGAATTCAAAAAGAAACACCAACAAATCACACCACAAAAAGAAGATTTTCAACCGGTTTTCACATCTTCTGCATCAAAATCTTCAAAATCAGAAAATTCAAATTTATCGTCAGATCAAGATTTACCAAGCGAGTCTCAGAATGATACTTCTGAGAAACAAACCGACTTAGAGACTGAGGATAATGGTAAGTGTCTCTTCCATTGGAACAACCAGTTTCAGATTGCCAAAAATGCCAAAAATCTTGATGATTAATAAAATATGATCGATTTCTGAATAATCAAAATCGATTGTTTGTTGTTGATGTAATAATTTGAATTCAGTTTCGACTACCGACAATGGCGATAGAGTGAAAATTCTTGATGTCAAACCTCACTGCAGTTGCAAGCAGTGCCATCATTGGACCAAAGAAGAAAATATTTGGGAGGAGGGCCCAAGCATCCTCAAAAAAGTCAGCAAAATCGATCAAATAAGTCTGCTGCGATTGTTCAAGGATCCTGAAAGCTCAGGAGATGTCACAAATATCCTCTCACTCGATTTTGATTCAATGACGAAAATTGAGAAACAGGCCAGTCTAAAATTATTAGTTCACAGGTAAATATCCTGTATATCAAAAAAACACAACTTTGCGCCGGTTCTTCCTGACCTCGAGTTTTATTTGCAGTGGCAGTATTCCAACTCCTATAAAGGAGCTTTCCAAATTGCCTTTTCACAAGGAAGTTCATAGAAGCCTCGACCAACTTGACTACAAAGTGGCGAAACTTATTCAAGCCTATGCTTGGCCTGCATTGTTTCGCAATCAAAACCTTTTCATGATACACGGTCCTAAAACCGGAAAAACTATGGCTTACTTGCCTGTAATGTGTACATTTATTTTAGAAAAGGTTGGTATTTTTGTCACAGTAGCATTTTCGCAATAGTAGTCTTTAAAGTGGACCATTTTTTGTACAGGAATTTCTTCTTTCGTTTATCTGCCTTATCGCAAAATCGGACATTTGTGACATTTACATCATCAGTAATCCTTCCAAGTTTGCAAATTGTCTTCTACCTGAAATCTCTTCAATCTTTGTTATCTCAAACTCCTCATCGTTCTCGTTTTGTACCTGATATTTGACATTCCTGACGTTTATCTATACACGTCATCTTTATTGAAGGTTGACAGATACGAGTCTCTGCTGAACGTGTCAGGTGGGCCGATTGTGGTCATACTTTGTAGCGATTCCCGGAAATGTCAGGACGTCTACGACTTGGCCAAGGTTTTGACCAGACGCAACTGGACCAAAATCCAATTGCTGACGTACCCTATTGGTCATGTAAACTCGGTAAGTGTCGAAATTCTTTATTTCTCTCGCTAGACCTTACATCTTGACAACTTTGAATAATAATGAAGCCGTTTTTGTGACGTCAGGACTGCTAATACTGGGCGTATATCCGAGTTGTAGTATTTTTGGGGGCTTTCAAAGATATTCACTAAATAAATTATTTTTTCTGTGGCGGGAAAAAAGTTTTACATTTTATCTCTGTTGACAGGTAAAAAAATATCACTCTTTGAAATTATTCTTTTCCCCGGGAAGGTAGATATTCAATTATAGAATATTTTATTATATAATGTTACCTGGCTGATTTCCAAATTCGACAAGTTCCTGCAATTCCAAATACAACCACAACCTTGGACATTAAATAAACTTCATCAGGAACATTATTTAAAAAATCACTAATTTGTGTACTCGTAAAAATCGCAGCCTTCTTGGGCTTGTTTCAGAAATGTAGTTAGTTGAAATGTCAACATTATTGTAACGTACTTTTTATCATTGAATAATTCGACCACACTGTTGATGGCTTTTGTTGTTGTGCCAGTTCCGAAAAATAAGCCAATAACACCGTCTCCGAGAAAGAACTGCATGTCTTTTTCCCCTTCCATTTCATGAATCTTGAATACGCGGTTTCGTAAATTTTCCGAGATTTAGCTGGCAATAATTTTTGTGACGCTACTTTTGCTGCTTCTACTAACTCCGGTGGAGTCAGAGAACACTCAGAATCAGACAATTTTTCACTTTATGTTATTCAAAATAACTACTGAGTTCGCAATTTTTAAATCAAATCACAGAATTTAATTGACAGATATTTGTTTACTTCAAAGGTTTCCTTAGCAACGCAGGTCTAATTGTCGCAGCCTACTAGTTTAAAAATTAAAATTTCATAACGGTAATTTTCTGACTTTATTATAATGTAATAATATGTTTTTTTATTGGTGCCCCATTTTACCCATTTAAAGCACGCCTGAGCGCGTTTAAATCGACCATGGCAATATCAACGAAGGAACGAGAAACGTCTAAATGACAAATTTTTGTTTATTGATCTGACAGGAGTACCTTGTAAACGTCAAATAAAATATAACTGACAGATGCGAAACTTTATTCAAACGTAAAATGTGGCACCAATAAAAAAATAGCGTAAAGTATTCGTGGATCTGGTCTTTAAAACACTTGCTTTTTATGCACTAATACTTTAATATACTATTGTCAATATTAAATCGTTGTTTTCAATGTCACAGAAGAAATTGTGTATTATACACGGGAAAAATATTAGATTCGAGCTAAAATGTGATACTTTTTTCCCTTGTATAATAAATAACTATTATTTGAATAAAAATGGGAACGTAAGTCCTTTCGGAGTTATTTTAACCACAACATTTTCGAAATTTTTTAGAGCCACGTCGACATCGTGGTAACCACGCCCCCTATCCTGCTGGAAACACTAAAATCAAAGTCCTTGAACTTCAAGCGACTGTGCCACCTCGTCCTCGAGGACGGCGACAAAATCCTGGACGACCACATCGACGAAATGCGCCATTTCTTCGACTCGACGCAGTCCATGCTGCACAACCGCGTGTTCTCGAAATCCGTACAGTTGGTAGTATGCGCCGAGCACTGGAACGGGAGGTTGGCCAACCTGCTGAAGACGCTCGAGCAGGCCCCGATGGTCTGCATCGGGAACTACCTGGAAGCGGCGCTCTACGGGAAAACGGAGTTTTCCGTGAAGTTCTGCAACTCCGCGTGCAAGGAGGGAGAGCTGAGGGCGCTGCTCAAGGATGTTTACAGGATTTACAAGGTGGTGGTAGTGTGTAAGGAGAGCGAGGTCGAGGAAGTCGAGGTTATTTTGAGGCTGAAAGGGATCGATTCGACAGTGGTTTCGGATGGTATGGATTTGGAGGAGGTTACCGTAAGGGAAGATATGTGGAGTCTGGCGAAAGGAGGATCTTACACAGGTAGTTGTTCGTTGATTGGTATAGTTTGACGTTAACAGTTACGTCAAAACGTTGCGATGTATTTTAACAGGAAACATTTAGGAGTCACTTGGTTTTCATCAACTTGGAAGGATATTTTGGGGTAAAAGTTCATTTATCAAACCAAACTTTTTTCTTCAATGTACCCTCAGAATGGTTGCTAAATTTTTTTTCACCACTAATTTTTTCCAAACAGCATAATCGTGTTCTGTATGTCCAGAAAGGACCATTCATTATTATTTTTTTATGTTTTATTCGGTCTATATCATGAATGAAATAATAAAATAAACAGAATTAATTTCGAACATACAATTTCATGCGCTATTTTCATTGGTGTAACGCAGTGTGACGTGCTTAACCCTTCACGCCCATCGACCTTGAGCTGACCAATCATAGATAATTGTTCCATGGTAGATCTTGCTGTGTTGCCGCACCAAAATACCACAACTTATTCTCGGAATAAAAGATATAAAAGAATAAAATTCAAATGATATTTTTTCCACAAACTATCATGGAATGATATAGTTATCACTTATCGATACGTTTTTGAGAAAATATATTAAAGAAATAAAGTGTCATCCACAAGTAAACTTGACAACATTGCACATGGCGTGAGCAAGAGATATATGGAAACAGACAAAGATAGACTTAGGGTGAAGCACGTCATACGCTCATAGCACCGCCCACTTATTTCTGGCGTTTTTAAATTTCAAATGAAAATGCTGATTTCAAAAGGCTGTAGAATCTATTCGCTTTGATTTTGATCCTTATATTGAATACATACTGAACCAATATCATTATTCATCGATTGAGAGAGGTTTGGAAGGATTTCATCACGTATAATCGTTTTTGTTGCAGTTTTGGTGTGTACAGATTTTCTACTGAACACTCTTCTGACTGTAACCAGCGCTAATTTACTGATACACTATTCCCTACCATCTTCATGGACTAAATTCGTCCAAAGATTCAGGTGTTTGCTAGATAACTGCAAGAGTCCTCTAGATGAAAGCGAGGTAAGCAAAAAAAATAGAAATTTCTCAGCCTATTTTGGTGAATATGCGAGGTTAGTTTACTCAGACAGCTGACGTATGACGTACTCTTTTCAGGTGAAGATTCAGTCACGCAGCGTCGTTCTCATCGACGAAACCGCAGAATCTCAAATGCGCAAATTCTTCAGCTACATACACTCCACCGAGCTGAAGCATCAGCTACCAGAAAAGCTGAGGAAATACGCGCGGGGACTCGTCAAAAAGGAAGAAGACGAAAAGTGCGAGCGCGGCACCCCACTCTGCGACAACCTGAAACTTTTCGGCGTTTGCCGCTACGCGCACTGCTGCCGCTCGAGGCACGTCGTCGCGCCATCTCTCGACGTTTCCGCCCACCTACCCCGATCCGGCACCGTCAAATTCAAGATATGCTCCGCGCAGCACGTCACTTTGTTCAGCGTGAAGCTGCTGCAGCACACCGACGTCGAAGGCGTCGTTACCGAGCTCCCAGACAAGCCGGATTTGGGCGAAGAACTGACGGCGTGTCTGCGGCTTGGCAGGAAAAAGCTGAAGAACCCCGTCGTGGGCCACGTGTACGCTCTACACCACCCCGAGGGGGGGTACTGCAGGGCGGAGCTGTTGGGGGTGGTCGGCGAAACCGCCCGAGTGAAGGTGATCGACCGGGGCAGCCTGGTGGACGCCCCGGTGGCGAGGCTGTACCAGCTGCCCGCGGAGTTCGGCGAAGCCGACAAACCCAGAGCGGTTATCGACGCTTATTTAGCGAACTACGTGCCTCCCTTTCGAGACGAGGTGTTCTGCGCGCGGGCAACGCACCACCTGGTCGCGACGCTGGAGAAAATGGACTACAAAGACGCGGTGTTTTCCGGCGAGATTCACCTCCAGCTGGGCGGCACGTTGTGGTTGAAGAGAGTGTGCCAACAGGTGGAGCTGTCGGATAGGGTGATACCGGGCTGTCAACTGTCGAGGGAGATGGTGCGGAGGAGCCTGGTGGAGTACAAGGACGATCAGCTGGACGGTTTGTATAAGCTGTGCGCGGATGCGGGCGTGCGGTTGCCCTGCTACGAGAAGAAGCTGCCGGCTAAGGTGGCGAAGAAGGGCGAGAAAGTGGCGTGTCAATGGGCGCATTTGGACGTCGAGCAAGTCAACGAAGTGACTTTTTCAGCTGCAGTGTCGCCGGATGAGGTCTACGTTCGTCTCAACAAGTTTAGCAGTTTGTAAGTATTGATAACGTTGATGGAATTATGCTACAAAGGTCAGTTTTTATAAAGCGCCCCACTTTTTTTTCACAATAGCAATATTTCTACAGGGTGTTTCAGAATTGCACGGCAATATTTCAGGTGCGTATTCTCTGGTACAAAATAAGCAAAAAAAGTCCTATGAACATGTGTCCGATCTCGATTATTAGCGGAGTTACAGGGTGTTGATACGAAGTACTTAGAAATCATGGATTTGTCGTGCTCAATTTTGCATTCAACAAAACGGAGAAAACTTTGAACAATTCCTCTAAACATTCGTTGATAAATTTCTTTTTTATTTAATTTTGATGCTTTAATTGATATCGAATATCAAAATAGTTCAAACATTTCAGAGTATGTAATTTTGAGCCAATTTACGAATTAATTAATTTCTGAGGAAACTGAACGGAATTCGACCAAAAGTCAGAAGGGACAAAATTTAGGTAAAAGGTTGAAGTACTTGAAGAAGATTTTAAAATTTACCAGTGGCGTACGAGCAAGTTTTTCTCGAGGCTTTTATGGTCTGAGACCTCGGAAAATGCATCACCCTGTATGGTATTTGAAAAACATCCACTTTCATATCAAGCAGCACCTATTGCTTGATACTCATACAAAATTTGAAAGCTCTATCTGCAGTAGATCAAGCACCATAAAATAAAAACCTATTTTTCAAAAACTTTCAACACCCTGTAACTCCGCTAATAATCGAGATCGGACACACGTTCATAGGAACTTTTTTCCTTATTTTGCACCAGAGAATACGTACCTGAAATATAGCCGTGAAATTCCGAAACACCCTGTACATTAATGATTATTTTTGCCCTTTCAGCTCATCATCGCAGCTTGTTTCTCACTTTTACCAACCCCACTCCGAATAAAACCCTCTGATTGCAGATTTTACGCCTTGCAAAAGGACATCCAACGCAGCGTGTCCAAACCGCACTACCCCTCCGTGAACGCCGTCTCCGTGGGCGACTTCTACCTGGCCAAAGACCCCGACGGCATGGAGTACTGCCGCGTGGTGGTCCGCGAAACGGACGACCTCAACGCCCTCTGTTTCTACGTCGACTTTGGCGACGAAGCGGTGGTGCCCAAGGAGGAACTGCGCCATCTGCTGGACTGCCACGTCACCAAGCTGCCGTTCCAGAGCGTGCAGTGCCGACTGCACGGGGTGAGGGCCGTCGATGGTGAATGGGGTGATCATGTGCGGGACACTTTGTACGAGTACGCGCTCGAGCCGGACACGGATGTGTTTCGGAGGTTGTATTTGAGGGTGTGTCAGAAAGAGGTGGCCGGTTATGGAGGGCAAAAGAGGTAGGGTGTGCGAATGGTAGACATTTTTCTTTTTCAGCTTGACATCCAGCAGGATTTTTGCGTTCGTTCCATCGTTTTCTGCTCGTTTTTGATGAATTATCGAGCACAATTTTCGTGCAATCATCACCACAAACTCGTTTCAAAACTTGACATTTGTTTTTTGTTCGAAGCTCATTTTTCGATCGACTAAACAAACTGTCACATTTAGCGCTATACTACAGCTGTCAAATGTCCAAATGTCAATAAAATTCGACAGAACATCACTGAACGATCGAACGACAAGAGTTTTTAAGGGATGGCGTAACTAGAAGATGAAAAAGTCCCGAAACATTCGAATGGACGAGAGAATTGATTTTTGGAAAAGATTCCACGATATCCAGGGTTTTTTAGGGGGGTTTGAAGTGAAGTTTTTTCAAATATTACATAATCTTTCTCAGTGAAATTTCAAATGCACTATATCTCATCATTTTATTCAATTTTGAAGCAAGCTTGAAGCAAATTTATGATTTTGTGATCTCGCCTATTGCATCTTACATAAATAAATGTTCTTTCTTCTCAGGTACTCTGTTTTACTGAAAGACGGTTTCGGAGAAAGGAAACCCTTGATCAATTCGTTATTGATCGACTGCGGCTGGGCAGTGCAGAGTTCTGAAATCATTGAAGATTTCGAAATACCTCAATCGAATCACGATTCGTACGAGTCTAACGACGATTGTGAAATAGCTGTCGATATCTGCAGAAGGACTGATGACATTGAAGAAAATTTCATTCCAAGTGAGTCTGTGATCGAGATTTGAAATGTTTTATTGATTTATCACTGTTCCTGACTGTTTTTGAGGTACATATTTTTTTCTGCAGCACAAGAACTTTCACATAATGCCGACGATTTAGAATTATTTTTAGAAAATGATGCTGATCCGATGGATTTTTTTAAAGAGGTAAGAATCCACGTTACTGAATGAAAATTTTATAAAGTTAAACTATTCATCATTTCTAAGTAATATCTATTCAAATTTATTGCGTATAAACCACACTATTCAATTCTCAGATAATGAATTTCAACACAAGAGAACCAAAAGTATTACCGAGTCGTGAGTTGCCCCAAATAACTGCTGCCCCTGCGACCGATTTCTATACTCCCGAAATTTATTGGTCACAAACCGATACCAACATTAAAATAAACATCAAACTGTCGGATGTCAAAGATTATAAGTTGACATTAACCAAAGGAAGAATACTTAATTTCAGGTGAGTACACATCAGACCCTAGTGGATTCTTTTAAATCGAACCTGAATTCCGATAATGATATTTCTAGGAGTGTTTTGCTAATTCGCGAATTAACTTCGGCGATACGCCACCTGGTGGCGCTAGAGAGTAATTAGAACTCTTGACATAGCTCTCTGTATTGTGTTTGGTCGATTTTTAGTTAAATTAGTTCATTTAAATGATAGTGAGGACTATCAGAATTTCATGTTGTACTTTCAGATTCCTAGGTTTTCCTGGTTTACAGAAAAATGTGCCAAAATTTCTTGAAAGCTCAAGATATGTTAAGGTAGTGCTAGATAGTACAAACATTGTTGAACAAAAACCAAAATTACTTTGTGTAGAATCAAGTTGCATTCTCAGTATAAATCTAATAATACATTTACATCCACGACAGTTGTTTCTCCTGTAGATTGAGGTTTTTTAAAGAGGACATTCAAGATTTTTTCCTAAAAAAATTAAGATGATGAGCTCATAATTCATTCCACAACATAAACCATGATTCACTTATCCACATAATATTCTGTGTCCAGCATTCAAAACTTCTTCACCTTCACAAACCCTTGTGTTAGTCCTAGCTAAGCTCAAATGAAACCAAAAAAATTACAGAACCGTCAAGGACGACAAAACATACAGCCTCAAACTGATGTTGTACGAAACCGTCCACACCACGCAACACACCTCGTGCGGTCCTGACGTAAGAGTGACGCTGTCAAAAACCAAGTCGATCGAGTGGCCGCGCCTCGTTCTGTCGAAGCAGTGTACTCGGAACATCCACTACGATCTGTCAATGGTGAAGGTAGAGGAAGAACACAAGCGGGTGCTGCAATTGCCGAAGGAGTTGGACATGTCTGAGGACGAGGAACTGGACATTATGTACCACGTGGCGTCTGATATGGACAGCGATTTGGATTTCGAGAGGGAACGGGAATCGGATTGATTTGGTGCAGGATTTTTATTTTTCTCGCTGGATTTACGTGTTTTTTTTTGTTTTATTTTGACAGCGTGCTGTATGGATGACTGTTTGAGCGTTTTCGAGTATAGGTGAGTTTTTTATCGTACGTACTTTTTCTGGGCTTTCCCTGAGCTTATTTTTGATATTTGATTGAAAACTTTCAATTTGAGTTGAAATTGAACTATGGCAATCCAAGTTTTTAGCTATTTTTAACGAGATAGTAGGTATTTTTGGTATATTTTCCATGTTTTTGATCGTGTTTATGCTCAACAAGTTACAACAATCAATAAGATAAGATAAATGTACATTCTTGTGAAAAAAATATTTACTAATATAGTCTATTTATTTGATCAAGACATTTTGGCCAATTCATTTCAGTGGTTAGTTAGATACTTTTTATTTTGCACTGATGGTATTGAAAAATAACCAAATCTGTCAGAATCGTCTTCCTCAAATAAATAGACCGACTATAATAGGACAATTATCAGTAACGATGTGGTTCCTGAATTTTGTTTATTCAGAATATAGTTATATTGAGATATAAATAAAATATATCAATCTGTGATTATTGAATTGATAGTAGTTATATTTTTGATAAAACTTCGTTATTGATATTTCACTGTTAAAAATGTCAGTTTATTTCTTTATCGGTTTTCTTTATAATAGTAATATTTTATAAAAATAAAAGACAATATAACATGAATATATTTTTTGTTTGCTTCTTTTCCGTATCAATCCATTTAAAATCGTATCAATATTTAAGCTAAGCAATGCGCCATCTGATGGAAAGAGGAGACATCGATGTCACATGATCAGCAATTGAATGCTGATTGAAAATTCCTTGAAGATCTGGTGAACTGTTTTATTCATCACATTATTTATAGCCAGTTGAGAAAAGAAGATTTTGGTACATATCACGGAATTTTCCCCTTTTTTGATTCCAGAAAATTTTCAAACATTCGAATAGAAGAATATTTTGCATTAAAAGTGATTTCCGTGTGGACTGTGGAGTGTCATAAAAAAAGAAGTAGAAAAGTTTGACACATGGTTAACCTCCAAACTACTTCTCTAGTTTTAGTAGATTTTGAGATTGCAAAAACTCTGCATAAACAATGGGATTAGACGATTTGAAATTGGTAGTTTTTGATTTAGGTAACATTAATCAACTGTATTTATTTCATCATCATTATAAAAAATTCATAACAATCAATATCTGAAGCTTCGTTAGGGTATTGTTTATTTACGAAATACCTTCCCAAGATTTGTTTCTATGAATTTTAGATTATACACTATGGCCATTTTGGGTGGACACGCACGTATCTCCACCCTTCCGAAAAAAGTATGTACTAAATTTCTAGAGAATGCATCCAGTGCTGAATCATGTTCTAGGCCAGATGGTACAATTGTAGATTCTCGTGGCTCTAAAATACTCTGTTACCCAGAGGTTACAGATATCCTGAAAACTTTAGATGAGCAAGGCTATATATTGGCAGTGGCGTCACGCACTTCTGAGATAAAGGGGGCCAGACAGTTGATAGAACTCTTTGGGTGGGACAAGTATTTCAGTTACAAGGAAATATTTCCTGGGAAAAAAGTTTGCCACTTCAACAAGTATATTTTCATTTATCATTGGTGAATAGCAAAAATAATTGGTTCTTTTCAGCATCAAATCCCAATCACAAGTTGATTATTCCAACATGATGTTTTTTGATGATGAGGAGCGTAATATAAGAGATGTTTCTGCTTTAGGGGTAACTTCAATTTATGTAAGGAAAGGGATCAACAAATCTGTGATAGAAGAAGGTAAAAAGAAATTTCAAAACCAGAAGTAGTGTCAATAAAGGATAATTCATTGATGAAAAATATGAATACATTACTATGTCTTGATTTGAAATTCTCCTAGACTATTTTTGAGCCAACCAATCCAGTTATTGTCCACAATTTTGATGCAAGTAACTTCCTGAAAAACCTCACTTCTGCTAACTTCCTCAAAACCCATTTTCCCAAACATCTGTAAACTTATATTATTGGCATAAGAGATTTTCACAATGAACTGTTTCACTCCTAAATAATCAATTCCATAATTTAGCATTAATAACATGGCTTCCCAACCACATTTTCTTCCCCTAGCCTGCAACTCAGCAATCATAATCTCAGCTTCTGCACAAACTCTGTCATCACAATTGGCAAAAAATAAATTTGTGTCTCCAATCATTGAATCTTAAAGTTGAACCATACATAAGCCTACAGAAAACATGTCTAGCAAGTTTTTACCTATTTCATTGTTTGTTTCTTGATACTTATTTTTATCTAATACAATGAAAGTGCATTCTGAAAGAAAATCGATGAAATATTAAGGATATTAAATTTATTTATTTACTGTTTTCATCCATCAACCAAGATTTCTGCATTGCATACTCCTCTTCCAATGAAAGGGGTTCAGATCCTGTCAACATTTGCAACTCTGCAGATTTCATCCACTCATGATATCTTAAAAATACAATTTTGAGACTTAGAGCAAAAAAAACAAATCTACTCACTTTTCAACATGTTCTTCTTTGTAGGGAATCAAAACAACATTTTTGCCAATAATCGTAGTGCTTTTATTTATTCGCATTGTATATTTGAATCTGAAAAATCTTAACCTCAAATAAATGTCAACATATATGTCGCATAGCTCTGGCTGCTCAAGGCCGTAAACTAAAAGAGAAGAAGAATGTGCACGAAACGCTTAGATCATGCTTTTGTTGTTTGCTTACTACATGAAGTTAGTTGTCTAACAGCTTTTGTAAAACTTCAAGGACTTTTTCTATTCTCCTGCCTTTTCTGGATTGATCTCTCTGAATGACAACGTTGACAAGTTATATGACCATGACAAACGTTTATTGTGTCCTTTATGAACACAGATTAGTTACTCACAGAAACCACAGTAAATGAATTATAAAACGAAATTACTGATTGTAACTCATGTCAGTAATGTTTTTGGATTTTTTTCGATGTTTTTTTTTCTCAATTTTTTAGATTTTGGATTTATCATTAGGTGATGTCAGTAATATATCATATTTCAAGTATGTTCACACGTTCAATCTATTCATCAGCTTTTTGATACAAGTGCTTGGTTATCTTTGGAATAAAAAGTCCTACCCACTTTGCCATAAACACAATTTAGTTTCGAAAATGCTTATCAAATCAACTGTTGCTGTGAGTAAACAAATATTCAGAAACTTCAGCAGTGCATCTCCCGGTGGATTCATATTCCGCCAGCTCTTTGACTCTATAAGCAGCACATACACGTATTTATTAGGAGATAGTAAATCCAGAACATGTATCCTTATAGATCCAGTGGTAGAGCATGTTATGCGAGACTACGAGCTGATCAAAGATTTAAATTTGAAGTTAATCTATGCGATAAACACTCATATGCATGCTGATCATATAACAGGTACGGGTCATCTCAAAGGTATTACAGACTGCAAAAGCATGATTTCAAAGAAAAGTGGTGCTCTAGCTGACATGTACTTCGACGATGGTGATAGCATATCTTTTGGAAATCATAAAATCCAAGTTTTGAGTACCCCCGGGCACACGAGTGGTTGCTGTTCGTTTTATTGTGCGGAAGAAGGAATTGCATTCACAGGTGATGCACTACTTATACGAGGGTGTGGCAGAACAGATTTCCAAGAAGGCAGTCCTGAAGTGCTGTATCATAGTGTGCACAACAAGATTTTTACTCTGCCAGAGTCAACATTGCTTTATCCTGCACATGATTATAGAGGAAAGATGGTTACTACTGTTGATGAAGAGAAGAGGTTGAACCCTAGACTGACTAAGTCTTTGGAGGAATTTATTCACATTATGAACAATTTGAATTTGAGTTATCCGAAGCAGATTGATAAAGCTGTTCCTGCTAATAAAGTTTGTGGGCTTTATGAACTCCCTGAGAATGTTGAAAAAGGGATTTAAGTATCTCGAGAATGTCCAGGAACTATATTCTGTATAAAGTTAAACGTTATTATGTCTAAATATATTTTATTTTTGTTATAGCATGATCCATTTGTTTTATTTTCTGCTTTTTGCACGTATCTACCAGTACCTTTTTTCATTCAACTAATTTGTGGAAAAGACACACCTTACGATGATGTAACATCAAAGTACATCAATATTCCTGTATTTCGCAATCGAGAACAAACAAGCCACTGATTAGTTATATTTTATTCAATGCTTGATAAACTTTGCGAAATCCAACAACTATCAACATGACATCGAGAATAGCGAGTTCTGTAACAAGTTGAAGTGATCTGCAGTTTTTTAGCGAGTGTTCAACTCGCTTCTGGTAGATGGCGTAACTGGTACAGTTGTCATTTTTGTTCAGATAAAGGTTATTGTTGATGTTTTTTTTAGTAGGAAGTTTTTTAGGTAGTAAAAGCTGAGGCTGAGATAATAGATTTGATCTGTATTGTATTCATTTTCCTTTTTCAATTGAGGTCTTGACAGTTACGTGAAAATGAAACAGATTATCAATATTGGCACTTAATTTGTATTTATCATATTGTGTTGAAACACAGGTTAATGTTAATCTATGGTTGGAATTGAAACGTAAACGTAGGTTTGTTATTGAACACGTATTTCACAATGGAACGTAAATCTTCGATTTAAGATGATGCGAAGGAAAACTCTATAACTCAGTCACCTACTTAATTTCCGTAAGCACCTAGTCGCACTCCTACGGGGCTTTATTTTATTTTCTCCGTAATCGCAACTTAACCGATTCTCCGCTAGCGCGCTCTTGCGGCAACGAAAATCCGAAATAATGTCCGACGTAAGCGGATCGTCTGTGAATTACAGTCACGACCGTTTTACTTATTACACGGTTGCTGTGCCTATTCTCCTTGATATCTTTATGTAATAAATTACCCGGAGTATACGGGGTGATTAGAATTCAATGCTCACGAGCGATCTCGGAAACTGGGAGGCACAGCTGCACATGTTGCCAAGTGTCGAGTTTTTTCTACAGAAATTTGAAAAACTAGACGAAATATAGAAAAACCATTGTTATTGTTTGTGCTTTTATTTTTAATGGATTTCTAGAAGGATTGCAATTTTTCTGATGTTCTATAATGCGTTTCATCTCTCAGCCATTACTATCGATTAATTTTTTTTTTCATCGACACCATGTTGGAATTTCTGTTCCAGTAATTTTGTCGAAAGAAATAGCTTCCAAAGAATCATCAGATACAATCACGTATACACCAAACGAATATCAAAAGTTCGATCTCTAATAATTACGATTTTTTTTCATCTTAGAAAAAATAGTGATTTGTAAAACATCGAAATTTATGGTGACTTGATATTTTTTCGATATTTTTTACTTATTGTTTGAAAGTGTTCATTTCATAACCACTTTGATTTATTATTTATTTTTATTATATGTTTTTGAATCATAGCACAATATTCTTTGAACTGCAGTTATTACTCAGACACCCTGTAGTGATATTTTGGCATCTTCGTTAAATAGTGAAGAAGTAAGGTTTAATCCAATTTATAATAAGATTAGAGTTTAGCTTTGTGTAATGCCCAAATTAAAAAAGAAAATTATATTTTTCGTTCTTGGTAATTTGTGCAGATACATTTCCCAATTTTCCTGATGAATTATCAAATTTATCGTCATGAAGGAATCGTAAATATATTTTATTCATATTTTTCAGTGACATTTCCCAACTATGTTCTCATTTCATTATGTAATAATGAGGGGCTATTATTGCCATCCTCTTTAAGAGAATATTCTGGTCAGGAAAATAAAAAAATCGATTTTTTGGGCGTATTTTCAAAGTTCAGACTTTCAAGAATATGCTCTTAAACAGATTTTCCAAAATTCGAGTTATTTTGGGAGATACAGCGGATTTTGTGACGTGCTTCTAAACCGGCATTATTTGAGGGGTAATATACAGTTGGAGGTTTCGTTTTATTCTCTTAATAATCACATATTTAAGAATATACAAAGAAAATTTCATATCATTCCGGTGAATATTTTCGAAGTTACACGAAAATTTGAAGAGGCGTTTCAGAGTGCTTGAAAGTGCTTTTCAAACATTTGAAAGCGTTTTTCTCAAAATGGTGTCCAACATTACTCGAAAACGGCTCAACCGATTAGTTTCAAATTTTAACAAACATATTTATTAGTACTTATTCGAAGATTTTTTCTCACCGATGAATATTCTTCTTTTTATAAACAATTTGAGGCCGAAATTTTGGTACAAAATCGACTTTTTTTTAGAGAAACCGCCATTTTTCGAAAAAATTATTTAGCTGATTCCTTTGATTAATTACTGGATTTGCTGAAATTTCAAAAGTTTTCTCAGAAGAAAATCTAGAAAATTCACTTTTTTGCGGCCTTCTAACTGTAAATAACCCCTCAATCAACCCATTAAATTAATCGCAGACGGTCCGTATTAAAATAGGGCACCCCATTCACCCGATCACTCAATCCGAACTAGACGCACACAAGATAAAACCCCATTAAAAATGCAACACATATTCATAAACCCGATATCGATTCCGATCAGGCCCACCTCGATAATCCCCCGACCGACGTACTAATTCGCCTCAATCAACATCGAAACCGTCGTCGATTGCGCCCAACCGAGCGCTTCTTCCTCCGCCTCCTCCTCCTCGCGCCGAAGACACGCGATCGCCGCTCGAGAAACCGGCAGGACGGTACGCGCCCTTCCGAAGGGCGGCGCGTCAACAGTGAAACAGTCTCTTCGGCTCCACCGACCGGCACCAGACCGCGGCCCGCCAGTACCCGTCGAGAGCCGAGCGCATCCGCACAGCCTCTTGGTCCGTGTCTCCCATGTAGCTATCGCGCGCGATTCCTCTCGCGATGTGGTTGCTGTGGACGCTCTTCTGCGCCGCCTCGGCGCTCTCCGCCAGCGAGAACTTCCTCAAGATGTTCGAGGGCCAGCCGGCCGATCCGTGCTACGACGACGACAGGCCCCGCAAGTGCATCCCCGATTTCGTCAACGCCGCGTTCGGCGTGCCCGTGACAGCGTCCTCGACCTGCGGGCTGCGCGCCCCGGCGCACTTCTGCGAGCCGCCCGAGCCGGGGGCCAACCCCCAGTGCCGCCTCTGCGACGACAACCAGCCCAGGAGCCGGTACCCGCCGTCGCACCTCACCGATTTGAACAACCCCAACGAGCCGACGTGCTGGAGGTCGGAGCCCGTGCCGCCCGTCTCCTCCGTGGGCGCGCCCCCCGACAACGTCACCCTGACGCTCAGCCTGGGCAAGAAGTACGAGCTGACGTACGTCAGCCTGCAGTTCTGCCCGCTCGCGCCCAAGCCCGACTCCATCGCCATCTTCAAGAGCACCGACCACGGCAAAACGTGGCAGCCGTTCCAGTTCTACTCGAGCCAGTGCCGGCGGGTGTACGGCCGCCCCAACCGGGCCACCATCGGCCGGAGCAACGAGCAGGAGGCGAGGTGCACGGACGCGCATCGCTACACCGGCGGCGACGCTCTCAACTCGCACACCTCGCGCGTGGCCTTCAGCACGCTGGAGGGCAGGCCCAGCGCGTCCGACTTCGACCACAGCCCCGTGCTGCAGGACTGGGTCACCGCCACGGACGTCAAGGTGGTGTTCAACCGCCTCCACATGCCCGCGGACGACCTCTCCGACGGCCCGGACGTGCTGGTGGACGAGCGCCTGCAGGAGGAGGCGAAGGAGCCCACCGTGCCGGTGGAGGAGCGCCCGCCGCAGACGGGGCCGGCGTTGGGCGGGTACCACCAGGTGACGCAGCAGTACGCCGTGGCGGACTTCGCCGTCGGCGGGCGGTGCAAGTGCAACGGCCACGCCAGCCGATGTTCGGCGGGGCGGGACGGGCTGCTGGGGTGCGAGTGCAAGCACAACACCGCCGGCAGGGACTGCGAGAGGTGCAAGCCGTTTCATTTCGACAGGCCTTGGGGCCGGGCTACGGCGAGGGATGCCAACGAATGCAAAGGTGAGTGACGAGGTTTTTTTTTGAGGGGGGGAGGGGGGGATGAAAACGTTCGGCAATTTTCGTCTAAACAAAAAAAAATCGAAGCCATGACAGTCTGGTGATAAATTTCTGTATTATTATGATTCAGAAGCGATCGCATGGCTCTGGGAGTATAAAATACAATTCTCCCTTGATTTCCTCGCCAAAAACCAACAATTAAAAGGGCAGCGAGCAACGTAAGAAGCAGCGGCAGTAGCATGAGAAGTATCGTATACACACTCTCTCCTCCTCTACCTAAAAGGCTGTAAAATTCGGACGCGGTTATTTCTACTTTTTTCAGACAGAAATCCTGTTTATATAACGATAAATTGTTTCAACATGAATTGGATTGATCTAAACAAAAAAAAATCGAAGCTATGACAGTCTGGTGATAAATTTCTGTATTATTAAGCGATCTAATGGCTCTGGGAGTACAAAATGCAATTCTCCCTTGACTTTCGCACGAAAAACTGACAATTAAAAAGGCACCGAGCAACGTAAGAAGCAGCGGCAGTAGCATGAGAAGTATCGTGTACACACTCTCGCCCCCTCTACCTAAAAGGCTGTGAAATTCGAACGTGGTTATTTCTACTTTTTTGTCGACTATACACGACTTTGAAAATTGAAAAAAAAAAAACGTTGATTGAATTCGAAACACCTCGTGCAAGATGAAAAGTGACAGAAATCCAGTTGATATAACGATGATTTGTTTCAACATGAATTGGATTGAACTAAACAAAAAAAAATTGTCTGGTGATAAATTTCTGTATTATTATGATTCGAAAGCGATCGCATGGCTCTGGGAGTATAAAATGCAATTCTCCCTTGATTTCCTCGCGAAAAACCGACCATTGAGAAGGCACTGAGCAACGTAAGAAGCAGCGGCAGTAGCATGAGAAGTATCGTATACACACTCTCTCCTCCTCTACCTAAAAGGCTGTAAAATTCGAACGTAGTTATTTCTACTTTTTTCAGACAGAAATCCAGTTAATATAACGATAAGTTGTTTCAACATGAATTGGATTGATCTAAACAAAAAAAAAATCGAAGCCATGACAGTCTGGTGATAAATTTCTGTATTATTAAGCGATCTAATGGCTCTGGGAGTATAAAATGCAATTCTCCCTTGATTTCCTCGCGAAAAACCGACCATTGAGAAGGCACCGAGCAACGTAAGAAGCAGCGGCAGTAGCAGGAGAAGTATCGTGTACACACTCTCGCCTCCTCTACCTAAAAGGCTGTAAAATTCGAACGTGGTTATTTCTACTTTTTTGTCGACTATACACGACTTTGAAAATTGAAAAAAAAAAACGTTGATTGAATTGGAAACACCTCGTGCAAAATGAAAAGTGACAGAAATCCTTTTGATATAACGAATGAGTTGTTTCAACCTGAATTGGACTGATCTAAACAAAAAAAAATCGAAGCCATGACAGTCTGGTGATAAATTTCTGCATTATTAAGCGATCGAATGGCTCTGGTATATAATCGGGACTATACACAACTTTGAAAATTGAAAAAAAAAAAAAACGTTGATTGAATTCGAAACACCTCGTGCAAGATGAAAAGTGACAGAAATCCAGTTAATATAACGATGAGTAGGCGATTCGTAACTGCCCACCACATCACATAAAATGTATTTGCTAGCATATTTTTTTTGTTGCGGGTCAATATCATTCCTGGTTGGTTACTACACCAACAACGACCAATAATGAGACGCGAGTGTATACGGGGTGATATCGATTGTGTGGGTACGCTTGTGGGTTGAATGAAAATCCCGAAAATATTGTTCTTTGTTTCGTATTTTTGGTAAAAGCAGCGAAAGTTATACTGTTGACAGCCAGCGGCGGAAATAGAATATTGAAATTGAGTTTATTTACGGCCACAATTCTTATTAAAAACAAGGGAATGCTGTTGTACAGGTTGTCCAAAGCTCGCATACGAAAAATTGAGATTATAATTTTTGGAAATTGATATGAATATATATTTTTCTGATTGAAAATGGTTTAATCTTTTTAAATTGCTCGTAGTGATTGGAAATTTTTTGAAATCATTCGTAGTTTGGTAATTCTACGATATAGTAAAACGGATTTCGGTACCGTTTTTCAACACCAATTTCTTTTTGAAAATTTTGCTCGAAATATACCAAAAGTAAAATCTTCAATATTTTTTGTAAGAAGGGCTCCAGGGATTTACTCAGACTTTCCATTGTTTTTTAAGTTAGGAATATGCGATTTTTGGAGGTTTTGGCGGATTTTTGAGACTTTAATGACTTTTTAAACAGTAGAGCATTCGATGTTCGTATGTAGATCTTTAAAGCATTGACATTGACTTTTCATGAGTTTATTCGTTGGAAATAGGGGGCTTTTGGGGTATTTTCAACCGTAGAAAACCGTATTCATACGTCACACGACGTATCTCGTAACGCAAAGAAATCGAAACTACGCAAGCTCACCCGTCATAAGATACGTACACATTTTTAAAAGTTGTGCAGCCTCAAGTGTGTATCAACTGAAACTTTAGTTCAAATCTACAACAACTCTTGCCGAAATCATTCAGCTTTGAGCTGAGATAAGTTGTGTTGAATTGTGTTTGTGGGTGTCTTCTTACATCTCATTGGATGGAGAGTGTTCAAAACCCAACTAATGGGGAATTCTCCTTCAGACGATAATTAAGTATTTTTCATGATATATCTTTAAAACGTCGCATTTCAAAATTATCATTCAACCTTTTTTCTAAAAAAATATTTCCGAGTACTTAAAAAACAAAAATAAATATGGGAATTTAAAGTTTAAAGTGTTTTGTTTCTAATTCACCATTTGGCAACATTGACTGCGAATTACAGTGATAAAAAAGGACAACAAATTCGTTACGTTGATTAGGTAAACAAAGATGGATAGATTCTAATCAGATTAGAAACCCATTTTGCTTATTTCTATTTCATGACGTTCCATGCATCGCAAAGGAGGCGACAACGACCAAGTTAGAGAGAGAACTCAGGTTTTAAGGTTATGTTTAAGTTTGGCGTGGTTTGGCTTCCAAGTAAGGTTGTTGGTTGGGTTGGACTATTATATTGATGTATAATATTGTATCAAATAACTTGAAAACAATTCATTCGAGTATTCTTTACCAGCTACAAAGTATAAACAAAAAGTTGGGTTATGACAACCGACAAATTTTGACACTAGATAGTAAATGTGCAGACAACAAAGAACAAATATATGTTGTTCTTTTTCTAGCCTACTAGGCGCTGTTGCCAATTTGTGAACTAGAAACAAAGCGATTTAAAATTTAAAACCCCATATTTGAAAAATTATTTCAGACAGTTTCTGCATAGAGTTTGGATTATTCATGAATGAAACTCATAATCATTAACTTTAAACTTGCATTACCAGTAATAACCCAAATTGAAGAGAATTCCTCATTATGCCTCATTCACGTCGTAATATTTATAACACGGTTGCATAGGGTGGTTGAAATCCTCTTGATATTCAAATCCCAACGAAATCGTATTATAATACTATTCATGAAAGTCCATTCACGGTCTCAATTGCACTCCCACGCGACGCCTACAAGGACAACCTGTATAGACGCAGCCCGATCTCGTAGTAATATTCCCGTCAAACGAACACAGGAATCCAGACTTTTCCCGAGG
This sequence comes from Plagiodera versicolora, assembly GCA_037013635.1. Taxonomy (NCBI): domain Eukaryota; kingdom Metazoa; phylum Arthropoda; class Insecta; order Coleoptera; family Chrysomelidae; genus Plagiodera; species Plagiodera versicolora. Next base: position 1,154,224 of record CM072990.1, read on the forward strand.
ATTTTTCTTTATGAAACGCGCCTTTTGTGGGTAGGTAGGTGTACCTGCAGGTCCTTTACTGAAAGTATTCCACTCGAATGACTTCGACGGAGTCATAATTACGGGGATGCTTTTCGACGCGGTGTTGCAACGTTTACAGTTTGGTGTTGGGGAAATTCGAGGTCGTTGTGGAGTCTTCGAATGTTGTAGGAAAGGTTGTATGAGAATGTAGTCTTGGTGTAATTTGATGCTTTTTTTGTCGTAGTGGGGGATTTTTAGGTATTTTTTTTTTTTGGAATTTTGGAGTTTTCGACCTTAATGAATCTCGGATAATTTGGGAAATATTCCGGATGGAAAAAAAAAACGGATTTCAGTGCCGTGTTCAGCGTCTCTTAGACTCCCTATTGACGAGTTTTAAGGCAAATCGATTTTTTGAAATTTGGATTTCTTCGAAAATTTCAAAATTGCCGGGGAAAGTCTCCAATATTGTAGAAAATGCATCCGAAGCATTATCTATGGTATTTTTTCTGTCAAGACAGGTGATTTTTTGAATGTTCTCGGGTGTTTTTTAGACTTTTTTGATATAGTCGATGATAGAAAAAGACAGATTTTTCGAAAACTATACTAGATATCGAAAAACTGAGTTCAGTGCCGTGTTCAGTGTAACTCAAACACCCTATATACCATTTTGGGGCATTTCGATTTTTTGAAATTCGGCTCTAAATTCATTCAGTCATCGTAGGATCTTCAAACTTGGTATCAAAACTTGGATTTTCCATATAGATGCTGTCTGAAATAGGGATTTTCGAGGTTTTTTAGTGCTTTTGGGGGGGTTATTTCTTCTGAGCAAGGGGGGGGGGATACGACCCCAATAACCACCCCCTCGTTACGCCTATGCCCCCGTATGATTTTTTGAAAAATCCTGAGTCGTTATAGCAAACTCGATGATTTTTCGAGAACTTTCAGGAATGTCCTGTGTCTACTGACATTTCCGGAGACTTGACAACGTTGCCTGATTATTTTCCCTCTTGTATTTTTTCTCTGTTTCCCTATACGATGCCCCCACGTCGTTTACATTCGAGTTCTTCGGTGGCGAATGAACACAAAATTAATATAATCGCAACCCCTCCTAACTTTAAAACAACTCCTATACAAAGCGTATTGCTCTAACGACGACATATGCGTGTATCTTGGAGGAGGAATTATACGGGGCGTTTTTCGATATTATGCCATTGTGATATTTAAGGATGGTTGCAATGTCTGAACACAGTAGAAGTCCAGTTTTTGATACAGGGTGTTTTCGGTAGAAACGTTAATTCAGGAGATTTCAATTAAGGATAACTTCATTTTTTTTCAAATATGACACCCAGTATATTATTCCACCATCTAGTAGTACTATTTGATGCCTTCAAATTTTGTCCATATGATATACCCTCTAAAACCGATTGTTTTTGAGGAAATTGCATTTTTAGTTTACGATTCGAAAATTGACAACGTCGCAAATTATTGGAAAAACAAAGATGGTATTGGGTGCAGAATTTTACGCTGAGGTTAACGGTGAAGAAATATACAGGGTGTTCTATTTAAAAAAGCCAACATTATGTTGCCCCGCTCAGGCTAATCATCCTGTATATCTCAAAATATTTTAGAATTGTATATCTGCGCGAATATAGCAACATTTATCTGAAACATTTTTTTGTATTCTCATTCCTAAGTGAGTAATTTCACTTCCACTAATGGGCCACCCTGTACAAGTTACGGGATATGAGATTTTCAATAATGAAATGGAAAATTAGAGGAGTTTTACCGGATATTATTTTACAGGGAAATTTCGAAGGTATACATTTTATCTCATTAATATACTTTTGAAGGTTTTTTGAAGCTAATTCGTGATTTTGTGATCCCGCGTACTGTTTCGTGGTTTGACATTGACAGCTATCATTCGTGACAATGGCGTGATAAGTGTATTGCTCTAACGAAGAGATATGCGTATCTTGGAGGAGGAATTATACAGGGCGTTTTTCGATATTATGCCACATATTCACTCAAAATTCGTGCATACAGGGTGATTTCCACGACCGTTTCTTTGAGGATACTTTAAGAACGAAAAATATTTATTTTTGGAAATTTTGTAGAAACTTTGTTGAGGACGAACAAATTTTAGAAATATTTTATGTTTTTAGCGAAACTATCCTTGTACGGTGCTAGCATAAAGTAACCTAAAAATATCGAAAGCACCCTCCCTTGTCCCTTGTTATTGTTACCACCTTGTAGGGCTCACAAATGAACCCCCCAAAATCAACCCAGCTAATCTCATCGATTATAAGTTGACCCAAATCCTCATTACGATCCGGAAACGTCCCGTTCCGAACGATTCTTGCATTATCTGAGGGTAGTCTCAAAAACGGCCAGGTACTACAAAAGTTTTCATCACGAAACAGTGAATTGCGATGAAACGTGATGGCATAATGGTACTACGACGGCTTCAATCATCCATAAAATTGTACGGTGACAGATCGTAAATGTTGAAATATGGGCGCGCCCAATTCTGGTTTCGGAATCTCACCGATTCCCAACAGATGTTCGATGGATAAGTCGATGTCGTAGTCGGCGTGTCTTTTGTCGTGTTCAACTTTTTCTAGGCGTACGTGGTTTATCCGAGCTTAGGACAATTTTGAGGTTGTTTTTGCCCCAAGAAAAAAAACTTAATGCCCATCGGACAGCATTATAATAATAAATATTTACAGTCTATGAATACAGGGTGTTCCTTAAAGACATGCTAATATTTGAAGGGGTGATTCTTTGACACATTTTACAAGGAGAAAAAGGTACAGTATCGGAGATAATATATCTTGGGTATGGACAGAAATCAATGGGAGTAACAAGGAACACAGTCCCTGGTAATTCTGCCATACCCCAGATATATTTTACCAGTACTGTATGGGTCAGGAGATATTAAAACAGCTCTTTTTGTGTAGGATACAGTGTGTTGAATATACAAGGTGTTCATTAAAGACATGCTAATATTTGAAGGGGTTATTCTTCGACACATTTCAAGAAAAAAATTCCCATGAAAGAATGTCCTAAAAGTATCAACTCTTAAGATACAGAGTGATATAAGATTATTTAACGGATCCATTTTGGAACAAATCTGATCTCTTAATTTGCTTTCAGTCGATGCACGAACATTTTCAAGCCGCATAAGATTTTTAAGGAATTCACCCTGAAGTACAACGATTTTTATTTTTTTTTTGAGCGAAAACCATGCGTTGGACAAAGAAAATCCGTGGTAATAAATTTGCTCAATAATGAATGAGGATCTTAAGAGTAATTTTTATTTTGGAAGTAAGCAGTTGCGTAGTATTTTTTTCTCAAAAAATGTTCAATGCAAAACCCGTACGGACGCCACTGGTAGAGAAAATGAAAAATTTCGTACATCACAAAATGCACCTTGATGCATAGAAGACATACCAAATTTTTCAAATATGTCTCAATTCTTATCTCAGTTATTGTTAAAAAACTGATTTTTTTATCAAAATTTTATCACTCTGTATCTCAAGACTTTCAGGACATACGTTTATAAGAAGTTTTTTCTCAAAATGTGTCAAAGATTCTCACCATCAAATATTAGCATGTCTTTAAGGAACACCCTGTATATTCTTATCTTTTTTCTAATTTTGATTCTTATTTTTATTTCCTCATATTTATTACTACAACTGACATACCATATATACCAAGTGTATCAAAAATGGTGAATGAACATTATTATCATTATTTATTGAAGGTTAATTGTTACGTCACGTCTGGTGACTAAGTGTTACCACTACAAAACTGGGTGAAATTTTCTGAATTATATTACCCCCAGAAGAGTGTTGTTTTGTTTGGAATATTGAATTTTCTCCATAACTCGTATTATCCTAGCTTTCTTTTCGCGAAGTAAACGAGAAAAACGAACAACTAAGTTGTCAGTCAAAAAGTCTGTCCGAAAGAATGCCGATGCTACTATTTCGGTACATTTATCTCCACAAATCTCCCGATGATTCACGCCGAGTTTCGTTCGAACGAGCAACCCGTCCGGTTGAATTTTCTCCGTCTGACAAGGCACGTATACACCTATGTAATTGCGTTAAATGTTTCCTCGATATTCTGCTCGGTTCCTTCCCTATTCAGCGGCTGTGGAAACTTTTCTGGGTCCGCAAAATATGTAATCGAATAATCTGGACGTTTCTCTATGAAAACCAGGGAATTGCCACGTAGGACGGTCACGTAGTCACCCGAAATGCCCCATGGAAACATCAAAGTCAGAGATAGTCAAAAAATATCATAGAACAGATAGTTCTAAAACAAGGTGTTCTATGGGTCGCAAATTATTGGAAAAACAAAGATGGTATTGGATGCAGAATTTTACGCTGAGTTTAACGGTGAAAAAATATATAGGGTGTTCCAATTAAAAAAAGCAAACATATTGTTGCCCCGCTCAGGCTAATCATCCTGTATATCTCGAAATATTTTAGGATTGTATATCTGCGCAAATATAGCAACATTTATTTGAAACATTTCTTTGTATTCACATTCCCAAGTGAGTAATTCCACTTCCACACAATAATGGGCCACCCTGTATGTACGAAATGTCATCAAAAACAGTTTCAGTGGCCTTCCAATGCAATAATTTTGCTATTTTTCTTCGAGAAAAACCGCATTTTCACACTGAACTCTAAAACATTCGACAATGAGGAATATCCAGCTTAGCTTAATGTGTGTATAACAATGACAACAATTCCACACAACTTGTACCACTTTTAAACGGCCCATTTAGCGTTTCTGTCGCTGCGTCACGGTTTTTGGTCATTTGCCAAAATCAGCGCGGACTGACATTCGTCTACCATCTTAAGGTGAGTTTACATCTGACGTTTATCGCACGATTTTTACGCCAGACATTGATTTATCTACGTTTTGAAATATTTTCCAGAGATCAAGTTCACTTTGAGCTAAAGGTTGGTAGTTATGTCGCATAATCAACAGGTGCGATGTTGCCAAGTTTCAAAATAATCATTGAAATGAAGGAAATTGAAGATTGGACAGTTTTTCTCGAATCAATGATTCAAATGATCTCTGGAATCATTAACAGCTTGCAGTAAATTATTTATTTGGTAAGATGAGATGTAGTTTAATTGAGAAAAATTAGAAAAAACTCACGAAAACTCAACAATATGTCTCAAAACGGGCTGAAAAAAAACCGTTACATGGGTTTGGCATCGTCGTGAAGTGTTGCCAACATAAATCTACATCTACAAAATGTGACGTAATCATACTGAAATAAATCGACTATAATTGCACCATTATTACAAACCTAGCGATATTTTTCACATTTCTAGGCTACTAAATATCGAATAATTGACATATGAATTCGGACGTTTGACACTGACATCATGACACGACTGTCAGATGTGAACGTGGCTTAAGTCAACTTAGGCCAGTGACAGACAGGACAGACTTTTCACGACAAACAAACACGCCGTGCGGTGAGCCATTATTTATTGCTGAAACTCGAGTTATTTTAGTAGGCGTTCCTATTTGAAATACATCATTGTTTGGAATACCGTTTATCGGAATGAGACTTACAATAGCCATATTTATACCCAGCGATTAAGATCATATTTCTGATTTATCGACTGAATTAGAACGTTATCACCTGTGGTGTCGCATTATGGCAAGTTCGATCGAATAATAGCTTGTTTATTATACGGGTGGGTCGGTTTTTTCTTGCGGAACAATAAGAGAGCGATTTATTTGACTTTAAGGAGCCGTGGAACGTTCACTTTATCGAACTCAATTGACTTCGCAAGGCAAATATTGAATACCAACTGAAAACTACACTTTTCCGTGAATTTTCATCGAGACGAAAATCTCTCGAAAAAGCAGTCTCAATTTTCGGTTGGTTGATGGTTACGTCACATGAGCAACAAGTGCGATGTTGCCAAATCATGAATTAATCATTCAACTGAGATAAATAGATTTGATTTCATAGAAATGATTACACAATACGCTTTGCAGTTTTTCCGGATATTAATTCACAGGGAAATTTCAAAGGCATACATTTTATCTCATTAATATACTTTTGAAGGGTTTTGGAAGCGATTTCGTGATTTTGTGATCCCGCGAACTGTTTCGTGGTTTGACATTGACAGTTATCATTCGTGACAATATCAACCATCATACTGTCCTGTTTACTTCTCACAAATATCTTGACGTGTCTTTCGAGAATCATAGCAATAAACTTGTTAACACTTTTCCACCGGTTTATTTATTTTTCTAACGACAATTCGAAAAGAGCTTCTGATAATTTACATAGCAGGCAGCGTTTATATTATCTGGATATATTTTAGGTGTATGTTTATTCCATCGCTAAACACCTATACGTATCGGAGGTAGCGCCGATGCATATACCCGAGTCGTTTGTTGTATTTTTAGTCAATCATTGTATTTACATGCCTCGGTTGCGGCACATGTTTCTTGTTCGGAACCGTTTGATTCATTTCGAGCAGCTCCGAGCCGATTTGCAAGGTTATTGAATGCGTTTCGTATACAGTCTGTCTATTTGGAATAGTTCTGGCGTTCTTCAGTGCAATGCAAGTGCCAAATTAAATTACAGAACTCCGAAACTACTCAGAACTCTGAAAAAAGTTCAGGCACAGTTGAAGGCACACCCTGTATAATGAAAGAAATATTTACGTTCAATAAGGAACTTTATTGATTGATTTGTGAAAGTTCAAATGTTCTATTGATTAAAACTATAAAAATTCAATCTATCCAACAATTCCCATAAAAACCCATAACTATCCTGTGACGTATTTGGAAATAACCTATAAAACGTAAACAGAAAAAAAAACATCATCCTGGGAATCCACAAACTCGTACATTCAGAAGCATATGCTATAAACAATCGCGGTGGATTATTTACGTAAACAGTTCATCATGATTCAACTGTTCTTCATCGAAAAGAAAAAACGTTTATAAATAAAGTAAAATGTATCGCTGTTTGTAATTCTTCAAGTTGAAACTACGTTTAAAGCAAAGAAATAGGAGGAAATAATTAGCATTTGACTGGCTGTTTATTTTTCCACCGACTAAGCAGAGTTGAATTATTCCCTTGGGAAACACGTTGTGGAACGTCATTCCAAATAAAAAATCACACGATCATGACTCAGGCCATCTTACCATCGAAATAGTAGGAAGAGAAAGTGTACGAAGAAATATGGATGCCGCAGGAGCTTAACGTAATGCACACTGGCGTAAGTGGAAAGGATGTGTTGAGAAAACTAAATTTCCATAAGTCATCGTAGTATTTTTTTTCATTCAGTACTAGTGACGTATCAACGCCTAAACACCCCACCAACTTCGGGAATTTATTTTGGCGAAACTATTGGTACATTTTTCAATGTTCTAGAGATTTAAATCAGCAAAATATATCCCCGAAGATCTTTGAGCATGGTGAACAACCTTAACTAGTTGTTTCAAGAGACTTATCGCCAGGGAAGAAAATGAATTTCTCCTTTACCAACCGTAGATAAGGAAGAATTAAAGTCGGGACAGAGTCATCGCCTAAGTTTTACGACAATTACGGTGACTTACAAGACAGATAAGTCGCGAGATGCAGAAACAAAGTTTGCACAATACACAACTTTGGTTCAGTCTATTTGTTTGAGGTTATGTCTTGCTTGATGAATAAACCCCTATTGCGTCTAGAAATTCACCTCGTTTTATGATTTGAACCAATGAAATCCCCATATGAAATAAATGTTTGATTTTTTATTGAATTCTCCTAAATCAATATCCTATCCTTATCAAGTTTCATAATTATGTATTTGTCCGTTTATACAGCAAATAAGATAAAATAAGGATTGAAACAGAATAAAATAAGTAATGATTCAGCTTATTTTTTGTGTAAACGCTTCCATCTATTCCTTATTTTATTTTATTCGCTGTATAAACTCACCTTAACCTAGCAAGTGACCAGTCGGCAGTTTCCTATGTTTATTCTGTAAACGTTGTTGAAGAGAGAGAGAGGGAGAGAGACAATGCGGAGACCTTAAATGGTAATTTCACGTTTCGCGACCAGTTCCATAGAGATAGATTCCATTCGACTTTCTTGCCTGACGTCGGATAACATTCCAGCAGTAGACTGCGCGTCTACGCTGAGCTAAAAACATTTCACGTGTTCCACTGATAGTGTACACAGACCGAGTCGAAACATAAATGAGACTCTCGTAAATCACGGGCCATGACACGTGGGGTGGTAATGCGATACTTTTCGGCAAAACAAATAAGCTTCGGTTTATTACGTATCAACAGGATCAAAATGGACGATGCAATAGGAGGGTTTATACAGCAAATGAAACGGGATAGGGAGTAAAGCAAAATGAAATGATTGGATACATATTTGAAAGTAAACAATGAAAGTATATGTTCAAAATGTACTACCTTTTCCATAGAAAAACTCACTATAAAACGCACACAACACTAATTGTGAATACTAAACAATATCCCGAAACAAAACACACCTGAACAGATTAATCCCACGGTTTCGAGGTTATCTTCTTCTTTTTTTGGCCGATTTCTTCTTATGAGAAGTGACTACAGATACTATTTGAGGTAAAATATTGTTTGAAAGTACTTTGCTAGCAATTTTGATGCCTTGATATTTATCATGCTCAATTCTGCACTCTTAAATAAAAAAATTAGACCAGTCGACCATTACAGACACAGCACAAACTTTTAGTTGCTGATTTGACTCGGACACACCCCCAATTAGACTCACCAACATTATAGCCACAATCAAAGCAGACACTGAATATTCCTCACGTCATAGTAATTCATTTCGCTATAAAATTAGAGTATGTAATACACGTATAGAAACCCGATGCAATAATTCAAGTCGTTTTCTGTGCGTAGGCCGTTCGAGTGTTATAACAAATCTAATTTGAATATTCTTCTCTGTGTAATTCAGTATGTGTATTCTGTTCTGTTCGGATACCGTCATTAATAAAATAGAAACCATTCATTTGAACGCCTTTTATCAATTGAATAATTCCCTATACAGTTAGATCGCTTCTCTAATGACCGTTTCACTCATATTTTGATAACGAACCAGTGGCGGAACAATACAAAGGGTTTTAGAGTGACATATTAACATCGAAGAGAATAATGAATATTACTCATTCCTCTCTATACAGGGTGAGTCAAAATGTGTACCGAGCTTTGTGACAGTGATATAAAGAGTGTTTTCAGATGGTGAGTCGTGATTTTTTTTTCCTTTTATTCGTTATGGTTAAAAAACAGAAGTAGTCAATAGAAGGGAAGAAAATTCCATGATTTAAAATGAATGTTTTACACAAATACATAGAAAATTATAACAGAGTAAAATATAAAGTTGAAAAATCACACCTGTTGATGACGCATGTTACCTACGATAGATGGCGTTGCGCTCAAATTCAAACGTTATGGCAGACACCTTGTATAATATTTCGCAACGCCTCTCGCACGTACACGGTGAAGTTTCGATGGTCTCTGAGATTTGCGAGATGGACATTAAAACTGGATTGCAAGTACATACTATATCGTCACGTACTATCAAGAAAACTCAATTTTATGCGAGCGCAGAGCCGAGACAGCATGACCTCGAACAGAATGAAGAAACCGTACGTATTAGCATGCAGAGGATGGCCGGAGATTTTCGAGAAGAGAGTAGCTTTGGAGATGCCCTATACGGCGAGCTATGTTTCAAGAGATTACCAACTGTTCGGTCTTATTATGTTTATGGAAAATCACTATGTGGACGAATGCTGCTTCGGATACCGGTTGGAATTCGTTGTTTATAAGATGGACGTGTTTGCAGCTAGGCTTTGGGTGTGCCACAAGGATACAATCTAGCCCCTTCCAGCAGTGAAATAGATTCGATATTTTTATTATCGTTGTACATTCTTCCATAATTCTTCCAGCAAAATGAAATTTCGTTCGCGACACAAAATTTAAGACAAACAATTTGTTCAATAATTTCGTTAATAGGGAAGACCACTAAGAAATGAAATCCTTCCAAACCACTCTTAATCGATGAATAATGATATTGGTTCAGTGTACATCCAATATCAAGGATCAAAATTGAAGCAAATAGATTCTACAGCGGTTCGAAATCAGCATTTTCATTCAAAATTTGAAAACGTCAGAGATAAGTGGGCGGTGCTATGAGCGTATGACGTGCTACACCCTAAGTCTATCTCTGTCTGTTTCCATATATCTTTTGCTCACACCATGTGCAATGTTGCCAAGTTTACTTGTGGATGACTCCTTATTCCTTTGATGTATTTTCTAAAAGACGTATCCATAAGTGATAACTATATCATTTCATGATAATTTGTGGAAAAAATATCATTTATATTGTATTCTTTTACATCTTTCACTCCGAAAATAAGTTGTGGTATTTTGGTGCGGCAACACAGCAAGATTTACCATGGAACAATTATCTATGATGATCAAGGTCGATGGGCGTGTAGGGTTAGGCACGTCACACTGCGTTACACCAATGAGAGCAATCTTCGAAAATGGCGCATGGAATTGTATGTTCGAAATTAATTCCGTTTATTTCATGATATAGACCGAATAAAAAATTCCAAAAATAATGAATGGTAGTTTTGGGACATACAGAACACGATTATGATGTTTTGAAAAATTAGTGGTCTCCCCCATTGTAAAAATCGTGGAGCACTGGCGATCCAGATTCATCAGCTGAATGAGACAGTGCTGCCAATTTAAAAAAAAAAGTGTTCAATTCAACAATTCCCAGTACTTTCTTGACAGAATGTATGTCATCTTTCATTGAGGAAGGAAGAAATGCATGAGGTAATTTGAACGAATCGAAATGCGTGTAGTTGCTTGTGTTTGAGAATGAAAACGGTTACAATGATAACTGATATCGTCCATCCGTATGTTTGCTTTCCCGCTCCGTCCGACTTTCCCGAAAACAATCATTAGCATAGCCGTGATACTCATAATAATAAACAAAGGACGTACCATACCTAATAGGCACAAACTAGTCGCGGCAATAAATCTGAAGCAGATACCTGGTGCGCGGGCATTATCTTACAAAATCAGATCGTTTAGAATAATTGTAGTGGACCAACTAACAAGCACAGCGAGATTTGTGTTGGTGAGCCGGAATTCCCATCGAGTTTATTACTAGGAACGTTCCTACTAGCCAAACATGTCGGATTCTCGGAAATACCTCTCTGAAACTTGTGCTCGGGGTTGTGCTTGTATTTACTACAGACTACAGCTTAATTAACGATACGCGTGCTTACGGAACCGTCCTCTCGGTCGCATAGACAGTGCGGGTGGTTGGTTCAGTAGACACTCCCTTGTCAATGTCAATCAACTGTTTGGATTCGAGAAATAGCTCCTCTAAGCCCATATTATCGTGGGGGTACCACAAGGTTCCAGTTTGGACCCAAATCGACTTTTTGCTGTATACTAAAGAATTCTGAAAGTATCCTGACTGAAGACAGTTTTTTTCATAGAATCGTTGTGTTTATTAGGCCCAAAAATTTTCACGAACAGCATAAACGTGTTCTGTATATCCAAAAACTACCATTCATTATCTTTAATTTTTTTTATTCGGTCTATATCATGAATAAAATGATGAAATGAACGGAATTGATTTCGAACGTACAATTTCATGCGCCATTTTCAAAGGTTGCTCTCATTGGTGTAACGCAGTGTGACGTGCTTAACCCTACACGCCCATCGACCTTGAGCTGACCAATCATAGATAATTGTTCCATGGTAAATCTTGTTGTGTTGCCGCACCAAAATTCTACAACTTATTCTTGAAATAAAAGATGCAAAAGAATACAATATAAATGATATTTTTTCCACAAATTATCATGAAATGATATAGTTTTCACTTGTCGATACGTTTTCGAGAAAATATATCAAAGGAATAAAGTGTCATCCACAAGTAAACTTGACAACATTGCACATGGTGTGAGCAAAAGATATATGGAAACAGACAAAGATAGACTCAGGGTGTGGCACGTCATAGCCTCATAGCACCGCCCACTTATTTCTGGAGTTTTTAAATTTTGAATGAAAATGCTGATTTCAAAACGTTGCTTTGATTTCAATCCTTGAAATTGAATGCACACTGAACCAACATAATTTTTCATCGATTAAGAGATATTTCGAAGGATTTTATCACTTAGTGGTCTTCCCCATTATAACGATGTCGAAATAAGACAAAAGGCTAGCAAAAAATTCGATTATTTTTCTGTCGATTTACACTTAATTCAATCTGCATTATATCTGCATACAGAAGTGTGAAGATTGCGATATTAATTCAGATTGAGAAGGCGCAAAACAAACAAGAAAAGAGTAATGAAAAGTTCACAGAAAGTAAGGTGTCATTTAAGTTTATTTTAATTGCATTAATTGCATACTCACCCGACCGAATTAACATATGCATATAGATTGTTTTTTTCTTGAATTTCAATCAAGACGAGTTACATTCCACTGGATTGATGAAGACGTAGGGTGGCAACTCGAATTAACCTACCTGCTGGTCTTCTACAGGGGCGTTCCGAAAGAACGACCCAACGAAAATTAATTAATTGATTGTAAAATCGACGAAACCCACGGAACGGATTGGAATAGTAACGGAACGATAAAAGAGAGGTTAGGTTCGCTCGGGTACATTTAAATGCGTTGTTAATTTGGTGAGGATGACGTAACATCGCTGGTTTTACGTTACGTCGTAATGATGTCACGGTAATGTAAAGGTGTGTCTTTGACTTGAGATTTGATCGTGTGAAAACATTCGAGGATTGTCACTTTGTGCAAACAGTTATAAAATTTCTACTTTACATGAAAAAAATGCACCTTGAAGCATAAAAGACCTTAATCAAATCAAAACACTCTATATAATACAGTGGCGTAGGAAAAAAATCGAGAAAAGGTGAAATTGAAGTTTTAGTGGCTTTTATTTTCCTGCATTTCCCAGCCCATACTAGACCGAATCTATCGTTATTATTACACTAAACAATTCACCCCTATACATCCCCTAGCGAAAGCCCCCGATTCCAGATCGGATTTGTACAAGGGGGGTAGTAAGGGGGTTGTGAGCCGATCACTAGTACCTAATTAGCGCATTATGCTCAACATGGATACACAGTCGAATCATTAGCCTGCATATCCAATTCCAAAACAACCCCCTCCCCAATATCTAAACTACTCGATCAGGGCCTACTGTCTGTACTGTACTGTGTATATGAAATTTAGAACCATCCAAAGCACACTTGTGAAAATACACATGAGACGAATGAGCGTATTTCCACATTTTCGTTGATATCTCTGTAAATATCGATTTTAGCAATGTGGTGTGCTCATACAAATCGATAGGAAATTAAATTTTGCGTCGGATGGTGTGAAAATTTCATAGTCATTCCATTCGAAATAAGGAAATTATTGGGATTTGAAATTTCCGGAAAGTAAACTGAAATATCAAACACCCTGTTGAATATTTTGGAACACTTTGAAGGATACCTGATAGAACACTCTTTCATTGATGTGTATACGGAGATTGAACCCTGAATCTTGAAAATTGGAAATAATATGGTCGTTTTAGTTAGTCAGTCCAGCTGTCAAAATATTTCGAAAAAATGGAATATCTTGAAAACGAATCACGATAAGAAGAAAATTCAAAATGCAACAGGTACATAATCTACCGTAGAATTCGAAGATGTAAAAATAAGCAGGGTGTTCCAGCGCATTGGAAATATTTTAGGAAAATAGATCACCAAAATTTCAAGTTGATATCTCTATCAGTTCTCCAAAAACCCCTAATGAACCAGTTAGGTGAATCACCCTGTACAAAAAAAGGAAACAAACTTGTACACGTCATTGGTGGTACATATTTTGACGCATTTGTGACGTGATTTTTTTTTCAAATGAAAACCTATGTTTCTGACGGCCACATCACCCTGTGCATTTTTTCAAGTGGAAAACTAACCAACAACATTTTGGCTGCCATTCGAAGAGGGTTGATTATAGGGGTCGCATTTTATATTTAATAATTTGGATTCGACATGAATAACGGATTTGCTTAGATATTTCAGAAAAAATCTAAATGCGAAATTCCATGAAGAACTTTTGAGTCTCGAAACTTTCAGCTTCTTGATAATTCGTCTCTGTCCATACTCCCATCCCATCGATGGGCAAATACACAGCCAGACCATCATCCGATAAATAATCTGCTGGGTATAATAAAGTATCAACACTACACGGGTATGATTTACAAGCAATCATCGGCCATCACTTGGGATGCACGAACAAAAAACGATACAACAAACGAATTGAAAATTGAAGTTCGCGAGGAAGAAGGCGCCTTAAACTTTTTACAAAACCAATTCGACGACGCGAACGGAGGTAGTCGTACGAGAAATTTACATGCCAGTGTCGGGGAAGCGGTATTTTTTCAGCGGGATAATTTAAAAATAATTCATTTGATCGGTTATGTGATGCGATTTTCGCAATTTTTTTGAAAGTGAGTACTCTATAGAATGTTTTGAAGTTTTTTGGCCATAATAGAGTATACTTTCAGCTATATTTTGAGTTTTTTGTTTCACAAAAATATTGAGGAATAACAGTTTTCTGCTAGTCTATGGAGATGCTTAAAAAAAAGTTGAAAAAAGTTGAAACAATTTAAAAATGGTCGCATTTTAATGCCAAATTAACGATTTTCAGCCAATCATAAGATCGTAGTTCGTTGTATTGTAAATATATTCAAGAATACTGAGCATGAACTATCAAATGAGTTGCAGAATCAATATTTTGAAACGACAACATTGCCTAAGTTTTCTATCTCTATTGTTCTCATCAAAAAATCCCTCAACTATCGCTATCCGCGGCGTTTAGAACTTGTGACGTCATAACGCTTCGTGAAAGTGAACATACTGGGTGACTCACGGTCGATAGTAGGATAGAACGGGACGTAGAATTATTTTGAAGAAATGTTTCTCGAGTAATTAGTTTTGTTTTATCGATCTAAAATATTTTCAGCGTTGCGGCGTTGCCGCTTCTATCGAAAAGTAGCAACAATCCGATTTTTATACCTATGTATTAACTTGATTTTTTTTCGATAACCTGACTATGTAGATATAAGAACATAATGTATCATTTGGAAGGTACTTCAATTGTCTTTCAGGATATTGAATAATATACAGGGTATTCCATTTGAAAAAATGCACTTTTCACCATTTTTGTATCCATCGTTAAAGTCATCAATTTAGAAAGGCCCTGTACAATGGAGAACGAATGTCCTCAGACCTAATTGATACACAGGACATTGGTAAACTACACCCATAATTTCAACATTCTACGAATCCAAAAAAACGCAGTGATAAACATTTATTTGAAGCCATGTTTTGCACGAAATATTAGGAAATAAATTAATTTCTCGAAAACCTTTCGAGATAGGTATAGGGAAGTATCATACAAAACTAATTGAAAAGTATCAGAGAAACGAAAAATGGAAAAAACACAGGGTGTTCCATTTGAAATAACAAAGTTGTTGCTACTTTTCGATAGAACCGGCAACGCCGCAACGCTCAAAATATTTTAGATCGATAGAACAAAAGTGATTATTCGAGGAACCAAATTTACAGGATCGACCGTGAGTGACCCTGTATATGGCGTCAAACAAATGAATGTTTCACTCAGTTGCCTTTTGTTTCATTTCTTGTGTTATTGTTGTACTTTTTTTATTTTCAACTTGTGGTGAAGAAAATCGGCAAATCTGTCAAAAATAAACGAATGTCTTGAAGCTGAGGATGATTCTGCTACACCTCTCAACGGGAAATATTTTATTGATGACTATTGATAAATAACCGAGCGAGCACAATGAGAAATATCTCGAACATACCGTATGAATTCACGATCTCGATACCTCTAGGGAATACACACGCTACTTTAAAAGAATGTTGATAAACTTTATGCACGGTTTAACAGCTCGAATCATATTATAGAGGCGAGCTTTCAGTTCTCATTAAAAAATTTCACGCCAGCTTCTAAAGTGATAATGACGGAGAAGAAGTATGAAATTATGCACGCTCGATCGCATATGCTATTCGCAGATATGTGTGATTTGCTCAAATGCTGGTTCGGTAATTATCAATCAGATGTAACTTGTAGTCCTGAAAATCGAGAAGAAGAAATCTAGTATTGAAAAGGTCGAATGTATCGTGATCGCTAAATATAATGTGCAGAGTGTAAGAGGTGTGACTGAAAAGCAGCGAGTGATTTGGCAACGCTGTGCTATTGTCCACGTACCATTCCTTAAACTCAGTGCCAGTTTCAACTCTTTTCACTGATTTTTGAGATTGCCATGTCACCAAAGAGTTAGTTGTCAGTTACAAAGAAACAAATAGACATACAGGTGAAACTAATATAAGCGTGTTGATATCGCAGTAATATCAAGGAATTTTTTGGGATTACAATTCAGATACTTTAATATTGAATGAAAGGTCTGGAGAGCTCTGAAGCACACTGTATTCTGGTGAAATGAATTTTGGACAAATAATTAGCATTCAAACATAAAATCACTTAATCTTGAATCCTCCTACGACCACTTGTGAAAAATGTTGTCGGAATGATGAATAAGAGTTTCAGAATGTGGTACACAGAATTGAAAAGAATTGCATTTGGGAAAGTTAAGGTCATCTTTTATTTTGCCCAGGTAGCTTGAATTAATGGTATAAAATACAAAGGACCTTCGTAGGACTTGAATCATGAAGGACATCTGTTCACGAATGAATGAATTGAGGTTGCAAAAGCAGGCTTGCAAGCTCAGATCAAAATATGGTAGAACAAATAGCGAATACAGGGTGTTCCTTAAAGACATGCTGATATTTGAAGGGGTGATTCTTTGACACATTTTGAGAAAAAATTTCCTATAAACATATGTCCTTGAGTTTTGAGATACAGGGTGATATAGATTATTAAACCATTGTGAGAATGTGGTGAATGAATATTCAGGAAGATTCTTTACTCACCTTTCGAATAAAATCCAAGGAAAGTAAGGGGCTCCTGTTATCCATTTCGTGTTTAAAATGTTCTAAGATGCAACCATTTTCTGGGCATCTCCACTCAATCCTCTCGGCATTTCGATGAGAATACGATGATATTAAGCTCTCAAAAGAACAATTTTGAAAAATCGCAATAAAAGAACAAACGGTTGTAAGGATTCGCTCCAAACAATTTGGCAACGATGCCAAATTGTACGAATACGAATTGTTCTTTTATTGCTATTTTTCAAAATTGTTCTTTTGAGAGCTTAATATCATGGTATTCTCATCAAAATGTCGTGAGGATTGAGTGGAGATGCCCAGAAAATGGTTGTATCTTTATTAGAACATTTTAAACACGAAATGGATAACAGGAGCCCCTTACTTTCATTGGATTTTATTCGAAAGGTAAATAAAGAATCTCCATGAATATTTATTCACCACGATCTCACAATGGTTCAATGGTTTTTATGAGATATGATTGTATACCCAAGTTTCAATTCGGAGTTAATTCGGAGCATCGCTGAAAAAGTGAAAAACATGTGGCAACACTGCAAAATCGGGCGACGCGTCACAGATATCAACCCAGCTGAAATAGACTATAGTTTGGATTAAAAGTGCATTCAGTGCAGCTAAGTTCAAGTTACCTCTGGTGCAAGTTCACCAGGTCGTCACCGTCTTAGATAACGACCTCCACCCCATTACCAGGGCGTTGTAATCACCTGGTGCAAAGCACTTTCTAAAACCTCGTCGACCGATCGCAGTCGCACTTGTTCCTTGGTTGCGGAGATAAGCTCGACAAGTGGTTGAGGTAAATGACTCGAGAAGAAGGAGATGATAAAGAAGAAGAAGAAGAACGAGAAGTAGCATCCTCGGGGTGTGAATGAGAACCACGGGTGGGCTTAGACTAGCCCACCTTTAAAGAACGACCGTCGAAGTTCATCTCGCTTCAATGGGTATTTTTGGAGGCAGTGGCGTGCCGTTTTGATTGATTTTTACGGTGAACCGGTTGGGTAACATGCAACGTTGTGTGTACAACTCACTCGACTTTCGCTGACAGCTCATTGATCAGTTTATTGAGTTAACTTCGTTATTTGGAAAGGAAAGTCTCGTGGGCATACTCTGTAACGCTTGAACGCCATTAAATGATGCAATTTTTATATTTTTTTGTCAATAATTCATTCATTCATTCATTCAATTAGCCCTTACTAGAAGATTGATAACTCCCTCATTTTGAATCGGTGATCTTCGGACTATCAGGCGTGTCTAATGATCCACTACAATCGGGGAGTGTATACCACCACGACCGGGCGGCACATTACAGGCGCCGCGTACAAAATTTGCGTAAACAACACGGGGATTCAACGACGATGGAGATGTTGCAGACTCACCTTTGTCTAGACGAAACAACATAAAATCAAGACGATTCGTTATAGCAGCGTTCGCTTGTTTTACGGCGATTCGGTTAGTTTAGAAGTGGTAAAAATTAAGATGGCGTTTGTACCTTCGAAAGTAAAAGAAATAAGTTTTGACTCACCTTTTAAAAAGATCCTGTGTAGTAATATCAGAAATGTAGAAATGTATTTGAAAAATGCATTTCAACAACAAACATTTATGCCGAAAATTTATGTCTGGTAGCATTCACCGTTTAGAAATTATGTGAAGAAATTATTTTCATTTCATCAACTTTGAAAGGATATCCTTCCCTAGTATGATTTTCAGGTCATATGATTATTCATATTATTCAGACACTCATTCTAGATGAATGATTATACAACTATATATATCTCTGAAATAATTTGAAACTTGCAATAGATCATTTATTTAGTGAAAAAAAAATAATAAAAACGTTTACTCACTTCATGTCCTCTAATCCATCCATGAGGAAGATCCACAAAAACTTATATCATCACTACACATCATAACAATTCAACATTTAATATTCAGAATTCAACTAAATCAAATGTTTGTTCAACAATTCACTGCATCAATTGTAAATCCACATGGAAAGGAACAAATTTCCAATAATTCTCGATTGAATCGATAAAAACAAACAATTATCATGGATCAGCTGATCGTAGAGATTTAACATAATCTAATCCTATTTTACGCCAACTTCATACCATCCATTCGGTCGCACAGCCCTGGCAGTTCAAGGCCGTAGAATAAAAGAGAAGAAGAAACCATCAATCCATCTCAGTTTTGTCTGTTTTTTTTGTATGTATGTGTGAGTGTGACATCTTGACTGTTTAGTATCCTTGACTTGACCTAACACGGAGTATAGATATATATATCTATACTCCGTGTGACCTAACATGGAGAATTTCTGCTTGGCTACAGTGCAGGTAGGTCACATCTATAAATTATAAATATCAGAATCTTATTATGGGCACCGCATAAATCAAAGCCTAGAAAACAGTTTGCAATCCCATTTTCAGAACCGATTCGGTCAAAATCTTAAAATGCTCGTGGTTGCTATGGGAAAACACCTCAAAAGCCAAAACATCTGCGATGCTATTTCAATTTATCGTTCCTGAATTTGAAGTGAACAGAAATGTTTCAAAATACACAAAAGGTATGGTAACAGGGAAAGAAATATAGCATTATATTAACCGAATGAATCGAGAGCTTTCATATTTTTCATCTCGCATGTACGTCTGTCTACCTACCTTGCAAATAAAGCATTTTTTATGAGTGTCGAGTGTAGACTACGAAGCGTTGCTCATTTGTCAAGATGTTATATATTATAGACGTGGGTGGGTGTAAATCATCGACTCTGATGACATGCAGGTATGCTGTGAGCGGTTATCATTATAGAAATGTGGCCTTCTTTTTTCTTGTACAGTCTGTCTCATTTGCGATGTTCTTACAGGATATCTCGCCTATTTCAGAGTTAGTGATTCGTGACATTGGCTTACAATTTTTCTAAAAATTCAAAGCTGTCTTGGGGGTTTTTGACTACATACTTTTAAATTATGTTATAACTTGATGAAACGGTCATCCATTTCTCTGGACATTTCCGTGGTAATGATTTTGAAATTTATAATTGATGAGGTAATTGGAGTTTCCATAATGAAATTATTTTTTTCGACGTGCAGCTAGACTGTGCCGCGCTTAATTAACAGTAGAGCTAAGTGCATTTTAATTTCCCTAATTACGTCTATTTATTATTCCGCTGAAATGTAATTAGGGTAGGTCTCAGAGTCGTTCGCTGTGGACCTTTTTCTGAAGCTATTACCATGGAATATAATTTGAAACATATTGAATTTGATAGCTTTTCAATTGTTTACAACACCGTACACGATCCATGGCATTCTAGATCGCGAAATGAAATTTGAAATAGAAATGATTTTGTGTGTCAAATATTTACAAGTGCGGTGTTGTGGGATTCAGAAAGTCATTCTCGATGGAAACAAGTGAAAATATATAGGATGTCCCATTTAAAAATCGAAAGTTGGGGTCATTTCCGGTCAAACCGGAAGTACAGCAAAGCAAGTGAGTATTTTTAGTTTCACGACATTTTTTCTTTTATCATTTTTTGAAGACATTGAAGTAGCTTCAAATTTTTCCCTATATTTGTTTAGACATTGAGTTGGTGTTATACAGGGCGTTCAATTCGAAAAATACCTTGGTAATTTCGAAAAAAACGCGATATTGTGTAGGTTGAGATCAACTTCCGGTTCAACCGGAAATGCAACGCCAATGACGATACTCTGACATCGATTATTGGCGTTGACTCACATATCACAATGTTCCTCTCCTCTCGTGACTGTCCAAGGTCACCCCCAATTCTGGTTCCCCCTCTTCCCCCAACGTACGTCCATCCCTTCGTCTCGCAACCCCTCGATTTTATCTCACCTGTGAAGGTCGGCGAACGTAAAGCGAAAAGCAAATCGCCTGTCCGATTGATTCGTATCCGAAATGCGGTATCGCCTGATGCGCCCTGGAAGGGTCGAAACGGGGGATTACCGCGTCCGGTCGCATGTAACGGGATTAGCGATTTGTCCGTTCGGGGTTTGGACGATTTCCGAAATTAGAGGGTGTAGAATGTTGAATGGGATGCTGGATTATGCGATTCTTGGAAAAATTCAAGATCGACGTAGGGTCTTCGTTAAAAGGCTCTCGGAGCATCTACGCGGACTTTTCAGAGTTTTTTTCGTTGGAATGATGAAGTTTCTAGGGGTTTTCGTGGGTTTTTGCGACTTTTTGGGATTTTTTCGAATTTTCAACACGAAATATCTCGAAAACTATTTTAGATATCAAAAAAAGGAATCTCACCACCGTTTTCAGCGCCTCTTGGTCACCTCAAAGTCAAATCGAGATCTATAAATTTTGCTCGAAATTGAACAAAGGTGTTTTTTGATTTTTTCGAATGTTTCAAAGTCGTCGCAGGGCCTCAAATGTTGGCTCCAGAGCAGTTTCATGGGTTTGTGTTGGTTTTCGGGGAGTTATTGAGACTTTTTGAGTCCACGGTGACTTTTTGACATGGAATATTTCGAAAACAGTTCCAGATAGAGGAAAACGAAATTCAGTGCTGTTATGCCAACACGTATTGATAAAAAGGAGAAAACACATGAACTGTAGTCAAGCCATTATTTCGAGTAAAATAACTATTACATTTTTCATCAAGGAAAATTATCCTTCATCGATAAGAAACCCGCCAAGTCAGTAACACATAATCACACTGCATGGCACATATCTGCTGCGTTCGATCACTTAATGGCCTATAAATTACAACTATAGACACAATAATGATGTTTCCTAAGTCCTCGGTCAAAACAAACTACAACATTATACTACTAAATTGTTATTTATGCTCAGGCTTCGAACGTAACACTGTTTACATGCCTTGGAATTGTTTTGATTTTGCGCCATACACTAAACAACGAAACCAAGTTAAATTTCCGGGCTATTCCAAGTTCCCAAAAAGACCAATCGAGCAGTTATTTATATTTCGGGAAAGCTTTATCAGTTTCCCATATCTTGAGATGTACACATGACGTTGACAGGTCGTCTGTTTCTTGCAAAATTCTCGAATTTACTAAACCTAATATTGGTGCCAGATGCCCAGATAGGCTTCATTTTCTGGTACCCGTACTCAAGTGGTTCAAAATATAAACAAAACTAAAACTAATAGATCTATTCATAATAATTTCTGGTTTGTACTGATATAAGAATGTCAGGTAGAAAGAAAAAACTAAAAAGTACGATTTAACGATCAACTGAAAAGGCGAAAATAATTTTATAATATAGAATTCCATCAAGAAAAATATTGTTATTGTAAAAAAAGCGTGAATGCTATAAAGATCAGTTATTATAAAGCGCCACACACTTAGCCAATGGTCCAGCATACATACAAGTGAAGCTTATATAAGCGTGTCAAATAAATGCGATATTCATTCGAACCCATCGAAAATTTCTGTGGAGTAGATCGAAATTCTCACATCCTGCACTTATTTTAAACGACATTCATGACACTATAATTTATCACCGTTGAATAAAATATGTAAGCCTTCCCACTAACCCCTCGATGAAGTAAATTCCTCGGATTTTCCACCCCTCCTTAGGGGAGTTTCATTCGACGACCGCTGGAGCAGAATGAATTCAGTCCCTGCGAAATCCTGCAATATTGCCGGGATTCGCTAAACTCATCTCTATAATCGAATAAAAATAATTGAAGATAAGTATAAGCAATAATTTGACGAAAGCGAAAGAAAACTCGCTTCATCGTTTTTTAGTAGCGCCTCCGAATTTCGGATCAAGAGCTTCATTTTTTTTGGTCACGAATTGATAACGAAAAATTAGACGATCCATGATTATGGATTGAAAATGTATAATACACAATTCAATCAGTATTTAATAATCGAGAATCATTATTACATGTTTTATATCAGTTTGAGTAGCATGTGTATATGTTACGTAAGTGGCGCCATCTTTCGAACGAATTGAAAAGTTTTTCTTCACAGGTGTCTTCCAATGACAATGTCAACAGGTTTCACTCAATCACCCCTGTCTGATCCGCCAATTACCGTCATTTAAAACGCGACGTCATGCGTTTACTTGTCACTTAACTGACACCGGCCTAATCCCATTACCCTAATATGATCTCTTCAGTATGAACTTACCACGGAGTGGTGTCCTAACGATCCGTTGTTATGCCGCCATTGGCGAAAATAATCATTAACATGGAATTGAATTAAAGAAGAAAAACATTCTGAACTATACAGGATGTCTTGTTATTGGAAAACCGTTTTTTTTTATTGGTGTGGATTTCAGTGAGAATGTATCGAATATTTCACTTCATTCTTCAGGTAGTCTTCGTCTAGACCTCATTTCCAATTGTGGAGTACTTATCCGAAGTCTTGTACTTGTCACTGGATGTGACGAGACGCATTTCACGAAATGTCACTGCGTATATTGCGAACATAACTATACTACTTTCTAAAAAAGGAAGATTCCTTCGGACGACAAAAAGTCGGTCTATAAAACATATCATTAATTAAGTAGTACTAAATGTTGGTTCTACGTTATTAATAATTTATCATCCTAGTTATCCAATTGAGGCAAAAAAGTAACGTGCATCGTGCTTTTAATATTTATTGAAGTCGCCACAACCTGTTATTTACAATTTATAATATTATGTGAAGTACACGAGTATTTTTTCCTGTTTCAGGTGAGTGGAATGAAGAGAAAATGCGCCTTTGTAGGAACATTGGGTGAGTTATAGGCCGTAATTACTTTCTCGAATGTCGGCTCTGTAGCATAATAACGTTTTGAAAATGTTGATTTATCCACTATATAGAATCATGCAGTCAAATTCAAAACAACCAGACTTCCAGTGAACATTCAAATAGACCAAATTTCTAGAGTTCAAAATAACTAGACTTCCAGAAGAATTCGAAATGATCAGAATTCCAATAGAAATTCGAAATGACCAGATTTCTAGGAAGATTTTTTTCGTTGTTTACGGGATTATTGAAAGGAAGGAAACATTCTTGGATAATATAATTATGGATAATGGTTGAAAAAGCCCAGTTCAATTAGTCTACCATGAGAAAATTAACCAAAATAAAATCATTTCCATATTATTTTTGTCATCGTATCTATTAAAATTAGCGTGATTTCCATTGTGCCACTACTACTCTGTAATTTTTTCATCGTTTTGCCAATAGTTGCGATAGTAACGCGTTCAGAGTTGGTGCTTCACAACCGAACACCAATTACGACCTCTATTTGTTATAAATCAATGGTTTTATACTATTTCACGGTTACGTCTGCATATTTTTGAGTCACTGTCAAAATCGTCGGATAACCTGGCAAAAAATTCGACGAAGGTATTCAATCATGAATGTGCTGATTATAACATAATAACACAATATGTGCTTCAAATTATGCGATATCAAATATGGTATTCTATAACCGAGGTAGCGTTATATGGAAATATCCAATATACGAGCCGATCGTGTTTTGTTTCTTTACCATTTTCGGAAATGTTTATCTCGTAAATTCGATACAGATCTCGTGTCCGAACTCATTAATATATTATTAATCCGTTCAACAGAATATAATTGAAACGGACTGGGCTTGTTACGATTTTATCATGATTGATGTTTTCCAATAAGCCGAAATCAAATGATATTGAATTGGAGTTCGTTAAAATTCACAGTGAATATTATGTTACTCGCTACAAATGATGGACATGTCACTTCTTGAAATTCAGTTTTTTTTTCAATACAACATACCTGCGAAAAGTTTTCTCCATTGAACTGAGCACAATTTTAGGGAACAGTTTTGTTCGTTAATATTTTTGGAATTTATATCTAATATTTTGATAGGACAGAGTGTCAAATAACAGAAGAATAAACACGGGGTACTAGGAATGTGAGGATTAAATTTCGATGATCATAATTCCTTGAATTCTTGTTGGATTTCTAGTTCCTACATCGACAACAGAGGACTTGTTATGATGATTACTGCTTTTTCAAATCAATATTTTATATGTGCATTCATTATTCTGCTACTGTGAATTTAAACAAATAGTTCTTTAATGTATTCACCATATGTTTTGTATCGAATTTCATCAGAACTAGACAAGAATTTGTTGATTCAGATATTCGTGATTTTTTTCTATACATTCAATTGTCCAAATATGGAAATTGAGGTTTGTTATATAAACAAAACAAATACTATACTCAGAATGTATGTTTATTGTTGCAATAATTTGGAATTCGCTGAATTTGTTTTCACAGATTCATGAAATGTTTTACAGGGTTACTTCCTAAAATTCTTCAATATCAACAAACTAACACAAAACAAAAATCACCTCTATTATCTCTGAAAGATATTATTCCATTAATTTTACATCCACATCTCTGTAAGATGCTTTTTCAATTGAAATATACAGATGATACACTTGCTTGCCTTGCTAGTTTCATAGATTTCTGATACAGTATGAATGCTTTTCTTGATTCGTGGAGTTGATGTCGAATAAAACTACCTTCAAAAATTGAAACGCAAGCTGTGATATCTGATAAAAGTATAATATTTGACATTGAGATGATTTAAGGTGTCCTACACAATGGTGAAAACACTCTTCAATTGTTTGTGGCTCCAAATTGTCCATTGGAATTTCATGGAACACATCCTAGACGGATAATTATCGAATCGTCGTGAGATGGCGACACAATCGTGTTCGGTAACATTGTTTTCTTCCACGCCAGTCAGAACTGGCGGGAAATCCAAACTTCTTTAGTTCATTGACCTACTTTTGAATATGTAGTCGTTTATTTTTCGCTGTGTGGTGTTTTTTAGTTGAAATGAAGTTTCGTATAGTTTGTGGACAAGCAGAAACCGTCTCTCGTCATCTTTATGGAATTCCGAAGGTAATTTGTTAGTTTTTGGAGTTGGAATCAATAATTTACTTTTTATTGCCCACATAGAATGAAACCGTTCGGAAACAATGGATTCTCGCATTGGGAAAACATTCACAAGTATTTTGAAAACATCTTCTATTCAATTTTCCGACTGTATGTATATTCAGGAATCAATAAAAGATAATATTTTCACGAGAATTTGTCATTTCTTAATCTGACTAACGACTAAACTGACGAGCATAAAGTCAGCGTTGCAGCTTCTAAAATAAATAATTCACATTTTCTGCGCAAAACAAATAGTCGCTTCCAACAAAGCCAAAGTTACATTTCTTTTTCAAGATATAACTCTACGTTCTTTTATCCCCACAGATTCGTGAAACACTGTCGAATCAAAACTTTGTAGACAAACTACTGATGTATTTCATTAACAATTAGCAACATTGCATTTTGCATTATTATAGCGCCGACGGTGTCGCCATCCGTGGCGATTCAAAAAAGCATTCTCGGTTCGAAAATATGCGTTTTGATCGAGGGGTTCTGGTCACGTGTCGAGATAGAAACTGGTTTCACCATAGTTATAGGCATCCTAACATGATTGACAGGTAGTACCAGTCCTCCAAAATTATTAATTTCCAGACAGCTAACCTTCATAACAAGTCTAACAAGCGTATAAACCATCTAGGAATACTCACCAGTACGAAAAAAATGGACATACCAAATTGATAGGGTGACGCATCATAAAACGTAATTGATACCGAGATATCCTCCGTACGAAAGTGCTTCTTTTCTAGCATACAGGCATGCCTCTCGAATATAACCCGGCATCATTTATCAATTTGTTGAACTCTCTTCGAGTAGGTACGTTTGATTGGCAGACGTGGCACGGAGATGGCCGGTTCAAAAGGCTGACATAGAACGAAGACACAGAGTACCAGAGAAGTCATTCCAAAAATGGCGCGAAATGTCTAAATGACCTTGATATTTTACTACGATTTGTTGACAAATATTTTTCGTACAAATTGATAACAAAATATTCACCTGCAATATTTCAAATGAAAAAAGAGATTTCATAACACCAAATAGCCATATGATGATATATTTTCTGTGGAATTATCTGTTTCCAGGATGTTGGTAATATTTATTTCTGTAATATTTCTAGCACATTAACTTATATATTAATAACTTTTTATAGAATTTAGTATATTAGAAAAAATACTACACTGCCAAAAATGACCCAGTTTTGATGGCTAGAGCTATCTACAATCCTCAGCTTTCTTCTTTCTACACACTAAGTACTTATGAAATGAATCACTTGATGAAGATGCAGAAAATGAATCAAAGAGGAATGTGTGTTGGAACTCCAATATCTGATTGGGCTTGAAGTTCATGAAGTTATTCAAGCATTTGGACACAAATACTGATGATTCCATGTCAGGTTGATGAAAAAAACTTCCATTTATTTGTTGCATGCACCAAATTCAATGAGAACAATATTCAAATTGAAAATACAGAGGTATTTTATGGTTAAGAAGCAAATTGAAAAGACATAGAGAAGATATACCTTTGAATGGAAAAGCATGACATAAACAAGATTCACAATTCCCCAAGAATAAACAAATATTCAATATGAAAATTGAAGAATAACTATGTAACCATACAGGAGATCTGACAGTTGATAGAAATTGGAGTTGAAAATAAGCAGTTCATAGATACTATCAAGAAATTCAATGGCTTAGATTCGCTGGAATGTTCTGAATTATTCAACTGTGAAGCAGATAGTAACGTCTTATCAACTTATATGTGATTGTGAAGATTTTCTAGAAGACCTTATCAATATATATATGATGACATGATTTATATATATAATAATACATTAAAATCTGTAGTTCAAGTGAAGCTCTTTATATATATTTATATATAATTTTGAATGCTGTTAGTTTTATATTCAACTTCCTAATAATTTTGATAATCACTCCTAGCTGTTTCTTATCTCACCGCTTGTGAAATTAGGTTTTGCATATATTTCAATCTATAATTTTTTGTTTAAGCTCTGTCCCTCAACTGGATAGTGAATATCGAGTACATGACACTCTTTCAATTAGTTTGCCCCAGAATAATATATGCATCAACTCTTTGCATGGGTTTCCAGAGTATTTTAAAACTTACCAAAGTGGTCTAAACTATGGAAAACTATTAAAACCTCTACATTTTATACATTCTGCAACTGCAATGTGAAACTCAAATAGAATATCCAAATGTACTAAACTTTGTTATGCTATTGTCTTCTTTTGCATATTTTTGCTGGAAACCCCTGAGAAAACCCATAATGCCAAATACCAGAAAATCCAAAAGGTATCTCAAAATAACAGATTTTTATTATTATATTCCCACATTAATTTGTTGAATTAATTCATTTCACACATCACAGATGTCTATTTAATTTCGAGTATATGGAAAATATGTCAGTTCAGCCTTCTTGAAGTATTTTCATTTCAATTTGGAACTTCATTTTCAGTTAGAAGAATACTTTCGAGATATAATAAATATTCCTATACATACTGTTTACATTAATATCAATTCAATTAAAGCTCAATACATGTCGTAATCCGTTTGTGATGAGAGCGATATATGATTGGTTGCAGGGACTGACATCAAGCTAATATCCAATCGAAATTCGTATAACCAAAGCGTAACTAACGTTGTATTGTGTACCAAGCTTTAGCACTGACACATACAAACGTCAGATCTTGATGGTTAATATTGACCAATCAGAAACGGTACCGGTTCATTCATACCGGTTACCATTCCACCACTACCTTCCTCTTCACGGCCATCTTCACTATTTTACTATTTCATTCATAAATAGGGCAAGTGGTGACTCTGGTACTCTGTGACGAAGATTTGAGTCATTAGGCACAGTTAAGATGGGCAGTCGAGATATCGATAGAGATGGCGAGCTGTCGATAGGTTGGTCGATTTAATCGATAGGTTATATTTCAAGGTGGAATCATGCTAAGATATGATGTAGCGATAAGGGAGGTCTCGTGCAACGTCAATTGAGGGTTTTTTCGTTTTGCTATCTGTCCAAAAGGGGTGTAAGCAATAAAAATTGGACAATTTTCGCGAATTTTTTTAGAAAAAAGTACTCGATAGAATGTTTTGAAGTTTTTTGGACATAATAAGTTATATTTCAAGCTATACTTTGGGATTTTTCTATAATAAAAATATCGAAAAATAACCGAGTTATGTGCTGCTTTTGGGCACCTGTTGCTTACGTGACGTAACTTAGAATGATCGCATACTATAAGGCTTTTGCGATGTAGATTACACTCCATTCTGTCTTTTTCACGTACAAACTAGTGAATCATAAATCACGACCAATTATTATTCCTTGTTTATTTGTATATCGAGTACCTATAGACAACGTAGTTTATTCAAAACAGGTGTTCTTTATTGCATCATATTTCAAGCTCTCGCTGAGAAATGAATTTCACTCGATATCGGTTACTCACCTAGAAAAAGAAACAGAAACATATGAGGAAAATTATCCACTGTACAGGTTTATAGAAGGCGCATCTGTTTATTTGTACGGAATGTTAACAAAAAATCCTAGCACATTTATGTTGGAGTTGTCAACTTTACACGAAATGTCGAGGTTATGTTCTTCTTCTGTTTTTTTGGGCCCTTCCTTCCAGTATAAAATAAATGAATGAACCAAAGATGTATATGAAATGAGCTGTTGTCACTGTTGAGAAATGTTAGGTTAGGAACCAGCAGTGGTTCATTATTCATGTCGTTCTTTGTTGAAATAAATTAATTGTTATAGCGCAAATTGTTTGCAGACTGCTCACTGATTGATTCTATGCAATTTATCAGGCAGCATGTTGCTGAAAAAATGTTCTACCAGCTGTAAATTATTTGTTGTGACGCATTGAATATTCCAAATGATGCATTTCGAGAGCTTTTTTGTTATGGATTCAAGCGTGGTTTGACCCAGATTGAATTTGCTTTATTTTCGAACAAAATGCAAAGCTATGGGATTTTTAGAATTGAATAAATTGGTGGGTCTTGTGTGCTGGTTTTTTAATGTTGAAAATAATAAACTCACAATTCTGAAAATGACAAAAATTTTGCTCTCGAACTTAGCGTCTATCAGATATACTGAGTGTCTTAAAAAATCCCTTTTTTCAAACTGGATTGAATAGTAATCATAAACGCCAACTTTTCATAAAGAAATTCCACAAGAACCAAACAAGTAGAGACGGTGTTTCCAAGAAAACCACAGCACGCTTGTTTACTGTAAATAAATGAGTTTATTTTATATTTACCCTGAAGAATATTTTATCCTTAGTCAAATAAAGAGCGTTAGACGAAAGATTTACAGTACGCGCTCTCGTTTTATTATAGAAAACTGTGTAAATACACTGCTCAGGTACTTTGTTGGAATTAAATCTCCCACAATTATTGTTATTTCAGGCAAACGTTAGTTGGAACGGCGAATGCCATAACTTCAAACTAATTTTACATCAAATTCAACTCCTTCGATCGAAACACTGATGGCCAATATAATTCGCTTGAACGGGGCTCGTAAAATTTAAATTTAGAATTAATATAAACAACATTTTCTCTTCCTACACAAGCAAAATAATATATAACCATGTACTGCACCTTGCTTTCCTTGATTAACTCTATACAAGTCTCAAAGGCTGCTGTACCTACACAGTGTGTTGCCTCGGCATGTATAATGATAGTCTTCTTCAAATTCAAATAAAATAATGTGAAAAAAAATCAATCGAAAAACACGATTCTTGACTTCTTCATGACACTAGACATAAGCATTCGATAATATATTTTGTAGTACTTCACACTTTGTTATATGTATTTTTGTAAATTGGCTTTGCCGTTTGATAAATAAATAAATAAATTGACAGTGACTTTTGACATATAGGGCGTGTAATAATTTTGACATACCGTCAACATCCATTGCTGTCTATTCTTTGCATTAGTAGATATGAGTGTTGTTTCGAACAGAGCACTCTGTATACCCAGCGGAATTCAACGTATTTGGGAGATGTTTGAGTGAAGAGAAACAATAATTCAAGAGGTTCCCAATTCCTGTACAAATAACGTATAAAAGTTGAAACCTAAACGGATGAAATTCCATCAGATTGGTAACCATGGTATTTATTCCATAACATTCGAGGTATTTCAGATATTCCAGAGAAAAAAATGGTACAGTCAGTCACGAATGTTGACGTCTTCTTTGTAAAAGTGGTCAGTTGAAATCCAACAAATGAGCGGTGCCGTTGAGAATTGAAAATAGGTTGATATATAAAAATATCAAACTATAAAACTACGAAAATATAAAATATGGAAATGCAAAGATGTGAAAATGTAGTAATAATAAAAAATTTCATAATATGAAGATATGAAACATAAAAAATAAAATAAAAATGTAATAATTCAAGAATTTAAAGATATAAAATTGAACAAATGTAAAAATGTAAAACTGTAAAAAGAATTGAAAATATCTATCTGTAGAAATATGAAATTGTAAAAATAAAAAAATATGAAACTACGAAAACTTGAGATATGAGAATGCAAAAATGTAATAATTCAAAAATGTAAAGATATAAAATTGAACAAATGTAAAAAATGTAATAATTAATAAATGTAATAATGGAAGAATGCGAAGATATAAAATTGAACAAATGTAAAAATGTAGAACTGTAAAAAGAATGAAAAGATCTATATGTAAAAATATGAAATTGTAAAGATATAAAAATATGAAACTATACAACAACGAGAATATAAAATATGAAAATGCAAAAATGTAATAATTAATAAATGTAATAATTCAAAAATCTAAAAATATAAATTTGAACAAATGTAAAAAATATTAAACTATAAAAAGAATTGGAAATATCCATGTAAAAATATAAAATTGTGAAAATATAAAAATATTAAACAGAAATATACAATATAAAAACACGAAAAAATGCAAAAATGTGAAAATAAAAAAATTTTGGAACGTAAAAATATAAAATAATGTATAGATCTGAAATAGTAATAATATTAAAATATGAAACATAAAAACATACAAATTGAAAAACTTTCAACTGTAAATATTGGTCTTTTGGAAATTTTATGGCTAACTGGGAATCATAGGACTCAACACTAGTGGCGCCGTCTATGTGTCAGCCCACCTAATTCTCCCTGTACGATCAAACATATTCAAGGATTCAGCAAGCATTGCGTAGACTCAATCAGGATTCATCCTCATCTCCCGAAATCAGTTTTCCACAATCCGGGATAACTCATGCAAGGCTGCCGGAAGCTCCCAATTTCATCTAACACGGAACCTTTTTCGTTCCACATCCGCACTGATCCTCCGATTTACTAGATTCCGCGAGGAGTGATTTATTCGAAGATAGACGTTTGAGGAAGCGGCGATAAAATTGTCGAAACCGTTTCGGATTCGGCTCTTATCTAGTGCTGCTCCTGCTCCGATGTTTGATTTGCCTATGCCAGACACCCAGTAGAGGGAATTGTTTTATCGACGCTTCACCGCGTTTTATTGGGTTACCCAGCAACGATATGGAATAGTACGGGGTGCGGTCAATAATTTCGTGAATTTTAAACGCAATGAGGAAGTTTCTTTATGACGAATTCTCATCAAATAAGTACTCAACTGTTTAGTTTGATATCTCTACTTTCTAGAATGACAATACAAATCATTCAACTCCATTCTATTTTCAAAATAAACCAATTTATAAATTTTGAGGCGGGAAACTGTGACGTACTTAGTGAGTTTAGAGTGAATATAGCTATCTTAAGTTCCATAACCCATAACTCATAACCACATTTAGCTGTCAACGTGTTATGTTATGGTGTAATCCGGATGATCGTGGACGAAATCTACGAATGCATTTGCGCAATTGTCAGATCTACCTTTCTATTTTCATGAAAATAAATTGAAAACTGTTCCGAAAATTCAAACAAAAAATTATATTGAAATAATTCACTTCAAGAACAAATTCGATTAATTCATTTATTTTCTATTCAGCCATAGCCCTCGATTATATCATCGCATCCATATATTTCATAAGACATAAATGATATTATATCACGAAAGGTAAACAATCCATGATTTGGTATTGCAAAATCCACGACATATTTTACCAAGATATTCTGGTCAGTTTTTCCGAATATTTAGAATAAATTAGAAGCAGGGCAACACTGTACTTCCGCACGCAAAATCTCAATTTGTTCCTGTGTGAACCCGGTTTTTCACTTGGTACGTCATCAGAATGGTGGAGGAGCCAAAACTAGTTTTTCAAAACGAAATTCTGGAGTCAAATTCGATCGCACAAAAAAAAAGAAAAAATACGGGTGTAATAATTTTTCTTCCTCATTTGAGTGTGTCGAGTGTCAATTTGATTATCATACGAAATGGTGGAATGAATACACGAGAAATTCAAGCATGTTGACTCCTTTTTACACTGACGCGAGTCTTCATTACTCTACAGGGTGATTCTCTAAAGTGGCTCACCCCTATAACTTTTTTATTATTAGAGATAGAAAACCGAAATTCGGGGGTGGTGTATTATAGTCCAATGTACATTTTTTGGCATATTCACTGGCTTTGCCGTACTTCCGGTTTGACCGGAAATGACCCCAACTTTCGATTTTTAAAGGGGACATCCTGTATATCTTCACTTATTTCCATCGAGAATGATATTCTGAATCCAACGACACCTCACTCGTGAATATTTGACATACAGAATCATTTTTTTTTGAATTTTTATTTCTCGATCTAGAATGCCATGGATCGAAGGGCATAGTTCATGTTCAATAATTTACTATACCCATAGGAAAACTACACGAAACTTGGTTCTTGGATGCACAAATCCCCAATGATTTTCGATTAAATCGACAGGTCGTAAGGAAATCGAAAAATGCCAAATAATTTGGCATCGTCATGAAGTATTGCCAACTGCAGAAATGACATTATAAACCAGTGGTTATTTTGCTTGGTTTAATAAGAAAAACACTCCTTCACCAAATGCATTATTGTAACCTAAAATAAAGTATTTTTTAGTCGAATCTCCCGTGCTAATTTCACCTTAGATACATCGACTGGGATTCTCGTCCACCAAATTGATGTTGCTGATGGAAATTGAATTTTCTCCGAGTCTTCTTTTTTGTTTTCGTCGCTCACGTTCCTTATTATCCATTAAGAGTTCGGACTTGTAACGTTGGTCGACTCAAAATTTCACTCCAGCACGAAACAAGAAGAAGAGGGAACTTTGTATAGAACAAAGTACGGTGGAAAACAAGCAGACAATTCGTATAACTCACAGGAATATCAAATTTCAGCTTTACTCTTGTGGATCCTCCCAAGAAAGACTAATTTCCCAGTTTCGGCCGGGGATACGAGACGTTCGTTTGCGTTGGATCTCGGCGTGCATAACTTATCCGGAATCTACTCTCGCGATGAAAACTCCATCGAAAATCGGAAATGACGTTCACAGAAGTTTACTTAATAATAAATCAATTCTCATTCGTCGCGTCTCTTCGCTCTGGCGGATTCTACTTTTATATTCCGATCGTGACGCGTCAAAATAAATTTCTTTGCCCGAGATAGAGTTCCGGGATAAACAGTGGGGAAAATATGCCCCAAAAATCGAATTGGTTTATAATAATTGAAATATTATTATAGATATAAATAAGATATACAGGGTCATACACGGTGGATGGTAGGTTAGACGTTTATGGAGAACGGGACGTAGGATTATGCTGAAAATTTGGTTTCTGGAGTTATCAGTTTTGTTCTATCGATCTAAAGTATTTTCAGCGTTGCGGCGTTGCCGCTTCTATCGAAAAGTAGCAACAACTTCGTTATTTCAAATGGAACACCCTGTGTTTTATTCCATTTTTCGTTTTTCTGATACTTTTCAATTATTTTCGTATGATACTTCCCTATACTTATCTCGAAAGGTTTTCGAGAAATTAATTGATTTCCTAATTTTTCGTGCAAAATATGGCTTCAATCAAATGTTTATTACTGCGGTATTTGGATTCGTAGAATGCTGAAATTTTGGATGTACTTTATCAATGTCCTGTGTATCAATTATGTCTGAGGAAATTCGTTCTCCATTGTACAGGGCCTTCCTAAATTGATGACTTTGACGATGGATACAAAAATGGTGAAAAGTGCATTTTTTCAAATGGAATACCCTGTATATTATTCAATATCCTGAAAGACAATTGAAGTACCTTCCAAATGATATATTATGTTCCTATACCTAAATAGTGAGGTTTTCGAAAAAAAAAATTCATACTTATGTATAAAAATCGGATTATTTTGCCATATTTCGTATTAGATAGCTATAAAATGTCATGGAAACATGTCATTATTGGGATTGAAAACGTTCGCGTGTTCATTCACGATAATCTGATTCAAAAATAAAATAAAAAATGGCGATGAACATAAACAACGAAAAGCCCATCAGTGACGTCAGGAAGTTTGCCAACATGCGTCTTATGGAAATGAACCATCCTGTTCTGTCTCATCCTGGGTGACAGCCCGCCAGATTTCGCGGTGTTGCCGCTCCTCTACTCTTTCCACGATACCCCGAAGCAGACGCTGCCTGACGAAGTAACGTTGTTTTTGCGCCCAACAACGCCCATCTGTTTATCACATCCACCAAAACGACTGTGACGACTTGAACACGTACAATAACAACTACTCCACCCGTATAGGGATCAGTCTTTGGGTTCATGAACAAAAACTCGAGCCGAATAAGTTCTTATTATCTACCGTCATCAACATGTTCCCCTTTTCCCCCTCAGCCCCCCCCCCCACTCCATTGAAATCATCGGTGCGCAGTGAAGTGTACTCTGTCACGACACACGACACAAAGATGTGACGGAGGAAACGCACGTAAGGCTTACCGGATAATTTTGACAGCTAGTGAAGCGTGGATTGAACGAACAATTTCTCCCTACGATGCACACTCGCTCCTCCCGATGGTTCGGGAGGGGCCGTCCTGACGTGCACACACTGCATGTACATGTTACCGAGACCGAATGGAGTTGGAATCGCCGACGTGCAGAAAAGCAGTGGCGTAGAGCTAGTGGCTTCGAGGGTAACCTAGGGTTTCGCTCGATTGGAAGGCATTGAAGTATGACAGCACGGCAGAGAGTGCGCTGTTGCCGCTTGTCTTATTTTTCAGTGACGCTCCGAAACAGAAAGTTGGGTTATGGTCGTCCTTCGAAGAATGTTTTCGGTTTATGAGATGTACAGGGTGTTTCAGAATTGCACGGCAATATTTATTTCAGGAAAAAGTTCCTATGAACGTGTGTCCGATCTCGATTATAAGCGGAGTTACAGGGTGTTGATACAAAGTGCTAAGAAATCATGGATTCGTCGTGCTCAATTTTGCATTCAACAAAACGGAGGCCACTTTGAACAATTCCTCTGAACATTTGTTGATAAATTTCTCTTTTATATTTAATTTTGATGCTTTAATTGACATCAAAAATAAACATTTCATAGTATGTAACTTTTAGCCAATTTACAAATTAATTAATTTCTGAGGAAATTGAACGGAATTCGACCAAAAGTCAAGAGAGATAAAATTTAGGTAAAAGGTTGAAGAACTCGAAAAAAATATTAAAATTCACAAGTGGCGTACGAGCACACTTTTCTTAAGGCTTTTATGGATTGAGATCTCGGAAAATGCAACACCCTGTATGGTATATGGAAAACATTCACTTCCATATTAAGTAGCACCTATTGCTTGATACTCATACAAAATTTGAAAGCTCTATCTGGAGTTTATCAAGCACAATAAAATAAAAACCAAATTTTTTAAAAACTTTTAACACCCTGTAACTCCGCTAATAATCGATATCGGACACATGTTCATAGGAACTTTTTTCCTTATTTTGCATCAGAAAATACGCACCTAAAATATTGCCGTGCAATGCTGAAACACCCTGTATAAGTACAATAAAATTCAACGTATTTCAAAGAAATTTCAAGAGTTCTCGAATCTATGAAGTTTGAGAAAGTCTTGGAATGATTACAATTAATGAAACTGAAAAATTAGGCCTAAGAATAATTCAGAAACTATTGTAGACTTTTGAAAAATTTGAATACCTAAATAAAATTATGAAATCTAAACTCTAAACTTAAAAATATCTCACGAGCTCATGAGAATAAATCTATAAATGAAAAATTCTGTAAAAAAAAAATCTCAGCGTGAACCCCCTGTGCATGTTGGACACGCACGCCACTGAAAAGCCTACGAAGTCGTGCGGCGTTACTAATGTGGACGCTATATGAACGGATCTCAAACAGTTGGTGTTGATATTTAATTGAATCCGATGTAACACACGTGATCGGATACATCTAATTTCGAACGAAACTCATGTGTACGGAACGCTCATCGATATAGGGAGCTCGAACAGTTTTGTACAGAGTGACACACACCAGCTGGACAAAAATAACAGTGGACTGAAGAATTTGTCGATGTTCGCGATTTTTTTAAAAAGAAAGTACTCAATAGAATTTTTTGGATTTTTTGGACATAATAAGGTATATTTTTTGCTATGTTTTGAGATTTTTTTCTCGCAAAAATATTGATAAATAACGTAGTTATGAGCTGTCTTCTGAGATGTCAAAAAAACGAACAGTTCCCCAACTGCTGATATGATTACGGCCAAATGAGCAGTTGAAACAAAAATATTCAAAAAGATTCCTAAAGTTGAAGGTATTAAAATTAACGAAATGACTTAGTTCGGAAAAAAAAAACGTTTTAGGGGATACAAAATGGTCGTTTTTAAATGCCAAATTGACAATTTTCAACTAATCAAAAATATATTCGGTCATTATGTAGCAAATATATCCAAGAATACTCAGTTTCAATTTCAAGTCAATCGGTCAATTTCTCTTTGAGTTATGACGTCAGCAATTTTGAAAAATGTCTCTAGAAAAAAGCGCCTTCAAACTTTCAACTACCAGTTTATACTTGCGAGCAGTTCCAAAAATATTCCAAAAAACGACCTTTCCGCTTTCACAGGATATTTTTGAAAATATAAACTAAAGTGAAAGACTGTATTTTTTATTTTTATGAAGATCTTGAAGATCCATTTGAGGTTAGGTCAAGTGAAGTCGGATGCGCCCTCTTTATGCAGATTTTATTGTGATCAAAATGATACTGTTTATACAGCACGTACAATTTTATTATTCGAATAAAATCGAGTATGACCCGAATGGAGATAAAGAGAGAGAGCTATCGCATTGTATATGGCTGCGCTACCGTGAATTCGATATTTCATAAAAAATGACAACGTGCCCAGAGATACTAATCGTGATTCTATAGAAAACACGAATCCAACATTTTGTTTCCTGCTGCGATATCATATTGTGGGGATCATTTGTATCATTCGAAGATAACAATCCAAAGTCGTAAAATTCGAAATACGAATCACGAATTAACGATTTTCAATATCATTTCAATCCAGGGAATATTTCTGGAATAAGAAACTGCGTCCTAGAAAGAATATTCTAAAACGTATCTTGTTTGCCAACTAGTCTCGATCAGCGTTGCCGCACCAGGCTAAAAAATAGTAGTAGATTGGAGATTGAAAGTGGAGTAGATTCACACCAAAGCGGAGTAGTATTTAGTACAGAACACTAATCAGAAGAATCGGCAACTGTCCCTTTCGAACTAAATATCCGTACATTCAACCGGAGTATAAATCAATCTTTTGGAGTAGCGGAGTAGAATGTGATCTACTCCGAGTGGAGTAGCTTCGGCTAACCTGGTTTCGATACACCAGGTTTCATCAGCTTTACTAGGTCAGAAGAGAACGTTGTCAATGAGAAGAATGAGGTATGATACCTGTGCCATCTATTGGCAGAAATAGGTGTCAAGACAGGTTTTTAGGCAAATCGAGTTCTTGAAATTTTGCTCTAGAAGGTAGTCTTCAATGTTGTAGAATATGCTTCCATAGGATGTCTAAGATTTTCCAAATATAATCAGTCCGAAAAAATCATTTGACGTAGAATTTTAGGATGTATATTCGATTGAAGAAGGAAGATGTGTTTATTAGTTCATAAATTTCCACAGACAAAGGAACTTATTGTTTGGAATAATGTCGGCTATTTTTCGCCTAAAAATTCAATCAAAATAAATAACAGTTTGAAGGAGACTTAGCATTTCTAGTAAACTGTTTGACGTACGACAATATATCATTGTATACAGGGTGTTTCACAGTGGATGGAACATAAAAAGTATCTGGAGAACAGAAAGACAGATCATTTCGAAAATTTGTGGGCGTGGATAATCAAACTTGCTCTATCCGTCTAAAATATTTTCATCAATACAGTGTTGCCGCTTGTATCAGAAAGTAGTTGCTACTTTGTTATTTCGAATGGAACACCTCGTATATTATATCATTTTTGGAATCCCCATAAGCTTCCTCACAACTTTCCCACATAATTCCCTATACCTATTTGTGACGAATTTCGAGATAAAAATTATTTTGTCCAATTTTTGTGCAAAACCTGACCATTGAAAAATATCAATTTTTTCCCAATGCAAATTCACAAAATATTGCAATTTGCTGCATAAGACCATCAAGTATTCTGTCGATGAACTGGATCTCAGTTTCAGCATACAGGGTGGCTCAGAAGTGAGTGTCTTCCGGGGACTCATGAAAATGACTGAAACTCCGTTTTTTAAATGAATCACCCTGTATATTATCACTTATTCGAAAAGCTATAACATTTTCCAATTTAATTGAGCACACTTTCCCTATACCTATCTCGTACAGTTTATTAGTTATGATCACTTATGTAATGAATTCGTTTTCAATAAAAAAAAATATTGGATAGTGCGAGTTTCATTTGTTCGCATGTTTTCTTCATGAAAACTCGTTGATGGATTTTCTTTTCCGTCGGAGATTTCCGGTACTAAAAATGCGCAAATCCGCGATGTCGATGAAAACATCACAATGCCCCTGATGCGTCTAGGGAGCATGGGGGAGCATCTCTTGGGGTTCAAAGGGGAGCTGTACGTATTGCCACTCGGAATCATTACATTTGTTTTGTTGGTAACTCTGGAATTGTGTTATTTCATGAAGTGCTTCGCGATGATGAAGGCTAGTTAATTAGTCCACGTTTATACACGGTGGTTTGTGGAAGAAAGAATTATTTTTTGAAGCTGAATATACTGGACAACACCTTGTATATCCTTGTGTTGAATTCCAACATTTTCAGATTACGTTTTTTATTCTCTTTGCAAAGATGTAGCACACAGGGTGGTTCAATTTTACTTTA
This sequence comes from Plagiodera versicolora, assembly GCA_037013635.1. NCBI lineage: Eukaryota > Metazoa > Arthropoda > Insecta > Coleoptera > Chrysomelidae > Plagiodera > Plagiodera versicolora. The sequence continues at coordinate 1,194,537 of CM072990.1, forward strand.
ATGTCAAAAATAAAATGTTTAATTTTTCGCAAGGAGTGCTTTGGAAAAAACATTGTTCTTCTGTTGTCAACAAAGTTTTGACAGTCTACGTTGGCTAGAAATTTAGATAATTATGATTTGTACGTGGTATTTTCATTATAAAAATTACATTTCATGAAAAACATCGCATGTATCTCGTGCAGTTCGAATATTGTTCTATCAATACAGAATGAGGAATTCTCCTCAATTTGGGTTATTACTGGATATGCTAGTTTAAAGTTAATGATTATGAGTTTCATTCAAGAATATTCCAAACCCTCTGCAGAAACTATCTAAAATAATGTTTCAAATATGGGCTTTTAAATTTTAAACCGCTTTGTTTCTAGTTCACAAATTGGCAACAGCGCCTAGTAGGCTAGAAAAAGAACAACATATATTTGTTCTTTGTTGTCTGTACATTTACAATCTAGTGTCAAAATTTGTCGGTTGTCATAACCCAACTTTTTGTTTATACTTTGTGGCTGGTAAAGAATACTCGATTGAATTGTTTTCAAGTTATTTGATACCATATTATACATCAATATAATAGTCCAACCCAACCAACAACCCTACTTAGAAGCCAAACCACGCCAAACTTAAACATAACCTTAAAGCCTGAGTTCTCTCTCTAACTTGGTCGTTGTCGCCTCCTTTGCGATGCTTGGAACGTCATGGAATAGAAATAAGCAGAATGGGTTTCTGATCTGATTAGAATCTAGCCATCTTTGTTTACCTTATCAACGTAACGAATTTGTTGTCCTTTTTTATCACTGTAATCCGCAGTCGATGTTGCCAAATGTGGAATTAGAAACAAAGCACTTTAAACTTTGAATTCCCATATTTTTTTTTGTTTTATGAGTACTTGAAATATTTTTTTTTTAGGAAAAAGGTTGAAATGATAAATTTGAAATGCGACGTTTTAAAGATATATCATAAAAAAATTCCCCATTAAATACTCCACCGCCATTTGTGAATATGTTTTGTTTTCATTGTGCTCTGGGCCAATGGAAATGCATATTTCCGAAGCATTGTTCGCTTCAACTGCCTATCATCCATACAAAAATATTCGTTCCTTTTATTGTACCCGAAATTGCGAATAATGATCCGCTTCCGATTCGTTTTCACCGCAAAACGGGTCGACACACAAAAAATATAACTGTTTCGCAAAAATTCTGACGCGCTCGCTATTTAACGAACGACCATTGAAACAATTGACGTAATTGAACATGTCAGATTCGTCCTCAACAAATTATAATTTGCGAGATCGAGCTCGATAAATCTGATACAATGATGAAACGTGCCAGCGATTCCACGTCATACAGGGTGTTTATTTAATGGAATTTTAAAGATTTGATGTGTTTGGGAATTTTAAACTTTTTCGAAATAGTAGGTAATGAAAAATAGCGAATAACTCGAAAACTATTCCAGATATTTGCCCCTGCTGTTTTTTCGTAAACTTTAAGGGGTATTCTGGTCTATAAAATAAATATAGACCATATTTGTGCATATTTTCAAAGTTCAGACTTTCAAAAATATGCTTTTGAACGGATTTTTCAAAATTCGAATTATTTTGTTTTGGGAGATACAGCGACAAACTCGTTTTCGAGGTGGTTGACACGATATCACGAATTCTATCTGACCGATTTGAAATTTTGTGAGAATCTTCTTTATACATCTCTTCATCGCCTGGACTTTGGATTTTGAAAAATTTCGACTCCAAGTATTTAAAAAAAAATCGTAAAGCTCGAGAAACAGGGGTTAAAATGTTTTTTTTTCAAGTGGACGCCATTTTGTGAATAATTTTTTATTTTCTTTTAGCCAAAGTCCAAGCGATTGCGACATGTTTCCTGATTAATAATTTTTTTTATTCGTTCGATTTGAATAACCACAAGGGTTGAAATCATGTCAACCAGGGAGCACCGTTTGAATGGCATCATCGGTCTGTCATTTGACGAATTTCTGACTTTTTTTCTTCTCATTTTCATTCACATACATAAAGAATCAATAAACATCATATAATTTTTTTTTCAATTTTTTTTATCCCACTTAGTTTGAAAAATACCCAAAAAGTAGGCCTGTAGATCGGAAAACCCCCTTGAGTCGACGTAAAATCTTCGTTATTCGAGATAAATTCCCCCCAAAAATTATATTCAACTTTCTATTGTATTTTCTGTCAAAACAGGCATATTCTCGAATATTTCTGGGACTTTACTACTTTCCAGTTTCCAGACGTAATTATTTTTCCTCAAATCATTCGAAAAACCCCCTGTATACACCCATGCATGTTTACTCGTATCCTTGTGATCGCTGCGAGGGCTGCCAACTCGACTATGGATATGATGCGATGTCAGAGACAGGATAGGTTGTTTTCCACTGGCCTGGGGGGCCACCGTTCAGGACCGTAATGAGAACATTTCATCGCCCCGAGCGATGCCAACTTCGCATGTCGACAGGGGCGGATCGTTTCGAGATGCGGTTGATATTTTTTACACGGAGTAAACTCGATGTTGGAGCTTACTCGTGGGGGCATGTTTTCACGCTTGTACCTTCGATATCCGCTACGATTTATGGGAAGTGATCTTCACTACAATGTATAGTTCTTCCATTATCAATTGCAGAACACAGTTATGCGAGGAGTATAGTCTTTCCAATATCAATTGCAGAACACAGTTATGCGAGGAGTATAGTCTTTCCAATATCAATTGCAGAACACAGTTATGCGAGGAGTAATCAATATTTGATATACGCCCTGTATAAACGCATGGCACTCACGCCAAAATTAAGAAACAAAAATGATGATTAGTACTCGTACGAAGTCAAAGAAGCCGCCAGGGTCAACGTGGATTCGAGTTGTATGTGTTAACATCCCTTTCGACCAATGAAAACAGTGAATCAGGCAAGCATCGGCACTTGATTGGCCGAAGGGTTAAGGACGCTCGGAAGCTATAAATCATCTTTTTTACTCAACAGATTGGATTGTCTGGATATCAGTGGAGTAGTGTGGGGTGTTGAATTTAGAAATTTTATTAAATCAATCGAAATATGGCGTTTTGGAGAGCATGGGCCAATAAAAATAATTGAGTGCTAAACAACGGCGTAATAATGATTCGATTGCCTTTTTAGTAAAACTTTCTCGCGTATGATTTTAAACGTATTTAGAAAAATAATAAATTCATAAAATAATGCATCCCCGCCTATGACAGATCAAACAAAATTGTCGGTAAGGGTTCGGAATGAGTTTTTATATTCTGCAATTGATAATGGAAGAACTATACATGGATATGGTGTGCTGAATAATCCGATACGGAGTATCGAATTCTGGTTGCAGTTTCTGTGTGAATTTATCCATTCTAATATTATGAACTGTGAAGCAGTAGAGCTGGTATAATAAAATTTTGCTAGGCGCCTTCAACGTAATGATATTGAATTTTCACTACGAGTCATGAGAGCCTGTTTGCGAATCGAAATAAAGCTGGAATGAATATACGACATCGACTAAAAGTCGTAACAATAATAATTTTATACTCGTACGTTTTTTCACGCGTTATACATTGGCGTAGTCAAATTTTCAGGACTTTACAACTTCTTTATCTTTTGAAATTTTGTCATTTGATTAGCTATTTGTCAGTGTTGTTGTGTCAAATTCACGTGACATTGAGACGTGTAGCAGCTGAGATATTGATATACAGGGTGTTCCTTGAAGACATGCTAATATTTGAAGGGGTTATTCTTTGACACATTTCGAGAAAAAAACTTCCCATTAACGAATGTCCTGAAAGTCTTAACTTTTGAGATATAGGGTGGTGAAATTAAAAAAAAACATCATGTGTCATGTGTCAATTCATCAAAAAAAGCTGGAAGTATCGCCAAAATATGCAAAAAATCGGAGCAGCATCGACATTTACGCCTAATTTTTTGACCAAAAGTCGAATTTCAACCATCAACCAATCATCATATTCGCCTGATATGGCACCATGTGACTTTTTGGAAAACTCAGAATGAAAGGACGTTAATGGGGAACATTTTGAACACCCCCTGTAGTAATTAAGTTAGTAATTATAATAATTTGTCCAGTTCATTAATTTTCAAAGATCTCATTCAATATTTTCTGTTTTTTCATTTGTATTTGTATTTTTATTTCAAGAAATTGAAAATAGTAATTTTCGAATTCTACTACTTCTAGTACTCATGATTTTTTCTTGCCAGTATAAGCAAAAAAATGTATTGGAACTTTGATATCAAATGAAAATTATCCTGTAAGTACGAAATTCTTGGCGTATCGAATTTTTGTAACAACTTTGTTCCATTTACCAGGCGAATTATCACCAAAATAAACGTCGTACATTCCCCGAAAATCGTCTCGTTTCACGATAACAACAGCAGCAGCAGCAAGTGCCAACTTCAATATTATTAAAATCATTTAAAATGAAATAATATCCTTGCAAGTTGGACTCCAAACGCTGTCTGGTCGAACCTTATCGCAATACAATAAAATTTACATATCTTAGACGACATTTCCAACCAGCACAGTTGCTTCAACTCATAAAAGTTTAATTACACATACAGGGTGTCTCGTTGAATGTGTCCCGAGAAAGATATCGTGCACTCAATGTAGTTCATTTATTTTGCTACACCTTGTAGCATTGCACATTTTTCGAATGCTATCAATGGAAGTGACCGATCAGCATGTCCTCGTTCGTCTTGAAAATACCATAAATCAACCAGTAGTGCTCGTTTCAATTGGTTTTACTAATTTAAACGGAATGAATACGGCCTGACTTTGGACTTTATTGCAGACCACCATGGAAAAAATGGCCTGAATTTAACACCCATTTTACGATGCGGCTCTCTTACTAAGGCCGTTCAGAACTCAGTCGTTCAGAAATGACGTGTAATAAAGCTATGACAAGAGACAGAACTGTCGATACTGTCATATCGGCAAAGATTTTGGAAAATATTCAATATCAAATGACTTTGTTTCAGTTAAATAATTAAAAGAATATAGCTTTGACAGATTTGGATATCTTTTAATACCAACAGTACAGAATGAAAAGTAACTAGTTAACCACAGAACTTCTAATTGGTTCAAAACGATGTCAATTTTTTTTTGGAGAGAAATCTTTGATACAATAATAAAGTTTCTTAATTCTAGTCGAATTTTGTTTTTATTGTACAGGGTGACCCATTTAAAAAAAACACCCCTCCTAAATTTGAAGTTGTAGACAGATTTTAATGATTTTTTTTTGTAAATGTCGAGTACTAAAAGGTCTATCTTGGCACAAAATTTGAAATGTATATTTCAATCTTCATCTATTCACGATATTTTTTCTTAGACGAAAATCGAGATTTTTCATTAGCAATTTTTTTTATTGAAAAAATCACTACGCCACTGGATTCAGAGTGCTTTTAACGGGTGTGACCAAAACTTCATGAAAAAATATTCATTAATAACAAAGTTAGGACAATTCGAAAACTAACACAGCTAACTGTCACAAAAAACACCCTGGAAAATCAATTAGGTCTCAGTTTTAATCAATTTGCGTGAAATCTTGAAAGTAATTCCGTTATTTTCATTAAAAAAATCACACCATTTGTGTTTTTTCCTTTTCATCAGGTGGCACTTTATTGTTGAAATCATGGAAAAATATTCTCATGGCTATACCTGTTGATACAGGGTGTTTTTTGTAACTGTTTTCGAATTTTTGAGTTGTCATAACTTTGTTATTAATGAATATTTTTTCATGAAACTTTGGTCACACATATTTAGAGACACTCTGAATCCAGTGGCGTAGTGATTTTTTCAATGAAAAAATCGCTAATGGGAAATCTCGATTTTCGACTAGGAAAAAATATCGTAGTAGACCTTTCAATCCTTGACATTCAAAAAAATATTTAAATCTGTCTACAACTTAAAATTTTACGGGGATGTTTCCATCAAAAATGGGCCACACTGTATATATTTTATGAATAGAAAACTTTTTAAAATCTATTTGAATGATAAACTTAACCTAACTTTTTTTCGGAGCAACATTGCAAAAAACGACAAGCAGCATAAATAGGTTAGTTTATGAAACAAATTACACATCTTCTTATTTTAGCGTGTATATTGATCATTTCTTCAGTTTTATCCTCCATTTCATCTTATTTTCTGTACAACCTAACCTCGAAAATTCAGAAACGACCCCAAGGCGTGACATGCGGTGTCCTCATAGCTCCTGATTGTTAGTTTTTCGGTATGGACATTTTGACAGCGCGGGAAACACAGAACTACACGCTGAATTCTGAAAAAACTAACATACTAAACGCGAATTCGTTTTTTTTTCCAGCTTGCGAATGTAACCAACACGCTCGCAGATGCAGATTCAACATGGAGCTGTACAAGCTCTCGGGACGAGTTTCAGGAGGAGTTTGTCTGAAATGCCGCCACTTTACGGCGGGCAGACATTGCCACTACTGCCGTGAAGGATTCTACAGGGATCCCACCAAGCAGATTACTCATCGAAAGGCCTGCAAACGTGAGTTTTTCGCCTGAATTTCAGTTGTTTTACAAGGAGAAAAATGTACAGTATCGAAGATGATATATCTTGGGTATGGACAGAAATCAATGGGAGTAACAAGGAACACAGTCCTTGGTAGTTCTGCCATACCCCAGATATATTTTACCGATACTGTATAGGTCAGGAGATATTTAAACGTTTTTTTTTTTGTGTAGGATACAGTGTGTTAGATATACAAATGCATAAGCAAAATTGTAATGTATTATTTTCCAAGTATGGTCAATTTTTCCTAATTGACTATTTCTGAAAAAATGTAACTGTTTATCTCAAGGGACCGTTTTTCATGTAGTGTATACTCTGATAACGTTGATATATAAATATTGATAAATTCATTTTCGAGACATTCGATATCACTACTAAATTCTGGTCTTACAGAATTTTCAATAAATCATTCAGATAAGAACGTTTACTGTCGACAATTAATTTACGAGATAATCTTTCGGAAGTTCTTCACGGTATTCTGTTTCTAGTGTTATGAAGATAAGAAAACTCATTTTGTAACGTTTTCAAACAATTTATGTCCAGAAAAATATTCGAAGCTATGATTCGAAATGTGGTACAACATATACATGAATTTAAATGTAGGATTTGTACGTTTTTGTACCACAAATTGAACATAACCTCACTTTCTCTAAATCTCATCATTATTAAAAAAAATAAGGGTGTAAAAATTAGACCATTTTGGAAATACCTCGCACTGTCAAAAGATTGAGTCAAATCAACTGTCACTGAAAACAGAGTCCTGTCAAATTGAATTTCCCATAACTAAAACACAGCCAGAGTCGAGTCGAGACCCTTTGTAGTGAACACCCTGTATGAAAGGTGAGCTTTCTAACCCCAATCATTGCCCTCGATTCGATAATTCCCTTATATCGAAATTCATCCAGTTTCTGGCGACCATATTAGAGGCATAACCTCCAAAAATAATGACGTAGGAGTTGAAATTCAATAAAAGCACCCTCGCAGAGATAACACCATAACAAATTCGCTTCCGTTCGAGCAGGCCTGCTGCACATCCAGGAAATCCACCCCTCGTATTTATCAACTGCGCAAAAATCGTTTGACAGTTAATTCACTATGATCGTGAGGGGGCAACATTTTCTCGGTGGAGGATTCCGATGTTTTTGCAAGGGGTAAATTTCACCATTCACTTGAACCAGTTGATTTAGTCTATTTATTACATGTTTTATGACAGTTTGGGTAGTCTGTATGTAACTCAGCGCCAGTGGCGCCATCTTTTGCACGAATCGAAAAGCTTTTCATTACAGGTGTCTTCCAATGAAAATGGTAATAATTACAGGTTTCTTTCAATCGATTGGCTAATTATCGTTTTTGAAAACGTCACACAATGCATTAACTTGTCACCTTTGGATTTTTTTCAAAGTGTTCGTGAATTTTTCAAAATTTGTATGAAGGTTTCAAGAGCATCAATACAGACTTTTCATAGGGTTTTTCGTTGAAAATAATGGGTTGTTTTTCAGGGTTTTCGTGGGGTTTTGCGTCTTTTTGGGAAAAACTGGAAGTGTCAAATTAAATCAATATGGTCAGATGCTCCGTTCTTGATTAAAATAATTAAATTGAAATTGCTTCATATCGCATTACCAATCGTTTAATAATCTATATCACCCTGTATCTCAAAAGTTGAGACTCTTAGGACATACGTTTATAGAAAGTTTTTTCTCTTAAAATGTGTCAAAGATTCTCACCCCATCAAATATTAGCATGTCCTTAAGGAACACCCAGTATAAGTAACTTTCCTAGTTTTTCATCACTGTTGTTTTCTGATGACAGTCATAGCTTTCTTTCACCCACCCTGGTCTAATCTGCTTATTACCGTCATCTAAAACGCGACGTCATTCGTTTACTTGTCACTCAACTGACATTGGCCTAATCGTATCGCACAAATGTGATCTTTTCAGTGTGACGTTTCAAGAGGTCATGACAAAGATTCTATGAGTCTACCACAGAATTATTCTGCAGCATTAGTTCCACAAATATTAGTTTTTATATATTTATTGAACCCTTCTCAATTTTTTCTTTCTTGAATTTCCAATCCAAATTCGCCCCCAGCAATCGAACCCCATAATAAAGCTTTCTGTAGCAGACAGCCCTCGACTGTTTCATCCACAAAAGAAGACGATACCCGAGTGGAATTCCTCCTAGACTTCGTTCTCGTTGTCAATGAAATTGGCAGTTTTGTTTGCAGAAATTGCTCCCATACGTATTGTATCATATTGGTTCAGTATACGCCGAGGCCTCAAGGCGGGCATAAATATACCAAACAAAATTGGCAGAGAGAGAGAGAGGGAAAAAGATCGTGCGATCATAGAGGATCCTAATATTGGTCTCGCGTGCTTTTCAACCCTTCTAGGCGGTGAATGTCAGTGGACGATAAGAAACACCGCACGGCTCGGGTTGATCCGATTTACGTTACATTCTGGAGAAGAATATACAAGGTGTACAGGGGGTTCGTCCATGAGTTGACGCAACCTACAGGATGTTCCTTATAGACAAGCCAATATTTGAAGGGGTTATTCTTTGACACAAATGTAGAAAAAAACTTCCTATGAACGTATGTCCTTTGAGATACAAGATGATGAAATTTTGAAAAAAAAACAGTTTTTTGATTGTAACTGAGATAATATTCAAGACATCTTTGGAAAATTTGGTACATGTCTTCTATGCATCAAGGTGCATTTAGTGATGTACGAAATTTCTCATTTTCTCTACCAGTGGCGTTCGTACGGGTTTTGCATTGAATATTTTTGGAGAAAAAAATACTACGCCACTGCTTACTTCCAAAATAAAAATTACTTTCAAGATCCTCATTCATTATTGAGCGAAATTAATCTCATGGATTTTCTGTCCGACGCATGGTTTTCGCTTAAAAAATAAAAATCGTTTTACTTCAGGGTCTATTCCTTAAAAATCTGATGCGGCGTGAAAATGTTCGTGCATCGATTAAAAGCAAATTAAGAGATTCATTCCAAAATGCACCCCGATGCATAGAAGACATGTACCAAATTTTCTAAAGATGTCTAGAATATTATCTCAGTTATTATCAAAAAACTGATTTTTTTTCAAAATTTCATCACCCTGTATCTCAGAAGTTAAGACTATTTCTCAAAATGTGTCAAAAATAACCCCTTCAAATATTGGCTTGTCTTTAAGGATCACCCTGTATACATTTTTACATACTTTTGTCTTTCCGGTTCACCTTTAAAGCGTGTTCTTCAGTTCTTTTAAACTATTTCAAAACATTTTTCTCAGTGTAGGCTAGCTTTTCATTGTTTCCCTAGACAAACAAAAGACTAACCGTTGATGAACTTTTGAGCGCAATAATGACGGATTTTTGTCCGTCAAACGTAACCTCGTATCGTCCAATATTGCGCCAACGTCAAGGGATGTGTTCGGATGCGAATGAGAGTCTATCGCTGTAAGCCTCCAGGGGCTCATCTAAACTAGCCCCAACTCTCCCCGACGATGTTTGGTTACGCCTTATTGGCCGTTCAAGGAAGTTCGTTCCCCGAGGTCGACAGAAAATCGAGAGGATTTTGCTGACTTCTTGTTCTCAGAGAATAAGGGTCGATTTTCGTGCCTGTAGGGGGTTGATATTGAGAACAAATATTCGCAAATAGTTCATTTTTTAGGTTAATAGTGACGTCACATCTAGTCACACTGATCTTTGCAGCACCCTACGTTTTTTTACAAGAACAATGTTTTTTTTTAATAAAATTCTGTATTAATAATTATTTTCGCCTCTTTATATTACTACTATCAACACTAAAAACCATTTTGCATGTATACACTACACTGTGGTAAATTAGAAACCATTGTCATTACCCCTTGAAACGTCATACTGAAGAGATCACATTTGTGCGATACGATTGGGCCAGTGTCAGTTAAGTGACATGTAAACGCATGACGTCACGTTTCAAATGTCGGTAATTAGTGGATTAAACCGGTGACTATCAATATTGTCATTCGACATCTGTCATGTTTCAATTCATTTGAAAGATGGCTGAGTTACATTAATAATCACAACTCAAGCTACTATAAAGCATGTGAAAAAATACATAAATGGGATTATTCACACATCAACGTTTTTATCAATCTCTACTATAATTTAACCAATCATCATTGTGTCTTAACAAGTAAGTAGAAATGTCACAGATTGTATTCTAATCAGCTTTATGCAATTCTCGTATCATTATTTGTTTTTATAATGTAAAGTTGAGGCCATTAACTTCACCCGAAGGCTACGTATGCAACATTATGCATAAATGTAAAGGACATTTCCGAGACTGTAATCTACACTCACTTATTATAATACGAACATAATTGAATCTATGTAATTAACGTGGCTCTCAAAAATAATTAGTTTGTATTAATTCTTTCGAGATAACTAAGACATGGGAGACGTGATTTGTCCCACCGGTTTTTCAGCACGTCAGCTCCGCGTACTCGGAGCTGTGGCACCGCATTATGCACATGATAATGAAATAATGATCCCCGAGGATGAAGCCCTAGTTCTTCGTTATTTTTCTTTCGGGGAATAAATAAACAGAAGAACGAACAGTGCCCATTTCCATTTGGTACGGTCACGAACGCGGACCGTCATGATAAATGGGAAGCGGTCCGTGAAAGTATGGAATTGTGTCTGCCCGAGGGCGTTGCAGATAAGTCTCCAAGTGGGCACCGACCGTGAAGGCATAAAATGTGAAAGATTTTTGTCGGAGTCTTCAGCGGTCGAGATCTTGCGAGTGATAGCTTGTTATCGCATGTTATTGTCGTGGGAATGACAATTGACAATTAGTTTGTCGTTGAATCGAGTTATTTCTTCAATCTTCTCCAAAAATTATGATCGAGAAAGGATGTGGCAATGTTGGTTTCTGTCGTTAAATTAATTGAATTCAAATGTGATATTTCAATATACTTAATTCATTTATTTTTGAATTCATTTCTAAATATTTCAACTCTTGAAATACATAGTGATGAGGATAAAAACAGGTTTTTTCGACATGCATCAAAATTTACTTTCCATTTTATCTACCAGTGGCGTCCATATGGGTTGTGCATTGAATTTTAAATTTAATTATACTGCGCGTTCACCATTATTTTAATAAATTAATTTATTTGTTTTTGAAAAGATTCCTGAATATTTTAATTCTTGAAATACACAGTGATGAAGATAAAAAACAGGTTCTTTTCGACATGCATCAAAGTTTACTTTCCATTTTATCTACCAGTGGCGTCCATATGGGTTGTGCATTGAATATTAAATTAATTTACTTATACTGCGCGTTCACCATTATTTTAATATATTAATTCATTTGTTTTTTGAATTCATTCATAAATATTTTAACTCTTGAAATACATAGTGATGAAGATTAAAAACAGGTTTTTTTGACATACATCGGAGTTTACTTCCCATTTTATCTACCAGTGGCGTCCATATGGGTTTTGCATTGAAATTAAATTAATTAAAATTAAATGTGCTGTGCCTCCACCATAATTTCAATATATTTTTTTTTTCAATTTATTTCTAAATATCTCAACGTTGAAGGTACATCGTGCTATAGAATTGGAAAAAACAGGTTTTTTGACATGCATCAACGTGTATTTTCCATTTTATCTACCAGTGGCGTACATATGGATTTTGCATCGAATTTTATTGAAGCACGAAAAACTACGCCACTATTTTATCTTGAAATGAAACACTCCAGGTTTTCGCTAAATTTTGAGCAAATTTGATTCCCTAATTTTCTTCCTGGGGTATAATTTTCGCTAAAAAAAATACAAATGACGTGCATCGACTATTTGCAAATGAACTAGAACAAAGATGATAAAACATCTAGGGATTCTTGAAGGAAATATTATAATCAAACACAACAAATAAAACGAAACAATAGACTTATAGTCTTACCCAGGTCCGTATCCAGAAATTCGTTTGGGGGGTATTCTCAATGACGAAAATTACACAAAAATAACGTTAAATATTTTATCATTCATTGTAAAAGAAAGAGATGCACTGTAAGGTGTACAATAAACAGCTCTAATAATTTCTGCAAGAAGTTGAAGCATTATTTATGTTCAACAAAAATGCCTGTTGATAGCAAAATTTATAGTAGTCGAGGACCATCGATCAAAAACTCGGTTTTATGGAATAAAAAAATTCGTAGTGTAGACTTTTCAGGGAAAAATCTCGAATAGAAAAAGAATGTTCGAATTTCGTGGGAGGGGGTCGTTCCCCTCCCCTGGATACGTCCCTGGGGTCACCCCTACTAATTAGGGCAGCCGTGTTCGTCTATCAATATCACACTTTATAACTGTGTTGTTGTACTCCATCGGAAACGACCTCTTCGGTGGAGATTAACTAGAAAACGTGAAGGAGCATGCAAGCGGAGGATTAATGACCCAGGTGTGAAGTGTGAACTATGAAAGGGCTCAAAATCAACAATAAACTTCGGTACACATTCTTATCCCGGCACCGAGTGTTGGCTTTGGAGGAAATATTGTTTGTGGTGGTCATTATGGATTACTGTGGGCTACGTGGAACGTGAGGAACACGAAATTTCGAAGACGACGAAAAAAAGATGGCGATTTCAAGTGGTTTACTAACTTTAAACTGTGTTGATAGATTTCAAACTCGTCCAAATCCAACAACGATCACGATTCACTTATTTCTAAATAATTGGTGAGAGTTTAAACTCTTTTCGTTCCTAGCAAAACAACATACAGGGTGACAATTCTAAAATTGTCAACGGGCACAACTGACAAACGCTCAGAGATAAAAAAAATACTTTCAGCCGTTTTTTCAATATGTAGGGGGACCCAAATCTATAAACTAAATGAACGAAGTCATTTTTATGTCCTGAAAATAACGAAAAATTCGAACAGATCCAGAAAACATGCAGGAAATGGTCTATTATTATTATATTAACCAAAAAATAAGTCTGACGCCAATTATCCACGCTAAAAACCCTGAAATATTGATTCATCAGAAATGTGGGCTTTCTTCCAGGCCCGTATCCAAAAATTCGTTTCGGGGGGAGGTGGTTCAAGGACGAAAATCACTCAAAAGTAACGTTCGATATTTTATTATTTATTCTACAAGTTTGCTTATTGCGTCAAATTTCAAAGAATAGAAAATTTTGTACTGAAAACTTTTCAGTGAAAAATCTCGAATGGGATTTTTTTCAGGGGGGGGGCTCCCCTAGATACGTGCCTGCTTTCCTCATCGCATAGTACTCAGTACACTTTCGAATATTTCAACATTGAATATAAACTAAAATAATTCATTAGTATTTGTTTTGTGCGCCAGTAAACCGACTAGACCTGATACCCATTGAGACGCACTTGTTTTCCGTACTATTTTATGCTAAATATCATACGAATCTTTTTCCAGGAGTTCCAGTGTCGTGAACAGTTGATCTATCCAATAATTCATTCATTCAATCGTTAACAAAAGCTTGCGTGTTTCAAGATAAAGACAAAAATAAAAATACATACAATTGTGTTTTGTCATGATAACATCAAGATCGAAAGTTGTCACTTATTCATAGAAGCGTGACGGCGGTAAATGACAAAGTGTCTCAGATGTTTTCTGTAGATTAATATTAATGTTATTAGCATAATTTCAATTTATTATGTAGATGAATGTTTGCTTTCTGCAGTATGCACTGTTTATTAAAATTCATTGGATCACGTTTTTGTTCATTATTATAATCAGAGGGGAACATCATATCCATCCATCTACTCCGGGAAATCAATTCAGCTGCCAAAATGGCCATTTGTTACATCGTCTGATGAATCTGAGAAAAAAAAACTATTCCTAAATATGTGATGACGCAATAAGTACTCCATGTGAAGCATAACCAACAATTCTAACCCTATACTCTCTCCTACAGACGAGACGTTTTTGATCCCGCAATTAAAATATGATCACGTAGTGATCACTCTGTGATCACGCGTTGATAAGTTTGTTCATGCTGACCTTTTGAATTTGGCAAGACTTTTCTTTAGTGAATTATCCATGAGTTCTTGGAACATCGTCCATCATGAGAATCTAATTTGCACTCAAAATCAGAAACATCCATCAAAGAATTTCTCGTGTATACCAGATTCATCTTAATCACTAGCACCCACGCCACTGCGTGTCAAAAAGGGGCGAGTAACTCGATTCTGGACGAATTAAACTTCGAGATAATTCGTCAGGAGTTATCTGAGTTGCAGGAAGTCAGAGAGCGAGTTTGAACAAGTACCGAACAGTTATTTAATCGTTACAGTGTATTAAATTGTTTTCGAACCAATGACAAAGTCGTCAGATTCGAAACTGTGGAGTTATACAGGGTGATCTCGAATTTCATGGTGATGAGACATTTTCCCTAGCAATATTATGAATGTGAAAGTGAGAATGTCAGACTTTCACATGAAATTGAACAGAATTCTTCCGATGCTCTTTCGTTTCTTCTTCTCCTACTTACAATTATATACAAAGTGTTTCTTTTTCACCCAAACTGATATTAATGACGCATGGATTCTATACTGACGACATTTATATTTAAAGCAACACGAATATTGATTTCATTCAAATAAAATTCAATTAAAATGCAAATATAATGGTTGTTTGTAAATTTCCATCATTGAAATTATGACACGACAACAAAGAGGACTTCAACAGTGATGTTAACAAACCTAATTGGAAATTATCAAAGCAAAAATTTAATTTCACTGTTATTACATGAAGTGCAATTACAATTCATCGTGAATCTGAATAAGTATCTTCTGGATGCTTCGACTAATTCGAAATTTCAGAAAGAATACGTCATTCCAAAGGGGTAAACCTTCCAGAATAGCAAAGAAACTACTTTTCCTGTAAATGGTTCATGAATACTCGATGTTGCATGAACCCTTCGCACCACATGTTGCACGAATCTACCTTCACTGTTATTAGTAAACACTTCCAGATACGCCACTGTATCTCATTATATCCAAACATGCCATAGCGGGGCACTGAAAACAGAATGTGTTAGTTTGTTATTTGCTTCTAACAGCATACATAATGACGCTGGGATGAGTAAGATTGCGGCTAATTCCTCTTTTCTTCTCTTGTTGGTGTGTCTCGTAATAGGGCGTACGGGGTGGGTCACGATCGTGTTAAACTGGCTAGGTGAAGAAAAGGTATCTAACAATTTAGATCGTTAGAAGATACGGGGTTTTTTTTCGTTCAACGCTAATTTGTATTCTTTCACGGTTCGGGAGGGTCCTTCTTTAATTGGGGTTGTTTTTTTTATAAAAAAACGTGTTTTCATGAACACGGAATGTGGGAGTCTTGATTTATATCTCATGAATAAAATGTGATCAAATCTACTAATGAGGATTTCTTCAATTAAGAATTGAAGATCTAGTTTTTACCCCTCCACAATTTTCAATGTGTATGAAATCCTTCTAGAAAATATTATGTAATAGCCTGAAAAACCTACTTCGGCCTCCTTTGACAATTGCACTCTTTGTGACGTCAGAACTGCTACTAGGTACATTTTTCGATGTGCTAACGCTTTGAAGAATCGGCAACGCCGTTGAACATGTCGATACTATTAGAATACGAGGCAAAATATGGGTGAAATGAAAAAGACGAAGCAAAGAACGTTCTGTCAAACACAGACAGGTATAAATTGTTGTGTTCCATGTCACCTGTATCGATATTACTGTGTTTCTTGTCAAAATGCATATTTTTTCAATTTTAGTATTCGTAATATAAATTTCAGAGTGCTAATTAACTATAAATAGATCGAAATTGTTCAGTAGGTGTGACGTCACTACGCACTCAGAAATTTCTGGAAACAACTCCAGGCGAAGTAACTGCTGGAAGTTTACAATCCCTGAATTAGACATTCAAATGATGACTGTGAATCTTTTCCTTTCGTTTTACCATATAAACCAAAATAGTATCAAAACAGAGCGAGATTGTCGGCGATTGTGACGTCACAACGCCAAACAACGCTTTCCAGCTTTGGTAATTTATTCTGACAAAACGACTGCGCCAAAAAACTCGAAAAAAAACTAGGTACATTCGTTAACGTTCTAGATGTCTTGGTATAATCAGTATTCTCGCCTATTGAACTCGAAATTTTTGTTTCAGCTTGTGACTGTCACCCTATTGGAGCATCCGGCAAGACATGCAACCAGGCGTCGGGACAGTGTCCCTGCAAAGATGGCGTGATCGGTATAACCTGCAACCGATGCGCCAAAGGATACCAGCAGAGTCGATCTCACATCGCTCCGTGTATAAGTAAGTGATCTCCTTTCACCTTCGTGAATATCGTTTCAATAACTCGGCGGACTAACCGGAAGCGTTTTTGACATTTGACGTTTCGTCATCAAGACCCTGACTGCAGCTTTTTGCGACAATATTCCCCAAGAGGTCCAGATTCTGATCCTGTGATGGTCATAATGAACTAACCTTTACCTAATCCTTCATGACACTTATTGATGATAGTTTCGTGTAGTTTTTGTCCTCACCATGTGTATTTTTCCACAGAAATACCTGTTGTTCAAATGATGGCCACTGAGGAAGATGATGAAGGGTATAGAGAAGATCCAGATGCTTACAACAGAGCAGGAGGTAAATGAGAAGTGTGTCATTTTTTTTCAGCATTGTTTTTGATGTTTCTTTTGAATCCATAACGAACAGGTCTTGCTATATTTTACACTAAAATTCAGCTCCTATACTTGTATTTTTGACTGGTGACTAATTCAATCGACTCAGAAGGATATCAAACCTTCCAAAATAGCATAGAAACTACTAGTACAAGTCCAGTACTACAAATAAAGTTTCTGCAGATTAATGGTTCATGAATACTCGATGTTGCATGAACCCTTCACACCAAGTATTCTATAATGTTTCAAAACATTACAAGGGAGACTAGAAAGTGTCATGACACGTTCAAATGTGTATTTTAATTCCATATAATGAAGAGAAACATCGCTCTTCTCCTGAATTGCTTCCCTCCCACTGTCCCCACCCGATTGACTCGTCAGTGAAGTAAATATTTCCTCTTTTTTTATTAAAACAAAGACCGAATTTTATGTTGAAAACATCAATTCCTGATACGTCGAAACTTTTCCTGAAGTTCTGGTAGGAGTAGAGGGGAAACAGCGGCAAAAAGGGAAATAAAAAGGAGATTTCCCATGTCACGGGCACCGTTTTTATTTACCTAATGTCGTATGAAGTCTCTCTGGAGACAAAACGGTTCAACCCCGATATTAAAATTGTACGAGACGGATTCCCGAATACTCGCCAGAGTAATTTAAGTTTTCCAATTTTGGGATGCCATATATTCTTTCGGTACAATGGGTATTTGATTATTTTCCATTCCATTTAAGGGATTTTTCGCTCGATTGAACCTCGTCCCTCGAAATGTTCGAGTTTCCTTTTCAGTTTCGGAAGCACTCAGGAATTTCTGGAAACAACTCGAGGCGAAGCAACTTCTGGAAGTTAAAAATCCCTGAATAAGACATTCAAATGATGACCCTAAATTTTTCCCTTTCGTTTTACTATATAAACCAAAATAGTAGTAAAATAGAGCGAGATTGTTGGCGATTCAATGGCCCAACGGTCCGATCATTGGCCCATTGCTGGCAGAATGTTAAATATTCGTTATTTCATTTTTCATCACGATACTGATTGGAAATTTGATATGTAATTTCATTTATTTTTGTTATACAGATTGATTATTACATTATTCCGGTGAAATAACCATTTGAAAATGCATTTTTCAGATCAATGTGGAAAGTGCAAGGCAGCAACCAAGAGATTGAATATGAACAAGTACTGTAAAAGAGATTATGGTGAGTTCCAAATATAGCTTTTTGTCATTTTACTTTGAATAATATTCTCTTCAATAAAATCCTCAATGTTTTCAATAAATTTTGCAGTACACGAATCCATACAAAAATGTGCTAAAATATTTTTTATCCTTATCAAAAATATATGCATGTACCCCGATTTTTTATTGTAATTTTTCAGCAATAATGGCCAGAGTTTTATCCCAAATCGAAAGTTCCGATGACCACAAAGGTTGGGTCCGCTTCATGATCAACGTGGAATTCATCTATAAAAAATCCAGAGAATCGAGAATCAAAAAAGGCACCATGCCCATGATGGTGCCGGCTGCAGACTTGGCTTGCAAATGCCCCAAGATCAAATCAAACAGGTACAAAAAAAATAAAAAAAAATAATAAACATTGCTGAATTTTCAATCATAAAAATGACAGTTGACAATTGACTCGGTTAATTTCCAGATCTTACCTGTTGCTGGGGAGAGAAAAGGACGATTCCCCAGGTGGCATAGTGACAGGTGACTTGGGTGTCACTCAGAAGGCTATCGTGATCGAATGGAAAGACGAGTGGGATCAGCGGATGCGCAGATTTCGGCGCAGATCTCGCAAATGCAAATGAAACCCAGAGAGAGAGAGATGAATAGACGAGATGTGTTGCGTGTGGTGGGTTCTGATTTCAGCAGAATGGTAAATTTTTCGTCTTGAGGATTTTTTCTGATGTGTACACTTGTCGTCCCCTTGTAGCTGTTTTTGTTGGGATCATGACCTTGGTTGCCGACAAGATTACTGTGATTTATTAGTTTCTTTCATTTTTCGACAAACTGCTGGATTTGTAAATTGATGAGTAAAATTACATTGAAGATTTCACCACTTTTAAAAATCGACAGCCAACATTATAAATATGAATCAATGAATCATCCATTTTACTTATCAAGATTTACTTGCAGCTGTGGTGGAGAATAAAAATTGGGAAAATTTGGAAGTGATATTGGAATATTTGAATATTTCATCACACATTTGTCAATTGCTATGTTATAAGTGACTTTTCTAATATCTTGAATTTTTTTCTTCAGGTTAACTGCCTAACCAAATTTGTCCTTTTTGAAGTGGAACACTTTGTATATTCTCATGTATTCCAATTCATTGTGCGCTTGGAATAGATTATCTAATCATAATGTCTCCACCATACTGATATTGAGGTTGTCGAAACTTACCATAAAAATAATATATAAAGATATATATAAATTAATGTATTAATTCTGTATTATAAATGCACTGTACCAAATGCATTTTTGTATTGTACGTTGAGGTTATTTGTAATTATGTTTGTTCTGTAAATAATTTTCATCCGATGAGTATTAACTACTTAAGTGTAATAATTTATTTATTTTTTTAATTGATAACTATACGAGGCGTATATGTGTGTGTGTGACTGAGATTTTTCTGTGTTTGTATTTCAAAAAACATTATTTTCGATCAGGCGTTCAATGAACAAAAATGGCTATGGATTGGCATATTTCCAGAGACTTTTTCGATTTTTCATTGGCATTATTTCTTTTTTATACAAGTTGTAACGTGAAAAATCATCATCAAGCATCGATAAATACTGAAAAGTCATGGAAATGCTTGAAATATTCGTTCAAGTTATATTTGGGAGTGTCCTCATAGCTCTTTTGACACTTTGCGAGACTTCTAAGACTTGCATCATCAATATTTCACCAGAAAACAAATGTAGCTCAGCATGAGATAATTTTGATCGTTTTTGTATGAACGACAGTGCGTTAAAGTGTGTTTTATATTTGTATTTATAAGAGAATGTACAATGCATACTCACTGTTCTCGGTTAAAAATTAAATATTTATATGCGTCTATTCATATCAGTCAATTCGAACTGTTTTCAAATGTTCTTGATAGATGTTCCGAACTAGTGAATCATTCAATAGTGGCGTTTATTCGAAAATAAAAAATTAGTTCCTAGAAATCATGTTACAATCTGAATGTTCCAAATAATATATCTAGGTATCGAAAATAACCCTAAGCTAGTTTTTTGTGTTGTGAAACATATCAAAAAAATTGTAATGTGCTTCGGATATCTCTGCTAAGTTGAATGGATAAATAAACCATGTAAACATATACCTATTGTTTTATTTATTAGCTAAATAACGTGAAAACACTTGATTATTTGATATAATTCGAATTCTGACCTTTTTTGGTTCATTCTTGGTTTGACAATAATTATTAGGCAACAATTTCAAGAAAATTCAAAAATAGTAATATATTCTTATCACAGAACTATTTCATGTTTTAACAAATCTTTGCAATAACAAACTTTATTAGATCTGAAAAGTGGTTCTTCATCTTGATACCATTTGGCTAGATCAAATTCTGGAAAAAATATCTTGATCTCTCTTTCAGCAGACTGTTCTGAATCTGATCCATGGGCAGCATTCCTAGTATCTGTAAGTCCATAGCGCCCCCGAATAGTGTTTGGAGCTTCAAATTGTGCTTTGAAAACTTTTGTGGGTCCCATTAACTGCCTCCATTCTATTATGGCATTCTCTTTTGTTAAAATCATTATGTCACTGGGTCCGCTGGTGATAAAAGTGAGTAATCTATTGTAGAAGAACTTATGCTTATGTTCGGAATAAAATTCTTCGGCCTCGATTTGGGTTATTGTTTTTCGTTTGGACAATACAATTTTGAAGTTAGACGATAATATCAATTCTCTTATACTGTCACAGGAAACTGGATTTTTGATGATGTGTGGTTTTATTATAGCCATTGTAAGTTGCCATATCCCCATAATAGCAAATCTGAAAGTCGAATATATAGAAATAGTTATGAAATACAACATTTTGACCTTAATGGTTTCATTTAATCAAGGAATATAACATACCAAGGTGTAATTACTTTGAAAAAATAATTCGTTTTTCTGATATTGACTCATTTATTGCACAACGTTAGTCCCCATTGTCATTAGAAATTTATCATCGAATAATTTGAATTTTCAAATATTTTTCATGTTATTCTGACAGGCTAACATAACCTTATATTATGAAACAAAAGCTCCTCTTCTGTCTCACGGACCATTGTCATGAGTGATCGTGCAATTGACATTCTCAATTTGTTTATGTTTCTATAGAGTGTCTGAGAAGTTCAAACGTGACAGTTGAAGTGACAGTCTAATTACTTAGAGTTCGATTAATAAAAAATATTTTGTTGTATATGGTGTTTGTTGTTTTTGAGAAAAGTAATTGGCTGCTTTTGAATCCTGTTATTTAATTGTTTCTGTAAGGTGATCGACTGTGAAAATGTCTACAAATTCATCTAATTCATCAACTGTTGATGACAAGATGAATGAATTGATTTCTAACTCTAAAGTTCTGGTGGTTGGAGCCGGTGGAATAGGATGTGAAGTTTTGAAGAACTTGGCATTGTCTGGATTTCAGGATATTGAAATTGTGAGTGATGAATTATATTTCATGGAAAACCTACAGTATAGGTAAGCAACTCCGATTTTGATGAAATTTTCACAGAAGCTTCGGAACACTAATAAAAACTCCCTGTGATAAAAATTTTTCCGCGGAAACACCTCCAACATACTTTTTTTTAGGAAAGTTTCTGAAAATCGATCACGGTAAGACCTAAGAATTTGATTGATATTGTACTTACGTAATTAGTAGGACAAATTTTGAATAGACTAAAATATCATTAATATGTTCTAAAATCGATTTCCACGAGAAATTTCATGATGGAAAGCTATGAAAATGCCCATTTTCATAATTTAATATCATATATTTTCAACCCAATATGGCGTGCAATAATGGAAATGTCAAATGACTAGTTTAGTGTCACTATAACAAGCAGCGTTGCCAAGTGAATACAAAATCGGAGATTTGATTTATTTCAAAGTTCGGGATACAATCATTCAACGAATCCAAATATTTTGATGCACACGATTCCTGCGATGGCGCGATAAATCAATCAAACTTAGATAATTCAAAATGCAGGTAACTCGAGGGAGAAGGTTCCTGCGACGGCGCTGGCGCGCCATCGCAGTGCCTGATTAAAAACATCACTCTCGCCGGGATCCACCCCAAACGTAGATCAATTACACCTAGATCAATCAAACGTAGATGATTCAAAATGCAGGTAACTCGAGGGAGATGGTTCCTGCGACGGCGCTGGCGCGCCATCGCAGTGCCTGATTAAAAACATCACTCTCGCCGGGATCCACCCCAAACGTAGATCAATTACACCTAGATCAATCAAACGTAGATAATTCAAAATGCAGGTAACTCGAGGGAGAAGGTTCCTGCGACGGCGCTGGCGCGCCATCGCAGTGCCTGATTAAAAACATCACTCTCGCCGGGATCCACCCCAAACGTAGATCAATTACACCTAGATCAATCAAACGTAGATGATTCAAAATGCAGGTAACTCGAGGGAGATGGTTCCTGCGACGGCGCTGGCGCGCCATCGCAGTGCCTGATTAAAAACATCACTCTCGCCGGGATCCACCCCAAACGTAGATCAATTACACCTAGATCAATCAAACGTAGATAATTCAAAATGCAGGTAACTCGAGGGAGATGGTTCCTGCGACGGCGCTGGCGCGCCATCGCAGTGCCTGATTAAAAACATCACTCTCGCCGGGATCCACCCCAAACGTAGATCAATTACACCTAGATCAATCAAACGTAGATCAATCAATTGGCCACATAAAAATATATTGTACTTATATGTAGACTCAAGTTCTATGGTTTACCACTGAAAATAGAAATACAACTTGGCAACCTTGCTCTCTTGTGACATGACAGATCTCATTTGACATAGCAATTATTATATATTGTTTTGAGTCGAAAATATACAAATATAAAAACATGAAAATATCTTATTCCAAAGTTTCTCATCATGAAATTTCTTGTGAAATTTGATTCAAGGACATGTTAACTATGTTTTAGTGTAATAAACATTCTCTCAAACCATAACGTGAGTACAATATCAATCAAATTCTTAGGTCTTACCGTGATCGATTTTCAGAAACTTTCCTAAAAAAAAGTATGTTAGAGGTGTTTCCGCGGAAAAATTTTTATCACAGGGTGTTTTTATTAGTGTTCCGAAGCTTCTGTGAAAATTTCATCAAAATCGGAGTTGCTTACCTATACTGTAGGTTTACCTATTTCATGCTAATTCTATCGTATGTTTAAACAATGAAATCACCGGTTCACGACAATGCCTTAATTATTTAATTTGCAGATTGATTTGGACACAATCGATGTCAGTAACTTGAATCGCCAGTTCTTGTTCAGAAAAGAACATGTCGGCAAGCCAAAAGCAGTTGTTGCCCGAGAAAGTATCATAAGTTATAATCCTGATGTGAAGATTAAAGCATATCATGACAGTATTACAAGGTGGGTCAGTTCATTCTCCATTTATTGCAACGTTAAATTCGCGATTAATTTTTCTAGTCAAGATTATGGAGTAAACTTTTTCAAGAAGTTCAATCTAGTACTGAACGCTTTGGACAACCGTGCTGCCAGAAATCACGTTAATCGTATGTGTCTGGCTGCTGACGTTCCCCTCATTGAATCAGGAACCTCCGGGTATTCCGGTCAAGTAGAACTGATAAAGAAGGGGGTAACACAGTGCTACGAATGCCAGCCAAAGCCTGCACAGAAAACATATCCTGGTTGTACCATAAGGAACACTCCTTCTGAACCAGTGCATTGTATTGTTTGGGCAAAACATTTATTCAAGTGAGTAGTTCTTTATAACGCTCTGAACCAAGGATGTGATTATATTGTTTGCAGTCAGCTGTTTGGGGAAGACGATGCAGACCAAGACGTCTCCCCTGACGCTGAGGACCCAGAAGCTAGAGTTGAAGGAGAACACAGCACTACTGATACTGGGAATGTCAAGAGGACTTCCACACGTCAATGGGCCCAGGAAATCAAATACGAGCCAGCACAGTTGTTCAATAAGTTCTTCAAAAGCGATATTGAATATTTATTAACAATGGGTAGTAGAAACAAAACTAAAATTCTGCCTGATACATCAATTTTACCGTTTCAGAAAACCTGTGGAAGACTCGAAAGCCTCCAAGCCCTCTATCGTGGGAGGAAGCTGCCTCTCACGCTGGAGACACCAAAGAAGACTCCACTGATGTTAGAGTGACTGACATGCAAGTTTGGTCGCTCAGTAAATGCGCCAAGGTGTTTTCTGATACGATTGATGAGTTGAAAGAGGAATTAGCTGGCAAGAACTTCTTGGTGTGGGATAAAGACGATAAACCAGCAATGGATTTCGTTACGGCTTGTGCCAACATTCGGGCGCACATTTTTTCCATTCCCACCCAGTCAAGATTTGCAATTAAATGTGAGTATATTCTGTTTATTCGGGCGAGATAATTGAAATGTATTTTTCTTGTATTTAATTTGAACTTTACATTGTGTGTGGTAAGTTTTTAACCTACTTTTTTGAGTGGCTATACCACTGAAACCCATTAAAAATTTGGTGATTTTCACGATTCTTCATCAAGAAAATACTCTATAAAATGTTGAACACAATAAGGTATATTTTCAGCTACATCTCAAGGTTTTTTTTTTTCCAAAAATATTTTTTTAATACAAAGAAGTATCAAAATGGTGTTGTTCTGAAGAAATTGTCGTTTCTTGGGGGTGAAAAATGTGTTTTTCGATGCCAAATTGACAATTCCCAACGAATCAAAAAGATCGTAGGTCGTTGCATAGTAAATTAATTGAGGACTACCCACTTCCAATTTGAAGTCGATCAGTCAATTTCTCTTCGAGTTATAATGCCAGCAATAGCACGACTGTGATATCAATTCCAAGCGAAAAAACACGGTGAAAATTTCCAGCGATCGCGGGCAATATAATCCCCGCCATCGCGACAGCAAACGCGATGATCGCCGGCCTCGTCGTGCTCCACGCGTCCCGAGCGCTCCTCCAACAGTACGAGAGATGCCCCTCGGTGTACCTCAGGAAGAAATCGGTCCATTCGAAGTTTCTGCTGGCGGCAGACAAGCAAGTCACTCAGGCCAACCCGGCGTGTTACGTTTGCAGTCCGCAGCCGTTCGTCAATGTTTTCGTTAACGTGGACACGATGACGGTGAAGGAACTCGAGACTGAGGTGCTCAAGAAGCACCTCAATATGGTCGCTCCAGATGCCGTGTTGGACGGGAAAGGAATGGTGGTTATTTCTTCGGAGGAAGGGGAGACTGAGGTGAGTGGATTTCAACTGATTTTGGAATCATCACGATATCGTTATTTTGCTTCGAATCGGCTCTGGGATCAAATAAAACGATGAACATTATTTTTTGCGGCTTGTAAGGATATTTTGTTCTGTTTCGTCCACGAAAAAGAAATAATTAAAGATAAACGTGATTCTTTGTATCGTCTTTACTTTAATTTATAATATATTATTTTATTTATCAAAATCTATACTTATTGTTTGTGAAAACAATATGGCGGCTGAGGGCATACATTTGGTGTTTGAATAAGTGACTTGAGTTAAAAACTGTTACATTTAGTGATCTCTAGTGCGTTTTTTATGTGTATTTTCAATTGTGGCTAATTAGTAACTATTTTACCGAAGAAAAATGTCTATCACATGCATTATGGTTGGCTGTAGATCTCGTACTAACCGAAATAAGGTCGGCAAGGTATCGGATTGTTTGCCCTCATCCGCCATTTCATGTCACGTGGTTTGGATTGTCTAATATGTGGCGAAGTCAGGGTTAAATGAACAAGACGAAGCAAACACAGACAGGTATAAATTGTTGTGTTCCATGTCATCGGTGTAGATATTACTGAGTTCCGTGTCATAATTAAGTGAGCAACCTTACTCATGATGATTATCACTTATTTTAAAGTCCAACGACAATAAGAAGCTGAAAGAAATTGGTATAGTCGATGGGAGCATCCTGAAATGCGACGATTTTCTACAAAACTACGAGCTCACCGTTGCAATCAATCATTATGAAGCTAAAGAGAAGGATGACCCTCTTATAAAAGTAGTTGCAAACCCAGAAGACTTGAAAGCCAAGGAATCTCAAAATGGTGAGCTTTGACACCTGTCATTGTAAATAAAACGGTTCTTCTATTGTTTCTGTGACTTTTGGGATATTTTTTTTTGTTTCATTTGTCGTTCACATCGGTTATTTTGGTTATAATAGGTGAAAAAGGTGGTGGCAAAAGCGACGATCAAACCAAAGCTGCTGAGAGCGACGACGATGACTTGATGGTGGTCGAGGAATCGGACGATCCTCAAGAGGGTTCTTCGAAAAGGAGGAAGCTGAACCCGCCCGGAGAACAAGTGGATGAAGACGATGATTTGTGTATCATCGAATCTTAATTTTCGTTATCGTAGATCGATTGTATTTTTTTTTTCTAATGCGTTTTCTATTCAGTTCGTGATAATATATTAAAATGTACTTTTCCAATTGCCGAATTTCATTTATTCAACGAGGAATCGAGTGTCTACTATTTGAAACTTGCTAAAAAAATTTCTTTTATGTGTTGCTTGAAGCGTGAAACAGTTTTCTCAATATTTGTAAAAGTTTCGACAAAAATCAACAAATTTCATTAGAGAATCAAAGATTTATCTCCAAATAAATTTGGCATCGTTTGGCAGTGTTGCCATAATTATTTTTCAGATAAATTCGTGATCCAGCTCCTGAATGTAGGCAACCCAACCTACACCAATACGCTTTGCTAGTTACCTAGTCTCGAACCAGCTCTAAAACTACGCGCAAACCCTCCCTCACAAACATACAAGTGAAACTCATATAACCACGTTAAAAATCCCCAAAAACCCACCCTCAAAAAAACCGAACCGGAAATTTTAGCACGCCATGTCGACTCGGACTCCTGGCCGTCATCTCCGTAGCCGTGCGTTTCTTCCGCGGATGGTAGGGGGAGAGATACAAGGCCGGGTCTCCAACACCGGACTCGCCAGTCGGTCGCAGCGACTGTCAAGAGTAAATCGTTCGAGAGCGATATTCTGCGCGCCCAGAGCTTACCGTTTCACTTGGTCGTCATGGAGAAGGAACCGCAGCTGGAGTCGATGGCGACGGTCAACATGAAGCCCGAGTACGCGCCGTCCGAGGTGTATTCTGCGTCTGAGCCACCGCCGGTGAGTGTGTTTGGATTGGGTGATACTTCTTCGAAGATTGTTTATTGTACAGAGAGAAAATAAAAAAAAACATAATTACCAAAGTTGGCGAAAATTTTAATTTATTTCTGAAAAATGATATTGGATTTTTTCCTAATGTCTAAAAAATGAAACAAATCCAGTATTTTGGAATATACAAAAGCTTATTTTTCTCTTTTTTGAAACAATTACCGCAGATTTTTCTAAATGGGGCAATGAGCATAAAATTATTGATACTTATATAATTATTATTTCTCCAAGAATTATTATATCGATGCTAGTGTGCGAAGAAATAAAAATATATTCGAATGAGCTTTAAAAATTATTTCTAATAAATAAAATTGAGGTGTTTCTTAATGTCTCAAAAAATAAAACAAATCCACAATTTTCAACCCATCAGAAACCTATTTTTTATATCCGAAACAATAACCAATTTTTTTTTTCATGTGAGGTCATAAAATCATTAATATTCATATTATTATTATTATTTCTCCAAGAATTATTATAACGTTGCTAGTGTGAGAGGAAGAAATAAAAAATGTATTCGAATGAGCTTTAAAGATCATTTCAAATCCACCATTTTCAACTCACCAGAAACCTATTTTTATACCCGAAACAATAACCAAAACATTTTCAATGTGGGGTAAATGGGCATAAAATTATTGATACTCATATTATTATTATTATTTCTCCAAAAAATAGTATAACGATGCTAGTGTGAGAAGAAGAAATAAAAAATATATTCGAATGAGCTTTAGAAATTATTTCTAATAAATAAAATTGAGGTGTTTCTTAATGTCTCAAAAAATAAAACAAAGCCACCATTTTCAACTCACTAGAAAGTTATTTTTTATATCCGAAACAATTACCAAAAATATTTTTTTCATGTGAGGTAATGGGCATAAAATTATTAATATTCATACTATTATTTCTGCAATATTTTTTTAACCCTGTGTGAGAGGAAAAAACAATAAATATATTTGAATGAGCCTTCAAAATTATTTCTAATAAATAAAATTGAGGTGTTTCGTAATGTCACAAGAAATAGAATGAATCCAGCATTTTCAACTCATCAGAAACCTATTTTTTTATATCCGAAACAATTACTAAAAAATTTTCCATGTGAGGTAATGGGCATAAAATCATCAATATTCATATTATCATTATTATGTCTTCAAGAATTATTATAACGTACCAATGTGAAAAAACAAAAAATATAATCAAATGAGGTTTCAAAATTATTTCTGAAAAGTAAAATTCAGGTGTTTCTCAATGTCTCAAAAAATAAAATGAATCCAACGTTTTCGTTTCTAGAAGTAGGGACATAATTTTTTTAAATATTTGCCTTATTATCAATATTATCATTTCTTCAACGATTATTGTATATCAAATTGAAACAACTTTTGTCACTATAAATTAAAAATATAAATTCATATCTTCTGTATGTATTTATAAACCATTTCAACTTATCGGTTATTATACCAAACATTCAGTAAGAATAAAGTTGAACACCATTAGCAAAGCACAGTTCATATTTATCATAGTGGTAACATTGCCTCATAAACAATGACATTGCTTTCACAATAAGTGTACACTGTTGAGGTTTACGAGACCACAAGTATTATTTTTCAAGAAATATAGTAATAATTTCTTTCTATTCACAGTGGTTTGAAAAGTCATACATTTATTCAATGTGAATTAAAAATCAGAAAATCCATAAAAAATTGCATTTTCTGGTAATTCATTATTATTTTCATTATCAATAATTTCCCCTTTTCGGATCAAGAAAGTATGCGAGTACTCCACTCTTGAAGGCTTTAATATACAGGGTGAAATATAATTCGAACAGTCTCACACAGGGTACTCAGTAGCCAGGAAATTTTTTTTGGAACGTGCTACAATTGCTGGGCATAACACAGTGGGTAATTAGTTTTAGAAAAACAACAAATATTAGGTTGCATTCAAGTGAAACGGTGGTCAGTGTTCTACTTGAATTGGCGGGAAATTCATTATACTCACGCTAATAATCCGTTATTTAATAATAATAATATAAAATCGATGTGATTCGGGTTAATTTCGAATCGAGGAGAAATCTACTACTCTCAGGAAATTACTTCCTCGGTTAGTTGGAATAAGAATTATATCACGACGGGTGATATACAAAATGGTCTTTACTGCTAGGCTAGGATCATCAATTTCTCAATTTTTTTTTGAATTTTTCGTGGAATTTCTAGTACTGCACTAACGTACGTCCAATAAATGTCCAATGATCGTCCATTAACGCTTGGACGTGATTAGGATGTAAATTGGACATCCAAAAGTTGTTCTATACCATTGAAAATCATAGGTGAAACTTGTCAGTTTTGTTTTTACCCAATTTATTGCAACTTTTCGATGTTTTTAAGAGGCCTCAACAATGTTTCATTTGGGTTCAAAGAATTGCAAGTGTTAATGGCCAATTCATCAACAATTAAAAGAGAAATTACACTACCTTTTACCTATTAGTAATAAATAGGACTGATCGAACATAAAAATGATATAGCTCAGTGCATAAAATATTGAAATATCCGCTGACCATCGAACGTTTAGTGCGGATATCGAAATTATTCCATCAAATAATATTAGCGCGCCATAATTGCAGTTGTATAAACCGTCTAATGATTTTAATTGAGTTTAACCTTGGCTTATAATGAGTAGAAACTTTCCACTTACTTCATTCTAGAAACGTCTTGAATATAAATAACGGAGTGTTGAGGAGAAACAATCGTTTTATTGTTCTTTGTTTGGAAATGTCGCTTTGACGATTCTCCATTGGATGGCTTTTTTTTTTCGATGACTTCTGGAGGCATTAGAACAATCCATCACTAGGAAACTTAGCTAGTATTCTTATATTCATTGTAGTTCCATGTCTATATTTATAAGTTAGGAAAGGAAATGATAACAGACATTACATCCACTGACAATTTTGACAGATGGTGACAACAGACATTACATTTAATGACATCTATGACAGATGATGACAACGGACACATAACATTCACTGACAATTTTGACAGATGGTGACAACAGATACATTACATTCACTGTCAATTCAATTTTGTTTTCGTATATCATTCTGAATAGATTATTGTTAATTTCGATTTAAAAGTTCTGCTCATTCTCTTTTCATTTATTTATTTCCAAGAATCAAGGTTACTAACAGTATTGTTATATTGTGAAGAATTGGGTCGTTGATAAACAACCCTCATCGAGGAAATATGTTAATTGGAGATATTGCAATAATTATAGCTATTGGAGAATTTTCTTGTCTCTCTAGACATGTTAATTTTCATTGAACGTTATCCATATCCGCTGTTTACTATTATTTTTTTATTAATTTACCTACCTGCCTGAAGTTATTATCAAAAACCATTTCCCAGTACACTTAAGTGGCATTTCTGATAATATCCTAAGCAGTAATTATTATTTTTAATCAACAATAAGTAACGTGGATAAACCTTTGTTTCTGTATAGTACAACTTCAGAAAGATATGGAATTGAAGAAATAAAAAATGTTTAAAAATAACGTTGAAAGTTGTTTTTATATGAGTAATTTCTTCCACTAGGATTTTTTTTTAGCTTCTAGACCAGAGGCTCTCTTTTTCTTTAATACACAGGGGGTTAGGTGCCATTTCCAACCTCAAGGGGCAGTTTTTGGTATACAGGGCGTCAAAATATTGCTATTCCAAAAAAATCAGCATTGATCAAGAAATCAACGACAAAATGAACAATTTCAAAGATGTTGTCATCACACATCAATATTTTGTTTACATTGTGAACCGGTAATGTTAATTGGCTAAACTCAAAGAAGATTTTGGCTCGATTGTCGAGTCATGGTCACAGAATATTCGGCCACGGTTCATAACGAATCGCGCGATTTTATAGATGCCAAATCAAACGAAAACATGTTCGAGGTCATCCGGTAATGTTTTGGAACGTGACAAAATAGAATTGTTTGATTTCTCGTTATCAACATCGCACTAAAATTCAGTTTATTGTTCGAATTGTTTACCGATGGTGATCATTCCAGGAATATTCAACTCAGAATGTAGAAATATACAGGGTCGAGTAAGGAGACTATGAGCTGATTATGTACACCCCGTATAGCGATTGTTGTTGATGCATCTCGAACACTATGTCGACGGTTTCACCTCTTGGATAATCTCGGAAGATTCGCAGCTTTCTAAAATGCAAGAAAATCTAGCGCAGGCCTCTGACATTGCATTTTTTCCCGTGTAGGAGGATAAATGCGCTCGTGACGTCAGCTAACGAACTTCGTCCACATCCTTTCACTTCGCATCAAGCGCTACACGCGATTTTTCGTCAGCGATTAATACAAATACACCAACGACAGCTTATTTGACATAAAGGCATTGCCTACTTGGTAATTTCTCATGCGAACTAAATTTTGATACTCACATATTATGACCGATATCGATAACAAAATCAATACCTTGCGAAATATTCCACTCTGATGCCTTAAATGTTCTCCTTTTTCTTGAAATCTCAATGTTGTATGAACATTCAGATTCCACATCACCATCCCTTTTCGCTGGATCAAACGAACGAAAAATAACAATGAACTGTGAAAAGGTAGCGCCTATCCATCGAACGTAATCGTGAAACAAGCAAACCTTTCGACCGACTCGATGAGATGCCAATGAACCCGACTTTCTATTTTGTGTTTCTCGCAACGTGTGACATACAATTCACCAACTTGCCTCGCTAAAATAACCTGCACTACACACGATGGTTGTTTTAAATTCTCCATTTAGTTGATAAGAAACTACTTTGTAGGATACTTTCATAGGGACAACACTTCATAACCTTACTTTTCATGTTTAGTTTGACACGTCATAACGGTCGTGCCAAGATAGGTTTGTTCTAGCAGGAGTTTCGAACAGTTTTCGGAGCATGCGCTTAGCAGACCTAGATGAAATTATTTTCGAAACAAATAAATTGATGATGATACTAAACAAAACACCGCACGTATTGATTTATCATAATTTCGTAGTTATGCTGGCAATTGTTATGCAACAATCCACCGGAATTACACTGCAATCATACCTAATAATTGATATTATTTACCATCCTGTTAAAATGGAATAACCCGCTATTGTTTTACAATCGTGAAATCCTTGTGGAACAGAAGTAAAGGAAATAATTACTATTGAGAGAAGAAACGTTCATTTTATAAAAAATTAAACATACAATCAATTGCAGGAATAAGACAAATATTATAAATGCACTTACTTTTTCTCAATTTGTAGTATATTTTTAACTTTTCAGTACTTTTAAGCGATATATTGAACTAGTATAAATACAGAGGTTGAGTTATGCAAGTATTCTTCTCACTTTTAATTATTCTGAACTTATCTATTATAAAGTTGACACCTTCATATGTCACGAGTTATTGATGTTGCCATGGTAACCAATAACGGACTAACCTTTTCGAATTAATTTCAAGTATTTCTGTTGTTCATAGTTTGTACATCGCAAGACCCCGTATATAAAAATTACTACAATTGATAATGTTCAGTTTCCTGATGGATTCTTATGCTGGCCTTACGTAAATGACTATTACAACTCATTATGTTTACCTCCTCTTTTTGTTAAATATTGTCGTACCTGGTACGACGATGGTATATAAACATATATGAATACATACGCGGGATATTTCAATAAAGTAGAGGTTTTCTCATAACAAAATAACCATGGCCGATCACATTACTGTAATTAACAATGCCTGCCTACCTGTGACCATAGAAATCATGATTGAAGGTCATTCTAATAAAAACGTAGGAGCGACCGAAGCTGAGATTTGATCTTGTCAATGTCATCATTAAGAGTCTGGACATTGTTGTTGAATTTTATGTTTACTTGCTTTGTCTAAAAAATACTTTTGGAATCAAACTGTCATTTTCATTCTGATAGTGTAATCACTTCAATTGTAATTCAGTGAAAGCAATATTCGAAGCATTAGCGAAAAATATAGTCTATTCGAGGCGTGAAAGTTATTAAACTATATTTGAGGTTAATAAACCTTCATGCTTGTACATTTTTGCGGTGACTACAGAGTTTTCACCGAAAATTATTTATTTCTTTCTGCATTATTACAAACCAATCACCAACCAAAAAAATACAGAGTTACACAATGTTACATAAATTAAATAATTATCTGATGCATAGATCAAGACGATTGAACAAAACAACTAGTAAAATTGACGGAAGAATTGCGGCCATAACAGAGAGTAAAATAAGACGTGTCATGGTTGTAAAAGGACTTCTTTAAGCCGGTTTTACACTAGGCCCAAAAAGGCAGGGAAGCGCAAGAGTGTAAACACGATTCTTCTCATACTCCTGCCGATGCTACTCGCATTGCTTCTCGACTATGCGAGTTCGATATCTATCTAACACAATTCTGCTGATAGACATAAATTATTCTTCCCAGGCATACCATAAATCGCGCAGCTCCTCAGTACAAATAGCAAGGATAGTAGCAGTGACCGTCGTCGTATGCTCCATTATCCTGGGCAGCTTCATGTTGGCATCCTCCTATGTCAACGCCAACTCGTCCTGCAGGCAGCTGGAACAAGAGCTCGAACTGCTCGGTGAAGCTGCCGACCGTTTTCAACCACTTCAACCAGAAGCTCTAGTTCAAGTGAGTTAATGTCATAAATTATCTTGAAATTTTGTAATCAATTATATATATCTTGTAGCGGACGTTGAGTAGTGGCGCTTAAGTGGCGCCATCTCTCGTGGTTAATGCGAAGTAGGCATTTTCATTATCGAAAATAACGGGTGTAATTGGTTATTCGAAATTGGCATTCATTAGTTACTGTGCTGCGTTTTGCATTTTGTATGTCCATCATTGATGCATAAATTAATAATGAATATAATTCTGGTGTATAGATTCTAGACCCGAATCAGGTCATTTATTTCTACCGTATGAATCGGTCGCTCAATTGGATAGCGAAAGTGTTTGATAATTATTAATTATCGATTTCTCTTTTGAGCTTCCGTTTATTATTATAGTTGGACTTGTTTTTTTTTCCTACAGAGCACTAACAGACTAACAGGAAGACCAGCTTGTTTCATAACCTCAAAAATTGAATCCAAATCTTTTAGGTTACGGAAACACTGAAATTTATGTTATGACATAAGATCGTGCTGGAAATTTTTTGAAATAATTCACCCTTTGAAAATAATTTCAGATAGATAGTAATTTATGAAACAGTTACTATGAATCATACTGTATATAACTCATAATCGTTATAGGAATCTTGAATGTGACCTTTCACAAAGTTCAGTTTTGTTACTGAATCTATTTATAATAATATTTATTTGTAACTTATCAACATATAATTGTTATTGATTCAATACTGAGCGCTTAAATCGTTATGAATATTGAAAAAAATATATTTTTCTTCCTTAGTCAATTGAATATTTTCATTCTTGAATTATGAACACAAATTGAAATAAAATATTTCAACTCAATATCTTTTTTATTTGCTTGGTATAAGACAAAAATAACATTCAATTTTTATTTTACTTTCAATACTCATCAAGTTGTGTGTGCATTCTTATAAAATCAGATATACAGGGTGATTCGGAATTGCACAGCAATATTTCTATTCTATATAACTTTGAACCGAATTACGAATTGATTAATTTCTGAGGAAACTGAACGGAATTCGACCAGAAGTCAAGAGTGACAAAATTTAGGTAATAGATTGAAGAACTTGAAAAAAATATGAAAATTCACCAGTGGCGTACGAGCAAGTTCTTCTTGAGGCTTTCATGGATTGAGACCTCGGAAAATGCAACACCCTGTATGGTATTTGGAGAACATTTACTTCCATATTAAGCAGCACCCATTGCTTGATACTCATACAAAATTTGGAAGCTCTATCTGCAGTAGATCAAGGATAATAAAATAGAAACCTAATTTTTTCTCAACTTTCAACACCCTGTAACTCCGCTAATAATCGAGATCGGACACAGGTTCATAGGAACTTTTTTCATTATTTTGTACCAGAGAATACGCACCTGGAATATTGCAGTGCAATTCTGAAACACCCTGTATAAGTACACAGTCAAAGTCAATGCATCCTCATATTCTATATATTGTTTTTCAACGTTTTTGTCTTCCTAGGAAGAACCCCAACCCTCCAAACGCCACTCCGATCACTACCCAACCGAAGCCCCACCGAAACCCACCAAAGAAATCGACTCCAACAACATCGACGATGAAGACAGCTCAGAATCCTCATCATCAGAATCATCAGAAGAGCCGGAAAGACCTCGCATGCCCGTATCGATGGACATGGACGACCTGGTTGCTTCATTGCTCGAGAAAAACCAGAAATCGAAGATGAACTGCATCGTGGAGAAGAAGAAAGCAGAAGAACTGGTCGATCACCAACCGAAAATGATCAGACTGCCTTTCGGCATCAACCTCACGACCAACCCCAGGTTCGAGAAGATCAGTGGGGAGCGTATGGTGATCATCTGCGAGAGCGGGTCGACGCAAAGGTGAGTTGAAGTTGGAGGTACCTACCGACTGCGCCAAATTTTCAGTCTCCACCCCGTAACTTTTTTATTATTGGTGATGGGAGGATGGAATTCCGGAACTGTGAATTGTGATTCAATTGACATAGTTTGGTGTATTTATTTGCTCTGCTGCACTTCCGGTTTGACCGGAAATGGCCCCAACATTAAATTTTCAAATAGGGCATCCTACAGATTTTCACATATTTCAATCAAAACAGACATTATCAACCCAACAATATGTTTTTCGTCGAAATTTGATAAATAAAGTCCTTGTTACATTAGTTTTTTTTTAAATAAAACACTTTATCAAGCAAACAAATTGTCAAATTATGACAAGTGGGGTAAATTTTACGGTCGAAATTAGTTTTTTTTTTCTAGGAGATACTCAAAAAATTGAGTTTATCATTACTAGATTAGTCACATGAATTTTTATATTCTAAAGGGGGGCTCAAGGTATATATATATATATATGAAATTAAACAAAAACAAGTGGTTTTATTATCAATGAAGTGCTAATTTGTTAATGGCACAGGCAAAAACCTCTCCTAAATACAAACATTGTTCTTTGATGTATTTTCTTAAGTGATGAAGTGATTTGAACACAATGCACATTATATTATACAGGGTGCTCCTCAAAGACATGCTAATAACTGAAAGGATTATATTGTTGATGCTTATGTTACTGTTTTTGTTTATAAAAAAAAAAAGAAAAGATGTAAAAGTCAGTTCTGAAGTTGTCAAAAATAAAAACTTCATCTCAAGTTATTTCAAGTGTAATTTCCCATTTTCTAGATAAATAACCGACATGTCTTCTATGCATCAAGGTGCATTTTGTGATGTAGGAACTTTTTCATTTCCTCTACCAGTGGCGTCCGTACGGGTTTTGCATTGAATATTTTTGGAGAAAAAATACTAGGCCACTGCTTACTTCTAAAATAAAAATTACTTCTGAGATCCTCATTCATAGTTGAGCGAAATCAAACTCATGGATTTTGAGATCAGATTCGTTCCAAAATGAATGAGAATCCAAAGAACATATTTTTCTTGTGAGATGCTCTATTCTTGATTAAAATAATTAAATTAAAATTGCTTCATATCGCAGTACCAACCGTTCAATAATCCATATCACCCTGTATCTCCAAAGCTAAGACTTTTAGGACTTACGTTTATAGGAAGTTTTTTTCTTGAAATGTGTCAAAAAATAACCCCTTCAGATATTAGATATTATTCAAGGAACACCCTGTATATTTAAATAATTTTTTGGATGTCCCCATCATAAATTATTATTATTATTATCTATAGTATACTTAAAAAAACGAATTTTTCTGATCACATTTAGGGTTCCACCCCCACCCCAAAACCAGCAGCAACCGAAAGAAGTAGACGACGAAGACCAAGAAGAAGACACCATCATGATCCAACCGGTGATGATCCCCATCCCCCAGACTCCGTTCCGCACGCACATGCCGCAGCAGCAGATGCCGCCCATGATGCCACAGGTGCCGGAAGGTGTCCGCCCCGGACGCCCCGCCCACATGTTGGCCATCGAGGGCATGAGGCCGCCCATGATACAGCCACAGGTGAATTGTTTTGGGGGATTTTTTATCGGCGAGATTGAGTTTGATTTCGGTCATGATTTTTCAGGGGGGGGGGTTGTATATAGGGTGGAATGAATTTGATATTAATCCACTGTTTCTTGACAGCCGGAACAAAATAAATTGGGCATATGGAAGATTCAAAATACTTGTGAAAGACTTCGAGATTATTCTACACTGAATCTGAGAAAAAGATTTGTAGAAATTGTGCGGATATACACAAAAAACTGATGAATTGTACTACAATTTTTTGTTATTTATTAAAGGTCCAGCATATTTCAAGAATTCAAATTCAAGCAAGGCCTCAGGTCATCGAAGAACCTCAGATGCAAATCCAACAGCTTCCTCCTCAAATGCAGCAATCGGTAAAAAAATAAACTATATTATTTATAGAAATTAAATATAAATTTATTTAATCATTATTATATTCAACAATAACAGATTAATAATTTTTAATCTCCGTTACCGAAGACAAAAATAAAACATGTCGATTTTTGTTTCAACAAAAAATGTCATCCCATTAACCCCCTTCCTTAGTAACTACCCCCTCAATTTTTTTAATAGCAAGGGGGTCGTGCGATATATCGTTGAAAAAGATTTGAAAAGTAGAGTTCGAAATTGACATTCCCGATTTTTTTGGATTGAAATGAAATAATAATGATAATAATAAAAATTAATGAATGATATCAATTCGAAATTTAAAAAAGTATATCAATAATAGAAAGTATTTTTAGATATAATTCAATATTATTCGTTGATTTTTTGTATGTAAAAAATAATGATAACAATTATTGAATTTTGCTTTTGAAATCTTGGGAGTAGCTATCAAGAGAAGGTGGTGAAAAGGTGACAATTTTTTAATGTTTTTCAATTCTGCCTTGTGGGGGGCACTGTATCTCAAAATTATTGAGTGATTTCCTTAAAAATATCAGGAACGCAACTACGCTTCTGCCGGTTTCCTATAGATGGCGCTCCTGACAAGCAAACTTCGATCAAAAACATTAAAGCCCACTTACGATACCCTAAAAATCTGATAACACATCATCTAATGATTAAATTCAGGGCGAATTTCCTCCGAATCCAATTCTGAGACACATCGTCCAACAAATCATCGCTCAGAAAATCATGGAGAGCCAGAGAGCTCGTGAGATGCAAATGAGAGAGGAGCAACAACGACAACCTCAAGTTGACAGCGAAGAAGAACGTCCGCACCGTTTCCAGATGGCGCCACAAAACCTGATGGGCCAGAGAATTCCCATTCCAGAGGAAATACTGACGCAGTTGAATAGGTTCGTTGTTTATTATGAGTTGTCCATCAATAATCAACGTTTAACATCATTTCACAATGTTTAAAATTATGACGACATTATCCAAAGTGTTCAAAACCATGTTTTCGGGGTGAAAATCAACAAACCGAGGCACCATCTTTGAATTGGAAACCGAACTGCCTGATAAAATTGAAAAAATGATGTTCTATGACGTCACAACTGCTAATTCTGGGTGCATATCAGGGACAAAGTCAGGGTTAAATGAACGAGACCAAGCATAGAACGATGTGTCAAGCATAGTCAGTTATAAATAACCGTGTTCTATGTCATCGTTATCAAGATTATTGTGCTCCGTGTCAAAATAAAGTAAGCGGCGTTGTCAAAATGTTCACCATCGATTTTTTGGCCAGATAATTTCATTCAGAGCTCATTTATGTGCGCTGAAATCGATCAGAATGTATTCTATATTCTCTATTCATATTAAAATTCATAGTTTTTCAATTTGAGTACTCGTAATATGAATATATTGAATTATGAATATATCGAAAAGGCAAAACTATCGCTGTCTATGGCCATTTAGCAGCTGTGACGTCATAACGCTACATGTTGTCCGCATGATTCCCCCACTTTGGGAATTTATCTTGCCTTAACGACTGCGCCAAAAAATTATGGAAAATATCATGAACATTACAGACTCCCCAACCGTGAGGTCATCGTAGCCGTACAATCGCCCGAACCGTCATCAGAAGAGGAAGAAGATCAACCGGCGCGTCAGGAACAGCAGCAGCAGCAGCCACAAGAGATCCGTTTCGTTCAGGAGCAGAGACAAAACGCGGCCGAGATGAACGGCAGACAGTCTTTGGCCCCCCTCGCAGATATCCCCCTCGCCATGATGTCCGCCCCCCAGCAGATGGAGCGGCAACAGGTGCACGAGGAGGAGGAGCAGCAGCAGCCGATGGCTGCGGCAGCTGCCTCAGCGCCGGAGGAGGCTAGACCTCATTGTGAGTGATTTTTTTTACAGACAGGAGTGATTTGGTTGGGTAAAATTTCAAAAAAGGTTTCAAATTGATCGTGGATTGTTCATTCAATCCTTTGAAACTGTTTCAAAAATCCTTCCAACTCCTGAAAAACTCCTCTCAACTCCTCCCAGATACTTTAAACCTCTTCCAACTCTTGAAAAACTCCTCCCAACTCCTCCTAACTACTTCAAACTCATTTCAACTCCTCCCAAATACATCAAACTCCTTCCAACTCTTGAATATAGCCTCCCAATAATTGAAGAATTCCTCTCAACTTCTCCTAACTACTTCAAACTACTCCCAACTCTCAAAAAACTCCTCTCAACTACATTAAACTCCTTACAGCTCCTAAAAATCCTCTCATAACTCATGGAAAACTCCTCCCAACTCCTCCTAACTACTTCAAACTACTCCCAACTCTCAAAAAACTCCTCCCAACTACTTTTAACTCCTTACAGCCCCTGAAAATCTCTTCACAATTCATGGAAAACTCCTCTCAAGTCCTCAAAACTACTTGAAACTTCTTTCAAATCTAGAAAAACTCATTCCGACTCATGAAAATAGCCTCATAACTTTTGAAAAACTCCTCTCAACTTCTCCTAAGTACTTCAAACTCCTGAAAAATTCCTCTCAACTACATTAAACTCCTTACAGCTCCTAAAAATCCTCTCATAACTCATGGAAAACTCCTCCCAACTCCTCCCAACTTTAA
This sequence comes from Plagiodera versicolora, assembly GCA_037013635.1. Classification (NCBI taxonomy): domain Eukaryota; kingdom Metazoa; phylum Arthropoda; class Insecta; order Coleoptera; family Chrysomelidae; genus Plagiodera; species Plagiodera versicolora. Next base: position 1,235,316 of record CM072990.1, read on the forward strand.
ACTCCTTGCAACTTCTTTAACACCCTTCCCAATTGTTGAAAAACTCCTTGCAACTCTTCCCAACAACTTCAAACTCCTTACAACTCCTGGGAAAGTCCTCCTAATGGAAAAATTCCCACGGAATTTGTTGTAATTCTTCAAATATTGCAAAAACTGTTCTAACGGTTATCCACAGTTTAAAGTTAAAAACTTTTTTCGAATATATATTTTGTTAATCGAAAACATTTTTCAACTTCCTATTTCGGAGTATCATTGAAAAAAAGACAAGCAGCAACATCGCATTTTCTGGTGAGCTGTCACAACTTAAATAAATTGACAATATTTTCAGCATTCATATATTCATTATATGTTGAGATAAAAACATGATTTTTTCACGCACAATTTTTTTTCCAGTCCTCCAACCCAGATCTGTGTGAGAAGATGGTTCCTTTGTATTCTCCACTTTCTGATGGGTCTTTTTCAAGCACCAAACTGGATATCACCATCACATGCTGTTTTAACTGTTACTTATCTCACTTTGTAAATAAATATAACTGGCTTATTGTGTATTACTATTTCTAAGCTGTCAGATTTAAAGCAGTTTTCTTTCGCATGTAAATAATGAATTATTAAAAAATAAAAATTATTGAATGTTGGTTGGTTTGTGATAGATTTTGGCTGGAAGAAAATTAATAAAAAATATATTTTTGATTTTCAAATTATTTTTCTTCGCTTCCCCATGTTGTTAGAATAAGATACAGTTAATATCAACAAGAAACGTCGACTTTTATTATAGATTTTTCACATATACAGGGTGTTCCTTAAAGACACGCTAATATTTGAAGGGGTTATTCTTTGACACATGAAAAAAAACTTCCCATAAACGTATCTCCTAAAAGTCTTGACTTTGGAGATACAGGGTGATATACATTATTAAACGGTTGGTACTGCGATATGGAGCAATTTTAATTTAATTATTTTAATCAAGAATAGAGCATCTGACAAGAAAAATATTTTTTTTGTATTCCCATTCATTTTGGAACAAATCTGATCTCTTTGCTTTCAGTCGATGCACAAAAATTTTCAAGCCGCATCAGATTTTTGAGGAATAGACCCTGAAGTGAAACAATTTTTATTTTTTTAAGCGAAAACCATGCGTTAGACAAAGAAAATCCATGAGAATGAATTCGCTCAATAATGAATGAGGATATCAAAAGTAATTTTTATTTTGGAAATAAGCAGTGGCGTAGTATTTTTTTCTCCAAAAATATTCAATGCAAAACTCGTACGGACGCCACTGGTAGATAAAATAAGAAAAATTCTTACATCACAAAATTCACCTTGAAGCATAGAAGACATGTACCAAATTGTCTAGAATATTATCTCAAGAGTTTTAGGACATACATTTATAGGAAGTTTCCTTCTTAAAATGTGTCAGAGAATAACCCCTTCAAATATTAGCATATACAGGGCGATGAATTCTCGTGTAATGCCTTCAAAGCATTGACAGATCAACGTCCGAGAAAAGAATTTCAATCCGTATACGATATTGTCTAAAAACTTCCAACGGTTGTTACGGTTAGGTAAGTTAATAGGCATTGAGTTAACACTTCTTTGCTGTAGCTGTGTAAAAAGAGATTACATGACGGAGGATCTGATCCAAGACAAACTGTCTGCAGTACCGGTCCACGATTTCATGTCAATGAACTAGTTGAAGTGGTCATCTCTGCTTCATTAAATGTAATTGAACGAACGAAGCGTTTCAGCTTCCTCACCAAAAAAAAAGATACAGAAAGGAGAACTGAAGAAGTGTTGAGTTCATAAACGATCTTTGAAATTAGCATTCTAAGTGACGAGTACCTCAAAGCGAGATGTCAATAAACATTAACAAACATCTAGTCAATTGTATGAAATGGAGAAATTTTGATTTTTTGTTGAGCTGAGAGGTACTCAAGATCAGTCGAAAGGATGAATGGTGAGGTTTCACAACCATTAAAATAAATGAAAGCTCGTGGACTTCTATATACTCTGAATCGTAGTTAAAATTAAATTTATAATTAGTTGTAGCGTGCAGATGAGTACAGTCTATTTTTTATACTTACGTTTTTTTTGTTTCTTAACGGTTTCAAACGCTCTGTACATTGTAAAAATTTGTTAATTTGTTGTCATAGATCCTTGGGTTTGAAAACTCAGGTTGATGACTTTTTGGTAATTATCGATAAATAACGTTTTTCATAATTACATGAATACTTCTATGAAATTATAAACATATAATAAAAAACAGTTTTTTTTATCATTTTCGAATTATAGAATTATGAATAATTAATTTTCAGCTTGATATATTTTGGAGGAGTTCAATTTCAGTCCCAATTTCTGTCAATTAAACCGGAACTGCTTCGTTTTAAACGCCCCACCCTGTATACAGGGTGGCCCAACGAAAACGTACCGAAAGGTATAACTACCAGAAGGAGATTTTTTCGAGAAAAACCTGAAACACGTCACCTTTGTTTATGGGGGGTACAACTTTTGATGCGAAAAGTATGGCCCAAACTTTACCCCCCTAAGCGGGGGAAGCATCCCCTGAAATTTTTAGAATAGGAATGGGGGTCGTATGATACCTCGTTGAAAAGCCCTTTTGATTTCCTATACATTGCTTTTTTATTTTTGGAATTCCGTCTACTCGTTGCATAGATATGGAGCATTGAAATGTAGTGCATGTCTAAAAAAATACAAAAAGTAAATTGATTTCGCTTAAAAAAATTACCGTTTTATTAAACCAAATTTTGAGAATATTTTCCTAAAAACATTTCGCTTTTTTTCTGTTTTTGTTGATTCCAGCTAGTTTCTCGATAAAATCTCTTCCTGGTAGTTATACCTTCCGGTACATTTTTGTTGGGCCACCCTGTATATTGAGAACATGTAGAATAATATGTACAGTTCAATTCCATTTGATATTTGTTCATGTTATGTTAATAGTTTTTCATGTTATTTTAATAGTTTTTCATGTTATGTCAATAGTTTTTCTGTTTTCGTTGTGCCACCCTGTATCTGTCAATTATACGTGACCTGTATTCGCAGGACGGTGGCATCTCGCCGACCGACAAGAACGAAATGCAGATTTTGCGGAAACACCGCGACATCATCGTCATGCGTGGCATAGTACCGGTGGAGATGAGTAATGGTACTCGGTGCTGGTACCAGATTCGATGGTACGTACGTACCACCAGAAGTGCCCAGACCCGAACGCGCGGTCGAAGAAGTAGCGGTGCTCGCCGCTTCGACTGATGGTGGTTACCGAAAATCGCGAAACGTTTTGGTGATGTGATTTTTTTTTTCGTTTTATTTCGGAAAGTACAGAGATGGACCAGTTTTATTGGAATAGAAGGGCTGTGTTCCCGAAAAGGTACGTTTTTAAAGAGAGCTGTGATATTAGTATACAGGGTGATTCTCAAACCAAGCTATTATAAAAGGGGGTGATTTTTTGATAATTCCAAGAAAACACTGCCTATGAAGGTACAGTGAAAAAATAATCCTATTGATAGTAGTGATTTCGAAAAAGGGCCAAAAGTTTTTCGTAAAATAAAGTTTGACCACTTCAACTAATATTGTCGCGTACAGGGGGTGCAATTTGTTGAAAATCATCAGAATTGTTACAGTAATTCAAAAGCAAAACGGATTGTTATACTCACTGTGTGTTCTGGAAGTGATAATCAGTATATACAGGGCGATTCATTGGGAAATTTGCATACTGTAAAGGTAGGTAGAGGTCGTCTAGCTGGTTCTGAAAAAAAACATACGATGGGTGTAGCGCCCTGTATAAGTGAGATACAGAGTGATTTATGTATTCTTTCAATTTCTTCAATGGCTCATAACTTACGATCCGCGTTGTATATTTTATTCATTTTGACAACATAAACTCATTATCATATATGCTACCGAATACTGAATGAATGAAACTAATAATACAGGTACGGACTTGATAAAATTGAAGGAATTTCATTAGTTCAATACAACACCCTGTATGACGAAATTTCGATAATTCATTTGTAGACATGAAAAGAGCAGAAAAAAATCCTAAACAAATATTCCACATACCATTCTTGTACCTGTTGATTTGAGTCAAAAATTATTTTTTCAATGAAAAGGTGCTAGAAAATTTGAAAAAATACTTTTCCCCTTGTGTTTCTTAAAAAAAAGGCATGATTTTTCGGAATGTGATTTCTTCTCATCATCGTAGCATGATAGATAAATGCAATCTTCACCACACATACGGGGTGTTTGTTTGTAACTGGTTATTGAAATAGCATTTTGTCCTAAATACGGACCTGTCGACTTATTTTACATCAAAGTTGTGATTCAAAATTTAGGAGATCATGAAATGGTTAGTAATTTAATCAATGGGAAGTGAAAGATTAGGATTTGAAGACGAAAAAAGTTTTTTTTTTTACTTTTGTACCACCTTTTCCCCGAAAAAAAAAACAATTTCGACTCAAATTAACAGGTACAAGAATGGCATGCGGAAGTACCAAGCACATTCGTTTAGGATTTTTTTCCTGCTCTTTACATATCTGCAAACGAATTTTCGTAATTTCGTCATACAGGGTGTTGTATTGAACTGATGAAGTTCCTTCAAATTTTTCGAGTCCGTACCTGGATTATTTGTTCATTCATTTGGCATCCGGTAGCATACAGGATAATGCGTTTATGTTGTGAAAATCAATAAAATATACAATGCGGATCGTAAGTTATCAGCCATTGAAGAAATAGGAGAAATACATAAAACACTCTGTATCTCGCTTATACAGGGCGCTAGACCCATCATATAGGGGGTTTTCAGAAGCAGCTAGGTGACCTCTATCTACCTTTACAGCATCACCCTGTATAATATATTATTCCCACGAAAATTCCCATCCAAACCAGTCCAATTGCCTATTTTTTTCACAAATAAGCGGAATATAGTAGATAACTGTTCTACATTAAATAACTCTGAATTGAGATCAACCAATCTCCGAGAGCAATCATCAGATGAAATTGTTCGTTTACCCGTTATTGTATGCACGTTCTGTACGAATGTTTGAACAAATTGCTAGTGCCTCTCACCGAAACGAATCGAAATGGCGAATTAATTTCAGATTTTTATCCAATCATTAGCTACATTAAATTGTCTTTCCTTTACAGTCTACCGCATCATTCTATTCATTGGCACGAATGTAAAAGGAATTGCATGTACAGGGTCACTTTGTATTGTTTGTTATTTCCGATTACAATTATCTTTATGGTTGTATTGTACAGGGTCGTCACCAGAACGTGGCACTTATCATGTTATAACTATATGACCTTGGGTTTTTTGTTCAAAAAATCACTTATGTAGAACCAAATAAAAGTTCAGTAATTGGCTAGATACTTTTTATTTTGCACTGTTGGTATTAAAAGATAACCAGATCTGTCTATCTTCTTTCAAACTTTCTAATTTTTTTCTGGCTAATAGATCTGTAGATATGCATGATTAAAAAAGATGGAGATCGTTAAAATTATACATTAACTTTTTTGTTTTTTAAAATAAGTTTATCACTCACGTATCTGAAATGAAGTCATAAATGTAAAAGTATTCATTGTGATATTTTACAAACATTCAATTTTTTCCCGTTTTTTAAATTGGCAATTATACGTTGCTAGCATAAAATTGTTCCTCTGTCACTTGTCAATAATTGAAACGCTGTCAGACTTCACGGTCCTTGAGTTGTTGATGTTGTCATGGTTACGAAAAGAGCCTGAAGCTATTGAGTGTTTTGCTCAGCATCGAACAGAAAAGAAAAGAAGAAGATTTCGTCTTTCACCAAATTATATATTATTGAAGCTAAATTAGTTTATCCGAAATGGCTACACAATCGTAATCACTTTCTATTTAATCGAAATCGATTGAGCTGACTATTTCGAGTGATTTTCAGTAGACTTTCAAAAAGACCGAATTCAATGAAATTGATCCCAGCATTCAAGCAACTTTCGAGATAATTTATGTAGTCAGACTTTCAACTGAAATAAGCTTCTGTTGTCTATTCTTGACCAATTTGGCGTATTGTACACACAAACAGGTACGGACTAGATTCTGATTTTTTTTTCAATCACTTTGCGTTCACTCGACAAAATCCTCAGTCCGTCCCTGTACACCGCGCGGATGTGAAAGGTGAAATGCGGGCTTCAGACGTTCACTCCGTACTCCGGGGCACTGGAGTACGAGTGCGTTTGATTGTAAGTAAGGTCTAGGTTAACATCCCGTTAGGGAATCTCCATATACATTTAGATTGAATGAGAGAACGACTGGTTTTTATGTTCGTGCGATATTTCGTCAGACGTACCTTCTAAAAAACTGGGTTAATTGACTCAGTATAGTTGTGAGAGCATATATCACACTTCTCGCCAAAAATACCTTTGCTAATTGATATTTTTAAGAACTATAATAGGAGGATTTTGACAGTTGACAGATCGAGGAGAACACTATAGTGACAGTTGACATATCTGTCAAAACTTGGACAATGAGATTCCGTGTCAAGTAGCTTTATTTGCGTTAACATTCGTAGAACTACTCCAACTCTTATTTACGTTGCGTGGATACGGTAACGTCTAAGCTCTGCCTTAGCTGTCTAATCTTTTTAATACTCCCGTTATTACTCGAGGCAGATTCGATACGCTTAGTTTAGCACATCCTCACCGTATTTACGATGCTCCTATAATCAATCACACCATCACCATCATTTCCTTGTAATGAAACATTTTTCGAACGCTACGTGTTTCAATTTCCTCGTCCATACGTTACGTCGCGAAAAAAGAAAAATCGGTAAGTGTGAGAAAGCGGCGCGATACGTAATGCAGAGAAGAAAAATAATTATAGGCCGAGCCATTGAACTCGACCACATTTCCTATATGTATCGAGAGTAGCGAATACAATTATTACACGTTCATGATCTCGTGCGCTAGTGATCGCGAACAGGACCGTCTCCAGGGGGTGAATGAGGCATTTTCTCCAGCCCGTAGTGTCAAGCTACTCATAGAGTTGGCAACACTTTATGACATTGTCAAAATTCAAAAGAAATTTTAAATTTCGTCGAACCAATGAAAAATTCTCATGACTTACTTGAGTATAACCTCAAAAAAAAAACTCAAAACCTCTGTATTCTACGTGAAAACTCATTAAACGACTTATTCTAATACTGTAAATACGTTAAAATGTAACTAGAACATAACAAACATGCTTTTCAAATGACATCAGAGGAATACAATTTTCAATTTCACCCTGTATATTCTGCACACTGTACTGTGATGCGGAACAATTAGCAGCAAAAGCTGGTATTCATTAAATTGATGCACTCCGATTGAAAAAATCGTTCGCAGAGTATGTCGACAACATAAACACATTTTATCCTAACGTTCCCGCATTGTTGACTACAATGAACGAAGATTTCACGCTTCGTTAACATTTTACAGCGATTTCCTCTTTCGCAGATTCACCAACAGGGCATTTCCGTGTATCAACGGATAAAGGGTTATTGCTTTGGTAATCTGTTGCGTCATGAAACAGTAAAGAACAATGTAAAAATATTAGTAGAAAGCAGCAGAAAGTGAGGTTAAGAGTTCAAAGTGTTCGAAAAATGTTTTCGTCTCGTAAAATACATACACCAAAATTGGATAACTATGGACCGTGTCCGTTGAATATTCTTTTCAATATTTGTGAAAATCTAAACGCTATGACGTTATTTTGAATCACTATCGATTGTAAAATGAATTTAGAATGTAGTAATTTACACATAATATCTTTTTCATTCAGGACAAGTGAACTGATAGCGCTAATGGCCATATCAACAACTTTGTTCCTGTTCCTTCATACCAGAGATCTGAATACAAAACTGAAGGCAATGGAAATCAAAATACAACCATACAGCATGGTGTCTGGAAATCAGCTGTTAATATCAGGTGAGTAAAGTTGAGAAACAAAACAAGGAGTCACTCAAATTCAATAACTTACCATTTGTAAACTCAAAGTTGACTTCCAATGCACTGAAATTAACTATCACACTGTACACACCGATGGACAGTTTTTCAATGTTTGTAAAAATTTCGACTAAAATCAACAAACTTCGTTAGCAAGATTTCTCTCGAAAAAATTTGACATTGTTGTGCAGTGTTGCCATAATAATTATCGATGCCTTAATGTTCCAAGCAATATCTCAACCAATCAGAAGTTCAGTGGATAGCTAGTTACTTTTCATTTCGCACTATTGGTATTCAAAGATAACCTGAATCAACTAATTTGAATTTCAACATTTATTTTCCTGATCAATGCAAGAGGAAACATTCAAAAGGAATATTTCAAGGTACAACTGAAAACATTTCTGGAGTTATTTTTACTGGCTAGACTGAAGGATTATGTGATGAAAAGATTGATTTTTCATGCGACTCTTTTCACATAGAATGAATATAAAACGATACCACCAATTCCTCATTTATTTCTACATATATCACAGAATACTATATCAGAAGTACACAAGAATCATTTCCATGTACAGGGGGATTTCGGCTCCTATTTCACCTACAGCAAAAATTAAATACAGGGTGTTTCAGATGGAACTACATTTGGTAACCGACTCCATATGTTTGTACGATCAATTCACTGGTTTGCTGAAAAAACCCTGTGTTTCCCCCAAAATTCAACACACTCGACTCGTAGGTTTAATATGAGCCAAAATTTCTGCACAGAGAAACGAAACTGTGACAAACAGTATTTGCTCAAAAATATACACAAGATTAGCAAATCAACTGTTACATAATGACATTAAAAAATAGGCAAATATACACATTATGAGTGACACATTAATAAATTAGTTATATACATAAAAAAAATTGAGCATTTCACTAGTCATCAAGATGATCGTCGTTTGCAGAGAATAACAGTCTCGTATTTTTCATCCTCTTCCTCGGTCGATCGAATCTATGAAAGAAAATGGTGCCTGTTAGTAGCTCGTTTGATTGGTGTGAAAATGTCAAACCTCAGCGACACACGACTTCTAGCAGAGGCGTACAGTCTTCTGGTTGTTAACATTAATTCTGAATCTACTTCATTTTCTTTGAGTTCTCTTGAAACACATTACAATCAACTTGAATTGCTGTATAAATACATTGAAATCGACGGTTCGATCAAGTTGAAAATACAATATTTACTTTTTTGACGATTCGAAATCTGCTGCTCTATAATTCTCATTTTGAAATCCGTGTTTCGTTCAAAAATTGTCCAATAATGGTTATTGACAAAAAAGTCACGAACTTATTTTTCATAATATTTTTCTTACCTGGGCATTATGAACCTATCGGGCTTCTCCTCTGAAGAAATCTAAACAAAATAGAAGTTTGTATCAGTGTCAAAAAAATGTTCGACCAGACATAAATGATGAAGTTTTTTTATTTGATGAAAATATCTTCTTGTCAGCTGTCAAAAAACTTCATGCACAGCACAAAAAAACTGTCAATTGCATCGAATTTAATGAAAAAACGGGACTCTTACCTCATCTTTGTTCTTGCAAAGCGAATGATCGCATTTGCAATATTCTCCACAGACACTCGATGATTTGACGCAGCCGCAACGCGACGATGAACAGTCCATTTTGCAGGTGCATCCGCCCTCTGATGACCTTTTCGAAGGCCTCGGAACGTCACCGGTGTCTTTGACAACGAAAGGAAAAAAAAACAGCGCTGATTATCATTGTGTTATCGACAAACGGTAGGGGGGATAGGAAAATTCAATATTTTCAATGTTGACATATGACAAGAACACGAATTAAAGTCAGTTTATATTAAGGTGTCTACAAGATGGTGGAATCAGTCGCTATTTCGAGCCGTGACCAAAACCCCTCGATAAAAACGCATATTTTCGAACCGAGAATGCTTTTTTGAATCGCCACTGGTGGCGACACCGTCGGCGCTATAAGAATGCAAAATGCAACCTTGCTAATTTTTAATGAAATACACCAGTAGTTTGTCTACAAAGTTTTTATTCGACAGTGTTTCACGAATCTGTGGGGATGAAATAACGTCGAATTGTATTTTGAAAAAGAAATGTAACTTTGGCTTTGTTGGAAGCGACTTTATGTTTTGCACAGGAAACGTGAATTATTCATTTTAGAAGCGGCAACGCTGACTTCTATGCTCGTCAGTTTAGTTGTCAATGAGATTAAAAATGACAAATTGTCGTGAAAATATTCTCTTTCATTCATTCCTGAATATACATGAAGTCGGAAAATTTAATATAAGATGTTTTCAAAATACTTGTGAATGTTTTCCCAATGCGAGAATCCATTGTTTCCGAACGGTTTCGTTCTATGTGAGTAACAAAAAAGTCAATTATCGATTCCAACTCCAAAAACTTACAAATTACCTTCGGAATTCCATAAAGATGACGAGAGACAGTTTCTGCTTGTCCACAAACTATACGAAACCTCATTTCAACTAAAAAACACCACACAGCAAAAAATAAACGACTACAAATTCAAAAGTAGGTTAACGAACTAGAGAAGTTTGGATTTCCCGCCAGTTCTGACTGACGTGGAAGAAAACAATGTCACCGAACACGATTGTGTCGCCATCTCACGACGATTCGATAAGTATCCGTCTAGGATGTGTTCCATGAAATTCGAATGGAAAATTTGGACCCACAAGCAATTGAAGAATGGTTTCACCATCACGTAGACACTTCAGTTTAAATCAAGAAGTTGACAGTTTACAGCTAGTTTCCTTTCCAATTTCTCACCTGTGACGAATGTAAATCTCTTTTTCACTTCCTGTAGTCTTTTAGCAAGAGGAGTTTTGCGCCAGTCTGGATCATTTTCGACGTCGTCGCAAATCTCCATATCCAACATGCTACTGTCAGGACTCTGAAAAATAAGACACGAATTCCTATACCCGGATACGCTGAAAACTATCTCATACATACCTCGTCGGCTTTTACGAAAGTCTCATTATTTATGCAAGATTTGGGTTTTTGGTTGGCGTTAGTTGCGTCCTGGAGAACTTTCTGAAAAACAAACAATTTGGTAGCTATTTTTGGGCTATTAGCTTCTGAAAATAAAAAAGCAGCGCCAAAGTGGGCAATCACAGAACTACAAGTAGATTTTCCTGCCATCCATACACGATGTTCATCACCAGCTCGAAGAAAAGCATGGAAATAGTTTTGAAAATCATTCAAATATACGAATTTAGTACGTGATCAACAAAACACAAGATTTCTGATTATTCTCTAGTGCCACTAGGTGGCGTTCATTCGCGAATAATGTCAAGTTGTTCACCTCTTTTTTTATTGGAACCGGCGTTAGGATGTCTTTGTGATCCTGAGATAGTTTCTGAAAACAATGTTACATTATTAATGCTCATTCAATTATTTTTTTTCGCTGGATATACCTCAATGTATTTGATTTTTTCAGTTAGCTCCTTATTGGTCTCTTCAAGGGTCTTATTCTGCTCCTCAAGCTGATCGATTTTTTGTTGTTGTATCGAATAAGTTGATGCCTCATCTGAAAAAAAAAACAGTCAATTTGTTATCACGTCGTTATTATCTCATCCACTTTACCATTCGAGTCACTGTTGCCTCTTATCTGGCGCAACAATATAGCGATTTTTTCTTCGTAATCTTTTTGTAAATCCACCAAGAGTTGCGCACATTTTTCGTCCTTCTCCTTCAGGAGTTCATCTTGCCGTTTATTTTTCTCTTGAGCCTGAAACACGGTGACGAATTTTCTGTCGAATAAACGGCGAGGAATGGAAATTACCTCGTTAAGTGAGCCCTCCAGTTCGTCCAATCTGCTCTGCATCAAAACCTTCTCCTTGTGAGCCTCCGACGCTTTCGAGCACAAGAATTTCAAGCCGAATTTCGCCTCGCCCATAGTCTGCAACTTCTCCCAAAAAGGCCTCGATCTTTGCTCTGCAACAACAAAACAATGCAATGGGCGAGAAAACTAATTTTTCAAAACACATAATCGTGTTCTGTGAGTCCAAAAAGTACCATTCATTATTTTTTATTCGGTCTATATCACGAATAAAATAATAAAATTAACGGATTTGATTTCGAACGTACAATTTCATGCGCCATTTTCAAAGGTTGCTCTCATTGGTGTAACGCAGTGTGACGTGCTTAAACCTACACGCCCATCGACCTTGAGCTGACCAATCATAGATAATTGTTCCATGGTGAATCTTGCTGTGTTGCCGCACCAAAATATCACAACTTATTCTCGGAATAAAAGATGTGAAAGAATACAATGTAAATGATATTTTTTCCACAAATTATCATGGAATGATATAGTTATCACTTATCGATACGTTTTTGAGACAATATATCGAAGAAATAAAGAGTCATCCACAAGTAAACTTGACAACATTGCACATGGTGTGAGCAAAAGATATATGGAAACAGACAAAGATAGACTCAGGGTGTGGCACGTCATACGCTCATAGCACCGCCCACTTATTTCTGGCGTTTTTGAATTTTGAATGAAAATGCTGATTCCAAAACGCTGTAGAATCTATTTGCTTTGATTTTGATCCTAGATATTGGATGCACACTGAACCAAAATCATTATTCATCGATTAAGAGAGGTTTGGAAGGATTTCATCACTCGCGATTGCCAACTGAAAAAAAAAACACTTACCTTCGTTAGAATCGAACAACTTTTGCTGGATATCTTGAATCTGCACCGACCTCAGCTCGAGGTCGTCCTCGATAGCTCGACACTGCTCCGAGCCCTCGCCGTCAGGGCCGTTCTTCAGCTCGTCGAGCTGCTGCCGTAACGTGGCTCTATCTTCGAGAAGAACGTTCAGCGTGGCTTCCGCCTCGACCAGGTTCATGTACAAGTCGTACTCTCGCTTCAACTGAAAATCAGGTGGGGGATAAAGGAGGGACAAACGCGGGACCACGAAACTCACCCAAGGCTCGACCTTATCGGCCTTCCCCGTATTCTTGGCGTCCAAAGCTTGCTGCCTCAACGCCAATAAGTTCTTCAGTCGCTTGTTGACCGCCTCGGCTTGCTCGACTCTCGCCTTGAACACCACCTGCTGCTTGTTGTGCATCACCTTCATCTTCACGATCTCGTTCTCCTTCTTCCTGTCTTGCTGCTTCAGCCGCTGGCATTCGCGCTCTTTCTGCAACTTCCACTGCCGGAACTTTTCGGATTCCTCGCGCATCGTGCGCACCAACTTCACTTTGGCTTGTTTCATTTGGAGGATGTCCTGGTTGAGTTTCGTGATGCGCAGCTCGTCGCTTGCCTTCAGCTTGATGAGGCGAGCGTGTTCTTGAACCTATCGAGAAAAATGATAATAATATAATAATAACTTTATTGGATCAGTGTAAATTGATTCAATAAAGGACATTTATTATTATCATTATTATTATTTAATAACTTTATTTGAAATGGGAATCCTAATATACAATTCGAAAAATAAAAATATAACAGAGTTTACTTAACTAAGGTCATACAGACAATTGAAGTTACTTAAGTGCATGAATAATATGAATATACACAGACATATATACGAAGGCAAGTATATATAAATCAACACACTACAAAAATTAAATATAAATGAAATAAAATTAAATCAAATCACGTTCTTCATGAATATATTTCAGCAATTCTATCCTGACCTTCTGAAATGATGAGATGGATTTCAATGTACAGGGCAAATCATTAAATTGGACAAAGCCTTTAAAAAATATGCTGCTCATTCAACTTCTGTAGTTTTCCTTATTTTTCGTGCAAAACATAGTTTCAATTAAATGTTTATTACTGCGGTATTTGGATTCGTAAATGCTGAAATTTTGGGTGTAGTTTATCAATGTCCTGTGTATGAATTATGTCTGAGGAAATTCGTTCTCCATTGTACAGGGCCGTTCTAATTCGATGACTTTGACGATAGATACAAAAATGGTGAAAAGTGCATTTTTTCAAATGGAATACCCTGTATATTATTCAATAAAGACAATTGAAGTTTCTTCCAAATGATATATACCTACATAGTCAGGTTTTCGAAAAAAACAAATCAAGTTCTCACATATGTATAAAAATCTGATTATTTTCAGATCATATTATCGTATTGCAATTCTTGTAGTAATCAAATTAATTTTCCCAGCTCATTAATTTGCAAATATTTAATTCAATATCATTCGTGTATTCATTTTTATTTGTTTTTTGTTAAAAAAAATAGAATAATGATTTTTCAATTCTGCTTTTTCAAAAATCGTCATAAAACACAAAAACATTTGCGATTTCTTCGGAATTTTTGTAGTTGTAAAAATGAAAAACAAGAAAATGAATAACAAAATGGTGATTGCTAGTGAATAAATTTGTGGGTACATGTAAATTACCTTCTTTTTCAGATCAACCAACTGCGATTCCAATTCTTGTACTCGTTTTTTGTACTGCTCAGAATTTTTCCCAGAGCCACCAGCACTCTTCAGCTGTCTAAGCAAATCTTCCTTCTCCTTCTCCAATTTCGTAATCTTCGCCTCGTGCTCGCTCAGTGCCTGAAAACACGAAAAACATTCGACAGTGCAAAATACGCTGAACACAAAACAATCAATTTTTTTTTACCTGATAATCGACTATATGCAGATTGTTGGTCATCAGTTGCTTGGCCAGACTCTCTTTCAAAGCCAGTTGCTTTTGAATTTCGGACAACTGCTGGTTGAGCGTCATCTGGCGGGTAGTGTGAGTCTCGTGTTTCTCCTGGATCTCTTTGGATTCCCCGTTTGAAGAAGCGCCGCTCACGAAAGGCTTGTTGAAGAACTCCTCGTGGTCCCTACAAAAAAATGATTTAGTGTCAGCTTCGGATTCCAGCGAAAAACCTACTTTATTTCGTTTTCCGTTTTCTTCGCCTCCTTGTCAATGTCAATGAACTGGCTTTGGATCAGTTGGAGCTTGGCTATGTTGTCTTTAACCCCGCCCGTATCGTTATTGTCCACAGCGATGCTTATGTTGTTGAGCGTGGTGTCGTATTGTTCTTTGAGGTGGAGGATTTTTTTGTTCAACAACTCGTTGGCGTTTTGCAATATGGCGATTTTTTCGTGCAAGCCGGTGTTGTCGTGCAACACCACCGAGAGCTGCACGGTCAACTCCCTGATTTTCAGTTTCGATTCCAAGATTTCCTTCTTCAATAGCTCGATTTCCGCTGGGCATACCATTGGACCGCCTAAAAATTCATCAAAACTCTGAGTATTTATCGATAATACCTCCGTTAATATCGTCTAATTGGGTGTGAATCGAGCTTGACAGATTTAAAACTCAACCAAGTTCAGTAACAGGACATTTATTTCTTCGATTTACCAAAAAATTACGATTGGATTTCATATACACTATTTTTTATCAATATATTGAAGCAGGTTTGAAGCAAATTGATGTTTTTGTGATCTCTCATATTGAATCACAATGCTTTTATAAACGTTGAAATCGCCAATTTTAATAACCGAAATGATTTCACTGGAAATTTAATGAACGAATTGGCAGAAAAGAAGAAAAATAAAACTGCAAGTAATAACATGGAGAAAAACGTATAAAACATCGACCAAATCCATAACAAATGCCCCTAAAACCTGCTGAAAATAATCGAAAATGTATGTAAACATCGTGAATTCATTGTAGTTTTACCTTGACCCAAAATCTGCAGCCTAAGCTGCTGAACTGTCTTCCTAAGTTCGTTGATTTCGGCAACCTTAGCGTCCTGATTCACTATGGGCTTATTACGGATTTTTCTCGCTCTGTCTGCGTACCTCAGGGTTGACAACGTTTCATCCAGGTTGTAATCGGCAGGACTAACACAGGCTATCATGAGGGTGATACTGTTGCCTCCCAAAGAGTCTGAAATACGTATTGAATTATCATGAAAGATGCGGCAGGTTATCGATAAAAATTTGTGAAGATATTTTTAGGCAAAAAGATAATAAATTTGTAAAAATGAGTGTTTTTGAAGTATATAATTTTTGTATTTGAAAAAATCAGCATGTACAAAAAATAAAACTAAATAACTGTACCTTTAAGCAGCCTGGTCAAATTGCTGTCACGATACGGGATGAAACCATTTTGGGTTTTTTCATCACCTAAGCAGCTGATGACGTTGCCCAAAACAAACAAACCCTTGTTGATCAGCACACCCTCTTTGAAAGTATTTCCTGCAGCCCCAGTTTTCTTTGGTCGTTCTGAACCCGCCAAATCGACCAGATGTAGCTTGGCAGTTTTCTGTTCTTTCCTACCAAAGAAGCCAATTTTTTTTCCAAAATAAAGTCATTTGGAAAATCATATTATTGTTTACCTATTTTCCCTATTAGTCATGGAAATATTAACTGTAAACACGGCATGACTTCTAGAACTTTGGGCATTCATAGCAGTACTGCCTGTGGCCCTGCCGGCAGAACCTTTTTGCAACACAGCCAGCACTTCCTGGGCTGTACTAACTGGTACTTCAGTGAGTCCAGGGATCATTATACCTTTTGCAGCATCTTCTCTAAGATCAACAACACATTGATCTCGAGATTTGCCTGAGAGCAGATCATAGAGAACTTCTTGGTAGAGTTCCATAAAGGAGACATTAATATCAAATTCTATGGAAAAATTATCTTCCATAGATTTGAATATTTCATGGACCACTCTAGGGATGACCCCCATGTTCTCTACTGAACCAGAATATGTAGTGCCCATTGAATGTGTCTTACCAGAACCCGTCTGGCCATATGCCATTATAGTGACATTGTAACCCTGAAATTTGCAAACCAGGTCACTTCAAAATAAATGAAATGTTTATATTCATTCATTCATTCAAACATCAAATCAAACAACAAATTTTTCAATAATCCAAACTTCTTACTTTGAATAAGTTGCCTATCAGGGGCTGCACACATCTATTATATAATTCATCTTGTTCTGATGTTGCAGATAAAACATAGTTGAATGTAAAGGCTGTGTCTTTTCCTATACTCTGAACAATAATTTGTTCATTCTCAGGTATGACTTCTAGAATATCTTTACAACCTTTTTCAACTTCACTTGGAACAAGAGGCCTAACTCTAACAGCAACACGAACAGATATATTATCGCTACAGTCAGTCATGTTCTTCTGGAAAATTTAGACCATATTATTATATACATTATAGATTATCTTACTATCATGGAATGTTCAAATCTAAGAATAATTGAATAATGTTGACAAAATTTTGACAAATTTCAACAGAAAACAGATACAGAAAATGAAAAAACAAAAACTATTGATGAAAACCAGAGTACATATTCAAACAGAAACATTATATTGAAAATTTAATTTTGAAGTTTACTCACCACCTATGGTCAAATAATTTATCTGATAAGAATTACAACACGTAACAAGTCAATGACACTATTTATTATTAAGTAGATAGTAGGATTTATTAAAACTTGTTGACTACTATTTTCCTGTTTAAACAATTAGACTATATTCATTTAAAATGGCGAAGCTACTATCAGAAAGAATTTAACATTCAAATTTATCAACGGTCAGTAAACCGGATTTTTGTCTGCTCACAGATGTCCGCTGTCGTCACAGAATTGAGAATATATACTCGACTGTTCTGTGGCCGCAGTCAAATTTGTTTGAATTCAGCTAGAATACCCATCATCATATATGCATGACTCATGACACTGATTGTAATCAATTTTTCCAGGTGATAGTGGGCCCTCAGAAACGACAGGAATGAAGGCAACTATGAAATTATTAGAGAGCACTGGAGAGGTAAAATAGTTCCATTGTTTCTCTTGAAAAAACTTTCGAAAACTGAATTTAATCTTTGTTATAGATGCAATATTTGGAACCGGCTCGCTTGAACAATACAAGAAAAGCGAAAAACGAAGTCGTATTTTTCAATCGCGTGCCCAAGGTTGGATCGCAAACGCTCATGGAGTTGATCAGGCGACTGAGCATGAAAAATGATTTCGGGTTTCACCAGGACAGAGTGCAAAGGGTAGAGACAATCAGGCTCTCGCTGGAAGATCAAGCCGCCCTGTCCGCCCTTGTGTCCAGCTACGAGCCGCCCTCCGTCTATATCAAGCACGTTTGCTTCACAAACGTGTCAAAGTAAGTGAATCTACGTGATATCAGCAGCAAGGCTGGGATTCAATGAATGTTTTCATGTTCCAGTTTTGGATTACCTGAGCCCATTTACATAAACTTAGTCAGGGATCCTGTGGAAAGGGTGATCTCATGGTACTATTACGTTCGAGCTCCTTGGTATTACGTCGAACGGAAAATAGCTTTTCCTGATATACCACTACCTGATCCCAAGTGGCTCAAAAAGGTATGTACACAATCATAATAACGGGTGGTCGTTGCCGTAGCCACTCTTCTCAACCTGACAGATCATTGACTGTTGACATAAAACTTGAACTCAAGACCAATTCATTTCACTCTCGCAGGATTTCGAGAGCTGCGTACTGAACGATGACCGCGAGTGTAGATACGTTCGTGGGGAGATAAGAGAGGGAATTGGCGATCACCGCAGGCAGTCGATGTTTTTCTGCGGCCACCACGCCGACTGCCTACCCTTCGACACGAGGGGCGCCCTCGAAAGAGCGAAAGCGGCGGTCGAAAGACACTACGCCGTCGTAGGGGTACTGGAGGAGATGAACACGACGCTCGCTGTGTTGGAGAACTACGTGCCGAGGTTCTTCCATGGTGCCGCAGATATTTATTGGAGTGAGTTTGATTCCGTGAAAATTTGACATTGGCGGGAAAGCTCATCATTGGTTGAACAGAGCGGTGATTCGCAGATCTGTGCACGGCTCCCTCTGACTGTGCACTCGTAATTAATAATCAAATAAACTTGAACACTTTTTTTGATATTAATTTGTTTCTATTTATAGATGAAATTAGTCGGTATGCGCCTATAAACAAGAATGCTTTCAAACCACCAGTGAGCGAGGAAGTGAAGAACATTGTGCGAAGGAATTTTACAAGAGAGATTGAGTTTTACGAGTTCTGCAAACAGAGGCTGCATAAACAGTATTTAGCTTTGAAATTATAGGGTAAACTATAGTAGTGAGACACAGCAATAAAATTCATTTCAAAATTATCGATTCAAACGAACTTGTTATGCTCATAGGTAAGAGTATTATAATTGTTGTTTTTATCTATCATAAACGTTGTTTTTCTGTGAATTGTAATGACATATCAAATTGAGACTCCAAAATGATTCAACCGTTGCTAACATTTCATATTCATCACAACTTTATCTTAATAAAATCCGGTGTGGTATGAGGAGAAATGAAATCAAATTCGACAAGACTGATGGGTTTCGAAGGGTTAATTTTGAAAAAAAAAAACATTCTGCAGCAAAGAACGTTATTTATTGAAGGTTAGTTATTTGTATTCCCATTTCAATTGTTTGTAGATCGAATAACTGCATTGTAATAATAGGCTATCGTGATTGTATTCATTTGAATAGTTCTATGTGATAATAAATTATGAATTTGTTTTTCTAATGTCACCTTTTTTTTTCAAACAAGAGTACCTAGATTTTGTTTCGTTTGACGTATCTGTCAGTGTCAGTCATACTTGAAACGAGTATACAAAGAGAGTTTACTTGCCTTATTTTTTGAATTATGTAGTAAAATAATGACTTTGGCCTTGTGGAATTCACTGCTACTGCTTTTATATCGAGAACAGCTGTCAAACTGAACGTAAACAAATCTTCAAGGTTATCTTGTGTTTCCTCGCTTTCACACATCTGTGATTTTTTAGATGAGTGATTGGGCAAAAACGAAAGGTAATAAGTATTTTAAAATAATTATATTTCGGATTTCGTACAGTTCCAACAATGTTTCGACAAAATAAATACAAATACAACATACAAATATACATTATACAATATCTGACAACGATGAATCTGTAGTAAAATATCACTCTCATAAAATCATGCAATTCTCTAACAATAAAAACCTTTGTAGAAATACTATTTCATAAAATATATGCGGCTCTCTGCAGACACAAAATTAAAAACGACAGTACCAGAACGACGAGGAAAAAGACCGAACTCGACTTGTCTTTAGGCGCCTCCCCACCCCTTTTCGACGCCAAAGCGTCCATCACGTGATCGCGCAGCGTCACCGCGTCCCGATCCATCGCATGGCTAGATGACACACATCGAGATTAGAGGGGTTTTCAAAGGGCGCGCAGGGCCCCGCCCGGCTTTTTTATGTTTTACGTGAAATGTGTGAAAATGTTCCTGGAATAATAAATACAGGGTGTTGCCAAAGTGAGAAAGTTGTGAGGGGGTTATTTCCATAATAGAATGTCGCGGTCACGGATTTCTTGAACCAGGTTCAGATATTTCAACATGTAGAGAAATGTTACTGATAGCCCATTCATGAAAAATGTCCACAAAATAAATTTTTTTCAAGTCCTGAGCGATTTAGGTGACATTATTTGTATTTTGTCGAAAAAATAAAAATTGTTATCAACTTAGGCTCGTCTTGAAATCATCAACTATCAGATACACTGAGTGATTTTCAGTTTCTTCAGAAATCGTTTTTTTTTTTCAAAATTAGAAACATTTTGAATGAAATTTTTCAAATACATTTCCTTTAAAACACATGTGAAGGTGATAAATTATATATTTCGAAAAAAAAAGGGAATATTTTGGATGGACTCCTTCAAAAACATTTTTATTGAAACTCATTCAATAATGTGAAGGTAAAAAAAAATATTTTTTCACTATAATGGATGTTAAATTTTCAAAAAAAAAACAACATTCTGAATGAAATTTTTCTAAAAAATCTGTTTTTGAAGTTCATTGACAAATGTGAAGGTTAAATTTTTCCAATGAATCGCACGAAAGGTATTTTGCCAAAAAAAGATATACTGGGCGAATTTTATTTTCTTTAAAAATTGCTTTATTTGAAATATCAAAAATTATGTTAAAAAAAGGAATATCTTGGATGGAATCCTTCAAAAACATCTTTGTTGAAGCTCATTTAACAATGTGAAGGTGAAAAAAAATAATTTTTCGTAAAATTTCACTATAATGGATGTTTTCAATTTTTTTAATATATTACGTGAAAGATATTGTACCCAAAAAGATATACCGAGTGATTTTTAGTTTTTTCAAGAAGAGCTTTTTTAAATTGGAGTAATCTAAGAAATTATCTTTTTGAAAAAAAGTGATATTTTGGATGAAATACATTTTTTCAAACTTATTGAACAATGTGAAGGTGAAAAATAAAATGAATTTTTCGTAAAATTCTACTATAATCGATGTTTTAATTTTTTTAATTAAATACATGGGAGGTATTTTGCCAAAAAAATTCCAAGCCTAACGTTTATGCACAAAAATCACTCAAGAACGAATACTATAGAATGTAAGGATCAATTGACAATTTTCAATGGTTTTTACATGGAATTATTACATCATATCAAATTCTCGGGAATTTCGGTGACATTATCTATATTTTTCAAAAAAAAAAAATAAAAATTGTCATCAACTTAGGCTCGTCCCGAAACCAACTCAGCCCCTACCAGACATACTGAGTGATCTCCAGTTCCATAAAAAACCGCTTTGTTCAAAATCAGTGGAATTTTCCGATAAATAATTAGCATCCCCGATACTTACTAGTAAAAACTGGCCCCCCAATCTTCGACGCCGCTGGTCGCGCGTCCGGCGGGGGTGCCAGGACGGCCGGCGGCAGGCACACACTGGAAACAATAATTAGCCCCCTTGTTGCTATCCCAGTACTGGTAGCCCTTGCACTGAAACCTGCAAGCGAACTCCAAGCGTTGGCCGACCTCCAAGGAGTGCCCGTACAGTAGGAAGGCGAACCTAAAATGACGAGAAGAAGAAGAATAGGTTGGTGTTTGGATCTGTAGATTGGATATTTTGTTCGGGGGGGAGATGACGTCAAGCTGGGATCGGGCAATAGGTCGAGTTATAATAGTTATCAGAAAAATGAAAGGAAATCCAAGTTGATTATTTTTAAAAATATAGATATTGACTAAAAAACGAGAAAATTTGCATTTCTAGCACGAGTTAGTTAGACACATTATCAATAATAATAATAATAGGTGTGAATTTTCTTGATTTTTTTTTTCAATTGTCTGTATTTTTTTAAATAAGTGCTTACATTTTTTCACTTCATTCATTTATATATTCGATAATTTTTTATTCATTTTTTCATTAATTTATTCATCAATTCTTTCATTTTCCCACTTATTTCATTATTAATTTATTTTTTATTGATTCTTTGTTTTATTCATTAATTTATCCATTCATTTATCAATTTATTTATTCATTCATTCATTTATATATCCGTTCACTTTTACTTTTATTTCCTCATTGATTTTTCATTTATTTATATATCCGTCATTTTTTAATTATTTCCTCATTTATTTGCATTTCTAGCACGAGTTTATAGACACATGATTCAGCATCCCATAACAAAAAAAAATAGTTGAGAAGTTGAGATTTGTAGCTACCATAGAAAAAAAATGCCAAAAGGTGTGAATTTTCTAGATTTTTTTTCAATGGTCTGTATTTTTTTAAATAAGTGCTTACATTTTTTTCTATTTTTTTTAATAACTTGGCCTATTGCCCGATTCTAGTTTGACATCGACTTCTGGAACACCATGTATAATCTATGGATAGACTGAAAGATGAATAATTTTGTTTTATTCAAAGAATTATGCAATAGGTGGAACCCCAAAATCATGAATTCACTTCGAAACCGCCTCATTGCTCTCCTGAAAAAAATTAACTGTCGCTACCCGTGGTCATTGAGCAGTTGTGACGTCACAACGCTGCACATTTCCGCGTGATTCTAAACGCCCCCCAACTTTGGCGAAAAAAAAAAAAACAAAAACTGAGAACATTTCTCAATTTCTTGTTATTGCAAAAAAAATTATTATGCCTATCTAGGCATTGAATAAAAAAGTCTGAAAATTTGTTGTAAATTTTTGATTATTGTTGAGAATATAAAAAGTATTTGTCCACTACACAAAAAAAAACAGATATTTTGACACTGCAGTGCTAAAATAAGTTGAATATACAGGGTGTTTCAGAATTTCACGGCAATATTTCAGGCACGTACAAAACGAGGAAAAAAGTTCCTATGAACGTGTGTCCGATCTCGATTATTAGCGGAAATACAGGGTGTTGAAAGTTTTGAAAAAATTAGGTTTTTATTTTATTGTGCCTGATCTACTGCAGATGGAGCTTTCAAATTTTGAATGAGTATCAAGCAATAGGTGCTGCTTGATATGGAAGTGAATGTTTTCCAAATACCATACAGGGTGTTGCATTTTCCGAGGTCTCAATCCATAAAAGCCTTAGGAAAAACTTGCTCGTACGCCACTGGTGAATTTCAATATTTTTTTCAAGTTCTCCAACCTATTACCTAAACTTTGTCCAACCTGACTTTTGGTCGAATTCCGTTCAGTTTCCTCAGAAATTAATTAATTCGTAAATTGGCTCAAAATTACATAATATGAAATGTTTGAACTATTTTGATATTTGATATTAATTAAATCATCAAAATCAAATAAAAAAGAAATTTATTAGCCAATATTCAGTTAAAAAATTTAGGCTGCTAAATTATTGACATTGAAATTTATTCGCTAACCTGTCGGAAAATCCATCACACGAGTTGCTCAAATAAAGAGCCTGGACGTCGTTGAACGTCTTCCAAGCGTCCAGCGAGTACCGGATGTGCACGGACTTGTGAAAGTCGAGATTGCGCACGCGCACCGTTCCCTTGACGGACAGACTGACAGGGTCGTCCACCAGGGCGTTCTCCAGGCACACTTGGTGCTCGCGGACGCGCTCCAAGAAGTACGGCTGGCCTGCAGGCTGCTGGAACATCGGGACCAGTAATTTGTTCACCTCCGGGCACTGGAAACATTACATAAACTATTCATTTAGGTAAAAAAAAATTATATTGAAAAATGAATATAATAAAAAATAATAATAATAATATTTAATTCAAAATATGTTGTCATGCTGAAAAAATGATGAAAAACAGTGTCCAAAAGTCTTAAAATACAGAATGCAGGTCTACATTTCACCCAATGGATATGGTTCAAGATTCACTGAATATTTTCTAATTTTGGCCCTAAAGGTTCATGCGATTTGATAATTTTTAATATCAGAGTGTAACTTGGAGAACCCGTATGCACGCCACTGGTATGTGAAATTTCTAAAAAATTCTATAAACTGCCAGAAAGTAAATGGAGAACATTTTGAAAACCTCCCATAGCAATTAAGTTGTTAATTAGAATGATTCAATTGAAATTTAATTTGATATTATGTTTGTTTACTTGTTTCATTTTTTCTTCCATAAAAAAAAACAAAATGATGTTTTCTTGAATTCTACTTATTAAAATATTTTCCAACGATGTATCGCACGACCCCCCTGCTTAATTAGGGAGGTAGCTGTCAAGAGGGGGGATGTAAGAGGTGGCATATTTTTTTGTCGAAAAACACCTCGTTCCGAGCGTTTTGTCGTCAGTAATGGAGATCAAAGGGGGGTTAGACTTATACGCACTGTATAAGTTTTGTGAAATTGCTTTACCATAATTATAAATAAAACAAAATATTACTAGAGGATAAACTAATGATGAAATAAATGAGAAAATGGAAGAAGGAATGAATAAATAAATAAATGGATAAATGGATGAAAATAGCAAAAAATTGATAAAAAATAAATTAATAATGAAATAAGTGGGAATATGAAAGAATTAATAGAGAATTTATGAAAATATAAATAAAAAAATGAACTGATATATAAATGAATAAAAAATTGATGAATGCATGAATAAATCAATAAATGAAATAATGAATGGATAATTGAATGAATAAAACAAAGAATCAATAAATAAATTGAAGGGGAAATAAATAAAAAAGTGACTGATATATAAAAATGAATAAAGAATTAATGAAAAATAAATTAATAATGAAGTAAATGTGAAAATGGAAGAATTAATAAATAAATTAATGGGGAAATGAATAAAAAAGTGACGGATATATAAAAATGAATAAAAAATTAATGAACGCATAAATGAATCAATAAATGAAATAATCAATGGATATATGAATGAATAGAATAAAAAATTAACGAAAAATAAATTGATAATGGAATAACTGAGAAAATAAAAAAAATGACGAATAAATTAATGAGGAAATAAAAGAAAAAATTAACGGATATATAAATGAATGAATGAATAAATAAATTGATAAATGAAATAATGAATGGATAAATAAACGAATGAATAAAACAAAGAATCAATAAAAAAATAATTAATAATGAAATAAGTAAGAAAATTAAAGAATTAATTAATAAATTAATGGGGAAATAAATAAAAAAGTGACGGATATATAAGAATGAATAAAAAATTAATGAACGCATAAATTAATCAATAAATGAAATAATCAATGGATATATGAATGAATTGAATAAAAAATTAATGAAAAATAAATTGATAATGGAATAACTGAGAAAATAAAAAAATAACGAATAAATTAATGAGGAAATAAAAGAAAAAATTAACGGATATATAAATGAATGAATGAATAAATACATTGATAAATGAAATAATGAATGGATAAACGAATGAATAAAACAAAGTATCAATAAAAAAATAATTAATAATGGAATAAGTGAGAAAATTGAAGAATTAATAAATAAATTAATGGGGAAATAAATAAAAAAGTGACGGATATATAAGAATGAATAAAAAATTAATGAATGCATAAATGAATCAATAAATGAAATGATTAATGGATAAATGAATGAATGAATAAATAAATTAATGAGGAAATAAATGTAAAAATTAACGGATATAAAAATGAATAAAAAAATTAACGAATCTATAAATTAATGAATAAAGATATAAATGAATTGAGAAATCAATCAACGAACGGACAAATGACATATGAATATGTCAATAAATCAGAAACCAAACGAATAAATTCCACCGACCTCGCTGTGCATTTCCGAGTCCGGCGAATCGCTGAGATCCGCGTCGGGCAAATCCTCGAAGGCCGACACCGGCACCTTGGGAACCTCGTCCAAGAAGGTTCTGACGTCGGCCAGATCGAGACCGAGCACGTCGGCGAAGCGAACTATCTTCTTGGTGGCCGGCGTGCTCGGAGGCGTTTTGCCCGTTTTCAGAGACGAACAACGTTGCACCCGGGGCGTGCGGGGGGTTTCTCCTCCACCACTTTCGGGGGTGGTTTCGAGGTCGTTCGAGGCGGAGGGCTCGGGGGTGGAGGTGGGGGGGACGTCCGACCAGCCGCTCGGGGATGTGCCAACGGATTCTGATGGAAATGTGGAAGTTACAGCTTATTTCGTGGTTGGGAAAGTTTAGTGTTTATGCAGCTTTAGAAAAAATTCAAAAACAATTTTTTTCTAGGCTGCTTTCGAGTTTTTTTTTTTTAATTGTCTCCAAAATTAATCTTTGACAAACAGTAAATCATAGAAACAATAAAAAAAAACTGATTTTGTTCACTTTTTCAGTCGAATGTTGAATTTTTATGAGAGGTTTATGGAAGTGTCAACATTGAGATATTTAGTCCCAGTTTTTTTTCAAATTGTCTCCAAAATTAATCTTCGACAAACAGTAAATCGTGTAAACAACAAAAACACTGAATTTGTTCACTTTTTTCAGTCGAATGTTGAACTTCGGTGAGAGTGTCAACTTTGAGATGTTTATTGTAAAGTATGAATGTTATTTTCTTAAATTTTCACAAATTCAGAGATCTTAAATTGAGAGACACTTCTCCTAAATTGCTTCCCTTCCACTGTCCCCACCTGATTGACTCGTAAGTCGTCCCTGTACCAGACACAAAGCGATGGGAACGATGGTTCATTTGAACTACTTACAATACGACGAATTAAATTGTATAAATGATTCAGTTTGATTTATTTAAATAATAAAGCTGTCCCAGTTTCTTTTCAAATTGTCTCCAAAATTAATCTTCGACAAACAGTAAATCGTGTGAACAACAAAAAAAACTGGATTTGTTCACTTTTTTCAGTCGAATGTTGAACTTCGGTGAGAGTGTCAACTTTGAGATGTTTATTGTAAAGTATGAATGTTATTTTCTTAAATTTTCACAAATTCAGAGATCTTAAATTGAGAGACACTTCTCCTAAATTGCTTCCCTTCCCCTGTCCCCACCTGAATGACTTGTAAGTCGTCCCTGTACCAGACACAAAGAGATGGGAACGATGGTTCATTTGAACTACTTACAATACGACGAATTAAATTGAATAAATGATACAGTTTAATTTACTCAAATAATAAAGCTGTCCCAGTTTCTTTCCAAATTGTCTCCAAAATTAATAATTGACAAACAGTAGATCGTGAAAACAATGAAAAAAAAAACTGGATTTGTTCACTTTTTTCAGTCGAATGTTGAACTTCGGTGAGAGTGTCAACTTTGAGATGTTTATTGTAAAGTATGAATGTTATTTTCTTAAATTTTCACAAATTCAGAGATCTTAAATTGAGAGACACTTCTCCTAAATTGCTTCCCTTCCCCTGTCCCCACCTGAATGACTTGTAAGTCGTCCCTGTACCAGACACAAAGAGATGGGAACGATGGTTCATTTGAACTACTTACAATACGACGAATTAAATTGAATAAATGATACAGTTTAATTTACTCAAATAATAAAGCTGTCCCAGTTTCTTTCCAAATTGTCTCCAAAATTAATAATTGACAAACAGTAGATCGTGAAAACAATGAAAAAAAAAACTGGATTTGTTCACTTTTTTCAGTCGAATGTTGAACTTCGGTGAGAGTGTCAACTTTGAGATGTTTATTGTAAAGTATGAATGTTATTTTCTTAAATTTTCACAAATTCAGAGATCTTAAATTGAGAGACACTTCTCCTAAATTGCTTCCCTTCCCCTGTCCCCACCTGAATGACTTGTAAGTCGTCCCTGTACCAGACACAAAGAGATGGGAACGATGGTTCATTTGAACTACTTACAATACGACGAATTAAATTGAATAAATGATACAGTTTAATTTACTCAAATAATAAAGCTGTCCCAGTTTCTTTCCAAATTGTCTCCAAAATTAATAATTGACAAACAGTAGATCGTGAAAACAATGAAAAAAAAAACTGGATTTGTTCACTTTTTTCAGTCGAATGTTGAATTTTGGTGAGAGTGTCAACTTTGAGATGTTTATTGTGAAGTATGGATGATATTTTCTTGAATTTTCACAAATTCAGAAATCTTAAATTGAGAGACACTTCTCCTAAATTGCTTCCCTTCCCCTGTCCCCACCTGATTGACTCGTAAGTCGTCCCTGTACCAGACACAAAGCGATGGGAACGATGGTCCATTTGAACTACTTACAATACGACGAATTAAATTGAATAAATGATTCAGTTTAATTTACTCAAATAATAAAGCTGACCCAGTTTTCAGCATGCTTTTTTTGTTGCTCTCATTAAAACCCTATTTTGTAGATGAATTATTTCACTTCCATTGGACTTTTTTATTAGCTCACCTTTTCCTTGTTGTCCTGTTTCATTACCATCATCGACAATACTCTCGTCCTCAAAGCTGTTCTCCGGCATTCTGGCGACGTCGTCCAACGATGTGGAATCATCTTCTTCTGCTTCATCTTGCAAGCTCTGCGTGGAAGGTTCATCGACTAAGAGAGAACAATGTAGGGGACTGGAATCGGAGACAGAAGTTGAAATGTTGGCTTGCACATTGCTCGAATTTTCCTCAGAATCGCTATTTTTGTCGTTGGTTCTTTCATCAGCTTCGTTTTTTTCATTGCCGAAGGAACAATCACTGTCACTGTCATGGATCCTAAGGTATGGTTTCTTGGTGTCATCGCCATTGGCATGGCTGAAAAGTGAGCATGTTGAAATGGAGGAAAATGTTCAGCGAATGGTGCAAAAATTAAAAATGAAAAAAAAAGATATCTATCTGAAAATTTGTGAATTTGGCAACATTGCCGATGCTACTACTTGAGAATAAGTAATGTGAATATTTTATGTGGCCACTGTAAATCAGAAACTGTATTTGAATTGGTGAGATCAATATTAATAAAAAAATGCATAAAATCTCATGGAAAGAATTCTCTCTTAATTTTCTTTCAAGGAAAACTAAATTTATATCCAATTGACATCCTGGCATTTGGCATTAAATACAGTTTTTTATCCCTAAAAACGACACATTTTTGTTCAGAACTTATTTTCAATATTAAAAAATTATATATAGGGTGTTTCACAGTGGATGGATCATTAGAAGTATCTGGAGAACAGAAAGACAGATCATTTCGAAATTTTATGGGCGTGGATAATCAAACTTGCTCTATCCGTCTAAAATATTTTCATCGATACAGTGTTGCCGCTTGTATCAGAAAGTGGTAGCTATTTTGTTATTTCAAATAGAACACCTTGTATATTATATCATTTTTGGAATCCTTATAAGATTCCTCGCAACTTTCCCACATAATTCCCTACACCTATCTGTGACGATTTTCGGGATAAAAATCATTTTGTCCAATTTTTGTGCAAAACCTGACCATTGAAAAATATCAATTTTTTCCCAATGCAAACTTACAAAATATTGCAATTTGGGTTATAGCTGCATAACACCATCAAGTATTCTGTCGATGAACTAGATTTCAGTTTCAGCATACAGGGAGGCTCAGAAGTGAGTGCCTTCCGGGGACTCATGAAAATGACTGCAACCCCGTTTTTTAATTGAATCACCCTGTATGTTATCATTTATTCGAAAAGCTGTAACATTTTCCAATTTAATTGAGTATACTTTCCCTATACCTATCTCGTACAGTTTATTAGTTATGATCACTTATGTAATGAATTCTTTTTCTTCGTTTTCAATAAAAAAAAATATTGGAAAGTGCTCAAGATAGTAGGCTATGAACTTCATTCTGACAGAGAACAGATAATCTTATAAGCATTCCAAAAATGGGATAATATACGAGGTGTTCTATTTGAAATAACAAAGTATCTACTACTTTCTGATACAAGCGGCAACACTGTATTGATAAAAATATTTTAGACGGATAGATCAAGTTTGATTATCCACGCTCACAAGTTTTCGAAATGATCTGTTTTTCTGTTCTCCAGATACTTTTATAATGTTCCATACACTGTGAAACACCCGGTATATTCATAGTTTAACTTGAATCTTGGAGAATATTTCGTCAGATGAATTCGAATGTTTTTCTAATCGGATTTTGGAAAACTCTGATTCAATGTATTTAAAAAAAATGTGTGAGTTGGAGAAAAGGGGAAATATATTTTTTTTCGACGTCAATTTGTGATTTTTTTTTTTATTTGGGAAACGTCAATCTTGTATGACCTCTAAAACTATCCCATAGAAGTCTGCAGTGATAAATTCGGACGTCCAGTGAAACACTCAGCTTTTTTCTCACCTGAAACTATCCCCATTGACGATAATCCCCACTTCTTCTTCTTCTTCTTCTTCCGCCTCACTGGCGGGCGATTCCGTCACCACCACGTCGTTCAATCGGACGTCGTGACGCGGCTGGGCGTCGACAGGATGCCCCCCCGAGTTCAGCCAGCTGGTTTCGTCGGCGACGCCATCCTCGCCGTCGCCGTCCGACCCCAGGGAGATCAGCTTGGTGTGGAGCCGTCGGGCGAAAGCCTCGGCTCTGCCCTTGCAAGACATCGAGATGAACGAGCCGAGACCGCAGCGTCGGTTTTCCGAGGTCATTTAGGGGTGGGACGAGCTGGAAAAAAGGTTTCGTCGGAATCCGGAAGGCCCAAGTGCGAAATAGACCACGTTAGGGTGACGTCGAAATGTATGCAACCAACAGTGCATCGAGTCACAACGAAATATTTCTGAACGAAGATGCGCTAATATGAACCTTGAGTAACCTATATATAAGGTTCAGAATCTGTGGTTGGAATTATGATGTTATTTATTGAATTATTTCGCTGTTATAAGCAATATTTGAGAAATGTATCCGTTTGAATTCGATAGAAAAAGAATGAATACGTCGTATGGAATGGGTAACGTGAAGAAAGTTCTCTCAAACACTTCTGAATAAATTCCAGAAAATCGTTTTACGAAAATATCGTTACTTCCATCCTTCATATCCAAGGTCCCTTAGATGCAATTCCTTAATTGTCAACTTATTTCATGTGAGAGCATAAAACAAAAGGGCCTGTTACGGTACTTCTATTATCGTTCTTATGTCATCCGTATTTAAGGTCGAGTATAAAGCATATCATTTCGCGCCAAACGATTCAGGACTCAGTGTAATGTTGGTTGCATATTTGTGACGTCATCACTAATGCGGTCTATTATATTCGAGTACTCGGAGTTGTGACGCTGAATGTATTTACATGATGATGAAATTAATAATAATAATAATAATAATAGCTTTTATTGTCCAACAGTTTCCCATTTACAGGACAATATTATTGAATAACAAAACTTAAAATGGTGTTAATGTTTAGATTGAGAAAAGACAAAATAGTGATCACATAATAACAAATTGAGTTCAATTTTTCATTAAAGAAATAAGTTCCCTGATGGAACACGAATGAATATCAGTTCAACTACTTATATTAAATTAAATATCAGTTCAACTACCTATATTATATTGAATTCATTACACATTATATAAATTGGGGATTTCAGCTGCATATTAGTTCTTGCTCTTGGAAGTTTGACAGTTGCATAATG
Organism: Plagiodera versicolora; assembly: GCA_037013635.1. Classification (NCBI taxonomy): domain Eukaryota; kingdom Metazoa; phylum Arthropoda; class Insecta; order Coleoptera; family Chrysomelidae; genus Plagiodera; species Plagiodera versicolora. The sequence goes on from CM072990.1 coordinate 1,267,047, forward strand.
CCGAGAAAAGTATGCAGGAACATTGAAATTTATTTGGCTGAGTAGACTGGGAGAGTCAACAAGGCCGTTCAAGACTTTATATAAAAAAATGACAAATGCACAATTTCTTCTGCACTCCAAGCTGTCAATATTAAGCCTCATGCATAATTCCTGATTGCTTGCTCCCCTTTCAGGATACATACCATCTATCTTGAAAATGAGAAACTTCAAAAATATTTTTTGAACGCTTATTTAATTAATGTTGATTGTAAGCAAAATCAGAAATTTGTGGTTATACAGGGTGATTCACATAAGAACCGACATAGAGCAGGGGCATGTAGGGGGTCCCAAAATATGGAAATTAAACGCAACTTACCTCTATACCAAGTTGCTTCCCTAAGGAGTTATAGGCTTTGAAAGTGGAGTTATAAATTTTGAAAAAAATCAATATCTCCGTTATTCTTCAACTTAAAGCAACTAAATTTGGTACACTTTGTGGATGTATTTAGGGCGTTACTTGACAGTAACTAGAGTTTAATTGAAATTTGTAAAGGGGGTATACCGGGTGGCGCACCATTAATATTCAACAGAATTTTGTTAACCCTTGATGGATTTTAAAAATCTTTGCTTTGTTTTGTGGGCAATTCAATTCTGAAACTTTTCTTACTCTAGTAATTTTTCGAAAAACCTCATCATTTTCATCAAAAACTTGAATAACTCGAAACGCGCGCTCTAGGTGTGTTATTTAAAATCGTCGAAAATTCAAAAGTTGTATGAAAATAAACGTATGTCATTTAATGTGATCAGTAGGAATTGGCTGGCAAATTATTATTTAGATACGTAACAAAATACTTTAAGTGAGTACAGATAATTTATAACTTCACTTTCAAAGCCTATAACTCCTTAGGGAAGCAACTTGGTATATAGGTAAGTTGCGTTGAAATGCCATATTTTGGGACCCCCTATATGTCCCTGCTCTAAGTCTGAAATTCGTGGTTTTGTACCGAAATACGTAAATACCCACAAACATTTTCATTAAAGTTAGTCGCATGATGAATGTAATTTTATCGATTTAGCGAAGCCCTAGAGGCATCTCTGAATCAGTCAGAGGAGTCCGAGTTCTGACAATTTCCTAATATAGGCAGCAGAATTTAACTTGAAAATATTTCAATCATCCTGTACACACATTTCGGTATCACAGAGATGACTAGTTTCAATTATGCAACCCTATTAATCATGCGTAAAGGAATTGGCAGACTGATAAGACGACACATATTACTCAGTCGATTTTAAACCTCCGTTGGGTTCGGACGTGCGTGATAAAAAGACTTTCTCGTGCGGTGGAAAGTTTTCGCGAGTGTGTTTTCAGTGATCTCGAGTGTATATATAAGTGAACGTGATTCAATTCCAGTGTGTGTGTGTGCTTCGAGTTCAGTTTGAGAGTGGGCATGTCGAGAAAAAATTAATGGGTGAGTTTTATTTTCATGTCCCTTCACACAACTGATTTTTTTTTTCGAAATTTTCCAGCATGATACATTAGGGTTTTTTTATTTAAATTTACTGATTTCTTGGTGAAATAGTTTTCAATGTTTTCTCATGATGAATACATGATAAATGAACCCTTTCTTAACATCCAAGAAAAGATACTTTAAAATAAAATATTCAGTTTTGTAGATTCATTTTTAATTTTGTTATAGATGACGTAAACGGATGATGCACGGTGACATTTGGAAAACAAAGAACTAGGATAGAAGGTGTAACTACTACTACCAATCGGTGAGTGATTTTTTGATTCCTGTAACTTTTACAACCTCACATTCAGCTTTTATCTCCTCACTTTCAAATATTTCACATTCCACTTCTAAGCTCCTCATAAAACCTATTTCTAACTTACTGACTTTCTTTTTATTGTATCGATTTGTTAGGTTTTATTTTTTATTTCTTTCAATTTGTGTAATCATTGGGCAGAAGGGCTTAGGTCGATAGCCTATTGGATCAGTGTAAATTGTTTCAATAATGGACATTTATTATTATTATTGAAATTTTCCATTATATGATTTCTCGAATTCAGATATTTATTCTTGAGATTTAATGAATTTTTTCTGTTGTTACAGGTAGTAAGTAGTTCTTCTAGAAAAAGGTAAGTGATTTTTGGGTTATGCATGACTTTTTGCACGAATTTCAGCGGGTGCACCCACAATATTCCGACGAACTATGGAATTCGTAGGATTATAGAGAATCCTTACAGTCGAGATATACGTTCAGTATGTCCAAATTGCAATTTCTCGATTTTAAGCTCACTTTTCCAAATTACACAGGCCTACCTTTTTTTCTGTGAAATAGTGTTTTCAAGTGACAGGTCGTTTAACACACAGTACATCAGAATACTGAATAGAACGTTTATTTTCGAATTGAAATCCTCGACATCGCAGTAGCAAAAGTAACAGTCGTCTCCAGTGCGATGGTACAAATCAAAACTACAATCGAAAATGCGCTTGAAGAAATCAAGCATGCCGTCAAGTGATTCACAGCTAGAAGTTCCATCGAAATTCAAATGCGGTGGGTCGAAAAGCGAATTTTCTACCCCATCATTAACGACAGTTGACAACCTCACCCGATAACACGCGCGGTACCCTTACGAGGGGAGAGTATCGACTTTTGGTGTTTGTAAGTTTTCCTCTCTGCAAAAGAGGCCGTCACCTTAAGAAGTCGGTATGAGAGTGTTTTTCGTGGTCGGGGAGTCTTCCTAGTTCTTGATGTAGGTAGAAATTCGCTTTTCGACCCACCGCATTTGAATTTCGATGGAACTTCTAGTTGTGAATCACTTTTGACGACGTACTTGATTTCTTCACGCGCATTTTCGATTGTAGATTTGATTTGTACCATCGCACTGGAGACGAATGTTACTTTTGCTACTGCGATGTTGAGGATTTCAACTCGAAAATGAACATTCCATTCAGTATTTTGATATACTGTCTGTTAAACGACTTGTTACTGGAAACACTTTTTCATGAAAAAGAAGGTAGGCCTGACGATTAAGTTTCCAAATGAAGAGCATTTCATTTCAGGAATTATTCTCTTTCAGAAATTTTATTCTTTCAGGAATTATTCTCTTTCAGGAATTATCTAATTTCCGGAATCATTTTATTTCCGGAATAATTTTATTTCAGGAATTATTCTCTTTCAGGAATTATTTTATTCCAGGATATATTCTCTTTCAGAAATTATATTCTTTCAGGAATTATTTCATTTCAGGAATTATTTCATTCCAGGAATTTTTTTTTAGGAATGATTTTTTATTTCAGGAAATATTTCATTCCAGGAATTATTCTATTTCAGGAATTATTCTTCTTCAGGAATTATTTTTTTTCAGGATTTTTTTTCAGAAAAGGGTTCAAGGTGATTAAGTATCATCTGGTGAATTCATTCAGATGATCAGTCTTCGTTCTTTTCAAATGGCCCATTATGATTTCTCGAATTCAGATATTTATTCTTCAGATTTACATCAAAGATTTAAAAAATGAAACGAATTCGTTTTATTTTGAGCCTGAATATTTTTTTATGAATGGTTCTTCGTGGATTTTTAGACACACACATAATCTGAAACAATATGAAGTGCATTTTGCAATTTTGTGAAAATGCCAATAAAAGAATTTCAGAAATTATTTTATTTCTGGAAGGGGTGAATGCAGTGAAATAATTGAAAAACGTGAAATAAGTGCCGCGTAGACTTTTCAGAGACGTAATCTGAAACAATATATGAAGTGCATTTTGCTATTTTGTACAAATGCCAATAAACGAATTTCAGAAATTATTTTATTTCTGGAAGGGGTAAATGCAGTGAAATAATTGAAAAACGTGAAATAAGTGCCGCGTAGACTTTTCAGAGACGTAATCTGAAACAATATATGAGGTGCATTTTGCTATTTTGTACAAATGCCAATAAACGAATTTCAGAAATTATTTTATTTCTGGAAGGGGTAAATGCAGTGAAATAATTGAAAAACGTGAAATAAGTGCCGCGTAGACTTTTCAGGGACGTAATCTGAAACAATATATGAGCATTTTGCAATTTTGTACAAATGCCATTGAACGAATTTCAGGAATTGATTTCAATTTCTGGAAGGGGTAAAGAGCTAAAAATGTTTGGAGAACATGGTTTGTAGGCCTACTGGGGATGCTTCCATTAAAAAAAGCAACGCATTGAGAACTCTACCTCTTGGGTAATGACGGAAACGAGTTCAAATGTATTTTATTTCGCAGACGCCTAAATACCATTTTTAGATAGCACATAATCGATTCAAGCTCTTACCATTTTGATTAGGAATAATAATTTATTAAACACTCAATACACAAATTTCACATGTCGTTATTCGAACGAGCATTTTCTCACTTTCTCGGTGGATCTTAAGTCGTCTTCCTTAATGAAATGAATTCGTTTAATGAAAGACAATATTTTTCATAAACAATTGAAATGTCCCTCACTATACCCCACTGATAAACTATACATGACCCTCCACGTTTTAGAATCTTCTATTTTTTTTTTTTTACAATTTTACTATGGCCTCTTGCCTGAAGCAGTCAGCCAGCTTTTATATTTATTTGCGATTTAAATTCTCAAAAGGGGTCCACCAGAAAGTGGGTCTGGGCAGTCCCATACCCCTTGAGGATCCTGCTGACTTCCAACCTCGAGGACGCCGCCTGTCCTCTACCACGGCCGGAAGGCGATTCAGGTAATATGTTCAATAGTAGGTTTCGGAGCAATATAACCTCTTCCTTCGACCTATCCGAAGTCATCCGGCCTGGTTACCGGCGTGAAAAGAAAGAGGTCTTGATAAATTACACACACAGTAGTAAACTTCACTATAAATACTATATTTTCGGATATTTCGATGCACTTATATACTGGCAGACATACACTGACATCAACCTGACTTCCAACCACGAGGACGCCGTCTGTCCTCAACCACGGCCGGAAGGCGAATCAGAATCTTCTATAACATCGGTATTTGCAGTCTTATCACAATAATAAGAAGAAGAATATTGACAATCGAAAATTAGGTTAATTCTTTATTATTCGCTGCCAAATTTCATGACTTGGCTGTGGTCGGCTACTATCGGAGCGATTTTGAATGTACATAGAAAATTATCTCTACGTCGGACGTATCTCATAACGTGGAGAAAAATCATTACTGCGCATGCTCAACTGTTACGATGTGCAGTGACGAATAACATTTGCATTTCTTCTGGCGTTTATATGCAAGAGAAGTGAGAACCATAATCATCAATTTCAAAGTAATAAAAATTAAATCAATTATTCAAACAAACTCAACTCAACAGTTTCTAGAATGCAATAACGTATTTTGATCAATCATGCAGGAGTCTTTGAAACTCGTCACCAAATATAAAATTCCATTTCATAAACATGTTATTTCCAATTGTTGGCAATCAAATTGAAGCGTAGTCTAAATAAGATTGCATTTTTTGATTAAAAAAACTGAACAGCAGAAACCTACGGCAATATTCTCTGACGCACTTTCAAGCTAATAAAATAAATATAAATAGAATTTAAATGAACGAAGGAAACATTTCAAGATCGAGGTCAGTGAAAAATACATAAAAATTGTGTGTCTTTCAATACCGTTCAGTGAGATTTTTGAGACGATTGATTTGGACGTTATATAATTGAAAATGGTTAAAAATAATCTTGGATGTTTCCAAATATGGTTCAGATTCTTTGGGTTTAGATTCACTGATGAAATGGTTGATATTTTAATTGAATAGGTATTCAAATCACTTCTGATTACACAATATTGGAAACAATTCGATTTACCTGCTAGAAATTGAGAGACAATTTTTCATAAACCGTAAGAAAATACTAAAAGAAATTCCTAAAATAGTATTACTTACTTGCTCAACCACATATCCAACAGAAATTTATTGAAACACACTAACAACCTTGTTTTGGTCCATAACAAATATACTGAATCAAGAGAATATCGACGATTGGTTATCAGAAAACAACTGAAGGTATCGACTATCGACATTCATCAGTTGTTGCCAACTTTTTTTATTAGCTTCGTCCTATACCACGTGTTTTTCAGTTGACTATATTCAATAAATAATTTTTGTGTGTTTACTTTTTACGGCCGTGGTAGGTGGAATGCTGATTTTAGTGGGTTGTGCATAATGCTTTTCAGAATAGAAAATTCTATTTCGGAAAGTAAGTATATTGCATGAAATATCTGGCAAACCATGGCTTGCTGTGAATTTTCGTAATGGTTCAAATCAATAATAAAATAAACAAACGTTTCTTATATTCATTGCTACATGATATTTTAATATTCATGATTAACCTATGTCGATTGAAAATTATAATGATACTGGAAATACTTGTTTCAATATGTTTTACTAAGAATAACATCACAATATAACCTCTTTCTTTTTACATAAGTTGACTGAAAATTGACAAGTATTGGTTTGTTTGTTACAGTATTTTTAATTGGGTTCAAAATACAAAGGTAGAAGATTATTCCAAATATTAATTGCATGATGAATGGAAAATAAAACTGTTATTAGCTGAATTTCTCAGCAACATTGAATATCAAACAAAATAACATTCTTCATCCATGTAAACACGACTCAGCCTTATCTGAACAACCGTCCACGCGTTTATAAATACCCGTTATCACTCCGTTTTATCGTGCTGCTAAATACTATCGATAAACATCAACATCGTGAACCATAACCTACCACAATATTCTTAGACCCACCGATTCACCGCTAATTTTAAAACTTAATATCAACAACAAACAAAACCAGCGACAACATCGAATCGTTCACCTCACCTTGAGCACCTGATGGACGCCTTCTTCGAAGAGTTCGGTCGTCGGGACGTCTTAGCACCAACTCCCGCCGCTGAGACTATCGTTGTCAAGGGCGCGTGAAGGTCGTTGTGTTGCGACGATATAGCGAGGTGGCGCGTTTCCGACGTACATCACGTTCACACTGACCGATTCTCGTCGTCGTGCCCACACATCTTCGACGACGAGCTATTTCGGTATCGGCGTTGTCAGCATCTCTTGTCGTCATTTTTTTTTTTTGGTTGAAAGATGTGAGATTCCCGTGTATTGTTATTACGCGTTTTCTGTAATCGATCCGTTAATCGACTGCAATACGTGAAGGTCACCTGCATGCCTGCGAGCGATTTTTTGTTGGGTTAGAGTTCAAGCCAGTGGCGTATCCACTAGCTGGTACTCGACCCAACGAAAGAATTTAGCGCCAAAACGCAATTGAACCGATATTTCGAATCTTAATTACCTACCGAGTCTCTTGACAATTGGTGGTGGAATCTGTCATTCATAACTTCTTTGGGATTGAAACATCAATGAACCCTGCATTGACTCAATAATAAAGATGGCAGGAATTGTTTGCATTACTTGCTCTGCTGGACCCCTTGTATATATGCATATCGACGCTTATGCATTCCGTTACGACGTCGGCGCCAAACAGTGCCTCATCAATGAAATCTAGCCCTTTTATTAGGTTATGTTTTCCTGAAATGGAACCTGCAGCGAAACATTCCTCAAATGTTTCAATTTCAGTTGTTTTAAAAAGAAACCAGTATTGTTCGTGATTATTATGCTTTTAACAAGAAGACTACCCGGAATTTTATACAATAATAGGTGTTCGATTTATTCGGCGATAATATTGTTGAGTACTTTGGTGTATTTTTTGTTCAAATGGAACGTGGTTTGTGTGAATCTTCAAGCTTGGCAGCACGTCAAAAAAATGGTGAGTTGTAATTTCGAAATTGACTTTGATGAATACCGATCAGAAGTAATTTCACAGATTCTATAAATAAGACCATATCCCAAAGTTGAAAGCAATTTGAAATCATCGATATTCACTACAGAAGCATAATCAATTATTCCTGAATATTTTGCCAACGATTTCAGTGCCGTCTGCACGAAAAGGGCCTAGCTGTGGGGTCCCTGTGTGCTCCTCTGTGTATCACCAAAGACATTCATTCTTTGACGTGTCATTCTTTCGAAGCAACCAAGGAGGCTGTTTTCAGGTATAAGTACATTTTCAATATTAGCGATTCGCCATATTAGACGACACGGAAATATGATATCAGTAATTGAGACTATAAGAATTCGATGCTGAAACAATTGATTGTAGCATTTTTACTACTGTGGAATCCACGAATAATCTGGGAATATCATTTGATTCTAATTTGAAATCCAATCGTCATGGGAACTGGAGCATTGATCATTCTTCGTGAGAATATTATTCAAGATAATGCCAAAGTCATTTTATTCATTCACTTCAATTTATAAGAATCATCTTTTATATGCGTTTTTACGTAGAATCCAGTGGCGTGGTCAAAATGAATTACCCTCTGAATATGAATCGCATATGTATTTTTTTTATTAAGAAAGTGTTTGTAACATGACAAAAAGCCACGATTTTCGTGTTTTAGTGCCGAATGGCATGACATCCGCCTAGTTTTCAAATCGGTGTCCGAAAAAGTACGTGCTCTCCATTGGTACGACAACGGCGTCCTTAAGTACCCCACTGAAAAGGAATTCATGTCTACCATCCGTTCCATAGCTAGAAACCGACTTAACCTCACTTTAGCATACGATACGGTGGTGAGATTATCTAGACTAAAACCCTCGTACGAGGAGAAGAGGTGAAAATTACATAGTTTTCGGGAGATATCAAGTCCTCAAAACTCTCTCGTTCTTTTGTTTTGAGGAAAGAGATGCGACAGAAAGAAATGGACGCCCTGTGGCTGTTACTCCAAGACAACGAGTACCTGTTATCGGCTCTGTTCACGGATAAAGACGTCTTTCCCCAGCTGTTGGGTACTTGCGGTCCCTACTTTGCCGTGGAATATTTGGAGCCCCTACAGGCGACATCTTCCGTGTTAATTTCGAGCGATAGTCGAGAAAGTTGGGGGCAACGACTGAAGGTGGCATTACAGGTAATGATAAAAAAAATCAGTTTCAAATGTGAGTCAAAATTGTCATCTGTCAAAACTGTCATTGAATGTGATGTTATTCATGTTCATTTTGCACTAATGGTAATGAAAGATTGCCAAATCTGTCAAAATTACCATCGTTGAATGTAGAGGCCGGAAAAAAAAGAAGAAGAAGTTGTACATCTGCAAGTGAGGTCGAATTGAAGCAGCTAGACATGCGAATAGTCGTTGACGGAGCCTGTCAAATGTCTAATGGCCGATATTTGACAGTCTGTCTTTGTTAGATCCTGGAGCTGTTGGACGAGCTGGAAACAGGCTTCAGAGAGCCCTTCCACCTCTGCGACCTCAAACTCCGCCACTTCGGCACCGTCCACGACAACCGCAAGCTGAAATTCCTCGACTTGGACGGGGTGTTACCGAGATCCGTGGCCGGATCCCTCGTGGGCGACATCGGCAGGTGCTCGGAGGACGACGACTGCGATTTTTACGACTGCAGGTCCCGGTGCGACCAGCAAGCTGACAAGTGCCTCGACCACGTCACCAACAACAACTTGCAGATGGTCTGCGAGAAGATATTCCTCGGGTGGAGGAGGTCCAATACGGTTATAGTGCCGGGTTTGCTGATGTCTCAGCACACGCCAGCTGATTTGGCGTCGTTACTGAGGCAGTGCGCGCATCCTGACGGGGAGGGGGGGCAGGCGAGGGGCGTTCCGGATGCGGATGTCAAGAAGAGGCTCTATAATGTGCTGTCCGAAATGGAGCAGGCTGTTAACAACGATTTCTTTCTCAACGAGTGATATAGAGTCGACTGGGGTTTCAGTTCTTTCGGGTAGATCAGGGTTGAATCGACCAGATTTCCAGTTGCGAAGTTGTGACAGCTTGTCATTAGGAAATGAAGAGATGATTTATTTATTTATTTATTTATACAGAATAGAATTTGATTTAAAATGTCTACATGATGATGGAATCAGTCGCTATTTCGAGCCGTGACCAAAGCCCCTCGATCAAAACGGATATTTTCGAAGCGAGACGTATGCTTTTTTAAATCACCACGGATGGCGACACCGTCGGCGCTAAATAATGCAAAATGCAACGTTGCTAATTATTAATGAAATATACCAGTAGTTTGTCTACAAAGTTTTGATTCGACAGTATTTCACGAATTTGTGGGGATAAAAGAACGTAGAATTGTATCTTGAAAAAGAAATGTAACTTTGGCTTTGTTGGAAGCGACTTTTTGCTTTGCGCAGAAAACGTGAATTATTCATTTTAGAAGCGGCAACGCTGACTTCTAATGCTCGTCAGTTTAGTTGTCAATGAGATTAAAAATGATAAATTGTCGTGAAAATATTCTCTTTCATTCATTCCTGTATGTACATACAGTCGGAAAATTGAATAGGTGTTTTCAAAATACTTGTAAATGTTTTCCCAATGCGAGAATCCATTGTTTCCGAACGGTTTCGTTCTATGTGAGTAACAAAAAGTAAATTATTGATTCCAACTCCAAAAACTAAAGAATTACCTTCGGAATTCTATAAAGATGATGAGAGACGGTTTCTGCTTGTCAACAAACTATACAAAACTTCATTTCAACTTAAAAACACCACACAGCAAAAAATGAACGACTACAAATTCAAAAGTAGGTGAATGAACTAGAGAAGTTTGGATTTCCCGCCAGTTCTGACTGACGTGGAAGAAAACAATGTTACCGAACACGATTGTGTCGCCATCTCGCGACGATTCGATAAGTATCCGTCTAGGACGTGTTCCATGAAATTCCCATCAACTCAGAAACAATTGAGTTTCACCATTATGTAGACACCTCAATTTGACTTTATGTCATTGTATCACAGGCACAGCACATCAATGTCCAATTTTCCAATGATTTCTGCGAAATTTGAGTTCAGAGACTCAAATAACATGGGTTTTGAACATTTTCCTTCACATTATATTCATATTTTTTATGATTGTCAGCTAAATTTGCAACATTTGCAGTTTCGTCCAAAATTTTTGAGCATCACATGTTCATTCAGCGCAACTAAATTCCCAAGAATCATACCACTTTTTTGAACAATAATTTGTATATGATCAGTAAATATAAAGACAAATAAAATTGAAAGGAAATTTTGTATTAGGAACCAAGAAATCATTGGATTGTCCTCTCTACTGTTCTACTTTTCTTAAAGAAGTCATCAAGATCAGTGCAGCTTCCGAAATCACCCTCAATATTCAATTTCTGGAATGACGATTCAGAAAAATTGTTGCGAACGAAATTCATCCCCAATCTAGTAAATTGAAAAGATGCCAACAACACGAATTCAAGATAAATATCAACAAAGTGGGGCCAATTTATTGTTGACTGTTATCTTAGATAAAAAAAAAACAAGATAAACTAGGGCTAAATTTATAAATTGTTGAACTCTGAACCGAAATTTTTATTGCCAAACGCGCACAACGGATATTTCAATAGTTTTTTATTCTTGCTTGCTATTTCAACCTGCGTCAAAAATTGAAAAAAAAATCATTGAAAAATCACCATCACAATTTTATAAAATGGAATATATAGAATACATCTTTTATTATTATTTTATTATACTGAGGTACACTCCACTATGAATATTCGAGGTGAAAAATAATCTTACAGTTGGATATCAAAAAACCCAGTCTTTATAAACAATAAATAAAATATTTAGCAATATTATGTCTTGAAAATTGGTAAATTAAATTATACAGTCGCTACTCAATAGGAATAAGACGAGGCGGATAGCTCTTTGGTAATACTGATTTTCCAATAGTTCTTCACAAAAAAACAACAGGGCTCCAATGCCTGGACCAAAAAACGTCATCATACCCCACTCTTAGCCTTCACCAGCTGCTCCAACTTGTACAAAACCACGCTGAGATCGTAATTCTTATCGAGCTTGAGGTACACGCAATTCCGGATGTTGTGAAACACCAACCAAACGGGCAACTCCTTGGAGATGGCCTTCAGATGATCCTCCATCTCGGTTTTCGTCAGGTGGACGCGGTAGCAGTTGCCCAACTTTTCCACGACGGCGTCGAGGGGCAGCACGCCCTTTTTCTCGGTGACGAAGACGTTGCGCGTCAGCCGAGCTATTTCCGGTAGGCGAGAGTAAATCAGTACTTCTTTTTCCTTGTCGGCCGATCTCGTCATCGACATCAGCGCTTTGGCGGCTTGTTTCTGGCGCACTTTCTCCAACAAGGCGCTGGGGATGCCTGGAAGATCAACAGCTAGAAAAAGTACAAGATAACCCGAACAAAATACCTTTCAGCGCAGATACAGGCTTGCTGGTCGCTTCCTCGGTGGGCGGGGCATTAGTGCCCGCCTCCTTGGCTTCCTTCAGCCGCTGGAGCGCTTGCTCCATCCTCTTGTTGCAGTTGAACATGACCCTGGCCTTATCCAGGACGTCCTTGCCGGTCGTGAATTTTTCTTCGGCCGGCGGCTGCGGCAGCTGCGCGCACTCAATGTCCGGCAGTTTCTCGATGTCGAATTCTGGATGCCAACGGGTTATCTTGTCCTTGGCGATGGTCATCGGGGGGTTGAGAGTCGACAGGAACTCTTGGTGGTAGACTTTCACGCGGTCCAACAGCAAGCCGAACAAATGGCGTTTGCGTTGCAACAGGATGTCGGAGTTCATGTGCTCGCCATCGAGTTTGGGGTTCAACAACAGTTCCCACTGTTGGAATAAGCAATATCATGTTATTGTTCGGCGTGTTTGTATGTTATTTTTAATGTAAACTAAAGAGCGTCGATTTTTTTGAACATTACAAGGTGCAATTCGAGAGTTTTAGGACCCTTCGAATTTCTCATTTTCTAGGGGGCATTTCTTTTGGGCATTTCTGCCGTTCGTTTCTATATCCTTCAGCGTTGTTATGTCAAATTTTCATGACATTCGGACGTATGACAGCTGAGATATCGCGCTTAAAGTGACAGAGCGTTTGACGTATCGGAAAATGAGCATTGAACAAAGAGGAATTATAAAATTTCGTATCAAAAACGATAAAACTTTTACTGAAACTAATCAACTGATAAAAAAAACACGCGAATATTTGTACTCAATACCAAGGACATGATTTTGGAACCTTGAATGAATTTTTCAGAAAAATAAACATTTTAATCAAATTGTCCTGGAACTTAGAATCACACTTTTTATTATTTAATTATTTACCTGTTCCTGTTTCATCCCAGCGCCAAAAACCTTCAGTTTTTCTTGAGAAAACTCGAAAGCTTCAGGATAAATATGCTTTATTTGAGACAGATGTTTCTCCATTAAATTTCTCTTCAACATTTCCTCTACTGCTGGTTTGAGCTTTCTGAAAGTTATGTTTTCTTTTCTATTGTACAATATCTGGCTGACAACATCAATGCAACGAAATATCTCGGCCAAATATCTGTATTTGTAGGGCAAGGTCAGTGCTGGTTTGGAAGTTTCAAGTTGTATTTTTTTTGATGGGCTGTCTGGTATAGCTGCCAAGGTGTTTTTGGTAGGACTCAATAAATGAATTAAGTTTCTGCGAGCACTGCTATCTTTTCTGGGGCTCAGATATGATTTATCTGGAGAAAATACCTTTTGAGGGCTGAAAAATCATAAGATATGGACTTCAAAAGCTGTTCATTGAATTGACTAATTTTCAGATATTGATACAGAGTAATAGTGGAGATAAATTCCAAATAATAAAATGCTGACTGGATTGTGGAAAGTGAATTGCATTCACATATTTGCTGATGCATGCATTATTATAAAAACATTTCAAAAGTTTATGAAATCATAATTGATAACAGTAAATTATAACACTATACCTGACCAATTTGTAACTAACAATATACCTTTTAATATATATTACATAATAATGTTATGATATTCTACATAAATGACCTGATTTTCAGAGGTGGATACTGATAACATACAAGTTCACAACATAAATAAAAACACTTCTTACCTAGTCTGTACTTCTAATTCAATTGTTTTGAAATTACTCAATTTAGGTGATTCAGGAATCTGAGAGGTCTTTTTCTCTACCTGTACAAGCTTATTAGCATTATCCTGAAATCTACTGATGGATGCTTTCAACTCAGCCAATCGACTGCTTCTTGTCAATTTTTTCCTGATTTCTTTCAAAGATGGTCCATCAGGTTTATCTTTCACTTTATCCAGTGCATTTGACACCTTAGTAGGAGTATTAGGAGGAGTAACATGTCTTTCAATAGCCTCAGTATCTATGATAGTTTTTGAAACATCTTCAGGCTTAGATAAGGTAGAGTTACTGTTCTCTTTCTTCATATTACTGAGTAACTGTTGTATATCCATATTATTAATATTCTTAGCAGCTTTACTTTTGGCATATGCAGATTTTCTTAGCTCAGGTTTTGCTTTCAAGATATTTCTTTCCTGAGTTTTTCCAAGTGAAACGTTTTTCTTTTCATTTTGTAGCTCGCTATTTGGGCCAGACGAAAATTCATCTTTGATCGGAGCAAGTAGAGGAGGATACAGGACGCTTACATTTTCATCAGTTGGTGCATCAACCGTCTGCTTTTGGTAATCACAATCATTATCGAGCACTAGCACCTTTTTTGCACGACTCAATTTCAAATCTTCGATCGCTGACCTTTTCCTCGAACCGAAATAACAAGCTACTGATGGCTGGCTCATATTTGCTCTAAATTTTTCGTAAATATAAACAAATTTAAAGGGTTTAAATGGCTACTCCTACCACTACAACATACACGTTGCTGTTAATTGACAGCAGTACAAAAAATGTCAGTTATTTTTCGATTTCCCTCCATTTCGAGGATTTATTGACATGCGCACGAATTTAATAATGACATTTCTCGACCATAGACAGCATGAGATTTTGTTTTCGCTGTCAGCAATAAATATTTGGCATTGAAAACTCTGACGTTTACCACCAAAAACAATATGATATTGACATATTTACATTCTTGGATTTCTGACGTAGAGGAAAATAATAAACAATTAATATTTCAATAATTAATATACCTTTATTTATTGATGAAATACGTGTCAACCGATGATAAAATATGGAAACGGAGTATGTTCATGACTTAAAATATTCATTTGAAGGGAATTCGGCGATTCACTTGAAAATTCAGTGACTCGTAGATATGTTACTGATTTTGTCAGAGTTCTCTTTAGTTAGTTCTAAATACCGTTATCAACAATACACATCACCTTGATGATCCAGGTGTACTACTCAACATAATGGCAACAAGTCCAGCCTCTCAAACTGGTGAAAAATTTGAATTCACCAAGGAAGTGAGTTATAATGACATTGCCGAAAAACTTTTAAATGATAGATTATTACTCACTGCCTTGGAATTTCATACGGAGTTATTGGAATCGGGAAGGGAAGTGAGACAATTGAAAAACTTCTTTTCCAATCCAAAGAATTTTGAGTTGCAAACCCAAGAAGTCTCCACACAATTATGTGAGTTACCCTTTTTGTGCTATATTGTAAGAATTCTAATTGTCAGATACGTTTTTTAGCTAGATCTGGAAGCCAAGTTACTTTGGACAGTTTAGATTTAACTAGATATTCAGAGGATGGTGGAGGAATTGATGAGAAAGTAGCTATTCTAGAATTTGAACTGCGAAAAGCAAAAGAGACAATAAATGCACTCAGGAACAACCTCACAGTAGCAACAGGTAGGTTTCTCTGAAATTCAATTCAAAGTCAATTATTGAATTTTGCAGCTAAACATATTATTTACAGAGTTTGAGATAACTTCCTCCAATTCTAGTAAAGATAATGTGAGAAATCCAAATGCTAATGGCATCAAACCACATGAGCAAAGAGCTCTTAATTTCCTCATCAATGAATATCTCCTTCTACACAGTTACAAGTTGACTTCAATAACATTTGCTGATGAAAATCCCAACCAGGTGAATATCTCACAAACTTTATGCTACTTCAACATCAATCATATTTTTTGTTGAAGGATTTTGATGATTGGGATGATGTGGGATTGAATATTTCTAAACCCCCTGAACTACTGTCTTTGTATAGAGATGGGCTTAAACAAACAGGATGTAATTGCTCTCACATTTCAGTACAAACTGACCATGACCCTAATGAGGAATTGCTCAAAGAGAAGGTTTGAGCAAAAGCAATGCCTCAAATTCCTTGTCTCATTGATTAATTTATTTCTAGAATGGTATCATTGGAAAATTGGAGGAAAAAATCAACAGTTTACAAGCTGAGAATTCAGAACTTCTGAAGGTGCATGATGAAATGAAGAAACAAATTTTGCATCAGCAGAATTGCAAAGATGTTCACCAAGAAGAAACACATACTCCAGAAACTTTTGAGATTGTAGATAGAAATAGTGATAAAAACAGTGAGAGTTTTGTTTTGGATGATAATGTTTCAAATAATAGTTCAAACACTAATGAATGGTTGAATGTGTCAATTGATAATAATGAATCACAAACTGGAACTGGTGATAAATTCAAGAAAGAAAATATCAGGTGAGTCAATAAAAAACATTACTAATGTCATCAATACATAACCAATTTGTCCTTCGTCTGTAGTCAACAATATATCATTGGATTTGTCAACATACATAGTGATTCATCCAACTACTTCATCAAAGATTTGCATTTTGAAATGTTTTCAGTTCGCTTAAACTTCCGGTTCAACCGGAAGTGACGTTTCTTTCATTTGTCAAAGGAAACACTGTATTTATTATTGATGTTTCTAATCACATTTCAGTATTTCTTGGACATATTCAAGAACATTGAAATATTACCTTGGTCTAAAGAATTCTTGGAGGTAATAAAATCTCAATTTTTTTCATACGATTTCCTGTTTTTTGGAAATAAATGACCTCAATTGATGATTCCCCAACCTGAAAACAATTTTCAAACCTGTAATTGGGTATTGAAAGCTCAGTACCGATATGATTTTCAGTTCATGTCAGTTTGAGAAGTGCCCATTTACCAAGGAAGTGTTTGCTATTTGTTACATCCACACCCCACCAATGACAGATGGTGAAACAATCCAAATCCTCAGTAAAGACGCAATCGACGAGGATTACGTTCACCTCGTTTCAAATTCTCTACTCACTATAATTCCCAGCATAATTCTCAATAAAAGAGAAGACGTCATTCCATTGCTTCTGACGACGATACATCTGAACCCGAAGGCTTCAGAAAGAGATAAATTGTTACAGCAGTTTTTCAATTTGAAGAAGAAGCCTTCTGAGGCCGAAAGAAAAATTATACTAAGCGGTGAGCAGGAAATGCGGAGCTTGGGTTCAATCATATCTAATCATTTTGTAGGATTACTTGCTATTGCCAAATGCTCTGGGGAAAGTGTGATTGAGAACGAAATTTTGCCGCAATGTTGGCTGCAATTGACTCACAAATACGTAGAAAGACGGCTGTTGGTTGCCGAAGCCTGTATTACATTGATTCCTCTGATTTCAGTGAGTTTATTCATTTTTCTATGAGACAGTTTTGACAGCTGTCAGAGTGTGCGCAGTTGCCGTTCGTCATTCTCAGAGAAAACACAATTGTTTTTCAGGAACCGATTCGGAACTCTCTCTGCCTTTCGATAATACAGCAAATGCTAGACGACAAAGAAGATATCGTAAGGGAAACTGTGATCAAAGCTTTTTCTATTTTGACAGTTCTGTGCTGTGACAAAGACAAATATATCCAATGCGAACAGTTAGCAATCAACACATTGAACGATTCTAGCAACAGTTTGGTGAATTTGAGCTCTCAGATTTTGTTCCCAGTTTTGGGAAAGTGGGCACTAGAGGAAGGTGATTTTGTAAACCCATCATGGGGAAAGTGTACTTGAGGCTTGCTGTTTCAGGGCTCCTTTCCTGCAGTTTATTGAAGAAATTATTGAATTTATTGAATAATAACGTGAAGAGCTTGGATTCTCAAAAGGCGAACCAATTTTCTGATAAAATACTCAGGACCATTAATGTCATAGAAAATCTTCTTCCTTTTCTTTTGATGTCAGTGGCCAGACATGACAACATCGTGACAAATATTGAGAAAGACATGACAATGGCTTTAAGTAAGTCTGAGGAATCCCATAACATTCTTTGAACTTTTGTATTTGTAGGAGCTGATTTCAAAAACGTTTGCCTTCCTCTAACAAACCCTGAAATTTTCCTCAAAGAAGGAATCAGCTGTGGTTTGGTAGCCTACGAGTTCGATAAATACATTGATGGAAACCCCAACACGTCTTGGCCTGAACTGGACTGGGTCGTAGACATCATGTAAGAAAAATTGACCACTAAAAAACCTTCTTGCCCTAACTTCGTCGTTCCAGGCTGCCAGACCTACTGAACAACCTCCAGTACATTGAATCAGCCCAGCAGCACCTCCTCCAAATCTTCCTGAACCTCTTCTCGCATTTCTGCGTTATATTCGGGAAGAGTTTCTCGAAATTCAAAATCCGACCGTTGCTGCAAAGCAAACTGCGCAACGTGGAGCAAGCGATGAGCAGCTTCAATCAGTTCAGCCCGAACCTCAACGTCATCCCAGTCTACGTCACTGTCCTGAGCTACATCGAGGACCACGACGAAACGGCGCACCTGCTGAAAAACTTCGTTTGCGGGCTGCCCTTGTGCGGCACGCCCCTGGATTGCCTAGAAGTGAGTTAGGAGCGCCCCCTGGTCGGACTAGAAATTGAAGTGTGTTTCAGGTGACGTTGCGCAGACTGTGCGAGTCCGGTAATCAGGAGTTGGTGGTGCAATGCCTGTGGTCGGGGGTCGTGCATCAGCGCCCCCTGGTGAGAGCCGCCGCGGCTACGTTGTTTTCGGACGTTATCGGGGTTTGTGGGCGGGATTTGTTGCGTTCCAAGGTCACTGCGGCGCTTATCACTCTGGCTGCCGATAACGACATGTGAGTACGAGTTTTACACGTCATTAGTGTCAATTTTGACGTTTATTTCCAGGCTGGTTCGAATTGCTGCCATCCCGGCTTTGGGGTGTTTAATAACGGACTGCTCGATAATAGACATTCATGACAAAGTCTACATGCAGTTGCAACATTTTTTATCCGATGATAACTTGAAAAACAACCATGGTCTACTCAGACAACTGATAGTCACAACTGGAAAAATCGTTATAAGCTGCTCATTATCTTTCAGAAACGATGGTATGAGATTTTTCGGCATGTAAAACTTGCGTCTAGTGTGTTTTTTTCAGTTTTACTTCCCCACTTGGCGTCGTTTTCTATGTTGTTGCCTCAAATAATGAACCCCAGGAAAACTGACTTGGTTCTGGCTTTGCTGGAGGCTTTCACGAATATAATTTTCACCCCATTGAACGACAGGATAACGAGCAAGTTGCTCCTTCCTGGATTGAGGTGAGAGCACTATCTATTTTGTTACACATCTATGGTTCTGAAACATGACGTCCAGTAGTGTCATCACTTTTATTTTTTTTTTTTTTAGAAACTTGGAAGTTGTCATCATGGAGAATGAAAACCTGCATTCTCATTGGGAAACGATAGTTTCGTTGAGGAAAGAGTGCGAAAATAAAATCGACAACGATTCTACCGGATCTCCGATGCTTTCACGGGCAAAGATGGGTCATAATGTTAACCAGAGCAGTGTCGAAGAGATGAGACAGAAAGTCAGCAAAATATTCAACTCGCCTTTACCAAAACCAAATACGTTACCAAATCTACAAGGTCTTTTCAAGAAGAAATAAAGCTTCAACTTTTGGTGGTAACCGTTTCCAGTAACTTTTATTTTGATTTTTCAACCTAGTCAATACAATATCTGACATATGTCATTTGCAAGGCAATTGTTTCTATGAACTCTGACGTGAAGCAGTTAGGTGAAAAATAATGCATAAAAAAATTGTAGATATTCAAAAAAATGTTAGCATCACTTCCAAGTTTTCCGCAAATGAGAACCTATTTTTATAATTCAGTAATATTCGTGGATTCCGCATTGTATAAATTAAAACGCACAATATTTACTTTTGAACGGTGATTCAAAGTTATTATAAGTTTTGATTTTATTTCTGAGAATAGCAATGTTTCAATTAAAATCTCAAGTAACAGAAAGTATTAATAATGTTTTGTTTCACAAATAAATTCCACAACGTGATGTTTGAGATGAAAATAATGGAATTGTACAGAACTCCAAACGTGATTGATTGTGATAAATATTGAAAATCGTTTAGATCTGAAATTTATTGTACTTAATTATATTTTTTAAATATTCATGAAAATTATATAATTATTAATTAATTTGTTGATGTTTTGTCTTCTATCCTTCGTGCACGCCCTGGCCAGTCACAATCTAGAAATGGGCACAATTTCTGCAGCTTTGACAGCTTGTCAGAATATGTCCGGTTGCCGTTCGTCTTTTTTTTTTTAGTGATCCTCAAAGAAACCATTCGTTTCCCCTCCTTAAAATTTCAACCAATTCACAAACAAGGTACAGGTTGAAACACAAACTAAGAATTCTTGTATTTATAATTTAAATTTTCAATGTACATTGCATTTATGATAATGGCGCAGATTACAAAGGTTGGTGCTTTACTGTCATCACTGGGTCTAACTAACTTAAATTTAGTACAGTTTTATATCTCCCCTTGGCTTCGAACATTCAAGTATATTTCTACAAAATATCTCTAAGCAAGTCGTATCTTTCCTATAAAAACAACAGCCAAGGAGTACGTTTATATTGTCTATAAAACACACATCACAATTTGTCTATTACAAATCCTATGTACATCAATGAAACGAAAAGGCCCTGTAAAACCGGATAGAATAAATATAATGCATCATGGAGTATGAATAATTTTGAATGGTACTAAAAATGCACTATACGTCAGTGAAGCAGTGTGAGTTGTAATCAGTCACTAGAGAGATACAGAGAGTCAGTTCATTTCTTATTCAGCCACTGATGTTTTAGGCATTCGGCAGCCGTTGCCCTCTTTTCAGGATCAAATTCCAACATGGGTCTGAGGAATGCTGCAAACTCTTCAGCGTCTTTTCTATGCCAATCATATTTCTCTGTCAAAACATCCTCCATGGACCAAGGCTTGAGCACCGAAATGTGGCGCAGCTCGTTTTTCTTGTTGAAATAAAGCTTGGAACATTTGCCACTCTGGGCAATGTGTCTGGGGATATTACCCAGCAACTCGATGATGTGTGCTAGGTGGTCTTCGTCCCTGCAATAATCGTCTCCTGAGTGAGGCTCAAACAAATAATCCCCTGTAGCCAATTCGAAAGCCATGCAAGCAGTGCTCCAAATGTCAGCTGAGGTGTTGTAGCCAGCTCCTAGCAGGACCTCCAACGACCGGTATTGTCTAGTTTGGATATCCTCTGTGAAATGTTTATCCACCCAACAAGCGTTCCCCAAATCAGCTATTTTGACCTCAAAGTCACACTCCACGAAGGCAGGGTCCAGCTCGATTTTATCCTCACTCTTATCATTGGATGACGGAGAGTCGTCTTCGGACACATGCATCATTTGTTCAACCACTGCTTCCCCACTTCCTATTTCACTACCGTTGGGAAGCTTGTCTTCAGAGTCTGGGGTTGTTTCTGGGCTAGGAGTTGGGTAGGGGCATTCAGCTTCACCGTTGGTATCCCCGAATTTCTTTTGAGTTTCTACCTCTACAATCTGTTCCATCTGACGCATCAGTAGTTCACTCCTTCTCTTGGCTTTCTTTCTCAATTTCTTCTTTTGATTCTTACTCATCTTAGTTGGTTGGGATTCTGTAATGGGGGCAGTGCTGACCAGAGACGTGGGTAGTTTCATGCCTAGTTCATGCATTTCTGCAGCCTGGTTTGCTAAACGCCGAATGGCTTTCTCATTCACGCAAATGAGAACGTTTTCTGGTTTGATATCAGTGTGGATAATTTTGCATTTAGTGTGAAGGTAATCTAAGCCTTCCAGTACCTGTCTCATAATGGTACGAACATTTGCTAGAGGAATCCCAGTGTAGTTGGATTTGATAATTAACTTCAACAAATGGTGTCCCAGAACTTCAAATACCATACAAACATGAACACCATTAACTCCACTGATTTTGAAATCGTTCAGGAGCTGGACAGTTTTGTTGCGTTTTGGATCAGAAGGATCAGATTCCCTTACAGCTTTCAAAATTTTGACCTCATCCATGGCAGTTTCTGTGAAGTGACCAGCAGATTTCACAATTTTGAGGGCAACAAATCTCTTGTCCTCCAAATCCCAGCACAGCCAAACAGTGGAAAAATGACCCCAACCCAATTTCCTATTAACATGGTATCTACTCAAAAACAAGTCGCCAATTTTGACAGGATGGTAACCTCCTTTGCGGTAGTCCGAGCTGTCTTCTTGCTCCTCCTCTTCACTAGTGTAAGGATACTCGGGATCTTCGATGGTTTCATTACTGGAGCTATGGGATGGTTCATTTTTCGATATATTTCGATTTCCACCACCATGGCCATTCACGTCGTTTTTTCCTTTTTTTTTCCCAGGCTTGTGTCTCTTCTTTTTTGCCAGAATAGCCAGGACACGTCTATTCCCTTCTAATTTAGTGCTCATTTTCTGAGCTCCAACGGCTAACTAAATACTCCAAAACTTCGTAAAATATGTCAAATTACCATAACTTCGAAGAAAACACCTTTGTTGATTATGGATTAAATGTTATATGGCCGTCTTTTCACCGCAGTCTGCACAGAATCACGGCAATCGTCGGCTTGGACATATGAAATTGCGCAAAACATACAGGAAAATAAACCGGTAAACGTCACGGAACAACTCGTTGATGACAGACATGTGAAGGTGGTTTCACACATGAACATACTACGAAAACGGAAAAACCACCGTGTGTAGATATACGAAGAAGCTCGAATAATCGGTGTTTTAATATTTCCTCTGAAGATGAGCAATTCAAAATGTTTCAGAAAAGATTTCTTGTAGAAAAAACCACTTTTTCAGCAAATTCTCTTGGATTTCTTCTGGATCAAGTTATGTATATTGAACAATATCTATACACGAGATTGAGAAAATAAATTATGGAAATAAAAGTAATGTGCGATATACTTAGGCATTTACTTTTCCTTTCTTAAATCTATAATTTGTACATTTTATACCATATTTACAAAATGATAAAAATTGTGTGTATTCCGTTTATAACAAATGATAACTCAGATGAAAAAATCTACAATATTGAAATCTATACATATGCTGTTTATAGCACCATCACATTAACAAAACCATCTAGTAACCACTGAAAGGAATTACAATGTAGCTAAAATCCTTGTGAATCCCATACAACCAGTTAAAATAGTTTGACCACAACCCCAAAAGAGAGCATACAATGGATTCATTGGTAAACTCGATGCTCTATACACAAAGGCAACAGCAGCACTGCTCACAATCCCGGTTACAGCTGGAGTAATCACGCCCATAAGAAGTATTGCAATGGGAAAAAATTTTCCAAACTTATGCTTCCTCAATGTGAGAAACGCAATAAGCCCAGCTATCTGTAAAAAAATTCAATACAATCCAACTGATAACCTATAGAATCACAGAAAACTTACTGTATGGACTAATATTGAAGAAAATAAGGCCCACAAGAAGACGTGATACCACATCTTAGTAAAGGTGTTGAGTGCATCGGCTTGCTGAAGCCAGAGCACTGCTCCAACAGAGTCTAGTTCATAATTCTCAGACATTTCAAGGGTTAAATTGTTGTAGTTCTCTATGTAACATTGTCTAATCCAATGCTGCATTCGTCCATCCTCAAAACAATCACAATGGAAGCTCTGTGATAAGCCAAAAGGTTAATTAGTATTGGATATCAAAGTACGTATTTAGAAAATTCTATACACACCTTATCGAAGTTTTTGTGAAGATAATGTGTTGTTCCTCATTATAGAACTACCTGTGACTCAGAATTTATAGGTACGGGCTGTTGATCATTTTTGAAATTTGTTAAGAACTCTAATCAACTGACCACTGACAACTTGATAATGATTAATGACGTGATACCAATGACAGATTTGTCACCGATGACGGTTGACGTGTTTACCTGCTTATCATTGTGGTTAGAAATTCCGAAACGAATTCACTGATCGATCGTCCCGCTTTGTTTTGGGTGAATATTTCGTTTCAGAAGTTGCATATAATAACGAATCAGTGATGAACGTGGAAGAATTACCCGACGAAAGCGATAGTAGCGATGAAGATTACGATCCTGGTAAGCAGGAAGATATTCCATCGGAAGTAGATTCTGATGGAGAACCCGAAGATAATTTGTCAGGCTCTGAAGAAAACAATGACAAAGGATCAAGAACCAGAAGAAAAACAAATAAAAAACAGGATAGAGCGAAGAAAAGTAAACGAGGAAGCGTTGAAACAGGTAAATAATACAAGAACTCATCAATATAGTGTGAAAATAATAAATCTACTAATTTCTGCAGGCAATAAAGACAATGACAAAATTAAAGGAAGTTCAGGTGAAGAAAAACAGAACATTGATGACATCTGGGCAGACTTCATGAAAGATACAGGGTTCCAGTCAAAAAATAACAAAAAACCTATAGAATCTAAAACTTCACAAAGTAAACCTAAATCTAGTAGTTCATCCCAAAAATCAGCTGAAAAAGTAACCTCTAGACCACCAGACAAAGTCAAAGTCACTCAAATATTTGAATTTGCTGGGGAAGAAGTGAAAGTAGAAAAAGAAGTGGCTGCAGATTCTGCTGAAGCTAGGTTAATGGCAGGTAGTACTGAGCTGCCTAGGTCAAGTAAGGGCAAAAGAAATGTGGGCTTGAGTGGAATCAGCAATGTTCTCAGCCAGCTCTCAAAGAAACCCAAAATTAGCACTTTGGAGAAAACTAAATTGGACTGGGATAATTTCAAGAAGGAAAACAATATTGAAGAGGATCTTCAAACTTATAACAAAGGAAAAGATGGGTTAGTGTTTAAATTGGAATAGTTTTGATAGACAAGTAATTAATGATTTTTTTTTGTAGATATCTGGAGAGACAAGATTTTCTACAGAGGGCAGATCAGAGAAGATTTGAAATAGAAAAGGATATCCGTTCTATTGAGAGGAGTAAAAGATTCAATAGTACTCTTTGAAGATAAAAACTTGTTTATATATTTTTCATCCAATATACTGTATTTAATTTTACATTCCTAGTATGATTTGAGGCATTTTTTTTTTCAATTTTAAGACTTCTAGATGTATTAGGTGGTAATCATGTGTAAGTTGTGAAGTGATGAATGAATAAGAATCGAAGAAACCTTTGTCTTATTTAATGAATTCGAAATTTTTCATGCCGTTATAAGAAAAAATGTACTGGTCCATGACGGCCAGAGCATCATCTCACCCGCCACTGATGGGTCTGATGACTCATGTACCATGCATGGATTCTCGAAACTCGCTATGAGCTAAGCAAACTAGTGTTATCTGTTAAGCATGGGCGTAGTAAGAGATAGCATGAGTGGGCGTATTCACACTGCACTTTGACTTTTCTCACCGGCGATATTCATCATTCTACATAGACTACAACCCATACAAATAACTCTCAATCTCGCCATGAAGTCGTATATAGCGTATAGTTAATTATGATAACTGAATACGTGCTTGCTTGCTATGGAAGTTTTGAAGCAAGCAACCACCGCTAGGAAACCCCCTAGCCACGCCAATGCCGTGGTCAGAATTTCGACTCGCTTCTCAGCCGACTTCGATTCAATTTGTTCGATTCGCTGCAGTTTGTTCGCGGTGCTGGTTGGAACACTACGTATCTGTGTGTTGTCGGATTGTTTGTTATACTTTAATATCATTTATTCATTTAGTCAATATGGTTTCGAGTGTACTTATCTCGTTTGTTGTTCTGTTTTCGTTTTAATTTGTAATTGTGATGCCGCAACCCATGGATATCCCTTCCCAGCAGGTATGAGAAAATTCAATCGATAATATGATTTTTGTTGTTTTACGATTGGTTATTATCGTGAAATGATTCACAAGGTTGACGGTATAGTACAACCTCAGTGCAAACTTGATATGTTGAAGAAATTCGTGTCATTTGAGATTCCGAAACATAACCTTCAATGATTCAGGAACAGTATTTTCTGAGAAAACTATTCTAAAAACGAAAATTCAAGAAAATTATATCTATTTTTGTAATGAATGAGACAAATTATTAATTGTATGATACTAAAAATTATTTTAGATGATTTTGCTGGATTATAATGCACATATAATTCGATATCCTCCCGCCCTATATGTTTTTAGAGTAAATTCAACATGTGCTAGGTAATTGATATTGTCAAGAAGATATCGTGTTATACGTCGACCATAAATCGCTTTTGAGTGTCGGCCGTCAATTTCCAAATGAAAATCCCTCCCTTGCTGTTTTACCGACAAAGTACTCAATTTATCTACCCTAATGGTGTGTTTGTCAATGCCATATCAAGTTTCACTTTCATGAATGTTTGCCTGTTGAAGTGGCTATGGCCTAATACGCTTTAAACGAATATTTGGAAGCTAAGTTGTGATGAGGCTGTGTTCGGAAACTTACTCCCATGAGTGCAGTGAAAGTATGGGTATTTTATTATCAATCCAAGACAGATTTCTATATTTCCGTTCACTTTTGGCAGCTAAATCTCATTGTTTACTGGAATTTGATCTCTACTTCGCCCTATCGAAATTAGGAGACAGATACGATAATGTTGCTCTGTTGAAATTCAGCGCATATTATCGATTTGTTTGCCCATTTCGTTGATTATTTTACGAAGAGATCAGTGGCGTAGTAAAATATTTTGATGCTGTGAATTATGTCTTTTGATTTGAATAATGTACAATTTGACATAATAAATAATAAATTAGGCATAATTTTTTTCAATCAAACATTGACTCGAATGTTTCTTATTATTTTTTCTAGCACTGTAAGGCCCGAGCTTTGTACGACAACATCCCAGACACCCCCGATGAGCTGCAATTCCGTAAGGGAGACACTCTCATAGTTCTCGAACAAAACACAGCAAACATCGAAGGCTGGTGGTTATGTTCTCTTCGAGGAAAACAGGTAAATGACCAGAATCTCAGCGTGCGAGTGGGTCGGGTGGGGACAGTGGAAGGGAAGCGATTCGGGAGATAATTTCGTAGAATTCAATTTTCAAATTCAATAAATGAGTTCCCCTGATGTAATAAATATGAATGTTAGTCAGGCTTTTACGTTTTCAAAGTCACAATAACCAACTGGGTGTCAATCATGCATAATTCCAAAATCGAATCGCTCATTCAAGTTGGTACATTAGTAACAAACGCCCTGTAAGCTAATCAAAGGAAGATAGTGTGAAAATGAAGGCGTTACAACGGTTCAAACAATGCCAGGTAACCATGGCAACGCGAACCTCTATTGTTTCAAATTCTCCATGAACGAGCGTAGATGAATTCACGCGTCATGGCCAGACCAGACGAAAAAGTCTCGTAAGGCGTCCGTGCGGTGCGCCGAGATTGATACAAAGATTTTTAACGTCTTTCTGCGCGTACAATAGTTTCATTGTCTCGCGGAATAACAACGGCGGTCTAGTAAACAGCTTTTTATCGTCATTACCAACAAACACGCAATTAATTGTCGCCGAATGGATTTATTCAAATGCGAAATCGGTCGCGAACGTACGGCGAGAATAATAATAATAATGGTGTGACGTACGGTCATGTTAATAACCCTCACTTACGGCTAGAGATAAGTAACTAATAAGGTTAAGGTGTGTACGTTTTATGGAAGACTTGGATCATATGGTCACGTGGTTATTTTCAGTTTCAATGTGATGTCGTAGTTGTCGCATAATGCGCGAATTTTCATTTTAAAATTGCTCACCAATTGTATTTGTATTCGAGACTTCCCTTGTGACATGCTCTCGGCTGTACTGCCAACGTGACAACGATATTTCTTAATGAATCACCCTGTATAGTAGTCTTTGACGATATTATTGATAGACAACGATTATTTTTATTGAATCACCCTGTATAATAGTCTGATGAAACGGTTGAAAGCCAACGATTATTTTTAATGAATCACCCTGTATAGTAATCTTTGACGATACGATTGATAGACAACGATTATTTTCATTGAATCACCCTGTATAATAGTCTGATGAAACAGTTGAAACCCAACGATGATTCTTAATGAATCACCCTGTATAGTAATCTTTGACGATACGATTGATAGACAACGATTATTTCTAATGAATCACCCTGTATAGTAGTCTTTGACGAAACGGTTGATAGACAACGATGATTTTTATTGAATCACCCTGTATAGTAATCTTTGACGATACGATTGATAGACAACGATTATTTTTAATGAATCACCCTGTATAGTAGTCTTTGACGAAACGGTTGAAAGCCAACGATGATTTTTATTGAATCACCCTGTAAAGTAGTCTTTGACGAAACAGTTGATAGCCAACGATTATTTTCATTGAATCACCCTGTATAATAGTCTGATGAAACGGTTGAAAGCCAACGATTATTTTTAATGAATCACCCTGTATAGTAGTCTTTGACGAAACGGTTGAAAGCTAACGATGATTCTTAATGAATCACCCTGTATAGTAATCTTTGACGATACGATTGATAGACAACGATTATTTTCATTGAATCACCCTGTATAGTAGTCTTTGACGAAACAGTTGAAAGCCAACGATGATTCTTAATGAATCACCCTGTATAGTAGTCTTTGACGAAACGGTTGATAGACAACGATGATTCTTAATGAATCACCCTGTATAGTAATCTTTGACGATACGATTGATAGACAACGATTATTTCTAATGAATCACCCTGTATAGTAGTCTTTGACGAAACGGTTGATAGACAACGATGATTTTTATTGAATCACCCTGTATAGTAATCTTTGACGATACGATTGATAGACAACGATTATTTTTAATGAATCACCCTGTATAGTAGTATTTGACGAAACAGTTGAAAGCCAACGATGATTTTTATTGAATCACCCTGTAAAGTAGTCTTTGACGAAACAGTTGATAGCCAACGATTATTTTCATTGAATCACCCTGTATAATAGTCTGATGAAACGGTTGAAAGCCAACGATTATTTTTAATGAATCACCCTGTATAGTAGTCTTTGACGAAACGGTTGAAAGCTAACGATGATTCTTAATGAATCACCCTGTATAGTAATCTTTGATGATACGATTGATAGACAACGATTATTTTTAATGAATCACCCTGTATAGTAGTCTTTGACGAAACGGTTGAAAGCTAACGATGATTCTTAATGAATCACCCTGTATAGTAATCTTTGATGATACGATTGATAGACAACGATTATTTTTAATGAATCACCCTGTATTGTAGTCTTTGACGAAACGGTTTAAAGCCAACGATGATTTTTATTGAATCACCCTGTATAGTAGTCTTTGACGATATGATTGATAAACAACGATGTTTCACGACGAATTTCTCCGTTTTTCAGGGTATTTGCCCGGCCAATAGGCTGCGGCTCATGCCGGGCGTTTTCGAGGACCACGGCCAACAGAACAGGGGCGTCTCGCCTTACAATTTGCTCATCGAAAACGGCGATCAAAGCTATTTACAAAGGCAAGGAAAACGCAGGAGCTGGCATGTACATCCTAACCAAGTAAGTTGGTGAAACATTGCAGGAAACACGGTGACGTTTTTCAAAAATCCAGTACGTCACAAAAAATCTCGGGAACTTCTGACTGCGCCAAATTCATGGGATATTCTTTCAGCATTCAATGAACCACAAGGGTTACAGCCTAAATTCGCTCTTGTTTTTAATGAGGGTGGTTTCATAATTAGAACGACGTATGGTTGATTATGGGGGTCAAAAGAAATAACAATTTTGAATGCGGGCCAATGTTATTTCCGGTAATTTAACGGTAAAGTAGTAATTGGATATCAATTGGTTTTAATTGGCATTGAACGGTGCTCGGTGCAGAATATTTTCGCAGTTCACATCTCAATTTTATACAGGCTGTTCTTTTATTTCCGAGGCTGTTTATGGTTTTTTCGAATATGTCAAAGTTTTCGGTGAGTCTTCAGTTGTTGAATGAAATTTATTTGAATAATAGGATATCCTAATACACTAAACATATTTAAGTACAAATAAATTAAGATGATAACTACACCACTACATAGTAAATTGAATAACAATCAAAAAAAAAACAAAAATGAATTGTATGAGGGTTGTCTTGAACGTTTTTTAGTTTTTTTTTTTTGTCGAAACAGGCATATTCTTGAATATTTTAAATATTTTCGATAGCATGTTTAAGACGTTCTATAGTAATTTCAGGATTTTCCAAAAAAATTTCCCAAATATTTGTAGGTATGCTTCCAAAGCATGCCTGAGACATTGTATAGTAATTTTTCTGCCAAAACTGTTGGTTTTTCGAATGTTTTTGGGGGTTTTTGGAATTTTTTTATAGATTCGAATATAGAAAATGACGAATTTCTCGAAAACTATACAAGATATCGAAAAACTGATCTCAGTGCCGTGTTAAGCGCTTCTCAGACATCTTGTATGCATCTTGTAGTTTTGAGGCAAATCGTTTTTTTTTTAATTTCGCTCGAAATTGAACACAGGGACTGTATGATTTTTTTGATAACTTCAAAATAGTCATAGAATCTTCAATTCTTGTTGATATGCTTCCAAAGTATGCCTGAAATGTTCTGTAGTATTTTTTAGCCAAAAATGGTGATTTTTTGAATGTTTTTGGGGCTTTTTGGAATTTTTTGATATATGCAAAGATAGAAAATGACGAATTTCTCGAAAACTATACGAGATATCGAAAAACTGATCTCAGCGCCTCCCAAATACCCTGTAAACGCTTTTTCATGCTAATTTTTTTTTGTCAAAATGCTCAAAATTTGCCTTGGAAAAAATCAACCCAGTCGCCCCCATACTTTTCCATATCGGTGAAAGCAACGCACATATTCGTACGTAACCTACCGTAAAAGAAGATCTACTACGCCGCGAAAACGAGTTATTTTCATCTCGAAGGACGTCCCAAGGACGTTCGATGCCGTTGCCATGCCGACGCCCGGCCGCGATTCGAGCCTATCGATCCGCCCGGGGGTAGGGGGTGGGGAAAGTGCATCGCGAATCGCAATTCCCGATGCAGTCTCGACCATTTCCCTGCAAAATTTCGGCCGCCGCAGCCGCGCGCGAGCCGCCGTACGTCGAAAATGTCGATTTTTTCATCGTGAGTACGTTCGAAGAGTGCCCGAAAGACGGACGGACTGCGTAAGATGTAAGCCGATTCATCCATCACGTTATTGTTTCGTTGGGAATGCCAGAGATGTTCGATTACTCCTCGAAGGTCACGTGATGTTGCGTCACGGTGATTTTTTTCTGGTCCCTAAGGAGTAGAAGCATCGTTTGTCATTTCCAATGAACTTCCAATTGCTTTTAATTGTCTGTATGCGTGGTTTCTGCATCGTGTGGGTGTTAAAAAAATTTTCTGTACAGGGTGGGACGTCAAAACGCCCAATTTCATTCCACTAAGTAGGCTTTGAATGAAACAACTGCTATTAACAAAATGAAGAGAGAAAATCAACGAAAAAATCCCCACATTTTCAAGTGACGTACAAAGAATGACATATGACAGCCGATAATATGCCATTTTAGTAATTCTAATGAGTACATTGAATTTTTTTTAGTTATCGCTACTTCGCCCTGTATATTATATTAAATAATAACATTTCGAATCTGAAATGAAATAATTTGAAATGAATCAACAATAAACAAGACTCCATTTTGGATTCGTCAAAACCAGTCACCTTCATGTCAACTGTCATGAACTGACAGTTATACTTTCTTTTTCGGAGAATCGTTGAAGAATAAGACGAACGGCAACACCGCATTTTCTGGCGAGCTGTCATAATTATCTTGCTTTGATAAATAGACAATAGTTGTCATTTGTTTGAAAGCATTTTTAACGTTAACGAATTGAAATAATTCATTGAAAACGTCAGATGCATAAATGTCTGTTTTAAATATGAAAAAAAAAATAATGCAATGTGGAATAAGAAGGAATTTCACTGCAATCGCGAAAATAACTGAATATACAGGGTGTTTAAGAATTGCACGGCAATATTTCAGGTATGTATTCTCTGGTACGAAATAAGGAAAAAAGTTCCTATGAACGTGTGTCCGATCTCGATTATTAGCCGAGTTACAGGGTGTTGAAAGTTTTTGAAATATTAGGTTTTTATTTTATTGTGCTTATCTACTGCAGATAGAGCATTCAAATTTTGTATGAGCATCAAGCAATAGGTGCTGCTTAATATGAAAGTGAATGTTTTCCAAATACCATACAGGGTGTTGCATTTTCCGAGGTCTCAATCCATAAAAGCCTTGAGAAAAACTTGCTCGTGCGCCACTGGTGAATTTTAATATTTTTCTCAAATGCTTCAACTAATTACCTGAATTTTGTACCTCTTGACTTTTGGTCGAATTCCGTTCAGTTTCCTCAGAAATTAATTAATTTGTAAATTGGCTCAAAGTTACGTACTCTGAAATGTTTAATATACTATTTCGATATTTGATATAAATTAAAGCATCAAAATCAAACGAAAGAGACATTTATCAGCAAATGTTTAGAGGAATTGTTGTAGCAACACCCTGTAACTCCGCTAATAATCGAAATCGGCACAAATTAATAGGAATTTTTTCCCTATTTTGTACCAGAGAAAACCTTCCTGAGTTAAATAGTTAGAACGAGAGATTTACTTTTTATAAAATATTTATTCGATAAAAAATACAGATCGACTGCCTCTGGCAGAGTTAAGAGAAAGAATGATTACGAAAAATTGAAGCAGGTAGAAAATCATCTGTATATTGGCATCTATATAAAGTGGTTGAAAAGGGCGCCTAGCCTTGAAGTGGATGGGCCTGGTACGTAACTCCTGCGTTCGACTACTGTTCACTTCACTGTATCTGTCCGAATCGATGCTGAAGATGCAGCCCACGGTTATTGATCCGTTCAGAATCGGTCCGTGCTGCGTCAGTGCGTTGTTTCATCTGGAATCTGGATGACGTAGTTTCACAATGTTGTGCAACCCTAGACCGACGGGCCTACCGTTTGGCTTTCACTCGACGCCGCTTTCTCAAGGTCAAGGTCGTGGAAGTGTCCACTATCGGTTCACGTCGAATTTGTGAGGATTGATTGATGATGGCGCTTCTTGAAAGTGACAAATTACTTCTATGGGAATTTTGAGGTTAATGAACAATTTATAATGTTCTTGTTTGAGCCAGGTTTGAGCTTAGTTGTCGACAGAAAGTGCCTTGTTGCTGTTTGTCTTTTTTCCAACGATATTCCGTAACAAAAAGTTGGGTTTGTTTCGTTTTTTTTATTCATGAAATGTACAGGGTGTTTCAGAATTGCACGGCAATATTTCAGGAACGTATTCTCTGGTACGAAATAAGGAGAAAAGTTCCTATGAACCTGTATCCGATCTCAATTATTAGCGGAGTTACAGGGTGTTGAAAGTATTTAAAAAAATTAGTTTTTATTTTATTCTGCTTGATCTACTGCAGATAGAGCTTTCAAATTTTGTATGAGTATCAAGCAATAGGTGCTGCTTAATATGAAAGTAAATGTTTTCCAAATACCATACAGGGTGTTGCATTTTCCGAGATCTCAATCCATTAAAGCCTCAAGGAAAACTTGCTCGTACGCCACTGGTGAATTTTAATATTTTTTTCAGTTCTTTAACCTATTACCTAAATTTTGTCCCTCTTGACTTTTGGTCGAATTCCGTTCAGTTTCCTCAGAAATTAATTAATTTGTAAATTGGCTCAAAGTTACGTACTCTGAAATGTTTATATACTACACCCTGTAACTCCTCTAATAATCGAGATCGGACAAATGTATGTGGAATTTTCTAGAAGATATTATCTATTTGAAAAAAACTTCTCTTATAAACGCATCAATTTGGCGAGACTCTCTTTGTGACGTCAGAACTGCTTATACTGAGCTGCTACCACTGAACTCAAATATTTTTTTAAAAAACGGTCATACGCAAATCAAAAAAACATTTTCACATAATGTTTACCCCACAGAAAAAACAGTAGGAAATGATAAAATCAGCATTGGATCTTATGATACGACAGCTTTCTTGCCCCTAGGGGCGGGGCTAAAATCACGTGGCCCCCCCAGTGACCATATCTAGTGCAATATCTATTTCTCACAACTCCAAGGTGATTCCCGAGGCGTCTAGAATATGTACGTCTGGGCGAAATTGATGCGCCGCCCCTGGACTGACAACGTACGATGCCTATAAATAAACTCGACTTCATAAGGAATTCTCTGCGCTAACCTGCGAGCACATCTAAGGTGAAATCTACTTCTTCAAATCAAGTTTTAATTCCTGAGCCAGATGCATCCTTACTTGGTGCAATCATGTAGTCGTTTTATCGCTTTCGTTGCAAGGTTCACTTCTACGGTTCGCCAATTTCGTGAAATAAAAAAAAGTCACTGACGTCGGATATACAGGGAGTATAGTATAGTAATTCATCGATAATTTTCAATGCTTTTAAAGCATGTCTGAGACGTTCTATTATGATTTTTCTGTCGAAAAATGTCTAATTTTTCAAATTTTTTGGCGGTTTTTGGAATTTTTGATATATTCGATGATAGAAAATGAAAAATTCCTCGAAAACTATACCCAAGTCATAACCTCAAAACCGCTTGGATACTCAATTTCAATTTAATAACCATACTGAATGTGGTGAGAATAAAAATAATTAGGTTATCACTTTCAATCTACTTTCATATTAAACTGGTTTTTCTGGCCAAAATTCAGGAAGTGAGATCATCAAAACTGTAAATATTGTTATCTTCAAATATTTCATGATATTGTTTCAAGCAACAACCGTAATACTGCGAAAAACTTGATGATTACTATGCAAAACCACAATTTACGGAGAAGTTTCAAAAGCAGAACGCTGACGTAAACACTCGTAAACAATGAATGGATAGTCCGGATGTTGTATTTATCTTTTTTCCATGTACTCGATGTTAATAACCGCCACACTAATCATCTGTTTGAAAGCATATCGTATCACATGTTAACGCTGGATAGTCACGAACTAATGACACAACATTCCGGCGTTATTTTTATTACAAAACACCCAGTACAAGGTGGGTAAATGGACCATTCAGCTAGTATTTTTATTAACAATGCAAGGTGATATTTGAATTCGCCGCCATTTATGCAGCGAAGTGTTGGCAACCCTTAAAACAAAAACAAATCAACAGCTGACAGTTTAGGTTAGTAAAAATGGAGCTCTACGCGATATATCATTGTGTCTGCAATATTAAACAATATTTCAAAAGTAATGTGAGTTTATTGGCCGCAGTTCTAAAATTTCATACAAAATACGTTCGGAACAGTGTTTTGAATTTGTCAAGTGTGAAGATTGATGAAAAATGCCGGGAGATGACGCCAAACACACTTTTGTGTCCCCTTTTCGGGACAAGAATTGCAAATTTCAAGAAGATCTTTACAGCGTATACTTACTCAAGTTCTGTGTCCAAACTTACGAAATTCAGCGAAGAGTTTGCAGAATGAAATCCTTTGAGGATCAGCAAATGGTTGCTGATTTTTCGAATGTAATTGTTGGTTAGTATAAAGTGGTCAAAAAACTATGGCGTTTGGACAAAAAGTGACATGTAAAAGAAGGTGAAACTTCAAATTTGAAGTAAAATATCTCATAAAGTGTAGGTTTCCTCACGATAACATGAGCAAATTTGTGTTTTTTTGGACCAAAATACGTGAGTACCACCTGAAATTCTCGTCAAAAGTGTGTTTTATCATCGGTCTATTCAAAATGTCTATAACTATTGGACAAATATTGAGGTTAGGTTAGGCGTTATGCAAAATACCAAGCTGAAAGTTGATTATTTGTAGAAAATTGTTGAATCTTCAACCTCAAAATTCCAACACGATCCTTCTAATTCCAGGTAATCACCCCTAGAAAATTCAACGATGTTTACCTGTACGACATGCCGCCTTCGAGACACTCCCCGTACCACCCCACCGCCGCCCCCGGGGGCCTGAGTCCCCGCGACCAGCCCCCCTCTTCCGCAGCTTCCATCACCGACGACGACGCGTATGACGTGCCGCCGCGCGCCGTCCCCGTCGTCGACGGTTTCCGCAACTGCCCCAGGTGCTCCCCTTCGCCGTCGTCTTGTGCTTCCCCTTCAGCGGGGGAGCGGGATTCTGGCGGAGAAGCTTACGATGTTCCTAGGCCGCTTTTAGGTGAGAAAAATGTGGGAGGAATTAGTTGGGTCATCAGCAGTGACTGATAATTATTTTATGGAAAATGTTCATCAAAGAAAGTGAAAGAAAAATTATTTTCAGGAAGGTAAATATGTATTTGAAGGTTAAAATAATAATTACCAAGTAAAATTTTATAAAATGAATCAACAAAAAAAATATTTTTCATACTAAAATTCGATGAAAACAATTTTTAAATCAGAAAATAACATTTTAAAAATATATTATCGTGAGAAAATTGGTAAAAAATTTTGAAATAAACACTTTGGATGAGCAAAAATTAAAGAAAACACGTGTTTACGGATTAAAAATTAATTATAAAGATATTGAAGACGAGGAAAATATTTTTAATCGGATATTATCGAGCGAAAAAGATTTTTGAATATCGAAGTCTAAGAAAAAATGTTTTCAAGTAATAAAAGTCACATTTTTGGTGATGAAAAATCAACTTAGATTCATAGAGTGAAAATAAGGGAAAATTAATATAGAAACCAATTTTCGAATGAAAAAAAAAACAGTAAAACAGTTTTTATCGCACAGAAAGAAAGAAAAATCTGTGGAGAAAATGGACAAAAATCATGAAATAGATATCTTAAATCACCAAAAATTGAGAAAAAGCGATTTATCGACCGAAAATCAATAAAAAACAATTTTGAACTAAAATTAAATATTGTTATATTTTTTTTTAATTAGAAAAAATCTACTAACAAGCACTTTTACGTTATTTTTGTCTTATTGATTTTATTGAAACTAATCATCATGTTTCTGTATTTCTATAAAAAAAGTGGTCGTTTAGCAGTTGTGACGTCACAACGCGTGATTTTCGAACGCACCCCAACTTCGGAAATTAATTCTGGCGAAACGACAAAAAAAAAATAAAAAAACTAGACACATTTCAGAAAAATCAACTTCTTAGAATGAAAGTAAGGGAAAATAAATATAGAAATCAATTTTTGAATTGGAAGAAAATACTATAACAGTTTTAATCGCCCAGAAATTCAAAGTGAAAAAATGGACAGAAATCATGAAATAAATATCTGAAATGGGCAAAAATAAAAAAAAACAATTAATCGATAAACCAATAAAAGCCAATTTTCGAACTGAAATGGAATATTTTTATATTATTTTTAATTGTTAAAAAATCAATTGAGAAAAACTTACGTTATTTTTATGTAATTGATCTTATCAAAACTGATTATCACGTTTCTGTTTTGCTATAAAAAATACGTGGTCGTTTAGCAGTTGTGACGTCACCCCAACTTTGAAAATTAATTCTGGCGAAACGACTGCGCCAAAAAAATTGAAAAAAAAACTAGACACGTTTCAATACGTCCTGCATGTCGTGTTATTTTTCCGAAAAAAAAAAATCACCACCTTGCTCCCCTTTTCCAGGCACCCCCAACTACCTAACCTCCTCGAGCTCGGCCAGCTCGCTGGCGACGACCGACTCCCCGGGCTCGTCCAACCGCAGCAGCATGGCCAACGCGCCCGACTACGACGTGCCGAGGCCCCACCCCAAAACCGCCCCTAGGCAGCCGCCCGCCGCCGCCGCCCCCACCAAGAACTACGACGTGCCGTCGCAGCTGCGCGAGTTGCCGCTCGAGTTGAATTCGGCGTTGGAGAATTTGGAGAGACTACAGACTGACACGACGAGCGCCATCTCGAAGCTGTTGGGCTTCGTCGCGCCCCATTGGCGCGCCCGGGATAAGTTGGAGGGGAGTTTGTTGGAGATCAAGTTGGCTGTGACGAGGTTGCGCGCGTCGTTGCACGATTTGGCGGAGTTCGGGGAGGGGGCGCTTGGCAACGCCGCCAGGGCTTCCGATAAGAATTTGGCAGGTTAGTTTTTGGGTGGAAATTGATTTTTATTGGTTTTATTTTACATTTCTATATTCTGGGGATTTTTTTCCTGGTGTCTATTTACGAAAATACTAGTTCATATTTTTTTCATCTGTAAAAAAATTCATTTCAGATGAAAATTCTTCTAGTTTTTGTCTGGAAATTAATTCTTATGGATTTGTTATTTTATTTCTATGTCCTGGGGATTTTTTCTTGGTGTGTATTTACAAAAATAGTCGTTAATAATTTTTTCATCTGTAAAAAATCCATTTCAGATGGAAATCCTTCTTAGTTTTTGCCTGGAAATTAATTTTTATTGGTTTTATTTTTCATTTCTATGTTCTGGGGATTTTTCTTGGTGTCTATTTACAAAAATACTCGTTAATAATTTTCTCATCTGTAAAAAAGTTCATTTCAGATGGAAATCCTTCGTAGTTTTTACCTGGAAGTTAATTTTTATTGGTTTTATTTTTCATTTCTGTGTCCTGGGGATTTTTTCTTGGTGTCTATTTACAAAAATACTCGTTAATAATTTTCTCATCTGTAAAAAATCCATTTCAAATGGAAATCCTTCTTAGTTTTTGCCTGGAAATTAATTTTTATTGGTTTTATTTTTCATTTCTATGTTCTGGGGATTTTTTCTTGGTGTCTATTTACAAAAATACTCGTTAATAATTTTCTCATCTGTAAAAAAGTTCATTTCAGATGGAAATCCTTCGTAGTTTTTGCCTGGAAGTTAATTTTTATTGGTTTTATTTTTCATTTCTATGTTCTGGGGATTTTTCTTGGTGTCTATTTACAAAAATACTCGTTAATAATTTTCTCATCTGTAAAAAAGTTCATTTCAGATGGAAATCCTTCGTAGTTTTTACCTGGAAGTTAATTTTTATTGGTTTTATTTTTCATTTCTGTGTCCTGGGGATTTTTTCTTGGTGTCTATTTACAAAAATACTCGTTAATAATTTTCTCATCTGTAAAAAATCCATTTCAAATGGAAATCCTTCTTAGTTTTTGCCTGGAAATTAATTTTTATTGGTTTTATTTTTCATTTCTATGTTCTGGGGATTTTTTCTTGGTGTCTATTTACAAAAATACTCGTTAATAATTTTCTCATCTGTAAAAAAGTTCATTTCAGATGGAAATCCTTCGTAGTTTTTGCCTGGAAGTTAATTTTTATTGGTTTTATTTTTCATTTCTATGTCCTGGGGATTTTTTCTTGGTGTCTATTTACAAAAATACTCGTTAATAATTTTCTCATCTGTAAAAAATCCATTTCAGATGGAAATCCTTCTTAGTTTTTGCCTGGAAATTAGTTTTTATTGGTTTTATTTTTCATTTCTATGTCCTGGGGATTTTTTCTTGGTGTCCATTTACAAAAATACTCGTTAATAATTTTCTCATCTGTAAAAAAGTTCATTTCAGATGGAAATCCTTCGTAGTTTTTGCCTGGAAATTAATTTTTATTGGTTTTATTTTTCATTTCTATGTTCTGGGGATTTTTTTCTTGGTGTTTATTTACAAAAACATTCATTAATTCTTAGTTTGTGTCTGGAAATTAATTTTTGTTGATTTCATTTTTCATTTCTATCCACTTGTTGTTCGTTTAGAGGAAAAACTGATTAATTTTTTCTTTCAGTCATTATCTAAAAAATATTTTTTTGATTATCAACTAGTGAAAATCCATTTAGAAGGAAATTCTTCTTAGTTTTCGTTCGGAAACTAATTTCTATTTGTTTTTTACTTTTGTCAATTGATTTTTTTGGAAATATTGCTTTTCCCATTGATATACACTAGAATTGATAAATATTCGTCGCATTGATTTCAAGTCAGTAAATATCCTTTTCTTTCCATTCTGTCCAATACATTTATTTTTCATCACTTCCTCTTTGCCAAGATTCCTTCTCATTTCTATTCCATCCGAAAAAAAACCCTTTCCTCTCAATTTCGATCGAACGAAAACCTCACAACACGGAAATATTCCCCAGGTAAATTGGCGCCGCTCGTTTCGGCCCTAAAAAAATCCGACAGCTTGGTGCAGGACGCCTCCGACCGCCTGTCCGCCCACGACTGGTCCCTGGACGTCCTCTCCCGGCCCGCCGGCGCCGAAAAACTCGGCAAACCCGACGAACTCGAGCAGCTGGTCGCTTGCTCCAGAGCCCTCACCGAAGACATCCGCCAAATAGCCTCGTTCATCCAAGGCAACGGCCTGCTCCTCTTCAAAGCCCGCCCGGCCAGCGACGAGTACGACTACGTCAGCTTCGAGTCCAAGGAGAACGTGTCGAAAAACCACGCCGACATCCTCGAGGAGCTGCCGCCCCCTCTGCGTAAGGGCTACGACGCTTGCGTGCGACACGCGGACGCCGCGGCGTTGGACGGCGAGCACCGGCTCGACGCCGACGACAAGCAGCTGCTGGTGTTCTACGCCGGGCAGGCGGTGACGCACCACGACCACCTCACGCACGCCATCGACGCTTTCTTGAGCACCGTCGAGCACAACCAGCCGCCGAGGATGTTTCTGGCGCACGGGAAGTTCGTGGTGCTGAGCGCCCACAGGCTGGTGGTGATCGGCGACACCGTCCACAGGAACGTCGGGTGCAGGGAGGTGAGGGAGCGCGCGTTGCGGTGCGCCGACGCGCTCTCGGAGGCGCTCGCCGCCAGCGTGGGGAAGACCAAGCGGGCGGCGTTGCAGTTTCCTTCGGTGGCGGCGGTGCAGGAGATGGTGGATTCGGTGGTGGATATTTCGCATTCGGCGAAGGATTTGAAGGTTTGCTTGATACAGGCTGCGGTGCCGATTTAAGTTGGACCGGTTGGTTTTTTTTTTTGTGTTTGTTGGGGTCCTGAGTTTTCGTGCCTACTATAGCAGGGGTTGGTTTTTGTATCGCCTTTTTTTTTTGGTGGGGAACACTGAGAATTGCTGCCCTCTGAGCTGGCCGCCCGAGAAGAAATAACACGCTCTATCATGATTTTTTTTCTTCTTGAAACGACAGTGTCGGTTGTGGAAGTCCTTATAAATTGACAGTTGACACTTTCTCGCTGGGGTTTCTCAAAATTATTTACAACTAGCACGTTTTGGTTCGGAATTATCGAGGCCAGTTTATGAATTTTCATCGCAAAATGCAATAAAGTGTCGTCCATTTCGGCAAAAATAACTTGATGTAACCTCTCAGTGTTCAGAAACAAAGCAAGTTTTACTTTTCTGGCGAAAATCGTCGGTTTGGTTTCCCCATCGCCTTTCTTTCTGATGGGAAACACTGAAAATTGCTGCCCTCTGAGCTGGCCGCCCGAGGAGAAATGACACGCTCTATCATGATTTTTTTTCTTCTTGAAACGACAGTGTCGGTTGTGGAAGTCCTTATAAATTGACAGTTGACACTTTCTTGCTGGGGTTTATCAAAATTATTTACAACTAGCACGTTTTGGTTCGGAATTATCGAGGCCAGTTTATGAATTTCAATCGCAAAATGCAATAAAGTGTCATCCATTTTGAAACAACAACTTGATATATCCTCTCAGTGATTCAGAAACAGAGCGAGATTTACTTTGCTGGCAAAAATCGTTGGGTTGGTTTCCGTATAGCCTTTTTTCTGGTGAGGAACACTGAAAGTTGCTGCCCTCTGAACTGGCCGCCCGAGGCTTGGCCCTTCTAGATCAGGGGCTGTGAGAAAAATAACACACTCTATCATGTTTTTTTTTTCTTGAATCGACAGTGTCGTTTGTGGAAATCCTTATGAATTGACAGTTGACACTTTCTCGCTGGGGTTTCTCAAAATTATTTACAACTAGCACATTTTGGTTCGGAATTATCGAGGCCACTTTATGAATTTCAATCGCAAAATGCAATAAAGTGTCATCCATTTCGGAACAACAACTTGATGTAACCTCTCAGTGATTCAGAAACAGAGCAAGATTTACTTTGCTGGCGAAAATCTCCATTTTGGGTGCAATTGTTTGGTTTTCTGTTGATAATAATAATAATAAGGCTTGGCCTCGGCTTGTCCCCCCAAGAAAAAAACATTTTGTGAATACACCAATCAACCCAGAACTGAACCATTTTGAACATTCCCAAGATTTGTATCGCAAAAATAAATCTATGACGTCGAATAAGCACTGAAGCAATGAAATTTCAAACGCCAAATGTCAAGTGAAATATTCCCGAGTGCTTCTATTGTTTTATTTCAGAAAATTCTCAGAGTTTTGATTGATTAATTGAAATGAGGAAAAAATGGTAGCTCTCCACAACAAATGAATTACCCTGTTACGAAATATTCAAGGCATGACAAAGTTGAACATTGAATTAGATTGACATGGGATCAAAATAGATAGGTACTTAATTTTTCTTTGTTAATTGTGAAATCATATTTCTTCCATTCGATTTCATATTCTGTATTTTATTATTTGTTATTTTAATTTGTACATAGAATTCTAGTGTTTTGAAAATTCTACAATAAATATTTTCATCATTTTCTTTCTGTTTTTTTTATTTATATTTTCATTTTAGTTCATACTCGATTAAATATTTTGATGTTTCAACAGTGGCATCAAAAAGGCAAATTGAACATTTTTTGAACTTTAGTTCTTTTGAGAATCAACAAAAATTGTCAGAATAAGTTGAAGAAGTTCAATATTTTGCAAGAACATCACATTTATTCAGAAACATTGCACATAATAATCCGAAATTCAATATCAAAATTGGTATCAAAGAAATGAAAACTCATTTTCGTAAGAAAAGCATATTATTCTGAACACATTCAAACAAAATATTCTGTGATATTTCAATTTAGTAATATCACCGCTGATGAATCAAGCCTGGAAATCCCAAAAATACGCAAAAAACCGTTATTCCAAAAAGGAGATTCACCTCTGCACCATCTAGTAGCGACACTCCAAAGCTTCAAAATGCACTCTGTATTAGTTTGATTCACTCACACCTAGATGTCTCTAGCTCGAATTCCAGTCCCCGTGTTAACCACGGGTGTTAACGTTACGTTTTGAAAGAGTGAATCAGCTGATTTAAACGTTCTCCAGTGAATAACAAAATTATTGATCAAGAATGTCATGTAATATTTTTTGTTGTGCCTGAATGATGATGAAGCAGTGACAGAGAAGTTGATCAACGGAACACAAAGCAGACGTGAGTGAGAAAGTCTTAACAAACGCACAGGTGTGTCTGGTTAGTGTACGAAAAGTTCGAATGTAGAAAAATTGAAATTTAGATGAGTAGCTATATTCTAAAGCACAAAGCATGAAACTAAACGCACAAAAATTATCATACCATGAATAGAATCACTAAAAATCGTTTCATGATATCAAAATTAACAAAGTTTTTAACAGGAATGGAGTC
The DNA here is from genome assembly GCA_037013635.1 of Plagiodera versicolora. Lineage (NCBI taxonomy): Eukaryota > Metazoa > Arthropoda > Insecta > Coleoptera > Chrysomelidae > Plagiodera > Plagiodera versicolora. Next base: position 1,310,496 of record CM072990.1, read on the forward strand.
TTTGGAAAACAAACTGTCAGATATACAGGGCGTTTAGGAATAAAAGCAGCGTGAAATTAGTTGAAATTCGATCTACATATCATACCTGATTATTCAACATGAAATAGTATAAATCCTCTTACCATTTACCTCAACAAAAAACATCTGCTTAGGGTTTAATAGTGTTTTCAAAAGCAGGAAAAAATCATAAATTCTAAATGGAAACAACACATACCTTTGAATTATTCTCATCCGATGCATTTCTGATTAAAAAAGTCTTGAAGCAACTAGTAATAAATAAGATGCGAAATGGTCCACTCAAACATAATTATCACACCAACATACAGTATGATTTTTTCAATAACAATCAAAATCTGAACCTAAAAATTAATGATAGTGAATTTATTGCACTTTTTTGTGAAAACTATTGAGGCAACTAATCTTAGGAATCACCTTAGTAATGAGGTAATGATTATATGTTCAATTATTTTTTTAAATGTTTCAATAATCATAACATCGAAATCATAGTTCTCAGCAAGATGGCTAATTTATTTCGAGTTTCTGGTAAACAAAACACCCAATATTTTCTGACAATCAATATGGCGTCATGACTATTTTAATACAAAGTATTCAAAATCACAGTTTATATGCTGAATTTGGGATTTTATAATATGAAAATAATTTCAAGCAGATAAAATGCGGTTTAGGACACCTTGTATAAGTATTTTCTGATGGGACCACGTGGAATATAAATAAATTCAACTATTCCAAAAAAATAGACATGAATTGTGTAAAAATTAATATTTTTTGGGAAATGTTGGTGGAATGTGTTTGGATTGACCATTTTTGAGAAGAACCAAAAAATAACTACCGTTTCCTACCTTCCAGAAAAATTCATATTAGCATAGATTTTGGCTAAGAATATCAAACGAAGATTAAAAATTCACAACACTTCACTTATTCATATCTACATTTTCGTGTATAGCTTTCGACATCAATAATAGTAAGTTATTTGTTTGAAACATAACCTTAAAAAAATAAAACAAAAATACCTACCTCCAATGCATTATTTGATGACAAATTGACACATCAATTTTCTCAAAAATGAAACGTATGATACGCTTAGGTCTCAGCGCACAAACTCTTTGTGAAACAAAGAAGCTAAGAATTTAAATCATCAGGTAAATTTCGTGTATTTTTATAAAGAAAACCACAAAAATACCATCATACATAAATAAACAACTCGATTCGTGGATGTTTCAGTAGATCTAAGTTTATTGCTCAAATTTATATAGGATTAATAATAATTTTTTTCGAAAACTCATTTCAATTAATGATAGGTGTGTTGAAACTGCAGATCAGCCTATCTATCATTAAAAAAGAAGTAGTCAACAGTTTTTCGTTCGTCAAAATTCACCAAATTTCAACACCCTATATAAATATGAAATTTCTAAATTAAATTCAAGAGTCTTCACACAAAAGTTAGCTGCAGAGTAAGTATGAGACTATTCAAGATACGGAGTGTTTTAAGAAGAAAAACATTAATAAAAAAATATGTTTGTATGAAAAAGTCACGTGATCTAAGAGTCATGAATGAAATTGAAACAGGAAACCGGTGATTTGGAAAAAGTATAGTAAAAACATAAAAATTAAACTGAAATGTTTAGAAATCTGAGAACTTCCTCTCATTAATAAACAAATTCAATTTTAGAAAGATACTACAGAAACTGGTTTCAATTCAACTGATGACTTTCAAGACCCTGTATAACCCAACTATAAAGTCAAAGTTCGACTACACTTCCAGTGAATTCATGAGGCTCGAAAGTTGGTTGAAAATTTCCAAAAAGGAAGTGGGCTAACTTTTCTTCACCCTGTACATCCTGTACCAAAGTGTGCCCTTCTCAGGTCTCAGTGATACTCTAGTTGCTTCCAGAAATATTCTAAAACCCCAATAATAACCCTGAATGCAGAAGGAACTTCAATTGTCACATGCCCCCATAGTTTCGAAATCAACCATCTTCAGGTTTTTTGGCTAGTTCCAGTATCCTTAGTGCTGTTATGTGCAGCCTTTTTCTCAGGTCTCGACTGTTTCTCACAAAGTCAAGATGATAGGGCAGTGGCGGAAATCGAAGCTCTGGTACCAGCTTCGGGTTTCTCAACATCTGATCGAGAGGAGATTTTTCGATACATCTGATATTCCATTTCAGCTACTAAGGGTACGTTTTCAGCAGTTTTTTCTCAAGTTTTGAAGCCTTGTTTAGGGTTGAAACCTCTGTGGGTCTTGTTGATAGTCAGGTCAAACCTTCAAGCTCGTTTTTCAAGTTGAACTCTAGTATACAGGGTGATTTTTTGACTGGGCCCTAGAAGTGTCATGGATATGGAGAAAAATAAGACAATTTGGCAACAGCAGTGAGACAAAGAAATTGTTGCACTTCTGGATACACCGTACAGACTTTAGTTTCGTTATTTCAAATGTAATGCCAAGATTTTGAATTATTCTTGGAATTACTTGGCGAATTTTTTGGGAATAGTTTGAAAAATATTTGTATTCATTTAGGTGTCAATTCAAAGTCAAGGCGTCCATGAATTATTGGCATAATCACGTGACAAAAATTCTTATATACTTTTTAATATTTTTTCAACATGATCATTACTTATTAAAATATCACTCCTCATTTCTCAACTGTTTTAACTCAAAAATTTGGATTATGAAAATTTCACACCAACACACAAAAATAATTCAAAATAAAATTAATGAAATTGTGAAATTATGATACATGACCATTTTGAACATTTCCTGAATTTTCGACTGAGTCTCTCCAATGTTGCCAAGTCCTCGTCCTTGGGATACTTCTAGAAAACTGTCAAAAAAACTACCCTGCATCAGGTTCAAGTGAATTGAGAGATATTCTGTCATGTCAACGTCAAAATTTTCGGGAGTTTTGAAATGATGACATAGCAGTCTGTGTCTTTCTTCGAAACTATTTCCTGATTTCCATTCCCAAAATTATGTTGTCAAGGTAACACGCACAAATCCATCATTATTGGGAAGGGAATCAGAAATTTCAGAAATTCGTTCACACAATGACAAATTTTAGAATTAGGAGTCTCAGTACAAGTTCATCACTGATTACAGGTACTTCGATTACGTATAGTGGTAATTACTTCCTCTGTATATTAAATATTTCAAGTAGACAATAACGAAAAAATATTGAACATCGCGTAAATAATATGGGCACAATTCGTAGAGTAGCAATTTCGAAAGTAGAAAGTCGTTTCAGTGTAATTTTGAAAAAAAAAGATTGGATCAGGTATGGAGATCTAGATGGTCACTTTGTGAGGTTATTTACATAACCAGACTCAGTATCATTGGATTTGTTTCTGAAATAAGAACACGATCACAACACAGTTCCCTCTCAGTTTCTTCTATTGAAATTGCTACTTTTTATACCGGGTACGTACGAAATTACTGATGAACTAACTTCACATTGATATTGCAATTCAATTGTCACTTTTATTTTCTCATTTATTTTTGGTCACACTTGTATTCGTATCAAAGTCTTATCAATAAAAAACCTTTCGATTCAGATTTCACTTTTAGTGCTGAATAAAGAATATTAGAATATTCAATTGATTAATTCGATTTTTTTTTATGAATTTGGATCAGTGATTTTGTGAACGTTCGGTATACTGAACCACAGGAGTTAGTTGATTTATTATTGATATTTTCAGAATGAATTAATGAAAAAATGTGGATTCTCACTTTCCACTAATTCTTGTGGACCAGTCGATCTCTTTAAATATAAATACTATACAGGGTAATTATATCCAGGCAATAAGCAATAATTTTAATAGCTTTTACGAGAATCCAGGTTGAATCATACATGTTCAAAATGAATGAATGAATCATTAGACATAAGCAGTTAATTTTTAAACAGGTGGTAAAGTTTATACTCTTCAACTTCAAATAAAACACAGTATATACATTTTTTTCATTGTCCTTTTCTACTTTTCACTTAATCCAGAAATATACAGGAAGACCTCGGGGTCTCTTGACTTGGAATTCACAAAAAAAATAACATCAATTGTACTCAAACTTCTTTATAATTCCAAAAAAGTCTTTGTCCATTTTTGAGATACTTTTAGGCAATGGCAAAAAAGACCCTGTATATTATAACAATGACTTATGATTCTCGCTGTTTTCGAATACTTTTTGGGCACGAAATTCATTATTTTAACCTCAAATTATAATATAAAGAGTGAACTTTGCCATATTGTAATTTTTTAGCGATTTAAATTAATTTAATTAAATAAATACATTTGAATATACTACGACGATTTCATACCTGTAATCATTAGGTATTATATTATTATTTTTGATTGAATTACTTCATCACCATCTCACGAATAATAAAATTTGGAAATTTTAAAACGTGTGTCGAAGAATCATCACGAGCATAATTATTTTATTTCATTTATCCAACATGCAGCGTACGTTATGAAGCGAGATAGTCTGACAAATAGTCCGCATTGTACAGACTTACCAAACTCGCTGAATACATTTTCCAAATGAATTAAACCCAAAACAAATCTTGAGCGAGTAAACACCCTGAAGATACAGTACAAGACATACCTGTCAATGTCACTGAATTATAAGCGAACAGGTCCGGCTTCAAAAAATAATAACCCCAACTCGACATCTGACGGACTGCGCACACCTAGTCTTGGGCGATAAAAATGACTTAGTGTGAAATTAGTGTATCTTTTGGGTATATACTGAGCGTTGAAAATACCTGAATATAATATCCATCTTTGAAATCGCGAATTTAACCAGAAAAATTAAACCTTCAATTATTATTTCAGGTTAGAATGAAATGATAACATATTTAACAGAAAGTTGACCTTGCTCATTGATATCCATATTCAACTTACGCGATTTCTTTTTTTTTACAAAAAAATAAATATGAAAGAAAGAACAAAATCTGTTTAATACTCTGAAACAACACTTTGGATTTCAATTTCGAATTCTGGTTAAACTTCCCTCGATCGATTTTTCTATGGACTTCGGCTGTGAACATTTTAAACGCTCATTCAATAGATAATTATTAACAATAAATAACGTACGTTTGTCAACCAAACACACGCACAAGTAAAGGAATGAAAAAGTGAAAATAGAAGATTGTGTATCAATAAAAACATAACCATACCTGGTAATCAAAAATTGATGAAAATGTCGTCAAATGAGCACAAATCATTTATTTTTGGGTTTTTGAAACAGTGGCGTCTCATAAATAAAAAAGGTGCAATTTTAAGAAATGACTCAGAGCTCAAGTTGAAACTGACGTCATCGCACTCATTCATTTCTTTGTTGATAGGTTTTTCATGAATTTCATTGTTTCCTTGAATGATAATAATAATATTACGTCAAATTATTGAAATGAGCTGTTCCTTAGTCAAAGCCTTGTTTTTTTTTTTTAACAGAACACCCTCTAATGTATATTCTTTCACTTTTTGAAACATGAATGTTTTTGAAAATTCAATTTTCACGCACAACAAGTGCCTTTCAATGTTTTGAACAGGTAAATGATCAATAATAATAATAATAATAATTGATGAAAGAGGTTCGTTTCTCAATAATTTCAACGTGATATTAAATTGTTCAGTATATGTATCTTTTATATTGTGAGTGACCTTTTGTGATGTCATATTATTGTACGAATTATAACTTGTAATTTGAAGAACTTGGGAAACGCTGTAAGATTCAGAAAAAATGCCCCAACCTTATTCATTATATAAAATAAGAATATTCTCGGATAAATCTTGTGGTTGATGTCTTCATGATTTGCCTTTCGAATTTTCACAAATTTGAAATCAGCTTCTTTTAGAATCCCATTAATATGTCACTGTAATTAGAAATAAAACAATTTGGCAACATCGCGCGTCATAGCTCGAGAGAGTCTAAATTCAATACTAACAATAAATTAATGGAAAAATACAGAAAAAACACTTCGAACAAATTAAAATAATTGAAACATTTCGAACGAATACTACTTTGATATCTACGTAATTTTTTTTTTCAATGTTGTCTAATTTATCGCAAAATATTATTCTGCAACATCTTCTACCTCAATTTAATTACATCAGGGAATATTCAAGAAAAAGCTCCTTTCAATGTAGGAAAAATCTAATATGGCCTTCATGCGAAAAAAAAAAGAGAACAGTAGATTATTTTTGTGATGCAAAATTCCAGTTTTCAATTACTATAAAACATTTCTGAACATACTTAGGCGCTGGATTATCTTTCACCCAGTATATAACTCAATAATTTTCCATGTCACGTACTGTTGATAATATTGCATCACGATGAAATTAAATTTTTGAAATGAAAAACGTGATATTGCTTCGTTTCTGATTTTTTCAATAAGTTATATGAAGGCAAATAATAGAAGTCACTATTACACCATGATTATTCAAAGTATTAAATATTGAACTCTCCAATATATTCCTTCAAATTCACCAAAAATAATAACCAAGTTTGACTAGAAAACACCAACAGATTTTGCTCAAATATATAATTTTGAAGAACTTTTTTGTTGTATTCTGTAAACGCTGCTATAGTAGGTAATCAGGACAAAATCTCCCATTTTGTGTTAATGCTACAAAAGGGATACATCAATTAGTTATTTCAAAAACGAGGCACATAAATGTATATTCACCTAATTCACTGTGTTTTCAAAAATTCATCAGAAAAAATTTTCAACGAAAGAATTTGATATTTCTCATCAGTAGCCACCCTGTATATCACACGCCATTCGAACCAAGCATAATTTTTGTACTGTTATTAAATGACAGTTGATGTATCCTAGTTGTTGTTCCCCCAAAGATATTTTTCTTTCTCAGAAATCATCGTAAACCAATCTTTTTTTGACTTTGGATGTGATGGATTGGAATGTAATGAACAGAGTGATTCATACATTTTATTTACACATACAAAACTTCTGTTTAGATCGTATGAACCATAATTCATAACACAGATCAAATGCTATTCAAATGAATTTCAATTTCTAGGACTATTTCTGACAAGCTGTCAAATTTAAATCGTTTCCAATCACTAGAACATATTTTCAATTTCATTCATTTGAATACATTTCTAGCTACAAAATCCAATGAAAAATTCAAGTCTATCACTGATTCGAATGATGAACCAAAATAGATGAAATCAGAGTAAATATATATTTCAATGAACCAGACTAATCAAATCAACAGAAATATGTGGGCATACTTCGAAAAATTAAAAATTGAAAACTGCTTCTAGTGATACATTGCAATGAGAACAAAATAAATACTTTTGCTGACTCAAAACCATTCCCGTGCCTATTATCAAACAAAAAAAATTACTCAACATGACTATCAAATGAAATGAATCATTCTGTTCCTTTGATTTTTATTATTCAATGTAAGTTGGCAACACAATATGCTTATATTCTTTCATTGATTCATACTTGATTTTTTCTTAATTCACTATTAATATCGGGCATCATATTGTGTTACCAATATTATTTAATTTGTGATGATATAGTATAGTTGATAGTGCATAAAATCTTGACATTCGCTGACAATTTTAGTTATATAAAAGGTGATTTTTAATGTAGGTGGGTACATCATTTTAGTCATAGGATAATTCTGTAAACCCAAAAAGTTTCTCTCTGTATATCTGTGGCTGCTAAAATGTATACTCAATATTATCCCCGATTATTAATATCAATGTTATGGTATGAATGTTGTGAAAATTTATATTATAAAAATTAATACCTACCTACACTGTATTCATCCGACTGATAGTATAGTATCGTGAATTTCAGTTGAAAACAAATGATGAACAACTTACTATATTATATCAATTATTTATTGTTTCATCAAGCCACCGAGGTAAATTTCTGGCATATAATACACAAGTAAAATTAATCATTCTTGGACTGTTTGGTATAAAATTATTGGACTCTAAACAGTATTGTAATTTTATTTGAATAACTCTGCAAAAAACTGTAAATATCATTTCTAGGAAGTATGTCCGAATATTCACAAATTCTTGTACATTGTCTTAGCTTTACATAGATTTAAGTTATAGGAAACCAACTGGAAGTTCATCCAAAATTGTATTTTTGAAATTCGAATAAAATTATTAATACTTATTTTCATTGTTTCACTAGTTGTTCTTCCGATGTCGATCAAACACACTCAATTACTGTTATCTCCACTTAAACATGAAGAGGCAGATTTATTTTATACATCCACTGAAAACTCCAAAATTGAGGCTAGCATGACGTGATGTCATGAATTAGAATCTCAAGAGCATGGAACATGGTTGGATAACAAGATGAAATAAGAATGCACCAATGAAATTACACATGTCATGTCAAGTCGTAACAAATGTGATTTCATTGGCGCATTTTTATATGCTGTATAAGCTGACCTTAACGAGTTAACGCACTCAAAATTTGACCCTGAATAATAACTGATTATTAAACTTTTGGGTGAACTTTGGAATGAAACACAACACAGTCATACCAGAAGATCTATTGAAATAAGTACAACAAGATGCAATCAAGCCACTATACAAACTTGCATAATTATTCTTCAATTTTGTCCACCCTTTCTTCCACTCTGTTTCTATTTTCTCTAACAAACTCAGTGAGATCCCTCCTCATTGAGTAAGCATCTTCACCATCTGCATAGTATTTAGGTTCAATTTCCACTGTTTCAAATTTCAAAGAGTTTTTGTACAAGTTGAGAGCAGCACGGTTACTTTTCCTGACATGTAGAGACACATATTTAGCATCAAAGCACTCCACCATGGCCTCAGAGGCCTGGTCCATGAGTTTCTGTGCTAAACCTAGCCTTCTATGTGACCTTTTGACTGCCAGAGAAGTGATGTGGCCATGCTTCAAGTCCTCTTGATGATCCTCCTCCATTTTTGCCAGAACATACCCAACTATATTTCCTTTTTCATCCTCTGCTACATAACTGAGTTGAGGCCAGCTCAGTCCATGATAGAAGTAGTATTTCATTTGGTAGTTCTCGGGTAAACAAAGCAGATTGCAATGCTGCATGTTCATGAGATCTTCTGGTTTTGCACATCGAATATTCATTGTTCAGTCTTTTCTTGTTTTCTTGATTTTTTTACGGCTTACTTGCAACTCTGTCACTGCAGGATTACTCACTCTACTTACAATTTCCCTAACGACCTTGAATCTGCATAAAATCAGCTTCCAAAATATGTACCACCCTGAAAAAAACACCTTTATCATCATGTACTCATCTTTGTGTATCAGCAGGCAAATACCAGTCAATAAAAATAAAATCGCAATCAACAGAGATGCGACAACAGAAATAGCGGCTAAAAAGTATTCTTTCATCATTCAAAACAAAATTAGATTCAAGTTAAAAAAGAAAAAATGTTGGCAGTGTGAAGCGGTTGTCTTATTTCGCCATTTTGGGAATAAAGATTGACCACCATTCAACGTGACAAAGGATCGATTAGTACTAGAAAAGTTTTATCAATAAAAATGACGAAATGGAACTCAGTTTCGACATAACGATAATCCTGATATGTATTAGTTACATGAAAACGATAAAGAGAACACTTACTTTTTGTGATTTCCGAACGAAAACTAAATAAAAACAAAATTGGTGGTTAAGTTGTCACCAATGTCATCCACGTCATCTATTGACATTTTTGTTTCAAGTGTTTTATGCGTCCAAATTACAGGTTTCTAAATGTTATTCGTTTCGTGTATCGATATTTCCATTTTTGTCTTAATGCTGAGTATAACCGAAAGATGCTAATAAAAAGTTATAACTAATATCGGAATAACGTAACGCCACCTATGGATAATTTATCGAAACCTCCAACAGAGTAGTTTTGACCTCTCGTATAGATGGCACTACAATTTTGTTCGTAGTCTCATAATTTGAAGATGTGTGTGACTGTCATGGCATTCAAAGAAATTCATATATTTTGAATCGATGGATTCAGTTGATATGGTTCATTCATGACATGTCCGTTTTAACAGGAAGAACATCCGCCAAAAATTACGTCAATAATATTTGAGGATACATCGTCAAATATACCTGGATTATTAATTAGTCCTATGAGATGACATTTGGAGGTTTTTATCTTTGTGTACTTGCTAAAGTCATAGGCGTACACAGCCGTTTCATTTAGGTAAATCGATAATTAAATTAAACATCGAGAATGTAGATCGTTGTTACTAGTAACTCGTATCAGATGAAAAAATGCGAATATTTCGATTAATTAAAGAACATTTTTTGGAAAATCCATTTTCTCTGAAATCTAGTGACGCCTGTGTTGCTTATTATTATTTTCATTGTACGTACAATCGGTTAGAAGAACGATAAAAGGATGTCCGGTCGTCGTACTCTCTCCAACTCTCAGTGCGGCAGGCGAACGCAAGAAGTGGAGTCACGTGATCGCGAACCCGATAGCGCTTTCTTCTTTCTTCATTCGTTCGCGAACGTCAAAAGCGAAGGTAGAAACAGTTACGGTGCGCGCCTCTCGACACGATCTTCTTCTTCGTCTTCTCATCTTAGTTCAGTTGGTTCGGTTCTTTGGCGGAATTGGTGACTTTCTTTTAGTGTTTATTCGGTTAGTTCAGTGCCCTTGGATATACCAGACGGATTTTCTAACCGGAAAAGGTAATTTTGTTTGGTGCTCGAGATTAGTTTCAGTGTGTTGTTCGTTATTGAAACATTTGAAGCTCGCAAAGTCGATAACGTTATCGTGTAGGGCTTCATTTGTCGCTTCGTACATCGTGGGTACAAAAGTAAAATGTTTATACTGTTTGTCGACACATTGAGGTCGTTTTATTGAAATGAGTTTTCATTCTAAAAACTCTTTGAATTTGGTCAAGCATAGGCGTAACGAAGGGGTGGTTATTGGCGCCCCCTTTCTTTGAAGAAATAAAAAAAAATACAAGTAACAATTTGAAAAAACAAAAACTTTGGATTTTTGAAGACATTGAAACAAAGTTTGGGTACAAAAAAAAATGGCAGACACAAATGGACGTTTCTTTATTATTCCAACAATAATTTTTGACATAAATTGTCACTAAAGGGGTCTAAAGAATTTGACTATGCTTCAGGAAATTGTACTCGAACGAGTCTGTCATAACTAAAATAATTGGTATTGAATAATTCATGATTGGCTGTTAATGCAATAGGAATGATCATTAATAAAATTTGTACTTATATAAAAATTCTTCAATCAATTAGTGTCATTTGTTTCAGTACGCAATATTAATGGAACAAAACTTCGGCAAGGTATTGCATAATCGTGAATATTGAGACACTTTTAGATAAAAAAAAATGATAAATAGATACTTGGAGATCCATTTGATTCGAGAGAGTCTTCTTCTCTTTTTTCAGGAAACAATGCACTTGTTTGAAATATTTTTCTAGAACTGACAGTCAGCCATGTGAAAACCGTGATGGGATAACCGAAACTATAAAAATTCCGCAATTCTCGATGACATTGTACCGTCACAATAACCCAATGTTGTTTTTTTTATTCGTTGCAGAATATTTCCAGTTTTACCACTTTGAAAAGAGTTGGGAAATAGTGACTAACTGCCGATTTTAGATCGGCCACTAATAATTAATTGTTTAAATCGATTGACCACAAGAAATGCCAACCTTTACGTTGTCAAGAGATAATTTGATGAACGATGATGAATTATGCGGTTAAAATAACTATGATTCGGTATTCACGTAAACGTAATACGTTTACATATTTAAAACGTATTACCACAATGAAGTCTATGGTTTTGACAGATTTACTTATCTTTCAATGTCATTAGTGCAAAATAAAAAGTAATCTTCGATCCGCTTTTGTTGTTTGTTAATTGTAGTAAATACAGGGTGGCCCAACGAAATCGTACCAGGTAGAGATTTTATCGAGAAACTAGCTGGAATCAACAAAAACAGAAAAAAAAGGGAATTATTTTTAGGAAAATATTCTCAATTCTTACTTTAACAAAACGGTAAGTTTTTAAGCGAAATCAATTTCCTTTTTGTATTTTTGAGAAAAGCACTAGCGACATTTCAATATCAATATCTTTGCAATGAGTAGACGGAATTTCAAAAATAAAAGAGCAATGTATAGGAAATCAAAAGGGCTTTTCAACGAGGTATTACTCGACCCTTTTCCATTTGAAAAAAATTCGGGGATGCTTCCCCGCTTAGGGGGGTAAAGTTTAAATTTTGGGCTATGTTTCTGGTTGTTCTCAATGAAATCTCTCCCTGGTAGTTATACCTTCCGGTACGTTTTCGTTGGGCCACCCTGTATATGTAAATCCAGAGCCGTAATCGATACAGGCATCTACAATTACGTATTGTGATACCCCGTTTTCCGGTATTTTCTGATACAACCCGCATTGCCAAGCTTTCCCGACGTCCTTGCACCGAACCTTGCGACTCGTTTTTTGCTCATTTTTCTTGAAAAAACAATGGTTCTCACGTTCACATACAGGGTATCAATTACGCGTCCGCTTGAATTCAGGAATAAGTATAGAGCAATTATTCAGAATATAAAATTCTGACTCAACACAATATCGAATCATTGTATCGAATTGGAAAAGCAAGAAACTAATTCACATATACAGGGCGAGTCATTTTTTCATCGTACAAACAGCTGCTGGAATTATCGAAGCTGGTCACTTTCAAATTGAACACCCTGTATACACTCCTAGGAAACATTTTTCGGAGAATGACACTTGACTTGACACGTGACACTGTGAATATTCCCGAAAAAATCGTCATGGATCGTCTCGAGAGAATTTTGATTTTATTGACTGGCCTATATCGATCGCGTTCCTTTGAAAACGGTTACTCTACCTAAGAGAAAATCTCCTCTCGGGTTTTCATCGATGATTTTCACTTCGGTTTTCACTGAAATTGTGTCTAATTGAACGCCAGCGAGGAATAATCTAGCCATATAATGATGATGATGATGATTATGGCTATACAATCATTGCAATTTTGCAGTGGTTTGTTTTCTCTTCCGGGTAATCACCGGAATTTCTCACACCAAAAAAGGTATTTCGTAAAGTCGATTGTTTTTTAAGCAAAAGAACAGTTGGAATTATTTTACTTTGGCGCATGATCTGAAAAATACCAAGAAAATTACAACATTTGTATGGTCTATTTTTTTGTATTGCATTTCCAATACTTTTCGAGATGAATTTATTTTATTCGAATAGAATATATATTATTTGAAACGTATTTTATTTTGTATTTGATGACGAAATAATCCCTTATTATGCACATAACAATTAAAACAATAAGATATCAGAAACATACAGGGTATAATGTAAGTACGTGGCCAAACTCGAAGGGTGATTGAGTGATTCTAAGACGAAAAGTTCGTATAACCGAAGGTCCGAGAATGCTTCGTTTTCAACATACAGGGTGTCAAAATTTTTAATAGAAATCACCCCTTCGAGTTTGGCCACGTACTTAAATAACACTAACAATTAACAATGAAAGATTCTTCATGGATTTATAAATTTTATGAATGCTCCTGAAGAATTATCAAAAAATACCCAAAATGTGAATTCAGTTTAGAAATCTATAAAAAAACGGTGAACTATAATAACATATGTGTAACTATAATGATAGCTTTGATAAAGAAATATCGTGCAAAAATTTGAAAGGTTCTCTGACGACTTTCTCTGAACTCAAACTAAATTTGATTTATCTATAACGAATACTAATAGCAATAAGTCACGTTTTCTGAAAATAATCCACTAGCATACTATTATTACTATTATATTATTATCAAAGCACTGTGTGACCTAGTTACGAATGGCTAAGAACAGACAAAGTTGTTATATAACTGGTTATTTCGCCGTACATTGTCGAAAAATGTTGAAGACGTGAATAAATGGATAAAACAATAGAAACCACGTAATAATTTATAATAGATTATTCAATGCAACATTTTTATTATATTTTTGCGATTTCTAGAAAGGCCGTGTAAAAATAGACAACATCAAACATTTCTTCAAATCCTTTATTTCAGGAACTGTCATATATTTAGTTAGTTTTACGATTTCAATGTTAGACACCAAATCTAAACTGTCAAATCTAGCATTTGGCCGTGAAAGGTAAGTTTAGTAAACAACGTAACCATAGAACACAAAACTTTGACATATCGATATTTTTGACAGCATCAACATGGTGTCTAATATCGAAAACATAAAAGTTCCTAAACATGACAGCTCATGTAAATTTATTATTTTTAACTGAAATAACAATGAAAGAACCACAAAACTGATAGATGTGCATTAATAAACACATGCTCTTCCTAAAAATAACAAAATGAAGCCAAATGAAAAATAGTTTGGCAACTGGAACTGGACTCCTCGACTGTGCCGTCACAACACCCAGTAGATCTCGATTGATCGTTTTCAGACCATCTGAGCCTCTTCAAGTAGAACTAGACCAGTATGTAATTTAATTATGGCAGATAAATAACAAATAACAGATTTCTGTAGACCGTAACTTGCTAAGTATAGGTATCTCTGTATCGTGTGATATAACGAAACAATCGAAGCGTGGAGTTGGAATTAATTTGCTGAGTTACAGGGTGTCAAATTGTGGCAATGGTAAATAGAAGTGTCAATGCCCCTTTTTATCCTGAGCATTCCCGTGCGGTGCGCCACTGATATGTTTCTAAATGCAAAATATTTCCCTTGGTTCATTCAGAATATTTTAATCTTCCAGTATACTTTGTATTCGCAATCAATTCGAAATAATGATTAAGCTCTAGACTCATTTGTTTTCTATAGTGATGTTTCTAACGGATCGTGTGACAAACAATATTTTCAAAATATTCTTCCCCTACAACATGCCTATATAGTTTCCTTGTTGTCAACGTTGATTGTCACTCGATTTTAACCGTAATGCCTTGCAGCCCTGCGATTATAGAGCAGAGGCCGTTGGAAAGAAAAAGAAGAAGAAACGACCTTGCGTCAAAACGTCATTTGGGCATATAAACAGTGAATCATTGTTTTTCGTAATTTTTGGTGGAGAATCAAAATGAGTGTGAGGTTCCAGCATGAAATATCTGACGACAATGGAGAACTTGAACTACGAAAATCTCGATACGAAAATCAGTGAGGTTATTGGTCATACGTCAAGAGAGAACCGTTATAGAAAAGTTGGATTCCCGCATATTATACGGTGTGATACGGTACGTCTATTATTACCTCCGCTTCCTAATGGATTGCTCGATTTTATCACTACCTCAGTCACTTTAATTGTTATGGTCATTCTCGAATTCATCACACTTATCGGTGGTTTCGTCTCGTATTTTTGATTCTCGATCTTGTGCAAAAAGTGACTCAGAAAGAAAGGTGGGATTTTAACTTTGAAGTGGAATATCCCGAAAAGTATCAATTTCTCCACGTTAATAATGTGAAAATCGTGTGTTTTGAACCAAAATCATCAAAATCCATTCTACCCTATACTTGGACATTTATCTTGTCTTTTTTTTTGAAAAACTATAGTTTTTCTTTGGTCCTCAATGAAATACGGTTCAGTACTGCATGGTTGATGTCATCCAGGTGTTGCTAAACATCTGGCACTCACCGTTATTTCATCGTACCATCACGAAAAAACGTTATAATATCGAATGGTCATCATGGACAAAGGAGACAATTTCACAAATCATTACCTAAACTTTTCAAATTACTGGTTTCTTTCGTTCGATAAATAACTGTGGTCGACTTTCGTTTCCACTTTTGTTGGCACAGTGATTTTTCGTAGGCTGAAATGAATTTGTCAATAATTGATCGCAAATGTTTGCTTTTTGTTTCAAATTACCGTCATCATCATCATCATCACAGTTAGCTGTGAGATATTGAAACAAACTGTACTTTTTATATAAATAGAATTGAGTCACCGCAAGTCAAGCGACAGAAATTTTGCTGATAATAATTACAACCGCGAAGCACATATACAGGGTCTTCGTTCATTGTCATGCAAGAAAAATTAACTAATTGTTCCATATTTCTTTTCACAACTTTTCTGAACCAAAACAACTATCTAACAATCATTTATACACAGAAATCAATAAGAGTAACAAGGAAAGAGATATTTCCATCTCATCTCGTAAAGAGATCACGTCACAGCCACTCACTCGTAGGGAAAATTAGAGTGCTCTCTCTATTTTCATCAGTCTATTCTTTTCGCTCTCATTGAACGACAATACAATAAATAGATGAAGTATCTCAGAGAAACAGTCTCAGAAAACTACTGGTTGAGTAAATTAGGTGAATGAAGTCAAAAAAACCTTGGTTGTCAACCTACACGTATGTATATGAGCAATTATCGTCTCAGTTCGATGTGAACTTCTAAAACAAACTTCCAGTAGAATAATTACGTCAGAAAAAGTCTTGTAACAGGTATTTTCTCGCCTCTCTATGTACGTATATAATTTATTTGCTAGGCCCGATTTATTGCGATACTGTCAGCAGTCAACGACCACTTGACAGAAAGCATGAGTCACTAGATGACTTCGTTATTTATCAAGATAAATGAATTCTTTGCTTTCTACTAGTATAACGTCACAAACATCATGAAAATTATTTTATTGTCAACAGCCTGTATCACACTGTATAGTACAAAGTGAATCCATCAAAATAACATCGAAAAGTTGCCTAGACTTTCACAGTTACCTTGACAATTCCAGACTACCCTGTATATCCACATAATGTCGATTGATAGTCCACCACATGCCATCTTTGGATTGTTTGCCTACCTTGACATTTACTGAAATCGTGCTCCTTCTGGCTTTGAGAGAATGTGCATGATCCGTTTGGATTGAATCCTTTTTCGAAAATATAGGTGCGGGCTAAGGCTGGCTGAAAATAAATGAAACTCGAAATTATCACGTTTTATTTGTTGTTTGTGGTTATGTCATCGCGTCATATTCGAACACGTTCCCTTATTGGCTGGGAGTTGTCATTTGTAACTATGGGCGATCTGAACTACATGTTTGAATTGTATTGATCGGTTATGAGATTTTATAGTGCAGTCAATGTAGTCTGGAAGTTTTTGTCGATTATTTGATCGATGAATGAAAAAGAAAGTAAGATGCACAGGGGCGGTTGATTATTGCAATTAAAATGTGAAAATCAGGATAATTTGGAGGAAAACGAAAGAATATACACAGTGAGAATTGTGTAACATTAGACGTAATCAAGTTCTGGTATCCATAAACAACTATACGGATATAGAAGCTGAAGATAATTAAACCTTTTGACAAATAGGCGCTTACCGAATGTTACAGACAGTACTACCAACCTAAGAAAAAAATCCCCTGGCTCGGGAGTTTCGAATGACATTTTCACGTCACTATTTGATCCCAATAAAATTTTCCACAGAATGCTAATGAGTAGAGGCACGGAACAGACACATTCTGATAGCGCCTCGCATAATAGACATTACCATTTATCATTTTCGTTGTTATTAATTGTGCATTTTACAATGATAATAAAGTTGGGTCGCTTGAGTTCAATCACCCTTTAGAATAAAACGCCTGTGCCTTACAGTAGGTAGGTCAAAGGTCAAGTATTGTCGAAGAAATGAAGTAGTTTGAACAAGAAAGAATCGCCATATTTGACACCTACATTGCCGCCTTAATATCCGAAAAATCGTCAACGCACAGCATGATTATTCTGAGTTTGGTTACATAAATTGTTTTTTGTTGAAAATGAAGTTAATATGGCGGAGGAAACCCAACTGTCATATGTCTATTGTTTCTGAAGCCATATATGTGTAAGAGCACGGTCATATAATAAAAGGTCTGGAATCTATGGCAATTTCGAGTGGTGGGGGGTGGCACCAGTTTTGAAGAAAACGTTTCCATAATTATCCGCTAGGAGGACATAGGGGTATAATCACGTGATTAATCTTTGACAACAAAACAAACGGTTCGGACTCGAATGGTAAATAAAATCAATGACAGAAATATTATATCTTGCAAAATTCTCTCGAATAAATAAAAATCATTCCTACTTTCAAAAAGCTAATCGGATCTGATTTGTGATTGGCTGACAAAGTGACAATAGAGGACAGCGCTGCAGGTGGCGAAACATGAGAACCACGAAAATTTCCTCAATGTTTGGGTCATCCCCCACCACCCGAGTTGCAAGACCTATGTATACGATCGTGTGTAAGAGATAGATATGGGACAAAAATTGTGCTCTCAACGCCATCTACCGGAAGTGGGAGGAGGCCTCATGGCAGCTCAGAAACGCACTGATCCTTAATTACTAGATGAAAATAAGAAGAAATGTTCTTGGTACTCACGAATCAGCATTATCTCTAATTAGAAAATATCTCTCTAAATGTTCTTGGAAAGAATGTCGAGAATGACTCATTATTTCCCAAGAAAGCAACTAACAAGTGCTAAATAATAAGTCGCATCCACGATAGAAGACATTTAACCATCTCAAAACTCTTCCCATGGTAATTTCCCGGCGATATCTTTTATGACCTTTTTAGTACGCCCCGCCAGTGGCGTACCAATGACATGACAAATGAAAATAATAAAGACATGTGACAGGTGAGGTGGGTGTTTTGCCTTGAGCGTGTACGCCGAAATGAGTCAAATGAGTGTTTTATTGAAATTCTGGTTAGGTTACGTTGAATATATTTCATATGTTGTGGGTTTCTTGATGTTTTGTTTGTTTCTCGAACCTGACTCGAATTGCGTATGCATTATGCAATCGAAAAGTTATAATATGGTAATGTACTCTACTTATTCACTTTTAATGCATAAAGACGAGTCTATAATTATAAATATCGCTTCGGTGAGGAATGGCTGATATTCAAATACCGAGGTCAGAAGCTTTTGATAATTTATTTAAATTGCTACGAACTGGTGCAATAATTATTTCATAAAAAAAAACAGTTACAGTTGACTTGCTGAGATTCAATTCTCTTCTTTCGTGATTGAATTCCACCATACAGGGTGTTGCTAAATACAGGGTGGGGCACCCCATACGACACGGTCTCTGTAAACCAAACCATTGAATATTCCGGAAATTTCTCCTTTTCATTACCTGTATATTCATTGAGGCTGCAAAAGGAAATTATTTTGAAGTATACAGGGTGGCTCAAAAGAGTGTGACATACCAAAGTTGTGTTTTTTTAAATGGAACACCCTGTAATTTGTCACAGTTTTAGATAGTTCCGGGAAAAATAATACGATTTCATAGAAGGTACCATGTACCTAACTATAACCGTTTTCGAGTTATTGTTTTCTTTTTGAAAATGCAGGGTACAATTGAAGACTGCATAACATCGAAATGTATAGAAACCATCCCTTCCAATTCTGACCAAGCGTTAAAGAGGTTTCAGGCTATTGATTCCGATACAACCCGTTTCCCAATATTATACAGGACGTTCAAAATTCATTGTCACTTTTTTGTAATTTCAAACGCAGATAACTTTGTTATTTTGAATAGAACACCCTGTAGTTTTTCAATCTGAACAATACAAAATTCAATTATCTTTCATTTTATATTAGGGTTCCCTATACCTAGCTTGAATAGTTTTCGAGATATTGGCATTTTCAAATAGTGGTTATCATTTCACTGCATTATTTGAATCGAGAGTGCTGTGAATTCTCATTGACTCGGATAAAAGTTGAATTTCGTTTGGAAATTATAAAATTGGTATTATTGCACACAAAATCTCGTGAAGCAGCTACTTTTATACGGAACCCAGCATATCCACAACAATTTTTAATTGCAAGAGCTCCTCTTTTTTCTTCTGCGAAGGTATTCGAAGAATCCTGTAAGTAGTGTTTATATACCTCGTATCTTATACTTGTCTTCGCGTATACGTAGAACAACTCGTACAATGTTGCTATTCCTCAATAATATTACCTTCATCATCGGAACCACTTTGATTGGTTTCATCGCAATTTATTTGCGAAACTGCTAATCAAGCTCATTTCTATATAAGACATTTGAGTGATTACCCTGACCTGCGAAATGAAACTAATTAGCAGTACGCTTCTTTTTCTGCGGCGATATGTCTTTGGAATTCGCTCATTTTTTCATCAGAGACCACTCAATGTCATTACTATCAAGAATGCTTGCTTCTATGAGAAGAATCCAGGACAATTCAGTTTTTACGATGCCTTTCAGACCGGTAGATTTCTCGTAGAAATGAACGCACTGTATAATAGAGCAAGAACAAGTTTAGTTTGCCACCAAAGTATTCTGTAATTCTGTATTGCAAGCACTCGAAATTAGTTGAATTGACAGCCTGTCAAGTGAAGAAATAGTTGAAATCAATGTCGAATGGTTTCAATTGGACACACACATACGTCATGTGTTGCCCCAACTATAAGCATGAGGATTAAAGCTTGGTAGCTTTGAAGATTGGGATGGGTTAGGTTAGGCAACTATGGTTTCATGACGATGACGTGTAAATTGGCCCTTAGAGTTGTTGAATTTGATGACAGAGAAATCAATCAGTTTTTGCGTAGACACCTCTATTTCGCTCACAAACCACACAACTAAACAAAATCCGCCAATTCATTTGAATCACTTTCACCTCGAGCCATTTATTGTTCGATCTTTATGATGAAAAAACTCGACAGGCGTCAGAAAAGCTGTGCAGATTCTTGTGTAATAAAAATTTCTGTAGGCGGATATACTTTCAAAGTAAACTGCTTTGAAGGTTGATTAAATCAGTTGATTCGATCTCGTATACAAAAAATGGACCACAATATCTCGTGATCGTTGAAACTCGATCTCTGTCTGTACAGGGTAGCCAACTCCACATAATGCATTAGTAGATCGCTGAGAAAACAAGTCATTTGTCATTTTCTTCTTCGATTAAACTTGCATGAATTCTATTATTTTGCCTCACAATTGGAGTTCGAGACAAGTTTTCGTCCTAGATGTTGGTGTAGTAGTCATTCCCAAACATTTGACACCATAGTACTTGTTGCCATGGCAACGTAGTCAACAAGCTAGAGTCATAGATTTATGATGAATAGACATCGCGGTACGTGAACGTTTTCTATTGATATTTTTGGCAAAATGGCTTTGTTTATTGAAATGTCGAACGGTTTCAAATTCTTTCATAGGTTACATGTGAATTTGATTTTGTTTTGCCACTACTGGCCTCCAGAATGGGTGTTTCACAATGAAATACCGAGTGCAGGATCTACTAGTTATAAATCTATGGAATATAGCCTATAATCATATGCAATAGCTCTGTTTTTCATACGTATTTATTGCAATGAAGAGATATTTATTTGTCAGTTCAATTTACAAAAGCTATTAACAAATAATTCGTACCCTTATCTTCAAACTGTTGCTTGGTAGACGAGAATATGCTTCAAAAAATAGTAATCACGAGACACATTTGCATCTAGTCGCGGATATTATTTTACCCACACAATAGAAGGATGAACAAGCAAATCGATAATTGAGCATAATAATGAATTGATTGTTGTTCAATAAATGAAAATTAAAAGGAATTATCCGAAGATGGGCGATCGTTTAACGCAAATTCTTGGTTATTAGTCTGTAATAGAAGTAGTATTGCTCAGCAGTAGCTGAATACCGTCTTGGAAGGTTGAATTATAAATAATCTACCTGTATAATAACTCGTAATTGAGTCAATTATAGAAAAAAGCTTAATAACATTTTGTTCTTCTACTATACAGTACTGAGTGTTTTGTAAAAACAACATGAAACTTGAAATTATCATTCGTATTCCCACAATAAAACATCTGCACCTGACGTAGCTCATCATGGCATCAACTGTCAAACGCGAAAGGTTCAAGGTTTCGATTGGTTGTCCGGTAAGGACACACGCATACGTCATACGTTGCCCCAATCATAAGTATGAGGGTTAAAGCTTGGTAGCTTTGAAGATTAGGTTAGGGAACTATGGTTTTATGTCTATGATGTGTAAATTGGCCCTTAGAGTAGGAAATTTGATGACAAATGGTTTATTTTCATATGTTTGTTGGTTTATAGCTTGTTTGAAATACTAAATTTGCTCCAAGAGGGATTCAAATTCTCATTCTATATTATTGAAACTTTCCTTTTCCGATCGATAATAATTCTCCAAATGTATTTCATTGATCTGTTAGTTATTTGAATAAACATATACAGCAACCTACTCTTAGAAAGTCGTCGATTCAACCATATGCTGTGAATTTCTATGCTATATCTGTCTCAAACAAAATTATTGTATTATTATAGTGATGCTGGTACGTCATTAAGAATTCAATCAACGTGAGAAATAAAATGTCACCGTGTTGGTAATTGACTAACACGTGTAGAAATACAAAATTACGAAGATCACTACCATTGATATACAGGGTGTTTCATTATTATGTTGAAAAAAATTAAAGTGAGAATATATTTGTCATATTTTGGTCCTCTCTCAGTTATTTTTTACCATATTGATGAAACGCCCTGTATAGTTTATTTTTTAAGCAAGATTGTCAGCTGTCATACGTCTGAGTGTCATAAAAATTGGACACAACATGCGTTTTCAATAATTTCGACAGTTTCAAAATTGTTTATTGTACATGTGATCGATTTGCACATGGAAGAACAAGGAACTCGTTGCTGGCCCATTCCGTCGGAACGAGTCTTCGCCATCGTGTCTTTGTTTGCGCCAAGTGATGCAAGAAAGAAGAAGAAGAACCGAGTCGAAGTGAACTAAAAACCGTACGGTTCGCTCCTTACGCTGACCTCAGATGGTCATCCAGGTCGTCCGCCCGGTGATGCAACATCTTCATCGTCTCGGTCGTCTTCTTCTTCTTTTTTTTCATCCGCATTATTGGTAGCGCGATCTCCAGAGAATTGTCACATTGAGATATCGGGGTTTAATCAATTCAACACCACTACTTAGTAAAGAGATTATAAATAAAGTGATGAGTTCATCCGTGAGTTTGATTGTTTTTTTTTTATTTTCCCACCTTCAAAACTCATTTCCACGCATTGAATATTCGTTTAATTTCCACTGTCCAGTCTTGAGGCAACAATAAATCGACGACCACGTCGTCTATAAAAAACTAAATCCACTTCAAAAACGTCACGTTTTCATCGAGAACGTCAACCGGATCAGCACAGAATCAATCCATTGACACAGATGAGATTTCATCCGTACCCATGTTTTTGTAGCAGCAGCACCATCGATCAAGACTAGATAGTAGGCCGTGCCAAATGAAACAGCAGCCGATCTGAAAATTATAAAAAAAAACTCCAATTACCAAGGTCGGTTGTCGTCGAGTTTAAACATTACGAACTAGCCAGCAAACGGTAATGGCGACGGAAACGGGTAAATATCTTGTTACCTTCGTCCAATCGAATTTGATCGAAAGGAGACGAAGAATTCGACTTGTCAAGTGTGACAGAAGACAAACGACAGTTGAGTGCAGGATCCTATGAGTGGGAAAGATAGAGACATACGTTTTCGGGATTTACATCAACGTTTATTGGATATACAAGAATTTACTAGACAACAACTTTATATTTACCCTGTAAACTTTGATTCGTTCCGAGTACTATGGAATGTCAATTTATTAATATTCTTGGGTTAGGTTAGATTCCTCGCTGACTTAACACCTTCTTGTGACATTTCTTCAATCGTTTTGACCTCGAATAGAATTCGTTCCAACTTCAATAGAACGTTTTTTCTGTCTTTGTTCAATTCAAACCACACTATTACCAACATCGTTCATTACTGCAAGATCTCTGAGAACTATTAGAAATGTCATTTAAATTCGTGAAGATTGACGTTTCTGACGTTTGATGTTTTTGACGTTCCACGCTATTGACATTTGATGCTTCTGACGTTGACATGTATGTCAAGTATTTGAAATAACCTAGAAACACTGTCTGTTTGACTTTGCGAAATATATTTTCTCGCCAAATCGGTACAACGTTATATACAGAAATAATTATTGATAATATTCGAGCCATGCTTGAATCTAATTTGACGGATAAATAAAATAGAATGTTCCGAAGAAGTGGACGATGACGATTTATCTTCGATGCTATTGGCTCGGCGATTATCTGCTAATGATGCGTTAATAAAAAAACTAGACATTTGAGTGATAGGAAAGTAGACATTGCAATTCGAACTCCATACAAAGTGAACTGGTGGAATGAATGGTTTCGATGTACAGGGTGATCGTTCGACATAAGGAAGTTTGAGCCACTTCCGGTTTAAACGGAAACGCTACGATATGTCACATTGACTGAATTTCTCATTATGAGTATCTCACCTTCATAGCCCATTTATAACAAAAAATAGAGAATGGATAAGTTGCTAACATTTCCGAAAACCATTTTTTATAAAATGAAACCATGAGTACCTATAAAAGTGACTTTCAACTGTGTTTTCTATTGAATTTTCAAAATAGCTTAATCGTGTTCTGTATGTCCAAAAATAATAAAATAAACGTAATTGATTTCAAACATACAATTTCATGCGCCATTTTCAAAGGTTCCTCTCATTGATGTAACGCAGTGTGACGTGCTTATCCCTTCACGCCCATCGACCTTGAGCTGTCCAATCATAGATAATTGTTCCATGGTAATATTTGCAGTGTTGCCGCACCAAAATACCACAACTTATTCTCGGAATAGAAGATGTAAAAGAATACAATATAAATGATATTTTTCCACGAATTATCATGAAATGACAAAGTTATCACTTTTCGATACGTTTTTGAGAAAATATATCAAAGGAATAAAGAGTCATCCACAAGTAAACTTGACAACATTGCACATGGTGTGAGCAAACGGTATATGGAAACAGACAAAGATAGACTGAGGGTGTAGCACGTCATACGCTCATAGCACCGCCCACTTATTTCTGGCGTTTTTAAATTTCGAATGAAAATGCTGATTTCAAAACGCTGTAGAATCAATTCGCTTTGATTTTGATGCCTGATATTTAATATACACCGAACCAAAATCATTATTCATCGATTGAGAGAGGTTTGGAAGTATTTCATCAGTCATCACTCAGTGGTCTTCCCAATTGCCATCAGCTTTAGCAGTCATTTGATTCTAACCTAAAATCATTTCGAACTGTCACCAGCTGAGTTCATTCTAGAACTATAAATTCATTCATTTTGTAAGAAATTTAAAAGTCCATTTTTCATCACAAACATCAAACGACGCAACATGAATACATCTAACGAAATCGAAACTTCTAACCATGTCTAGGTTATCGGACGTCATCCGACTCAACAGGTACCATTACCGATTCGATATTCTATCAAAAGTCAAGAGGTTAAAGGTTACATCTGCAAGCCCAAGTTGGCCTTGATCAGTAGATCGTTATATAATACGTTAGCCCGAAATAATTATGCAAATCAGCATATACAGGGTGTCTCACAGTGGATGGAACATTAGAAGTATCTGGAGAACAGACAGACAGATCATTTCGAAAATTTGTGGGCGTGGATAATCAAACTTGCTCTATCCGTCTAAAATATTTTTGTCAATACAGTGTTGCCGCTTGTATCAGAAAGTAGTAGCTACTTTGTTATTTCAAATGGAACACCTCGTATATTATATCATTTTTGGAATTCTCATGAGATTCCTCACAACTTTCTTACATAATTCCCTATACCTATCTGTGACGATTTTCGAGATAAAAATTATTTTGTCCAATTTTCATGAGTCCCCGGAAAGCACTTACTTCTGAGCCTCCCTGTATGCTGAAACTGAGATCTAGTTCATCGACAGAATACTTGATGGTCTTATGCAGCTATAACCCAAATTGCAATATTTTGTGAATTTGCATTGGGAAAAAATTGATATTTTTCATTGGTCAGGTTTTGCACAAAAATTTGACAAAATAATTTTTATCTCGAAAATCGTCACAGATAGGTATAGGGAATTATGTGGGAAAGTTGTGAGGAATCTCATAAGGATTCCGAAAATGGGATAATATACGGGGTGTTCCATTTGAAATAAGAAATTAGCTACCACTTTCTGATACAAGCGGCAACACTGTATTGATGAAAATATTTTAGACGGATAGAGCAAGTTTGATTATCCACGCTCACAAATTTTCGAAATGATCTGTCTGTCTGTTCTCCAGATAGTTCTGATGTTCCATCCACTGTGAAACACCCTGTATAGTTGGTCGGTACGCAATGGAAAACTTGCAAGAATATGGAAGTTTCAGGCGTATTGAAACTGTTTCAATTCGGTTTTGAATTGTTTGGGTAAATTATGAAACGAGGCCGGGTCATGCGCTGTCTTTGCTTTCTCTCGATATTATCTCAGAATCAACAAGACTTCAACTTTCGATTTTCATTTCATCCACCACAAAGACTTTCGGATGAAGCTTATTAACAGTGCGTGATTGTTTTGTTTCACACATTCAGTTCGGATGAATTCTTGTGTTTCAATTACGAAGACGAAAATGGAATCGCTGTATTGTCTCTGTTGAAACGATAGAGAAAGTTTGCTGTAGAAAAAAAACTGTTTCTCATTCGCTCAACTCGACATGTGGTGACATTAAACCTTTTTTGAATCAACTGTTATTACTCCAGAACATCTTCCAAGCCAGGTCTGTGATATCACACGTCAAATTTCAATGCAAGCACCCGTACTTCATGATATTCGATCTAATTTTTTCTTGCTTTCAATTTCTTATGAAAATTTACTCGCATGAAATTTTGGAAACAGAAAATTTGCAGTTTCTTTTTTTTTAAGTTGACTACAGTTTATTGAAAAAATTCGGATGCTTAATCAATATTTCGAACATTTACAATTCAAATAAAGTGATTAATTGGCCTGTTTTCTATAAATTGAAATATCGACTTGGCATCATTGTGAAATGTTGCCAACTCAAAGTGTAAACACAAAATAAACTTTCTACCGTATTTTCAGTTAATTATGACGTTCAACAATAGCTTCTAAAAGCTTCAATTCACACATTGTGTTGAAAATATTGATTTGCAATTCGTTATCATAATATAACGACTCAAAAAAATATACTGATCTGATTATAATTCACAAAAACAATTCGTTGGAGCAGCATCAGAAATATATTCTGAAACTTCGTACCTATGACGTATTAGCCCCAGACAATTACTGAGTGTTCCCATTGACACAGAAAAGAAGTTGCAAGCATTATTTATGTTCGAAAAGAGTACTCAATTGTCGAAAATAAATATACAGGGTGGTCTATACCTCAAGTAGCATGTTTATTCTTGAGACAATAAAATGTTTTGTAAACGTAAACGTTTTGCATGATTTTTATGTATAAAGAATGAATGATTTCCTGAATATTAGTTCCTTATCTAGATAGGGGACTATAAAAAAAAACAAAGTGTACCGATGATAACTTTCAGTTGAACTTTCTGATGGAATAAAATCAATCAATGATACAAGCATATACTTGATTGATTCTAAAATAGAACTGCTTTTTCAACGGATACGGCATCCCGAGTCATAATAATTGGAAAAATAAATAATATTATTTATTGAGACAAGTGAAAGTGAATTGCACTATTTCTTGTGAGAAGCTTATGTAAAACAGCTTTTGCCTGTATGAGAAACCGTGAAATGTACCAAGTAAAAGTGATTTCTCAGATCCCTTTATAGATATAATGAAACCCAATTAGTTTTTCCAAAGCTAGTCTTGGATCTGGTGTCAAAGAGCTCCCAATTGGATTTTTGCATGATGCACTACCACAACTCCGAGTATGCAAACGTTGTGAGGTGAATAACGAACCTAACCTCAATTATTGGTTGACAATTCCAAGTTTAATATTTCATCGACTAAATAGTTTTCTACTTACTTTTACCAAGTTGAATATTTATTATTTCGTAATGATCTGTGCACAGTAATAATCACTTCCATTGCATAAACCATTAACCAAGAAAGCGAGTAGCCATTGTTGATTAGTGCGAAACCATACAGGGTGTTCCTTGAAGACTGCTGATATTTGAAGGGGTGATTCTTTGACACAGAGAAGACATGTACCAAATTTTATAGAGATGTCCAAAAGATTATCTCAGTTATTACCAAAAAACTGTTTTTTTTTTAATTCGATCACCCTGTATCTCAAAAGTCAAGACTTTTAGGACATTTGTAGGAAGTTTTTTTTTCAAAATGTGTCAAAGAATAACCCCTTCAAATATTAGCATGTCTTTTAGGAACACCCAGTATAACGAAAAACGAGTTATTAATAAACAATATTATTTACCGTTGCTGATATACAGGGTGTCTTGACCACAAACTCATTTCAGAACCATGTAACTTTTTTACACCCTATAGGCGTCCATAAGACGTCCTGTCAGGACATTCAGGATATCTGATGCATTTTTTATATTGAGGACTTCAAAACATCTCTTGATTTTTTCTATTTTTATGACGTTGAAAGATTTCAAAAATTCTTGTGAAATAAAAACTGCAGAACGGTAAGTAAAAATTGACGTTCTATTCGAGTCCACTAGATTCGGAAGTAAGGGCACTGTTGCCAACTGTTTTCCTACACGTAGAAACAGTTTTGTTTGACAAACAATTGTATTTAAAATAGAAAAAAAAAATGTGAACGTAGACTCCACACCTAAAGACGTTGTTCTCTCATAACATTCAAGAATTATTTTATCGGAAAAAAAATCCTGACTTTTCCGCGGATGACTCAACAGATCACACGCTATATTAGTGATAAATGAAAGAGCGGCTTGACTTGAGGGCCACTCCTGCAAAGTTATCTGTTCTTTGCGCTCACATATTTCCATACTCACCACTATGCCCTACTGACATTACATAACTGTACTTCATGTCAGTCTTTGAGACTCGCATTTTTCGTTTCCAGCATCGTTTCGTTGAATCGGCTCGGCGGTGTTTCGTTTCTTTGTTTTCGGTGATGGGTACACCGAGAAAAATGTTTGTTTGATGCAGTGAGACAGTTGAATAGCGTTGGGGTGAGATTTTTGTCGCAGTTGGGGATTTCTTGGACTTTTTTGATGGTTTTCAGAGTTTTTCGAGAGTTTTTCGATCTAAAGGCTCTGGAAATAATATTATAATGACATATATTTTTGGAGTTTCCATTGTCGTTGTAGAATCTTTGAATTTTGTTGACATGGATTATTCATGTGTTTTTTTGTTGAAAATTGGGGGAATTTTGGGAGTTTTTGGTGGTTTTTGCGACTTTTTGGAATTTTCAACATGAAATATCTCGAAAACTATACTAGATATCGAAAAACGGATTACACCACCATTTTCAGCGCCTCTCAGACACCTTATAAAGGTATTTCAGGCAAATTTATTTTTCGAATTTTTTCGAAAAGTATACCGAAGTGTATTTTTCAAAAATCAAAGTCGTCGTAGAGTCTTCAATTTTCGTACGGAGACTCCCAGAGCATCGACATGGACTCTTCATAGGTTTTTTCGACGAAAACAGGGGGTTTTGGGGTGTTTTCGTGGGTTTTTGCGACTTTTTGGGCTTTTTTGGAATTTTCAACATGAAATATCTCTAAAACTATACTAGATATTGAAAAACGGATTACACCACCATTTTCAGCGCCTCTCAGACACCTTATAAAGGTATTTCAGGCAAATTTATTTTTCGAATTTTTTCGAAAAATATACCGAAGGGTATTTTTCAAAAATCAAAATCAATTTTCGTATGGAGACTCCCAGAGCATCGTCATGGACTCTTCATAGGTTTTTTCGACGAAAACAGGGGGTTTTGGGGTGTTTTCGTGGGTTTTTGCGACTTTTTGGGCTTTTTTGGAATTTTCAACATGAAATATCTCTAAAACTATACTAGATATTGAAAAACGGATTACACCACCATTTTCAGCGCCTCTCAGACACCTTATAAAGGTATTTCAGGCAAATTTATTTTTCGAATTTGTTCGAAAAATATACCGAAGGGTATTTTTCAAAAATCAAAGTCGTCGTAGAAACTTCAATTTTCGTACGGAGACTCCCAGAGCATCGACATGGACTCTTCATAGGTTTTTTCGACGAAAACAGGGGGTTTTGGGGTGTTTTCGTGGGTTTTTGCGACTTTTTGGGCTTTTTTGGAATTTCCAACATGAAATATCTCGAAAACTATACTAGATATCGACAAACGGATTTCACCACCGTTTTCATTTTCAGGCCAATTCATGAAATTGAGCACGAAATAAAAAAAAATGTTGATCACAAAGTACAATTGACAATAATTCAATAAAATTGAATAAATATCCTGAAGAGACCTTGACGATAAATAAATTCAACCTTCAAGACAAATGAATAGCGAAGAGCGAATCTATTTTCCAACAACAATTCCGACACGTTTTTTCCTCTCTCGTTGCGAAACTAGTCGAAGGAAACAAACTTTCCGATCCAGTGGTCATCAAGTCGAGATCGAACGATAAACTCCCCGACATTGCCCAACTCCGCGTTTGAATATTCAATCGAAATGTTCGTTTCCTGATGTTCACGCACCTCAACAAGATGTTCCATTGTTCTTAGAGATATCGAAACGTGTCCCAATTTCGGCTATGCAGTCGGTGCACATACAGGGTGATGCACAACTTCTGAAGAGTGTGTGAATTATCAGTCACTGCTGATGATTCGGAGATTGAGTCAGTTTTGGCGAGGAAGCCTGCGATACCCCACTTGTGATACATGGTTGAAAAGGGAAAAAATAATGCTTTTCGACTGAACTATAGCCTGCTACGATTTCCATTTGGAAAAATACAAGTTTGGGTCATAACTCGGAAACGAACAGTTTTTTCGGAATTTTCTCAACGCCACTGGATTCTACGACAAAAAGTGTCCAGAGAATGTAGAAATAGTTTTTCCCTGACTTCACTAATAATCAAGATAATCGCATGTGTAGCAAAATCGAATTTTGGTTTATAACTCGAAAACAAAAGACGATAGCCAATTTTTGTTTTCGCCAGTGAACTTATCTCGAAAAAAGCGTTAGGGGATGCGACCTCTTTTTTCTCGTATCACCTATAGTTACCTATAAAAACATCGAAAATGTCCCACCCTGTACATTCTCACGTTCACCAGCAGTTCAAAAAAATACTTGGTAGTCTACCCTCATCTCATCTCAGTACCTTATCTCAGTTTGAAGAAGGAAAGTAAAAAACCACGCTTATCTCTACTGATTTACGATCTACCGAGTGATTTGTAAATCCTGCTCGGCTTTCGAAATGAGTTTAAATCTCAACCTCAAATAATCATTTATTCAAGTGCGTATAGCGTTTGATCAACGCGTGGAATAAGAATAAGGCAGACGATATTCGAGAAATGCGTGGATAAACGTAAAGAATTGTTTACATAACAGTAAGTTCACGATCGGGGACATTTTTCTTTCTGTGTCGCCTCAACGGCTGGCCTACATGAGGTTTTATTTACGTTTTCTAATGGGAAATCGGGCATTGTCTTCGGGTCCTCGTTTTTCAAGCACTCAACACTCATTTTACCGTCATTAGCATGACGCGGTGCCACAACTCCAGCTGAAATTTTTCCTCTCCCAATTCGAGTCGAATTGAATTATTTCGCAATTAACACCAATTACGTCGCACCCTGTATAGCGTGCCGTTATCCAATTAGTTCCCGAATGATGCTCGCCGATTAATAGAATGATTTTCTCAGGCTAGATCGCCTTTCACACGAATTATTGTCAACTTCTGAGTGTTAGGAATTCTTTAGGCAATTACGGTGCTCGGGACTAATCAATTCGAAGGAGTAATAAAAAAAAATGGTGGAACGTTTCGCTATTGAAGACCTGCACGCATAGCCGAACCATAGCCAACTATGATTTCGATTAAAAAAAATACAGCTCTGGGTCATAACTTGGCAGTTTTTTGAAATTTTCTCTACGCCACTGGATTCTACGAAAAAAATTGTCCGAATAATGTTCAAGTTGTTTTTCTCTAACCTCACTAACAAACAAAAAAATAGTCGCATGTGTTAAAAATCCATTTTTTTTAAATTTCCTCTACGCCACTGGATTCTAAGGGAAAAAGTGTCCCAAGAATGTAAAAGTTGTTTTCCCCTAACCTCACTAACAAACAAAAAATAGTGGCATGTGTCAAAAATCCAACTTTTGTTTATAAAACTAAAGACCGAGTGCCCTATACAAACGTCATAATTTGCTCACCCTGTACAAAAAGCCAAATTCCTTGAAAAGAAGGCCGCCATTGTCCAACAGACTGACTATGCGTTGAATATCAAGTAAAATACAGAAAAAAACACACAATAATTGTTATATCTGACAGAATACGAAGCCAAACTATGAACAATTACTGGATCCTGATGTAATCGAACGAAAAATGAGTCGGCTGTGGAATAACAGATGACGAAACCGTGTCACCTAACCTAGAATTTCCTCATTGACAGTCGAGAAAGGTAAATTATGTTTAAATAGGACAATAGATCATCAGTGAAGTGAAACAATAAATGCGTGACATTCCAAAGATTCAGACTATTGTTTGTAGCGGCCCGATTATAATTCGACGTGATGATCTGATTGTTTATAATCGATAAATCCCCATTGATGAAACAGAAAGAATACCGTAGACCGTTGAGGAAAAAACAGTGAATTGTGGATATAAAGGATGTCGATACAAATGTGGAAAATCCCTGGGAAACATATACAGGGTGTTCCTTGAAGACATGCTAATATTGGAAGGGGTGATTCTTTGACACATCTAAAGAAAAAAACTTTCTATAATGCAAATAATTATTTTTTTTGTTCCAGACTGCCCTTCTGAACTTATGCAGAAGACAGAAGAAGAAATACTACAAACAGGAGGTAAATATTTCTAAAAATATCATTCAATATGTTTCACGTATTTGGTGATTCTTATTTAATACGAACTCAACTTTACGACTAAACAAATGAAGGTATATTCGTTTCATAGTTAGGGAGCATACTGACATATTTGTAGACCTGTGATTCTTAATCTTATTATACAGGGTGATACATTGGGAAATGGGCATACTGTATGGGTAGGTAGAGGTCGCCTAGCTGGTTCTGAAAAACCCCCATATGATGGGTCTAGCGTCCTGTATAACCGAGATACAGAGTGTTTTATGTATTTCTCCCATTTCTTCAATGGCTCATAACTTACGATCCGCATTGTATATTTCATTCATTTTCACAACATAAACTCATTATCTTGTGTGCTACCGAATACTGAATGAATGAAACTAATAATCCAGGTACGGATTTGAAAAAATCAAAGGAACTTCATCAGTTCAATATAACACCCTGTATGACGAAATTTCGAAAATTTGTTTGCAGATATCAAAAGAGCAGAAAGAAATATTCCTAAACAAATGAGTTTGGTACACCATCGATTGTTTTTTGGGGCAAATACTAGTACTAACAAAACTTCCATTGGCACACAGATCGTATTATAAATGCTGCTTTGCTTGGGTCTAAATCTTGGACTTGACTGGTTTTATTAGGATCAAAAGAGCTATCTAGTGGCTTCGTACATAAATTCCTGGACAACATAAATGCTTTCCAATTAACAATCCTCAACTACGCAAATTCCAGTCGACAGAATGGAATAAATAATAAGGAACATTCTCTTGGCAGATATATCTGCTATCAGGAATCATTGTCGTTCATGGATTTCTCGTTCTTGGTCGTCTAGTAGGGGAGAGCTGGTCATTATACAGGGTGTTTTTGACACATTTGAAGAAAAAAAACTTCCTATAAATGTATGTCCTGAAAGTCTCAACTTTTGAGATACAGGGTGATCGAATAAAAAAAACAGTTTTTTGATAATAACTGAGATAATCTTTTAGACATATTTGAAAAATTTGGTACATGTCTTCTATGCATCAAGATGCATTTTGTGATGTACGGAATTTTTTATTTTCTCTACCAGTGGCGTCCGTAAGGGTTTTGCATTGAATAGTTTTGGAGAAAAAAAATACTACGCCACTGCTTACTTCCAAAATAAAAATTACTTTTAAGATCCTCTTTCATTATTGAGCAAAATCAATATCATGAATTTTCTTTGTCCGACGCATGGTTTTCGCTTAAAAAAATAAAAATCGTTTTACTTCAGGGTCTATTTTTCAAAAATGTGGCGTGAAAATGTTTGTGCATCGACTGAAAGCAAATTAAGAGATCAGATTCGTTCCAAAATGAATGGGAATCCAAAATTGCTTCACTTTTAACATTTTTTAACACTTTTTGGTTAAACGTCATAAAAAATAATAGTATTAATATGATCTCTACAAAGATTTGGGTCATCACATCAGCTTTATTGTGAACTGTAAATTTATATTACCGAATCAATCTATAATAATAATCGAAATAAATGTGATATGTTGAAACGTAATAACTTTAATGATAATGTCAAACCCATAATGTTTCAGAATGAGGAACATTTATATCCAATGACAAATCAAATCTTGTTTGATTCAAAGCATTAACTTGACATAGCAATGAAACTGCAGAAGTGGGATTAGTTGAAATTGACAATTGACAGTCTATTTATTTAACGAGGACAGTTCTAACAGTTGGTTATACTTCAATACCCCACCCAACCACTAAATTAATTGACATTTCCATCGACCACTGGTTGATATCGTCACCCCAATCTCCCCTACGAGTTCCCATGTAGGAACATGGGCGTATTGAGTGAATGTAACTGTAACGATCCCACGCAGACTATCCTTGATCGGGAAATACCTACTTCTGAGGTCAGTCTGTCGCCCTCACCTTCATTTGTCACTTGAAACAAATGAACTGAGCTAAGGTGATACGATTAGTTGACAATGAGCGTTTCGGAAAGTTACCCGTTGGAAATTTTTTCAGTGGAATCACCAGGGAGCAGTTGGGGAAATTTTACCATGGAAAGTATCTACAAGGTGTCCAAAAAAATAAAACAAGTTTGAATTTTTGTTATAATTTTTCGTTTGCATCAAATCTGGTTCGTTTTGGTGTTTCACCCTGTATATCAATGGCAGCTTCCGGTATGATATAGTCTGGCACGCAATGAGTTATGGCATAGCCTCATTAAATTCATATTCAAGTTGAACGCACTTGCTTCTCTTTTTTTCAGTAAATAGTTTTTCATCGAGATTAAAAACAGTTGCCACCGGTATTATTTATTTATAATCGACGTGTTTTTATTCTTGTAACTGTATTGCAACAACAATAATATGCATATTGTTTTATAACACATTCTTAACTGTTTCAGATGTTGTTTCTATTTCTAGAATCATTTAATTTGTTATAATTATTTTGAAAGGAGCAAAATCATTCGTCTCGCGTCAAACATTGGGGAAGTTTTGGTGGTTCTATGATTCGCCACTGTAGCGCTACCCTCTCTATGTCACATTGTCAACCAACGTGAAGAGAATTTCGCATTAATATAACATTTTTGTCCAAGTTCAATCACGTGATCGTACACTCCCCACCACTTGAAAGTGAACGCGAATAAACTACCGGTGCTTTGAGGTTAGGTTCACGAGATATCAAAGACCAGTTCAGGTTCTGCATTATAATTTACTTGGTTCGCCATAAATACCACGAATGGGCAATTTGAAGGTCAAACATGTGAAATTCTGCCACTTTAATAATAAAATTGCATTTCAAACGCCAAGGTCTTCTTCTGATTGTTGACCTGGTTCTTATTCTTGTCGATGGTATCACAATTTAAAATGACTCAACTACACTTGGCGTAAATATCAACCAGTCTGATGGCGTCTTATTGTGTTTGTGACCAAGAAAAAGCCTTCTTTTATCACAGGACATAAACTAGATTTCAATTAAAATACTGTTGAATTCAACTCCTTTTATAGTCCGGTCAAATTAGACCAAAAAATAAGAGGAAAGTTGCCTAAATCCGAGCTGAAAATTGGTAAGATTGTTTAAAATATCATTGAAACAAAATTTGGAAGTTCTCCATCTTTCCCCTTTCAGAAAAAAAATTTATTCAAGGTCAAAGGTCAAAAAAAGTTAGTTTTTCATGATTTTTAGCAAAACGGTGAGTTTTATCATAAAAATACATCAGACGGTGGCTCGTAGAAAAAAAGTATGAATACATATTTTGTAGCTTATTTTATGATCTACAATTTTTCTCTGAGGTATTTTTATGACAGGACTCGCCGTTTTGCTGAAAATCGCGAAAAACATTTTTTGACCTTTGACCTTGAATAACATTTTTTCCTTACAGGTAAAAGATGGGGAACTTTAGAATTTTGTTTTCAATTTCTTCCATTGTTATGGCCCACTTCTGGGACACCCTGTATATCCCATTGCTTTTGAAGTCTAAAAAATCGACTTGTCTAAGACGTAAGAAAATGTCACATTGTTGTCATTTCGGACATTATTTGACACTGACACATAGTACGAAAAAAAATCTCGAGACGGACCTGTAAAGGGAAACTTGGAGCATATGCATTAGAGTATCTTCTCAAACAGGCACACCTCGAATTGAATTATGATTAGATTGAACTTGGCCTATAGTAGAAAGCGTGGATTCGCTGTGTTTATACTTTCGGCGATCATGATGACGATTTTACAATAATAAACCCGTTTACGTCAACTTAGACACTCACGCATACGTCACAGTCCATGCCCAGTCGTCGTTATGTATTTATTAAAGTCGAAAGTGAATGAAAAGTGAAAATAAACAATAGCTAGTTCGATTTGTCAGAGATCTCTTGATTTGAATAAGGGAATGTTGAATATAACACCATGTATATGCTACTATTAGGTACCACTATACAGGGTGTATCAGGCACGTATTCTCTGGTACAAAATAAGGAAAAAAGTTCCTATGAACATGTGCCCGATCTCGATTATTAGCGGAGTTACAGGGTGTTGAAAGTTTTTGAAAAATTAGGTTTTTATTTTATTGTGCTTGATCTACTGCAGATAGAGCTTTCAAATTTTGTATGAGTATCAAGCAATAGGTGCTGCTTGATATGAAGGTAAATGTTTCCCAAATACCATACAGGGTGTTGCATTTTCAGAGGTCTCAAAACATAAAAGCCTCAATAAAAACTTGCTCGTACGCCACTGGTGAATTTTGATATTTTTTCCAAGTTCTTCAACCTATTACCTAAATTTCGCCCCTCCTGACTTTTGGTCGAATTCCGTTCAGTTTCCTCAGAAATTAATTGATTCGTAAATTGGCTCAAAGTTACATACCCTGAAAAGTTTATACTATTTTGAGATATTCGGCTCCTTCATTCCTAGCACCTTTTCAGTTTAATATCTATAGTTTTCTCTTGATAAGAAGTCGCCGCCTTGCACTTTCGTTTGTTTCTCAGCCCATAAAGAATCTCCATTCGAACGAAATATCTACCGACGAAAAGTAAAAGTTTTCATCGGTGATCTCTAGCATCGTTTTCGAGGGTGACAACGTCACCCTCGGGCCGTTCGAATCAGATTTCAGCTTCACTTTCGCTCACTCCGAAACACCGTCTCAGCGTCGTGTCGACTTGGTGCTGCTGCTGTCTCCGCACACGTCGTCCGGGTGAACGAGCTCCTTTATTAGGAGTCAGTCGAAATTCACCTCGAGGCGAATTTTGTCTTCGTGGATGCTCTCTAACGACATACTTACCCATATCAACGAGCTTTTCACGGTTTCTTACGTGCGTACGTGTAAACAACACTTAAGGCTGCGCGTTGACAGCTGAGCATACGCTCCGATAAAAGCCGATCACAGCCGAACTATGGTATTTGGCAGCTAATTAGGCAATCCAAACCACGTGACATCCAATATGGCGGATGAGGGCAAACAATCCGAAACCTTGGCTAGTAAACAATGAATTTTATTTATTATCGGAGGTTTTTGATGTTTAGAAACGGTATTCAGATGGAGAGTGAATATTTGAAGACGTTGATGTTGAATAGCAGAGACGTCGGTGAAAAGTATGCTTGGAGCTATTCATTCAGTTCATTCTTGTCACAGCATTCGTTTTCGATATTAAATGAAGTTAATTAATAATCTAGATCCTTTCACATTGGATACTGATGCTGATTTAGATTATTCAATTGATGCTGTTCCTCTTGTAATATTCTGGTCAAAAAAGTGCCTACTGCAGACTCTCTGACACTTCAGTTTGGAATCAGTGAGATCATATCTCTTGATCGCAGCTAACCATAGAGGGCCCTTCGCTTCCTAGTTAAATCGTTCTCACTCTCTAAGAACCTGTGATTAGTAACCGTAGAAACCGATTACATGCCGACTTTATTTCGGTTAGTACGAGATCCACAGCCAACCACAATGCATGTGATAGGCATTTTTCTTCAGTAAAAGAGTTAATAATCAGCCACAATTGAAAAAACACATAAAAAACGCACTAGAGATCACTGAATGTAACAGTTTTCAACTCAAGTCACATATTCAAACACCAAATGTATGCCCTCAGCTGCCATATTGTTTTTCGACATGATTATTATTGTGATGGAACTGTGAATAGTGATGTTTTACAAGATTCAAAATGGCGGGGGGATATGTATAGTTTATCAGTGGGTTATAGTAGTAACATTGATCTGTCTATTAACTTGTTATTAACAATACCTTGCAGCTTTTCCATCAGGTGAAATAAAGGCAATTTCAACAAAAAGTTATTTGAAATGATGCTAGAAAGCTGTCAGATGTCTCGCAATTAATACAAAAGAAATAATTATCTACAAGAAATCCAGTTGAATGACTAAATAAAGTAATAGAATGCAAATGTGCCGTCTTAATTTTGTATGAGTATCAAGCAAAGGGTGCTACTTAATATGGAAGTAAATGTTTGCCAAATACCATACAGGGTGTTGCATTTTCCAAGGTCTCAATCCGTAAAAGCCTCAAGAAAAACTTGCTCGTACGCCACTGGTTAATTTCAATATTTTTTCCAAGTTTTTCAACCTTTTACCAAAATTTTGTCCCTCGTGACTTTTGGTCGAATTCCGTTCAGTTTCCTCAGGAATTAATTAATTTGTAAATCGGGTCAAATAAGTTACATGCTCAGAAATGTTTATACTATTATGATATTTGATCTAACAAATATTGAGGTTAGGTTCTTTCACTTCACCACGTGACATGTCCTTAGTATGACTTGATGCAAATGGAATTTCATGACGCCTCACTATCAAACATTCTAAATTAAAAAAAAAAAAATCGAAAAAAAATCAAACAAAAATAAAAAAAGCGAACATTCTCTTGGGGCCAATCCCTTTTAAAATCACTTCAGCACGCCTATGCGGTGCTTTGAAAAAATTGATTCGATTATGGTACCTTTTACTTTCGATGGAAAGCTTGCAAAGGTAGTTCTCAATAAACAATGATCTACGGAACGCGGTATGGTATAGCAAAAGTAAAAGGTACCAGCACGGATTGTGACGTAGAAGACCATTAAATTTAAATACCGCTCCATGGGATAAAAACAATTTGGGTAGTGAATCGAGAGAAATCTGATTCACATTTAGGTGATTTTTCACGGACGAATGCGCAATTATACAGGGTGTAAATAAACCACAAACCAGAGATGAGCTGGTTCGAAAACTCATGAGAACAAAACAACTGAAATAATTCGTTGATTTGATGCGGAAATTTTGTGTTTCGTGTAGACATCGGTAGCATTGAGTGTTATGTTACTGTTACGCTTTCATCATTTCGGGAAATATTATGAAAACGTGAAGGACAAATCGCACCACGAGAAATAGAAGTAAAATGTTTCCCAATAGTTGTTTGTATTTAATATACTAGGTCAATATCAACAGAAATCGCTATATTAGAATTAA
Source organism: Plagiodera versicolora (assembly GCA_037013635.1). NCBI lineage: Eukaryota > Metazoa > Arthropoda > Insecta > Coleoptera > Chrysomelidae > Plagiodera > Plagiodera versicolora. The sequence continues at coordinate 1,350,301 of CM072990.1, forward strand.
ATTGTCAATCACAAGTGGAATTATACATGAATTATGAAAACATCAGAACTAAAATGAATTTTTGACACTGCATTTGAAGTTTGCCAAAAAATTCATCTTCAGTAATTTGTTTCAGCATTTGTCAACACTTTTTCAAACACCCTGTATGATATTTGCTCGAAACTTACCATGGAACACTGTTGAAGAGAATGACAGCTAGATACAGTACAGAACCAGGTTTTTTAAATGACGTATAATGTATATTAACCTTAAATTAACATTACATTACCGTTAAGTCAACATTGAATTCACTTTGAATTATTCTCGAATTATGAATATGAGTGAAAGGAAAAAAAAACTCTTGGATGATTTTGCGAGCTGCATTAAGGTGTGAATACACAATCACATGATATTTTTAATGATTCAGAATGTTTTCCTTTCTTCAATATCGATGTAGAGACCTGTACCAAAACGTGAAATTTTACAATTTTTCATTCTACAAACCCCTTCCCCTGTATATTGAAACAGTACGTGGATTATTTTGAAAACATCGTAATTTGATTCAGCATTTGTCCACATTTTTCAAACACCCTGTATGACATTTCCCTGGAACTCACCATGAAACACTGTTGAAGAGAATGACAGCTAGATAAGGTACAGAACCACCGTTTTTCTGAAATGACAAAATTTCAAAAAAAGTTCTTATATTTTACTTTAAATAAGTCCAACTTTCGAGGAAGTTTTTGACACTTGGAGTTACTGGAATTGAAAGTATCAAATAGTCCATGAAATTACCTTTTCCATGATGTATCACACTGTATACTGACAGTGACTTTTGTTGTTCTTTTTTGGATTATTGTTTTGTATCATAAAATAAATTGAATTACGAAGAAAGTTCTCAATAGTCCAATAGCGATCGAACAGATAGAAAAATACCTTGATTATCATCCATATCAATAATCTCTTGTGAAAATCTATGTTGGATTCTTCATTTCCAGCTTCTAATGGAGATCGAATCAGATAAACGACAATTTAAAGACAGTTTTGGATTAAGATCTCGTCTCGATGAGTTTTTCTTTGGAAGATATCCATTAGAATGAGATTACCAGCAACAAAAATGACGATAACTGAGTCTGCATGAGATTTTATCTCCAGCATGAAATTAAGGAACAAGTACTGACTGATTGAAAACGATACCCGTTTACGATGCGTGGAATGTTTACTGAAATAAAGGCAAATCTAGTTTCGCAACAATGACAAGCTATTGTTGGATTTTAATACTTCTGATCTCAACCAAAGATACATCTGATGGAACTTTATACAGGGTAGTCAACATTTGAGAACGATGAGAATTATGGGGAAGTCATTTTCAACAAATTTCGAGTCCAAGATCTCTTATTTTTTTCATTTTTTGTTTGGCGGAAATGTGAATACACCCTGTGTTTTATGTATACGTTGTACGTAATTTTTTGATAATTCTGAACCATTTCATGCTAGCTCTGATTGTTGTTTTTTTTTTAATCCAAAACACTTGATGATATTGCGAGCTGGATTAAGGTGTGAATACACCTTAACGCATTTTTTTTAATTATTCAAGTTTTTTTTCCTCACCTCAACGATGATGAAGAGACCTTTACCATTTCAAAAATAATCAAAAAATCAGAAATTATAAATGAACTTGACCTTGAATTAACTCAAATTTACTTTAAATTACATTACATTAAATTAACCTCGAATTAACTTTATGTTACTCCAAAATATAATTTTCTTTGATTTTTCCTCGAATTATGACTATGAGAAAACAATAAAAACCCTTGGATGAATTTGCGAGCTGAATTAAGGTGTGATTACACAGTTATATGATTTTTTTATTGATTCAGAATGTTTTCCTTTCTTCAATATTGATGTAGAGACCTGTACAAAAACGAAAATCATCAAAGTATCAGAAATGATTAATTAACTTAACCTTAAATTAACATTACATTACCGTTAAGTTCACTTTGAAGTCTTCTCGAATTATGAATATGAGTGAAAGGAAAAAAACTCTTGGATGATTTTGCGAGCTGCATTAAAGTGTGATTACACAGTTATATGATTTTTTTTTGATAATAATAATAATGATATTGTCTTTATTATTTCATGAAATGAAAATATAACATAATCAATATATTCAAGCTATAATGAAATGAAATAAAGGGCGAAGTTCATCGTCTGCAATGCTATGCATCACAGATGTTCCAGAATGTTTTTCTCTCTTTAATATTGATGTAGAAAACGGAAAACACCAAAAAATCAGAAATGATTAATTAACTTGACTTTGAATTAACATTTAATTTACTTTGAATTTTCTTTGAATTATAAATAAGAGTGAAAAAAACCCTTGGATGATTTTGCTAGCAGCATTAAGGTGTGAATACACGGTAACTCAATTTTTTTTTCAGTGATGCCGCAGCACCTGCACTTTCATGGCTGCAGCGGTTAGCCATGCAATGCGACGATTTCCATCAACTTCATCGGACACCCCGTATTCGTCCTGTAGATTCCAAGTCAGTAACATTCAGTATAATTCGAAAAACCCATATTTCTTTGATTAATTTTTTTTTTTTTTGGGGAAAAATAACGTTCAATATCAATTGAAAACCCCTTCTGGAAGATTCAAAAAAATTACCGATTCATAAGCTTCCCTAAAATAATCCCCCTGTCTCATTAAATCTCGAACACCCCGTATAACACAACACAAAAATCTCCGTCCCTCCAGACCGCCAGTCCCTTGGGCGAAACCTCCAGCAGCGCCCTCTCGCGCTCGATGCGTTACGCGGACCCATGGCTGTACGGCAGCGTCCCGACGCCGGGCGCCTTCCTACTGGCGCCGGCGTTCGCCCTCTGCGCCTGTCCCGACTACGCCGGCAACGGAACGAAACGCTCCTCCAAGACCTCCCCCACCACGTGCAAGAAGTGCAAGGGCACCAGGATACCCCTCTCGACGGTGAGGATTCGGCTTGTTGATACTAAAGAAGCTAGCAAAGCCACACACGAATCACGACTGGGGATTAGTCGAATTATTTTAGGCTCATTTTAGGCTAATTTATTACCCTAATCCCGAATTTTTTGCTCTTCTCCTTCATAGAAAAATTTGTGGCTTTGCTAACTTCGGCCGAACTCAGCAAAGCCATTTTTGAAAAACAAATATTTTTGCTAAATTGATAATGTCAAATTGTAGATCTAATTTTAGGCTAATTTATTACCCTAATCCCGAATTTTTCGCTCTTCTCTTTTATAGAATAATCTGTGGCTTTGCTAGCTTCGGCCGAACTCAGCAGAGCCATTTTTCAAAATCGAACTTTTTTCCATGATTCGATACCATCATATTTTATGGCCAATTTTAGGCTAATTAATTACCCGAGTTCCATATTTTTTGCTTCAAGTGTTTTGGAGATATTTTCCGATTTTCGTGTATGAGTGACGTAATCAAATTCGAGAATTGACTTGTCCAGACAATGATACATACATACATGATACATTTCGACAAACTTTATTATAAAGATCGCATTTTGTAATCTTGAGTTCATATACAGGGTCGCTGATATGTATGGAAACGGTCGATTATTTCCTAAAGTAAGATAGCTAGCGAAAAATGTTAGGATACAAAAGTTGTAGGGTTTTTCAAAATCCATTAAGCTAATGAAAAATTAAGTATACAGGATGAGTCAAAAAGTCAGGACGAAACGAAGTTGCTTTTTCTCTAATGGGACGCCCTGTATATTATTCCACATTTCAATTCTGCTCGAAATTCTGAACAAAATTGATGAAGCGCTTCATTTCCTGAATTCAACCGATTTCGAGATATCGAATTTTGAAAATAACTTTTTGCTATCAAATTTATTAAAGAAAAAGCACGAAATGATGCATATTTATTATGAAAGTCACAAAAGGTGGAGTATGTGGATATTATGATTACAATTTAATTATAATTTTTTTACAGAAAATAAAAAAAGCATAATTGTTCAGTGTTGATTAAAATGCAATTAAAACAATAAAATGTATTTTTTAATGAATGTCCAGGATATTTAAAATTTTATGAAAACAATAGTTAAGACAGGAGGAAAACAAGTTTTAATAAACAACAAATTTTTCTTTGAAATTCTATTTAATAAGGTGCTCAAAGTGTTTACCATTTACCTCCCGACAGTAACGAAGTATAAGTTATTTTCAAAATTCGATATCTCGAAATCGGTTGAATTCAGGAAATGAAGCGCTTCATCAATTTTGTTCAGAATTTCGAGCAGAATTGAAATGTGGAATAATATACAGGGCGTCCCATTAGAGAAAAAGCAACTTTGTTTCGTCCTGACTTTTTGACTCAATCTGTATACTTAATTTTTCATTAGCTTAATGGATTTTGCAAAACCCTACAACTTTTGTATCATAACATTTTTCGCTAGCTATCTTACTTTAGGAAATAATCGACCGTTTCCATACATATCAGCGACCCTGTATATACATACAAGAAAGAACATCAACCAAACAAACATTCCATGAATGAACATAAGAAAGATATTGTAACAAGAAGAACATCATAAAAGTGAATATAAAAAAAATAACAAAAATCCACTCGATTTTATGACTGATTTTCTGCGAATTCCATGTCAGTTTCATCAGTTTGAACAAGTGAAATTCCCAAAGAGTCGTATTTTGAAATGATTACGTCACTCATACACGAAAATCAGAAAAGACGCGTGAAGCAAAAAATATGAAACTCGGGTAATTAATTAGCCTGAAATTGGTCATAAAATATGACGGTATCGAATCGTGGAAAAAAGTTCGATATTGAAAAATGGCTCTGCTGAGTTCGGACGAAGCTAGTAAAGCCACAGATTTTTCTATAAAAGAGAAGAGCAAAAAATTCGGGATTAGGGTAATAAATTAGCCAAAAATGTGCCTAAAATTATGAGACTAATTCCCAGTTATAATTCGTGTGTGGCTTTGGTAGCTTCTTTAGTATGTTTCGTTGTGGTGGGGAGAGGTACGACATTTTTTTTTCCAGTTGGATTCGAAGTTTGGGACGGTGCGATGCTACCCGACGTCTTGTCTTCCCTCCAACCCGACGCCGGCACGCGCCGGGACGGTTAGAGTGGCCTCCTATCACGCCAGAGCTAGCATCCTGCCGCCCTACGTCGCCGGTGACCCCTACGACCTGGTGCGCCGCTCCAGGCTGACGGGAGACAACGCCAACCACTTGCGAGCGCGATCGGCGTCGCCGAAAAACGGCGCCAAAGCCAAGAGTAGAAATCACCCAGGGGATGGTCCACCAGGTGACTACAACTCGACTTTCGGTCGCCGCTCCATCCTGGATTGCGATATCAATGCCTACGAGCTGGTCTCGCCGGATAGCTCCATGGCTGCGGAGCCCAGCATCACCTTGGTGAATGGCCAGAGGATACGCGTGAGGCCTTCCGGCAGTGATCCAGACTACGAGGACGTGCAGCTGCGGTTGACCTCGCCGGCGACAGTTTCGAAGACGAGCGCCAAGAGACCCAGCTCTATGCCTACCACCCCGAAGGAGAAGCACCAGGAGAAGAAGCTGGTGCAGAAATTGGTGAGGAGCTTCCAGTTGAACTCATTTTCCTTCTTATAACTGTTATCTCCCTGTACAGACGAATATTTCACCATCAAAATCGAGGAAGACAACCGGATCGCTTCAAGACAACTCCAGTGACTACTTCACCAACAACTTCAAGTCCATCCTGAAGAAATCCTCGATTTACGATGACGTGGAGCTGAGCGAGCTGGAGCACACCAGGAGCCCCTCGCCGATCAAACGGAAAGGAGCTCAGTTCTACATCCCTACGCCCCCCTCGCCTGGTTTCGGGATCAAAAAGAAAGTCCAGTTCCTCGTCGACCACGAGAAAAGCCACGGTGGAGGTGACGCCTGCGACGAAAGCAAAAGCAGCGGTGAAGACGACGAAGTGTTCGACAAGGAAGAAGCAGCAGAAGAGCCACGATGTGGCACCAAGAGATCGCCTTCACTTCACAGGAGTCTGAGCGATAGGATCAAGAGGGAAGACTCCAAGATTAGCTTCAATGATACGATGGCGCTGCGCTACCTCAAACAGCGGAAGAACCTGCAAATCAGCTTCCCCGATCTTGATAGACTAGACGGTACGGTTAACCGAGCCAGGAAGGTGAGCCCCAGGCCCACGGGGCCGCCTCCACCACCTCCCCTACCTCTTGGCGAGGAGAAGGAGGCAACCCAGGTGGAACCGGAGAGACCTGACGAGGTTATCTCGATGGAGAAGCTGGATAGGTGCATCAGCAGCGAAATCCCAGCCCCACCTCTCGCGCCTCCGAGGAAGAGAAGCAACAATAAGACCCCAGGTGTGAACGTAACACCTGCAGCTCAGAGGATCCAGGTTGACCCCCCCAGTGACTTCAACGTGAACAAGACTATCGTCAGGATAAGCAGCCCTCCGGCAGTGCACAAGCTGCAGATCAAAACCGAGGCGGCGCAGCCGCCCCAGGTCTCCATCATCGAGAACTCCCAACGGAAAACCTCGATCCTGATCAACGGCAACGACTGCTACTCCACGGTGAACCTGAGCGACGCGGCGCCTCTCTACCACTCCTCCGTCGTGGTGCAGGACGCCCCGAAGAAATGCAGCAGCGTGTACATCACCGGGGAGTTCGCACCGAGCCATCAGGCAAGCAGCCCGCCCGAGGAGCTCCTGAAGGAGCTGTTGCGTGACCCCGTGGAGGCGGTGCGTCACAACCTAGTCCCGCACGTCTGCGGCAAGTCAGATGTGTCTCGGAGACCACGTGGCAAGCCCGTCGAGAAGCCGCTGCAACTGGACCACTCCTGCGAGGAGTCGAGCTACGAGGAGGCGTCGTCCTCGGAGCACGGTTCCTCCACGCAGTACGAGTCCATGGACGCCGTTTCCGAATGCTACACGGACACGAGCAACCGCAGTTCGATCGCCGAGGAGGAGGTGGGTGGCAGGACCAAGTTCTACGAGCTGCTGGCCGAGCCGACGGCGGTGGAGGTGGCCGAAGGGGAGGACCATTTGTACGAGTGCGTCAAGATCAACAACGAGCCCATTTACGAGGAGATCGAGGTGCCTCCGCCGCTGCCTAGCAACCCACCCCCAGCGGTGCTCGTGGACGACCTCAATCTGGACAAGGAGATCACCACCAGGCGAGTAATAATAATGATGATAATATTTTTTATTTAGCCAAAAACTTGCTAGTACAAACAGATTTCAATTTTACATTTTCAGAAGTAGCTTTAGACATACTAATGATAACGTTATTCATGGATATACAGGGTGATTCACCTAGCTGGTTCATTAGAGGTTTATGGAGAACTGGAAGAAATATTAATGTGTTCTATCTTCCTAAAATATTTCCAATGCGCTGTTACTTCCGGTTAAACCGGAAGTGATATCAACTTTGTTTTTTCAAATGCAACACCCTGTTTATTTTCACATTTTCGAATTCCACGAAGAATTCTGGACCTGTTGCATTTTGAATTTTTTTCCTATCGTGATTTGTTTTCGAGATATTCCATTTTTACGAAAAATTTTTACAGATGGACTGACTCACTAAAATGTCCATATTATTTTCAATTTTCAAGATTTGAGGTTCAATCTCTGGGTACACATCAATGAAAGAGTGTTCTATCAGGTATCCTTCAAAGGGTTCCAAAATATTCAACAGGGTGTTTGGTAATTCAGTTTACTTTTTGGAAATTTCAAATCGCGATAACTTTCTTATTTCAAATAGATTTTTGGCTCTTGGTAGTAATAAGCCTATATGATGGTGCACCCTATTTGTTTCTTTTTGTGTTAGGAATCACTTAATATTCATATTATTTGTCAAATATGAAATTTAGAACCATCCAAAGCACACTTGTGAAAATACACATGAGGCGAATGAGCGTATTTCCACATTTTTGTTGATATCTCTGTAAATATCCATTTTAACAATATGGTATGCTCATACAAATCGATAGGAAATGAAATTTTGCGTCGGATAGTATGAAAAATTCATAGTCATTCTATTTGAAATTAGGAAGTTATTGGTATTTGAAATTTCCAAGAAGTAAACTGAAATATCAAACACCCTGTTGAATATTTTGGAACACTTTGAAGGATGCCTGATAGAACACTCTTTCATTAATGTGTAAACGGAGATTGAACCTTGAATCTTGAAAATTGGAGATGATATGGACATTTTAGTTAGTCCATCTGTCAAAATTTTTCGAAAAAATGAAAAAATCTCGAAAACAAATTACGATAGGAAGAAAATTCAAAATTCAACTAGTCAAGAGTACCCTCGAGCATCCATCCAACAAGTTCATCTTTCCAGGTCAATCTTCGAGGGAGCTTCCAAGTACGACATCCTCAGCTACCTGGTGGACGCTAAAGAGCGCGGCATCGTCCAGGAGGACCAGCCCTTCACCTTCCCCCACCACCTCGCCGAGGAAGACCTCCGAGCGGTGAGCGATTCCAGCGAAGACAACTCCCTGACCATTTCCGGCGGCCTCGTGGACGACAAACCGACCTCCCAGCCGAAGCCGGCGGAGATCGAAAGGAACGATTCGGGGGTGGGGTCGGAAACCAGCAAGAGCTCGCTCAGCAAGTACAGGAGCAAGCAGGAGCCGTGCTTCCTCTGCGAGGACTGCGAGGGCCACTTGGAGAACGAGGGGTTGCTGTGCAGGAAGTGCCTGAAGAAGCGATCCGAGCGCAAGGAGATCATCACGGAGATCGTGGAGACGGAGGAGAAGTACGGCAGGGACCTGCAGATCATACTGGAGGAGTTCTACCAGCCCATGCTGGTCGCCGGGCTGCTCACGCCGGACCAGCTCTCGACCATATTCCTCAACGTGGAGGAGCTGCTGGAAAACAGCCAGGCGTTGGCGGAGAAGCTGCGCGACGCGGTGGAGATGGCCACGGAGCAAGGCGACGAGGACCTGCTCAGCGTCAACACCGGGAAGCTCTTCCTGGAAGCCATCCCCATGCTGCACGCCTTCGAGACCTACTGCGTCCGCCAGGGGGCTGCCAGCCTCCTCCTGGCCAGCCTCGAGAAGGACAAGGAGCTGCTGCGCATCTTCCTGCGCGTCTCCCAGATGGAGAACGCGATGCTGCGCCGCATGAACCTCAACTCCTTCCTCATGGTGCCCGTGCAGCGCGTCACCAAGTACCCGCTGCTGCTGGCCAGGCTGCACAAGGTCACGCCTGCCCACCTGCAGGACAAGCGGGAGCTGCAGGAGGCGCAGCACAAGATCGAGCTGCACCTCAACCACATGAACTCGGAGACGAAGGACGTGCCGAGCAAGCTGTGGCGACGCATAGGGAGCGGCGCGGGGCGGCGGTCCAGCGCCGAGATGGACCTGGTGAACATCAAGCTGCGCAAGATCGCCGTGGACGTGTTGGAGTGGAACCACGAGGAGGCGAGGTTCGCTCTCGAGGGGAAGCTGTTGTTCACGCAGCCTACGGATAATAATTGGCGGCGCGGGAGGACCATCAAGCTGACGCCTGTCAACGCGCTCCTGGTCGTCAACGGAAAGGTATAGTCTATTTATTCTGGGTAGATAGTTTCTGTCAAATCGCCAGATTGAGCCGTGTTGCCACATGTTTTTCACTTTTTCAGCGATGCTCCGAATAAACTCCGACTAAAAACTTGGGTTAGGTTGCCCGTTTGTTTTGTTTTGAAAGTGTTTTCAACTGATGAAATATATTCATTATATTTGGATTACTATTGATTGTGGATAACTATTGAATGATTCGAATGATATAATGGACTGTTCTCATACTATAAAGGAATCAAATATTCAAAGGAAGTACCTAGATGATAACTACATAATGATATCTAAAAATGTTCATCTTTCAGTATCAAATCTATTCTTTCTTTCTCATTTGATGGTTCTATATTTCAAAACCAATAACTGTCCAACTTTGATAGGTGTGTTTAAGAAAAAATCCAGAAGTTATAGATTAATGTATTGGTGAGACAAAAATATTTGTGCATTTGCTCATTATGTAAACGCTACACATTACATTCCAACAAAAATTACAATACGGATTCAAATTCAAATGTCTCTCAATTCACTAAGTACCCACATCAACTCAATTGGATAAAAAACACAAATATAAGGTGGGAGTCAAATATCTTGATATCCATATCTTTCTGCTAATATATCTGCCTCATTCATTAGGGCTGGTTTGTTTCTGAAAATCAAAGAATAACTGCAGCTTCAACATTCCATAATCAAAATAGATCACATTGTTAGTAAGTCAGTCTTGAATTGCTGCCTTATTAAAAGCAGAGGTGTAAACTTTGTCAATAACTGTGCTGTGATGAGTAGTATCATCCATACATAACAATTGTGGAAGGATTTTTTATTTTAGGCAGCAGTTGTGTATCGAATCAGTGGAGAATGTTATCCTGGTTAATTTCTCCATGGTAAACTTTGTTAGCCGTTTCAGGAATTAAAACAAATTTTGTCCCAGGAATGAATCCATCATACCAGTGAATCCAGCATACAAAACAATGAATCTAATAGACAACATAATTCCAATACACCATCTAACTCATATAAATTCTAAATACCTTGAATCCCATATTCTTTGTATTTTCACACTTTTGACACTAGAATCTTGCCAAGAATGTAATAGAGTTCCATTCTGAAATATGCAGATCTCATCAATGAAAACAAATTACCTCAAACCTTCATTTTTCAACAGAACGTACTGTTGGAGGAATGTATTATGTTTCATAGTAATATTAGGTAACTCCATCAATGTTTTCCATTAGGATGTGAGGCAAATGTTGAGCAAGATTTCATTTCAGTGACTTCAATGTTATGTGTTCTTCTGCGATGAAGAATGTTCATCAGCTGATAATATGTGATATGCACTAAATACTCACTGTTCTTGGGTACATATTGTAAATATTACGGTTTAGTTCTTAGCTTACCTTCTGTGAAAGTATGCAGATATTCCCTACACAGTTCAATTCCTACATTTAAAGCAGCAATCACGCTCTGTAATAATCATATTTCATAAAAACTAGTGAACCATTGTGAGATCGTGGTGAATAAATATTCATGAAGATTCTTTACTTACCTTTCGAATAAAATCCAATGAAAGTAAGGGCTCCTGTTATCCATTTCGTGTTTAAAATGTTCCAATAAAGATGCAACCATTTTCTGGGCATCTCCACTCAATCCTCTCGGCATTTCGATGAGAATACGATGATATTAAGCTCTCAAAAGAACAATTTAACAAAATCGCAATAAAAGAACAATTCGTATGTAAACAAACGATTGTAGGGATTCGCTCCAAACAATTTGGCATGGTTGCATCTCAAGTAAAAAACATGTGGCATCACGGCAATATCGGGCGACCCAGTATAAATGGAGTATAGGAGCTGCAGCTCTTCGGGGAGGTGCTCACCACGGTTTTTTTGTAGCCGAGCTCCAGCAAAACCAGCGAGAGGCCCGACGAGAACGGGCTGGTGTTCTCCAGGCACGGGGCTAGGGAAGCCGCCCTTCTCCTAGTCAGAGACAAGAACGGTCGATATTCTCTTCTGCGAGAACCGCTCTACCTGGACCGGTGCGTGATAGCTGCCGATCCCGCCTGGCAGAGCTATTTCGAGGTGCAGGAGCTGCTCGGGAGAGACACTTTTATATTCAAGGTGAGCGCGGGGTTTGCTGGAGGTCCAGGGGTTTGTATGGTGGGTTTTTTGTTTCAGGCTGAAGACGAGGATCAAACGCACATCTGGTACAGGCAGCTGCAGTTCTATGCCCAGGGGATGGGGGCGTGGAGGAAGAGGAGGAACGCTCTTGCCAACATTATGATTAATGGAATGGGGTTGAGGACGTGACGCGGCTCAAATTTTCAGGGGTTGATTGATTTCGAACGAGGTTGTGTATATGCATTGTTATGTCTATTTAATATTTTGTACATTGTAAATGATTTAGTTAATTTAGCTGTGATATTTTGGAATGATGGTTTCGGGACTATTTTATTGCTAGCCTGTTAGTTGATTTTATTTAATTGATTGTATTGAATACCCAATAAAATCCAATATCCTATTAGTTACTGAGTTAATTCTCACAACATCATGAATAGTATTATGAAAGTTTAGACATTGAAAAAAAAACTATTATTCAGTTTCTGTGATATAAACAAGTGAATCACAATTTATGAACCAAGCAGCATCTCAAAAAATCAGTAAGTGATTAATTCCAAATGAAAAAAGATACTCAAAAATGAGATACTGATATTATTTAAAAAAAAATAATATGTCACAAACTAGAACATAAATGGACAATGTTTCAGATAAATGGTAAAATTTGCAACACAGGTTTTGGATGTATTTCGAAATGAAATAAAACTTCTGAATGTTTTTCATATTTCAATTATTTTCGTGATAACATCTTATGATTACTTTCAAAGAAGAGTACGATTTCTAGATCAGAATCAGATATTAGTGATCTATAAAAAAAAATCAATAGATTTCGCCAATAATTATAAAAATAGAACGGAGGAAGTAAATACGTAGATATTATTTTTTCTCTGTATAAAAGTGGGTAATCCATACCCGTTCCGTTATGCATTCCTTGTTGTCATGTATTATTGGTTGCCTACTCTCAGTGAGCCTTGTCCTTAGTTGTTATTCTGATGAAATAGACCACATTAGTGTAACGTCAAAATGTATGCAACCAACAGTGCATCGAGTCACAACGAAATATTTCTGAACGAAGATGCGCTAATATGAACCTCAAGTAACCATTATCTAAGGTTCAGAATCTGTGGTTAGAATTATGATGTTATTTATTGAATTATTTCGTTGTTATAAGCAATATTTAAGAAATGTATCTGTTTGAATTCGATAGAAAAAGAATGAATACGTCGTATGGAATGGGTAACGTCAAGAAAGTTTTCTCAAACACTTCTGAATAAATTCCAGACAATCGTTTTACGAAAATATCGTTACTTTCATCCTTCATATCCAAGCTCCCTCAGATGCAATTCCTTAAATATCAACTTGTTTCATGTGAGAGCATAAAACAAAAGGGCCTGTTACGATACTTCTATTATCGTTCTTATGTCATCCGTACTTAAGGTCGAGTATAAAACATCATTTCGCGCCAAACGATTCAGGACTCAGTGTAATGTTGGTTGCATATTTGTGATGTCATCACTAATGCGGTCTATTGAAACAGTACCAAATGAAAATCGTTTTGAAAATTAAAAGTTGATGAAGGAAGAGTGAAAATTCTGCTAAATTTGCAATCGTTGCAAAGTGAAGAAAATATAAAGAAAAATATGAGATGTCCATTTTCGAGCAAAATTTCGAAAAATTGCTTCAGAACTCGTATACAAGGTGTTTTAGAGGCCTGAACACAGCACTGAGCTCAGTTTTTCGATATTTAGTATATATTTCGAGATATTCGTAATTTTTTATCATCGAAAAAGTCAAAAAATACCCAAAAACATTCGAATAATCACCTGTCTTGGCAGAAAAATCACCATAGAACGTCTTAGATATACTTTGGAAGCATATCTACAAACATTGAAGACTCTACGACGATTTTGAAACTTTCGAATAAATCTATAGGTAACTTTTTTGCAATTTGGAGCAAAATTTCAAAAAATTGCCTGAAAACTCGTATACAAGGTGTCTAAGAACGCAGCACTGAGCTCAGTTTCTCGATATTTAGTATATATTTCGAGATATTCGTAATTTTTTATCATCGAAAAAGTCAAAAAATACCCAAAAACATTGGAAAAATCAACTGTTTCGACAGAAAAATTACCAAAGAACTTCCTAGACATGCTTTGGGAGTAGTGAAGACCCAACGACGATTTAAAAAAAGTACAATTGAACGTCTATTTAATGTTAGCTTATCGTCACCAGAAATTAAAAAAAAACGGAACTTCTGCATCGTTTCGAAGCTGAAAATCCGCTCGACCAAATTTTGTCGCGCCACATCAACACGTGACGACTTTCCACCGAAAAACATCGTCGCCCATTGATGCCAAACATAAAAATGAAACGAAAACAACGAAAGGGCCGCCAGTGACGTCACAAACACCCTCTTCTGCTTCCCCTCGCACCGCGAAATTTACCACTATGGAAACAAACCACCCTGTTCCTTCCACCATGCCTGCGTAAACCCGCCATTATACTGAGCGTTTTTCGGTCCGTGCCGTCCCGGCCTGACGAAGAACCGTGCCGAGTCTCCTCCTCCTCCTCATCCGACGAGCCGCGTCGTTCGGCGTCGCGCGAAGTCTTCGCGGACAGTTTGATTCCGTTCGTCGGAAAGAGGAGTTCAGTTCGTGAAAGTCGTCGGTGTCTTCGGACACGTGAGTGCGTGCTTGGTGGGTCGCGACACGTGGTTGGATTGTAGACGTCGCGACGCTGGTTTGCGCGCGCTATCATGCTAGAGGTTTGAGGAGGGCATCATGAAGACGTCGAGGTGGGTTTTAGGGGGTTTGGGTTTTTTTTTCGAAGAGGGGATTGACAGGGTTATCCATGGAGAATTAGGCGAATTTTGGGATTTTTTTTCAAAGAAAATACTCGATGGAATGTTTCGAAGTTCTTTGGATATAATAGGGTATATTTTCAGCTTTATTTTGAGTTTTTTTTTTCACAAAAATTTTGAAAAATAACGCAATTATGTGCTGTTTTCGAGGTGCCCTAAAAAAGCTTACCCAACTGTCAAGTAGTTGTAACAAAAAAAAAAACAAAAAATGTATCAAACGTCAAGGTATTTTCTCTACAATGATGATTGTATGATTTTCCGGAAATATCAAAATTTCAAAAAAGTGGCGTGGTTCTAAAAAAAACTGTCGTTTTTAGGGATGAAATTTTTCAAGTTTTTTCAATGCCAAATCGATAATTCTCAACCAATTATTGTAACTTATATTGTGAACTCTGAATAAGTTTGAAAGCACTGGATCTTCAATGTTTTTCATCTAATAAATGCATGATATAAATTTAGGATCATCCTGTATATATACATCACTGAAATAGTCCACCCTGTACAAAGAAACCAACTCCAATTAGATAACGAATCATTTTGTATAAAAGAAAATTCATGGCAATAGTTGAGCCTTCACAAGTCATTTTTGATTTTCGAAAATATCACTCAAAAATCATTAGACCTAAATATAAAACATTACATACAAAATACGTCTAGAGTTTTATGGAAAAAATCATTGTGACATCTTGAAAATTCTCCATCTGAGAAGACCCTATCGTGATATGTCAATTGTCAAAATTCTACATCGTATACATTCTAGTATTCTAGTAGGACACCCTGTATACAAGTGGTCGACTATTTTGGGGGATATTTTTTTCTCAAACGAAGAACAATACCTTGGGATACCTTGATATTGACACAGTAAATAGGTAGGTTATTTTTCAAACTGGGATATAAAAAATTCGAATAATTTTTATTATCCAATTTGTTTGTATAATGTTTATTGATTCTTTATGTATAGAAAAAAAATTCAGAAGAAAAAAAAAGTCAAAATGATTCACAAAATGGTGTCGACTTGAAAAACCTGTTTTTCGACCTTTTAAATTTTTTTTAAATACTTGGAATTGAAAATTTTCGAAATCCAAAATCCTGAGATATCATGTCAACCACCTCAAAAAAATAAGTACCTTCCAAAATAATTCGAATTTTGGAAAATTCGTTCAAGAGCATATTCTTGAAAGTCTGAACTTCTAAAATAGACACAAAAATTCAAAATTCCAGACTAAAACACCCCCTTAGAGCAAGATGGTAGTCACAGCTAGCCAGAAAGTCCGGTGTTGCCACTTGTCTCATTTTTCAACGATACTACGAAACAGAAAGTAAGGTTAAGTTTATCATTCTCATTCTAATCATTCTGAAAAACGTTCTGACAAAACACACAGAGTGAAAATAATTAAAGAGCCTACATACATGTAGTGAAAATAATGCACTAAACAACCATATCGTTGGATCCTCATAAAAAGGCTCGTAAATCTCCAAGTAATCTCTTTTGTTAGACATTTAATGACCAATTCTCGAAAGTGACTATCTCCGATTCCCTTTAGTACTAATCACTATTGATTAGGAGTATTTGAACTGTACT
Source organism: Plagiodera versicolora (assembly GCA_037013635.1). NCBI lineage: Eukaryota > Metazoa > Arthropoda > Insecta > Coleoptera > Chrysomelidae > Plagiodera > Plagiodera versicolora. The sequence goes on from CM072990.1 coordinate 1,366,410, forward strand.
TTTTATAGCGAATTCTTCGTTCATATCGCGCTAACCTGCCGCCATGTTCCTTTCACAAAGAAAATATTTTATCTTCCAATTTCGCCTGCATACGCTTCCGTATTCCATCGGGAACGAAACTTGATAAGCGTCGTATGTCCCGGATTCAGTTGAGCACAGTGGCGTACTTACTGCGGTGAAAAAGGTAACGAGGGGGCCAAAATTCGTGGGCAAAATTAAGTGAAATATTTCCAGATTTTTTTTTAGACAGTGACATTAACTTTAAGAATCTGCCTCGTGGATTCGTCTCTCAAAAATGCACCAAATCATACTAAGGAGATTTGATTTTGCATGACGTGGCACCACAACTCCGAGTGATCAAACATCGAAACGTAAATAAAAAACAACGTGATTTTTTTTTATAATTATGGACATCTTAATTCGACCAATAAAAAAACAGTTCGATGACATGTGTCAACGTCAGACTCTAGAAATTAGCGATTTTGAACAAATCAAACAGTGCGCAGAAGTTTGTTCATACTAAATTCAATTTCCTCGAGGAAAACTTGTCGATAAATTTTGGTACGCCACTGTGTATTCCGGAAAGATATTCTTGAAAATGTAGCGGATCCGTTCGATAAATCTCGCATACAGAATTCTTAACGTTTCAGTAGCACGAATTTCCTTTAAAATGCCAGTTGTTGAATTGATTTACAATACTTGGTAGTTTTTTTTTTTCATTTTCAATTTCTGCAAAAGATTTCTGAAATCATTCCTGGAGATATCAGTTCGATTGATGTACAGGGTGATCACAATCTCACCAGGTATAGGGATCTTGATTTCGAATAAAACATTTCTCATTGTATATACAGTGTGTTAATGAAGTAAGAAATAAATTGATAATCCAAAAAATCATAGGCTTTTCGGAAAAAATGCGTAATTTTTGACGCTTCGATGACGTCACTGAGGTTTCGACTATGACAGCATGGCCATTTTATTTTCTAACTTTTGAAAATGCCATTCGAATGAGCATATTGAATCTTGAACTTTTCGTCACGTTATGTGGATCACCCCGTATACAATCTCCTCCACGTAAAGGAATCTAGATTCAATAATTCAACTCTGATATTTTTTTCATCGAGAACTGGTTCGGAGGAAATCCATAAATATACCGAGACCTTGTTTAGAATATCAAAATTTAATAAATATTAATAACCGATCAAAATATTCGTATGAAAACCTTGAGAACGCGATGTCGAAGACAAGAATTTGACAAGTGACAACGATGACATTCACACGAAAAAAAAATTGATTCGAGTTGCACTCGTTCGACGAATATTTCATATACAGAGTGTCTCACGGTTGACAAGCATACTAAATCATATTATTCTCTTCAAACCAACATAAAAACAAATGAAACAATACGGGGGGTGCTCACAATGTGAGAACTGCTGTAATATACAGGGTGTCCCATTTGAAACGACCAAAATGGTGCTACTTTTCGGTGGATGCGGCAATTGGCGGTCGAATTGTGGCCCACCCTGTATGACAAGTGAAAGATCTCGGAAAATGAGAGGAGCCAACACATTCAAGACCAATTATTCGTTGAATCGAAGCTCACAATTCCGACAAATCACTTTGGAATAAACTAGACAGACTACGATGGATAATTTCAATGCTCTATTTTCATACTGGATGGTGCGTATCTCTTGTAATACGTTCTCGAAATAGAATCAGACGTAGATATCTAATTCACTTGGAATGATTCATTCATACCGATCAGCGTGCCGGCTTAATGATTTATTTTTATACCGCTAATTTGAATACCCGCCTTTTATGGATTTTATGGTTTACTTCATAGTTTCTAATAACAAACACTCATTAATCTAGCAAGCCTAGAAACGGGCCCGTATAGTACGGAATCGTTTGAATATCTGCCGTCTTGTAAACAATGTAATGTGTTTTAATTATAGGTGAGATCGCTGTTTGCTTTCAGAAGACATTTTCGACTTACTATCTTACGCAAATTTAACGATAGCAAATATTGTCCCAAGAACTATTCATCTGTTTCGTGGATGTGTTTGGGTACAACATAGCCTACTATAATGTTTGGTTGAAATGTTCGATTCCATGTAAGATTCCATAAATAGAATTGTAGGCTTTCCTATTAGCTATTTTGTTCAACACTTCATGAGTCTTCGTAGAACTATATTAATAATGTTTCGGATGTGGTAACCGCTGAATTATAAACAATATTTTTCAATACGATGCGCGTACGTAAACGTTATTGGTAATTTCTAGAAGTTGGCTTCCTGGACAATCAACGATTCCAGTACCTTTCAAGACTCAGAATCAACAATGACATAATGATATTATTGAAAAAAAATCGAGATTCTCACTGTCCTATTAATATGGAACTTAATTTGAAAATTGTCATACACCAAGTCAAAAAATAACATCAAATTTACTGTATTCCTTGCCAAATTGATGCATGACCCTTGGACATCCTGTATAGTCCGAAAAAACAGGCACAACTACCTTGGACACAGTATACAGGGTGGCCTATTATTGTGTGGGAACAGATTTACGCCTTTTGGACTGGTAATACAAAAAAATGCACGCGATATCAAAATGGGCAAAAAAATGTAAATTTCACTCTGATTGGTAGTTAGAAATGTAGAGATTGGTTAAGATGTCTGAATGGAAGAGAACTTTTAATACAGGTCGTTTTTGGGGTTGATTTGAATCAACCAAAATTTAATTTTTCCAATAATTAAAGGATTTCTCTACAGTTTGACAACGTCGCAATTTGAAAACAAAAAGGTAGCCATGGGTGCAGAATTTCATGCTGAAGCCAATGGTGTCCTACTCAAAAAAACATTCTCAATGTTGTCTCGCTTAGGCTGAACACCTTGTATATCTAAAAATCTTTCAAAATTGTGTATCTGCGTAAATATAACAACTTTTATCCGAGACACTTCCTTGTATTCCTGTTCCTAAGTGAGTTATTCCACTTATTCTCTCACTTACTCATGGACCACCCTGTATAGCTTCAATACTCTGCAGTATGTTGAATTTTTCGCTCGTTTTTTTGGTAAGGTCGTCTGTTCAGGATTGAGACCACACGCATACGTCTATTATGAACAAGAAGAGTACTTAATATTCATTAATGTTCTCCACAGTCGACAATAACAATCGAAAAATGTTTATAGAAACGACGCGGTTTCCTGCTTTTGATGTTTTTGCATCCGAATATTTTGAATCGTAGTTGAAAGACTCTTAATGGGGTCTTCATCGAATCTAATTAAGATTTTCGGTCGTGGATTATGAATATGTTAGCAAGCCATAGTTTTACTTGAATAAATACAGGGTGGAACAGCCAAATGGAATAAATTCGATAACGAATAAATGAGAGCGTGTTGAAAAAACGCTCAAATACGTCAATTAGTATTATCAGATGTGCATTTTTATAAAAAAAAATTATATAGGGTGTGTCATGTGACAGTGGCCGATACCAACTTTCTTATTTTAAATACAACCCCCTGTATATTGTCGGTTTTTTGGATTCGAACATTTTGAACATCTCACGCATTGAAATTGATGTTTTTTTTTACATTATTTGTGGAATTAAATAATTTTTTTCAATGTTAATTTCTGTAATACATCTGAAAACACTTGATTTTTGATTCTGAACGGATCACCCTGTATAAACTCACGGGTGGTTGCTCCGTTGTTGAATGGTCCTATTATATTCTCATGGTAGCTTCAGTAAATTCAAAGATGACGGCGCAATCAACGGGTTTCGTACGTAGTCTGTAATTTATTCCAAAAGACGTCTCTCAATATCGACCACCCGTGCACATATTTGACACTTCAAAGCATGTAAGGTTTCAGTCTTTCAGTGCCAGCTTTGAATATAACTTATTCTCACTCGAGAGGTGTTCGCAGGTATCAGGCATTGATTATTTTTCTCCTTGTGGGTTATTTCAGAATATATCTGGGTGTTTCAGAATTGCACGGCAATATTTCGGGTACGTATTCTCTGGTACGAAAAAAGTTCCTATGAACGTGTGTCCGATCTCGATTATTAGCGGAGTTACAGGGTGTAGTATAATTTTGTAACTTTGAGCCAATTTACGAATTAATTAATTTCTGAGGAAACCAAACGGAATTCGACCAAGAGTCAAGAGGGGCAAAATTTAGGTGATAGATTGAAAGACTTGGAAAAAATATTAAAATTCACCAGTGGCGTACTAGCGAGTTTTTCTTGAGGCTTTTATGGATTGAGACCTCGAAAAACGCAACACCCTGTATGGTATTCGGAAAATATTTACTTGCATATTAAGCAGCACCTATTGCTTGATACTCATACAAAATTTGAAAGCTCTATCTGCAGTAGATCAAGCAGAATAAAATAAAAACCTAATTTTTTCAAAACTTTCAACACCCTGTAACTCCGCTAATAATCGAGATCGGACACACGTTCATAGGAACCTTTTTCCTTATTTCGTACCAGAGAACACGTACCTGAAATATTGCCGTGCAATTCTAAAAAAACCCTGTATAAAAAGTCTGAAGAATAGACTTGAAAAATCAACGGTGACATCTCTAAAACAATTTCTTGTACGCATTGTAATATTCCAATAAAGCCTAATTATACAACACCTTGTAATAAAGCACCACACCTATTTTTTCAAAATTTAATTCGTCCTATTAGAGTTTCCTGAAGGTTCTCAGATTATAGCTTTGGATAACATAACCTAGAGATTAACTGCATTGATAAAACATTCGTATTTAAGGTACTATTTCCTCATACGACTCGAATGAACATAATTGCATTTATATGCTAATGATTTAACACCTCGACTCGACGCCTGTCCGCCTACAACATTTTTCCTCATTGGTATCGAGACTCAACTGTTTATTCACGCAACAGCAACCAAACAAACGTCGTTCTATCATTTTTTAATAGCATTTGCAGCCACGCCATCTACCGGCGAGTAGAAAAAACTGCTGTACGATTCCGTTGAATGCAACATTTTAGGAGGCATTCGCGCATGCGCACACTCGAAGAGTCGTTTACAAATATACAAGTGAAACTAATATAAGCTCGTTGTAGATGACATTTTGCGAAACAATTATTTTTCATTCCAGAATGTTGTTTCTATATTGACAGCATGTCAATCCCGAGAGACATAAAACTACTGAGCAATTTTGCCAGTGGATTTATTAATGAAACACCCTGTAACAACACCCATACTCTCGCCTATGAATATCTGTTTCCGTTCGATGAATGAATTGATTATTGTAGATGAGAAAATCTTCAACCTTTCACCATACGACCAAGCACGAAATGTTGCAAGCCTCATGGGTGTACGATGACAGACAGATCGTCACATCATCAACGGATTTCGTACATAACAAAATGATTATGAAATTTATGGGAGATGAGTTTTCCATCAAGTGAGTCTGGGAGAATTGCTCAATAATGAGGTTGACAGGTGTCAATATGTCCATTGGTTTCTCCTATACAGGGTGATTCGAATTACTATAGAAATACGCTGCATTCTAAGAGGTTTATTAAGGGAGACTTCGTCCGTTTTTTATTACGGATTTTCAAGGTGAAAACAAGTTTTTAAAAATGACTGACATTCTCCTGACCACTGTCATTGAAATATCGACCTGGAATTTGGAGAGCATGCTCAGAAAATATGTCTTCACGAAATGACAGATCGTTTTTTCGATAGATACATTTTCGCATTTATTATTTATTTTTTTATGCGAAACAAAACGCGAAAATTCGATTTTTTCTTTAAATTGCCACCATTTTTCAGCTGTTTACCTCCCACGATTTGAGGACTTGTTTTCGCGGAGCTAAAACGGCCGCCATTTTAAATTTTTTGAAATAAAAATTCAAATGAAAATAGATTAAGAATAAATAATGTTGAATTAAATCCTCAAAAAGTAATAAACTGGGCAAATTATTCAATGACGAAGTCTCCCTTAAAGAAATTGTATCCAAGAAATAAATGAAGTTTTAGCAGCTCTTCTCGAAAATATTGATGGCTGATTCATCTGTCACCTATCAGAGCTGTCATTGGTTGTAAAGTCGCAACAGAATTTTCCAAAATTCAACTTTGGTTTAGTGAATTGTTGGCGATTACGTTTCATTTCAATCAACCGTATAAAATTCTCGAAAAACGTTGCAAAATCTCTAATAATGCAACAAGTTTTATATCTACATTCTCCTATGATATGCTGGTAAAATATTGAATATGTTGTTGGTGATTCCATCTGGAGCCTTGCTTCATAAAGAGCGGCATTCTTCATCAGATAAGTGTTATCGTTTTCATTCAATATACTGTTTGAGCTTACATACTTGGAAATAATTAGTTTCGAAATAAATTACGACAGAATATATTCGTTTCGTGACATGAATTGAATTTTTTGATATAAATCTCTGTAACGAGTTTACGAACAAGGCATAATGAGTTGGGAAACTTTCAAAAGACTCGCTGAAATAAATATAATGAGTTATTATTTATTATAACAAGATTTAATGTAACTCCCAGTATACCAATGGAGAAAATTAATATTGCATCTGGACTGCACTCGGAAAACGGACAGCCTGTATAGATCACGAATTGAAAAAGTGTTTAGCACTAAAGTTCGAAAAAAAAGTAAAAATATCATACCAAGTGTTCCAACACAATTCTTGATACCTTCTCGAAAAAATTCAAGTTTACTTCTAAGAACCTGTGCCACCCTGTATAACATTAATTATTGTGATGTCATCGTACTTGAAGAGAATATGAATGTTTACAATACCTCCAGCTGTGCTTCTTTCATTGATATTCTAATTGCACAATTTCTGATGACCCTATTCATATGAGTGACGTCATCAGCAAACAAAACTACGTCACGTTCAGTCACAGCCTCTTTTAGATCGTTGACAGTTGACGTGAAGGGATAGTAACGACCCTTGGGGTACCCCATGATGAGCTTTTGTTGTTTTACTGTGAAACCTTGGGCAATACAGGGTGGTAAGGAGTTTTTTGTCAAGATTCAGAAAAACGTCAAGTTTATTTGTGAATGCACTTTTTTTTCAAACTAGAATAGAGGTCTTGGTATTTTTGGAACTACCCTTGTTAAACTCCCTTTTCCTAATCGCAATTATTTGAATGACACCTTTCCAAGTTAAAGGGGATAGCCACATATGTCACCTGACCTAAGTCCTCTAGATTTCTTCATAGGGGTAAATATGTTCAATAAACTGAGCGTTTCATTATTTATTTTCGACAAGTGGACCACTTGATGGAACGATCAAGAATAAATAACGATTGCCACGCCCAATTCTATACAGTATGTTGTCTTAATCAAATCGAATCGAAATAAATGACTTTTTTATCTGGGAATCTTCGACGATAAATTAAACTACGATAAGGTACGAAGTCTCCGAGTGAACCGACGATGTTCCTAACCTCAAAATATGCAGCGGTAATAGTCCGGTATCCTGTGGATTTAATCCGAAAAATACCACAATGTGACACGTATTACCTAGTCTATTATTTGTGTTAAAAGATTTCGACTACCACTGCATTTACCGTCTCGAATGGGTCGAGATGGATTTTCAGATTAGAGCTTGATTTACGGACAACTGAATGCGAGTTCGGTATGAAAGAGAAGCCAACTAAATGCTTCCAATAAATCTTATTGAATACGTTTGGTCCACAATAAGGTGGTTTATCGATATAAAGCCCCTTTCCAGCGAGAATATTCAGAAAACACGCTGGCGTAATGTGATGAACCACCATCAGCGGTGCTACCATGCATTAAGTCGGGTTTGGATCTACCTAGCCCAAGACTCTTTTTAATTAAAAAAAAAAGTATTTAATGATGATGAAATGTCACACGTCAACATGCAATCCCATCAAGCTGGTTTGTTTGTACATACACTGTTGATGAGCTCATTAAAATATTCTGACAGATAATTTCAGCTCTTCTCGCTCATGCGGCTTCGGTTTCGTGGTCACGTGACGTGTCGGATTAAACTCGAAGTCAAGTCGGTTCGCAATTTCAAATAATGCACGAGCGTGAGAGATTATAGAGGATTTGATTTCATAATATGGGTTCAGGATGTTTTTATTGCCTATCATGGTGTACTAGTGCTTAGACCACATGCGAGGTTAGGATCGAATGAAATCAACGATGATTTCGATATCGTTTATAATATTACCTAGCTGGATGCTGAAGGTATACAGGGTGTTCGTGAGAATATGGAAATGTGATTCGAATATAAGCTAGAAAAAAATTAGGCAATCCAAACCAAGTGACATCCAATATGGCGGATGATGGCACACAATGCGATACCTTGGCTAGTAAACAGTGAATTTTATTTATTATCGGAGTTTTTTGGTGTTTCGAAACGGTATTCAGATGGAGAGTGAATATTTAAAGACGTTGATGTTGAATAGCAGAGACGTTGGTGAAAAGTATGCTTGAAACTATTCATTCAGTTCATTCTTGTCGCAGCATTAATAATCTAGATCCTTTCACATTGGATTCTGATGCTGATTTAGATTATTCAATCGATGCTGTTCCACTTGTAATATTCTGGTCAAAAAAGTGTCTACTGCAGACTCTCTGATACATCAGTTTGGAATCAGTGAGATCATATCTCTTGATCGCAGCTAACCATAGGGCCCTTTGCTTCCTAGATGAATCGTTCATACTCTCTAAGAACCAGTGATTAGTAGCCGTAGGAACCGATTACATGCTGACTTTATTTCGGTTAGTACGAGATCCACAGCCAACCACAATGCATGTGATAGGCATTTTTCTTCGGTAAAATAGTTAATAATTAGCCACAATTGAAAAAACACATGAAAACGCACTAGAGATCACTAAATGTAACAGTTTTTAACTCAAGTCACATATGTAAACACCAAATGTGTGCCCTAAGCCGCCATATTGTTTTTCGATTTGACAGGTGGTTGGATTGCCTAATTGTTCTTGCTAGAATTTGCTGTGTCATGACCTCATGAAACGTCATACTGAAAAGATCATATTGGTGTGATGGGATCAGGCCAGTGTCAGTTAAGTGACAAGTAAACGCATGACGTGACGTATCTGATAACGGTAATTAGAAGACACCTGTCACACTTCAATTAGTGCAAAAGATGACGCCCCCAAGAAGCATTCAAAAACCAACCGACAAATGTCATGTAATTGCCAATATAAATTCCGAGCTCAGAAAAAAACAACAACGAAGACGTCGTGAACCATGTCACGACAATAAAACAGAATCACAAATCTCAATCTAAATACAGACGACTAATCTAGTCTTCCACAATTCGTGAATTATTTTATATCGCATGCGGTTATTTATAGAGATGATGACAGGGAAAAGTTGAATCCAAAAAAATCGCCATGTTGATGACCCATGCAGAAACAGATGGCTTGAGCAATGAGATGATTTTTTCGTTTGCTGATTGATTTCTTCCGTCATGTATCGATATCTCTATCGAAAAAACCATGTGAGATATCTTTGGCAATATGGCGTTGAACAAATAAGTGAATCGGGTCAGAGATACAAGCTGTGATTGGGAAAACATGTCGCTTAGGTTATTGCCAATGTAAATAACGACTAATTAGATACGATCTTTAATGGTGCCATGAAAACCATTTGGTTTTCTTTCAATAAGATACCTGCTGTGGTTGACGGAAGGGTCATTTCACAATGATTTAGCCTCGTATTTCGATTTTATGGGTTATGAATCCTCCTCACCTGCGCCAGAATGTTTCACAGCATTGCCAAACGTTATTTATTAGCAGAATGATAAATAAAGACATTAGGATACTTTTCTAGAAGATGATATCAATTTTGTAAAGAGTAAGATTTGATTGGAATAAAAAAATTGAGCTGATTTCAAGTGTGATTCAAAGATCTCTTTTGTTTTTTTAAAGATCTAAGTTATCATCTTCCTATAAATAGCTTTTATAGCTTCGATATGAAACGGAAAACAATGGAAAAAAACGTCATAAAAATGAGGAAATTCAAGTCAATGGTTTTCAAAAATAACAGTATCAGTCTAGATTTTTCCATTTAAAATGGGGTTTCAATCGATCACTATTTAGTAAGGCTAATAAAATTTGTAACCTAACAAGAAATAAATTCATCGACTTTGCTTTGATTTGATTTTATGATGATAAATTCCAGAAGCAATAAAATGTGACTGACAGTAATAAATCAACTTTCTCAACGACGTTCTTTGATCTTCAAAGCGAAAAATTGCTCATTATACGCTCGTTATATAGTGAGTTCGCAATACGAGGAGTCGCCTTATTACCGTCCAGATCACTTTGACATATTGAAGATGTATCGATTTGACAACTGCGCACATAACTTACTAGTGGACATGAGCACTTCAAATTTAGAAACCCGATAATGGCTACTGGTAACTCAACTGTATCTAGAACAGATTCCATATTTATGCTGTAAACTTTGTTCCGAAGCATCACTGATATATCCCGGAGACACATATCGCACCTCGATACAATAAAGCGCTGTTCCAAAAGAAAAATGGCGAACGTATACGAGAGGAAGAAGAATAATAACCTCCTCTTCATGTAGACTCCTTGCTGGCAAAAATAATGGAACTCCCACGGGGAGACATTCGTTGCCACCTGAGCGATTTTCTGTACGTGTAACATAGTTGGTAGGATATCTACAGTGTGGTCAATGAAAAGGGATTTTAAGGTTGGAAAATTCAAGTAAATCAATTAATCCGCGTGTCAATTCCAATAAGAATCAAAAGAAAAGGTGCAACAGAAGATAATTAGCATTTTCATGCATCAAACATCCGAAACCACCTCAAACTATCCAACTGTAAAATAATTAGTTCGAAATTGAATACAAAATGTATACCGAAGAGAAAAACAAACGAACGGAGTTGAAAGCCAGCTGATAAAAACACGATGAAAATTTACCTTAATTGTTGAATGTAGCTATTATTTGAAGCAATTAGCACAGCTGAATTGCTCTGCTCCCATTGCATATTCAATAGGCTGACGTAGCAAAACGTGGCAGAATGAAAACTGAACAGGGCTATCTTCATTAGAGCTGATCCGTGCTATTTCTATTATTCAACTAGAAATTCTTCAGCGATTTTCTTCTATTCACATTATTTCACCAATTCCACACACTAAATCAAGACAACAATTAAACAGTATGACAATTGACATTAATGTAACATTTGATATTGACAGTCTTTTGAAGTTTTTAATAGGTGTAAATTTTGTGACGCAAACAGAGACAGATCATTAAACTGACCTTGACCATCTTGGACATGTCGATTTGCAAACACGTGACGTCATCTGAGGGGATCGCAATCTTGCACAGGGATAACCATAGTCGATAATACATTATCGATATAATCTCAATTTAGACAGCGCATCTTCTCTCTTCTCTTAACCACGTATGTTTGAAACGATTTCTCCGATAATATTATATACTTCATTCATTGAAAGCAAAGCATCCAAGCATGGTATCTTATAGAACACGCCCATCCTCATTATTCTCTATTATAGATATTCGTAGATGTGACTCCAATAAAACATAGTTCAACGCTGACATCTTGAATGCTGTGTAGACTGAAAGAATGTTTCCTCCTAAGGTGGGCCATCTTTTATTACAATGATTTAGTATGCAGATATGCAATTACTTTTAATGACATATAGACATTGTGTTGTAGTATTGAGATTTCCATATTGGGCATCAGGCGATATTAATAAATGTATACATTTTTTGGCTTGTCATAAATATGCTGACTTTTATAACTGTAAGCCAGGTATTCTTGATGATGTGTCAGTGGGCACATGAAAAACGAATTCTTGAATAAAAATGACATTTTTTTTCGTTATCCTTGATTTTGATTTATCTAAATGGAATGTCTGCAAGGATTATCGAAGATTACTGTACCATTGCATAACAAAGCAGCCATATTTCATTGTTTTGGCAACAATAGTATTATAAAATTGAAGGTAAGTCGATGAAAAACAAAACTGGATCTGCGGGGCATCTATAAATCAACTTTGGAGATGCCATCTATTATTAATGTTCTGTTTTATTATAATTCAAGGACGAAAAAAAACACCAAGAGTGAGAGATGTTTGCTTATGAAATATTTCACACGATTTTCTCAAAAATTTTAGTTGATGCCTGGAAAAACAAGATTTGAATATTAATTCTCGAATGACAGGTTTGAATAGCTGAATACAATCAACCACGCCTTTGTAATTGAAGTATAAATGGAGTGTTGACAGCACGCCACAAATCTTTCCAAGAAAATTAAGACCTATTGTGCCGTAAAAGGAGAGGCAATTACCGGCTGCATTATTTTTTTGTGCATTGTACGTCGAAGACTGAGATGGATACCGCGTTGTAGCTTTTCGTACGAGATTTGTGTTGGGTCGTTCTGTAATGTTTTAATCAATTTACGGGAACAATAAGGTGATTACATTAATTTAATGCAGGAGTCTAGTACCAGCCATTTCAATAGTTTGTCGAAAATTTATTGTTTATTAACGTTATACAAATTGTAATTATTGTTTTTACTAGCTAGTGCTGAATAAAGTTCGTATTTAAAGGTATTATTTGCTGTTATTTTGACTATTTTGTACGACCAAGTTATTCAACGTAGACTACATAACTTTTACTAAATATAAACCTTACCAAGAATAGAATCGCGTATAAAAATGGATTAAGAGTTTGTTGCTCCTTCTGAAATGATATGTGTTATGTTAACATGCACTTTCCGCAAAGAGATCTTGTTTATACTTTCTCATTTCTTTGACTTTTGACGTTGCTGCTATTTGTGGATTCAGTAGATGATGTATCGATTCTAGAGATGATCTATCGATTCTTCCTACGTGTGACTACAGAATCTATTAATAAATGAATTAGTGAGAGTAGTAAAAAGATCAATGAAATTTTCAATGTACAGCGTGTCAAATATGAAATGAAATTCAGACAGTTTTTATGGCGTTTTTGAATATGCCATCGCTTTTCCGGTGATTCTCAAAGTTGCATACCTGTCAACTTTGGTTTTTCTCATGAACGCCATCTTGAATTCCAACGTTTTCAGTCGATTTCATTCTTGACAAATGACTGATTCTTGGAAACACATTATATTCCTGTCGTCTATACATAATTGCAATGTAAGACGTTTTTGAAACGTGATATAGAAATTACATTTCGAACTAATTTATTTGCCTAACGGGGCATGTAAATTACGCATCAATAAACCCATTTGTACTACAAACTGTCGATAAACAGACAGCTTCGAGCTATAGGCATAGCCGATATAAGTGTTTGTTTATAATCTGAACACAGTAATTATTAGCAGGAATGCCATTTCGTTCAGCTTCTCAAATAGACTCGTTATATCCATAATAACACCCTGTGGTTAGACGATAAATGAATGCCATATTCGCCAACTACAAAAGGTGGATATCAATCGAAATGCAGCAGCGCCATCTACCGGAAACCAGGGAAGCAATCGCTATTAGAGCTAATAACTCCAGTGCAACGTTGATTATTGTTTTCTAGAAACATTCAGTTGGTAATTAGGTCAGAACAAATGATGTGATGAACGAAATGAAAGAATAAATATCAATATGACAAGTCATTGAGGATAACCTTTAACGACCTCCAATCAGAATAGATTTTTTTCCAACACATTTTCGAAAGAGATAAAATAAATTAGTCTTCGAAGCTGATTCGAATTAAAACAACATAAAAAGGAGTCGGAAACACAAGATGTCATACAGGGTATTTTATTACTGAAATACGTATAGTATATAGAAAGTCATGCAGTTTGTTGCTTATATTATTTTGTAGACTGTATAAACTCCCCTTAAGTGGGTATACCAGTGTGATTTGTGAAAAGTAAGGTGCACTGAACCAAAAAGTGGTGTAAATGCAATAAAAAAGTACGTTATATTGATAATTCGGTGATTAATTTTGGTCCGATGTAAAAATTTATCCATATAATAAAAGCTGATCATTAAATTATAACCTGTTCATCAATGAATGTTCCGTTCGTTATGTCGATGAATTGGCATTCGTTGAACCAATGTACGGCAAACGTAAATGTTATAAACTGTGTTCGCAGTGTTAATGAACATTGTTCATTGTCCTAATGAACTTAGTTCATTGAATAATGCTTATTTTCGTTGATACAATGTATACAATTTATCATAATAATCAATGACATTCATTGTTTCTATTTATACAGTTTATTGATTTATGATTGTATTCTTCAATATTACGAACAGTGTCATTAACGATTATTGATATTATGAAACAACACTAATTTTTACAAAAATAATTTTATTCAATATGTAATGAATACATTTATTTGACGTTCCCTTATACATTTGGCTTCGATAACACTTCTGTCAAAATATATACTACATCGAAATAAACATATATGTATATCAGTCACTGAAAAAATATCTTCACCAATATAGATAATGAATGGTTAAATAGATGATTTCATTTGTTTCAAGAAGACTATATGGTCCTCTAGTTGTGGGGATGAAAGAACCATGTGAACTATGAAACATTACAGCATTACGACCATCTGTGAAAAAGAATCAAATTTATACTCAGTTCAAGAAATCACTTGAAAGATACTCCCTTTCACTTTCATTTCCATTTTTTAGGTGATCTATAAGTCCCCTCATGGATTCATCCCTCACATGATTTATGTTAAAAAGAAATATTTTCAACTTATCAATATACCCAGTCCATTTCCTTAGTGTTTTCAAACAGCTCCCAGTATCAGGATTATTGGCCTCTGAATTCAGAACATCAGTCTCTCGTGACAAAGAATCCACTTCATTTTTGATGAACGAAGTTGAAACCTCATATTCATTTTCACTAATATCAGCGTATTCATGATTCCCAACAGATACCTTTTTATTTTCGTAGATAGATACCTAAAATTATATTGTTATGAATCTTGAATCGACTACAGAAAAAAATACCTCACTTTTTCTTGCAATAGAGTGATGAACTAACACTAAAAAATACTTCTTCACTACGTCTTCACTCGCGAAGAGTAAAATGCTAAATTGGCGCGCACTACTTGCTCAATCTTGTGGGCACCCTTTCCAGTCTAGTCTAATTTCTTGGAAAGACCCGATTTCAGTGTCCATGTTCATCAATAGAAACAAAACTGGTCGTTGAATGATGTTACATTTCATTAATTGATAAACAGATACGCTGTCTAAATGAACTGAAGTATTGAACTATGGGATCTGTATTGAATCATCACAGGAATTCGTTTATATTTCATATAAAAAAAAGAATGAACGTTAGATATGTATGATTAAATTCCATTAGAATTCTATCAATGATACAGTGACTTGGGTTCTTCTAAAGATTCAAATTATTTTTGGACTCTTCCAAATGCAAGATGATGTGGCATTTGAGAATTCAGTTATGATCGAAGATCGAAGAGTAATTCATAGTCGATAAATTTGTCGAACATGAATTGACAGACTACCAAAGTATTTATTTCGTCAATATAATGAAATAGTTTGCCGAAAAATAAGGAATTGACGTATTCTATGAAAGTTCACATGTGAATTTCAATGAAAGCATGTTGATAATATAAATGGATAGCATCATCGATTAATAAAGATATTTTCGTTGTATTGATGAAAAATTCATGACATTAACGTATAAGATATGGATAAAAGCAGGTTAAGAATATCAATGAATTGTGTTATCAATTAATAAAGATCATTTCGTTGTATTAATGAAAATAATTATGATATCAACGTATAATATGTTAATGAACGCGGGTTAATAATATCAATGAAAAACATCATCAATTAATGATAAATATTTCGTTGTATTAATGAAGAATTCGTAATATTAACGTATAAAAAATCAATAAACCAGGTCTATAATATCAATGAATAGCATCATTGATTAATAAAGCTCATTTCGTTGTATTGATGAAAAATTCATGATATTAACGTATAACAGGTTGATAACCACCGTTTATTGATATTATGAACAGAATTTTTTTCAGTGTGATTTTCGCAATTTTTTCAAAGAGAGTACTCGATAGGAAGTTTTGATTATTTTGACATACTTTCAGCTGTATTTGAAGTTTTTTTTTACAAAAATCGAATTAAGTGCTGGAAAAAAAATCATTCCGGAGGTATTTCCTTTACAATGACCTAAGATATTTTTGGAAAATATCAAAAATCAACGAAATGGCGTAGTCGTAGTCGTTTTTCAATACCAAATTGTCAACTGTCAAATGTCACACTGGTACAACCCCTTAACCCATCTCTGCTCCAATCTAACCCAACCTAAAAAATGTTCACGGTATCTCTTTCTTTCTCTAACGATAAATCCCGTGTGTAATTATTCATAGTCGCAGATCGTAGAAATTCAAATGGATCTCCATGCACCATGTAGTTCGAACGAGAAATGAATGACAAATATAAGCCATTAAGAACCCGACCATGCATCCATACAGATGTTCGGTCTCACGAGACGTCTTCCTCCGTTCGCGTTATTGATATCGATGTGTCACAAGTAGGCTGGGAGCAGGTGTCGGACAAATGCCACTCGCATACGAATCGTTTGAGAAGCGTTTGTAGCAGGACGTTACTGGCCTCATTAATAGTGAGGGAATTATTGGGAAGTTGTGTACGAAGTTTTATGATTTTTACCTGACAACAATGTGAAAATATTTCAATGTACAGGGTGGCACAACGAAAACGTAACGGAAGAGATTTTATCAACAAAAACAGAAAAAAAGCGAATTGTTTTCAGGAAAGTATTCTATTTACTTTAACAAAACGGTAAGTTTTTGAACGAAATCGATTTGCTTTTGGTATTTTTGAGAAATGCACTAGCGACATTTCAAAGGTCCATATCTTTGCAACGAGTAGACGGAATTTCAAAAATAAAAAGCAATGTATAGGGAATCGAAAGGGCTTTTCAACGAGGTATCATACGACCCCCATTCCTAGCCGAAAAAATTTAGGGGATGCTACCCCCGCTTAGGGGGTGAAGTTTGAGCTATACTTTTTGCGTCCAAAGTTGTCCTCCCCACAAAAAAAGTTTACGTGTTTCAGGTTTTCTCGATAAAATCTCTTCCTGGTAGTTATACCTACCGGTACGTTTTCGTTGGGCCACCCTGTATGATTGCCTTATCATATTATCAGTCACTGCTGATGAATCCAAGAAATTGGTAGAACCAAAAGCACTGCATTCAAAAGTTTTAAACGTTGAAATTAATTTTGAATACTTGAATCTCTCATAGTAATAATAAAAAGGATCTTGTGAACACCCATTACATCAAAAAAATTCACCCAATCAATTCCAACGATGATTATACGAATTAAAACGACCCGAAACAAATACGAAATCAATCAGTGGGTGGTTATCTGTCATGTCTGCAGTAAGGAAGACCGAAATTAAAACTGTCAAGTCCACTTATCGAAAGTTTCTGATGAGTTAGGGTTCTGGTTCCACGGAAGTCGATGATTACGGGATTTTTCAGCATCATTAAAGATTTCACGGTTCACCACATGCGATCGGTGTTTAAATTGTTCTCGAGTTGCGAGATCGGAAATTCCTATCTAGAAGGCGGTGGAATTGTAGATTGTTTTTTGATATTTCGGCAATATTATACATGGTCATTGGCGTAACTAGAGTTGACTTATGGAGGGGGGGGGGGTTATTTAATGTTGATGCTCCAATTAATATCAAATATCGAAATAGTATAAAAATTTCAGAGTTAGTGACTTTGAGCCAATTCACAAATTAATTAATTTCTGAGGAAACCGAGCGGAATTAGTCCAAAAGTCACGAGGGACAAAACTTAGGTAACAGGTTAAAGAACTTGAAAAAAATATCGAAATCCACCAGTGGAGTACGAGCATGTTTTTCTTGAGGCTTTTATGGATTGGGACCTCGGAAAATGCAACACCCTGTGTGGTATTTGGGAAACATTTACCTTCATATTAAGCAGCACCTATTGCTTGATACTCATACAAAATTTGGAAGCTCTATCTGCAGTAGATCAAGCACAATAAAATAAAAACCTATTTTTCTCTTTACTTTCAACACCCTGTAACTCCGCTAATAATCGAGATCCGACACATGTTCATAGAAACTCTTTTCCTCATTTTGTACCAGAGGATATGAATATGAGGAATTTCATGTGTTATCTAAAAATTACAGAATTCAAGATGGCGTTCGAAAAAAAATCAAAGTTGTAGGTACTTCTTTCTGTGAATGAAACAACAATCGTTATGAACATAAACATCCGTTATTCCGAATCAGAAGTATCTGAGTTCACGTCTATAAGCACGTGCTATCCGAAAACACCGTGATGTGTAAACATTTGATTGAAGAACAACTTTCATGTTGTGGTTTTATGTTGATATAACACAATTTATCTCTGTCTCTCTCTTTTTAATTTTCTGTCTCTCTCGTCGACTATGACGATGATGAATTCGTATTGAAGAATACGAATTTATATTATGTTTCAGATAGAAGTCTAATTTTCAATGTTTTTTTTGCAGATTAGAAGTTGTAGTAGTGGCAATCATATTACCACTTTTTGAAGCAGTAACCGATGACCTCTTCGCTTTACCACCATCTTTTGCGTTTGGTGGTAACCCTGAAGGTAAGTCATGAAATTTCTCCAATAAACCACTTCTTCACATCTCTTTTCCACAAAAAACAAACAAACAAAACAGGAAAATGTCGTTTATTAACGTACTTCACTGTGAATCACCCTGTATAATACTAAATCCCCGAAGTCTTCGGATCATAAAGGTAGCGGGCTTGATCCGCTTAGGTCGGTCCAATTTCACGCCTCAGCATCCGAGACGATTACTGAGAGGTGATTCTGTGACATGCTCCATTTTTATCTTTGACGTAAATGGCCGACGACGTTTTTCGGCGGAAAGTCGTCACGTGTTAATGTAGCGCGACACAATTTGGTCCACCGAGTTTTCAGCTTCGAAACGATGCAGATGTTCTGTTTTTTATTCCATTTCTGGGGACGATGAGCTGAGATGAGATGACGTTCAATTGTATTTTTTCAAAATCGTCGTTGAGTCTTCAATGCTCCCAAAGCAAGTCAAAGAAGTTCTTTAGTAATTTTTTGTCGAAACAGTTGATTTTTCGAATGTTTTTGGGTATTTTTGGACTTTTTTGATAAGGTCGATGATAGAAAATTACGAATTTCTCGAAAACTATACAAGATATCGAAGAGCTGAGCTCAGTACTGTGTTCAGCGCCTCTTAGACACCTTGTACACGAGTTTTCAGGCAATTTTTTGAAATTTTGCTCCAAATAAAAAAAAAATAACCTATAGATTTATTCGAAAATTTCAAAATCGTCGTAGAGTCTTCAATGTTTGTATGTATGTCTAAGACGTTCTATAAAGAATACGATGATATTAAGCTCTCCAAAGAACAATTTTAAAAAATCGCAAGAAAAGCGCAATTCGAATGTAAACAAACTTTTGTAAGGATTCGCTCCAAACAATTTGGCATCGTCCAAATTGTTTTTCTTTTATTGCGATTTTTGAAAATTGTTCTTTTGAGAGCTGAATATCATCGTATTCTTATCAAAATGCCGAGAGGATTGAGTGGAGATGCCCAGAAAATGGTTGCATCTTTATTAGAACATTTTAAACACGAAATTGATAACAGGAGCCCCTTACTTTTATTAGATTTTATTCGAAAAGTGAGTAAAGAATCTTCATGAATATTTATTCACCATGATCTCATAATGGTTCACTAGTTTTCATGAAATATATGATTGTATACCCAAGTTTTAATTCGGAGTTAATTCGGAGCATTGCTGAAAAAGTGAAAAACATTTGGCATCACGGCTAAATCTGGCGACGCGTCACAGGTATCAGCCCAGCTGAAATAAACTATAGATATAGTCTTTCCAATATCAATTGCAGAATATAAAAACTCATTCCCAACCCTTGCCGACAATTTTGTTTGATCTGCCATAGGCGGGGATACCTTATTTAATGAATTTATTATTTTTATAAATACGTTTGAAATCATACGCGAGAAAGTTTTCCTTGAAAGGCAATCGAATCATTATTACGCCGTTGTTCAACACTCAATTATTTTCATTCGCCCACAGTCTCCAAAACGCCATATTTCGATTTATTTAATAACATTTCTAAATTCAACACCCCACACTACACCACTGATATCCAGACAATCCAATCTGTTGAGTAAAAAAGATGATTTATAGCTTCCGAGCGTCCTTAACCCTTCGGCCAATCAAGTGCCGATGCTTGCCTGATTCACTGTTTTCAAGGGATGTTAACACATACAACTCGAATCCACGTTGACCCTGGCGGCCTCTCTGACTTCGTACGAGTACTAATCATTATTTTTGTTTCTTAATTCGGCGCGAGTGTCATGCGTTTATACAGGGCGTACATTAAATATCGATTACTCCTCGCATAACTGTGTTCTGCAATTGATATTGGAAAGACTATACCTTGATATCCATCTTCGTGTTCACAGTTTCGGAATACGACCTCCTAGCCGCCGTCAGCATCCCTTTTCCCGACTCTAAGACGCAGTACATCGACGATGACGGGCACGACGGCTTCCCGGCCTTCGGCTTCCGTCTGGGATCGGACGTCAAAATCGCCCATCGGCAGATCTTGCCGGAGAAACTGGACGCGGAATTTTCGGTGCTGGTCAGTGCCAAGCCGAAAAGTCGCAGGAGTGGTTTCATTTTCGCTGTCGTCAACCCTTACGATACGGTGAGTGAGGCTGTCATTGCTTGAGACGTCATTTTCGGAAAATTACGGTTGAAAATGTAGCTTTCGAGAGTTTCCTAATTTTTGAAAAGACGACTTTTTGAAGGAATTGTAAATCACTCAGTATTTTCAATAGTGGCTAAGTTGGTTGTAGGACGAGCCTAAGTTGATGACATTTTAACAGAGAAATAGATATAGTTTTTTTTTCAATTCTCAATTCTGCTTAATTGATACTAATCAATTTGAATTATTCTCAATTCTCTTGAATTATTCTCAATTTCCTTGAATTATTTCTATTCTCTTGAATTTCTCCCAATTATGCTTAATTCTCCTCAATTTTTCCCAATCCTGCTCAATTGATCCCAATTAATCTCAATTCTTCCTCATTCTCAACTCTCTTTAATTCTTCTTAAGTAATTCCAATTAATCTGAATGTTTTTCAATACCCCTCAATTATTCCTAATTCTTATGAATTTCTCACAATAATTCCTAATTCTTCTTAATTCATGTAAATTCTTTGTAATTTCGCATAGTTTTTTTTTAATATTTTGTGGTTCTATATGAACATTTCCGTTGAACAGATTGCATTTCCACAATTTCTGTGAGAAATCAGAAACAGGATTTAATAGTGAACGAAAAAGGCGAAAATAATTAACAATATAGAATTTAATTGAATAAAAATATTTTTTGCAGTAATAATGTTTCTCTCAATTAATTCAATTCTATATTAAAAATCACTTCCCCCAATTTAGTTCACCATTGAAGCATTTCTCACAATTGTTACAAATTTATAATTATTATTTCTCATTTTCACAATTTTTGTGAAAAAAATCAGAAACAGGCGTTAATAGTGAACTGAAAAGGGGGGAATATTTATTAATATAGAGTTAAATTAATTAAAAATACATTTTATCGACAGCAATAATGTTTTTCTCAATTAATTCAATTCTATATTGAAAATTATTCTCCCCCTTTTAGTTCACTATTGAAGCACTTCTTGCAATTTCAACTAATTCTTTCATTTCCACAGTTTTTGTGAAAAAAATCAGAAACAGGCATAATAGTGAACGGAAAAGGGGAGAATAATTATTAATATAGAATTGAATTAATTGAGAAAAACATTAATACTGTAAAAAAATATTCTGAATTGATTTAATTCTATATTAATAATTATTCTCCCCTTTTCAGTTCACTATTGAAGCCTGTTTCTGATTTTTCACAAAAATTGTGGAAATGAAAAAATAATAATTATATATTTGTGAAAATTGCGAGAAATGCTTCAATAGTGAACTAAAAAGGGGGGAATATTCATTAATATAGAATTAAATTAATTAAAAATACATTTTATCGACAGCAATAATGTTTTTCTCAATTAATTCAATTCTATATTGAAAATTATTCTCCCCCTTTTAGTTCACTATTGAAGCACTTCTTGCAATTTCAACTAATTCTTTCATTTCCACAGTTTTTGTGAAAAAAATCAGAAACAGGCATAATAGTGAACGGAAAAGGGGAGAATAATTATTAATATAGAATTGAATTAATTGAGAAAAACATTAATACTGTAAAAAAATATTCTGAATTGATTTAATTCTATATTAATAATTATTCTCCCCTTTTCAGTTCACTATTGAAGCCTGTTTCTGATTTTTCACAAAAATTGTGGAAATGAAAAAATAATAATTATATATTTGTGAAAATTGCGAGAAATGCTTCAATAGTGAACTAAAAAGGGGGGAATATTCATTAATATAGAATTAAATTAATTAAAAATACATTTTATCGACAGCAATAATGTTTTTCTCAATTAATTCAATTCTATATTAATAATCATTCTCCCCTTTTTAGATCACCATTGAAGCATTTCTCGCAATTTTCACTAATTTATGATCATTATTTTTTTATTTCCACAGTTCTTGTGAAAAAAAAATCAGAAACAGGCTTCAATAGTGAACTGAAAAGGGGAGAATAATTATTAATATAGAATTAAATTATTTAAAAACACATTTTATCGACAGCAATAATGTTTTTCCCAATTAATTCAATTCTATATTAATAATTATTCTCCTCTTTTTAGTTCATCATTTCTTGCAATTTTACAAAAATTCATAATTATTATATTTTCAAAAAAAATAAAAAAAAAAAGATTGTTTCCATTTGTTGCGTACTTCATAGACGTCACTGCATATTTCCCAGTACCCAAATAAAAAAACTTTCTGATCCTGATCCAAAATCCCTCCAGGTGGTCGAACTAGGCGTGAAGATCTCCCCGGAGGGCCTCTCCGACACCACGCTGGGCCTCTTCTACACCGACTCGACCAAGCACTTCGCCTCGGAGCAGATCGCCAACTTCACCGTGCCCAAATTCGCCGGCAAATGGGTGCGATTCGCCTTCCGGGTGACCCTCGACAACGTCACGTTGTTCTTCAATTGCCAAGAGGCGGACACGGTGACCGTGCAGCGGACGCCCTTGGAGCTGGTGTTCGACAGCGCGTCCACGTTGTACTTGGCGCAGGCGGGACCGACGGTGGGGGAGCCCTACGAGGTCAGTTGGGGGTAGGGGGGGATGAGTGGGGAAGTGGTGCGGGGGTTTTTTGTTTGCCGATGAAGGTATGACGAGGGGGCATTTTGTTGAACGAGAAAAATCCTCTCGGTTGATTTCAGCTGGTCTCAATTGATCTCAATTCTACTAGTTTTTATCAATTATTTTAATTATTCCCCATTCTGCCTAATTTTTCCCAATTCTTCTCAATTCTCATCAATTCTCGTCGATTGATCTCAATTCACGATTCTTCTAGATTTTCAATACTTTTCAATTCTTCCCAATTTATCGTAATTCTTCCCAATTCTCCTTAATTCGTCATAATTATTCTCAATTCTTCACGATTCTCCTTGTTTCTCTCGATTATTTCAATCATCTTCAATTATTCCCATTTCTTTCTAATTCTTCTCAATTTATCTCAAATCTTCTTAATTCGTCCTAATTATTTTAAATTTTTCTCGATTCTCCTAGTTTTTATCAATTATTTTAATTATTCCCCATTCTGCCCCCTTTTCCCAATTCATCTCAATTCTCATCAATTCTCGTCGATTGATCTCAATTCTCGATTCTTCTAGTTTTTCTCAATTATTTCCAATTATTCCCAATACATTTCAATTCTTTCCAATTTATCGTAATTCTTCCCAATTCTCCCTAATTTGTCCTAATTTTTCTCAATTCTTCACGATTCTCCTTGTTTCTCTCGATTATTTCAGTCATCTTCAATTATTCCCAATTCTTCCTATTTCTTTCTAATTTATCTCAATTCTCCATAATTCGTCCTAATTATTTTCAATCCTCGATTCTCATAGTTTCTCTCGATTATTTCAATTATTTCCACTCATTCCCAATTCTTCCTAATTCTTCTCAATTTATCTCAATTCGTCCTCTGAACATTACAGGATGTCTCCTTTCGTGAGAAGTTTTATATAAAAAGAAGTATTCTTAATTTTTACCAATTTTCGTCAATTGCTCTCAATTCTCGATTCTTCTAGATTTTCTCAATTATTTCCAATTATTCCCAATCCTTCCTAATTCTTCCCAATCTATCTTAATTATTCTTAATTCATCTCAATTCTTATCAATTCGTCCTAAATATTCTCGATTCTCCTAGTTTCTCTCGATTATTTCAATAATATCCAATTACTCCCAATTCTTTCTACTTCTTCTCAATTAATCTCAATCCTTCTTAATTCATCCTAATTATTCTTGATTTTTATCAAATCTCAATTCTTCAGTTTCTCCTAATTATTTCATTTATTTCCCAATTCTTCCCAATTTATCTCAATTCTTCTAAATTCGTTCTAATCATTCTCAATTATTCTCAATTTATCTCGATTCGTCCTAATTATTCTCAATTCTTATCAATTCTTCTCGATTTTTCTAGTTTCTCTCAATTGTTTTATTTATTTCCAATTCTTCTCCTCTATTATTTTTAATAATCCTCGATTCTTTACAATCCTTGCCAATTTATCTCAATTCTGAATTCTTGATCCTTCTCAATTTTCTATGCTTCTCCATTTTTCTCAATTCATCTTAATTATTCTCAATTAATCCCAAGTAATCTCAATTCTTTCCAATTAGTCTCAATTCTGCTCAAATAATCCAAATCATTCTCAATTCTCTTCAATTGTGCTATATGTTGTTTTTAACTAGAGATAATTCAACTCACTTCTACAAGTTCTGACACTTCTGACTTTTTCCATACAGTTTGTACTGTCCTAAGGAAATAAAACGATATTCTATTCTATTCTATTCTCTTCAATTCATTTAAATTATTTGTAATTTTGCATATTTTCTTGCAAGTGTTTGATTTTTTCTCTAATATTTTATTGGGCAAATTGCATTTTTCCATTTCCACATTTTTTTTCACGAAATTCAAATGTTTTCAACTATAATTCCATAGAATTTGTCTCGATTTTTCCAGAGGCATGTATAGTATAGAGAGCAACAGGGCCCAGCACACTTCCCTGTGGTACACCGAAAATGCCCCTCGTAATACTAATCTGATCTTTTTTTATTTTATCTTTCATCACTCCTACAAAGTGGTCTGAAAACATTAGTTATCGAAAATTGGGTATAACACTTAAAAACATGCAAGAGATGGAATGAGATATAAAATATATCGAACCATTTGAATTGTTATACAAGGGGGTCTATTTTTATCAGTAAAAGTTCGAATTGACTTCAAGCAATCTTTCGATATTTGAATTCATTTTCACTTCCGCTTTACAGAATATTTGAGAGACAATTTATGTAAAATTTTGGTTACACAAATACCGAAAATTATGTATCAGGCAGAATGAGTCGCTGTCTGCGTTGCTACCAGCAATGAATTATTGAACATTATTCGAAATCTGTAAGATAAATTGCTGTGTAAGAGTAAAATCATATATAAATTGGTTTATCTTTGAAAGTGTTTCAATAATATAGATAAAAAAATATTTCCGTCAAATGACAATAATTTGAAAGTTGACAGGCTATGGTTACTTATGATAACAGTTTTTGCGAATTGAATTAAATTGAAACCAAAATGGCTACCAGAAAAAAATTATGTTGATTCCCATATTCGATAACTAATGATGGAATTTTATACAGGATGTCCATAATTCAAGCTCATTCAAACTTACAAATAAAAAATCTGGATTTTTTTAAATGATTGAGTGCTTATTTCGAAAAAACAATTTTGTTTGCGAATTATTTCAACAAAAGCACTGAATTTGGAGAAATCAACATCAGACCACTGTTGAGGAGAACTGAAAATTGCACAATTTTCTCGACACCCTGTATATCAATCGAGAACCACTTGTCCTGGTGAAATCGTCATTTTCTGTCGGAAAATTGTTCAACAAACAAGCTCCCACTCAATCCAATATCAACAATTATCAGAAAGTGAGATATACCGAGAACATCTTCGATATAATTAGTCAGACGAATTCGATTGTATACTTTCGAAACGATAATAGCGCGCACACGAAATGTGAACATACGTCGAAGTGCCGCCAACGCCGTTAAAGTCCAGCACAGTTGCGTCGCGACGTTGAATGCTTGTAGTGCGAGGCGTGACCGCTAGAGCGCCGATGGAGTTTTTTCAAGTTTTCCATGTTTCTGGGTTTTTCTTTCTCGACTAGTGTGTGATGGTGTGATTTTACTTGAAATCTTCAATTGTTATTCCTAGTGGAAACGGGTGGTTTTTCGGGAAATGTTCGAAAAACACTGCTACGATTGTATACAGGATTTTCTAAAGTGGGCCAGTTCAATGTAACCAAAACTTTTATCGTAAATAAATGAGCATGGGATGATTTCACTCTAGCTGAACAAAAAACACCAAAATATTTCGCTCTGAGGTATTTCAGTTGATAATTTCAGATTTATTAATGTTTTTATTGTTATTTATAAAAATTGCATTCGATAAACTGTTTATTGATAGGCCATTTGAAAACAAAAAGTGATGGGCAACTATGACAAGCTGTCAAATGTATAGTGGTGACAGCTTGTCAATGTTGCAATGTTGCCGTTCCTTTTTTTGTCATTGATCCTCTGAAAAAATAATTCTGATTAGATTGACATTCAAATTGACATTTCTATTTTCAGTTATATATCAAAATTGGGATGAAACATTTATGAAATTCAGAATTAATGTCAAAATTTCGAAAAATTCCACATTGCCTTCAACTCAATTTCGAGTTAGATACAGTCAGTGACGTTTGACAGCTTGTCAATGTTGCAATGTTGCCGTTCCTTTTTTTGTCATTGATCCTCTGAAAAAATAATTCTGATTAGATTGACATTTAAATTGACATTTCTATTTTCAGTTAAATATCAAAATTGGGAAGATACATTTATGAAATTCAGAATTCTTGTCAAAATTTCGAAATATCTACATCGCCTTCAACACAATTTCGAGTTCGACAAACTCAGTGACGTTTAATATTTCTCGCGATGTGACTCTGATGAAGTGAACGCCCAGTATGTCGATGGTGTTGTCGAGTCGAAGCAGACTCGTCTTCGTTTTGTGCTTCACCGTGTTCGTTTTGGCAACCACGCTGGCTCTGGGCACCTTAACTAGTTGGTTTCATCAGCAGGTGTTTTCTGATCCATCAGTAGAACTGATCCAGGTAATGTTTAGATAGAAAACAGCTGAAATTGGGTGGCGTGTGCGGTAGTGGTCAGAAAAAACGGATTTTTGTACAGTAGTGGCCATTAAAAACGGAATTTTGTACAGTAGTGGCTAGAAAAAACGGACTTTGTACGGTAGAGATCAGTAAAAACGGAATTTTGTACAGTAGTGGCCAGAAAAAATTGAATTTTGTGCAGTAGTGATCTGTAAAAACAGGTTTTTGTACAGTAGTGGCCATTAAAAACGGAATTTTGTACAGTAGTGGCCAGAAAAAACGGAATTTTGCACGGTAGTGTTCAATAAAAACGGATTTTTGTATAGAAATAACGGAATTTTGTACGGTAGAGATAAAAAAAAAAGAATCATGTAAAGTATTTGCCAGAAAAAACGGATTTTTGTACGGTAGAGATCAGTAAAAACGGATTTTTGTATGGAAATGGCTAGTAAAAATGGATTTTATTCCAGTAGTTATTAGTAAAAACGGATTTTTGTACAGAAGTGACTTGTAAAAACGGATTTTTGTACAGTAGGGGTCAGAAAAAATGAAAAATTGACGCCTGAAATTCAAATAACCCTAATTAGTTGATATCAAATGGATGAGTACGAATTGAACATTGACAGAAAATGACGGTTCACCCCTTTTTCGAAAATAAATCTCAAATGTGAGTGTCATTTGATCTAGGGTGCCTTGGATCAACTCAAAATATACCGAGATCCGAATATGGCTGAACAACAATGCAAAACAGATTTTCAGGTTCGTATTTTTTCGGAAATATTGTTGAATGAGTAATTGTACATTCTGTTTACAATATGTGTAGCAGTACTAGTGATAATCGTTTCATGTAAAGTTGTTATTTATTTATTTACTTGTATAACAACTATGAACTATTGAAACTAAAAACAACACTATTAGAATAATTTTTATTCCATTTTGCACTTGTTTGTAAACAAACTGGATTTCTACCTTCACTTTGAAGACTTATAAAGAGTGTCCCAGAATTAACGCAACGTTTAGATTTAATAAAAACCCAGTTTCAACTCTTTTAATTGTAAACCCAACTGTCAGCTGTCAATTTGTTCTTTCAGTATGAAAATATGACAGACCTTGCTCACAATGACAGACAATGAGACACACTGAGACATTACCAAGTTCTACAATTACTATATTTATGTTTTTTTTTTAATTGTTGTTGTTACGTAGTTACTTATTTAATTATATGTTTTAACTATAGGGATTTGAAAACCTTGATGAAGATATCAATAGTGATACAGTAAGTAGTCAACTTCATCTGTTTCGTTAAAACCTAACATGCATGAAGGTAATGAAACCACCACTAACAACAGAGATTAACCCCATTGACTATTCAATAGAAAAATGGCCGCTGAACTTCTGAAGACATGCTAATATTTGACACATTAAAAAAAAACTTCTTATAAACGTATGTCGTAAAAGTCTTAACTTTTGAGATACAGTTTGATAAAATTTTGAAAAAAATAACAGTTTATTGATAACTGAGATAATATTCTAGACATCTTTAGAAAATTTGGTACATGTCTTCTATTCATTCTCATTCATTTTGGAACAAATCTGATCTCTTAATTTGCTTTCAGTCGATGCACAAACATTTTCACGCCGCATCAGATTTTTGAGGAATTGACCCTGAAGTCAAATGATTTTTATTTTTTTAAGCGAAAACCATGCGTCGGCCAAAGAAAATCCATGAGATTGAATTTTTTTCAGGTAGGGCACACGGAGTCTTCAGGATCTTTCCGGGAGGGCAGCGGCTCCGAAGACCTGGGGTGGTTTCCCCCACCACCGCCGCCCCCTGACGGTAAGAATTGCTTGTGCGATAAGGGGAATTGTTGTAATTTTGTTCCTGATGAACTTGGAAAAGCAGCCGGGAAATACAAGGGGGAAAAGGGAGACCGAGGGCCCAAGGTGAGTTGGTTTTTGTTTCTATCTATAGTCTATTTATTCTGGGTTGATAGTTGTGTCAAATCGCCAGATTGAGCCGTGTTGCCACATGTTTTTCACTTTTTCAGCGATGCTCCGGATTAACTCCGAATTAAAACTTGGGTATACAATCATATTTCATGAAAACTAGTGAACCATTGTGAGATCGTGGTGAATAAATATTCATGAAGTTTCTTTACTCACCTTTGGAATGAAATCTAATGAAAGCAAGGGGGGCTCCTGTTATCTATTTCGTGTTTAAAATGATGCAACCATTTTCTGGGCATCTCCACTCAATCCTCTCGGCATTTCGATGAGAATACGATGATATTAAGCTCTCAAAAGAACAATTTTGAAAATCGCAATTAAAGAACAATTCGTATGTAAACAAACGATTGTAGGGATTCGCTCCAAAACATGTGGCAACACGGCTCAATCTGGCGATTTGACACAACTATCAACCCAGAATAAATAGACTATAGCAACGTTTCGATCTTTTGACGTTTACTAGTGACATTTCTAATTACTATTGGAGATTCATATTTTTTTGTCAATTATAATGATATTGAAATTTCAAGGGACCACCAGGAGAATCAATCAGAGGTCCCCCAGGTCCCCCAGGTCATCCTGGACCTCCTGGAATGCCAGCTCCAGAGGTGAGAATTTTTTTTCTTTTATGTTAATAATTTTTCTCATGTTTCAACCAAAATCTAAGGTGATATTCTAGAATTTTTAGTTTGAGTTGTGACCAGCCACCAGCGCCAGAATTATATTTTACAGCGTTGCCAAGTGTTTTTCAGTTTCTTAAGACTTGCTTCAAAAAAATTCAAAACATCGACTATGGTAAAACTTTACAAAAAAATAATATATTTTCTTACCTTCACATTGTTCAGTGAGTTTCAACAAAGATTTTCTTGGAGAATTTCATTCTAAATGTTACTTGTTGATGACAATTTTTTGTTTTTCATTTATTGCTTACTTGCTTAATGAATGTCACTGTAGTTAGCACTTGTGACGTCACGAGAAATTTATTTCTTTCAGTTTCATCGAATTGAAGGGTTTCAAAATGACGTTAATAAATAAATATACAGGGTGTTTCAGAATTGCACGGCAATATTTCAGGTACGTATTCTCTGGTACAAAATGAGGAAAAAAGTTTCTATTAACGTGTGTCGGATCTCGATTATAAGCGGAGTTACAGGGTGTAATATAACTTTGTAACTTTGAGCCAATTTACAAATTAATTAATTTCTGAGGAAACCAAACGGAATTCGACCAAAAGTTATGAGAGACAAAATTCAGGTAATAGGTTGAGGAACTTGAGAAAAATATCAAAATTCACCAGTGGCGTACGAGCAAGTTTTCCTTAAGGCTTTTATGCATTGAGACCTCGTAAAATGCAACACCCTGTATGGTATTTGGAAAAAATTTACTTTCATATCAAGCAGCACCTATTGCTTGATACTCATACAAAATTTGAGAGCTCCATCTGCAGTAGACCAAGCACAATAAAATAAAAACCTAACTTTTCAATAATCTTCAACACCCTGTAACTCCGCTAATAATCGAGATCGGACACACGTTCATAGGAACTTTTCTCCTTATTTCGCACCAGAGAACACCTACCCGAAATATTGCCATGAAATCCTGAATCACCCCGTATATCACTTCAATAAATCTCGATTTACATTCGTCACACCCTGTATATATCCCCCAGGCCGTCTGTACCTGCAACCTGACGACCATCCTCGACGCTCTGACCTACCAAGTCACCCCCACGTACGGTCTCGAAGGCAAGACCGGCCCGCAGGGGATGACAGGCCTGCCAGGTCCTCCAGGTGAACGCGGACCTGTCGGCCCCAAGGGCGATCGTGGGGAAAGGGGCGAGAGGGGGGCGGCCGGAGTGGCCGGGCAGAACGGCCAGAAGGGCGAGCCCGGCGTCGACGGGATGCCCGGGCTGGCGGGTCCTCCAGGTCCTCCTGGACTTCCGGGGCCGGTGGAGTTCGAAAATGTCGATGTGAGTTGTTTTTTTTTTTTATTTTGGTTGGGTTGGGTACGATATATTCGAGAATTAAGGATGCGTTGAATGGGAATTGAATTTTTGTTTATTTAAAATCAAAAAATCAAATCGCAGAGCACTTTATTTCGAGAAAAAAGTATTAATAAACTCGACAAAGCAGCAGATTCACTTAAAAAATGTAATTTTGTGTGGTAGTGATCAGTAAAAACAGGTTTTTGTACAGTAGTGGCCAGTAAAAACGGAATTTTGTACAGTAGTGGCCAGAAAAAACGGAATTTTGTACGGTAGTGTTCAGTAAAAACGGATTTTTGTACAGAAGTGACTAGTAAAAACGGAATTTTGTACAGTAGTGGCCAGAAAAAACGGAATTTTGTACGGTAGTGTTCAGTAAAAACGGATTTTTGTACAGAAGTGACTAGTAAAAACGGATTTTTGTACAGTAGGGGTAAGAAAAAATGAAAAATTGGGGGCCGGGGCCGGTGGAGTTCGAAAATGTCGATGTAAGTTGTTTTTTTTTTTATTTTGGTTAGGTTGGGTACGATATATTCGAGAATTAAGGATGCGTTGAATGGGAATTGAATTTTTGTTTATTTAAAATCAAAAAATCAAATCGCAGAGCACTTTATTTCGAGAAAAAAGTATTAATAAACTCGACAAAGCAGCAGATTCACTTAAAAAATGTAATTTTGTGTGGTAGTGATCAGTAAAAACAGGTTTTTGTACAGTAGTGGCCAGTAAAAACGGAATTTTGTACAGTAGTGGCCAGAAAAAACGGAATTTTGTACGGTAGTGTTCAGTAAAAACGGATTTTTGTACAGAAGTGACTAGTAAAAACGGATTTTTGTACAGTAGGGGTAAGAAAAAATGAAAAATTGGGGGCCGGGGCCGGTGGAGTTCGAAAATGTCGATGTAAGTTGTTTTTTTTTTATTTTGGTTAGGTTGGGTACGATATATTCGAGAATTAAGGATGCGTTGAATGGGAATTGAATTTTTGTTTATTTAAAATCAAAAAATCAAATCGCAGAGCACTTTATTTCGAGAAAAAAGTATTAATAAACTCGACAAAGCAGCAGATTCACTTAAAAAATGTAATTTTGTGTGGTAGTGATCAGTAAAAACAGGTTTTTGTACAGTAGTGGCCAGTAAAAACGGAATTTTGTACAGTAGTGGTCAGAAAAAACGGAATTTTGTACGGTAGTGTTCAGTAAAAACGGATTTTTGTACAGAAGTGACTAGTAAAAACGGATTTTTGTACAGTAGGGGTCAGAAAAAATGAAAAATTGGGGGCCGGGGCCGGTGGAGTTCGAAAATGTCGATGTAAGTTGTTGTTTTTTTTTTTTTTTGGTTAGGTTGGGTACGATATATTCGAGAATTAAGGATGCGTTGAATGGGAATTTGATTTTTGTTTATTTAAAATCAACAAATCAAATCGCAGAGCACTTTATTTCGAAAAAAAAGTATTAATAAACTCGACAAAGCAGCAGATTCACTTAAAAAATGTAATTTTGTGTGGTAGTGATCAGTAAAAACAGGTTTTTGTACAGTAGTGGCCAGTAAAAACGGAACTTTGTACAGTAGTGGTCAGAAAAAACGGAATTTTGTGCGGTAGTGTTCAGTAAAAACGGATTTTTGTACAGAAGTGACTAGTAAAAACGGATTTTTGTACAGTAGGGGTCAGAAAAAATGAAAAATTGGGGCCGGGGCCGGTGGAGTTCGAAAATATCGATGTAAGTTGTTGTTTTTTTTTTATTTTGGTTGGGTTGGGTACGATATATTCGAGAATTAAGGATGCGTTGAATGGGAATTTGATTTTTGTTTATTCAAAATCAAAAAATCAAACCGCAGAGCACTTTATTTGAAAAAAAAATAATAATAAACTAGACAAAGCAGCATATTCACTTATACACAAATCCTTATAATTGAATAACATTGTTAAAAATAAGGGAAAGATATTTCACATAAATTAAAAAAGTCAACAAGTAAAATTTCCCCAAAATATTTTCAATACGATATCACTTCCGGTTCAACCGGAAGTGATATCAACTTTATTTTTTTCAATGGGACACCCTGTTTATTTTTACATTTTCGAATTCTACGCAAAATTCTGGATCGGTTGCATTTTGAATCGCTCCTCTATCGTTGTTTGGTCTGGAGATATTCCATTTTTCCGAAAAATTTTGACAGATGGACTGACTAACGAAAATGTCTGTATTATCTTCAATTCTCATGATAGAGAGTTCAATCTTTGTATGCACATTTATGAAAGAGTATCCTATCAGGTATACTCAACAGTTTTACAAAATATTCTACAGGGTGTTCGATATTTCAGTTTACTTTCTGAAAATCTCAAATCCCAATAATTTCTTTATTTCGAATGGAATAGAATTCGAAAATGTAAAAATTAACAGTGTTAGACCGGAAGTAACAGCGTATTGAAAATATTTTGAGGAAATAGATTACTTTGAGTTGTAGCTGCCACAAAAAAATCAAGTTTATATCTCTTTTAGTTCTCTATAAATTTCTAATAAATTAGTTACATGAATCACCCTGTATATGAAAAATATAGAATATAACAAATATAGAATATAAATATAATAAATCCTGTTAAAAAATTAACAGAGCAAAATTCAGTAAAAAAAACTCATCTACTAAAAAGTATCTTTGAGTTTTCTTTTATTTGTAATTTTTTCAATCCCCCTTGTAGGTGGTTGAACATATTTCAAAATTGCAAATTAAATTTTTTGAGGTTAGTTCTGTTGAAGACGTACTATTTTCTTCGCAATAAAAACAAATTAAAACCCCAATTCGATTTCAGTAGTTGATATCTTCAACATATGCACTAATTTTCAAATGAGCCCCCTCATAATTTCCCAATTATTATTATTATAATCATTTATTCGTAATAGCCGAGCTGGAAGCCAAGAGGTCCATTCAAGGTGAGCCAAAAAATGCAGAATCACTCCATCAAAGATTTGCATTTGCATATTTACGATGTTGTTAGAAAGTCATGAAACAAGTTAAGTGACTTTTGACATTGAAGGATTTTTTTTTCAATACTCTGTCGAAATTAAATTGAATTACGAGATATTCAGTTTAGTACTAATAAAAGTGAACACGCACAACATGTGCTGGTAATAGATTTTGTAGTCAGCATCAGCAGCAGTGGACAGTTGAGAGATTTGATGATTTTTGAGACAACTGAATAACAACCACTAAAACGAAGAACACGATCTCAATATGTTTTCTAAATCTAATGAACAATCAAATAGGTCATTATTAATCACTTATTTTGCTTTAGTGAGATCTAGACGCCAGCCGTAACAGATTAAATACAATTCTCTATCTCCCAATAGGAAACCGTCCTGGGCAGCTCTTTGGTCCGCCCGAGCGTGCCCGGCCCCAAAGGCGAGCCGGGCAAACCGGGCGCGACCGGCCCGCGCGGCGACCGCGGCCCGCCCGGCCCCAAGGGCGGCGCGGGCGTGAAGGGCGACCGCGGCGACAGAGGCCTGCCCGGCGAGAACGGCCTTCACGGACAAAAAGGCGAAGCCGGATTGGACGGGACGCCCGGAAGGCACGGCGACAAAGGCGAGAGGGGCGGGGAAGGCCCGCCCGGACCCCCCGGGGCGGTAGTGTCGGTAGGGGAGGCGGGGGAGCCCGTGCCAGGGGCTAAAGGGGAGGCGGGAGTCAAAGGTAAGGGTCCAGCAGGGAATTCCATTGATGGTTGAGTGATTTTTCTTCTAGGCGATCGGGGAGCGAACGGGGAGCAGGGCCCTATGGGGCCGCCCGGTCCCAAAGGGGAGACTGGGGCCATCGGGCCGGTGGGGCAGCCCGGCACGAAGGGGGAAAGGGGGGAACGGGGCCCTCCTGGACCGTCCGCTGCCGATGGAAAGGAGCAAATCGTCGCCGTCAAGGTAGGTGGCGCCCTCTGTTACTTTGACAATCTCTAAGGATGATTCGAGGATGATAATTGTGATATACAGGGCGATAAAGGCGACATGGGGAAACGTGGGAGGAGGGGGAAGCCAGGACCTGTCGGACCTGCTGGTCCACCCGGGGCTTTGGGTGAAATTGGGTTACCTGGTTGGATGGTGAGTTTTTGGTTTATTTTTCATCGATTTTTTGGCCCACAGTTCATGACAATACGCCTTATTTTACAATGAATTGGATTAATCATTCACTGTTTTCCTATTTTCATGAATTTCATGGAAAAAGAACGCCAAGGTGAGTCATTCATTTAGTAAGATAAATGTGACAGCTCACCGGAAAGTGCGGTGTTGCCGCTTGTCTTTTTTTCAATGATGCTCCGGATGGAAAGTTAGGTTAAGGGGTTATATACAGTTCAAAGGACGAAAACAAGCGAATTTTCCGGATTTTTTTCCGAGGAAACTTTTGAAATTATTGATCTAATGATTTGTACACATATCATGGTATCTTTCGACAGTATTTTAAGACTTGGTATTAGTGAAAATATTTATTTGGCAAGGAGCTACAGCTGAGCTCCGGGAGCTCCTCTCAAAAAAGACGTTTGCGGTGACCACTCGGTATATTTCTGAATCTGAAATTAAAAAACCAAACAGATTTCGTTAAAGTAAAGTTGAATCTAGTAATTAATCGAAGGAATGAGCAAAATAATTTCTTTTGGCAAAATGGTGGTTTCTCAAAATTTCGGCCTTAAATTGTTTATAAAAAAATATTCACCGGTGAGGAAAAATCTTCGATTAATTACTAAAAAATATATTTAAGAAGCTCGTGTTAAAATTTGAGACTAATCGGTTAAGCCGTTTTCGAGTAATGTTGGTTCGCGACTTTGAAAACACCATTTTGAGAAAAACGCGTTTGAAGTTTGAAAAGCACATTCAAGCACTCTGAAACGCCTTTTCAAATTCCCGTGTAACTTCGAAAATATTCACCAGAACGATATCAAATTTTCTATGCGTATCCTTAAATATATTTACATTAAGAAAATTGAATAGAAAAAATCGATTTTTTGAAAATTCCAACTGTATATAACCCCTTAAGTTCATCATTCAAATTGTTCTGAAAAGTGTTTTTCATTCATAAAATATATACAAAACATTTTGTTTATTCTGTTTTTTTAGGGACGACCAGGCGTACCAGGAACTCCAGGAATGAAAGGGGAGAAAGGAGAACAAACTGGGGTAATTAACAGTATAATTACAGATCAAAAAATAACAAACGAAATTCTAGAAATGACAAAGTTGTAGTTTCAATGTGAAGCAATGTAAAATTGCAACGGTTCAATTTTTTTCAAGTTAAACTTATTGGTTGAGGTGTCCTTGAAAGGGATACCCTTTCACACCCCGTATATACTTTTATTCCTGAATTCCCTCCACGTGCATTTGAATCGATGTCAATTCTACTCAACAAACAAAAAATAACTCTTAACAATAAAATACCGCCCCATTAATACACCAAAAAAAAACATTCACATCCACTACTGTACTAACCAAAACTCCCCCCTCCCCTTTTCCGCAGTCCAAGGGCGAAAAGGGCGACAAAGGCGACAGAGGGGAACGCGGCGTCCAAGGCGTGCCAGGCAGAGACGGAACTCCAGGTCCCCCGGGTCCTTCCTCCGACGAAACTACCCGTTACGTGCCGGTGCAAGGCTTACCGGGTCCGCCGGGACCTCCGGGCCTTCCCGGACCGCCCGGCACGCCGGGGCTCTCCATCACCGGACCCAAAGGGGAGCCCGGATCGCCCTCTTACGGCGAAACCGTGCATTATAGTCGACCAGGTGAGATGATAGCGTTTATGGGAAGGATTTGGACATGGGAAGAGTTGTATGTCAACAGCTGTCATCTGTCATGATTTTTGCAGCTGTCAGCTGTCATTTGTCATTGATTCTGTCAGATGTCATCTGTCATTGATTCTGTCAGCTGTCACCTGTCATGGTTTTTGCAGCTGTCATTGTCATCTGTCATCTGTCATTGTTTTTGCAGCTTTTATCCGTCATTGTCATCTGTCATCTGTCATTGATTTTGTCAACTGCCATCTGTCATTGATTCTGGCAGCTGTCATCTGTCATTGTTTTTTTTTTGCAGCTATCATCTGTCATTGTCATCTGTCATCTGTCATTGATTCTCCATAATCTATCTATAATTGATTCTGTCAGCTTTCTCCTGTCCTTGATTTTTGCAGCTGTCATCTGTCATTGATTTTGTCAACTGCCATCTGTCATTGATTCTGGCAGCTGTCATCTGTCATTGATTTGTTTTGCAGCTATCATCTGTCATTGTCAACTGTCATTTGTCATTGATTCTCCATAATCTATCTATAATTGATTCTGTCAGCTTTCTCCTGTCCTTGATTTTTGCAGCTATCATCTGTCATTGTCAACTGTCATTTGTCATTGATTCTCCATAATCTATCTATAATTGATTCTGTCAGCTCTCTCCTGTCATTGATTTTTGCAGCTGTCACCTGTTAATGATTCTATCAGCTGACATCTGTCATTGATTCTGTCAGCTGTCATGTGTCATTGATTTTGTCATATGTTATCGATTTTGTCAGCTGTCATCTGTCATGGTTTTGTTAGCTGTCATTGGTTTGACATATGTTGACCGTTTCCAGATGTTTTCTCTCTCAAACTTTCTATTCTTTTTTTGTACGTTTTTGTTTGAGAAATTATTTGATTCGTGTATACCAACTTTTTAATTGGGTTTATGCTGCGAACAGAAGGAGTGAGAAGTACTTTGGATGAGCTAAGGGCACTGAAAGATTTGAAGGATTTCAATTCCGGTAGGTACTAAGTCAGACACCGTAAACGTAAACGTATGGATGTACACCCTAAACCGTAAACCATATCTCGAGTTTACAGCCAGCCCAATGGGCAGAACAGAGTGTGTACACGACACTTCTCATGCTACTGCCCCTGCCCAGGTTGGGTGTAAACTCAGTTAAAAAAAATTATATAACCATGTAAACTAACGAATCCACTCACGACACATCAAGAGGAGATGATTAACACACCAACCTGAAGACCACTTCGTTTGACACACCTCAATTCGAATTGAAACGGCAACTGAAATGACATTTGACGTTTCTTGTTTATCCATTCTTCTCACAGTTGAAAATACAGAATTCAGCCAAGACAATGCCTTAGAACAACAAAACAATCGATATCAGCTGATACACTATTGAAGCTTTGTGTTTTTTATTATACAGGGTGCCCAATAGACCAGTAGCTATAATTTGTTTTGTTTAAATGATCCACAGGAAGGGCCACGGCTAGTCCGCCATTAGCCCAACTGTCAAGGTCAGATAGAGTTGCTACTAGCACTGTACCGGGTGCTTTGAAAGTCCAGGACAGAGAAGCTGTGGTTAAAATCACTTCAACCAGCTCTGTTGGTACTATAGTTTATATCATTGAGGAAGAAGCACTCCTAGTTAGAATCAATAATGGATGGCAGTATATTTTGGTGAGTAATTTTCACATTTTCACAGTTTGATATGCTACTATAAGTTATGAAGCTGAAATACAATTGAATTTTCAGTTGGGTCCACTTTTACCAATATTATCTCCAACTGCACCACCAACAACAAGTCACCCTGTATTTAAACCCCCATTGGAGTCTAGCAACCTCATCAGCGATATTGCTAAAAATCCAGATGCTTCATACGTGAGTATATATATATCAGTATTCATAGAACAACATGACATATGACATGAGACATTCGTTGATGTCATTTTTTTGTTACGGAATCTAACCTGTAGCAAGACAGTTGTGACAGCTTGTCAGAAAGTGCGATGTTGCCGCTTGTCTTTTTTTTTCATTGAAACTCCGAAACAGAAAGTTGGGTTAAGTTTATCATTTCAATTGTTCAAAAACATGTCGTAGACCCATCTAAGTGAGTCATCCAAGTACTGTAAGAATAAAACAGCTCAAATTTTCAAACTAAATATTCTCACAACTACATTTTGGAAAATGAACTGAAGGTGTATTTCGAGAAAATAATGTACAGGGTGCTCTCCTGAAGCCTGTTCGTATGCAAGTTCTATGGAAAACGACAATTTAATTTTCGAACTAGATCCGATTGGCAGCCCTGAACGAGCCCTACAAGGGCGACCTCGCCGGGGTCAGAGGCGCCGATTACTTGTGCTACCGCCAAGGGCGGAGGGCGGGTTACAAGGGCACCTTCAGGGCGGTGCTGTCCTCGAGAACGCAAGACATCGATTCGATCGTGAGGCAGGCAGATCGAGATCTCCCAGTGGCCAATCTCAACGGTCATATTATATTTCCTTCGTGGTGAGTTTCTTATTGTTGAGGTTTTTATTAGAGTGGCAGGGGCAGCAGCATGGGCAGTGTCGTGTTCACACTCTGGTGATGTCTAGTTGATGTTTTCTCGTTCGTAGAATCTGTGATATTTTCTAGATGCACTTTTCAGAGGTATTTCAATTTTTATCTATTTTTATAGAGGGTGTCCCAAAATCAAGGCAAGATTTTAATAGACCACATCAGTGTGACGTCGAAATGTATGCAACCAACAGTGCATCGAGTCACAAAGAAATATTTCTGAACGAAGATGCGCTAATATGAACCTTAAGTAACCATTAT
The DNA here is from genome assembly GCA_037013635.1 of Plagiodera versicolora. Lineage (NCBI taxonomy): Eukaryota > Metazoa > Arthropoda > Insecta > Coleoptera > Chrysomelidae > Plagiodera > Plagiodera versicolora. The sequence continues at coordinate 1,406,444 of CM072990.1, forward strand.
CTAAGGTTCAGAATCTGTGGTTAGAATTATGATGTTATTTATTGAATTATTTCGCTGTTATAAGCAATATTTAAGAAATGTATCTGTTTGAATTCCATAGAAAAAGAATGAATACGTCGTATGGAATGGGTAACGTAAAGAAAGTTCTCTCAAACACTTCTGAATAAATTCCAGACAATCGTTTTACGAAAATATCGTTACTTCCATCCTCCATATCCAAGATCCCTTAGATGCAATTCCTAAAATATCAACTTATTTCATGTGAGAGCATAAAACAAAAGGGCCTGTTACGATACTTATATTATCGTTCTTATGTCATCCGTACTGAACTTCAAAAATATGAGAAAAAAAAAAGTTTTCCTTCTAATTTCTAGACCACAAAACCCACTTGAAAAAATATTCAAGATACAACGTTGCCGCTTTCACAGGATATTTAAAAAAATACAAACTATCGAAAAACCAACCAGAAAAAAACACAATTTTCAAAACTTTCCCCTCCCCCAGGTCTGGCCTTGAAAAAATATTCAAAATACGACGTTGCCGCTTTCACAGGATATTTAAAAAAATACAAACTATCGAAAAACCAACCAAAAAAAACACAATTTTCAAAACTTTCCCCTCCCCCAGGTCTGGCCTTGAAAAAATATTCAAAATACGACGTTGCCGCTTTCACAGGATATTTAAAAAAATACAAACTATCGAAAAACCAACCAAAAAAAAACACAATTTTCAAAACTTTCCCCTCCCCCAGGTCTGGCCTTGAAAAAATATTCAAAATACGACGTTGCCGCTTTCACAGGATATTTAAAAAAATACAAACTATCGAAAAACCAACCAAAAAAAAAGCGATTTTAGAAACTTTCCCCTCCCCCAGGTCTGGCCTTGAAAAAATATTCAAAATACGACGTTGCCGCTTTCACAGGATATTTAAAAAAATACGAACTATCGAAAAACCAACCAAAAAAAAAAGCGATTTTCGAAACTTTCCCCTCCCCCAGGTCTGGCCTTGAAAAAATATTCAAAATACGACGTTGCCGCTTTCACAGGATATTTAAAAAAATACAAACTATCGAAAAACCAACAAAAAAAAAAGTGATTTTCGAAACTTTCCCCTGCTCCAGGTCCGGCATATTCCGACGCGACCCCACCGTCCCCACCCCCGACGTCCTCTCCTTCGACGGCAGGCACGTGCAGACGGACCCCAAGTGGCCGGACAAGTCCGTCTGGCACGGCGCCATGGAATCGGGCGAGCGCGTCGTCGACGCTTCGTGCGACTCATGGCGTTCGGCTTCGGGTGGTCTGACCGCCCTGGCGGGGGACCTGGTGGACGGCCGCCTCGTGGGGCAGACGAGGAGGCGGTGCGACGAGGCGCTGGTGGTGCTATGCGTCGAGGCGACGACGGAGGCGCCGTTGCAGCGGCGGAGGAGGAGGAGGGAGGCTCAAAACAGGTGAGGTTAGGTTAGGTGGAGCCAAGAAAAAGAGAAGAAGAAGAGACGTCTCGGTTTTCTGATAATTTTTCGATAATAAAGTATTTTTGTTTATATTATTGAATGAATAAACTATACCTTGAGGTTTCGTGAGAATTTTAACCTTTTTTTTGTTTCCAGGGAAGATCACGAAATTTTGAATGAAGAAGAATACACCAAACTACTCAGTACTATCCAATAAAACACCTATTTTCCAAGATTTATATGTACCATCACAGTTTGAAACATTCTAGCATAGAATTCAAACTGTGATTCCATCCATAGTCATCCATATATATAGTCTATTTCAGCTGGGTTGATACCTGTGACGCGTCGCCCGATTTAGCCGTGATGCCACATGTTTTTCACTTTTTCAGCGATGCTCCGAATTAAAACTAGGGTATATAATTCATAAAAACTATTGAACCATTGTGAGATCGTGGTGAATAAATATTCATGGAGATTCTTTACTTACATTTCGAATAAAATCCAATGAAAGTAAGGGGCTCCTGTTATCCATTTCGTGTTTAAAATGTTCTAATAAAGATGCAACCATTTTCTGGGCATCTCCACTCAATCCTCTCGACATTTTGATGAGAATACGATGATATTAAGCTCTCAAAAGAACAATTTAAGTAAATTGCAATAAAAGAAAAACAATTTGGCATCGTTGTGAAGTGAACGATGCCAAATTGTTTGGAGCGAATCCCTACAATCGTTTGTTTACATTCGAAATGTGCTTTTATTGCGATTTTTTAAAATTGTTCTTTTGAGAGCTTAATATCATCGTATTCTCATCGAAATGCCGAGAGGATTGAGTGGAGATGCCCAGAAAATGGTTGCATCTTTATTAGAACATTTTAAACACGAAATGGATAACAGGAGCCCCTCACTTTCATTGGATTTTTTTCGAAAGGTGAGTAAAGAATCTTCATGAACATTTATTCACCACGATCTCACAATGGCTTACTAGTTTTCATGAAATATATGATTATATACCTAAGTTTTAATTCGGAGTTAATTCGGAGCATCGCTGAAAAAGTGAAAAGCATGTGGCATCACTGCTAAATCTGAAATAGACTGTAATTTGTATCATCTTATTATACTGAAAGTCTGTCTAGGTTATTGACATATTCGCGAAGATGTATGCTCTCTCGAATTTAATTTGAACGAAAGTATGATGAATGTCACTTTTAAAAAGTATTTTTTAGTAGAGTGCATGTTAACTAAATAATGTGTTACTTGGAATATCATAATAACCGAATCAACAATTGTATATACGTTTAATGTATCATTGATTTTTATACTTTTTTATATAATACCCTGGTGGTAATCTCTCGAACCATAAATATCTATACTTAGTTTGAATTGTTTGTTTTTTTTGTGATTATTTGATGTGTCTACGTGAAAAGTGTTCTAGATTTAAGTGAATGTATAAAATGTATGTTATTATTGTCGAAAAAATAAAAAACATTGTTGTTCGTATTCACTTATCAGCTTCCTGTATTCCGAAAAAAGAAAAACAGGACCCAAACTCCAAGGAGAGAAATACTAACGACATCTTCATTCACAGTACGGAGGTAAGTATACGAGGAATGTCTAGGAATCTATAATAAACTGACTTGACAATTAATTTCTACGCTTAGTTTCTACGAGACCTGTAGGAGAGTACACTTGTGGTGTGTCATTTGAAACTAAAGGCGGGACCACTTTTCAGCCCATCCTTGATTCTTTAGAAATATTCCAGAAAATTAGCAAACTCCACAATTCTAGAAGGTGACACTGAGAAAAAAAATTATAAGTCACTCAATGACACTCAAAGTTAGGTTAGGTTGCACCAGTTTGTCGTTGCAGAATAGGTAAAGATCACGTACCGCGAGATGGCGCTGCGAATGACAAAAAAACTGGATTGAGGTGTGAACAACAATAGCAGAGGTTCGTTTTGGAAATTTGGAATTCGTGTTTTCGTACCGAAATACGTGAGTACCAACAAACATTTTCATTAAAGTTGGTCGCATGATGAATGTAATTTTATCGATTTAGCGAAGCCCTAGAGGCATCTCTGAATCAGTCAGAGGAGTCCGAGTTCTGACAATCTCCTAATATAGGCAGCAGAATTTAACTTGAAAATATTTCAATCATCCTGTACACACATTTCGGTATCACAGAGATGACTAGTTTCAATTATGCAACCCTATTAATCATGCGTAAAGGAATTGGCAGACTGATAAGACGACACATATTACTCAGTCGATTTTAAACCTCCGTTGGGTTCGGACGTGCGTGACAAAAAGACTTTCGTGCGGTGGAAAGTTTTCGCGTGTGTTTTCAGTGATCAGTGATGTGTGTGTGACTGTGTGTGGGTGCTTCGAGGACAGTTCGAGAGTGGGCATGTTGAGAAATATTAATGGGTGAGTTTTTTTGCACGTCCCTTCACACAACTGAACGATTTTGGAATTTTCCATCATGATACATCGGGTTTTTTTATTGAAATTTATTGATTTCTTGAAGGAATTTTACTTTAAAAGCGGCGTTTTTGATGTTTTCTCATGATGAATACATGTTAAATGAACCCTTTCTTAACATTTAAGAAAAGATGCAATAAAATAAAATATGCAATTTTATAGATTCATTTTTAATTTTGTTATAGATGGCATGTGACGTCTGGAAAACAAAGAACTAGGATAGAAGGTGTAACTACTACTACCAATCGGTGAGTGATTTTTTGATTTCTGTAACTTTTACAACCTCACATTCAGCTTTTGTCTCCTCACTTTCAAATATTTCACATTCCACTTCTAAGCTCCTCATAAAACCTATTTCTAACTTACTGACTTTCTTTTTATTGTATCGATTTGTTAGGTTTTATTTTTTTTTCTTTCAATTTGTGTAATCAATGGGCAGAAGGGCTTAGGTCGATAGCCTATTGGATCAGTGTAAATTGTTTCAATAACGGACATTTATTATTATTATTGAAATTTTCCATTATATGATTTCTCGAATTCAGATATTTATTCTTGAGATTTAATGATTTTTTTTCTGTTATTACAGGTAGTAAGTAGTTCTTCTAGAAAAAGGTAAGTGATTTTTGGGTTATGCATGACTTTTTGCACGAATTTCAGCGGGTGCACCCACAATATTCCGACGAACTATGGGATTCGTAGGATTATAGAGAATCCTTACAGTCGAGATATACGTTCAGTATGTCCAAATTGCAATTTCTCGATTTCAATCTCACTTTTCCAAATTACTCAGGCCTACCTTTTTTTCTGTGAAATAGTGTTTTCAAGTGACAGGTCGTTTAATACACAGTACATCAGAATACTGAATAGAACGTTTATTTTCGAATTGAAATCCTCGACATCGCAGTAGCAAAAGTAACAGTCGTCTCCAGTGCGATGGTACAAATCAAAACTACAATCGAAAATGCGCTCGAAGAAATCAAGCATGCCGTCAAGTGATTCACAGCTAGAAGTTCCATCGAAATTCAAATGCGGTGGGTCGAAAAGCGAATTTTCTTCCCGATCATTAACGACAGTTGACAACCTCACCCGATAACACGCGCGGTACCCTTACGAGGGGAGAGTATCGACTTTTGGTGGTTGTAAGTTTTCCTCTCTGCAAAAGAGGCCGTCACCTTAAGAAGTCGGTATGAGAGTGTTTTTCGTGGTCGTGGGAGTCTTCCTAGTTCTTGATGTAGGTAGAAATTCGCTTTTCGACCCACCGCATTTGAATTTCGATGGAACTTCTATAGCTGTGAATCACATGACGGCATGCTCGATTTCTTCAAGCGCATTTTCTATTGTAGTTTTGATTTGTACCATCGCACTGGAGACGACTGTTACTTTTGCTACTGCGATGTTGAGGATTTCAACTCGAAAATGAACATTCTTTTCAGTATTTTGATGTACTGTCTGTTAAACGACTTGTTACTTGAAACACTTTTTCACGAAAAAGAAGGTGACGATTAAGATGACAAGTTTCCAAATGAAGTGCATTTCATTTCAGGAATTATTTTATTTCAGAAATCATTCTCTTTCAGAAATTATTTTATTTCAGAAATCATTCTCTTTCAGGAATTATTTTATTTCAGGAATTATTTCATTTCAGAAATTATTTTATTTTAGGAATTATTCTCTTTCAGGAATTATTCTCTTTCAGGAATTATTTTATTTTAGGAATTATTCTCTTTCAGGAATTATTTCATTTCAGGAATTATTCTTTTTCAGGAATTATTCTTTTTCAGGAATTATTCTTTCTCAGGAATTATTTCATTTCAGGATTTTCTTTTCAGGAATCATTCTCTTTCAGGAATTATTTTATTTCAGGAGTTATTTATTTCAGATATTAAACAATAGAAAGTGCATTTTGCAATTTTGTATAAATGCCAGTAAACGAATTTCAGAAATTATTTTATTTCTGGAAGGGGTAAATGCAGTGAAATAATTGTAAAACGTGAAATAAGTGCCGCGTAGACTTTTCAGACACGAAATCTGAAACAATTAAGTGTGAGTGCATTTTGCAATTTTGTACAAATGCCAATAAACGAATTTCAGGAATTGATTTCAATTTCTGGAAGGGGTAAATGCTGTTCGACTATCATCTGGTGAATTCATTCAGATGATCAGTCCTTAGTGAAATAAGTGAAATCGTGAAATAAGTGCCGCGTAGACTTTTCAGAAACGTAATCTGAAACAACATATTATAAAGTGCATTTTGCGAATTCGTACAAATGCCAATAAACGAATTTCAGGAATTAATTTTAATTTCTGGAAGGGGTAAATATTTTCCACATTCATGGTTTGTAGGCCTACTGGGGATGCTTCCATTAAAAAAAGCAACGCATTGAGAACTCTACCTCTTGGGTGATGAAGGAAACGAGTTCAAATGTATTTTATTTTGCAGACGCCTAAATACCATTTTTAGATAGTAAGTACGTAATCAGCAGAATTTTCAGAAAATGTTTTTGAGGAGAATGAATACCTGCAAGATGATTTGTCCTCGCAACAACCTGCACATTTCTCGTCAACAAATAATATGAATTCAGTGAAATAACCTCACTATTCAGTACGATTCTTCAAATCACTGAAATAAATCAGGTTAATAAATAGGTTTCCCTATATTCAAGATTGTCTGCCATTTCTTAACTGCCTTGGGAAGGAAATTTGTATAAAGAGTTATCTGAAGTACCATATGATGAGCCGTGTGATGAGCATTGAGGAACAGATCACACTTCACCCGTACAAATACACACAGGTTAGTTTATTGGTCACACCTCGAGTATTTCAAACGATTAAAAGTAGATGTCGCCCACTCCGAGATTCTTCCCAATTTGGGTTGTGATGAGAAATGTTATGAACAGGGTTCTGGAGTAAATAATGTGTTCTAGTTTCGTTACGACACAAAATGGGAAAAGTAAGTTCCTTATCTCTTTTAGTTTGATGAAATTTGGACTATTTCCATTATCAATAATTGAAATTGTACTCGATTAGTTTTGGTTCTCCATCAGTTCACTAGAAATGTTTAGAACTACATTCTCCTGTATTGAAGCATGAATTACTTTCCATTCATCAAGATAGAGAAAGCAAAAGCAAACCATATAAATTTTTTATAGCTCTCAGGCGCCAAGTATAACAACAAAGGTGTTGCCGCTATCATAAGAAAGCGTCGAAAATCCTACTAAACTCACGAAAGATCCATATTTTCACATTATCAACTATAACCGTAGCCATGTGTCTGATTCTTTATACTCTCTCCTTCTTATCAACGTGCATACACTGAAAATTACAATGAAACAAGGTGCCCCCATCAACTTTTTCACCACAACTCAAACCAAAACAAGAAATCCTGCAACACTGTTGACCGTCGCGCTTGCGCTCGAATGGTCTGCAGGAAAGTTCCTGTATTGAAACATTCATCAGCTGTTTGACAAACGTGCATCTCAAAATAATAACAATGCCGTTCATCTCCAAGGATTGGAGATCTCCTGGCGAGACATGGATCAAAACGCAAAAGGGCTGCTGGGAGAAGAAAAAGGTGCTGGAAAACTGCAAAGCTCTGGCGTGAGTACGAGTTTTATTCGAAACAGTTGAATGTTGATTCGATCGATCCATTTCGATGTGAACAGAAGTAGCTAGATTGTTCTTTGTTCTCGTTCGGAGATTCACTAATTATAAATAAAGCTGTGAGTTGAAACGCATTTGATGTGCAACGTATGTTGTATACCTATTGAAAAATATGCGGGGTAAGTGAATATACGTGAATATACTTTGGATTATAGTATTGACAAAAAATAAATGGAAGTGTGATTTGGTGATAATTGCTATTTGACAGATGAAGAAATAATCGATCTTTCTACGTTTGCATATATTTTTTTGTATAATTGACATGATTTTGGAAGATAAACAGTAAATATTTTAAAGTGTATGTAATTTTTATCCCGTTAATAATTTCTCACTGGTTTTCTACATTATCATCGTAAACGTAAATATATGGATGTCTCTCGACCAATACAATGTCTTTTTCTAGTTGTTTTAAATCGGCTTCCATTTTGGATTTCCTAATTTTTTTCGGTATGGTGTCAGTTAATATTGGAAGCACTTGGTACTGTTTCTGCAACTCTTCCCAATTCTGCTTTAGTCCCTAAAACATCAAATGTTTATACTGAGTGTCCAGATTTTTAAAGAGTGGTTGCATTCCGTTCATAGATAATGGATAGACTTTCAGTGAACTATTAATCATCTAGAAATAAATCATACATTATTTAACATACATTGAGTAGTTGTTCTCTTTCATCCCTAGTGATATATCTGCACAATGGTTGCTGGACTCCAGTGGCGTCCTTCTTCATCTGGTATTCTTTTTCCTTAATTTTTATAAATCTCACAAGATAATTAGGAGTTTTGGCAAATTTTGGTAGTTTGATATAAATTGGTTCCAAGCCTATAAAACACCAAAACAATTGATTTGTGCAGCAAATTGTGGCAACTTTTAGGAAAATTAAAGGGGGTGATTTCGTGAATAAAAACTCATACAGGGGGCTGAAATTCCAGGAGGTTTTCAGTTATATTTGAGAAAAATTATTTTCATACTGACCAGCCTTCAATGGTTTGCTGGTACCATTTTTATCCACTACAATTCTTGGTTCTGGTTCTTTGGCTTTCATTTTCGACATCGATTTAATGTTTTGAACTACGAAATTCTTTCGGGGTGCTCTACGCTTTTCTTTCTCGATTTTCACTAGCTCGCTCAAAGTGGGTACTTTGTCCCTGTGAGGCAGTTGTTGACACGGTTTTTCCTCTTTGGGGGGTTTGCAATGAGTGTAGGAGGGTACCCCTAAACAGTAGGAATTATTATTCGTTGAAAATTTCAGAAAAATACTGTGTACAAAACTGTGCAAAAATGACTCACCGACTGCGCCATATTTTCGAGGAAATGACGTCAGTGACACGTTATATATTGAGAAAAAGTTACCTGTATATTTCTTGAGATAATTGGCAGGATTTGGAGGCTCTTCTTCTGGGAGCCCCATAGTGGCATGCAATTTAACGCATCTCTTCAAATGCTTGTAAGTTTTGCCGGATTTTTCGCGGAATTTTGATTTGTATGGCGGAGCTTTGCTTTTGAATGCACCCTGAGGTTTGGTGATGTCGTAAATATTTTCATCGTGGTGCGTTATCAAAATAATCGACATGGTTTTTTCAATGTACAAAATATAAATGTCTTGTTATGTCACTGCCTGAAAATCGATCAAACTAGTAGCCATGGAGAGATGTTATACAGTACGTTCAATGAGTTTGTTTACGTTAAAACTCCATCAGACTTGTAGGAGAATCCAGAAAAGCCAACATTTCTCTATTTGGTTATTTTTGGTGATTTTTGATGGGATATATTTATTCACTTGCAGAACTGACAGCTGTGAACAAGACTCTGAAAATACTACTCAACCTCATTGCCACATTACGATAAAATGTACCAAAGAGGTAAGTTTTTTTAGGTTAACAGTGACGTCACATCTAGTGATTAAGTGTTTTCAACACTAGAATAAGGAAAATACCCCATTGCCTCATTGAAATCCCCCTATTACGCTGTTTTTACAGTTGTCAACACTTCACATTTGACGTTTTTCAGCTGATTCATGCGAATTGTTAATCGATTGGATCTCGATTTTTAGGTGAATCTACTATAGAGCAAAAGAAATTAACTAAAACGATAATTATTAACCTCAATAAACAACTCTCTCAAAAGATTGAAATTAGAATAATCGTTTTTATATGCAATCAGATGTCAACTCAAATCTGAGTAGTTTATTTTTCAATTCAAAAATAGTTTTCCCCAGTTCAATGAATAATTTATAATTTGGCAACATCGCACCTGAAAATATTTTCCTAAACAATTTCAATGACAAACTTAACCTAAATTTATTTTTCGGAGAATCTTTGGAGAAAAAAAACAAGCGGCAACACCGAACTTCCTGACAAGCTGTCACAATTATCATTCTTATCATAGTTTTCCCCAGTTCAATGATTAATTTGTAATTTGGCAACATCGCACCTGAAAATATTTTCCAAAACAATTTGAATGACAAACCCAACTTTATTTTTCGGAGCATCCTTGAAAAAAAAGACAAGCGGCAACATCGCAGTTTCTGACAAGCTGTCACAATTATCATTCTTATCATAGTTTTCCCCAGTTCAATGATTAATTTGTAATTTGGCAACATCGCACCTGAAAATATTTTCCAAAACAATTTGAATGACAAACCCAACTTTATTTTTCGGAGCATCCTTGAAAAAAAAGACAAGCGGCAACATCGCAGTTTCTGACAAGCTGTCACAATTATCATTCTTATCATAGTTTTCCCCAGTTCAATGATTAATTTGTAATTTGGCAACATCGCACCTGAAAATATTTTCCAAAACAATTTGAATGACAAACCCAACTTTATTTTTCGGAGCATCCTTGAAAAAAAAGACAAGCGGCAACATCGCACTTTCTGACAAGCTGCATAAAAGCATAAAATTTATCACAAAACAATTCCGTTTCGAGATCGCAGGCTTCAACGAATTCGACGAGGTCGTCAAACGCCTCGATTTCAGCAACGCCGTCCGAGACGTGCGCAGATTCAACTACATCTGCGCCCTTCTCGACCTTCTCATCGGCCAGCAGATGACTGCCCTTTCGGGGTGCGCCCAAAGGGTCCTGCTGGCCATGCTGGAGGAGGTCGCCAGATACGCCACGGCGAGCCAACACGATCCCAGACGGTTCCGACATTTACTCAACAACCTCAAGTCGTTAAGGGCTGCCGAAAGGGAGGCTTGTTGGGGTGGTAAGTGAAGATTGTCGTTCTGGAAGAATCCAATGGTGTAACCCAATTTTTTGGGAAAAATGTCTCATTTTTTCACGTCCTCTTTAAACCGAAAAAAAGGGCCATGCATAGATTCATCATACTGTATATTCATCTCTGAAATAACCATAAAATTTGGGCTTTTCATTTTGGGATTTCAGCACATACTGTTTTTTTTTAAGAAATATTATCAGAAGCCCTCAAGAAAAAACAGTACACTTGGCAACTCTGACATGCTCTCAGTGTTAGCACTTCTGACGTCACAAAGAGCATTTTTCTTTTTAAAGAATAGCCAATCTCAAAGCTCTCAAAGTGTAGTGTTATGTACACTAAATAATATTTTCCAGAAAATTTCAATCCTCAATAATGACCAATTTAGTGAATAAATGTTTTTGTAATTTCAGGCCCGCTAGGTTCCAGACTGCTGTGGAGTCAGCACACCACAAAAATCGAACAAATCCTCAACATGGCCGGCCAGATGCAAATATGCGGGCCGAGTCCCGAAAGCTACCCGCAACTCTTGCAGCTTCCCGAAGAGTGTATCCGAGAAATAATTTTGAGATTATCCGATCACCGAGATCTGATAGCTAGTGCAGAAACGTGCGAACAAATGGCGGCCATCGTCGGCGAACAAAGGATATGGAGAGAACTGACTAAATTTCATTTCAACCAGCAACAAATCGATCTGGTGATGCCGAAGGATGAGAAGAAAATCGACTGGAAGGACGTCTACCACTCTTTGAAAAAGTAAGTTTGGGACAACTTCAATTTTTTTTTTTTAGAATAGTTTCAAGAAGACAAATTTCTCAATTTTTTCAACATAAACATTGCTTCAGTATTATAATTAATTATTTTACACTTGACTAGACCCAAAGTGTCAATCCTCTCGGTCTAGGAAGATAAAAATCCATAATTCCAGATCGTTTGGTGTGAACGAAGATCGACAATACGCGGAAATGCTGTCTTTGTGTAAATATTGCCGGTGCTTGTTTTGGCGGTCTCTCGGGCACCCTTGTATTGCCGACCAGAGCCCGGAATTCCGCGCCCGCCTCCAAGAGGCAGGCGGGGTTACCGCCCCTAGTCCCGTGCCTCCATCGGCCTTCCTTAAGTTCTTCTCTTTGTAGTCTGACTTTCGTAGACATCGATGGAAAACTTTGGATGATTGTTATTTGTATTCTCAAAGTTGAATCCACACAGCTTTTTTTTTCTAAGTGTACATACATAGTTTCGATGAATAATGAGAAAAAAATGGCTTGCACATGTGTTATAATTATTTCCTATTTAATAAAAGGAGTTAGTTTGATACATATCTTTGTAAAATTACTTGAATAACTGTTGATGTGGATTTGATTTTTGAAAATGGTGGAACAGGTACCGCCCAAAATATTTTTTTCTGCTTGTTGTGACTTGTGATATAGAGAAAATATCAATTGTGTTTGTATTGATAGGCAGCTAGATTCCTCATAGAGATTATATCTGAATTATATATGAAACTATAACAGAACAGAATGAAAAATATTTTTACGTACAGTACAAACTAGTTTTATTTCAACACCCAACATCATAATATACTCACAGCAAGTTGAGATCTGGGACAAAGAAATGGGAAACATAAAAAAATAACCAAAATATACTTACAAAATGTATTGCCTTCATAAGGTTGACTCATAAAATATTACCAATATATTTGAATGTAGTTGTTCAACAAACAGTGTATTAGTAATTAAGCATTATGACTACACCTTTGATAGGATGAAATGAAACATACAAAACTAGATAACACAGAATGAATTTACATCACAATAGTCTCCATATTTCTTGATCACTTCTCCAATGGTGCATAGTTGAGGAGTTTTTCAATGAGGTCCACATGTCCCAACAGCATTCTTCTACAACAGTACCTCTTGAGTCCTAGGGCATCCAAAGCATCGCCTTCGGTGTATTCGGCTTGTAGAAGACCCAGATATGCCTCCCATTTGTTTCCAATCACTTTTCCACAAGTGAAGCATCGAACTGGTATGATCATTTTGTCACTGAATGCCTTTTTGTTTGGATTATCGAGAAGTTTGATGAGATGCTCGAATAAACGAACTAAAATGCTATAAATGTATGATAAGCTGCACAAGGTTCGTAAACATAATAACTATCATAACCTATAAAAATATTCAAGAAACACAGAATCACAGAGCATAACATTGATTTTTTGAAACATAAACTGGTCAATTCTGCAAAATATGAATCTTGGATACCTGACGTCACAGTCAATCACAGCAAGAAAATGTCAAATGGTTTGGAGGTAAAGCATATCTGAAACAATAGAGAATGATTATTTCAGGCATTCGGTTAAACTACCAGTGCGAAACACAATATGAATAATCAACTTAAACTTCCAATGGAGACAAAACAGATTAACAAGATATAAATATTCGAAGACACGCCCATTTTTGATGAACCGCAGACCCTCAATTTGTGTTGTGGATAATTTTTTAGAGAAAGCATAAATCAGAAACATCAGAATTTCACAGTATGCAGTCGTAGATACATAAACGTTAACGGTGCAAATGTAAAATACAATTGAGTCATCTTGAATTCTGACCGTGTTGAATGTGGTATGTGAATCTTCAACACTTTTGTGAGTATATGTATACATGTCTCTTTCCTACCGAAGTATTGAGAGAGATAAAAATATATTAATTTATGAATCATCTTGATTGCACTATTCGATCTTCCATACTATAATATCTTTATTATATAATGGTGATGAAAAGCATGCAATTTCGATGCTCCCCAATTTCAATTATAGCGGTAATGAAATTGTATACCGGAAGTAACCGCCATTTTGAGACTATACCACTTGACTAGCGCGTACTTCCCAATGCCAACTTCGCTTTTGCCGCTTTCTGTGTTTTTCGTCACTACCGTCACTTCATTAGAAGCCGGCCATTATTTGCTATTTCCAAGCGGTTATCCGAATTTGCTGTAATTGTTTTGTGACGTTATTTTAGTCTTACTGGTTTCCAATAGGAATCATTTGTGTTGTGAAGTGATTTTTTTCCCGTGAATACTTCCAGAGAATTTATAAAATGGGTGATGAAAAGAAGGTGAGAAAACAAAACCTAACCATAATGGCATTTTCAAGGTTTTTTTTTTCTGTTGATCGGTAAGATAACAACATGTTACTTTTGTAGTCCAACGAAGCCGAACACATCAACCTCAAAGTCCTCGGACAAGATAATGCCGTAGTTCAATTCAAAATTAAAAGGCATACTCCATTGAGGAAGCTGATGACTGCCTACTGTGAACGTGCTGTAAGTAAAATCAAATTTGTTATATTGCTAGTCGACAGAAATGTCAATCGGCTAGGACATGAAATCATGAAAAACCTGTCCAAGTAGTCAGTGTATGGGCTTGAGCTGTTTTCCTCCAATTGTTGCTTGAAAACACCAGTTTACTTTTTTACATTGAAACTGTTACCACTTTGCTTGAATTGTTCATCGAGTGGCTCATGCGATTCCTGAGTATTTTAACGGTTTTGTAAATATTCTCAGGGCATCAGCACGCAGGTAGTTAGATTCAGATTTGACGGAAATCCAATAAACGATACAGACACTCCAACATCTCTAGACATGGAAGAAGGTGATACTATCGAAGTGTACCAACAACAAACTGGTGGATTTTGTTTAAACTAATTTAGAATTGTATACAACCTTAATGTTAACTCTGTCTTAATATAAAACTTCGATCTAAAGTTAAAGTAGTTTTATGTAAAATAGGCTATTAAGTTAATTATAATTTCTGATAATGAATGAGAAAACCTGAGGTGCACTCAAATTTTTTATGTTCACATTTGGTCTGATTTTGTATGTTTGAAATCAATAAATGAATACAAGTCTTTTTCATAATTTATCTTTTCTTTTTCAACACAGAGGTTTTGACATTTTTAAACTTGAACATTGAATCTCCAGTTGATCGGAAATGTAAGTTATAAAATACAACAGCTGCCAGCCCAAATAACACTGAAGTTATCAAAATATATTCAGCTCTGTTGGTGAATGGGACCCCGCATGTGGTATACCACAAAGATCCCACAGACGGGTGTTTTTCATCAGGTAAGCAACTCCAATCGAAATATCCTTCATCGTAATCTGTGGGGCACAGATATTTCCTCTTGCTGAGTGTCTACAACAAAAAACATTGGTGAAATATTAATTTCCCTAAAGTGTGTGAATTATGAAAGAAAAAATCATCAAAACATGCTTTTGTATTTCTGCTACTTCAATTTCTTCTTCTTACCATTCCTAAGGGAGTTTGTAGAGAAGTATATTCGTCGCAGGGTCCAATTTTTTCCTTGATACCCGTTGAAGTCTCATCCTCAGGGTTGAAGAAAATGGGGAGCCCAAGATAGGTAGAAAAATATATAATCAAATGGGCAACAAGCATCCATGTTGTCCAGTGAGTCTTGTGCAAACCTTCAACCTTTTTCGGTTGTCTATCACTGGCCCAAGTCAAAGCCACTAATATTGTAAACAAAGTGAAAAATGTCACTTCGCTGTGTATTTTGTAAATGTCGTGTAAGGGGTGGTAAATTGCAGTGAATACCAGGATGCCTCCAACTATACCCAATGGGCCTGCTAGAAACGCACACAGCAGCTCTATTGAAACCCTAAAATGGTTGAAAATTATTTTTGGCTTCAATAAAGGTTCTCAACTTTGTTTTTTCATGACAACAAATCATTTTTTTTTTCTGTTGAAAAAAGCGTACCACAAAAATATAGACGTTGGAACTTGATGTCTACATGAATGGATTATTTTTCAAAGCCGGACCTGGTCCTGTCATTCGATTCCGTGAAATTATACGTTAGCACAAGAGCTCCTCATTGGTTGAATAAAGCGATTTTTACAGTTATTTGATGAGTGAAACAAGTACCTTTTATCTGCTACCCATTTTCCATCATTTGTACCTAATTTCTCCTTGAGGAAATGAAACCAAAACGTAAAATTGGCAGCGAAAGTCGAATGGAAAAAATACGAATTCCACGGAACAAAATAATGCCTGTCAGCGATGTTTGGGTCAGTGTCGTGCCAAACCCAGTGCATAAATCTAACGGAAACAATGTCATACGGGATGTCGATTAAAACCACCAGTAAACCGACTGCAAGCGGTTCTGACCACTTCGGCAGTTGCATTTTAGCAGCTGCTACCGAGCTGTGATAAAGAAAACATGGATCTGGAAAAATATAACAAGTGGTGTTATGTTACGCAGTACGAGGCAATACTCCATACACGGATGTATCGTGTGTTGCATATACTTACACAGTAAAATTATGTGAAGGGGTAATCTTCGGCCTAAGAAAATGATTGGAGTTTGAGAATGCCAGAAGTTATCAACGTCAGGGTGGACGTAGGATATGCTTTCAATGAAAAGGCCGTAAATTATAATGGAGAACCATAGGTAGGGTAGGCGACCGCCACGAGTGAAAGCTAGAAATAAACAATAAATCATGCTTCTTCTGATGAGAATTTACACTCACCATGAATAATTGTAGCTAAAGCTCCCAATAAGATAACAAATTGGGAAACAATGTAGCTGGGTTCGTATTTCCAGTGAGTCCCTAAATCTGATACATGAACGAACCAATCTAGGAACTGAAACATTAAAGATTTCGATTTTCAATAAATGATTCATGATTCTGAGATCATCCACTCACACTGTTGAATTTCAGTTCTGATAATTCTGTGCCAGGAGCAAATACATCTGGACCCATAATTGCGAAATAATCACCAATGGATGACACGTATCTAACGGGAAAAGTGTATCTTACTCGAATTTAATGTAACATTAGTCGAATGAATCTTATCTTTGTGTTTGAGAAGTTTGCTGATAATAAGTAGCTGAATGAGCACTTGGTGAGGTACGTAGGTCGCTTTGTATTTATCAACCTTTTTCAAATCTAAATAAACATGGAAAATATTGAAGTTTTGATTTCATAAAAGTCCTGTACAGTGTTCGTAGACACAACCAAGTCAGCCAATAGAACAAATCATTAAAATATCATCCTCGATCCTGCAATGAGAAATCACTACATATACAAGTTCCAGAATATGCTTTATTAATTACAAGAATATCGTTAGTGCATCTTTTCCTAAAATGAATTTCATTCATAATAATCCTATACTTCGAATTGTTTACTGTTCCGCTGGCGTCGTAGTAGCCACTGCCACTTTCTGGGTAACGTCACTTTGTTGTCAGGAGGGGGGGGTGCCATGTGTACCGTAACCAGTGTTGTGCTAAGTGTTACAATTGTAACATTAATGGTACAATCGGCATGTCGTGTTACGGTGTTACTACATCTCCTAAAATATGCCTAATATGTTACATTTTCTATTTAGCAAGATGCGACATCTATGAAGCAAGAATATTACTAAATAAGCGTACCACAAAGGTTTCTACTTGTTTATTTGTTCCCAGTGTTTTGCAAATTGTCAACTTCAACTTATTTCACAACAAATATCGAAGGAAGACTTGAAAAATTTCAATGTGAAATGTTTGTCTTTTTATATTGAGTTATGTAACCAAATAAGGGAACGTTTTCCATTTCGTGACCCAGTTTTGAAAGGTTTAAGCATACTAGATCCCCAAGTTGCAATGTCTGGGAGTATAATTTCATTGGTACTCCTTAGAAACGATTTCCTTCGATTGTCACTAATTTAGGAAAGGTAGATGCAGAATGGCGTCACCTGTTGGATTGTGATGATTTGAAGAATTTGAGGGAATCTACATTCGAGGATTTTTGGAGAATTGTTTTCGAGTTGAAAGATGGATTGAACGAATGTGTGTTTCCAAATCTTACTATATTCATTAAAGGACTTCTGGCATTGCCCCATTCATCGGCTACAACAGAACGTGTATTCAGTCAGCTGTGCCTTATCAAGTCGAAAACGAGAAATAATTTGCTCGTGAAAACGTGTGAATCCCTAATCCACACCAAAGAACTTCTGGGGCGAATAATAAATGTTACACTTTTCAGCCTTCGGCGCAACTAGTTTCGAAAAATACTTCACAAGAGCGAAGTAAAATGTTGACAGAAACGGAAAATATCAGTTTTTCATTATTTTGGTTTTGTGATTTATTATTTTTTGTTCCTATATTCGTTCTTTTTTATTGTTATATTTATTATCTTGTTTTATTTTTACTTTTGATTATTATACTTGTTAATTCAACCAGTATTTTATTACCAACAACCCTCCAAATCACCTGTTTACTATTATTTTCTGATTTTATTTTGAAATTCCCGCCATGTTACATTATGTTACAATTTGGCCACTCGAAGTGGTACGCCTGACCAATCCTTGAGTTCCACGTAGAGCTTGTTTGCGATTCAAGATTCGTGAAAGTTGATGTGAGAATTTGATTTGTGTGTGATCGTCCTAAGAAGAGCGAATTCGTTGAGCTGACATAACGCTCTTTTCTAAGACTGTGCTGTGAATATTGGAAGTTTTAGGTTGAGAGAGCGTCTCAAACTCAGTAATAATGAAGAAATTATTGTTATTTGCCCTACTTGTGTTACCGGCAGTCATCTTTACTTTTGATAATGGTAAGACATTCGTTTTTTTTTTTTCAAATAACGTGGCATCTTTCTCTAATTTCAAATATGGTATCAAAAGCTAGCCATTTTTTGTGAATTCACATTTCCAATGATGAATGCGTGAATGATTC
Organism: Plagiodera versicolora; assembly: GCA_037013635.1. NCBI lineage: Eukaryota > Metazoa > Arthropoda > Insecta > Coleoptera > Chrysomelidae > Plagiodera > Plagiodera versicolora. The sequence continues at coordinate 1,424,974 of CM072990.1, forward strand.
ATCACGTAGCATATGTTACGCATCCCAAACTCATTGCCCCAAATTTAAAAACAGGCAACAAAATGATGTCGTACGCAGAGGAAGATCCTCTCGAAGACGAAGCTGAAGTCGAAGGAGAAGCTGAGATTGAAGAAGTCACTGGCACAGAGGAAGAAGAAGACGAAGGATCGCTGGCATCACCACACGCTGATACAACATTATTATTTGTCAAACCTGTATCAACTGCATCCCAAATGGGTCAGTATTGAACAGCTGGTATGCATTCCAAACCTTGAACTAATTTTTTTTCCTAGAAATTCCTGCTGGTGTGCCAGTAGAATTCTTGGTTGGATTCCGCAATAAGGGTGATCAAGATTTCGTTGTCGAAAGCTTGGAAGCTTCTTTCAGATACCCCATGGATTTCAATTTCTATATCCAGAATTTCTCAGCTATCAACTACAATAAAATTGTGGCCCCTGAGCAAGAGGCAACTTTCAGCTACAGCTTTTTACCATCCGAGGCTTTTGCTGGAAGGCCTTTTGGGCTCCATATCAATCTGGCCTATAGGGATTCTCTTGGGAACTCGTTCCATGATGCTGTCTTCAATGAAACAGTGCAAATCGTTGAGCTTGAAGAAGGTAGTTGTGTTTTTAGGCTACCAGTTTTTTCACAAAATTTGTATTCTACCCCTATCAACTTTATTTTCTTAGGCTTGGATGGTGAGACTTTCTTCCTGTATGTCTTCCTGGCAGCTGGTGTAATCTTGTTGTTGGTAATCGGTCAACAAACTCTGCTTTCTGTTGGTAAAAAACGCACTGGAGGCAGTAGCAGTAGCAGCAAAAAGTCAGCGCCTGTCGAAACCGGTACCAACAACCCCAACAAGGTCGATTACGATTGGCTGCCAGCCCAAACTCTGGCGACTTTGAGTGAGTTTGGCTCCGTTTTAACCTCCACTTGGGTATCGATGAGTTTTTTTTGTTGTAGACAAGGATAAGTTGCAGAAATCCCCCAAGGCTAAACAGCAGAGCTCGAAGGCTCAGCAGAGCCCCAAGCAGCAGCAGAGTCCCAGGCAACGCAAGGCGAAACGATCAACTGGCTCCGAATAGTGAGAGAAAATGACTGAATTTTTCACTTTTCACGCATTTCGATTCCATCATTCGTCTTCTACGTTCGGTTGTTTGTTGTAAATATAGGAAAAATACGGTACACCATACATTGATATTTATGAATGATTAACTAGTAGGTATGGCGGATCGCTCGGTGGTGAAATTCGGTTGATGACGGGACGAACCAGTTTTTTATCGAGTTTAATTTATAGTTTTGTTATGATGAGTTTCGACGTTTATTTTGCAATAGTTGAATTAAATTACGAGTTGTACTGTGAAAATCATGTTGTTATCGTGATATGGTTTACAATAAGTGCGAATAAAACTATAATAATAAAAATATTGAGTATACGTCTTTCAATTGTCATTGTCAGATGAGCCTTTCTGCGATCGAAATATCAAAACAAAAACCATTAATCAACCATAAATGTGTTCTTTACCCTGTGAATGGATCTCTGTTGGGCATTGTATAAAAAAAGTTTACAGAACAAACATAAAAATTCCATTGAAGCCCTTTAATTCACATCAATTTAAAACAAATTAAAATTTAATGCAGATGCATTTTAGGGCATAATTTTATACAAACCCCCTCATTATCAATCTCACCCTGTATATAAGTATTCCCTACCCTGTGCATGGAATTCTGTTGGGCATTGTATAAAAAAAGTTTACAGAACAAACATAAAAACCCTAGTACAGCTTTTATTCACATCAATTTAAAAACAAATTGAATTTGATTCTATATATATTCGACACCCTGTATCTCAGAAGGGATGCATTTTAGGGTATATCTACAGAAACTTTTCTTTATCAGTATCGCCCTGTATATATATGTTCCCTACCCTGTGAATGGATTTCTGTTGGGTATTTTATAAAAAAAAAGTTTACAGAACAAACATAAAAATCCGATCAAAGCTATTTTATTCACATCTATTCAAAACAAATTAAATTTGATTTTTAATGTATATTTTGGTCACCCTGTATCTCAGAATGGATGCATTTCAGGGAATATCTTGATACTAACTTTTCTTTATCAGTTCCACCCTGTATATATGTGTTTTCTACCCTGTGGATAGATTTCTGTTGGGCATTGTATAAAAAAAAGTTTACAGAACAAACATAAAAACTCTTAGAAGCCCTTCAATTTAAAACAAATTAGATTCGATTTTTTTGTGTATTTGACACCCTGTATATCAGAATGGATGCATTTTAGGGCATAACTCTATACAAACTTCTCATTATCAGTCTCGCCCTGTATATAAGTATTCGGGTATTTCCTACCCTGTGAATGGATTTCTATTGGGCATTGTATAAAAAAAGTTTACAGAACAAACATAACAATCCGATCAAAGCTCTTTTATTCACATCAATTTAAAACAATCGATAAAACCTTCCATCAACTTCTACGGCAACAACGCATCAATCTTACACGGCGTAACTGTGAATTTCTTCTTCTTCCCACAACAAAACTGTTGCCCCTCAGCCTTCCCCCCCGCTTCGTTGCTGACCTCCGAGCTGTTGGAGGCCGTTTCAACCCCGCCCACTTTGAGCTCACCGTCTCGGACAAAAATCTGCGACAAACGCCTCCTCTCGCTCTCTCTGGTGGTACTCGAAACGCAGGGCTCCTTCAGCAGCGTCTCGTACAGCCCTTTCAGCCTCCTGAAATCTTCGTTGGTGTTCATGTTGGGGGACCACGTGAAGCCGGTGGTTTTCTTGGGGGCCTTCGGGGGTCCGCTGGGTAGGTTCGTGGAGTGGAGGAGCTGGTCGTTGTATTTTTGGAAGTCGGATAGTTTCTTCAACATGTCTTGGCCTTCGCCTTGTTGGAGGGTGCGATTGTAGTCGCGGGCTATTTTGATGTCGTGGTGCCAGAAGGTTTTTCGTTGGGTGTCTCTGGACGACATCGGAGCTACTTCTTTCACCTTGGGAGAATAGACCTTAGGGTGACGTCAAAATGTATGCAACCAACAGTGCATCGAGTCACAACGAAATATTTCTGAACGAAGATGCGTTAATATGAACCTTAAGTAACCATTATCTAAGGTTCAGAATCTGTGGTTAGAATTATGATGTTATTTATTGAATTATTTCGCTGTTATAAGCAATATTTAAGAAATGTATCTGTTTGAATTCGATAGAAAAAGAATGAATACGTCGTATGGAATGGGTAACGTAAAGAAAGTTTTCTCAAACACTTCTGAATAAATTCCAGAAAATCGTTTTACGAAAATATCGTTACTTCCATTCTTCATATCCAAGGTCCCTTAGATGCAATTCCTTAAATATCAACTCATTTCATGTGAGAGCATAAAACAAACGGGCCTGTTACGATACTTCCATTATAGTTCTTATGTCATCCGTACTTAAGGTCGAGTATAAAACATATCGTTTCGCGCCAAACGATTCAGGACTCAGTGTAATGTTGGTTGCATATTTGTGATGTCATCACTAATGCGGTCTATTGGGATTATTGATTATGGTCCATTTATTTGAGCAAGATAGTTAAAAAAAAATTACCTTGAAGACTAGTATGGAAGCAGCGTAGATGCAAATAATGTTGGTCACTGTTAAACAAATGTTTATGGCACCTAAGACAAGCAATTCCAAAATTGGATTATTCGAATAATAATTATGAAGGGTGAGTTTTTCTAGTTCCATGTGATCTCCTTTCAGATAGTAAACCGTCGCCATAGACCAAAATAAACCCTACAAAAATATCAAGACTCATTTTCAAACTATATTTTGTAAAACAGGCAAAAGAAGACACCTTTTCCTACAATACTCATGAACAAACCTCCCGCCAATAGATGGCGATGGCGACAAGTACAGTGTTATGAAATGTAAAAAAATGTAAAACTCACTGCATTCACTGCTGGTGGGGTAATAGAAGTTGAAATAGCTACCCCTACTAGGGAAGCGATATTGTCGCTCAGAATTCCTAAAGCGACGACAGCGCCTGAGAGTAAAGCTATCAGGCATCCTACCCATAGAGAACGGAGCTCACCCCTATAAAATTTAAACGTATTTTTTGCCTGAATATCCAAAAAACCGAATTCAAGAGCTCAGAAAGAATGTAATATTAATCGAAGAAATCATTTATTCAAGTAGAAGGAACAATTCGTCTTCTTCTTATTTTTGCCTGAGCTCTAAAAGTGACATAAACAATGCATAAGTGAGGTTATGTTTTGACAGTTTTGTCTGTGGTTGTGTCCTTCTGATAATGATAAGTGATAACAGAGACAACTTGATTCAAATTCGTTGGAAGCATTCTGAACTTGAAGACACCTACCTCGTAGGTCTTACCTGGACATCATTTCGTAAGTAGGCCAAGTTTGGGTGCCGTATTTGTTGGTGAACATGCATATAGTCGAGCCGCAGCAGAAACCTACCAGCGTAGCTATAAGCATTCCGATTAATTCGTTACGAATTCCGATTTTCGTCAATGTTTTATGTCTGATGACGTACCCGAAGGTACCGGCCATTACTGGCCCCTATAACCATTGCAAAATACGATAATTCTTATATATATAACTCTTTCTCTCCCTCTCTTTGAGGTTAGAATTTTGTATTCAAATGAAAAGAGGAAATTTGGGTAAGAGTTGAGTGTAATAGGTATAAAGATATGACTCACCATCATTGGGCACATAACCATGCTGGATAAAAGGTAAACATTACTATTTTCCACTAACCCAATAGCACACATTGTCCTGAAATTCGACAGATTACATTATTCAAAGTAATGAATGTCAAGTGATAGATCTTCATGGCTGTGTATGCTCCTTCCACACAGTTTCTTCGTACAATTTGATAAAACAACGTAAAAACAATACAAATTCAATTCGTCTAACGTTTATTAGTTTATTTACGTTCCGCAGCGCCATCCATACTAAAATCGTCGAAGCTGTGGTTGAAGCATAAACAGCTAGATGTCGTTCAGATCGACATTGATGTAGTGTTGTTTGCACAATCACGCTTACGTTGAAATCAGAATCAGGAATACGAAATCGAAGGTTAGAGCTGCGTGCGATTTGACGTTTTCGACCACTTGGGCGACTGTCAATCTGGCCCTGACCGAACTGATGAATTGGTGCCAACCCGTATTCTTAGGAATGCGGTTTCTAGAAAAAAAAAACAAATGAAAATTCGACAGGGAAATGGCCATTGTCAGCTAACTCTTCCTCGTATTCTCCCATGAACTTGGCATCTTCGTTGCTGCTATACTGTATCGTGCAAGGCAGAACGCTGACTGTTGAATTCCATTTTCGACCGATCTCGTTTTCTTTGAGAACTTCTAGGATTTCCTCGCAACGACCACATGAGTCTACGGAGAAGATGACTTGTAGGTAATCGTCTTCGTTACTTTTACACCAAGTCGAGTTGGTGATATTCAGTTCGTTCAATACGATTCGGAGAACCTACAAAAATAACACAAGCCTATTTATTTTTTCCAACTACTGGACGTACGCCAATGACCTTGACGATAAATAATAAACAAGTACATTTGACGGCTACAAATGTCAAATTATTTTGATGAATGTCAAAAAAATATATGTATTAGTGAAAAAAAAAACATTTTTGTACAAGAAAGAAATCAGAAGAATCAGAGAAATTGTCACTCACTTTTTCCATTGACAGATTCTCAGTGACTTTGTAATCTTTTTCGTCCGTTGATTGAAAACTCCAGGTATTTTCAATTTCATTTTCGACACGCAGAAAATCATGATTCCTGCCACTTTTCAATATTTTCGGCTGTACGTTTATCTTCACCTTTTTCGTAATTTTTTTATGCATTGATTTTTCGAATTTCTCGGTAGGAATGCTAATGATAAATACGACACCTGACATATCTAAAACTACTAATCTACGAACGACTTAAACTTAAATGACCAACTGAATTGAAGTCTAAAGGAAGTCGAAAGCAAGCTTGTTTTTGCTATTCGATGGAACAGGACAAAAAACACTGTGGAATAGGAAATAATACAGAGTGGTGCCCTCAAAACTCTGAGACCTAAGATTTTCCGTAGTATTCACTCCTCATGCAGTGTTGCCGTATCTATCTGAAAGTAGTGACAACTGAAATTCGAAATAAAACACCCTGTAAGTATTATTTTTTGTAGAAGATCCATCCGTTTCTCGAATGGGACACCCTGTATCTATATTCTGGCAAAAATGTGTATTCTTATCCAAGGAAGAACGAATTCGTACAGTTTCATTCTACATCGAAAATAATCATCACATTTTTCAGGATATTTTATAAGGATAACAAATGGTTTTTAAAGTTTTTTTCATTCAATAAACATAATGAACTATCTCTGTACGTCTGAAATCCATTTATTCATACATATCCAAAGCTAATAGACAATAACGACAAACAAATTCAACGAATATCATCCTTTTTTCCGTGCGTATGTTACGCCTCTGCCTTCGGTCCGCGCGCTATCCCTCCGCAGCATCTTCGTGCAACAGGTTCTTTGTTTTGGTCACGTGACCCACACTACCTTCCCGCTGACAGACTGCCGACGCGGTGAAATAATCGCGTCCCGTGTTCAGTTCGTCCCGAGCAGCTTTGGAGCGAGCGACGTAACGTAGTTGGCGTTGAAGTCGATGCGAAAACATTGCGATAAACTTTGACGGTGATGCGTTATGCGGACGAGGGTGTGATTGAATGTCCGAATGCCGTTATCGGTCGTCTAGGATGAACTGAATAATGCCCGTTAGTGGTTTAAAAATGAGGGTTTTGTGTGTGGTTGTTGTAGTCGGATTGTTCTTGGAGTGTTGTGTTGGATTTGACAATATCACGACTGGTGAGTCAACTTTAATTTATTACTTCTGCATATTGTCAGCGTTAGAAACTACCGAGTTGACTGCTGGGTGTAATCTGTGTTTCATATCTAACAGAGAGGTTCTTAGGATGAAAGATTGATATCGGTTTTAAATATTTAATGGGTAGTTGTGAAACCACGGCAGCAAATGTGTGTGGAACAGTGACTTTTCGTGAAATAAAGCATTCAAGAATATGGTAATTTTGCATTCATCATGCGAACTGGCTTTTGATGGAAATTTATGTTGGTTCCTACGTATTTTGGTCTAGGAAATACGATTGCCGTTAGGAAATTAATAATTCTTGAGGATTCCCACTTGCAAGCCCGAAATGTCACTTTCTTTTCTTGAACAACAATATTAAATATTCAGAATCGACAGTGTGTAAACATAATAATTACGTCGACAATTGACAACCGTCAAACCACAAAACTATTCATGTCAGATGGATTTAAGATGCAAACAACTCTATTCTAGAAATACATCTACAGGGTGTATTAGAAAGTTACCAAAACTATCAATTAACCAATTCACATTACTGAATCTAAATTTCTCTTCTGCATTGACTAGCAAATGAAGCAGATAACTACCTATTATTTATTCCGTTGTTTATTTCTTGTTTATAATTCCGTCGAATGAAATAATGACTAGCTACTTCTACATTCGCAAGCATTGTGATAACAAGAGTCTCGTTAAAGTAAACAGAGCGAGCAGTCCGGAGTAGAAAATAATTATACCAAATGGTTGCCTGGTGACCTCCTTGTTGACATACATTTTACGTCAATATATCTGTCACTGTACTTCATAAAAATTCATGGATATCTCACCCGTTCTAACCATAGATTTATAAGAGATGGATGCTTGGAAAGTGAAGCAGGGGTCACGTGATCCAAGCCCCGCCTCTAGTGGCAAAAAAACAATCGTGTGATAATAATTTTTTAATTGCAATTAGCCTTGAATTGGATGTTTACTTATCACCAACGCCATCTACTTAAAAAGTTGTGTACCTGAATATTTATGGACCACACCTCGTAAAATGATATTTCGTTTCGCCCACTGATTAAATTTCGAAATCAGACCTTGAGATGAATGAATCTCGAAACGGAACTGACCTCCCAGATAAAGAAAGTAATAAAATGTTCGGAATGTTCTTATTATGCACCTGCATCGTACCTACAAGGCGTTGATGCAATGAACTAATCGTATGAAAATTGTGCAGTCGAAGATGATTCGACTTGGATGGTCCATCTCGTGTATTTGGTAATGGGTTTCTCTTTGCGACAGGGACGGACTGGCCCTGGAACTCATAATTGTAATGAATTTTTTCGAAAGATCATGTACGCCACTGGCTGAACATGAAGTTATGCCATGCCGACAGCGATTTCGATGCAACGTAGGAAACAATCGGCACCTCTAATCGCAGTCAGAGAAATGCGCTGAAGGCGCTTCTCGATCGTTCCATCTCCGTTCCACCAAAGTTTACAGAACAAACATAAAATTGTGAACAATGAAGAGTCCAACATCTTGCCGCATTTTTCAAAAGGCAGAAAAACAATGATTTGTATAGCGATCAAGAATTGATCCAGTTCCATTGATTATGAAGTTAGACAGATTGAGTCCAAAATTAAGTATAGGTCTGAGTGCAATTTTTTTCAATGATGTGAATAGTGAAGTCACATGTTATTTTCGTTTTTTTCCCACTACTTTTCTGTCGGTTGACCTAAATCCGTTCAACTGAAGCGACAATTTCTGATATCGTACAATTCAAGAATTTCGAATCGAAGCTCAAAGACTGACGACTGCATTTCATGTTTATGATGTAAACGTTGATTCTGCTCTGCATTGCCAGATTCGCATCTAGTCATCGAGAAAACAACAAAACAACGGAAAACGTTTCGGCTACACCTGACCGAACAGAATCTAGCGTAATTATCAGTGGTGACTATACAGGGCGTTCCATAGCATTTCTCCAGAAGATACTTTGAGCAATTCTCCTAATTCACTCATTTTGAGGTTTTCGTACAGAGAATCAAATCTGGGACACGCCGTAAAAGTTATTGGAACCTTTTATTTGATTCTATACGGCCATTTAAGATCCTCAAGATGCTTCCATGCATACAGCTTCGTTTATTTTAACAACCGTTTTTCCTTGAAATCGCAGGTAGACGATAGTAATGCTTGTAGTGTTCGGTCTATTATACAAGGTGTCGTGAAAGTTAGCATTGTAATTTCGACCCTTCACAAGGAAGGTGTATTTTTATGTTGATCAGTGATTTGAGGGAAATTCAACTCCAAATACAGAGTGTGCCTTGAAAACAAAAGACACTCGCGTCGTTCCTTTTGTAAATGAACATGAAAATGACGAATGCGAGCACGTGACTAAATTCCTTGCAATCGTAATCAATCGCAATGCAAACCTACACGGTCTGAAAGATACGGTGTGTTGATATGACTCGTGTAGGAGTATTAATTATATCACGAGTCCATTTTACGTTCTCGTTTGAAGTAATTCAGGTTAGTCGAATAATGAATAATAACAAGACAATTGCTATAATATTTCACTTGGGTATACTGGGTTGTTAATGAAAGTGAAATATCTTTCACGACTTTCGTTCAAAAAGTTCTGAAATTGTGATAAAATCAATAGGTGGCAAATCCGGTGAGCTAGCTACATTTCGATGAGAATTTTTGTTTCTTCTCACGCATTTTCACCCGAAAATGCGAATTTTATAATATTATCCTTGACAAATCAATAATTTTCGATATAATTCAGTCTGAAGCAAAAAAAACAACTCACGAACTCAAATATCTCGAAATCGGTTTAATTTTTTGTCTTTTGACACATTGACAGTTGACATTCGATGTCAATCCTGCACTTAGGAGTATGGAAACCTGGCAACATTGTAATAATTTTATTCAGTGTGAAACTCTTCTTTGTTTTCTGTTTCATTTCATTTAGTCGTCTTATATTGTTGGTCATACTGCTCGGATTTTTTCCAGAACAATAAGGAGCACTTACGATTCGCACTTTTCTATTTCAGTGAAAGTGCAAAACTGTAAAATCTCCTCCATCATCGACGTGACTAAATGTGCACCAGAGCCTATTCAATTTATCGCTAATAACTGTCATTCAAATCTCCGTAACTAACATAATATATGCATTTCCCCATTCTCATTATAACGGCAACAACACAGACAAATGAAGGAATTTTATTTTAGAATCGGTTGAACAATCGAATGAAAATGGCGACATTAATTCTGAATCAGTTTTTCGTTGGATACTTTTTTTCTCAGTGACGTTAATACTTGACTTCCCGTGACAGGTGACGTTTGTCACCTGTTGAAACCACAGCCACCTTTCTGTGCTGTCAATTTCACTACTGGATCAGCGTCAGTGGCGTCTCTTTTGGGGGTTAAATTGAATAAATAAATCAACGAAAATGGCGTTGATAGAATTATTTATACAGGGTGTTCATTAAGGACATGCTAATATTTGAAGGGGTGATTCTTTGGCACATTTTGAGCAAAAAAGTTCCTATTGTATGTCCTAAAAGTCTTAACTTTGGAGATACAGGGTGATAAAATTTTTAAAAAAATCAGTTTTTTAATAATAACTGAGATAATATTTCAGACAGCTTTAGTAAATTTGGTACATGTCTTCTATACATCAAGGTGCATTTTGTGATGTGCGAAATTTTTCATTTTCTCTACCAGTGGCGTCCGCACAGGTTTTGCATTGAATATTTTTGGAGAAAAAAATACTACGCCACTGCTTACTTTCAAAATAAAAATTACTTTCAAGATCCTCATTCATTATTGAGCAAATTTGATCTCATGGATTTTCTTTGTCTAACGCATGGTTTTCGCTTAAAAAAACTTCAGGGTCTATTCCTCAAAAATCTGATGCGGCGTAAAAATGTTTGTGCATCGACTGAAAGCAATTTAAGAGATCAGATTCGTTCCAAAATGAATGAGATTCCAAAAAATATATTCTTCTTGTCAGATGCTCTGTTCTTGATTAAAATAATTGAATTAAAATTGCTTCATATCGCAGTACCAACCGTTTAATAATCTCAATATCACCCTGTATCTCCAAAGTCAAGACTTTTAGGACATATACGTTGATAGGAAGTTTTTTTCTTAAAATGTGTCGAAGAATCACCACCTCATATTAGCATGTCTTTAAGGAACACCCTGTATATTTTTTATTGTCGATCCGACTCTGGGAAATGAAATGGGGATTATTAATTTCACCCTATACAGGGTGTTTGGTAAATATGCCTTTGCATAAAAAGTTGACAATTGACAGTTGTTTGTGTTTTCTCCATTGCACAGGGTGATGAAAACACTACGCAGCTCTACATCGGTATAATTATTGTTCGAGAATATAAAATAAAAGTACACAAATTCATCTACTTTGAAGTTGACGTTCTTAAATCGGTGTCGTCATCGCTAAAATCCGATGAAGACGTTTGAAAATCGTACCCAAAAATATACCGATTGTCCTTCTCGGACTTCTTATTCGCGTACGCCCCCGTCAAACTAGAATGGCAAGCATAGATGTGAGAATCCGCAGCAGCCTTCCCCTTATTCTCCACCACTGTCTTCTCCTCTGCAGAAGATTCCACCGCAGACGACTCCACGGACGAAACTCCCCCAGTGTACTCGCTACCCTTCTTATCATCCTCCTCAGTAGCCGCCGCGTTCCCGTCGCTTTCCAACCCAGTCCCAACCGTTGACGTCACCGTCTCGCTCCCCTTATCCTTGGACGCATCGTCCACCTCCCGAGGATGCGTCCCATGGAGGGAACCTCGCGCTGGCTTCTCGAACGAATCCCCTCTGGTTACCACCTCCTCCGCCTCGGGCCTCCTCTTCGTTTCGACACTCTCGTCTCCTCCATCCAAATACCGGTCGCACCAGCACTGGTCCACGTCGGCTTGCCCCGTTTTGGAGCTCGACATCGAGGTGCTCCTCTCCGTCAACTTGGGGCACGGCTTCATGGTGAACTTCTTGAAGGACACCTTCTTCAGGTCCTCCTGCGGCTGCTCGTTTGCTGAAAACTCCGACAGTTCCGTGATGGACGCGAGCTTCTTCGTAGTGTCGCGGTTCGGGGGGTAGCACACCCTTTTAGCTCGCTCCCCATCGCTGCTGGGGGAGCTCGAGTAGGGGGTGGTGGAGGAGCGGCGCTTGGTGGACCTGGAGAACAACGACCACCTGCTGGAGGTGCTGGAGGTGTCGCCCAGGGGCTCCCCATCGCCCTGTTTCTGGTTCTTCCGCATCCTGTAGCAGATGAAGGCAGTGCCCAGGATGAACCAGGCTAAAATGCTGGCGAGCATCACCAGGAGGACGACGCTGGACTTGGAGGTCTTGGAGGTCATCTTCGAGGAGACGCCCCCGACGTCCTCTTCCCCGTCGGGGGCGCAGGTGGTGGCGCTGCTGGCGATGGCCCCCAAGGTCTTGAGGGTCTCCTCCACGCGCAGTATCCCCCCGAAGGCCGAGTAGAACTTGTCGTCGTGGAGCTTGGGCATCACCTCCTTCTCGATCCAGGTGTAGAAATTATTCTGGAAGGTCGTGATGGCGTCGTTACTGGATCGCTTCTCCTTCAAGCACTTCACAGCTGCGACGAAGTACTTCTGCAGCAGGTACGCGGCCTTCCTCGACTCGATGTTTCTAAGGGCGTAGCGCCTGAAGGGCACCGCGATAGCCGAGGGCCTCACTTTGGTATCAAAGAAGGGCGTGGGGAAAACCACGTCGGTTTTAATCACAGTGCAGTTGTTCTCCTTCATATGCTGCTCGTTCTCGTAGTAAATCAACCTGCTGCAGCAGCTCTTGGCGTTCTTTGGCGTCTCGCCGTCGAAGTTGATGGGCTGCACCTCCAAGACCGGCTGGGCCTCCGTCGGCCTCGACCAGCCTTGGCCGTTGGTGCGCAGGAACCACTTGAGCTCCTCGAAGAGCTGGATCAGCTTCTCCATGCTGGAGTAGTCGATGAAGCCGGCGTAGTACGCGTGTCTGGAGATGGGCAGCACGGCGTACTGGAGGTAGCCTCCGAGGAGGTCGGTTAGGGCTCGCAGGGTGATGTGGCGCTTGCGGCCGCGGGTGGCGCTTTTCACCACCTCGATCAGCAGTCTGGAATCAGCAGGTCAAGTAGCTTGATATTTTGAGAAACTTGACTTGACTTGAAAATCAAGCTCGTGAAAATTTATATACTTGACTTGACTTGAAAATCTAGCTCGTGAAAATTTATATACTTGACTTGACTTGAAAATCTAGCTCGTGAAAATTTATATACTTGACTTGACTTGAAAATCTAGCTCGTGAAAATTTATATACTTGACTTGACTTGAAAATCTAGCTCGTGAAAATTTATATACTTGACTTGACTTGAAAATCTAGCTCGTGAAAATTTATATACTTGACTTGACTTGAAAATCTAGCTCGTGAAAATTTATATACTTGACTTGACTTGAAAATCTAGCTCGTGAAAATTTATATACTTGACTTGACCTGAAAATCTAGCTCGTGAAAATTTATTTACTTGACTTGAAAATCTAGCTCGTGAAAATTTATATACTTGACTTGACTTGAAAATCTAGCTCGTGAAAATTTATATACTTGACTTGACTTGAAAATCTAGCTCGTGAAAATTTATATACTTGACTTGACTTGAAAATCTAGCTCGTGAAAATTTATATACTTGACTTGACTTGAAAATCTAGCTCGTGAAAATTTATATACTTGACTTGACTTGAAAATCTAGCTCGTGAAAATTTATATACTTGACTTGACTTGAAAATCTAGCTCGTGAAAATTTATATACTTGACTTGACTTGAAAATCTAGCTCGTGAAAATTTATATACTTGACTTGACCTGAAAATCTAGCTCGTGAAAATTTATTTACTTGACTTGAAAATCTAGCTCGTGAAAATTTATATACTTGACTTGACTTGAAAATCTAGCTCGTGAAAATTTATATACTTGACTTGACTTGAAAATCTAGCTCGTGAAAATTTATATACTTGACTTGACTTGAAAATCTAGCTCGTGAAAATTTATATACTTGACTTGACTTGAAAATCTAGCTCGTGAAAATTTATATACTTGACTTGACTTGAAAATCTAGCTCGTGAAAATTTATATACTTGACTTGACTTGAAAATCTAGCTCGTGAAAATTTATATACTTGACTTGACTTGAAAATCTAGCTCGTGAAAATTTATATACTTGACTTGACCTGAAAATCTAGCTCGTGAAAATTTATTTACTTGACTTGAAAATCTAGCTCGTGAAAATTTATATACTTGACTTGACTTGAAAATCTAGCTCGTGAAAATTTATATACTTGACTTGACTTGAAAATCTAGCTCGTGAAAATTTATATACTTGACTTGACTTGAAAATCTAGCTCGTGAAAATTTATATACTTGACTTGACCTGAAAATCTAGCTCGTGAAAATTTATTTACTTGACTTGAAAATCTAGCTCGTGAAAATTTATATACTTGACTTGACTTGAAAATCTAGCTCGTGAAAATTTATATACTTGACTTGACTTGAAAATCTAGCTCGTGAAAATTTATATACTTGACTTGACTTGAAAATCTAGCTCGTGAAAATTTATATACTTGACTTGACTTGAAAATCTAGCTCGTGAAAATTTATATACTTGACTTGACTTGAAAATCTAGCTCGTGAAAATTTATATACTTGACTTGACTTGAAAATCTAGCTCGTGAAAATTTATATACTTGACTTGACTTGAGAATCTAGCTCGTGAAAATTTATATACTTGACTTGACTTGAGAATCTAGCTCGTGAAAATTTATATACTTGACTTGACTTGAAAATCTAGCTCGTGAAAATTTATATACTTGACTTGACTTGAAAATCTAGCTCGTGAAAATTTATATACTTGACTTGACTTGAAAATCTAGCTCGTGAAAATTTATATACTTGACTTGACTTGAAAATCTAGCTCGTGAAAATTTATATACTTGACTTGACTTGAAAATCTAGCTCGTGAAAATTTATATACTTGACTTGACTTGAAAATCTAGCTCGTGAAAATTTATATACTTGACTTGACTTGAGAATCTAGCTCGTGAAAATTTATATACTTGACTTGACTTGAGAATCTAGCTCGTGAAAATTTATATACTTGACTTGACTTGAAAATCTAGCTCGTGAAAATTTATATACTTGACTTGACTTGAAAATCTAGCTCGTGAAAATTTATATACTTGACTTGACTTGAAAATCTAGCTCGTGAAAATTTATATACTTGACTTGACTTGAAAATCTAGCTCGTGAAAATTTATATACTTGACTTGACTTGAAAATCTAGCTCGTGAAAATTTATATACTTGACTTGACTTGAAAATCTAGCTCGTAAAAATTTATATACTTGACTTGACTTGAAAATCAAGCTCGTGAAAATTTATATACTTGACTTGACTTGAAAATCTAGCTCGTGAAAATTTATATACTTGACTTGACTTGAGAATCTAGCTCGTGAAAATTTATATACTTGACTTGACTTGAAAATCTAGCTCGTGAAAATTTATATATTTGACTTGACTTGATCTGAGATATTCATTACTTGACTTGAAATCAAGCTGCTTGATATTGCGGGGGTTCCCCGACTTCCGAGCTGACTGAATCCATTTCGAAAAAGTTTTTATTTCTGTTTTTTATATCTATAATAATATAAGTTTCATAAACAAAAGTTTTTTTTGTAACCTCCATTCCTATTCATCATTTATTGAAACACAATAAAACTGCTAAAAATCAAGTAGCTTGATAAAAGTACTTGATTATTCAAGTACTTGATAAATACATACTTGAACTTGACTTGATATCGAAAACTACTACTTGACTTGAACTTGACTTGGTTTCAAGTCAAGTCAAGTAGCTTGAATATCAAGTCAAGCCCATGGCTATCTTTACTTTATCGTGCAATTGAAATTTTGGGGCGAATTTTTGTTGCAAGTACGTGTTTTGGTCCAGAAACACGAAATTGGGAATATTATAGTGGGAAAATTGAAACTTTTCGAGATATTCCACAATGAAGTTGCAATTTCACCTTCTTTTCTTCTCTTTGTATCTCTTTTAGTTTTAAAGGTAATATATTGAAATTTTGGATTTTCCATATACATAATAAGCGGCAATTTTCCATCTATAAATGATTATTTGTTCACTTCCGGTTTCGCCGGTGATACAAAATTTCGATTTTCAAATGGGACATTCTGTATATTCTTACGTTTCTGAAATCTGCACAATTTTCTGAATCCGATGATACCACATAAGTGACATTTCAAACGTCGGAATTTTTTGTAATTAAATTTTTATTTTTCCATTTAAGTGTGCCATGATGGTTCCGGTTTATTCCAATTGACCCGTTTAATACTAGAAAAATCGAAATCCAGTCAAAAATATTAGATTGCGTTTTTATGAGCAAATAAAGTTCAGGTCAAGGTCAGGTCCAGGTTAGGTTTCTGAAGCATTACGAGTTCAAATGACCATATTTTTGGAATCAGCGCGTCAAAATACAAAAGAATCTTGATGAACTGAGGTTGAATAACCTTTTTACGACTTTTTGGGGTTTTTTGGAATTTTCAACGTGAAGTATCTCGAAAACTATACTAGATATCGAAAAACGGATTTCACCACCGTTTTTAGCGCCTTTTAGAAGCCTTATAGACGTTTTGAGGCAATTCTGTTTTTCAAAATTTCTTCGAAAAATCTACCAAAGGTAGCGCTTCAATCTAATTCTTAGGTCTTACCGTGATCGATTTTCAGAAACTTTCCAAAAAAAAAAAGTATGTTAAAGGTGTTTCCGCGGAAAAATTTTTATCACAGGGTGTTTTTATTAGTGTTCCGAAGCTTCTGTGAAAATTTCATCAAAATCGGAGTTGCTTACCTATACTGTAGGTTTTCCAATTTTTGGAAAGAGAAACAAATTAGCAACAAAAGAGCACTGAATCTTGATATGAAAATTTTTGAATTTTGTTGAAGAGATCGTGCCAGCCTAACATACATTCAATTTCCCCAGGATAATATTCCCAAATTCGTGTTTTTGGACCAAAAAAAAAAATCCCCCTCAAAATCTTAGTCGCACTTTAAGCACCAGACCTAACCTCACTCACCTGAAATAATTCACTGTATCATCGACGTACTCGTTGCTGTCTACGTTAAGCACCGCGATATCCGGGATGAGGTCTTCCAGGATCATCCGGGTGGTGAGAACGGCGATTTCGTCTGGAGACCAGCACTGCTTGTGGACGTCTGCAGCAGTGAAAAGAACCGTTCCCATCCCATTACCCCCTTTGGTGGGGCACTTGTCCTTCCTGCGGGGCTCCCCGTTCGTTTGCGTCGAGTATAAAAACCAAAACAATACGGCGTATGTCGACATGTCAAAAAACTGTCAAATGGAGGAATCGTACAGGGTGGCAAAGTGAAAGCGACAAGGGACAGAGTAGTGACTTTGAGGGGGTATTCTCGTCTGGAAAATTGAAAAAATCATTTTTTTTTCTTGCGTATTTTCAAAGCTTAGACTTTCAAAAATATGCTCTCAAAAGGATTTTCCGAAACTCGAATTATTTTGAGAGATACAGTGGATTTTGTGAGGCGGCACTTGAACCGGCCGAGCGGAGTGATCGCACAATGAATGGCAGATGTTTTCCAGGAATTCTTTGACTTGAGCTCGTAGTATACCCTTTCAATTGAGTTTTTATGTATACCTGACTACCAGTACGTACTCAATATACCTGGAACTGTTCAGTTTAGTCTCGATCTTGGAGCTAAGTAGACATGAAACTGGAAATCTTTCTCAAACTTCGAACGCGTTTTTCTCAAAACTACTTTCATTGAGGTGGTTGACACTATATCTCAACTTCTATCTGACCGATTCCTTTGAAATTTTGTGAGAATCTTCTTCATACATCTCTTTATCGCAGGAACTGAGGATTTTGGAAAATTTCAATTTAAAGTATTTTTAAAAAATTCGTAAAGGTCGAAAAACAGGGGTAAAAATGAATTTTTTTTTTTTTCAAGTAGACACCATTTTGTGAATTTTCTATATTTTTTTTCGACCGTAGTTCAAGCGATAGCGACATCTTTACTGATTAAGAATTTTTTTTGTTTGTTCGATTCGGATGACTACAAGGGCTGTAATCATGTCAACCAGGGAGCCCTGTTTGATTGGCAGCCCCCACTTCACCGGCCTGTCATTTGACGAATTTTTGACATTTCTTGCTTCTGAATTTTTTCCTGCATACATAAAGTATCAATAAACATTATATAAAAAAATTGATAGTGAAAATGTTTTAATTTTTTTTTTATCCTAGTTTGAGAACTACCCAAAAAGTAGGGCTCTAGACCAGAATACCCCCTTAAGATAAGATGTGACAATATTGATGGTTAGGCTTTGTAAAAGTCTGTACACTATCTCCTAGCCTGCGATATTTCACTTCACAGTTGAAGTGACAGATTCAGGTAGCGAAAAATAATCAGTGGACAAAGGAGTGAAAGTGAAGAAGATCATTGTCAAGGTTAGGCGAGCTTGGGCATTATTTCAATGACGAAAACACGCCAGGTGTATTGAGGAAGACTTCGCCCTTGAAATTTTCAAAAAAATATTTTTTTTCATTACGGATTTTCAATCTATATGTAAGTAGGAATAAATCTGTCGAAGCGTTTCCCTGATTTCAAACGTTTACGACATTTTCAACGCGTTTAAAACTTTCTTTTTATTTATTTATTTATGCGAAAAAAAAAACGCGAAAATTAGATTTTTTTCAAATTGCTGCCATTTTTCGAAATTTGTTTTTCGTTTCCTTAAAAAATAAATAAAACGTAAACACCTAAAATATGGCACCCCAAGAGCCATTATTGAAAATAAATAATATTGAATTGAACCCTCAATAATAAATGAACTGGGCAAATTATTTAAATTATGAGTCAATTTTCCATAAAATAGATGGAGAAGATTCAATTCAATATTATTTGTTCTTTTATTTTCATTTGTAGTATTATAAAAAAAATTAATGACAGTTTTTGAATCCTACTTTTGAAATCTTTCCCAACGATGTATCACATGACCCCCTCGCTATTCAAAAAAATTGAGGGGGTAACTATTAAATAATTTTTCAATTTCTTATCATACACACTGTGTATAAAACTTTTAGAGCAAAACTTAGTTATTTTATTGTGAATCAAACAAAAAAAAAGAAGAAATACAAAGTCACGTTATGTAACCTCGTCACGATGATACATTGTTATCTACATAAATAAACCACTTGATTTAATGTTTAAATTAGCGGAAATACGAATAAAAACATCCTCTGAAGTGATGAATCCTGATTGACCGACTGTTTGAAAATGCTGTTGATTATCGACTACGTACGATTTATTTTGACGTAATACATGCACCAGAAAATATAGAAAACAAAAGATCAATATTGTAAAAGAATTCAGCAATGTCATGAAGGATGCATTGGGGAACTGGCAAACTTGAATAATCCCCCTGTATCACATGTTCCCACCTTCCCACCTAAATCTCGATTGTATTTGAAGCTCTCAAATATCATGGAATAGAAGAAGAAGGAAGATCTTGCGAGCAATCTGACGAAGAGAGATGAGAAGATGTGACTGACTGACAGTTCTAGTACATTTCAGAACAAGATTCCGAACAACGTTAGTTGGTTGAAGAATAGAACGCGACGTAGTGACATCGTTGTCAAAATGTCAATATAAATACACAGGTCACAGATAAATAGTTGAAATGAATAGTTCGTTGGTGTTTGTACGTGAAATAAATAGTTCGTTGGTGTTTGTACGTGAAATAAATAGTTCATCAGTTAGAAATCAGTTTGTTCTTTATTGGAACCCACGAATAACGTATCAATATGAACTATTTCAAGAAGAAAATTATGATGGATGAACGAGTAAAGTTCTGGTGCCCTTCACCAATAATTAGAACCGCTGTCTCGATTTAAACTTTGTGTCTGCTAACCGACAAAAAAATAACATAACAGTAAGTACTTTGCCATATGGAGTTAGATTCACCTTTAACATCGGATATCGTGAAGTCTCGTTAAAAAAGTAATCTTAATTACACGAAGCGATATGCACCAACCATAACCAGACCAAACGCTGCAGCTGGCCATGTATACAGGGTGATTCGCACCCGTCATCTACTAATTTGGTTTTCGTTTTGATTCCGATCAATTCGGCTATTTTTTGTGATACTTTTCCACAACTCCAGTTGTCAATTCACTGTCAAAATCAGCTGTCAATTTATTACAAGCCAATGATGTCACATGTTTGGCTTCAATATTCTTAAAAAGAGTTATATTCTGAGTTTTCCCCCGGATTTGAAAGCAAAGCTATTTCGTATGTATGAGAATATTGTTCCTGGTTTTGCGAATGACCCTGTATGCATATCACTTTCGCATTATCCGGAAACACATGTGCGGTGTGTATACTTCAAGACTGATTATAAACCAGGAAAAGTAAAACAGAATACCGAATGAATATAGGCGATGAAGATATGTTAGTGCACTTTATGAAATTTAATTATATCCGTGAGGAAGTTACGTAATTGGTTTGAAATCATCTACAGCAACATCAGTTTGTATCAGAACGTAATATGCGTCAATTTGAGAACGCAGTTTTTATAGGTAATATGCGAGATTAACAGTTATTTGACATATTTAAAATAAAATTGTAAGTAAGTTCCACTTTGCTCAAGTGGTGGTGAATCTGGTCAGCATGGTGTACACTCCATGTAATTTCACAAAGGAGGCAAAGAAACTGTCAAAATATCGTATCAAATTCCGAAAATTAATTTAATTCAATATTTGATTTCCACTAAGACAAATCGCTGCTGTTTTTTCCATGAGGGCTCAGTCCGGCCCTGTGCTGTATTATTTTTTACACGTGATGAGACCCGCGTTCGGGCAAAGGCACCTGATATTCCGTGTCTGTCCAGTCGTCTTCTTCTCTGTGATGAATTTATTCATCGAAAGCGGGTCTTCCATGTGACCTCATTGCATTGACCTATATTTATTGAAGGGGTTTCTGATACAGGGTGAAAGATTTTAATCACAAAGAACAACCGAAATGAATTGGAAAATTTTGAATAATGAGTTAGTTCAAAGTTCGTGATAGCTTCAAACTCGGACATGCGCAGTTTGTTTCAGATGTTGACAGCGTCATCGCTTGTCATTTGTTCTAACCTCAAAGCGTTTCGACTTATCGACAGTTTGGATTATTCATTTGACGAATAAGAAACATTAGGAAATAATCACTGACGAATCAAGAGAAACAATTTAAAGAACCATCCAAGCACACATACAGGGTGGTATGTGAGTCCGTGACAAAGGTGTAATTATTCGACTAACCCTGAAACGTCTATAAAAGTTCTCATTAGCATAGTTCCTATAACACATAGGGTTGCACACCTAACTTCCGGTTGTCAATACGCCACTTCCGGTGCCTCCTTCCCAAAATACCAAGCATACATATAATCCATTTCCTTTGTTGCTGAAGACACATCTGCATTTGGGAAATTCAAGACGATTTCACCATCACCATCTGAGATGCAGCGGTAGACGAAATAATCACGGAGGAAATGCTAAAAATATCATTTGCTTCTCAGGACGTTTCAAGGTCATGACTACGCGGGCCCTATCAGTGGAAATGACGTGAACGTTCGTCGTTTCCATTGGAAATAGCGGAAGTGGAGATCTTCTGTGGCTTTGATAACGTACATCCTCAAAAATTTTAATATATACGGGGTGTATCAGGGTCATGGTACATAGTAATTTTCTCTTTTAGTTTTCAAACTGGAAATTTTAAACTTGGGGTATCCTTCACATGTGATAAACAACGATTTTTGACATCCAAATGATTTTTTTCCACTTCCGGTTTCGCCGGAAGTACCGGTTACTTTCGATTGTTAAACGGGACACCCTGTATTTTATTACAGCTTCGTATTCTGTACAA
The DNA here is from genome assembly GCA_037013635.1 of Plagiodera versicolora. Taxonomy (NCBI): domain Eukaryota; kingdom Metazoa; phylum Arthropoda; class Insecta; order Coleoptera; family Chrysomelidae; genus Plagiodera; species Plagiodera versicolora. Next base: position 1,446,879 of record CM072990.1, read on the forward strand.
TTTTCTGAATACAACGATGCCAAGAAAGTGACATTTAGAATGTCAATATATCGGAATCATCATGGCACACTTAGAATGAAAAATAAAAAAAAATATCAAAAAAACAATTGACATCGTAGCTTGGTATCGTAGAATTCAGAAAATTGCACAGAATCCGAAACTGTAATAAAATACAGGGTGCCCCATTTAAAAATCGAAAGTAACAGGTACTTCCGGCGAAACCGGAAGTGAAAAAAAAATCATTCGAATGTCAAAAGTTGCTGTTTATTATGTATATAGGATTCCCCAAATTTGGAATTTTTGCTTCGAAAAACAAACGAGAAAAGTGAGGTATACCATGATCCTTGACACCTGGTATATCTCTAAATGTACACCCTGTATGTCGAGTTCACAAACAAAAATATACAGTGTGTTCATGAAGTACAAGCTTTTCGAATGAATCCTCGGACACCTTTTTTTCCAAGATTCGCAGCTTTTAACGTTATAATCGCGTTGATGACGTCACTAATGCTTCTGCATATTTGATTCTAGAAAACAGAATGTCAATTATACAAAGAAAAAACTCAATTTTTTCATAAATTTCTTGTCATTCTGATACAGTTTGTTGAAATAAAATTGACATACTAAGAAATACTTTGTTGAAAGTGGTATAAACATTTTATACGCCCTGATTTTCACATTGAAGTATTTATAGCTTCGAAATTACCACTCTTCTATGGCTTATTACGATTTGATATCGATGTTTATTTATTGAAGTTGAAAATGGAACAATTCTCACGCACTTTTTCAGAGCATGACATGGACGGCGTATTAAAAATACTGTTATATTATACTTGATTACTAATTGGAGATGGTTTGGTGGAGAAAGAAGAACTTTCATAAAAATGAATCGAAATTCAATGCTAGACATTGTTTAGATTTATTGAAATGTGACCAAGAAGGAAATTTAATATCAAGTTGTCATGAAAGGGTTTCGGAATGCAGCCTAGATTTTTAGGTTTCTATACACTCTGTAGTCTATACCTTTAAATATGTTGCGACAAAACAATACGAGGGGTGTTCGAAAGATAAGGTGAACTTTGAATTTTTTCGGAAAGCATTAACTTTTCTATAATATTCATTTCGTGAATTATGACTTGACTTGATGAAAACGCTACTTTCAATCCCCGAAGTACTGGCTGATAATGCCAACCTAAGAAAAACACACAAACTCAAAATTCACGTTTTCTTCTGAACAGACCTCGTAGGCTGTTATTATAATAAGTACCCGTGCAGTATTTCAACGAAAGCTTCCGGACTCTAATTGAATATACGAGTTACACAACACAAAAGAAATGATGTAAAAATTTGGTAGAGAAGACCATCGGCGTGCCCGCATACAGAACGATGATCGTTGACCGTCGAAATCACGCACGAACAGCGGCGTAGCATAAGGAGCACAGTGAGAGTTGTTTTGTTATTATTCAACTGAAAATTTGGCAGCGAATAATTGGAAATTGTGGATATCTATTATTGAATGTTCTATTACTGTTGGCGCCACCTAGCGGCGAAATTTTGAGGCTAATTTAAGGAATATTTGTGAGAGATCTAATTCAAATATTACATTAAAAAATAGTTGTGATGGTTTTCCATGCGTCTATGGATGGTGTTAATTGCTCAGAATCAAACATCAATATTCTAAAGGTAGACGAACTGTAAAAGTCGCACCTATTTGCTGTGAAAACAAGACAGGAGTACTTTAACTCGAGAATGTCTCAAGTTCGAGTATTAATTTTTTGTCGTGGGCTTTGGTAAAGCCTCGCCTACACTTCCACCTGAAGAGTTCTTCTCGAAAAAAAAGTAACTTTGGACTTTTTGACATTTTAATAAAACCAGTATGCCACGGCCTACGATTCGATTTTTTCTGTCGATTCTCCTTTGTTTCGTGTAGTGGTTAATAAACATTATACAGGGTGGAACAGCCAAACGTAATAAATAATTATATAGGGTGTCATGTGACAGTGGCCGATACCAATTTCCTTATTTTAAATACAACCCCCTGTATATTATTAGTTTTTTATATAATTATTTTTTTTTGGAAAATATGCGTATCTGAAAATACAAATCGATGTGTCTAAGCGTTTTTTCCAACACGCTCTCATTTGTTCGTTATCGAATTTATTCCATTTGGCTGTTCCACCCTGTATATTAACTTTAGAGCTTTTTTTTGTATTGCTGCTTCAAAAACTCAGAAAGTCGAATTTGTACGCGGTTCAGAAAAAGAAAATGGCTTTGTAAGTGCAGAATCACAGGGAATGATTGCTCAATACTTATTTCGAATTTTTTCACCTCAATTATGGAAAATTCTTGTTCACATCGACTGAGTCATTCTGTATATGGGAATAATAACTACCTATTATTTAATTTGCAGACCCGCTGACCTTGAGTTCTATTACCGTAAGCAACGTGCAATTAATAATCCGATGCATTTATTAAGGTCCAATCACGTGGCTTCCATGCATTTACATAACCTTAAATGTATTGACGTTTATCTGTCAGTTGTCGATGGTCATCTGTCAAATGTCAGCTTTCCAAGGTTTGCTTATCATTGGTAAAATGATTGGTGTTCTAGGAAAGTAATAAAAACAAGTGAATCAATTTCTGATGACAAATAAAAATAAATAATTGGTTTATTATCATTACCTCGAAATCGTTAATTTTATCGGCGATAAACGATAGTAGGTTTTGTAGCTTCAAGCTACCCAAATAATTTTATAGGCGTTTATAATACGGGGTGGTGGAAATTCCTACATTCGAGATTTTTTCTCACAGAAAGTTTATTGCTGGTTTTTGCAGCCCTGATTATTTTTTGTCATTTATCAGTGTGAAATTGTTATAAGGAACCGTAACTGAGCTTAGGATTAGATAATGAATTCACAATTCTTTGTTTATTATTGAGAAATTAGATACAGGGTGATTCTGAATTGTAGTAATTTTGACACATCCCCAATAATTCATTCACAATGATTTTTTCTTATTCATTAATGAAGTTTTTTTGGATAGATACTGAAAAAATTACGGTACGTCTCTGAGTGAATGTCAAAAAGTGTTGATAGATGCCCTTTTATAAGAATCTCAGACCAATAAAACAGACATATCATCCCTACATTGAAGACAGTTGTAGAGTTAGCGGTCTAAGGGTTATTTATTTACTCAGGCCCTTTGCTCATAGGCGTACTAACCAAAATTTTCTGTCCTGATAAATGAAATTGAATGAATATTCAGAAGTATTGTTTTCGATGATTAATTTGTGGTCCGGCAACATCGCACTTGTTGCTCATGTGACGTAATCATCGACGTAATTGGTGAATAACATTTCTGCGTGTTATTCACCAAGAAAACAACTGCATTTCCGGTTGGAATATCACAATAGCTGTGTTCGAATTTATTCTTACCATCATCTGAGATTTTTACGACTCTTTGTGTGTCTGTTCTGTTTATGGTGCTTTGTGGGCGTTATTCCAGAAGAATAGAACTTGGAAAAAATGATCGCTAAAGGTCGTTGAACAATTGAATTTATATCTACCGAATAAAACGACGACTAGGAATGTTCTTAGAGAAAGTATGCGTGAGAGAAATTAAAATTACAACTTTATTCGGTAAAAGCGTAGGAAGTTCTGATGCATCTGACGTGCTTCACAGGGTGTTTCATAGTGCTTTCCTATGTTTTTTGTTTTGGAAAAATGGTACACCACTGCTTGATTTTCGTAGAAGTGAAAGTCATTCTTGAAAACCTCATTCATTTCAGAGAAAATATGTTGTTTTGACTATTTTGTATGCCCCACACTTTTTCTCCAAAAAAAAATGAAAACCACTTTCGCTGAAATTTTATTTGTAAATTACGTTAACGCACAGACACGCACTCTGAGACACCCTGTATATTGGATAAGTATGCAACGATTTGTTCTCTATTACTTCACTATTGTTCTAGAATTCATTGGTTCTGCTCTGAATATCGATTTCAAACGCTAGTTCGAATCTGATATCATCAAGCGATAGTAAAATTAAAAGAAAACATAGAATTGCTGTACAACGGAACTACAGAAGACTTCTTTTTCGTTATTTCTCATTCAAGTTTTCTCTTACTGTTGGTTGAACACGTGTTTCAGAGTTTCAACCCAAAATGTAGTTCGCTCTTTGAATATTCGTTTTGCAACAAAAAATACAAAAGGTTCCAGAACTGTAGGTACCTGTAATTTCGTGGGTAACTCTTACAGGTTTCTGTCGATACCAAAAAATTATTTTACCGATACAGTAATCTATTTGTTTCAGATCTAATTTGAAAAACACGTATTATCAGTTGAAACGAGTGTGAAAATTTGTTTATGTCAATTTTATTTCATTTATCTGGACCAATCCAAGAACTCAACGATAAATATCACTTCTAATGTCATAAATGTCAAAAAAACAATGGTTTTCAGGCTCTTACCACTCAATCCATCATCATGAAACTCTCTATACACGTTCTTGAGAAGAAAATATGACACTTTTCATTCGAAAATAAACAATTGTCGAAAAATATCAAAATCTAGTAACTGCAACGCCATCTACCATTCTAGTAACAAAGTTCAAACCCTAAATACTGTATTATCGTTCACTGTATTACCGACGTTCACGTCAATTTGAATTTATTACGCATATGTAGTCGTTGATTAATATATTCGATTATTGACTATAGTTCATTTATTCTGGGTAGATAGTTTCTGTCAAATCGCCAGATTGAGCCGTGTTGCCACATGTATTTCACTTTTTAAGCGATGCTCCGAATTAACTCCGAATGTATATAGCTGGGTATATAATCATATTTCATAAAAACCGTTGAACCATTGTGAGACCAAACAATTTGGCATCGTTACCTTCACAACGATGCCAAATTGTTTGGAGCGAATCCTTACAATCGTTTGTTTACATTCGAATTGTGCTTTTCATGCGATTTTTGTGAATTTGTTCTTTTGATGAGAGCTTAATTTCATCATATTTTTATAAAAATGCCGAAAGGGTTGAGTGGAGATGCCCAACAAATGGTTGCAAGTTTGTTGGAATATTTTCAACGAGAAAAGGATAACGGAGGTCCCTTACTTCCTTTGAATTCTATCGGAAAGGTAAGTGAGGAATCCTATGGAATATTTATTTACCACGATGAGTTTATGATAATTCAATAGGTTATATAAAATATGATCATTACAGAGAGTGGCTGCTGCACTGAATATAAGTATTGCTACTGTGTGGAGAATATCAGCAAAATCAACAGAGGGTGAAGAATTGAACGGTCCCAGGACATCTAAAGAAAAGAAAAAACCAATTGTTGATATTGAAGAATCTCAGGAGTCCGAAATAAGAAATTGTATTTACGATATGTATAAGAACAGTGAGTATTCAGTGCCATTCACATATAATTGAATAATGAACATTCCTAATTGCAGAGGAACACATAACATTAAAAACATTGAATGATAAGCTTGCTCAACGTTTTCTTTTCAATGGTTGCCTCTCATCTTTATGGAAGGTATTGAAAAACATTGGCTTCAGATTTAGAAAAGATGATCCACGGCGAGGAATGATGGAGTTACCTAACATTGCTATGAAAAGTATAAAATTCCTCCAACAGTATATTCAATTCAAAAATGAAGGTTTGAGGCAATTTGTGTTTCTTGATGAGACCTGGATCTTCCAGAATGGAACTATAGGACATTCCTGGCAAGATTCTAGTGTCAAAAGTGTGAAAAAAAATAAAGTAGGAGGTTCTAGGTATTTATAGTTTGTATTTGGGTTAGATGGTGTACTGGATTTGTGTTGTATATTAGATTCATTGTTCTGCATGATGGTTGTTCAAATGGTTTCATTCCTGGAGCAGAATTAGTTTTTTCTTCTAAAACTGCTGATGAAGATTACCATATGAACTAATACGGAGAGAAGAGTCAGAATGTGAAAGTTGATGAAATTGTAGGAAATGAAGATTAAAAACATTTATATAGTATTCAATTCGAAATTATAACATAAAATAGATTAGCATAAGAAGGTAGAAGAGGAACAGTTAGTTCTGTTTGGGGAATTTGGATTTTCATATTGCATGCTTGATCGAATATTTTTTCCAGGTCATATGAACAGCAAGGAATATGAGGTTCAGAAAAAGCATCAGCAGCCAGAAAGTCGAGGAAGAAAAATTTATCATTTGTCATTTATAAGAAAAATTGGCGAGATAATTATAATTTGTTTATCAGGTAAGGTATTGAACATTATATTATGCATTGAAAATTATAAATTATACATTTTATTCTTATGTAAATGGATGATATTGATGAGATTAATCAACAGGAGTCATACCTCAGAGAAGGCAGCATCATCATTTGGAGTAAAAAGAAGTCATCGAGAAGAAGAAGGGTTGGTTTCAATTATGATATTTTTCAACATAATAAATGTCGAGTTGTTAGTTTTCAGTTCCAGAGGATACATAAGCAGCAGAAGACAAACAAAATGAATTAAGATACATTTGAATTTCAATCTATATTGTAATTTTTGTTGAAATGTACTGATATATGGTGGTTACATGAGTTTTTGTGGGTTTTCCTTATGTTCTCATGTATCATATGGAATTCTTCCATATGAGCAGATGCACCACTATTTTTTCCCACAAATAAATCAATTGATAACTTCTGAATTATTTCTGAAACATACCTATTCAAATTGGCTGAAATAAAGAACCATCAAATGAGAATGAGAGTTTACAACAGATATAATGTTGAAAGATAAACATCACTTCATTGCCTATAGTTATTGTGTATTTCTTTTGAATATTCGATTCCTAGCATGAGAACAATCCAATTTTTTATTTGAACCATTCAACAGTTATCCACAATCGATAGTGATCCAAATATGATGAATATATTTCATCATTCGAAAACACTTTCAAAACAAACGGTCAACCTAACACATGTTTTTTATTCGGAGTATCGCTGAAAAAGTGAAAAACATCTGGCAACACGGCTCATCTGGCGATTTGACAGAAACTATACTTCATTTATTCTGGGTTGATACCTGTATGAAATCGCCAGATTGAGCCGTGTTGCCATATGTTTTTCACTTTTTCAGCGATGCTCCGAATTAACTTCGAATTCTGTGATAAAAAGTTGGGTTAGGTTGATCGTTTGTTTTGAAAGTGTTTTCGATGGATCTATAAATTTATCATATTTGGATTACTATTGATTGTGGATAACCGTTGAATGGTTCAAATGATATAATGGACTGTTCTCATGCTAGAAATCGAATCGAATATTCAAAGGAAATACACAATAACTACGTAATGAAATGATGTTTATCTCTCAACAATATATCTGTTCTAAACTCTCATTTGACGGTTCTATATTTCAAAACCAATTCTTGGCCAACCTCAATAGGTATGTTATAGAAATAATGCAGAAGTTATAAATTGATTTATTCCTGGGAAAACTAGTGGTGCATCTGCTCATATGAAAGGTTTCCATATGATACATGAGGAAAACCCACAAAAACTCATTGAACCACCATATATCATTACATTTCAACAAAAATACAATATAGATTCAAATTCAAATGTATCTTAATTCATTATGTTTGTCTTCTGCTACTTATGTATCCTCTGGAACTGAAAACGAACAACTCGACATATATTATGTTGAAAAATATCATAATTGAAACCAACCCTTCTTCTTCTTGATGACTTCTTTTTACTCCAAATGATGATGCTGTCTTCTCTGAGGTATGACTCCTGTTGATTAATCTCATCAATATAATCCATTTACATAAGAATAAAATGTATAATTTATAATTTTCAGATGTTCAATACCTTACCCAATAAACAAATTATAATTATCTCACTAATTTTTCTTATAAATAACAAATGATGAATTTTTCTTCGAAGAACTTGATGTCCATATTTTTCTGCTATCAGATCTGCCTTATAAATAGGGGCTGGTTTGTTCCTGAGAATCATAGAATATATTACAAACAACTTTAAAATAAGTTTTGAAGTCTATGGCCTACAATCGTACTAAATTAACTGCTGCTTCAACATTCCATAATCAAAAGCAATATCATTATTAGTGAGCCATTCTCGAATTGCTGCCTTGTTAGAAGCTGAGGTGGGAACTTTGTTAATGGTTGTGCTATGATAGGGAGCATTATCCATAACTATTGTGGAATGATTTTCTAAGTTTGGCAGCAATTGCGTTTCGAACCAGTGGAGGAAGTTATCCTGGTTCATTTCTCCATGGTAATCTTCATCAGCAGTTTTAGAAGAAAAAACTAATTCTGCTCCAGGAATGAAACCATTTGAACAACCAGCATGCAGAACAATGAATCTAATATACAACATAAATCCAGTACACCATCTAACCCAAATACAAACTATAAATATCTAGAACCTCCTACTTTATTTTTTTTCACACTTTTGACACTAGAATCTTGCCAGGAATGTCCTATAGTTCCATTCTGGAAGATCCAGGTCTCATCAAGAAACACAAATTGCCTCAAACCTTCATTTTTGAATTGAATATACTGTTGGAGGAATGTTACACGTTTCATAGCAATGTTAGGTAACTCCATCATTCCTTGCTGTGGATCATCTTTTCTAAATCTGAAGCCAATGTTTTTCAATACCTTCCATAAAGATGAGAGGCAACCATTGAAAAGAAAACGTTGAGCAAGCTTATCATTCAATGTTTTTAATGTTATGTGTTCCTCTGCAAATAGGTATGTTCATTATTTGATTATATGTGAATGGCATTGAATACTCACTGTTCTTATACATATCGTAAATACAGTTCCTTATTTCGGACTCCTGAGATTCTTCAATATCAACAATTGGTTATTTCTTTTCTGTAGATGTCCTGGGACACCCTCTGCTGATTTTGCTGATATTCTCCACACAGTAGCATTTCTTATATTTAGTGCAGCAGCAGTACTCTCTGTAATAATCATATTTTATATTACCCATTGAATTATCATAAACTCTTCGTGGTAAATAAATATTCATTAGGATTCCTCACTTACCTTTCCTATAGAATTCAATGTAAGTAAGGGACCTCCGTTAACCTTTTCTCGTTGAAAATATTCCAACAAACTTGCAACCATTTTCTGGGCATCTCCACTTAAACCTCTCGGCATCTTGATAAGAATGCGATAAAATAAAACTTAAAAGAACAAATTCACAAAAATCGCAATAAAAGAACAATTCGAATGTAAACAAACGATTGTAAGGATTCGCTCCAAACATTTTGGCATCGTTGTGAAGTGAACGATGCCAAATCTCACAATGGTTCGATCGTTTTTATGAAATATGATTATATGTATATATATACCCAAGTTTTAATTCGGAGTTAATTCGGAGCATCGCTGAAAAAGTGAAAAACATCTGGCAACACGGCTCAATCTGGCGATTTCATGCAGGTATCAACCCAGAATAAATGAAGTATATCTACCCAGAATAAATGAACTATAGTGTTTATTTGCTTGTAGCATTTAATTTTCTTGAAACTTGTTGGTGAGTAGTGATTTCTGATCTCAGCCAAGCAATGTATTTGTTTTTTATTGAAACGATGTTTGATAATCATTTACTGGCCCTAATGGACAGCCCAAGTATTGACGTCACAATCTTTTCATTTCACGTTTTTTGCTTCTTTCAGTTGAAACTAAGAATAAAATTTTTTGTATATGGTGATATTAAGTTCTCATTGACTCATTCTTATGGAGAAAACAATGCAAATATTTCTTTGTTTGGAAAGGTTTTGACGTCACATTCCAATTGTGAGCTGTCAGTTGTCAATTGCCGAATTTTCATGAAAACCAATTTTTCCAGGTTGCACCGACCAACCAGACTGCGTGAGGTGCAGCCCCAAGGGCTGCCTGAAATGCCGCACCCTCATAGTCCACCCCACGAGGCTGTGCGTGGACGCCTGCCCCTTCGGCCACGTCCCCGAGTGGAGCACCATGTCGGACTACCTGGGCAAAATCTGCCACCACAACGGCAACTTCCTCGGCCTCTCCGCCACCTCCTTGGCCGTCCTCACCGGCGTCCTCACGGGCACCATCCTCTGCGTGCTCCTCATCTCCTCGGCGGTGCTCTACGCCAAACACCGCAGGAAGCGCCGACCGCCGATCAGCGAAACCAGCTCGGAAATCGACGAGACTCCCGAGAAGAAGGACTTCCTCAAGCAGCTCGAGACGCTGAGGCCGTACGCCGGCCACTACCTGGACATGCTGAACGACACCAGGAAGCAGATCAGGGAGCTGCACGCCGCGGGCGATGGCGCCGCCATCTCGGCGTACCGTCCCGTAGTGCGCGACTTGGCGAAGATCCTCCTGCTGCTCAACAGGCGGGCGGACAAAGCGGGCGTGCCGGAGGACTGGGAGCGGCTCTTCAGCTGGGCGGAGAAGGCGTTGGGGAGGTACAAGAGGATGAGCGCCACGTCGCAGCCCCAGGTGGCCCAGCTCATCGACTTCCTCCAGGAGCCCCTCGAGGAGCCCCCGAGCACCACGATGAGCACTTTCAAGCCGGAGCAGGTGTTCGGGTCGGGGTCGAGTCTGCAGGACTTGGCGGTGCATAATTTCAACAGCAACTACGACTCCAAGTGTCACTTGCCTTTGAACCCGCAGTGGAAGTTCGAGTACTCGTTAGTGTCTAATAGTGTGCCTACGTCGGAGTTTGATCCCGGGCTGTGGAAGAACAGCAAGGAGTATCTCGGGAATTCTTTGTTTTTGGAGGATGATTTCTATCAGTTGGGCTTTCGGCCGCAGGATGAGATCACCACCGAGCTGTGAGGGCAGTGTTTCGGAGATGCAGGAAGCGGAATTTTAATTGTACTAGTCAGATATTTTTTTACCTTTGTATTGTTGTAAGTATGTAAAGTATAGTAGATGGTAGTTTCTAGTTGTAGGAATAAAACCCAGTGTGTAAAATATATAATTTATTCTTAATGTTCTTGTGTCTTATTTGATACTCTAACACCTTTCTCCAAAAAGAGAAAACAAGCTTCGTAATAAGGCAAAATGTCATTGGAATCGATTAGGCTGTCCTATGTTCCAATAGACCACGCTAGTGTGACGTCAAAATGTATGCAACCAACAGTGCATCGAGTCACAACGAAATATTTCTGAACGAAGATGCGCTAATATGAACCTTAAGTAACCGTTATCTAAGGTTCAGAATCTGTGGTTAGAATTATGATGTTATTTATTGAATTATTTCGCTGTTATAAGCAATATTTAAGAAATGTATCTGTTTGAATTCGATAGAAAAAGAATGAATACGTCGTTTGGAATGGGTAACGTGAAGAAAGTTCTCTCAAACACTTCTGAATAAATTCCAGAAAATCGTTTTACGAAAATATCGTTACTTCCATCCTCCATATCCAAGATCCCTTAGATGCAATTCCTCAAATATCAACTTATTTCATGTGAGAGCATAAAACAAAAGGGCCTGTTACGATACTTCTATTATCGTTCTTATGTCATCCGTACTTAAGGTCGAGTATAAAACATATCATTTCGCGCCAAACGATTCAGGACTCAGTGTAATGTTGGTTGCATATTTGTGACGTCATCACTGATGCGGTCTATTCTATTCGATTACGAATATCAAAATAGTTCATATACAACTCATGTGTTGAAATTTGATGAATCATTTTAGCAAAACAATGACAACTAAGAAGTTTTTTTGTTGTTGTGGTAGCAAAAGGGATGAGAAAATAAAAGTTTGTGTATTGATAAAAAACTTTACTCACTGTAGTGATGCACTCTTGTCATGTGGAATCATGATGAATATAAACTTTCAATAAAATGTGGATACAACATGAATACAAAATATAACAAAATTTTTAAGGCCATAAATCGTTTTTTGTTAGAACTCATAATTTCATTCACACATTCATTCTATAACCTCCACCATGTTTTTTTTTATATAAAAAGCTGCTATTCCTTTTTTACCACAGTTCGTTAAAAATATGCATAAATATAACAAATTATCAACATTCAAATCTATTAAATGCTCAACTTCTTGAATAACAATAAAACCGTGGTAAAAGTTGATCGTAGAGAATATTTATAACCCAAAAGCATATTATCAAAGGTGAAATTATAAGAAAAATAGATTTAGGGTGCTATTTTTAATTAGAATTCAGTCAATCATTTGTTCAAAATACTGAAAAACACATGTAATTTTTTAATAAAATCATTTATGATATGACGAGATAAATATAAAAAATACAATAATCTAGATTTCAAACCTGAACAGCATTTCGTATCAACACAATCATTAGAATAATTCAGAACGTTACTAGAAACCCTTAAAAACATAAATATTACAGTTAAGTACAAAAACAATACTTTTCGAAATGACAAACGTCAACAGTAATGGCTAAAACTTCATCGGACTGACTTTCAAACAAACACTTTTTTTTCGAAATACTGATCATGTTGATATGGCATTTTATTGACACCATTTTACGAAATCATTCGCTAAGCATCAGGCATCTTCTTCGGCCAGAGCTATGGGGGCCCTCAGCAATATATCACTCACTCGTATTTCTCTAACCTAAAGAAAAAACACATCGATGAAATCTTTTTTAGCGAGTGCATCGTTCATTATCGGTGTAAGCGGAAACTATTATGGAAATGAGGCAACGGCAACAACCTCGCCTTATTGTGAAAGGTAGAGGCTAAATAAGAAGAAGGGGAAGAAGATTACCTCACTTTTTAGTGTATGTTTTCTTAGTTTGACATTTGAAATGTTTTGAATTTCTACCGAATATATCTAATTATTCAAAGAAAACAAGAAAGTCAAGCAATTTTCCACATTAGATATCGAAGATATCTAGACTTAACGATCTACTGAGTTTTCTTTTATATCGACAGGAGCATGAAAGAAACAAAATAATAACAAAGTAGGTAAATGTTTGTTATCGATACTCATGAATCACGTTTTAGACAATGGATTCAACAAAATACCCGTGTTACGCCACCACCTTACAAAGAAATCATTCTCAGTGAAAAATTGTGTTTGCCCTGTTAGCATATTTTGCTGAAATATGTGAGATAACCGTCATTGTTAATGATAGATTGTGAAGAAATGGCTAACCTCTAATTTTGCTGCTGACAAGTGGCTCTCCTGAGTTTCTATAACTACAAAGCACAAGAAATAATACATAAAAAGCAGTGCTAGGAACAGAGAATCATCATGACACAGAAAAGAGTTGTTCGAGTTTCATTATTGTAGGATTTCAATGGAAATTCTTGTAGGAACTTACATATTGACACATTTTGACACTCAAAAACACAAATTTTATGATATTATCGTGGGGAAAATCCACACTTTTCCAGATATTTGACTGCTACAATGTTGAAAAAATTCTTTGACAGGTACTTGGTTAAAAAATATTCAGTTATTCCACTTTTTCATTGAACTCATGATTGTTTTTGGCCTTCTGTATTTCCAATTTATCATTTTGTGCCATTTTTCGTCTTATATAATTTTATTTGCTGTTTTTAAATCACACAAAATCAATCTAAACGTCGATAATATGCAACAAAAACTACAAAAAATGATGTAACTTGGTGAATATACAAAAAAAACATTCGATGACAGAGAAATTAAGTAATCATTAAAGAAAATGTATTTGTTTTCGACAAATTCTTTGTCAAATCATGAACACATCTTCACCAAACCACATCATCTAAGCTCTACGGAAAAACACGAAGCACACTCACTGTCCTGCAACGTAGCATCGGCAACTACCCCGTCGGTCGCCGCCGCCGCCTCCTGGCCGCCGTTCGCAACCACGGCGGCGGCGGACACGGCGGTTTTGTGGGCGCGCGCCAACCGCCCGTTCAGATCCTCACCTGAGCCGAGATGGTCCTTGACGCTGTCGATGGTGATGTCGCCCACGCTGCTCGTCACTGTCACGTTGTGGAGGTTGTTTTCGGTCGGTTCGCCGTTAGATCGTCTCTCTTCTGACTGAAAAGTAGTAGGTATACATTGAATCTATGAGGGTGACAAGGGAAGCGAGTGTGGTATAAACGGAGGAGTCCCGAATTGATGCCCTTACATTATCCCCCACCTGATGATACCAGTTTTTGGCTCAAATTGGTGGCTTGTTCGTTTATTTGATAAGAACATTTCCCAAGACCAAAAATATCATGTCTCCAACTACAAAAAAATTGTTACCACCCGCCAAAAAAATAAAATAAAAATTGGGATGCATTATGAACGTCCATCCAACGTTGAAATTTCCTGAAAATCTTGTCAAGCTGTCATTGAGAAACAGGAATAGGTGACATCAAGACATATCAATGAATATTTCCCCAATATTTTTTGCAGTTTCTGTGAAAAATATCACACTTTTCTGACGTGCTGAAAAAAAAACTAAGCACAAATTTGTGATAAATGCACCCCATTTATTATATGAAACACTTTTTCATGAGAAAAAAAAAATAGGCCTGTGTAATCTTTGACAAAACTAGTGAGTTTCAGAAATGAAGTGTTCCCTTGAAGTAATCAATAATTATCTCTCATTTTGAAGACGACATCAATTAGAGACATTTGAACTACTAGAGCGAGGAATTGAATAAAATAATCCAGTTCAATTTGTTCACAAACCATCGCACGCAACTACAAAAACAAAGTCTCCATTCGAACAAGCAGAAAACTCCAAAAACGCAGCTAGATCATTCCCAAAATGGTACAAACAACAAATGAAACTCGTAAAATTCATACACACCTTATCAGCTCTCCAAATTTCAGGTCGATATGTCAATTACAGCAGTCAGGAGAGTGTCAGCCATTTTTAAAAACGTGTTTTCGAAAAAAACGTGTTTAAAGTTTTGTTATATGTGCAGAGCTCAATCGTATCGTTCGAAATCCGTGAAACGCTTTGACAGATTCATTTCTACTTGCATATAGATTGAAAATCCGATAAAAAATAAATGATTTTATTGTAAATTTCAAGGACGAAGTCTCCCTTAATGAAGATGCAAAAAGATATCTGATGACAGTAAAATCATGTGATACATTATTGAATAGTTTTTTTGTTTTACTAGGCATAAAATCACAAGATTTATTATTTATTAATTATTTATTAAAATTAAATCTTCTTTTCTGCCGTGTGAAACAAATATTTTTTTCTTCAAATTTGTTTCAATTCCACGCAAAATCGACTTTTTCACATTATCATCAGCATCATTATGAGTTTTCTTAATGTCATTGTCAATTTTAATAATTATTACTTGGAAGGTTGCCTAGCAACGAACTTTTGACATTTGAACTACTAGAGCGAGGAATTGGAAAGAATAATCCAGTTCAATTTGTTCAAAAACCATCGCACGCAACTACAAATAAAATTCCCCATTCGAACAAGCAGAAAACTCCAAAAACGCAGCTAGATCATTCCCAAAATGCTACAAACAACAAATAAAACTCGTAAAACTCACACACACCTTATCACCGGTGCTGCCCTCTTTGCTCTCTGCCCCGCCGCCGTTAACCAACGGCGCCGCCGGCTCGACAGCGTCGTCCGACGTGGCCGTCGCCGGTTCAGAGGGCGCTTCCGAGGCGGCGTCTTCCCTGGCGCCGGCCGGCAGCGGAAGGTAGCATCTCGCCATCGTGATGCCATTGGCGGCCAACGATAAGCGCTGCAATTCGGACGAGGAGTGGAGGTACAGCGCCTGCGCGTCTTTCGTGAATACCAGCGAGGAAATACCGCTGGAAAATTAAGAGGGGGATGATGTACTGTTGGTTATGGAGCTGATTTCGACTCACTTGATGTCTTCTCTTTTGATAGCTGCCGCATTTAGCTGTCTTTTGAGGTCTGGGATGGTCAATACTAGGCAGTCGCCGGTGTTAGTCAGACAGAGCAAATCAACTTCGGAATGTGTCGTGTTATCTACAGTACATGTGAAATTGGCGAAGGCCATTCGCCTGACTCGGGCGCCTGAAAATAACAACAACAATGGCATTTACCTTCAGTTTTATGAGAGCGAATTATTAGTCACTGCTGATGATTCAAAGAAATTTTTTGGTAACAAACACGACGACAAATTCAGGAATAAAACATAAAAAGCAGTGCTAGGAACAGAGAATCATCATGACACAGAAGAGAGTTGTTCAAGTTTCGTTATTGTGGAATTTCAATAGAAATGCTTGTAGGAACTTACATATTGACACATCTTGACACTCAAAAACACAAATTTTATGATATTATCGTGGGGAAAATCCACACTTTTCCAGATATTTGACTGCTACAATGTTGAAAAAATTCTTTGACAGGTACTTGGTTGAAAAATATTCAGTTATTCCACTTTTTCATTGAACTCATGATTGTTTTTGGCCTTCTGTATTCCCAATTTATCATTTTGTGCCATTTTTTATCTTGTATAATTTTTTTTTGCTGTTTTCAAGTCACATAAAAACAATTCAAACGTCGATAATATGCAACAAAAACTACAAAAAATAATATAACTTAAGGGAGACTTCGTCCTTGAATTGCCATATTTCAGGTGTTTACGTTTTATTTTTTTTTTTTAAAGGAAACGAGTGAAGCTTTTTGGGTGGGGTTTTTTTCTTGCTTTTGTTCATGATATACAGAACGTCAAAAAAATTAAAAAAAAAAACAAACAAAATTGGGACTTTAGTACAAATTTCGAAAAATGGCAGCAATTTAAACAAAAAAATTGAATTTTTGCGTTTTTTTCGCACAAAAAGATAAATAATAATTGCAAAAATCGATCCGTCATTCCGTGAAGACATATTTTCTGAGTATGCTTTCGAAATTTCAGGTCGATATATCAATTACAGCGGACAGGAGAGTGTCAGCCCTTTTTAAAAACGTGTTTTTGAGAAAAACGCGTTTAAAATATCGTAAATGTTCGAAATCCATGAAACGCTTCGACATATTTATTTCTACTTGCATATAGATTAAAAATCCGTATTAAAAAAAAAATGATTTTATTGTAAATTTCAAGGACGAAGGCTCCCTTAATGAATATGCAAAAAGACATCTGATGATAGTAAAATCATTTATTATTTATTAATTATTTATTAAAATTAAATCTTCTTTTCTGCCGTGTGAAACAAATATTTTTTTTTTCAAATTTGTTTCAATTCCACGCAAAATCGACTTTTTCGCATTATCATCAGCATCATTTTGAGTTTTCTTTATGTCATTGTCAATTTTAATAATTATTACTTGGAAGGTTGCCTAGCAACGAACTTTTTCTGCCTGCCAAGTGTCATTAAATAGCCACTTTTAATGTCATTTGGAGAAAAAATATATTATTCTCCCAGTTTTGTTAGATGTCATAGATAAAAGCACACCTAAAACTACTACAAATATCTAGCAGTAACGTTTTTATAAATTATTTTCGAAAATTTGTCAAAATTCAAACTCACCCTCATGCGCCGTCAATTTGTACTTGCCGTACGGCTTGAGCGAAGGCAGCGCGAAAATCTTGAACTGCTCCTCTGACGCGATGACGACGCGATGCGCCTGCGTCGTATCGGGCAGCGGAGCCACGCCCCGTTCCACCTCGAGCGGCTCGGGCAGCGGCCGGTGCGAGCCGTCCAGCACGGCGATGGCGATGACGGGCGCGCGGTGCTTCAACTGGATCTCCTTGGCCAGTTGACAGGTGACGTCGTCGGTGTCGCGCTTCGACGCCGACGGCACCGACACGGTGAAGGCGTACACGGTGCCGCTGTTGGTGCCCGCCCACAGCGTCGGGTTCGTGTTTTGGACTGGGAAACGAATGGTTCGTGTTTGAGAATGATGTGGTTGGGGCGAAACGACAAACGACTGCGCCAAAAAATTGGAAAAGAATATGTTTGAATCGATTTTAATGACAATTGTATCAATATATGTATCACCCTGTATCTCAAAAGTTTTAGGACATACGTTTATAGGAAGTTTTTTGCTCAAGATGTGTCAAAGAATAACCCCTTCAAATATTAGCATGTCTTTAAGGAACACCCTGTATAAACATTCATTTCTATTGGTTAGATTAAATTTGGCGCAGTCAAAAATGTCAAATATTCATTGACAACCGCCATTTTCGGTGCTTTTCAATTATTCAAGATCATATTTGGGAATATTTTACATCATTTAAGTGTTGAGTGGGCAATTATTATAATTCGACATTTGCATAAATAGTTTGACCAGTTTGACAGTTGTCAATCTCACCAAAGGTTGACAGTTTGCATGCTGTGTATTTATATTAGTTTTTTTTGACTACAAAAATTCCCATCGAAATCTTGATCTAAAATCACCAATCCAAGATGAATTTCGAAACGACTTTGACATTTTGCAGACAATGTGAATTCCTGTGGAATCACCTGATGATAATGAAACAGGAATCACACAGGGTGTTTCATTAGTATGGTTAAAAATAAAACTGAGAGTAGAGACAGTGCGTTCAAAGTTAAAATTTTATTTGCAAATTTCTTAATAGCTTCGACAGTTTTTATGATATCGGTTTAAAAATTGGTACATCGGGGGTTTTTAGGACGACAAACAAGTATATTTTATCAGTATTGACGTAGTCCTTAGAGGGCGCCACTTGCCCGCTTACAATTATTTAGAAATACGCACAACTTTGTTGTCCGTCAAAAATCAACATTTTCGATTTGACATTCATTAAAGTACGTTATCTTCTTGGAAAAAGTCGAAAAACCTTACCGTTTTCACGATAAAAATGATTTTTTCAATAAAAAAAAAACAATTAGATTGCTGTCAGACAAGCAAAAAGTTGGTTTTCTGCTTCAACAATGATTAATTTCTGATTTGACAAAGTTATAAAAATTGTTGGAAGTTGAAATTTTAACTTTGAACGCCCGGTATATTTTTTACCATCAACATTTTCATAAGCGATGTTGCGCTCAATCGTCATATTTTAGTCCTCTCTAATCTCAGTTTCATTTTTTACTATATTAATGAAACACACTGTATAATGGAAACATTGAAATAGCTCAAGAAATAAAATATCTCGGCTTCAAAGTTGAGAATTTTCTCAATTTCGAGGTTGATTTCAATTTAATTCATAGCAGAATAAGTGAAAAAATGTTCTTTTTCACAAATAGGGCAACAACTATAGTTTTCGACATCGTCTGTTTCAAAAATGTTGTTCAAT
Source organism: Plagiodera versicolora (assembly GCA_037013635.1). Lineage (NCBI taxonomy): Eukaryota > Metazoa > Arthropoda > Insecta > Coleoptera > Chrysomelidae > Plagiodera > Plagiodera versicolora. Next base: position 1,466,061 of record CM072990.1, read on the forward strand.
AGTTTCGATAACTTTAGATATTTATTTATTTTATTTAATTTATTTTTTCAATTTATTCCAGTGAATTTTGTATATTAGGATTCCCATTTAAATGAAGATTATATTAAAATCATTACCGTGTGGTATTTCCACCAAAACTTGGTGATCTTGAAAAAAAAACTCACCGCTAACCAAGAAGGTCCTCGCGAAATAAAGACACCGGACGAACGAGCCCATAGAATCCTCCGTAGCCCTGGCCTCGATCTGCCTCTCCACCGGCTTGGCCTCCAACGGCGAGAAGCCGTCCGAATCCGAAGTGGGCAGCTTCCTGGGCGGCGGTGAGGTCGCTGCTGGCTGCTTGGCGTCGTCCTTGTTGGCGTTGCGACGCGTCGAACGACCGCGGCGCAGCCGGCGGAACGACTCTCTCAAGGATTTTTTGAAGGATTTCCGTCGGGAAATCGGCGTGTCTCCGGCACCGGTTAGGTCTGCAAGGATTAAAGTCAGGATTGTTATCGAATTGAAACGAATACAATTTTTCTAGTTTCATTTTTGTTTAGTTTTGACTCTGGTTTTGTTTGTACCCCTCATATTTTGTATTTGTTTTTTTTTTTCATTATAGGATACTTATTTTTATACAGTGTGACCCATTTTTGATGGAAAAACCCCCCAAAATTTGAAGTTGTAGACAGATTTTGAAATGTCAAGTACTAAAAATCGAGATTTTTTATGAGCGATTTTTTTATTGGAAAAATCACTACGTCACTGGATTCAGAGTGTCTCTAAACAAGTGTGACCAAAATGTCATGAAAAAATATTCATTAATAACAAAGTTATGACAACTCAAAAATTCGAAAACTCACGCAGCTAACAGTCACAAAAAACACTCTGTATCAAAAGATATAGCCATGAGAATATTTTTTATGATTTCAACAAAAAAGTGGCGCCAGATGAAAAACAAATGGCGTATATTTTTTAAATGAAACTTTTCAATAATTAGTTTTTATAATAACGTTAAATAATTATTTTTCCTTCATTATTGAATTGTGTGAATGTAATTCCGTTATTTTCATTCAAAAAATTAACGCTCTTTAATTTTTTTTTCATCGGGCGACACTTTCTTGTTGAAATCGTAAAAAAATATTCTCATGGCTTTATCTTTTGATACAGGGTGTTTTTTGTGACTGTTAGCTGTGTGTTTTCGAATTTTTGAGATGTCATAACTTTGTTATTGATGAATATCTTCCCATGAAATTTTTGCAATAAAAAAATCGCTAATGATAAATCTCGATTTTTGACTAAGAAAAAATAAGATAGAATAAACATTTCAAATTTTGTACCAAGGTAGACCTTTCAGTACTTGACATTTGAAAAAAAAATCATCAAAATCTGTCTATAACTTCAAATTTTAGGGGAGTGTTTCCATCAAGAATGGGTCACACTGTATAAGTTTAGTATATATATTTTTTTATTTAAATTTTCGCACATATAATGTATATTTTTTTCCTGTTCACTTCATACTTCTTTCCTTCTTTTTAACTTCAAAAAGTCGAGGTTATTATGCAAGATTTTAGAATCTCAAATAATGAAATCTTTTACAGGTGCATTTCAAGAGTTGTCATTGTTGTTGTGTCCAATTTTCATGACATTATGACATGTGACAGCTGAGATATCGCGTTAAATATGACAGTTCATTGTACTGGTCAATAATTCAGCATCGAACGAAGTATAAAAAATCTTTGGAAGCACTTACCGTTCGGATTGAGGGTACATTTAACCATAATGGGCTTGTTTTTGACGTAATCGAGTAGGGCAAGCCCGTGAGCGGTACCGGCCGCCACTAAACCCCAGTCAGAGTGCAAAACGCAACAGGTGACAGCAGCAGGAGGATGTAGCTGTAAAATTGAAGTAGCTTGGAAGCCCCGAGGTTGGTGAATATCGCCTGAAAACAACATTTCCAACATCATTAATAATCCTCCATTGCGTGACATTGACAGTAATTGGGGGCTGCGAATGACAATATTTTTTAAATAAAACTCATCACGAAAGGAGACATCCTGTAATGTTCGGATTGAGGTGTGAACAACAATAGCACAGGTTCGTTTTGGAAATTTGAAATTCGTGTTTTCGTACCGAAATACGTAAATTCCAACAAACATTTTCATTCCAGTTGGTCGCATGATGAATGTAATTTTATCGATTCAGCGAAGCCCTAGAGGCATCTCTGAATCAGTCAGAGGAGTCCGAGTTCTGAAAATCTCCTAATATAGGCAGCAGAATTTAACTTGAAAATATTTCAATCATCCTGTACACACATTTCGGTATCACAGAGATGACTAGTTTCAATTATGCAACCCTATTAATCATGCGTAAAGGAATTGGCAGACTGATAAGACGACACATATTACTCAGTCGATTTTAAACCTCCGTTGGGTTCGGACGTGCGTGACGAAAAGACTTTCGTGCGGTGGAAAGTTTTCGCGAGTGTTTTCAGTGATCAGTGATGTGTGTGTGACTGTGTGTGGGTGCTTCAAGGACAGTTCGAGAGTGGGCATGTTGAGAAAAAATAATGGGTGAGTTTTTTTTTGCATGTCCCTTTACACAACTGAACGATTTCGAAATTTTCCATCATGATACATCGGGTTTTTTTGTTGAAATTTGCTGATTTCTCGGTGAAATTGTTTTCAATGTTTTCTCATGATGAATACATGATAAATGAACCCTTTCTTAACATTTAAGAAAAGGTGCAATAAAATAAAATATGCAATTTTATAGATTCATTTTTAATTTTGTTATAGATGGCATGTGACGTCTGGAAAACAAAGAACTAGGATAGAAGGTGTAACTACTACTACCAATCGGTGAGTGATTTTTTGATTTCTGTAACTTTTACAACCTCACATTCAGCTTTTGTCTCCTCACTTTCAAATATTTCACATTCCACTTCTAAGCTCCTCATAAAACCTATTTCTAACTTACTGACTTTCTTTTTATTGTATCGATTTGTTAGGTTTTATTTTTTTTCTTCCAATTTGTGTAATCAATGGGCAGAAGGGCTTAGGTCGATAGCCTATTGGATCAGTGTAAATTGTTTCAATAACGGACATTTATTATTATTATTGAAATTTTCCATTATATGATTTCTCGAATTCAGATATTTATTCTTGAGATTTAATGAATTTTTTCTGTTGTTACAGGTAGTAAGTAGTTCTTCTAGAAAAAGGTAAGTGATTTTTGGGTTATGCATGACTTTTTGCACGAATTTCAGCGGGTGCACCCACAATATTCCGACGAACTATGGAATTCGTAGGATTATAGAGAATCCTTGCAGTCGAGATATACGTTCAGTATGTCCAAATTGCAATTTCTCGATTTCAACCTGACTTTTCCAAATTACACAGGCCTACCTTTTTTTCTATGAAATAGTGTTTTCAAGTGACAGGTCGTTTAACACACAGTACATCAGAATACTGAATAGAACGTTTATTTTCGAATTGAAATCCTCGACATCGCAGTAGCAAAAGTAACAGTCGTCTCCAGTGCGATGGTACAAATCAAAACTACAATCGAAAATGCGCTTGAAGAAATCAAGCATGCCGTCAAGTGATTCAGAGCTAGAAGTTCCATCGAAATTCAAATGCGGTGGGTCGAAAAGCGAATTTTCTACCCGATCATTAACGACAGTTGACAACTTCACCCGATAACACGCGCGGTACCCTTACGAGGGGAGAGTATCGACTTTTGGTGTTTGTAAGTTTTCCTCTCTGCAAAAGAGGCCGTCACCTTAAGAAGTCGGTATGACAGTGTTTTTCGTGGTCGTGGGAGTCTTCTTAGTTCTTGATGTAGGTAGAAATTCGCTTTTCGACCCACCGCATTTGAATTTCGATGGAACTTCTAGCTGTGAATCACTTGACGGCATGCTCGATTTCTTCAAGCGCATTTTCGATTGTAGTTTTGATTTGTACCATCGCACTGGAGACGACTGTTACTTTTGCTACTGCGATGTCGAGGATTTCAACTCGAAAATGAACATTCTTTTCAGTATTTTGATGTACTGTCTGTTAAACGACTTGTTACTTGAAACACTTTTTCATGAAAAAGAAGGTAGGCCTGAAGATTAAGTTTCCAAATGAAGAGCATTTTATTTCAGGAATTATTCTCTTTCAGAAATTATATTCTTTCAGGAATTATTTTATTTCAGGAATCATTCTCTTTCAGGAATTATTTTATTTCAGAAATTATTTTATTTCAGGAATTATTTCATTTCAGAAATTATTATATTTCAGGAATTATTCTCTTTCAGGAATTATTTTATTTCAGGAATTATTCTCTTTCAGAAATTATTTCATTTCAGGAATTATTTCATTTCAAGAATTATTTCATTTCAGGAATTATTCTTTCTCAGGAATTATTTCATTTCAGGATTTTTTTTTTCAGGAATCATTCTCTTTCAGGAATTATTTTATTTCAGGAATTACTTCATTTCAGGAATTGATTTATATCAGGTATCAATTCATTTCAGGATTTATTTTTCTCAGGAGTTATTTATTTTTAGATATTAAACAATAGAAAGTGCATTTTGCAATTTTGTATAAATGCCAGTAAACGAATTTCAGAAATTAATTTATTTCTGGAAGGGGTAAATGCGGTTCGAGTAGGTATCATCTGGCGATTTCGTTCAGATGAACTATTCTCAGTGAAATAAATGAAAACAAATGGAATAAGAGCGGTTTATACTTTTCAGGTACATAATTTAAGACAATATGAAGTGCATTTTGCAATTTTGTGAAAATGCCAATCAAAACGAATTTCAGGAATTAATTTTAATTTCTGGAAGGGGTAAATGCGGTTCGAGTAGGTATCATCTGGCGATTTCGTTCAGATGAACTATTCTCAGTGAAATAAGTGAAAACAAATAGAATAAGAGCGGTTTATACTTTTCAGGTACATAATTTAAGACAATATGAAGTGCATTTTGCAATTTTGTGAAAATGCCAATCAAAACGAATTTCAGGAATTATTTTATTTCTGGAAGGGGTAAATGCAGTGAAATAATTGAAAAACGTGAAATAAGTGCCGCGTAGACTTTTCAGGAACGTAAGCTGAAACAATATATGAAGTGCATTTTGCAATTTTGTACAAATGCCATTGAACGAATTTCAGGAATTGATTTCAATTTCTGGAAGGGGTAAATATTTTCCACATTCATGGTTTGTAGGCCTACTGGGGATGCTTCCATTAAAAAAAGCAACGCTTTGAGAACTTTACCTCTTGGGTAATGACGGAAACGAGTTCAAATGTATTTTATTTCGCACACACCCGAATACCATTTTTAGATAGCACATAACCAGCAGAATTTTTCGAAAATGTGTTTGAGAACAGTAACCACAAACAAAACACTCAAACTCTCCAATAATACCTTGTTTGGGCGAGAGCTGCCCGTGTCCTTTCCAAACGAACCCGTCCCTGTCGCTGACGATGTTCATGGAGGTCGTCTTCAGCGGCCCGTCCAGTACCTCCGTGTCGAACTTGGAGACGACGATCTGCCCGGCGGTGCCGCCCACCACCAGCGTGCCCGACAACGGGCACAAGCTCACCCGTTTGACGGCCAAACGAGGGTCGTCCGAGTACGGATCGAAAATGCCGGTCTTGCGGAAGGGCGGCCATTCTTCTTCCAGGTCTTCGGGATCCGGGTGGACTTCTGAGGGGTTAGTGGTGAAATTAGGGTGATTTCGACGTATTTAAGGGATGGTTAGGTTAATATACATGGTTTTTCATTAATATGCAGAAGAAATTAAAGTGAGAGTAGATAAGAGCAAAATATGACGATTGAGCGCAACATCGCTTTTACAAATGTTGATGGTTGAAAAGATACAAGGCGTTCAAAGATATTGACGTCGAAGGTGAGCATTTCCAACAGTTTTTATAACTTTTTTTGTCAAATCAGAAATAAATCGTTGTTGAAGCAGAAAACTAACTATTTGCTTGTCTGACAGCAACCTACTTGTTTTTTCTTGATGAAATTATTTGAATTTATTTGTGACTTCAATACTCAAAATCGGGTTTATCGTAAAAATGGTAAGGTTTTTCGACTTTTTCCAAGAATACTTTTCTGTTATATAACGTACTTTAATAAATGTCGAATCGAAAATGTTGATTTTTGACGAACAAAAAAGTTGCGTGTATTTTTGAATAATTGTAAGCGGTTAAGTGGCGCCCTCTAAGGACTAAGTTAATACTGATGAAATATTCTTGTTTGCCGTTCTAAAATCCCCCAATGCATCAATTTTTAAACCGATATCATGAAAACTATCGAAGCTATTAAGAAATTTGCAAATAAAATTTCAACTTTGAATGCACTGTCTCTACTCTCAGTTTCATTTTTAACCATACTAATGGAACACCCTGTATGATTCCTGTTTCATTATCATCAGGTGATTCCACAGGAATTCACATTGTCTGCAAAGTGTCAAAGTCGTTTCGAAATTCATCTTGGATTGGTGATTTTAGATCAAGATTTCGATGGAAATTTTTGTAGCCAAAAAAAACTAATATAAATACACAGCATGCAAACTGTCAACCTTTGGTGAGATTGACAACTGTCAAACTGGTCAAACTATTTATGCAAATGTCGAATTATAATTATTGCCCATTTTAACACTTAAATGATGTAAAATATTCCCAAATATGATCTTGAATAATTGAAAGGCACCGAAAAGGGCGGCTGTCAATGAATATTTGAAATTTTTGACTGCGCCAAATTTAATCTAACCAATAGAAATGAATGTTTATAGAATCTAAGGCTTCTATAACGATGAAACCCCATAACTATGCCAGATAAATCGACGAATTACCTTCCGGTTCGTCTCCAGCGAAAAATTGTGCGGTTCCGAACTTGTAGATCGGCGTCAGAGTGACACCGCCGGCGTCCCAAAACCTCACCGTACCGTCTTCGTGGCCGGTGAGCAGCAGCTCCCGTTTGGGGGTCTCCCCTTTGGAGCACAAAAGTCTGCCTCCGTCAACGGGCCATTGCCGGTTCGAGTACAAGTGGCTCGTTTGGACTTTGCCGGCGTCTTTCAATTGGCCCCAAAGCTTTTCAGGGACACCTACAAGAGAAATAATGAAAAAAAGGTGGTCACGAAAATGTTTTTTTCTTGTATTTCCTTGGTCTTTAGTTTGACACTTGAAACAAATCGAATTTTGAGCTTATTGGAAAATTTATACTCTCATAAGTGACACTTTTTTCAAAACTACGCCATTTTGTTATTTTTTGATATTTTTCAAAAATAGTAGGTCCTTGTATTGGAAATATCTTTAATAATATTTTAGATTTTTTTTGTTTCAGCTAGTCATCCGGCCGAAATCATATCAGCAGTTGGGGAATTGTTTTTTTTTTGACATCTTCGAAGACAGCAAATAATTCTATTATTTATCAATATTTCTGTGTGGAAGAAAAATTAAAACAAAGCTGAAAATAGTCGTTATTATAAACGGAAAAAATCATAATTTACAATTATGTACTTTTTTCTGAAAAAAATCCCCAAAAAAAATTGAGTACTCCATCAAATATTAATAAACATCTGAGGTCTTACCTGAGACATATTGACTGCAAGTAATTGCGGAGGCGTGTAAAGACACCAAATAGGGCAAATTCATCATTTTCCAGCTGTCATCTCTCAAATCGATGGCGACTAATTCTTCTTCGGCGAGGACCAGAAGAGCTTCCGGCTCCCCTTTACCCGTATCCCCGTTAAGTGTGGAGTTGTCTTCGGTATCGTTACTTTGTTCATCGGTATCGATGTTTTCGTCTTCGTCTTCTTGTGTCCTGGACTCGATCAAGAGAAAATCGATTGCCTAAAAGGGTGGTGAGTCTAGTTTATTTATGATTTTGTGGGTTAGTTTTGGTTACTGGAGTTTTTCGGTCTATTGTCGATGGCTATGCATTTTCCATAGAAGTACTAAGTCATGCCCATTTTTCACTAGGTAAATCTACTTTTCACTGTTCAGAGCAAGCTTAAATTATTTTTTTTTCGAGCACAAAACGAATACACATACCCAAAGAAAAAAACAAGAAATGTGGATGAATCTCTGTGAAAGAAAAGAGGAGAATCTCCTGTCAGAAACTGCGCCAAAAAAATCGAGAAGACTTTTCTGCATACTATGTGTATTCGTTTTTGTGTATTTTGGGCCACAGTGTTGAAGTTGCAACTGTCAAAATAGAAACAATTGAAGTATGTCTGTCTTGTTTGATAAGAATCAGTATGCACAACACCAAAACGATAACATGAAAGAGCACTCGACATGCATAAACATTCCGTTTCAAATTATTGGTACCTTATTTCCGTACTCTTCATCATCACTCTCATTGTCGCTTCCGGATTTTTTAATTCCAATCTGACCAAGCCGGAAAAAACAATGAAATACGGATTTTCATAAATCACGTGACAACAACGAAATTTTTTACAATTTGGCTGATTTTTCCAGGTGAAACAGTGAGGTTAATGAGTGTTTTGATAGATATCAAAGTCAAGTACCGGCAATTTCAGTTTCGTTGGACGTTTTTGACAGCTGTCAATGTCATTATTTGACGGCTGTCATTCGTTGCCACTGTTTTTGACTGCCAAAAGAATTCTTGAATTGTTTAAAAGAAATTACCAAGTAGTTTTCGTGTTTTTATTTCTACAAATTTCCAAATTTTTTTCTCGTGAAATGAGAAGTTGTAGGGGTAAAAGTTACATAAGACTATTCCTTCGTTTGTTTGTTCACTACAACCCTAAATTTTTTCGGTCCCCTACAACGAAAAATAATCGAGTTACGATTTTTTTACAATTTGGCTGATTTTTCCATGTGAAACAGTGAGGTTAATAAGTTTTTTGATAGATGTCAAAGTCAAGTACCGGCAATTTCAGTTTCGTTGGACGTTTTTGACAGCTGCCAATGTCATTATTTGACGGCTGTCATTCGTTGCCACTGTTTTTGACTGCCAAAAGAATTCTGGAATTGTTTAAAAGAAATCACCAAGTAGTTTTCTTGTTTTTATTTCTACAAATTCCCAAATTTTTTTCTCGTGAAATGAGGGGTTGTAGGGGTAGAAATTACATAAGACTATTCGTTCGTTTGTTCACTACAACCCTGAATTTTCTCGATCCCCTACAACGAAAAATAATCGAGTTACGATTTTTTTACAATTTGGCTGATTTTTCCATGTGAAACAGTGAGGTTAATAAGTTTTTTGATAGATGTCAAAGTCAAGTACCGGCAATTTCAGTTTCGTTGGACGTTTTTGACAGCTGCCAATGTCATTATTTGACGGCTGTCATTCGTTGCCACTGTTTTTGACTCTCGAAAGAATTCTGGAATTGTTTAAAAGAAATCACCAAGTGGTTTTCGCGTTTTTATTTATACAAATTTCCAAATTTTTTTCTCGTGAAATGAGGGGTTGTAGGGATAAAAGTTACATAAGACTATTTGTTCGTTTGTTCGTTTACTACAACCCTGAATTTTCTCGATCCCCTAATACGAAAAATAATCGAGTTACGAATTTTCGCCCTTACCTTACTGGTAAAATCGAAAGCTACATGCTTATCGCCGTGTATAACCGATACCGAATATTTGTCCGTGTAGTTGGCCCTGGGCAGTCCGCCAGAAAAGGCGATGAGCGGCTCGTCGTTCAACGTTTTCGTGCATATTTTCGGGATGGCCCTGCACGCGTAAGGACCGTAAAGGGTGACCGGATCTCCGCACGGTTTTTCCGATTGGTCCACGTTCCATTCCATGTAACTACCTGCGAAAAAGTGAAGGGTAGAGTTGTTGGTGAGGTGTTGCCGTATCCTGAATTGATAGTTAGAGTTAGGGAAATAATTTTGAAATTGAGGAATCAAATAATTCGTCGAAATATTCATTTTAAATGTTGAAAAAAACAATTCTCATTTCATTTTTTTTTCAATTTTGACGCTTACTCACCATCATTGTGCGAACTGAGGAAATGTTTTCCGTCCTCTTTCCAACACAGCGACTCTAATTGTTGATTGGAAATGAAAGTTTTGACGGCCGTGTTGTCAGATCGGTTCCAGAGCACGATCAGGCCTCTGTTGTATCCGACTAGAATGTTGTTCGGATGATCGGGTTGCTCGAAAATCGATTCCACAGCTCCTGGGTTCAATTTATAATCTTGGGGGACACTAAAAAAATTTTTCCATGCATCAGAAGCTGAATTTTGAGAGTAGAATGTTGTTTTTTATTTGAACTAGTGTCTGGGGATTTTTTGTACACACTGTATACAGATGACAAAATGATAAGTGAAAAATATTATTTAATTTATAGTTATAGAAAGGTTCGAATCAATGAAAAGAATAGTGAAAAAATTTTACTATACTATTATTTGACAAGTGAATTGACAGCTTGTCAGAAGATGCACTGCTGCCACTCATGGTTTTTAGTTAACGAAACCCAGAAAAAATCCTAGCTAAATAATCAGAATGATGAAAAAGTTCGACTCATACAGTGGGTATCCAATTTATCAAGGCCACAGCCCAAAATTTGCAATTTTAGTTCTTGCTGGAAAAATTATTCGAAATAACTGAATTGAAAACTTTTTTCTCATCTGGGGGGCTGAAAAATAAAAACCTACGCAATTTCGAATATCCTTGAATTCCTTCTAGACGAGTATGCAAAAATGTAAACAAGATGATATAACTCAAATTACCCACAATCTCCATTAAATAAAACTTATTCCACTCACTTTTGCATGACCACATCCTGATAAATGATGTCTGGTGTCATAGTAAAGGTGTTCAAATCCAACAAGTATATGTTGCCTCCTTCCGTGCCCAACAAAAGGTGTTTTCCGGCGCTTTCCAAACACATCGTCGATATTCTCTTCAATTTCCCCTCCAAAGCCTGCGACTTCACCTCCACCAGCGAGTTTCTGTTCACCTGCGAATTGAAAACGCTCTTTGCAAAGTTAATTTGAAGTTTCATGCAAGAATTTAGTGGAGGTTGGAAGTGAAAGGTAGGAGAAAAGAAAATTTGACATGCTACACGAGTAGGAAAAAATACTAGAGTACAATAATGATGAAACAATAATATACAAACAATAGATCATAAATTTATTTCCAATTTATTTTGATATTAAATTCAATGGTGATAAATATTGTGTATGAAATTTTTTCTGGGAAATATTCGGAAAAAACTGGTGAATATTTAAAAACGACGCTCTTTGTGACGTCAGAACTGGTAATACTGAGCTGCTTCATTATTTTTTGAGGACTTCTGAAGATATTTCCTTCAGTTTCGTCCTCAAAAAAAAAGATAATTTGTATCAGAATGGCATCCCCATATTTTTTGGTAGGTATTTACTTTTTAGTCAAAAGAATATATGTATCAGCCTTTTCTTTCTGTAACAGGCAAAATCAGATAGTTATGTCACGCAGACAAATGATTGTGTTCCATGTCATCGGCGTCAATATTATTGTGTTCCATGTCAAAATTGAATGAGCAGCGTTGTCAAAACATTTTCCACCAATTTCTTTGAATCTTTATAATAATTTCATTAGGCGCTCATTTAAATTAATTCTTATTGACCACAAAATGTGAAGTTTTTCAATTGTGTTACTCGTGATGAGAATGCCATTTTAGTTTTAGAATGCTATTCAACTATAAGTAGATAGAAACGGCAACATTGCCTTAGTTTTCCATCTCGATTGCTCTAAAAAAAATCGATTTGCTATCGCTGTCTAAGCAGTTGTGACGTCACAAACGATACGTGTTTTCTGGCGAAAAAACTGCGAAAAAAAAACATGGAAATTCTTTAAAAAAATGATTGCTTCACACACTTCATGACATAATAAAAACTCGATTTTTCTTTTTTTCCTGTAAATTCCTCACCTCCCATAAATGCAGCGAATTGTCGTCACACAAAGTAACGACGCGTCCTTGGCTGGGCAGGAACACCACTTTGGTGACGGCGATGGCGTTTTGGTGTTGCCCGTAAAATTCGACACCGGGTCGACCGAACACTTTCAGTGCTCCCGTCGCCGTGCCTATGCAGATGAGCCTCAGGGTGGGGTCCCACGCCAGAGCTGTGGGTTTGTGTGGAAAACCATGCTGGAGGGTCTGTAGAATACGAAAGAAAAAAGGAGGTTTAGCATGAGATGAAAATAACACGATTTTTTTTGTTGATACTAATTTTTTAACACGGTTATGTAAGTTTCAGCTGTACTGGCTCATTGGTCGTGCGCGTGCGCATTGTTCCAGACTTAATTTGGGCTAGATAACCTGCAATGCGTGTTAGCGTTTGTTGGGTTGCATACATTCAGGGGTTGAATCATGCAATTATCTAACAATTTGTGTATTTTTGAGACTTTTAATGATATTAAACAATTTTTCACGAACATTTGGTAGTTTCACTCAATTTTCGAAGATTCTACCACAAAATATACATTCATTTGGGAGTTTTAACAGGTTTTCAGCTTATTCTGTTAGTTTTGGGGACTTTTGTAACAGTTTTACCAAATTTTCGCAGACTTTCCTGAGTTTCTTTTAATGTTTGTAAGTTTTCCTCTGAAATGATATAGTATTTTGGGATTCAGGAGTAATCTTAGCATTTTTTACATGCTTCTACTGTATGTAACTGACTGATCAAGGACATACGTCAAATCTAGATAACCAGCAATGCGTGTTAGCGTATGTTGGGTTGCATACATTCAGGAGCCAGTCTCATATTTACGGGATAATATCCATATCTTAGTATCGTGTGTATTCAATTCATTTCATCGAAGCCTCATTATCATTAAATATCAAATAACCTGCTATCAAACAGGTGCTAATATTTTTGTTTCCAATAAAACTGATATCGTGTTCATGATTTATTGCTTCTTTCGACAGTTTTTTATCTGATAATACTTTGCCGAATATTACCAGCGATGTACTGTTTTGTAACAGAAGATAAACCATGCGAATGTGATAAAAAACGAAATTTCAGCCGATTCGTTGGGAATTATTAATTTTCTCACTACTTTATTTTTATCTACGGTGATGCACGCCCTGTATATCATCAGAATTATGAACAGCTTATCAAGTATCAAACATAGCTTGTTTGCTCATATCTGGAAAAATTGTGACTTATACCAATAGATTATTTCCAATTTCTTTACTTGATACCTGTTGATAAGTGTCTCCATTTGAAAATACCATACTGGGCGTTCTAAAAGCTCGCAGTATCATTGCATATTCTTGTCAATTCCCTTCTCAAAACGATTTCAAAATTCACACTGTATTATCATCATCATTATTATTATTATTATTGAAATTTTTCGCGAATGAACATTGCATTTCTTCTTGAAATTTTGCAACACCCTGTATATGCCGAGTAAAAAGTAGTTTTTTGGCAGCCATATGATACATAAGAATCCTTCATCCGGTGTCAACTGCAGATGTCGTGTATTATTCAATACTGTATCTAGTCATCCGGCAAATAAAACAATGGAATATCGATGTCAGAATTGTTCTGGGAATTATCGTCGTTAGATGTCGTCATTGCGTTTGTTATACTAGAGGATTATATTGGAATTGAAATAAGATATCTCCTTAAAAAATGTCTGATATTGAGCAATGATTATTAGTGATATTTTTCAAAGATATCACAGTTCAAAAAAAGAACTGTGTTATTACACAGTTGTCATATGTCAAAATTCATCCACAGGCACCAAAACCTGTAATTTTTGTCAAGTAAATCGAGATTGGTCGCAAAAATACCAAAATGAAAAATAGTTGTTAAACAGCGTTGAAAAAAATCATAATAAATCTAAATAATGTAAAATTACGCTTACAATTTTTTTTTATTTTCGTTACACATAAAATAAATGCGACTTATTTCCACCCATCTTTATCCCATCTTAATCCTACAATCCAGATAAGATATCAGAGTATTTAAACAACTCTGTGTCATACTGAGAATGAAATAAACAAACACTGGTCCATTATTTTTTATTGTTGATTAGAAAACTCAATAACAAATATATATTCTTCCCTCATTTCAATATTCTCATCTAGATAAGAATTGAAAATGCATTGCATTTAAACAAAGGAAAAACAAAACACGACGTGTATTCACTAAAGCCTACTAGACTTGACAACACCGCAAAATACACAAAGAAGAACAGGTGAAAATAAGCTCACGTCTGTGTTTGAGCTTTCAATATTTTGGTATGAACGATTTTCACGTTGAATTGCAAGTTTGTGTTGAGATTGTAAACGAAAACAAACTATATTTATCGTGAAAAGTATCAAATCTATTTAAAACAAAGCTTATTTACTTGGCTAGCAAGAAACAGTATCAATAAATAAAGACCGATACTATTTATAGCAGGTTTTTGTTCATGCTTTTTAGGAACACCCAGTATATTCAATATCCTTCAGGTCATCAACTTCACATTAAAAATAGACAACTAACTAGCGGTTTCACGTGAATTCCTCAACTTTATCATACTTATACCTAAATTTAATGCTTCCTCTTTAAGACACGATAAGACTCGCATATTTCACATTTTCCAATTTGTTTTGTTTAGCTCATTTCAAAAATCTGACTACGCCACTGGATACTAGACAGGTACTAAAATGCAATGTTTGCCCTGTACCTCAAAAACCGAGTGTGCTGTGGAACTTTTGTTTGTAGAAACGTCAGTTTGCGAATGTCAATCTCTAGAGGTTAAACGAGCAGACTGTAGTCTGTACTGAATTCTCAGCCGTGTCAAAACGTACCAATAAACGATGTTGAAGTTGATTACAGTAATATGGCTGGTCAATTTAAAACGTCTCCGGAGTTATTAAAACATCCTACTCGTTACTCGAAATGGCAATTTAGAGAGTTTAATAAAAATAACCAGTACATGACAGGCGAGTGTGTATTTCTTTTAGGTCACGATCAATGTATCCACAAATGAACTCGATGAAGCGTTCAGCATGACTCAGTCCGAAATGTTATGTACAGGGTGATTTCTGGAGTGTCTCAAAAACGGAAATACTTTTGTGTATATTTCTTGCCACATTCAAGCGTCATGGCAGCTTTTTTGTCATGGCCACGATCGTATACATAGGTCTTGCAACTCGGGTGGTGGGGGGTGACCCAAACATTGAGGAAATTTTCGTGGTTCTCATGTTTCGCCACCTGCAGCGCTGTCCTCTATTGTCACTTTGTCAGCCAATCACAAATCAGATCCGATCAGCTTTTTGAAAGTAGGAATGATTTTTATTTATTCGAGAGAATTTTGCAAGATATAATATTTCTGTCATTGATTTTATTTACCATTCAAGTCCTAACCGTTTGTTTTGTTGTCAAAGATTAATCACGTGATTATACCCCTATGTCCTCCTAGCGGATGATTATGGAAACTTTTTCTTCAAAACTGGTGCCACCCCCCACCACTCAAAATTGCCATAGATTCCAGACCTTATGTATATGACCGTGGTCATGGCCTACTAAACTATATCTAAGGCTTCACAAAAAGTGTAAATATCTCAGTGGATACACAATAGAAATGGAGCAATTAATTGCTCAATATAAATATTGTTATTGCTGTTGCAATGCTTATGGGTGTCACACCTATCTCAATAAACTCAAGGCCAAGACACGGATGAGATGGTGACTTTTACTTGACAGCTGTGTAACTACGAAACGAAAAACGAAATTGATTCAGAATTTGAAACTAAATATTCGTTCACGAATAAAAAATTACGAAGATCGTTGAAAATGTACAAAATTCACAAATCTATTTTTCGAATGGTTTAATGGTTCACCCTGTATAATTAATGAAACTGATGATAATACACTCTGTAACGTATCTGACCTAAGACAAGTGAACTCACTTCCTCAAAAGAGGTTCCCACTTATATCAACAATGGAGGTATTATGGTCTATGAGAAAATTTTCATTTTCTACTTTCATTATTCTTTATTTCTGAAACAATTCTTGAGTATTATCATTTTGTGTTCTCGAAAAGGAAAAGTTATTGGTTGGATTCATTTTTACTATTTTTATTCTAGGTCTGACAGTGTTTCAAAAAATTTAAGGAAATTGAAGGTCACCTTGAGAAAAATTTTAAAAATTACTGGCTGTCCTTCTTTATATGATAAAACTCTTGAAAAAACAATGTAATAGTGCATGAACGTAACAAGAAAATGTTCTGTACAAGTTCTAGAACATTGCCAAATTATAAAAGATTAATATTCTTGAATGCTGTTTTTGTATAAAATACCGTTAGATCTATGAGTCACAACATTTGGTATTCTTGTCTAGATTTTAGCAATGGCGTGGTTTCAAATGTAATGATTTCAAGAATTTTGCGATGGAATGATTCCCATACTAAGGATTGTTCTCAGTATTTGTCGATAATCAATACATAATTCTCAGATAATTGTGATTCATAACTAATACTCAAGAATTACCACCTAATTTCAAGTTTAGATATAATTTGACACTGGGGTACTAATGAGAAGAATTATATTGTTTGTTATCATTATTTGCATTTCACTTTAAACTGTTTTGGAAAATTATTTCTGTTGCATTTTTCATTTCCATTGGTATGGAATTCACTAAACACTGAAATTGAAGAATTACTTGGACCAGTTCTAGTAGGAATTCAATTTTAATCAGCATAACACCACTGCTGTCATTTTTTCAGATACAACTGACATAGGTAGGTATAAGTAACTTCAAAAGGTTTTATATCTATGTGATAAATGTATCTTTATCAGCTTTGAACATGGGTTCTTGGTAAGGTTAGGTAGTTCATGCCCATGAAGTTCTATGGACAATATTTCATGCAGTGGTGCCAAATTTTCAAGAGAATTTGTTGTATATTGTAAAGATATTGTTTGGATGAATCACCATCTATGATAAAAATCATCCCATGTAATAAATTAATAACCTACAGCTATCTTTCCCAAAAGTTCTAGATCTAGAAAAATGTAGCACATCTTATAAATCCTGTCAAATATTTTGTAACACTGTTATCAGTTTATCCATGCCATCCATATTTGTACAAGACAAAAGTTGTTTAGCCTTATCACATGAAACATAATCAATATCTAATATGCCTACACCCTATTTATTCACACCTTTCATACTTAGATATAGATCCAAATATATTATTTTAAATGATGATTTTTCACTTGTTTATTTTTCAGATATATGTCTTATTAAATACCTACATGTATCCCTATCATCTTGTGATTCATGAGTAGGGACAGTGGAGTTTTTATTTCATTTTGAGAACTCAAGAGATATTGAAGTTTCTGTTTTACCTTAATTATGTCACTAAACGAAAATTTGAACTGTGATTGAACTGTATGTCCACTCATATCTGAAGCAGGTAAAAAATAAATACATACCCTTCTATAAGAATAAAGTTCCTTTTGTAATTTTTGCCTCTCGGCCGTTTGGTGAGGCCCCTTTGCTTTTATAAACTTGAACATTTTTTCAAATAATTTGATGTTCTATCACTGAAACAAATAAACAAACTGTAGGAAACATCCCGAGTGCACTCGATAATTATTGGCGGATAAAAAATTAAAAATATCACTGGCATACCAACTTGATTAGACAAGAGGAAATATTTATGAAGCAATCAAAACAAAACTACAGATTGCATTTTACGTCAAGTTGCATAGACAACGCCTGCTCGAATACAGAACAATGGAATATCTAGAAACTACATTGTGATATTTTTTCAATAGCGAATCCCTTTATTCATAGAACTTACCTCATACGATTAATTTCAATACAAAATACGTTGAACATAAATAATAAAACCTGTACACTTCACATGAGCGTGCCCAAACATTAAAACTTCTTTACACGTAGATAGATTGTTGGTCACTGACCGGTGAAAAATAAAGAATATCGGTAGGCGGAGTTCGGAATTTTAGACAGAGATATTAGACGCGGTTAAGGCTGCACATCAACGACAAACATAAACGTATATCATAAGCATGCGCCGTATTTATTCCATCTGCGTTACGAATCGAATCGAATTTCAGAAAACTTGAAATTTTGTCGTGATGGAAACTAAAATAGCTATTTGAAATGTAGTATTAATGGCAGAATCTGCAGAATATATGCATTATCCAGATTATTATAATTTTCATCAAGTTGTCTAACTAGGAAGTGTAATGAGGGTTGCCTTCATTTCAGTACGTTTCTTTTGGCCTCTTCAGAATAAAATATGATTTTTCTCAATCCATGCTCCTCGCTCGTCCATTTACCCTGTATAATGAAGTCTCTTAGAATTAATTCAGTATATCCATATTTATAATATATAGTTCTCTGGGTATATCGAGCAAGTTTTATGACGTACACGTAAAGGGATTACGTACGCTTACGTTCTGGCTTAGTTGTCTTTCATTTGTCGTATTCTTCTTCTCAACTTAACCGCCACTATACATCAGTACACAAAGTATCATCAATATTTTTTTAACATTGAATCGTCTTTCTATGAAACAGTTTATGTCTTTGCAATCCGTTTCAGATAATTGCAGTAAACAGGTTGATCCTTTGGGTTAGTTGATACGTAACCTGCAAAGAGAAAAGAAGACGAGCAGTAATCACAGAGCAACTAGTTCTGTGCTGATACGTTTTATCAGAGCATAGATAAAGAAGACATACATCTTATTCAGGATCAGTGCCGAACATGTATGTGTGTTGAAAGAAGATGTCGGCTATAACGTATAGGCTTTCTCGTTTCCTACGAACATTTTTAAACTAGACATTTATTCGCAGTTGTCTGGAGTGTTTCACGTCTTGTCCATGCGCTAAGCAATGATAGGAAATACTAGATTCGACGTAATTTTTAAATAGTGACATATCTGTGATAAACCGGAATTCTAACAAACTATTTGTGTATTAAATTGTGACCACATTTTGATAAATAGTGAGGTGTGTGAATGAGTGCATTGTGAATAGCCTTCAGTAGTTAACGTCAAATTTCCTATGATAGGTTGTTGGCTAATATAACATGGCCGCCTAAAGACGACTGATTTCTTTCGAATTCACAATCTCGTGTTAAATACCTTATAATCTTGGTAAAATGGAGCTACGAGTTGGTAATAAATATAGACTGGGCCGAAAAATTGGATCTGGCTCTTTCGGTGATATTTATTTGGGTAAGTTGACGTTTTGTTTGACATCTTTTATCTTGTAAACAAAAGATGTTCATATCAAGGTTCGATGTAGACTTGGTTTAATTCTTATTTTCTTTTTTCTAGGGACTAATATATCGACGGGAGAAGAAGTAGCAATCAAATTAGAATGTATAAAAACGAGGCATCCTCAACTACACATAGAGTCAAAATTTTACAAAATAATGCAGGGCGGTGGTAAGTACTTTTTTCAAATTAAATTCTAATACTTGTACAATGGAAACAAGTTTACTCAAGTACAGTTAGCAAGTACCTCCATCCATGTTCATAAATCCTGTTTCACAGTCACAAAAATGAAGTACTTTCAAGGTAAAAGTAGTGTATTTCTTCAGAGAATCTTGAAATGATAACATATCTGTGATTATTTTCAATTTTGTTAGTCATTAAAAAAGTGAATCATTGAATTACCCTGATTCATATAAGTGTAGTTTCACGTGAAACTATCGATATTTTTTTCAGAAAATTATGAAATGTGACGAAATATCCTTCCGCATAAGGCTTGTTTCAATTATTGAATTGAAAAAAATCAATTGAGCTCTCTTCATCTTCAAATCAAAATTGTGATCTTCAAAGCCCACCAAGATTCTTGAAACGGTTGAATAATCTCACTGAAGAAACATTCCTCCTCGTTTTCATTATTATATCTACGAGTAGGAACATAGGCGTGCGCATATACTTTCTTAAAGGGTGCTAAATATTTTGAGTGTTCGTAAGAATTCGAATTTTCAGAGTGTTTCAATTTGTGTTTGTTGTTCTTTTTTTCCTCCATAATGTTTGGGAAGGAATTGATGTTTTATAATGTTTTTTACTGAATCATATTTCATGGAATTATTTAATACTCATATTATTCGAGTTTTGATGCAAGATCTTGAGCTGTCTTGTTCAACTCTGGCAAGTTGGTGTGGTTTCCTTGCTAAAAAAATGAATGATCAACGACTAATTGCGAAATCCTCTTTATACAGGGTTTTCCGAATAATTGATCATTACAATTTCAGAGCTATCAAATTCCACAATATTTCAATTCATCCATTGCAATATCACTCGAAAATATCAAAAAACAACAATGTACAACGTTCGAATCATTAAAAAATATAATTTGGAATGTCGCCCCACGTTCACCCGTTAGTACGCCTATGCACTTTTCGGTGGAATACCTCGAAGGTCAATCTGAATGGACGATGAACGCTAGGATTCTTCACTTCCTACCTCGAAAATAACGTGGCCGTTTTCAAAGATAGATTTCTTTTTTTTTGTCCTGTTACTGAGTATTTCACTAAAAAAACAAATTTTCTATATTTTTGTATGAAAATTTGGCAGGAATTTATTGGGCAGTAACAATTCGAAACCCAAAGATTTTTCAATACCACTGGATCAATTTATTGTATTCATTAACTAGATTTTATTTAATTTGATTTCTTGATGTTCACAATCTTATTCACTTTGAGTTTTTTTGCATGGTATAATTGACAAACGTTGCATTTCATCTTTGCCTGGTAATAGATAAGTAATATAAAGAATATTGTTATTTTTTCTGTGTCCCATTCGAATTATCGGTCACCGCTGATGAATCAGTTTCCATTTGTGACGTCACCAAACTCATCCCACGTTTCCCCTCGTCCTTGCAGTGGGCATCCCGCAGATAAGGTGGTGCGGCTCCGAGGGCGACTACAACGTCATGGTCATGGAGTTACTGGGACCGTCTTTGGAGGACCTCTTCAACTTCTGTTCGCGCAGGTTCTCCCTGAAAACGGTGCTGCTGCTGGCCGATCAGCTGATATCCCGCACGGATTTTATACATTCGCGAAATTTCATTCACAGGGACATCAAGCCGGACAACTTCCTCATGGGGTTGGGCAAGAAAGGCAACCTGGTGTATATAATCGATTTCGGGTTGGCCAAGAAGTACCGTGATGGTAGGACGCACCAGCATATACCCTACAAGGAGAACAAGAATTTGACAGGTGAGGGGTGGTTTTTTTTACAGCTGTTTTCTTGGTGATTTTTCGTGTGTGGGGTTGAAATGAAATAGCTGAGATATTTAGAGGGCTGGAAGAAAAGATTCCTGAGAAATTTGGTTATTTGTGTTTGCGTAATCGAATTTTTTCACTGTTTTGGTAATTTTCTTGAGGTTTTTGAGTGTTTTTTCTACATTTTGTGGATCAGGGGATCAACAAATCTCTCATTTAGCATATGAAAATATACCAGAGTAATATTTTTCCAGCAAGTTCAGGAATTTCGATTTTACATGATTTTTTATTAGTTTTTTTTGCAATTTTCTCAAATTATTTTGAGTTGAATGAGTGAAATCCACATCCAATTACATTAGACTTCTATTCAATTGAATTTGATGATTTTTTTGTTTGAATAACTGTGATCTCGAGATTCTTGTAATTACTCAACAATTTCAAGAATTTCGATGATTTGTCATACATTTTTAGCACTTTTTGTTCATGTTATTCATGCTCCCATTCTAGGAAGGTGATAGTTGCATGATTTTTTCAGCAATTTTTTGAGAAAACAAAATTTTATGTTTATAATTCTCATTCAAATGAATAATCTATGGTTGAAATTATAAAAAAACTGGATTAACTCAATTATGTGATTATTGAAAATCAAGTGTTGATTCATCAGCATTGTGAAGTATTGCCAACACAATTGATGACTAAATGAAGATTGAATTTGAATGATGAATTACGAAATACTCTTTATTTCACACTGCTTTGTTTCTGATCTCAACCAATTTCATTTACATGTGTTTAAAATATAAGTAACATGAAATTAAATAGAAAAAATGCATGGGGATCTAACAAATCAATGTCTAAATGAAATATTTATTTTACAAAGGATAACAAACTGATGTAGGATTACATAGAAGTGGATCTAATTGATGAGGTTGCCAAAATTTATTCTTTCAACGAAACAAATGCAATTCACTTAGTTGAAATGTTTTTGAATAAATGTAACATGGTGAAACTTTATCACACCAACCACATACATACATCAGAAATAAATATAGGAAACTCTAAACCACATCATTCTATTCGATTAACAATAATTGATAATTTAATAATATTTCCTGCTACACTAATTATGTATTTTATTCATTGAATTTGACAGAAAGATCACGATTGATTGTCAAATTGAACCAACCATGGTTGACTTTGTTTATTCATCTATTCTTTGGAATGAATTTGCTACTTTCATCAACCATCATGAATATTACACTTCCGATAACATTTGCTGACAAATTTCTGAACTGCGTTTGCGATTCGCCAGTCAATGACCCTTCATGTAAATATTCTGGTTCACATTGTTTCCGACTATATCGAGCATGAAACGGTGTTAAATTATGTATAACCCTCGGTATACCTACTCGATTTCGGGTCACGTAAAAAACAGTCCGAAGCGGTTCTAACAATAATTTTGGTAGTTTTTTTATCTAAGCGTATATCTGAATTTCCCAAATTGTTCATGGAGATTTTTCGGAATGTCACCCTGTAGCTAATGACAGTAGGAAGCAGTCGTTTGCGGTACATTCCCATTTACCTTGGCCTTTACTTACAAGGCGGTGAAACAGACAGCGTTTGTTAGAATATGACATGTGAGTCAAAGGATTATTGTGCAAACATTAAGTGCAAAATCCTTCGATTTCTTATGAATTCGCAAAGTTTGCAAGTACGTATTTCTTAATTAATGCGTTACGTGCTTGCGTAATGTTAAGATAAATAATGCTTTGAGGTGAGAAAATTGCATTACGTAAGGTTATTGAAGTTTTTGTTGCGATAACGTTGAAAATAGATAAATATTCAAAGACAATGCCAACAGTTATGTGGCTGTTTGATTAATTGAAAGATATCAGTAATAAATTTACACCTAAAAGTCATGGCTATGCAAAAAAATCAAGCTCCTGTTCAAAATTTTTACCAATCTGCAAGAATTGCAAGGATAATGATATTGCAAATTACATAACATAATTTCACTTACATTTAGAATGAATTATGCTTCAAGGTCAATAATAAGGTGTACCTAAGTAATGTGACTATTTTTATCACAGCATTTTTTTATCTGAATGAAGCATTAATAATAGTATGTATGAATGTTTGGAGCAGAAATTTCATCCGGTATTTTCAAAAATTCGTCTAGAAGTTTAATGGAACATTACTTTTAATAATTTTCATGAACAAAACATGCTAATCAATTCAGTTAGCTTTGATGGAAAGAATTATTAATAGAATAACTTGAGCACCAAGTAGATTCTATAACACAAATAAATGAAGTTGAAACATGTATATTTTTGACCTATAATTGACCTTGGTGCAAGAAATACATAGTATCTGTCATATTAATGGTCGTATCCATTACGAAAACAAAAAAACGATAAAACAAATACATTCGATACAGCCAACTACCAACTGTTCGAGAGACAACAATCTAAAAATAAACAAGACAAACGCAAGAACAAGCGAACACCCTCTTTGTTTATTTATAGCTGTCGGAGAGGCTATGAGGAGCCGTTTCCTCATTGTTTCATTATGGAAGTACTAATTTTTGGCACCAGGGCACTGTTTATGACGCAGAGCCATGATTTTTTTCAAGTAGTACTGAAAATAATTGATATTGCATGACGTGGTGCCAAAACTCCGTCTGTTCCACACAAACTTGAATTGAACAATATGGTGTAGTAATTAATTGTTGAAAATTCAGAAAGTCCACTCGCCTATTCTCTCAGCACATTTTATTTGGTCATGAAAAGCCGCCATTAATTCTCGAACTGAGTCAACCCAAATAACAAATGCCTTATTGTTATATTCACTTTCTCACAATGACCTTTCAAACTGAGACTGCAAACGACTAGGAACATTTTTTTGCAGCAGAGTTCGATCACATTTTCTTAAGCAGGCAATGCTTTCGAAATGTTCTTTCATCGGCATATTATTAGTAACAATCATTCAATAATCAGTCTTGGTACTTGTGGGATGAAAAAATCAGAGTCAGAAAAGGTCAATGTGATTATTATTGATCTTATTAGTTGTTAATGTATATTCTCAGCGGTTATACTAACTGTTTTATTAAAAAAAAAACACATTATAGTATGTTTATTTGAACATGACAGCTCGCCTGAAAGTGCGCTGTTGCCGCTTCTCTTCTTTTTCAACGATAATCCCAAACAGCAAGTTGGTTAGGTTAAGTTTACTATTTCAACACCCATTTTGTTTTTTTCCTAAGGTACTGCTAGGTACGCTAGTATAAACACTCACTTGGGCATCGAACAATCCAGGAGGGACGATTTGGAATCGTTAGGCTACGTTTTAATGTACTTCAATAGGGGATCGTTGCCATGGCAAGGTTTGAAGGCCGCCACCAAACGACAAAAGTACGAACGTATCAGCGAGAAGAAAATGTCAACGCCAATTGATGAGCTGTGCAAGGTTAGAAAATTGGTAGAAATTTTTGAATTGAACAAATAATATTGCATTTTCAAAAACTAAATCCGATTATTCTTCAAGATAATTTGGCAAATTAATCTTTAAGTAGGGTTACACAATTTCATACCCCTCAATTGATAGCTGTTGATGAATGATACATGATGTAATACTGATTTTGAATGAAACTTACATTATCTATATCCTGTTTTAGGGATATCCGGTAGAATTCCCCACTTACCTAAATTACTGTCGACAATTGAGGTTCGAAGAAAGGCCTGACTATAGTTATT
The DNA here is from genome assembly GCA_037013635.1 of Plagiodera versicolora. Classification (NCBI taxonomy): domain Eukaryota; kingdom Metazoa; phylum Arthropoda; class Insecta; order Coleoptera; family Chrysomelidae; genus Plagiodera; species Plagiodera versicolora. The sequence goes on from CM072990.1 coordinate 1,490,947, forward strand.
TAAGGCAACTCTTCAGAACTTTATTCCATAGACAAGGTTTCACTTATGACTACGTGTTTGATTGGAATATGCTTAAATTTGGTGAGTAAAATTGAACGAATGTGAATGGTGCATATATTGCTTGATGTTATCTGACATTTTATGCTTGTCTTTGCATATGACAGTGTGACAATGACTAGTGGCCAATGAGATTGCCAAAAATGTCATAAAACATGCGAAGACAGTATCTATGACAAATGAAGTGAAATGACCATCATATTTTTTTAATTGGCTGAATTGAAAGGGAATTTTTATTTTTTTGGCTCCATCTATATATCAAGTAGTGAATACTGTCAGAAATGATCAGCTTTGAACCTTAGTTTCAGGTTAAAATAAATAAATGAATGAGAAGATCACTCTTGAAATTTTTTGTATCCCATTCTTATTTTTTATTTCAGCTTCTTCCTTGATAAAGCATTTTTATAACATTGAACTTATTCAGATTTTTATCTATTTGCCTTCACAGTATAAATTATCCTTCGTACTGCTGTCAAAAAGACTCATGTCATAATTTTTGCTGGTGAAAATTTTTCTGTTTCAATTCACAATAAAATCTGTAGTAATAATTCAAGATTTGTAGATTTTTGTTGAGATATCAGGAATTGTTGCATTAATTATTTGAAGCCTATTAATAGCAACTGAAATGTTTTTTTTTTGTTCTGACGGGAATGTCATATCGTATACATACAGTATCTCGCTTATTTCGATTGGTTTTCATTATTTGGTCGCTCAATTCATTATTATTATTAATCGTGTTTCAATTGTTTCGAATAGTACTAAAGTACCTCCATAAATGATTTATAAAAAAACTTTATTGCATTTGACAGGCAGTTTTTAATTTTTATAAGGATAATTAGGTAATATGAAATGGTCTAAAATGTTGAATTTTTTGTTGTTGATAATACAAAAGTATATTGTATTCCAAAAAGAATGACACACAATTTTCAATGAAAATATAAAGGGGGTACCATTTTGAAATAAAAGTGACAGGTAGGTGTACTGGCCTGTCAAAGGTAATAAAATTTGTTCGTAAGTTTTTTTGGAGGTTCTTTAGTGCCATTCAAAACAGTTTTTTTTTTTATTTTTTAAATTATCTTGTTAAATAAGCGATATATTTTATGTATACGATAATTTGGGACACCCGGTATTTGCTTTGCTGCATAAACTGTAAATCTAGGCAAGGAAATTTAGGAGCATTAAAATACCAAAAAAAAAAAATAAGTGTATAGGGGAGATCACAAAATAATGATTGAATAAAAATGGTGATTTTGAGCACCATTATTATTATCGTTATTATTCGAAGGCGGTTCGAGAGGCAGCCACTGCGAAGAAAACAGCGGCGGCGGCGGGGGGGGAGGCGGTGGTAGGACGGGCAGCGGCGCCCGGTACGGAGGGGGTCACGCGGCGGCGACGGCGCCGGCCGACGCGACGCCCGTCGTGGCGCTGCAATCGAGAACGCGACGAACGCACGACGCCCGCATGGATATGGTGTCGAGCAACGTGGGCGGTACGCCCAACGCTCTCGATGACGTCATCGCTAGCAGTGAGTTGAAAGGCGAAATTTTCATCATTTGGTCGCTTCATTTATTATTATTATTATCGAGAGTGTTTTAATTTTTTTTTATTCGATATATTTTTCTTTGAAAATAGTAAAATATTTCTCTTTCAAACTTAGTTAGAATTATAAAATTACAAAAAAAATTGATTAACTTGAATTTTATTGACATTGGAGATAACATTTTCGAATCTGCCACGCTTTGAAGTCATCCTATATTCAAGAAAAAATAAAAAAAAGTTACCCACTTCTATTGAATTAAATTTTTTTATGTTTCTCCATAAATTGCCAACATTTCTACCACTGTGTATAAAAATAATCAAAATATTGTATTCCAATCCGAAATTATCTAAGTTTACAAATAGATGACCAATAAATTGACAAGTATTGGCAACATTTATAGAAGTGGAACCAATTTGCGCTTCCATCATTGCACGGACTCGAAAAAAAATATCTCTGGGGGTATTGATTTCGAAATAGCCTGATATAATTGAAAAAATCATCAAAAATGCACAGTTTGATGCAAAAAAAGGTCTTGAAATGAATCCCAATTAATTTCTAGGTTACGTCCAATCAATCACTCACTGAAAACTGAATCATGCAAGGAACAAGCTCTAATTATTGACTACAAGTTCATAGATCCCAACTTTTTCCTCCGACAATAACAAAAAAAAGTTTTCAGTGTTCATTTTGAAAGATACGCTGTCTCTCGGCATCGTCCTACTTCAACTCTATAATTTTCTTTTTCAATAATTCAACAAATTCGCCCTTTTTTTCTTCCAGATCCCACTAGAATGTACGACAGTCATGAGAGAAGGGTGTCGATGAGACTCAGGGCTAACCAGCAGGGGGCCCCGAACGCCTCCACTTCCGATTTGAGTACTTCGAAACAAGCCAAGTGAGTTTTGAATTCGATCATGATTAATTAATTTCGTCATTGAAACGCTTCATCGCTGCGATGTGTCATTTGTCGAGTGTCTGGAAGCGACATCTATGCTGTGATGTAAAGAAAGACAGGATTAGTTTGAGTACCGGTCGTTGTTGGTTGTGAAATTTTGCTCTCTCAACATCAAGATTAGTGAAAAATCCTGATTTATTTATGTAATTTTCGACTGTGTTTGAATTTGCTGCACATTTTTTTTTAATTCCTCAAAATTAATTGAAAGCCGGGTTTCAAATTCAATGTGTGACAATTTTCCAAATATTCTAACAAGAAAAAATAATTCTTAGATAATTTTTATAATTTTTTGGGGCGAAGATAAAATAAATGACACAGCAAATTCAACACACCTACAGTCTATTTATTTTAGGAAGAGATTTAATAATTTTTTATTCACCCCTTTGGCTTCATGTGAGTTCTGAAAATAATTCAATTATTTTATTCAAATTGTTTTACTGCCATTCCTTTCTAGTGTGGACATTTGAACTACTCACACATAATTTGTGCTTCTTCAAGCCATGGCTGTAAAAAATGAGGAGCGACGACAGCGCCAACTCTGACAAGCTGTCAAAACTCTCTTCCTCAAATAAATAGAACGTAGTTCATTCATTCGTACCCACAACCGAATGGTTCATTTTTATTTTCCAATTGGCACATTTCACTAACGCATTCCTTTTTCTTTTTTCTCTCTCTTCCATTTCATCGCACGCATCTGCGCTTCATCCCGTCTCGGCACACCATCCATCCAACAAAAAAAATTACGAACACAAAAACAATCACCTGCACCGAAACTATGTGATTTTCGTTTGTTCTGGAAGCGCATCCGGAGCGGCAGCGCCGTCCCCCAGCAGCCAGACGGCGGGGGCGCAAGTCGGCCCCCCGCCTAGGAGGGGCAGCGCTCCCAAGGAACCGCCCGCGGTGCGTCTCAAAAAATGAGCGACGCCGGTCGATGGTGGTTGCTTTGATTTTTTCTTTTTTGTTCTTCGATTTCGTATTTTTTTACCCCCCCCCAGGTTTATATATATATAACGGCGAAATTGATTTGTGTGGGAGGATTGAATTGAACGATATTTTTAGACGTTTGGCGAGGTTGAATGTAGTTGTCAATTGTCAAGATTCATTTAATTGTAACGGTTTTCCGGTTTATTTTCCCGTTTTTTCGGTCAAAATGGCCACTGAATGAGGACAATTGACAGTTGATAATCATTCAATAAATCTGTACATAGATGAGATAGATATTTTATAATATCTGTGCGAAAACTTTATTGTATTTTACACTTTTTTTTTATTTTCCCCCAAACTTATTCGTATATGCTTCAGGTTAGGTTATATTTTTGAGATGATTGAATTTTGATGAGATTGAACTGCTGTCAAAAAATATTTTCTGTGATTTTTTATGACAAGTGCACTATTCTATGATGATTTCCCTGTAAATAAATCAAAATAAGTAAGAGATGAGAATGAATAATTATACTACCTCTGCCCTTTTACAATTTCCGGGTGTTCATAGACACTTCACTCAATTGATTTCAGCTTTTCAGGATGACAATGTATGAAAAAAATTTTTACATAACGAACTGTATATCCAGTTATCCCATTTATTCGATGTTCATTTCATTGTTGTTGAAATTCTCGTGATGGTGTATCATTCAATTCAATGACTCACAATATCTGATGTTACAGGAAGTAAAAAGCGTAACACTGGCGTTGTTTGTAAATGTGATTTTGTTAAGTTTCAAATTCCCTTTACTTGTTTTTGTTCGATGAATTGCTATGGCGATCTTGTTAATGATAACAATTGATCAGTCCGTGGAATGAGTCACTAGAAAAACAATTCAAATGCAAAAATATTAGATGAAAGTGATTATATCCATTGCAAAAAATCATCAAAAAATGGGAGATGAGCTTTTCAAAGCTGGTTGAAAAAATAGGCTTCAGTATTGTACTCGAGTATTTGACAGTTGTCAAGAAAAACTTTTGAATAATTTCAGAAATATCATCAAGAATATTCGTACTCTTTATTACAACTGAATCTGTCACCACTCGAGTAGACTCAATCGATTCACTGTTGTTTTTGAGGATATTTTGCAATGTTTCTTTGATTTCATTCCACGCACTGTGAAAACCTAGGATTGTAAATTGTGTGTGACAAAATCGATAGCTGTTGTGTGTGGGTGCAAGTGAAGTAACAGGGACAAAGCTAGGGCGTACTCTTACCTAATAAGTTTCAAAATTTTTATCGGATGTGCAATTTGGTTTGTTTTTTCACGAATGGAATGAGGAATGTTTCAGATGACTCGTGATCGGGCAGGAAATTAATTGAGCCTCATTTTTGTCCGGTTTGAGAAGTCAATGGACGAGACTTTTGATATACAAGGTGTTTTGAAAGTGAATTGGTATATTTTGATGGTAGAAGTGAAAGGTGTTTTTCTCTGCCACCAAAATGTTTTTATTTACCTGTGAGAAACATATTTTGTATGTATATAAATATATATAGATTTCAGTGGACGAATTGATGTACATATCTAGACTGACTTTGTGTATTTTGTTGTATAGAATTTTTAAGTAATTTTTAATTTCACCTCGTGCAAAAATTTTTATAAAAAAATAATATGTACCACTTTTTGTATCAAAACTCCTATATAAGAAACTTTGATGTCGATCCAAGATGTTTTTTCACTACACATCTTTGGGCTGTTCGACATGTGAATGTTTAGGAAACAATTTTCGATCTGTACTAAACTAAACGCTTGGTGTAACTGAGTTTGTAGAAAATATCAATAAGTCGTTTACTTTTTCCTTGTTTTGGGGAAATATTGTTTGCTATTCGCCATGATAATTGATGATTTTGGTGATGATTAGAATTCCTGACTGCAATTTTATGTTCCTATTCACAGATGTTTCAGGGAAAAGAACTACAGTAGATTTTTCTTTTGTTCATGCTTAAATTCTATTCGATTTTTTGAGGAAGAAATTTGTTGGGAAAGGTTTCAAGCAAACACCGTGTATATAATTTACACTTGATTACACTGAACCTGAAATGAGAACTATCGTGTACATTTTGGTTACGGATTTGAAATTATATTGGGGAGACTTATTACAGAAGATGTAGTTTTTTTTTTGCATTTAACAATTTCACAGTTTTGTAAATAAATTTGGAATAACTCGGTTTCAATGTTGTGTATATACATATTATTCGATAAAAACCTCGAAATAGTGCATTATTTCATAAGTGAATGATATCTGTGTGCATTTTGCTGAGACTCACTGGTATGATTTGGAAATGCTTGGCAGGATGGATGTTGGATTTGTATTCAGTTTTTCATTCGTTTACATTTCATCGAAGCTAGAGTTTTTCAATTGAATTGTTTCGATGCCAGATATAGTTTTCATCAGCATATTTCCATACATGTGTCAAAAACCGATAACAGCGTGATATTTTTATTTTGCACTGTATGTGTTAATTATACAAATAAAAATGTCCAAACAAACTCACCATGATATCATTATTTATTCCATCATCATTCCATTTCTTGAACCAAAATACAAGGTCCAAAAAAAATCGTGAACTCTTTCCGAAGTGAACAATCATACAAAACTTCCGGCTGGTTACATTTAGTCACCAGATGTTGATTACAAAATCACGCTGCTGGGTATTTAGTCATATTCAGTAACCTAACCTCAAAACAGTTTGCTCCTTACATTTAAACCAAAACCGATTGGTAGTATATAAACATTGTTTCTTCCTACTAATCCACGTTTCGTTCCATTAGAAATCTAGTAAAGAAAAACAATGCTAAGAAGACCACTAACAAGTATTGAGTTGAAGCTGGACGACATTAGTGAATATGATGAGTTGCGACAACAAAGCAAAGAAAAACAGCAGAAAAATGTTAAAGATCCTCCATCCTGGCAGCCTGGTCCAAAGAGTAAACAAGAGATATACGCACGTATTGGATTGGTTATAGGACAGCAACAGAATCATCAAAATTTGCATGATACAGTGTGAAGTATTTCTCCATCAGAAATGAGTTGGAACTGATATCATGTAGTAGCTAATTCTAATTGTTCAAACAGTTGAGACTGGTTTATATTTTGTGAAATTATATTGGCAGTGACTAGCATTAATAATAAAAATTCGTTGTGGCTGAGAGTTCGCATTTTATGTTAACATTCCAGACCCAAGGATGTATTGACGTACTTAAATACAATATTCACAACATACATACGATCAGTAAGTTATGGAACTACTGGGCTATGAACCTTCAGAGGCTTCAGCTTTTTCAATCTGCATCATTATTTATTAGTAAGTTCTCACTATCATTTATTTCTGATTGAATCATTCAGAGATCTTGGAAAAATGTCATCTTTGGAAGAATTCCTGAACTCACGTATGATTTATTGTTGAAAGAGATCCCTTTTAATAAGTTCTTCGAACTGCGGAAAACTATCGTCAGATGACACTTGCTATACTATTTGCATGGTTGCCGATTCTAAACGAACTTCATCTGTAGAATCAGTGGAATTTTGTAATGTGAATATTTTTCCATACTCTATGTCTCCTTAATTATTAAAAATTTTATAATCCGTTTATATATCTTGCCTTATTATTATATATTTTTCTAGAAGTTACTACAATATAAAGTAGCATCAATACGATGAAATTTTTTTACGAAAAAGTGTACTGTGTTCTGTGTAAACTTTCTCGTTGTTATATGCAATCCGGAAATGAATAAAACTTCGTGAAACTAACTCTCTACTGCTATACTTCCTCTATATCTAGCTAAATCCATGGTGATTAAATAATCAACTAGACATTGTGACTTTTTCATTGAACCGACAACACTGTCGATAACCTTCGATCTTGTGAAATCGTGTCCCGAGTGGCGCCCAAACACACCAGGCTAAGCGTTACGATCACGTCGATTTCTACGAGTTCTACGACGTACGTGGTCGACTTGCAACGTGGAACACGATACACGATTTTCACGCGAAGCCGAAGCCACGCAATGCCATCAAGATTATCGTTCGAAGTTCGAACCTCGTTCAATTCCATCACAATCGTTGACCATTGTGTAGTTATGCTGACCTTTCGAATCAATAGCGTGAAGCATTCGTGACATTTTTTGTTGTTTCCATGCTGCTTGTCGAGATGTTTCCACTGGATATTGTTCGTCTACTCGAAACAGCGGAACTATTGTTATCTTTATTTTTCGCTGTTTCTTACAAATCTTCTCAAATATAGGTATTTTTAAATCGTCCAGCTAAGCGATACATCTAGCCGTACAGACTATATCAAAAAGTGATTTCAAATTTAGATTTAGATTCTAGATGATCGAAATCTCACTGGTAAGTAGGTGATACTCGATACCCCTCGGTATCTGTATCATCATAGGAAATATTATCGTAACATTTTCACAACAACCTACCTACGTTAACGTGAAACTAAAATGTCGATAAAACATTAACAATTCAACGATGATTGCACTTGTTTCTCGAGGAAGAGACATTCGAAAAGAAACGACTTCCCATTGTAGGCCAGAATGCACTGAATTTTGTATACCGTTGTCTTGTAGTTGTTGAGCTGTTCTACCTTACCCACCCTACTAGAAAGTCGACTCGTCCAAGCCTCAATTAAAACAGCCTACTACGCGTTCTAAAAAGGTAGGGAATGATTTCAAAGTCAACGTGTTATTTCCAACATTTTTCACGATTTTCTTTTGGATTTTTATGTTTTATGAACAACACACAACAACAATAGTATCACCCAGTTATAACTGTGCTTTAGCAATGAGTATCTATTATTCGATTACGCATTTCTCCATAACGTGACTATAATGAAAACGTTCCAGCTTTGATTTGCTTACTTCGAATTATCGATTGGAAATAGTTTACCTAGATTTCAGAGCTTTTGAGTCATAACTAAATCGTTGTATCGATCTCATACTGAAAGCTAGCATTTTTGGTGATATCTACCAACCTCGAACTAGAAACAACAACATCGAATAAATAAGCTGTTTTTGTAGGGTAGGGTCGATATTTGTTAGGCTATTGCGATGCATATACCGAAAGTAAAATCTATAGCCATATTTCAACGAAACTGGATGGAAACAAACAATAATTATCGTAATAACATAAAAATAGAATGTATTATTATTGTAGGCAGGATAGTATGGCGTCGTCAGCGACTAGCAATGTTGCCATATAACGAAATTTTGATAAGAAGTCACGAGACCTAAGTCCAAATCAAAGGATCTACGAGACAAAGATGTTAGTTAATCATCATAGATATGTATAAACGAAATGTTGTATCTATCAATCTTTTTGATAACGAGTGCAAATTTCACCAAAGTCCACATTCATTAAGATAATTTGAAGTAAATATAATACTACCAACTAGTGATGTATTTTTGTTTTGACTACAAATATGTTCTCCAATTATAGGTACGATAATTTCTTTCTACTGAGACATTCAACAGCTGTTTATTGACTCTGGCATGATTATGAGAAACAGTAATTCGTTTTGAAAACAAAAAACGCAATAAACGCAACATTGTGATACACTAATGCATTCACCCATATGAAACGAAGATATCATGTACTAGAATACACCACAAACAGTGAGAATTGCTGAATATATCATTGAAAATATCGTAGATTTTGGTGTAACATTATAAGCTTACAATCATCAGAAGTGTGGCAACGCTGTGAACCAGCGACCGAAAAGTCCAATAAAGAGAGACGAAACATAAAGGAACGCGATATTGAGCTACACGAACTCGTCCGATTGTTCCACGACGTACGTTGGAGGTTTTCTTTGTCGTGAGCACGGCGAGGACAGCACGTCGTGAATAAGTGCGCGTCGAAGCACAAGGCGGAGCAATACATTTTCGTCTTGCATTTCGTCGAAGCCGCGTTCTCCCGTTCCCAGTTTGTTGTATAGAGCGAAAATGAAGTGAATAGAAGCTCTCACAGTGTTAAAAGTGTTTAAAAATATGTGAATAAAATGAAAAGCAATAATAATTGATGTGCTTCGAAACAAGTGATAGTGTGTATGTGAAGTGGTGTAGTGCAGAAAATGGAGTAACGTCGACGGGAGTTAGAGTGTGCCAACATGAAGTTGAAGCGGCTGTGTTTTTTTGTGAAATAGTGTTTGTGCGCCAAAAAACAAAAATTCCTCAATGTGGTGTTTAGGGCAAAATGGTCAGAGAGACTAGACATCTGTGGGTAGGAAATTTACCCGAGAATATACGAGAAGAACGCATACGAGAACATTTCAAACGGTAAATATTTTTCATTACTTAACAATTATCAAAATTTCTTTGAATTCTACAAGTATTTGTCAAATTTTATACACGAAATCATCAATAGAGCAGCATATCTGCATATGCTACGTACATAATTTCTACAATCTCGTTTTCGAAAACTTGGAATCGTAAAACTCGCTAATATTCACCATTGTGTGAAAAATATGCTCACTAACTACTAGCATAGGCACCAGCATACCTGGATATCCAAGGTGAGTTTAATCTACGAAAACTTTTATTTGAACATTCTTAAAGCGATCGTTACCATATTCGCGTATTGTCAGTCAGTCTGTCTCTATAAATCGTTTGCACGAAATATACTTTCTAATATTATCAACGAAAATATTGACGTGTAACTTCCTTTTTCAGTGAGAAAAAAACATTGAAAAAGTGGTATTCAAGTTCAAGTAGTGATTTCACATACCTACTGATTGAAAGTCTCGTTTTTCTTTATATCTGAGGCTCAATGAGAATATGGCAAATTCAATACTGTATTTCTGAGAAGTCTTCGTTAAATAGTGAATTATTAGGGGTACGTATGGGCACTTTCAGAATAGTTTCCGTTCGGAAAACATCGGGAGTCTTCGTTTGCCTGATTGTTCATTTGTTTTCTAATGGTACCCATACACTCACAATTCATCTAAAATTACGCCCATTTGTTATGATTATTGGAGAAATAAATTTTGGGTATATTTTTAGAAGTAACGTCTGGCAACTGGTACATAGGTATTTTTTACCTACGTCTTCCATCAATGTTTTAAACATCCAGATTCTACTGCAGCCAAAAATAATTCGGTTAAAAATATACTGTTGTACTGTGCCGTATTAAATCTTTTTCCAGTAGGCATTATTATTTATCGTCTCTTGAAGTCCAGTAAGTCATATTTTCTCCTGAATTTTTTACTTGGGTACAGTATTTTTGTGGATAACTTTATCAACGAATTATTTGTTGCTGTATCAGTGTCGTTGAGATACCGATTCTGGTATCAAAAATAAATAATTCCAACGAGTGGAACCCAAACTTTATACATTGTACAGGGTGATTAACGAATTCGAGAGCTGATATCTCCAAAACCAATACGAAACAAATTGTTTCAGAGATAGCATAATGAAATAGATGGTTTTTCCAAACTATTAATTTTTCGATCTAGTAGGCTGAATGGTTCAACGTCACTAACAGTGTACGTTACCTTTTATAAAACAAATGCCGAGTTTGCGCTTTTACCAATTAAGGCCGATGACCTGGTTATTTTGCAATAGAATTTCTATTTAAAAATAAACCGCAATTTCGTCATTACATACTGTGCAACACAGAAAGAAGACACTGGTTCACAGAGTGGTGCATTCTTCGTATCATTACGATTCATTCAATCGAATAAAACTAAATGAAACATTTTTTTGTTGACACAGAGTGTTGAAACAATAAATTTTTTTTGTTGATTTTTTTTATCATTGCTTGTTTTCCTAATTCTGAATGTTCCCTCACTTTTGCCTTATCTGATGGGTCCCTTGCCTATAATAACGCCAAAATGTTCGAAGCGTGTATAAGTTCGAATTTTCATGACGGTTTTACGAGCTTTCATTGGTTTAAGGATTGGAAAATTGCCGTTTTTGTCGGCCATCAATTATAGTTTCATACAATTCGAGGGCATTAAGATCTTCATTTTGGCTTGGAAACACAACACCCAGTTGCCGTTGAATCGGCGAATCTAGGGTAATTTGATTAAAAGCGTTTCAATGGCGATCGTTTGGGCGATAACTAGTTGTGCTGATGCACCTACAATAAGTGTATGGAAGCTATAAAAAATGCTATGTCATTGTTTTTGAATGATTGGTAATCTTGTATGCTGAAATTTCAATGCGTTTTTGTTCTAAAAGTATTGATAACTGAAAAATAACCAATAATTTCGCCCCTCTCAACTCGAAAAATATTATAAAATCAACGTATTGTGTTCGGAAAAATGAAACGATCAAAACCAACTGTTTTTTTTTTAGTGGCCAATCAAGTTTGGCCTATGCTGCCGTAAAAACCTATTCCACGACTTCCCATTTATTTCATTTAACGAATTCGAATCGTGCGTCACGTGGGACCGTCAAATGTCAAAGACAATTACGTCGAGAAAAGTTCACCATCGATGTTATGTGTGTACGGGGTGAGCCAATTTCGTAAGCAAAAATGTCAGTAGCATTAATATGCCACTGAATGAAGATTGTCAAGTGATAATTGTTCTAATAATAATTGGGACACTCAGTATATTGTCCACTCGCACGAATCTTTGTTTTCCTGTAATTGTTCGTCAATAAGTTGATGTTATTCTGCATTGAATTAGGATAGTGGCCTAATCGACCTCCAGATTTATTCATCTTTGATCAATTATCATAGCCTCAATCAGATCGATATCTAACTCGATACGATCAGCATTTTCGTTCCTTTTCTTTGTTTACACCAAGTTTGTAGTTAGCTAGTGAAAGTGGAGCGAAATATTTCAATTATTCGACTGTATTTCTTGTTTTTTTTTTTGGAAATTGAAAGTACCTTATTCTTGTTCAGGAATTTTCCAACTGCTTTTTACCTTCTCTAATACAAGTCTCCATTGAGCCGTTTCCTAATTCCACATCTTCAAGGTCCAAAAAAGAACCAAGGGTTTCATATTTTGAGTCTACCTGACGGCCTGGGGCAACAAAAAGTCGCCGCAGGTATTCTTTACCCCTCTAGGAAAGAATACTATTATGTTCTATTTACTCTAACTGTTGGGGTGAGTTGTATCTGCGAGGGGTGACGCTGCACCCCTTCATTTCGAACGCAGACTCTTCTGTACCTGTTCGCTTTATACCTATAGGGATCTTACTATTAGCAACATTGTCGTTGGAATTATCTTTAAGAGAGCTGATAATTTCGAAAAGTTCAAACTTGTAGACTTTTCAATGTTGGTGGATATGCTTCCAAAGTATTGTTGGATGTTTTATGACATTTTTTGGACTTTTTCTATATATTAGATGGTGAAATATAGCGAATATCTCGAAAACTATAATAGATATCGAAAATTGAACAGAGATAACCTACCTTATGCTTTGAAAAAAAAAACAAAATCGTCGTAAAGTCTTCAATGTTCGTATGAAGGCTTCCAGAGCATCAATGTGGACTCTTTATAGGTTTTTTCGTTGAGAATATCGGTTTTTAGAGGATTCTCGTAGGTTTTTGCGACTTTTTGAGTTTTTTCGGAATTTTCAACATAAAATTACTCGAAAACCATACTAGATATCGAAAAACGGTTTTCACCACCATCTTCAGCGCCTCTTAGATACCTTATAGACGAGTTTTCAAGCAAATTCATTTCTTGAAATCATGATTTTTTCGAAAAACTCAAAATATCTGTTCAATCAGAATTGCGAGTATAGTATCGATGCTCAAAATGAATCCTTCTAATACCCCACAAGAATATTATCCAGAATAAAGAAATACGTTTCGCTGTAATATTTAAAATCGACACGAATTCGTTATTATTCAATTTAAAATGGTTGATACTGATTCACGAGATCTGCGTGATTTTAAATATGCTCATCGATTCATTTCGGTGCACCATTTAACTGTTGATCACGATAAAAAAGATTAAATTCAATCAAAATCAAGGTTGTAACCAAATACGATGTTACATCATGTTAAATATTACCTTGACAGAGGTAAATTTATCAACAGTTAAATATAGAGGAAATAACATTCATTAAATACGTCCATGTATTTATTATTCCTACAAATAAGTTGAAAGAATTGAATTGATATCAATAATAATAATCTTTATCATTCTCTAACTAGAAAGTTTGGATTTATTGGCACATTTTTTTTCTGGCAAAGAATCACCCCATTTAATATTAGCATATCTTTAAAGAACACTCTGTACATCTTCTATTCATATTGACGAAAATATTGAACTCGTAATTCCGCTTCTTTGAATTCATTCGACGCCACTGGTTTTTCACAAAAACAGTGCTCCGAAAAGTCGAAAGTGACTGTACGATTGTGGAAATTTGACCACCCTGTACAAAACCGCGAGTCATTGGCCCAGTACAATTGACGGCATCCACAAAATTTTCTGCACGATATTAAAAAAAAAGTTTACGCTACCCAATAAATAGAACTTGGCAATTGCTGACTGAGAAAGTCTCCATTTATACGAAAGGTGAGGTTCTTCTGTCCCCGAAATTTATTCATATCAGCGAAACAGCGACAGGTTAAGTGCATTAAATTAAAGGATACAGCCGCCCATAACAATGACGGTTGTCACGTGACGTCACATTCGGGGACTTTCTAAAGGAAATTGGTTCGAATAGTCGGATCTATTTTTCGACGTCTAGTGACTCATAGCGAGTATGAAGATTATGTGAGTTGAAAGTTTAAAATATTGTTGCTTCTAGTGCATTATTTGAGAAATTTAACTAACAATAATCAAGAAAATATATCCGTTTAATTTAAATAATATTAGGTAATTGAAAAATAATTCACCGCATCTGTAAAGTTTCAAGGTCATTTCAAAATGTATCCTCTTGACCAAAAAAACGATTTTGATGACATTGTCGTGAGAAAATTGATACTTTTTGAGATATTCTAGGCTTTGTATGTCAATTCTATATTCATGTGTGTGGTTTTTCTGAAAATATATTCATTGGGAGAGAAGAACTGGAAGAAATCAAAAAAGAAATACCAATATCTGATTCCAGATAAGAAATTAAGTTAGTTGCCATGCTTACGATACAAAATACAGGCACGATAGTGCAAAAGTCCCATGTTTTCAACTGCTGTTGCGTGAACCCTCAAAAAAACCCAAATTTTCAACTGTTGTTGCATGAACCCTTTTCAAAAATACCATATTTTCAACTGCTGTTGCGTGAACCCTCTTCAAAAATACTATATTTCAACTGTTGTTGCATGAACCCTTCTCAAAAATACCATATTTTCAACTGCTGTTGCGTGAACACTCTTCAAAAATACTGTATTTCAACTGCTGTAGCATGAACCCTTCCCAAAAATACCATATTTCCAACTGCTGTAGCATGAATCCTCCTCAGAAGCAACTAAATTTGTTGACACGTATGTATTAAAACAAACAACGATGCGTTCCTCAGTTATACTAGTTACTACACATCATCAATAAATAACACGCAGATACACAGCATCTGATCTGATGTCTTCAGAATAAAACGGAACTGACTATACCCTATACCCCTCTCCCCTCTCCCTTCGATTTCTAACGCTACTTTACACGTCTCACCTCGAACGACAACGTTGCCAAGCGTCTCGGTATAAAAAATGAGCTTGTTTACTTGGCGATGTCCACAATGTGGTCGTAAAAAATCTCGTAGTACGGGAGATAGCGATGAAATCGCTCGAAGGAATTTTAGCACGGCGCAGAATAAACGAATAGGGAGATTGGGAAATGTTTTGACGAAAAGTAACGTAGACGAATTATTTCATTCATATGGATTTTGAGGGGAAATATTTTTTGCACCACGAGTTGGTCATCAGAAAGTTCGGTACACGTTTATGTCACCCTGTATATGATTAAACGCTTTAATTCATTGAATTCCGTGCAATTGTGAAAAAAACTTATTTCTCCAATGAAATATCTAATTCTTTCCGAAAACAGGAATTCCTGCCTGTTGTTTTCGTCACTGAATAAATACAGGGTGGCCCAACGAAAACGTACCGGAAGGTATAACTACCAGGAAGAGTTTTTATCAAGAGAATCCTGAAACACGTCAATTTTGTATATGAGGAGGACAACTTTTGACGCAAAAAGTGTAGCCCAAACTTTACCCTCCTAAGAGGGGGTAGTATCCCCTAATTTTTTCAAATGAGAATGGGGTCGACTGATACCTCGTTGAAAAGCCCTTTTGATCCCCCATACATTGCTTTTTTATTTTTGAAATTCCGTCTACTCGTTGCAAAGATATGGACCTTTGAAATGTCGCTAGTGCATTTCTCAAAAAAAAATACGAAAAGTAAATCGATTTCGCTTAGAAACTTACCGTTTTGTTAAAGTAAATGTTGAGAATGTTTTCCTGAAAACAATTCGCTTTTTTTCTGTTCCTGTTGATTAGAGCTAGTTTCTAGATAAAATCTCTTCCGGTACGTGTTCGTTGGGCCACCCTGTATATCCACAGTTACTGTCATTGTCGTCCTCCATGTGTCACCACATCACGGAAAAATTAATCATGCGTAAACATTTCTATTTTGCCGCCCACAATACGATACACCTTGAATAATTATGTTTATACAGGGTGGTGCGCTCGATCGAATCGTGAAATGTGAATGCCATTCCTTCGACTTAAAATATTGCGTTTTCTCTTCATATACTTGATTAATTTCGTGTAGACTTCCTTTATGAGTCAGCAAAGATCAGTAGAATGAACAAAACGATTTCAAAAATTAATTTATTGTTACTACGATGTCTCGAAGGAATTACCAAGTCATTGTGAATTTCAAATTGATAAATAAATTGTAATTAACATATTCAAATCAAGACCTTTTGTATTTGGTAAAATATAACTTCCTGTACACACATTTTCAGACCAATTTTCACTAGATGTTAAAATGAATCAATATAATAATAATTTTCAACTTTCATCTTCTCGATTTATTAAATTTCTTCTTTCCACAACGCTGTATCTCTCATTATAGTCCAAAATCACGTTTTTTTCTTGAAAATCGTATCATCTCGAGTTTTGAAAATGCGAATCACCCTGTAAGCAACACCTCCTGGCAATGCGACGCCGAAATCTTCGATAAACAACGTTGCTAGGGCCGACCGCTACAACCGGCAACGTCGCTCGCGCGCTCTCTCGCCTCATCCGTATGCGTCCGGCAACGTCGCCGCGTTACATAAGCAGCTGGGATTCGGAGTCGGGCGGTGACGTCAAGGAAACAAAACGCGATCGTATACAGAGCGGGGTAGCCCGAGTCGGTCGTCGTGTTGACGGCAGGGAGGGGTAGGAGGGGCGGAGGAGGAAGGGGTATTCACTCGCATCGGAACGGCGGACCGGGTTT
Organism: Plagiodera versicolora; assembly: GCA_037013635.1. NCBI lineage: Eukaryota > Metazoa > Arthropoda > Insecta > Coleoptera > Chrysomelidae > Plagiodera > Plagiodera versicolora. Next base: position 1,507,830 of record CM072990.1, read on the forward strand.
TCGTTGTTTTTGTCCAGGGGTGATGTGCGAATATCGTACGATTTATTGGGATAAGAAAATTTGATAATTAGTGCTGTGTTCGTTTCGAGGTTTCTTCTTTCGAATTGTTATTCAAATAAAACGACATTAAATTACGCTACGTAAACCTTTTGAAGCCTTTATTTTGTTTCGTTGCCATAGCGACTGAAAATACAAGTCAATTTCTTCCCATTTGTTGGCAATCTCACTGTACAAGGTGTTTCAGAATTATACGGCAATATTTCAGGTACACGTATTCTGGTACAAAATAAGGTAAAAAGTTCCTATCAACGTGTGCCCGATCTCGATTATTAGCGGAGTTACAGGGTGTTGAAAGTATTTGAAATATTTTGTTTTTATTTTATTGTGCTTGATCTACTGCAGATAGAGCTTTCAAATTTTGTATGAGTATCAAGCAATAGGTGCTGCTTGATATGGAAGTGAATGTTTTCCAAATACCATACAGGGTGTTGCATTTTCCGAGGTCTCAATCCACAAAAGCTTTAAGAAAAACTTGCTCGTATGCCACTAGTGAATATTAATATTTTTCTCATGTTCTTCAACCTATTGCCTGAATTCTGTTCCTCTTGGCTTTTGGTCGAATTCCGTTCAGTTTCCTCAGAAATTAATTTGTAAATTGGCTCAAAGTTACATACTCTGAAATGTTTTTACTACACCCTGTAACTTCGCTAATAACCGAGATCGGACACACGTTCATAGAAACTCTTTTCCTTATTTTCTACCAGAGAATACGTACCTGAAATATTGCCGTGCAATTCCGAAACACCCTGTATATTGATAATTGTTTTCTCCACTATCAGAAACGATTACTTTTAGTTCAATAATGAGCGGCCGCAGAAAAATACCAAATAATTAACTGCTGTATATTATCTACTAATGAAAGTGTTTTGCAGATATGCTGTAATTATAAAAAAACTCACTATCAGCCAAGTACATGTGATAGAGAAAATACTATGGAATCATTATGGAAATCCATTTTACAAAAACTTCTAGTGTGGCATAAAAAAATTCAAATTTTGAAATTTAAAATGCTACGTGAATGATGACAGATTTGAGTATGGAAATTTGAATATTTCACTGAAGGTTTATGAGCAATACGGAGTTCGATTGGATCTTAATTCAATTCAAAGTATTAGGGATATTTATGATTTTTTTTTAATTCGAAGTCGTCGTATAGTCTTCAAAATTTTGATGAAGGCTTCCAGAGCATCGATTTTTGTGGGTTTTTGCGACTTTTTGGGATTTTTTGAAATATTCAACATGAAATAACTCGAAAACTATACTAGATATCAAAAAACGGATTTCACCACCGTTTTTAGCGCCTTTCAGAAGCCTTAGACGGGTTTTCAGGCAATTTTATATTATGAAATTTTTCGAAAAACTCAACAAAACGGTCTTATGATTTTTTTTTTGAAAAATTCAAAGTCTTCGTAAAGTCTTCATGATCGTATAAAGGCCCCCAATGACTTGGACTTTCCAAGGTGCCTCCCTCAAATTAAAAAAAGAGAGTTGTTGCAATTTTTTCCTTCTCGATATTCATCTGTTTCATTCCTGATGTTTCACCGTACGTAGCACAGCCAACTATGAAAGAATTAATCACCTCGGCATAAACAACAATGATGCCACGACAAAAACAAAGCGATCGTCTTCACGATACCTTTTTTTTTTTCTTTCGTTTTCGGTTTCCTTCACAGATAGGTGATCAGCTTTCTTCTTTGACACGAAAAAAAAAAACAATACGAAATTGTGCATCATGCGTGACTTTTCCGAGACCGTGGCCAGCCGAGCGAACCACCTCGAAATGGAGTAAGGTTAACATCTTTCACGGCAACGTTGCCAGATTGTGATATTTTACGGAGGTAACATTTTCAACAACTTTTGAACCATATACGTTTTATGTCCAGTGAAATAGTTCACCAAAGTCAATATTTTTTGGTCCACCATGTATGCGAGTGAACCCAGAAAAATATTGCGTAATTTGATAACGTCTTGTTTCATTCTATTTAACCCTTCAAGGTCAATTGTGGCTTAGATGCTTCTCTCAATTGTACTTTGAATCGGTTATAATCATTTTTATTGTGGTGGCAGACATGTTTCGTTGAGATCGAGACAATTGATAAAGAGTTCTGGGAAATCCTACAGTTTTTTATGGAAATGTGTAAACTGTATGTATTAATAAAAAAAGTGTTTTTTGATCCTTGTTCGTCTAATTTCATTGAATATCGACCTGGACATTCATTAAAAACAAAATCGAGACCATTAACAAGAACCAAATATCGTGTTTTGACTTCAACAGCAGACTTGTAACAAATATACCAATTATTTAAACAAATAAACTCTTTAGTGTGAGACAATATACAATTTTGTCGTGAATTCTTCGTTAAATTTTTATTTCCAACTGCACATCATTCTATTTGAATTGATATATCAAAATGTTATAGAAAAACATTATCTCGAATCTGAAGTGTATACAGGTTGTCTGTTTTTTCCGCATTTTTGTGCTGAATGATAATCTTGATAAACGGACATCCTGTATACAGGGTCAAACATCTCACCTCCTGACTTCCATATAGCCCAATTATTAGTTATCTGTTCAAAAGGCACATAGCAAGAAAATATTGTCGGTTGTATAGAGTGTCCAAAAAAATGACATCAAATTGAAATAAAATTTGCTTAAAATTAAGTTAAAATCTCTTGGGTTGATTTCATTTTGAGAAAAAGCAGTGGCATAGTTTTTTTTTTTAAATATACCATGCGAAACCTGTACTGACGCTACAAGTTGATGAAATAATATAATGGGTGTTCCATTTAAAAAAATGGGGTTTTGTTTATTGAGATCTCTTTATTCAATGCTTATTCAATGAACACCCTATATACCAACTTTTCAACCATCTTTTACTCTCGTACCCACCAGATGGGTTCACTTTCTCATCAGTAATATTTTTTTTTGGCAGCATCTATAATTTTCGTCAAATGCGCGGTTTTTTGCTCCAGTTTGACAACGTCGCATTGTATAAAAAATTATGATGGGGCTGTATGCAGAATTCAATACCCAATTCTATATTGAACGAATATACAGGGTGTCCCATTTGAAAAAGTTATTTCGATATTGCCTCGCCTAGGCTGAACGCCCTGTATGTCTCGAAATATTTTAGAATTGTGTATTTGCGTGAATATTACAACTTTTATTCGAAACGTTTTTCTGTATTTCCATTCCCAAGCGAGTTATTCTACTTCCACACACTGTAGGCGGGCCACCCTGTATATTTCGATAAATATTTTCATAGAGAAACTAACTGGAACGTTTTTCATTCCGGGAGCAATATTATCCGTGCTATCTCGGCGAAACAAAAGCGTCTAGAATGCCCCGAATTCCGAAATTGGCCCGTCGAAAATTTCCCGAAAAGAAAAAGACGAAACCGTTCCGGTTCTCGATCAAGCAAATCCGAATCCGGAGTTTACGGCCAGCGTGTGTGCCGTTTCGCTATAAAAATGCGCCGGAGAAAATTTACGGCCGTGAAAAATGTCGAAGAACGTCGGCAATAAACGCCGAGTCTGCATTTTGAGGTGGAGGATAGATGACTGGAAAAAACGTAATAAAATTCCGGGGCCGATAGCTCGCCGGAAAAGGAGGAATTCTTGCGAGAGGCCATTTTGATTTGTCGGGGGTGGGGAGGGCAGGGTTGATAGTATGGCGCGTTTACATGAGGGATCACCTTGAATTCGATCCAGCTAGGTGAGCAGGGTTGGCTCTAGTCGAATTTTTATTAGACATCGACTATTTTTTAGTAAACGGGGTATTTATTTTTTTCTGGGAAATATTATTTAGTATCCGATAAAACTCCACGATGGAACCCTCGAATTTTTTATTTCGATTCAGCTAGGAAAGCAGGGTTGGCTTCAGTCGAATTGTTATTAGACATTGAATATTTTTCAGTAAACGGGGAATTTATTTTTTTCTGGGAAATATTATTTAGTATCCGATAAAACTCCACGATGGAACCCTCGAATTTTTTATTTCGATTCAGCTAGGAAAGCAGGGTTGGCTTCAGTCGAATTGTTATTAGACATTGACTATTTTTTAGTAAACGGGGTATTTATTTTTTTCTGGGAAATATTATTTAGTATCCGATAAAACTCCATGATGGAACCCTCGAATTTTTTATTTCGATTCAGCTAGGAAAGCAGGGTTGGCTTCAGTAGAATTGTTATTAGACATTGAATATTTTTCAGTAAACGGGGTATTTATAACTTTTTTTCTGGAAATATTATTTACTATCCGATAAAACTCCACGATGTAACCCTCGAATTTAGTGAGGCTTAAAAACGATGCTCTTTGTGACGTCAGAACTGCTACCAATTTTCAATTATTAGTAAGAAATATACGAGTCTATGTATTGTTCTTATTTTTTCGGTATGCTAACGATGCGGAAAAATATAATAAATCACAATTGGCAACACTGTAAAACATTATTTTGGCGCTGGTGAGAAGGATTCGATACTCATGATAACCCCTTATCATCATTTTGAGCTCAAAATTACTTTTTCTTTGTCGATACTCATTGTGTGTAATTTTTTCCCATCCATACTGTATATATTCGTTAATTATTGACATTTTTTTCAATTCAAGGAAGTTATAGAGATCCAAAAATACAACGAATCAATTTTCCTTTGATTTTCCCGACTAAGTAATCACATAATTATCTTCGTATATATAGGGTGTTGCGAAAATGAGAGTTGCTCCTATAATTGGGCATACCAAAGCGAGTTCCCTATTAATTATATGTATTAAATTGGTCACAAATCCATTTAGAGGTATGGCATTGTCGTTATTAATTATAATAAGAGCCTTAAAAGAATTGATAGAGAGCATTAAGGCTGAGACGAAAATGGAGCCTTATTTTAATTACTAATGAGGTTTCTACAAACGAATGCCGATACACTATGTGAAAAAAAAATAGGATGTATTCCAGACATTACAATATACAGAGTGTCTCAGTTTTTCAGGCAATATGAGACCCTGTTCAGGCACATGATATTGTGTAAATTTAAATTCCATTTATTTGTCATTGTTTAATAATATAAGTATATCAAGTTACAATTCTGAATAAATAATTTTTATTACCCAAATAAATGAGGATTATATTTACTTATTGCTAATCTCAAGGACATCAATTGATTGAGTCACCCTGTTGACTTGTCATTTTTATCGAATGAATCATGCATTTGTTTTTCTAACAGGTATTCAATGATAATTATATATTTAGAATAGATAAGTACGTCACTGTAATGGCTATTAAATATAATTTTGTATCGATTTCAAGGAAATATATTGCCTGAGCAATCTACGTGATCATTTTTTGGTCTCCATTTTAGTAAAACAAAATTATTTTTCTTCAATTGAACAAATACATATGCACAAATCTGAAGTGTATACAGGTTGTCTGTTTTCTCTTGGGATCTCGCTTTTTTTAAGAAGTCCGAAGTACGAAAAAAATTATATCTCGTAAGATAAGCGAGAACCCCATGATGGGATTCAATAGTTCAATTATTAGTAGGATCTTCATATGCTCAGTTCCGGTTCATTGTCAGTTGTACAGAGTGTCCAAAAAAGTGACCCACTACTCCTGGATTTTTTTGGAAAATATTGTGGATAAAAAATAGGTGAAACATCACGAAGTAATAATTATTTATTTTTCAGCTCTGTGAATTTAGTGTTTCGTATTGATTCGATAACACAGATCCCCAATTGAACAAATAGATATTTTTTTGAAATCTACAAATTTTTCCTGGACAAAATTTCGAACCTAAATAGAACTATATTAAATTAATGTAAACTTCTAGAATTTTTCCCCAAACGATATTATCGCTGCAAAATGTTCAAATCCATATCAAATGATATTTGCGAAATATCAACTTTTTACCTCGTTCAAGTGTGATCGTAAGCGTTAACGTAAAAAAAAAACAAAAACACCGACATTCTCAGAATACTTACCTGGCAAAAATAATAACACATTACTCGAGAAATATGAGTTGTCATGTCTAACATTGAAAAATCTGCTGAATTTGCACTTATCCATCTGAGAAAATAAGATTGTGAAACGCTGTAAGTGTTTCGTTTCATAATCAGCGATGAATTTTGTTGGTACTAAATTTTGCTCATTCAAAATACGCCCCAGAATTTCAAATTCAACCTAGAGATATTTCTAATGTTTTTGGCCATAATTTAGGGCTAAGAATCCATGATTATTCTTATAAAACAAAGAGCAATAAATTCGACAATGAGGTAATAAATAATCCTTAAATTATGGCCAAAGAAAGTTTTGAAAACTCGAAAGTGGTTCTGCTAGCTCAATGGAGGTAAAAAATGCTCTAGTTGCAACAAAAAAAAAACAAATATTATTCATTTTAGAAGAAATGTCAGAAATTATCGAAAAAAAATAACTGTAAATTAAAAGAGGCTATTTATTTTTATTTCTCAACGTCATTGTGCTATACAACTCTGATGAATTTCAGCCCTTTCTCCCGTACTAATCGAACAAGCCTCAACAAACATTGTCCAACTTGCCCATCGAACGACGATCGATAAACCATCGACATGCATTCGACATAAACCGAACACATGGTACACAACAGATACGGAAAAGGTAGCTCTTTCACTGAACCATTAAAGTTTTACGGCGCATAAAGTCCGTCTCGGTTAAGGTTCTGTTTCAGGGCCGATATCCGCACGATTTGGTCTTCTTCCGTTCACTTTTGTACTAACCACACTTTCATCGATTCGTCGCCTTCAGTATATCGCTTTGTATATCGTTTACCTGGCAATTTTTGGGATGGTTCGTGCGCGAGAGTGTGTACGCGATACTGCTCATGCTCCTGTGTTTTGAATGTTTTCGAAGCTGGCACTGATTTCGATTTATTATTACGGAAAATAATGACATGGTGAAGTGAATATGAAAATTCCACCCCCCACGAAACGAAGGAAAAAAGTTTTGGAGGCAGAGGCCTCTAATTACGTGAAAAATCTAGTTTGCACGAAGTTCCAAATTATACTCGAGCCAGAAAAATCATTACCATTCAGCTGCTCGACTTTTCACCTTTTAAGCTGGGGTATTTTCAACCCCTGTGGGAGGTTATCAACCTCTTTACCCAATAGAAATTTCTGTAAAGTTTCCGGACAGTTCCGCCATTATTTTAATTTGTCGGCCAATTAAAAGGGGGTTTTCATTAACGGATTAATTTTATTCACTTTGTGTCTCTCTACTCTATGCCGAGGAGTTGGTGATGTGGAAATTTTCAGCTCGGCTCAGTTTTCGTTCAGGAATTCGATAATGCGACCATGAATTTCGATTATACAGGGTGGAACAGCCAAATGGAATGAATTCGGTAACGAATAAATGAGAGCGTGTTGGAAAAAACGCTCTAACACGTCAATTCGTATTTTTAGATGCGCATTTTTCAAAAAAAAAAAAAGAATTATACAGGATGTGTCATGTGACAGTGGCTGATACCAACTTTCTTATTTCAAATACAACCCCGCTGTATATTATTAGTTTTTTGGATTGTTCAGAAAAATTCTAGACATAATACATGTACAATGTCGAACTCCCAACTTCAACTGTTTCGGAAATATTGAATGTTTTCAGATGTATTATAAAAATCAACATTAAAAAAAGAAAATTATTTCATTTCACAATAATATATATATAATTATTACTATTATTATTTTTAAATGCGCGTCAAAAAATACAAATTGACGTGTTTGAGCGAATTCATTCCATTTAGCTGTTCCACACTGTATACCAGTGTAAGCCACGAAGAATTGGATGATTTTCACGATTTTTTTCAAAAAGAAGTATACAATAAAATGTTTTGAAGCTGTCTGGACACAATGAGGTATATTTTTAGCAATATTTCAAGGTTTTGTATTCACAAAAATATAGACAAATTTTGGGGTTATATGTTGATAGTATTTCCAATAAATTATCAAAATCTAGTTCTGAAAAAAAGTTCGTTTTTGGGTTGAAAATTGATGTTTTTTCTTTCAGAAATAGGAAACCAACATTTCCCAACTTTCAATTATCAAAATTAAAATGAACAACATTATTTCAGAAACCCTTCGAACAATGCAAACACATTTTTACCCCCCTATTCAACTAATAGTCATTAATTATTTACTGCACGTCATCGAATTATTACCCATCTTTTCACGGAAATGAACTGACAGGTGCAGAAAAACAACTTTCACCCACTTATTACATCGTATCTGCTTCCGCTTGAAGTATCCTACAGATGCACCCTTGCTAGACAACCCCTACCTGGTTGTGGAGGGTGTATTTAAAAAATTGAAAATTATAACGGTGGTGTTATAACCGCGCCCTGTATTTTCAGTCGAAATATTGACAATTGAATGGCACAAGAGCTAGTGAAAAAAAGTGCGAGAAAAATGCAAATGATAACATCGAGAAAAAATGGTAAAATTTGCTAAAATTTTGAAAATTCTTTGGATAAACTGCCAAGTAATGAATCAACTAGCTTTTCTGTCTTTTTAATTCAAGAACAAACCCAATTCGTATTTATCTTTCTAGTATTCTCCAATGTTTCTGTTATCCTTTCTAGGACATTTTTTTCAATCGAACAAGAAATTGTCTACGACGTTTTTACCCGACCATTTTGTGATCTTTTTTTATTTTGCTTGTTTTAGGCCGTGTTTCAAGCTGGTTCTCGAATTGAGTTGAATTAATTGTTTTTTTGTACAGGGTGGGCCAAATTGGATACTTTTGAATGGAAAGTCCTGTTTCTAAACTAGATAGGTGAAAACTGCATATCGATATCTATATCTGTTTCTGAGTTACAGCATGTTTTCCGAAAATGTGCATTTTCGAAAAGTTGCTGTAACTTCTTTTCTGTTGAAAATTCTTTGTTGCTATTGAATGATTTCCGAAGCACTTTCTTACGTAGAATTCAATGGTCTAACTTGTTAAGTTTTGCAAATCATATATCAACAGATATTGATAAAAAAACATTTTTTCTAATGAGACAACTTGTATATTCCTGCATATTTCAATAGAACTTACCATTACCATTCCAAAAATATAGCCCTGTATTTCAAAGATGTCTTGAGCAAAATATTGAGTGTGCTATATAAGTTCTATTGAAATATGCAGGTATATACAGGTTGTCCCATTTGAAAAAATGATTTTCGTATATCCATTGAATTCTACGTAAAAAAGTGCTTCGGAAATGTTTTGACAGAAACAAAGAATTTTCAACAGGAAAGAAGTTACAGCAATTTTTGGAAAATGCACATTTTCGGAAAACATGCTGTAACTCAGACACGGTTATAGATATCGATATGCAGTTTTCACCATGAAGTTTGTAATGAAATTAGACAATGTCGTCAGTTTTCATCCATCTAGTTTAGAAACAGGACTTTCCCTTCAAGAGTGTCCATTTTGGTCCACCCTGTACAATACAACATAATTATAATTGAGAAATCCGAAATCAAGTTGAACTCTTTGATGTTCTAGAATTTGAAACTGTTTTGTGTGTTTTCAAGTCCAATTTATGAATATTTATGTTGAACTTGGTGTCTTATGTTGATAGTTACGTCACATAAGCGTCTGTGCAATGTTGCCAAACTGTGAAAAAGTGATGAAAATATGTCAAAACCATTTATTTCGGCGAGAAACCTGTAATCTGCTGCTTCTACTCGAATATTTTACAAATATTGATGATACTGTTCAATATTTCACCTAGATCACCCTGTACATTGAGGAGACTCGTCTCCGAAATCCTACCCTCATTTTTCGTTTCTACGTTTAAAGGCCGATGTGTCCGAACGGCGCCCGCTTTCGCATCTAAATCAATATTTCCCAGGCAAGCCCTTAAAGGGGATGAACCGGAACGTAATGCGAAATTTCCACCGAATACGCGCCACGCCGTTCGTTCTATTTTCGATACTCGAATTTCCGATCGACTTCGTCCATTGTTGCGTTCACGATAGGACGTCGATGTACGAATTCTTCGCTGGATTGCGTCCATTTGGGTAATGGATCAGGCTCGGGTATCGCCCAGTATACAGAGTGTTTCTGTGGGAAACCAGCGAGCGTTGTGAGGTACAGTAGTGCTCGGTGAAAAAGTACACGATGTGAAATTTCGCGTTTTAGGAATTAATGACGATGTTTTCGAAGAAATAGTTGGATTTTTGATGTACAGGGTGTGTTAGAGCAGATAATCCAGGAATTTGCTTGGAAAAATGTGTGTTGATGCGACATCGTAAATAATTGGATTCCTGGGATTTTGGTGCATTATTTTTTCAGTATTTGATTCAAAAATATTCATTAATGGGTATCGTCAAGTATACAGAGTGTTACCTCACGAAATAATCAGGAATTTGTGGGGTACAGTAGTGCTCAGTGAAAAAGTACACGATGTGAAATTGCGCATTTTAGGAATTAGTGACGATTTTTTTCAAAGTTAGAGTTGAATTATAGATGTACAGGGTGTGTTAGAGCAGATAATCCGGGAATTTGCTTGGAAAAATGTGTGTTGATGCAACATCGTAAATAATTGGATTCCGAGGATTTTGGTGCATTATTTTTTGAGTATTTGATTTTAAGATATTCGTTAATGGGTATCGTCAAGTATACAGAGTGTTAGCTCACGAAATAATCAGGCATTTGTTGGGTACAGTAGTGCTCGGTGAAAAAGTACACGATGTGAAATTTCGCGTTTTAGGAATTAGTGACGATGTTTTCGAAGAAATAGTTGGATTTTTGATGTACAGGGTGTGTTAGAGCAGATAATACAGGAATTTGCTTGGAAAAATGTATGTTGATGCAACATCGTAAATAATTTGATTCCGGGGATTTTGGTACATTATTTTTTGAGTATTTGATTTAAAGATATTTATTAATGGGTATCGTCAAGTATACAGAGTGTTAGCTCACGAAATAATCAGGCATTTGTGGGGCACAGTAGTGCCCGATAAAAAAATACAGGCTGTTAAATTTTTCAGTATTAGATGTGAACTGGATTTTCGAATGAACGATGTAAAAAACAAACAATTCTCTTCTTTTTGTATCATTCAAAATTTCCTTGTTTGTTTCGTGTTTATAAAAATATTCCCAATTGGTCGAATAAAAAAAACAACTGAATATGTCCTGACGTTGTTTGAAAAGGCCCACTTAGCCACTCGATTTGAATCGCAGAAGGTAAAATTGGCAATACCGCACCCGGAACTTTCCGGGAGTTCTGGAGTCGTGCCAAAGTTATTATCAATGGCACAGAATGTCAGCCGATTTGTATAATTTGATTCAACAATGCCAGTTTTGTAATCGTTCGAGGACGCACTTGTTGATATTGATGGCACTGTATACAGAGTGTTGTTGATAATGTACACTTTGTTGAATATATTTTTCCTGGGCAATATATAATAATACAGGATGTCTCCTTTCGTGTGAAGTTTTATATAAAAAAATGAGAACAATGTTGTAATAAATATTTATATATATTTTAAAAATTGATTGTGTTGAGTTACCTATAAAATTTAGTGTCTATGATTTTTATTTGTTGCCCTATTTCTAGGTTATTTTTTATACTTATTAGCCAAATTTTCATAAAATTAACTTTAGTATAATCCCTCTTGCCTACATTCTAAAACATTCAGTATACAAAAATTTACAATAGTGTAGATTTCCATTGTCAAAAAAATTTGGTTTTCCTTACGCTTTATGGGAGACAAAAAAATATTTCTTGACATTATAAAATCACGAAAAAAAAACAACGAATTCAAATGGAAATTCAATGCAATTTCCGTGTCACACTTGGCAACACCGCTTCCGCGTCCTAAACGCAGAAGCCCCACGAATTCCATACGCGAAAAAACGAGTCCCACATCGTCTATCCCCCCTTTTCGTCGCTCCCCTATTTTCCGTTCGGCTCGTCATCCCGGAGATGCTGCCCGCATCCAGTGTCGTAGGGGGAACGTTGAGGGGATAGAGGGGAGGTCTATGGGGAAAGGCAGTGTTCCATTGGCGTAGTTCGGCAAATTTCGGGATTTTTCGAATTTTTTATTCGTGTTTTTTCTAGGGGAATATTTTCTATATATTTTAAGTTGAAAAAATGTGAGAAATATTCAGAGGATTTGAGGGAATGTTTAGAAAATTATTTCAGAATAATTCGTTTTGATTTTCTGTATTGAAAGGAGAAAAACAAAATATAATACCGAATGAAAAAGACCTATAAAAATATTATTCTTTTGATTTGCTATTTGAATTGAAAAATCATCAAAAATCATCATTATCTTGAAATTGTAGTTCCCTAAGTAGAAATAAGTATATCGAATTTCATTATTTTTCACCAACAATTAATTCAACTGAAATAAAAATTATTAAAAATAAAAAAAAATTTAAAACTTTCTGAAATCGCCAGTTACTATTTTAAAAAGAAACAAAACAGTGTAACAAATGGTTTTTCAGTTTACCTATATCTCCCATTCATTTTTCCTAACCAATAAATTATGATGGTGATGACGTCATCGAAGAGACACGAACATAAATTGTTTCTTCAGAGATATACTTGCTCAGAGCCATCATTTTGAGAGGAGAAATCGATTAAGAATAATGGTCTAGCGTGAATGGCTTGTCCGCATTAAGTGTCATCTTTCCTCTTCAACTTTTGATGATACCATTGGCGTGCATGTGGGGATCTGAAACTAAATATATAAATCGAAAAATGATGTGATGAATGTGTCTCATGTCTGCTGTTATTTTGAAAAGGGAAACTTGCCAGGTTGCACATTTTTTGTAGTTATTTGTTTATTTTTTTATTGAATTTGATAACCAAATAAATCAATTTAGTGATTCAATTATATTAGTCTTGAATACGAACTGAAAAAGCTATCTTTCTATCTACAGCTATTAAAGAAATTATACTTATCGTTGAATAATATCGAATTGAAACTGCAAAAACTATATTTTTCTTGAAAATTTCTCGAAAAGCTCTTGTACTTATTTTTCCATTGAAATTACATTAATTTTTTCCTTGTTTCAGGTAAGTAATCGAAAAAACCTACAACATCCAAAAAGTACTGGAAAATCATCTTATATACCGGGTGTTTTGATGGCCACTGGAGGTGACGTATTTAAAAAAATCTCGTTTCATTATGAAAATATTTTCTCAATTTTCTGGGACACCTTGTATAACAAAGAGAGTGTATAGGAAGGTTATATTCGTTTATTCTTCAACTGTAAGAATTCCGATAATGAAGCTATTATAATTCACTGTATCCCCGTTTATCCGTACATCTACTGAAAAACTTGTAGACCTGGCAACACCGCCCTCTCTCCCCCCCCCACGCATCTTGCGTGTCAGCCGCCGCCGAGAGATCGATACGGGCGCTGTTGCCGCCGGGGCGCGACGTTGCCACGTAACCATCCGGTGTTGCCAAGTCTACGAATTCAGCGGCGAATCTACCTTTTTCGGTGCGATGTGCGAATCGGTCGGGGTGCGTGGTAGGGAGGGACGTTCGGCAACACCGGACCCGGCTGCCGGCATCTCCGGTCCAGTCTTCCTGCGACCGGATTCGGCGAACCGAGTCGAATTTATTTATCACTTGTTTTCATGGCCTGCTACTGCCTCCCTAACATGTTACGTAAGATTTATGTGAAGATTGTTGTTTTTGGTTGTTGTTTACGTTCCCCCCCTTTTGTCCAATCGCGGGGGGGGAGGTCCTTTGTCAACAATTCACTTTAGATGTCAAAGTTCCTGTAATAGGCGTAATGACAGCTCAGCTGTCAAGAATATAGCCACCAAGCATGTATATGTTGACGTTCACAGCCTTCACATTCTCACATAATGAGGAATTCTCCTCAATTTGGGTTATTACTGGAAATGCAAGTTCAAAGTTAATCATTATGAGTTTCATTCATGAATGTTCCAAACTCTCTGCAGAAACTATCTAAAATAATTTTTCAAATATGGGGTTTTAAATTTTAAATCGCTTTGTTTCTAGTTCACAAATTGGCAACAGCGCCTAGTAGGCTAGAAAAAGAACAACATATATTTGTTCTTGTTGTCTGTACATTTACAATCTAGTGTCAAAATTTGTCGGTTGTCATAACCCAACTTTTTGTTTATACTTTGTGGCTGGCACGATCGTATACATAGGTCTTGCAACTCGTGTGGTGGGGGGTGACCCAAACATTGAGGAAATTTTCGTGGTTCTCATGTTTCGCCACCTGCAGCGCTTTCCTCTATTGTCACTTTGTCAGCCAATCACAAATCAGATCCGATCAGCTTTTTGAAAGTAAGAATGATTTTTATTTATTCGAGAGAATTTCGGAAGATATAATATTTCTGTCATTGATTTTATTTACCATTCAAGTCCTAATCGTTTGTTTTGTTGTCAAAGATTAATCACGTGATTATACCCCTATGTCCTCCTAGCGGATAATTATGGAAACATTTTCTTCAAAACTGGTGCCACCCCCCACTACTCAAAAATGCCGTAGATTCCAGACCTTATGTATTAGACCGTGGTGGCTGGTAAAGAATACTCGATTGAATTGTTTTTGAGTTATTTGATACCATATTATACATCAATATAATAGCCCAACCCAACCACCAACCTTACTTGGAAGCCAAACCACGCCAAACTCGAACATAACCTTAAAACCTGAGTTCTCTCTCTAACTTGGTCGTTGTCGCCTCCTTTGCGATGCATGGAACGTCATGGAATAGAAATAAGCAGAATGGGTTTCAAATCTGATGAAAATCTAGCCGTCTTTGTTTACCAAATCAACGTGACGAATTTGTTGTCCTTTTTTATCACTGTAATCCGCAGTCGATGTTGCCAAATGGTGAATTAAAAACGAAGCACTTTAAACTTTGAATTCCCATATTTATTTTTGTTTTTCTAGTAGTCGAAATATTTTTGTTTAGGAAAAAGGTTTAAATGATAAATTTGAAATGCGACCTTTTTAAAGATATATAATAAAAAATACTTCATTATCGTCTGAAGGAGAATTCCCTATTGTACAGGGTATGCAATTTTCGATTTTTGTTCAGGGCAACGCGGAGATGCAAAAAATTGAATGATCTCTTTTTTCGAATTCAATTTACTGGCAAAAATAAAAACTGACCAACGTCGTATGAACCTGAGCTGTATTTTTTTTACTAGAGATCGAAAAAAAACACTCAAAAATAATGATTTTCTTGCACCAACTGATAAAAAATGTTTTTACAATCACAAATTCCCCTGATGAAAATCTTTTGGTCTACGTGCATGGGCACGCATCAAAATACAAACGAGGCTATTATTTCGGTTTCATGTGAGTCGAATTGTCAATATTCTCACCTGTATATTCATTGTAAACACGCTGAGGCAATAAACAACTTGAAAAATTATTTGGTCTTCGCTAACATTGGATGATTTAGATAACAATTCAAGTTGTTTTATGATCATGTTACTCTGAGTCACATTATCCAATTGGTCTGTCATTCTTCATAAAATTTAATGATTTATTGTTGTCGAGTTTTTCATTCGACAAAAGGGTATTTCGTCAATGAGCATCGTTAGTGATGTAATTTAAAATATTGTAGTTTATTTTGAGGTTGATTGTTACGCCACTTCTAGATAATAAGTGTTTCCACTTCAAGATTCATTCAATTTCTCAATACCACACTATTTTTACAGTTGGCAACACTGTACGACGATTGAATTTAGCTTCTCTCTAACGAATTTCTGGAATAATCTATATATATATATATATATATATATATATGGGGAACATAAAACCAGAATCATAGCCTAATTTTTTCAATCTGAGTAACTGCAGCATTATTTCCTCCACTAAACGAATTAATCACCGCAAGTTATGAATTATTTCAGGGATATCATTGTATTATTGTTTATAGCTTGAAATATTCAAAAGATCATTTAAGACTTATGTCAATTCAGAACTTCTTTTTAAAATTATTTCAGAATGATTTATTTACGGTTTGGCAACATCGCACCTGTTGCTTATGTGACGTAATTGTCTACTTGAAGAGTTCTACTTTAACTCTATCAAGTAGTATAGACGTAGTATAAACACCTTGTATATAGGAAAAACGAAAGGAAACAATTTCTTCTTCTTTTACAACTACAACTCATATTTTTTTGAACTAGTGGAATTTTCAAAAAAAAAAAAATATTATTAATAAATATGAAGCACATTTAATCTTACGATTATGAAAAGTTTTTAAAATTTTTCAATGGGTTTATTTTCCGTGTATTTTCAACCACGCCATCGTATGGCTTCAATTCAACTTTACGACCGGTTATTGTTAGAATTCATTCAGCTCGGATCCTGGATGAAATTCGTTAATTTGTCGAAATCCCATTTGACGGCTGTGTATCAATCGGACCGAAATATTACATTCGGCGGCAACCCCGGAAAAATCATTATGGTCGCAAATTGAATCCGGCCGGTCGGTCCGGAAAGTCGGAGAGATTTTTCGAAGCGAAATGGAATCTCACGGAAATTCCGTTCTATCCATTTTCCACGCCGTTTTTTTTTTTTTCGATTGCGACATACGTAACGAGGACGACGTCATTTCAGGAAACGTAGGAAAAATTTCAGCAATTAAAATAAAAATCGTTTCAAGAAAAATGTTTTGAAACCCTCTGTATTTTATTTGCTCACTTGAAATCTCGCGCGACTTGATTCAACACCCTGTATAGAACTTCGGGGGAAAACTGAAGGAAACTGTACGAATTGAAGTTGAAGTATTCATTAGAAATCGTCAGATGTGTTTACTTAGCTCTTACGTATTACGTATTACAACATTTATTATTGACGAATCGTATTAAAAATTCATTTTGGAAAAGTTTATTCAGTCAACCTCAATTATCGTCTTCATAAAATAAGTAAGTATCGATATTGGCTAACCATGTTTCGAAAATAGCACGGCTACAGTACCCGGAAGTCTATATACAGGGCGATGCCAAGGTTTTGTCACAATAAAATAATGATATAGCGAAGAAACACATAAACATGAGTGATCATTTGATATATGATTGAGATATCTCAAAATATCCGGAAATTCACATTGTTATATTCAATCATTCCAATTCAAGAATATTGTGAAATTATCCTTTCGATTTCATAGTATTTTTTGAAATATCCTTTTTGAATCTAGCCAGCATTGAATGCCAAAAAAATGGAAATCATGTCCACTAAATTTTAGACCAATGAAAACTTTCAAAGTTATGGGATTTCTGTTGAAAACAAACCTAACCTAATTTTATATCGGACTCAAATATTTTCGTGGAATGAACCCTCTGTAGAATGCGACACTGGAAAAGATACTCGTATAACTGAGCAAACAAATATATTTACGCTAACTCAAAGATGGTTTGATAACGTCGGGTCATGGTAAAAGTTTTAGCGATAGCAGTTGTGGTGAAATTGAAAAAATTAAGTAGTGTCGATTTAAAATTTTATTTCTAGGAATTGGATCCCTTAGTATAACAGCTGCAGCTATTATGAAAGATATTATAAGCCTCTGATGCATTTTTCAGGTACAATTCACTGGCGTACTCAAATTTCTTAAATGAGCTGTCATATTCAGATACGAGGGGCAATCCAAAAGTTCCAGGACAATCTCAAAAAAAATAAAAACTGTATCATCCAAACTGTATTTCTCTTCGAATATTCAACGTTGTCCTTTTCGATATCGGCAACACTGCATGTATGCGAACCGGCAACGGCGCACGGCGCTGTCTGGGCGTTCGACAGTACTTGGCACTCGATGTCACCCCATTGTGTTTGTTACCAGTTGAGAAAGGGGTGGTTTTTGTTCTATCCGATTGGCGTCCTTGAACGCACGCATTTTTGGTGCTTTGTTTTTGCAGGGGTGCGTGTTTGAAATGGATTCGGTGGCCAATTTATCATTACAACATGTATTTATAGCTGGGGGATGACATTTTCGGCCTATACGTTCGGAGTTGCGGCACCACGTCATGCAATATCAAATATTTTCAAGGGGCAGTGTAACCCATGAAAAATTAGATGAATTTCGCGATTTTTATTACACTCGATCGAATCAACGATTTTCATTTTGAAACAAGTTTCGAGATTGAAAACGTTGCGTGTATATTCCACGTCAGAGATATGTTATACGCCCAGTATAGTTTTTCGATCCTATCTATAATATCCTCCTACTTCCTGTAACCTGTCTGACTCACGAACAATACAATACAGGAGTTGTATGTGGTATGGAATATAAATTAGAAAACGATAATTTGTCCTCGCTTCGATAATTTCGAGGGCGAAATTATTAGTACGGGAGGTATGCTCGAAATATTGATCCAGGATAACAATAGTTGAATCTAATACGAACAAATATAATAATATTGATTCGATGTTTTGGATTCTTTGATTGAAAAATACAATACCTAATTGAAGTGTTGATTTTTTTTACCGTTTCTTGATAGTACGCTATTTTCTTCAAATCCATATTTTGACTTGATAATGTCTACTGCTTATGATGAAGTAATGTTCAAGGCTTTCTTCGATAATTATAGATATACTAAACCATTTATCATAATGTGGTTTTGGAGTACTTCCAGTTTAACGATGTGGATTTTGTAAAAAAAAAAACAATTCCAGTTCGGTCACTCTGTAATTACTTTCCGAAAATGATTTCAATTCCGAGAATTCAGGACGACAAACTTGGAACAACCCATAATCGCCATTTTTGGAAATCTTCATTGATGGTAGACATTTCGAGAGAGTTGTTTTGTCCAAAATACCAACACGAAATACGATGTATACATAAAATGACAAGAATTTTTTGTACGTGATTGTCTGAAGTTATATACGTGGATAAGTAGGAAAAAATTATCCTCTCCTACCTTGATTTCCATTTAAAAAAAAATACAACTTCAGGTCATAACTAGAAATCGGACATTTTTTTTATTCTACCTACGCCACTGGAATGATCGGAAAAAAGTGTCTGAAGGATGTGAAAGTTATTTTCTCCTAACTCCACCAAAAACCATGATATTCGTATTTTTATTCATCGGAAAACAAAAGACGATAGCCAATATTTGTTTTTGCTAGTGTTACCAAGTTACCCTATACTAAAATCGAAATTTGTCCACCCTGCACTGTAATATCTAATACATTTAGAGTGAAAAAATAAAAAGCAACGATGAACGAAACTCTTTTAAGTTCCATCGTAACTAGCTTACAAGATTTCAATAAAGCTACGCATCGTAAAACAAACTAAATCGAACTCGCCGTCACCGCCGCCTGCCTGCCTTCCTTCTCAACTCAATGAACCGAGGCGAATAGCGAGCCTGCCGCGATACTATACGAAAATAACGCGGCGTATCGCGTCGACCCGATGTTTTCGGCTCGGCTAGTACGGATGAGTCAGCAGCAGCAGCCTCGCGAAAACAAGTGCCGCGCCACGTTGCCAAAACGGTCTTCTCAGTGTGCCCGGCGACTTTGTTTTTCGCACCTAGGACAGAGTACGCTGGCCCGTTACCCTCTGTTGCTTATCGTTACGTGCCGTTCGTTTGGTATCGAGTCGTGTTTGTGAATAACAAATGATACAGGGTTGGTCGGAAGAAGCGGGAAGGTCGAAGAGTTTGATATACAACCCCCGTATCGGGCGGGTCGCGGCTAAAAATAATGTCAGCGGTGTTGCCAAGTCTACAGTTTTTCCTATGAAACCCCCAACTTTATTCATCATCTGTGACCCTTCTTTTCGAGTTAATCTCAATGATTCAATAAAGTCATCGCCCTGTGTTTTCTGTGAAATCCAATAATAATGTTATTTACTGCCAGAACGCTATAAATCATGTGTGGTTGGCAAATTGACACATACTCGATATTTCAAACATAGTTTGTTTGTTATCGAAACCGTTACCATGGACACGTTAACATAAACTCATTATCGTTGGTTATACCGAGCTTGCATAGTATTTATACCAATAAGCACTTCGAAATCAGTAGTACTAATGGTAAACATACACGTTATCGAGGTTGATCCGGCAACACCGCTCTGTTCACCTTTGTCACGTAGACTAGTTAGTAAATAATTATTGAATTCAGGTCTGCTCGCAACGTACGTATATTGTTTCATTATTTTCGCACAAATTGGATGTTGACACTAACGACATTCTATGGGAATGGTTATACAGGGAGTTGAATGTATTTTGAACTGCCACGACCGAAAAAATATATATTTCCATCAATGTAACTAGACAATTGAATGATTAATTTTTAACGTTTGGAGCACTTTACAAAACACATGAAATCATATTCTCAATTAGTCTGCCCACATAGCACTAAACCATTCACCTGTGTCGTAATAACCAATTTTCTAATAAATTACAAACCATCGTCAGTTAAGACGGTCTGAAACGTTTATTTAAAACCTGTCCAAACATAAATTATAGAAGATCGGATACTTTTCTGAATTACAAAGTCGTATGATTATTTTCGAATTATGTCTGACGCAATAACCGGGAATTCAAATGAGCATGTAAAAAAACAAGTGATCACAATCGGTTCCTAATCTGAATTTAATTGTTTTCGAAATAATTGCTCGAAAGTTTTAGCAGAAAAAAAATCATTACTGATGAACTGACTTCTTCAATAAGACAACTAAAAACTTTTGGAAATTCCAACATATCGGAAAATTTCTCTCCGCTTCGCATTAATTATTCATCAGCAGTACGAAAAAAATAAAAACCTACAGTCCACATAAACGAACTCATCCGAAATTGACATGAATCTAGTCGAACCTGTACCGATCCTTCTTTCCGTCACCATCGAACCTACTTTCTCTGAAACTGGACTCTTGTTTCTGTTACTAAATCTCGTATCGGTGCGGTGGCCCTGCCCGTTTTTGATCCGCGCAAGACGCGGACGTGTCGACCATTCGACTGGTTGATCGTCGCGGTGTTGCCGGATCGTGGGGGTGACGTCACGACCGTCTGTCGGTTCACGAACGAGGAAGGGGGCGAGTCAACTCGGCTCATCCGGAGGAGAATATTTGAATAATGGGAATTTTGTGTTTTCTCCGTTGATTTTATTTTCGCTTCGATACGATTTGGACATGGATTATGGTTGTTGTAAGGGCTTGATAGCTTTATTTCCCAACTTCTAAAGTCAAATCATCAGGTCTATTAACCATAAAATTGTTCAGAACATATTAAAATAGATGAACAAAAAAAGGTGATTGTGGACAGTTGATTTTGAAGTTTACTCATTCTCAGATGGTTCATTTGCTATTTCTGGTTGTTTACATCATTGACTACACAAACTGTCGAATATATCGAACAATATTTAATAGAAATGAACCAGGTAACTATCATTAACAACATTCTTGAACGTGTTCGCCAAAAAAATCGCCTCGTGGCGAAATAATATTTCAAGGATTTCTGGCTTATTTGGTGAACCTTGACAGTTTATTTACTTGAATAATTTCGATATGCAAATGTTTTTGAATTTTGACGATGTAATAGGCGGATGAAAACGATGAGTGGGTATCCATATTAATTTAGAATAACAAGTTTTTTTTCCATTTGAAAACCGAAACAGAATTCAATAAGCCCAGACGACAATTCATAAACAGTCACTGTGACGTCTAAACAGCCGATTACCGGCCATTTTTCCAATATTCCAGTGGAAAGTTTCACTTATACGACCTCCCCGAACAAACCAACGATATCCCGAGCATCGTAAAAGCCCTGAAATTGAACCGTACAAGAAATAAACCCAGGCCGGAATAAAAAGAAACGGAAAAAAGGAACGAACTCGACTGTCCCACAATACGACCAACCGGCCAACTACTTTCAGCCCACGAGATCTCGATTCGCGTTGGCAAAACTTGTTCGGTCCACATCGAAAGCTGGGACAGGCGAGAGTTACGGCAACACCGCTAATGGTATTCAGCGTTGTGGCCTGGCGAAGGGGCGTGGAGGGAACGGGAGATGTCACCGCGGAGCAAACCGAGCGTAAAAATCAATTCAGCCCAAAAAAGCCTGGTATGGCTATTATTTTACTTATTTTTCTCCAATCGGCGAGGGATCGGTTAGTAGAGGGTGTAGGTACCAACTTACTCGCTACAGCATACGTAGAATTTAATCCAGTTTATTTCGAGAGCACTCGCGAAGAGATTTAGGTATGAACACAGACAGCTGTAATAAAAGAAACATGTTCCGTGGGTACGCACTACGTGCCACACCCTAAATAATCGCAATATCAAGTCCGAATGGCTTTTGGTCTGATAATCCTTAATGAAGTGAACATTTCGAGTTCTATGAGGCATTCGCAGAATGCCCGGAAACACAAAAATAACACTTCACTTATTCCTGAAAGAGAAAATCCAACATCGAGTAAGGAGCGGTTATCCAGGAGACGAAATCGAGCTGTAATGGCTGCTCTGCACTGACGAATCTTCTTTATACGTGACGACGCGCGCATTTGCTCCCTCCCCCCAATTTCAGCTCTCGACGAGTCCATGTCGTTCGCCGCATTCCGTGGTGTGCTCGGCGTTGCCAAGTGTCCCGCAATTCGGATTTCCGAAGACATCTGTTTAGTACTTTTCGTATATAAAGATAATCCATACCTATAGGATTAAAGACGACTCACTGAGTATACAATGTGTGCAAGATAAGGAGAGCTGTTTTGAATAAATATACAATATACAGACTGACTAATCCGAAATGTCTCTAAATATAAAAATCATTTACCTATTCTATATTATTTTTACCGTTTCAATAGTCTGAAGGAACATGATCTTCAGCTTTCAGCACTTTCTATATATCGTCTGCTAGTAAAAATAATAATGATGTATTGATGTGTTTTGTATCGAATTCAACATTTTCTCTCAGACTTGCTAAATAACATAAATCCTACCCAAAAATTAGGAAACGTATTCAGAGATTATACAATATTTCTAACAACAATTCCGTCATGTCACTGTATTTTTTACTTGTCACGCTATGAATGAGCTGGTTCATCCGGCAACACTGCTAATGTCAGGGTAACGGGTAGACGTGAGTTATTCGTAATGAAATTTATTCCCGTCATATAATAGCCATCTCGCTCTAAACGAATTTACTTGATGGATAGTTTCAGATGAGAGAATTACGAATAATAGCGTGTTACAGTGTTGCCGGTTGCGGTCCCCATAATATGCCCGATTTAGATTTAGATTTTACGTAATGTTTAGACTTTTCTGTTTGATATTTCATCACAGATTGGTTGGGAATACTTGAGGCTAACTTTGGGTGGTCTTCAACTCGCCTTAAACTCTGCTAGGGCTCTATAATATAATTCCAGCTTGTCTAGTATTTCAAAAGCGTTACGTGGCAGCATGGCCAAGGGCTTCTTGATGGAATTGCAGTTTTGTCGTGATTTTGTGCAGCGTCACATGTCAGGTTCAAAAGAAATGAGTTCAGAATGATTGTGCTGTAATTGTAAAAGCAGGAAAAGTTTAGTAGCGTGCAGTCTATGTATGTAGCTTCATTATACCGCTGGATATAACAAATAGAAAGACCAGGTAATTACTTTGATTTTACATGATGATTTCTCGTTAGAAACTTGTGATTGTTCTTGTACGATAGCTCAAAATGGCGCTGAGAAATGACAGAATTATTTCTTGATGATCTTGTAGCTATTATTTGGTGATTAGGTGGCGAGTACTTTTTGATTACTTTAACTACGGGAAAATTTTTGAATATTACAGTACCAACAATGAGAAAATCAACTTTTTTTTTGTTTACGGTATAGTACAATAATGAAGCTGACGATTGGATTGTCATTTTGGTTCGTTTTCCAGGTATGGCCGCGTGCAGAGCGTCAAGTTGCTGCCGGCCACCAGTGGCGGCGGGGGCTGCAGGGGCGTCGGCGACGAGAAGACGTCGTCGGGGGGCGAGATCACGATGGCGTGCACGGTGGCGTTCATGGACATCAAAAGTGCTGCGAAAGCGCACAACGCCGAGCTGAAAATAGACGACAGGACGCTCGACACCGAGTACTACGAACCAGCCGCCATTCCGTCCTCGGGGGCGTCCGCGACCGCCTCCGCCTCGCCGCAGAACACGCCCTCCCCTTATTCTACCTCGCCCGTGGCCAATGCCGTCGGGGCCGCCGCCAATGTCGTCGGAAATAATCGCTTTCCCAACGGACACGGGTGAGTTTTTATTTTATTATTTCCTTTTTTCCTTTTTTTTTGAATCTTGCTTTCTTTATTTATTTTTTTTTCCTTTTCCGTGATTCCTTTTTTCCTTTTTCAAACTTTTTTTCTATCTCTTGTTTGTCTTTTTTTCTTCTTTTTTATATATTTCCATTTTTGTTTTCTTTTCGATAACAATCGTCAGGAATTTTCCGTATTTTTTCTTCTTTCCCCTTATTCATTAATTCGTTTGGTTATTTTCCTTCCTTTTTTTTTCTCTTCCTTTTTTCAATCTTCCTCTTTTTTTATTCTTACTTTCTATTTTTTTTCCCTTTTTTTCAATAAAAATTATGGATTCGTCAGAAATTCTCCGTTTTTTTTTCCTTTTTTTCCTCTGTTTTATTCATTTTCCTTTCCTTTTTAATTCTTTTTCTTTTGTTTATTTTCCTTCCTTCCTTTTTTCCTCTTTCTTTTTTCAATTATTTCCTTTTCTTTTCGATTTCTTTTTCTTTTTTTCGATAACAATCATGGATTCGTCAGGAATTTTCCGTATTTTCCCTTTTTCTCTGTTTCATTGATTTTCGTTTCCTTTTTATTCTTCTTTTTTTGTTTTTTTTTCTGTTTTTATATTTTCCTTTCTTTTTCATTTTGATAACAATCATGGATTCGTCAGAAATTTTCCGTATTTTCTCTTTTCCTCTGTTTTATTGATTTTCGTTTCCTTTTTATTCTTCTTTTTTTGTTTTTTTTTATGTTTTTATATTTTCCTTTCTTTTTCTTTTCGATAACAATCATGGATTCGTCAGGAATTTTCCGTATTTTCCCTTTTTCTCTGTTTTATTGATTTTCGTTTCCTTTTTATTCTTCTTTTTTTGTTTTTTTTTTCTGTTTTTATATTTTCCTTTCTTTTTCTTTTCGGTAACAATCATGGATTCGTTAGGAATTTTCCGTAATTTTCCCCTTTTCTCCTCTGTTTTATTTATTTTACTTTTCTTTTTATTCTTTTTCTTCTGTTTATTTCCCTTTTTTATATTCATCCATTTTTTTTTTCTTTTCGATAACATTTTTTTTTCTCTTCCTTTTTATTTAACCTTTTTCTTTTGTTTATATTCCGTCCTTCATTTTATCCTCTTCTTTTTTACAATCTTAATCTTTTTTTATGTCCTTTTTTTATTTTTTTTTCCTTCTTTCGATGACAATCATGGATTTGTCAGAAAATTTCTGTATTTTTCTCTTTTTTCACTCTGCTTTATTCATTTTCATTTCCTTTTTAATCTTCTTCTTTTGTTTATTTTCGTTTTATTTAATTTTTTCCAATTTTTTTTTTTTCGAAGCCAATCATGGATTTGTGAATTGACATTAGAGGTGAAAGGCTATACATCGATCTGGATTTTGAAGGAAATTTTTGTTGCTAGTTTAGTATTTTGTTCCAAAAACACGAATTTGGCAATAAATAATATCGTCGGGAACGTGTTCGTATCGAGAATAATAATAGAACAAAATAATTTCTTTGTTTTATGAAAATATGGATTTTTTTGTTCATTTTGATGACTCGCAGTAAGATACCAATAAAAAAATTGTAATCCGTTTTTTTCGCAAAAAATCGCTCGTATATACGACTAATTATGTATTCCCATAGTCAACCGACTCACGAAATGAAAATAACAGAATTCATAATAGAGATTACGTAACATAACCCATATCGTGTGTCGTAGGACTGTTTTTATTACTATTGTTATGTTGTTAGCCATCAGAATCGACTACTTGAATATTTAAACAGGATATCATGTCATGTTCACCAAGCCTCGACAAGAGTCTTTTTATTACAGTGTGTACAATGCATAGATATATTGCTGAATCACTATTTACAGACTGATCTCCAAAAAAATAAACAGAACATGAAAAATGATCGATTCCAGTTGTTTATAGGCCTGAATTTCAACAAAATAGGCTAGAAGTTCATCAAAATAATACCTCTTTTGCAGTTTTCACAATACTAGTATGTAAGATGGCGTTGAAGTAGCTAGATTTTCAGATGTTTTTCAATGAAAAGCATCCTACATTACTTCCAGTATCTCCAAAAATAAGTGTACAAAATTTCACGATGATTTGTTGAGTAGTTTTCACATGAAAGCCTTACAAATATTTTAATTTATGATTTTAGTAGGGATTCACGAATACCAAAAACTTACACGATACCCTGTATAGATATGTTGCCTATTATACAGTGTGGAACAGCCAAATGGAATGAATTCGATAACGAACAAATGAGAGCGTGTTGGGAAAAATGCTTGGACATTTAAAAAAAATATATATAGGGTGTGTCATGTGACAGTGGCCGATTCCAACTTCCTTATTTTAAATACAACCCCTTGTGAAAGATGTGTTGAGTAACTTGGATATAAATGTAAATTCATTAACTTGATGTATTTTCGAACGTTAGATTACCAACTACAAATATTGTTTTTCGATGTTTCCAAAAGTGTTTGATATCTCTAATAACGCGTAATGAAAAACATCAGCTGTCCGAGATGAGTGAACAGCTATTTTTATTACTGCTTTTATCTAACCTTTCAACCTGCTAAAATTACGCAACATTCAATCGCGATGAATCGCTGTAGCCCTGAAAATATTCAAATCTGTCTTGCGTAAGGCCAAGTTGAAATATTTGTTTACTATAATATGTTGTTCCATCTTTGCGTCTTGCGTTGTGTTTGGAGTGAACGCGTTGTGAAAATAAATTCTGGAAATCATCAATGGGATCGCTTTCACGAAGTTTCATCAAATAATAAACGGGTGAAAGTTCTCCACATCATCTGAATTGCCAGCTTCAAACACAATAAATTAATTTTCGAACTTTTTGGCGCAGTCGGTAGGATCGGCAAGAATACATGTTTTGGTTAATAACTGTTTGGAAATTATTAAGTGTGCTTTTATAGCTCGTCTTCTTCAAACTGTACTTTAGCCCCAACAGGCATTTGTTGTTGAAGCAATAAACAATGATTTACTGTTTATTATAAACAGCCTATTAATTGAAACGTCCCAAGAAATTAACGCTAACGTTGTAATTAATCTGCGTTTTTCTCGCCATAATACGACGAAACCAGCGTTTCTTATTGGTCACCATAACCGTATACTCGAGACCGGTAGATCCGTAGTAACGTTACTAGTTATTACTGAAAACCATAAAATACTGATCGAAGATTTATCGCCACCAAGTAAAACCAGTTTCAGCTCGTAAGAACCGTTAACGAATGGCCGTACAAGAAGAGGAATGTGTCTATTATTATTCATTCATTTTACGATACCATTATTCGTACTTTAATTGTGCAACTCGAATGTCTGCGTTGAAATGTACCAGACGAAACATTATATCAACGAGAATTAATTGATCTTGGGCATTTTCCAACTCGTTTACGTTTTCTGGAATCTGGGGAATTTTAGTAAGCGTGGCAACCTCGCAACAATAACGCGTGTTCACGTCCACCGATAACAATCATCTCTTTATCAACGGAAAATCCAAGGTAATCTAATCGATGTCGAAGGTTTTTCTATTCACGTAGGCGTTAAGAATCGAATATTTTTCAAGATATCGATGTCTCGCTTTGTCGTTCGATATATCATGCATTACCACGCAGTTAATGTCGACTGAAAACTACGCAAATAACGCTACATTAATTTCGTTCCGTTACCTATGAGAATTGTAATTACCATCGCGTTATTTTTTTTTACAACTTCTGTTACGAATACAAGGTGACACAGTAGCAATGCAGAGAGCGACTCATTCTATTGGGCATTCTCAAATTTTTTTCGAGTTTTGATGCAAGATCTTGAGCCGACTTGTTCAACTTTGACAAGTCGGTGTGGTTTCCTTGCTAAAAAAATGAATGATCATTGTGTGATTGTGAAATTCTTAGTAAATAAGGATTTTCTGAACAATCGAGCATTACAATTTCACAAGTTATACGATGTTTTTCTCACTATTAAAGAACTTGCAAGAATATGCAACTTTTAACGGTTTATTGTGTCTTATCTACTGGAAATTATTTCGAAAATGCAAACGTTTGCAAACTGCATGCCGATTTTTTTTAAGAAAAACTCTGCATATCCATAGATTTTCAGCTTAGCTTCAATCTATTCAATGGCCATTGCGTTATCCACATCTGAACCCACTTGACCCATTTCAATTTCTCCCTTTTCCAGTGTCGATGTTTCTCTTTTATCCGATGGATTTCCATTGCTTTCACATAATCACAAAGTTCAAAGCGATTTATACGATATTAATTGGAAATTATCGCTTACATGCGTATCATGAAGGAATGCTGAAAAGGAATTGATGATGTTCAATGGCATAATATCGCATTTCTCTAAATTATTTCTGGTATTGATAGCCTTGCTTTGTTGGGTAATCCAAATTCAATTAAAATACTTCGAAGTTAATTACGATGAACTGAGTAACTGTTGCTGTTATACAGGGTGTCTATCAAATATCCAAAATAATCAGCAATTTGCTTTTGCAGGAGTTTTTTTTCGTGAATAACCATTAAATATACTCAGTCAGTTGATGTAATTGAAATATTAATTATTTTTTATTCATCCCTTATTCCGTCTCGAATAAAATTCCCCTTGTATAAAGAAAACAATTGATGAAATATTTTTATCCAATTTTGAGAATAGTTTGGAAAAGTTATTTTTTACTTGAAATTCCAAATATTAAAAAAAGGAGACTTCAATCATAAAAATGTGTTTGGTATTTCAGTCCCTAAATAAATTGATGTACAGGGCGTTTTGTCCCAAACTTAATTCAGAACCTATTTGGAGTTGTAATGAATTTTCTGTTATTGCTAAAATTTTTTTGAAAATTTGAAAGAAGATAATTATAATACTACTGAACAAAAAACATGGAAACATGGAAAAAAATATTGATAATTGACGCCTACCAAATTCATTAATACTGTAGTAATTTCACCAACGTCACACCGACTAACAATGACGATTTCGAAAACGGTCTACTTTTGCGGTGAAACCGCCGACACACACGGCCATTGTTTACCGGTCAGAATTGCGTTTCTGCGAAAGCGACAACTGACAGCTCCGCAGGAAACGAGCTGATTGCCTAGGCGCGCGGCACGCCACAACCAGTGACGTGCCAATTTTTTTTTTCATGCGGTATTTTAGTCGAGTTTCCGTTTTGGTGGCCTCCTACTTTACCCGATCTGAACCCAATGGAGGAGTTGTAGAATTCGTGATGAATTTTTATCATTTTTAGATACAGTGTTGCTTGTTAGAATGCTTGATTTTTTTGAATGAAACACATTGAAATCCTGATTTATTTCATTGATTCTGTAGGTGTTCAAATTTTTGAGTACGTCCTGACGAGATTTCCGTTGGTTTGAGACACTGAATGGTTTGTTGTGATGTTTTTTATACTAGTACCCTCTTTTGTTACGCCACTGGTGAACGAAGATTGTAGTCTGAACTGAGTCATATGGAGCAAGAAGCAATTAAAATACAATGCTACACGGCTTTGAGTAATATTTAATAACTGCTTTGCATGTCGAAGATAGGTGCGAACACAGAGGCGTACTTAGCGAGGTTGAGAAATATTAATTGTTTGTTTAACATTGAAATCGTTTCATGAGCTTCTGGAATATTTTTAAAATATTGAAAAATATTATTGAAAACTCGAAATATCCTTCTTTTGCGTTTTGTACACGCCACTGTACTTTAGTTGGTGATGAGACAATTTTTATGTAAAACCATTTACTATAGGCAATAAAAAATAACGACTATAAGAAATGAGTAATTTATAATATCCCTAACCCTTCAAAACGATGATTATTTTATTGATTTCATACCTTTTCTTCTTCTTTTTACGGATACATAAAAAACAAGTTGGTCGATGAGAAAGCATCGTAATTTTCCAAACGCCATATAACTACACTCAGTATATTAGTCGGAAATCATGGATTCGTGTATGAGAAGTCGTTCCCAAGATGCCTAATGACGTTTCGACATGCACATGACGTGGGATAAAATTGGGCCGTATTAAACTGAGATTATCTAAATTGCTGCACCGTATACAGGGTGAATTCATTCTCGTACAACTTTTATTCCTATCCACCTTCGATTATAGCATTAATGAATCATTAACGAACCACTAATGCTATCACAAACCGCTATTAATTTATAGGAAATCCGGCAACGTCGATCACGCCGTTCGATAATCGAAAACGAAAATTGCATCATTCCGATTATTAATCTCACAGCGATATCGGTAAACGGGCCACGTTTCGGCACGTTTCAGATCGAACTGTAATTAGAATTGTACAGAGTGTTGGGGCATCAACAGGTTATTGAAAAAAAAATCTGTAAAACGAGCTTTTGTCTTGGGGTTGCGGGTATGTTACTGATGCGAAAAGTAGGTACGAACAATTTTTGGGGCGTGTTTTATGTCGTGGCTAAATTTGGGAGCGATCGGTGCAGAAATTTTCGAGTTTTTGGTGAATATACAAAGCAATAACAGTTTTTCGGATTATCTTTGAAAAATAGGCCGAGCGGCAACACCGTACTTTCTGGGGAGCTGTCAAAACTATCGATTGTCGACCATCTCGCTCAAATAAACGAACTATGGTTATATAAGCAACAGGTGCGATGTTGCCGGATCATAAAAAAATCATTAAACTGAGAGAAAAAAAATCAGGACAATTTTTGGGGCGTGTTATATGTCGCGGCCAAATTTTGGAGCGATCGGTGTAGAAATTTTCGAGTTTTTGATGAATATACAAAGCAATAACAGTTTTTCGGATTATCTTTGAAAAATAAGTCAAGCGGCAACACCGTACTTTCTGGGGAGCTGTCAAAACTATCGATTGTCGACCAACTCGCTCAAATAAACGAACTATGGTTATATAAGCAACAGGTGCGATGTTGCCGGATCATAAAAAAATCATTAAACTGAGAGAAAAAAATTCAGAACAATTTTTTTTGGGCGTTTTAGGCCTTCCTTGGACGAGCACGTCACCGCCTCCTCGTTCTCGGACCGCTTCTACGAGCGTCCCGCCGCCTCGTCGCGTCTCGCCGCTCCGTCGGCGTCCGCCGCCCCCTGCGTCGCTGCCGCCTCCTCGTCCGCCTCCGCCGCCGCCGCCTCCGGGTACCACCACGACGGCGGCGTTCGCAGCGCTCGCCGGCCCGCCGCCTACCGCAACGGTCCGACGTCGGGCCCGCCCCCGCCGCTGCCTCCGACGGGGGCGGCGACGGCCCCGCCCCTCCCCGGAGGTAGGGCGGGCGGGGCGGCGATGGCGGGGGCGGCAATCGGACCTGTGAACGGCGGTGTCGCGGCGGCGGGAACGGCGTCGGTTGGCGGCGTCGGAGGATGGGGGTACGAGTCGTCCTCTTCGTCATCTAGGTGAGGATGTTTTGATGACAATTGACATTGATTATTATTTTTGTTATAATTTATACACTCTATGGGGAGAAAACCAAAATAAATTGAATTTTCTGACTGGTTTGAGCATTCCAAGAACGTGTTGATTTCTTTCCTTCGAAAACGAAATCAAAAAATTTAAATATAATAAATTCGCTAAAATATTTTATATGAATGTTTTCCATATTTTTCGAATATTTTGGTTATTTTATCTGAAAACTTCTTAAAAAATGATAACGTGGCAACATGGCCACAACATTTTTGGATCTCTTTCGTTGTTAAATTACATATTTCATACTCTTTATGATAAAACAACACATTAAATTCTTGTCAGTTTTGATTATTCCATTTTTTTTTTAGTTTTTTTGAAAATTGAATAAAAAAATATATATGGATGAATTTGCTGAAAGATTATTTTCCATATTAATTGAATATTATGGATATTTTCTCTGGAAACTTCTTGAAAAATGATAACGTGGCAACATTGGCCACAACATTTCTGGATCCCTTTTGTTTTTGAATTGCATATTTATGAAGAAACACATAAAATTTCTGTCAGTTTTGATCATCACATCATTTTGTTTTTTTTCAATTAAATCGAAGAATATAAATATGTATAATGAATTCCCCGAAATATTATTCTTCATAGTTTTCAAATATTTTGATTATTCCATCATTATTTCGTTTTTTTATTGAAATCAATAAATTATATATTGATAAATACACTGAAACATTATTTTTCATCATTTTCCTAATAGAAATCACAGTGAACATCCTATTTAATTTTTCGATTGAACAATGTCTGAATTTTCGCAGATATAACAGCACCTCCAGTAATAGTCAAGCTGATACAGGGTATAGTACAACACCATCCGACAACAATGACAGGCGGAATTCGGATTTAAGTTCAAAAAAGAAAACGAAATCGAGATCAGGTTCGAGGTCGCCTTCGCCTTCAGGAAGTACAATTAGCAGGTCACCTTCTAGGTAAAACATTTTTCCCTATTATTTCTCCTCGTTCAAAGTACCGAATATTATTATTTTTTCCTCTGAGTCACCCGATATGGTGAACTGGATTTCATAATTTTCGATCGAAGCACATGTTCTACTTTCTAAAGTCGTTCAAATACTCACAAGTACAATTCACATTAATAATGTCTTATTCACCTGTTTAATCATTGAAGAATTAAAGCTATATGCGGATAGTCTTTTAGTCATTATTCTGTAATTGAGCCTATGCTATTGCGAAACTAAGACTCTTATATTAGCTTGACTTGTATGTATGCATGTATGTGAATAAGTCTCTTTTACAGAGTGCCTGTAACGTAGGCAACACGTTAAACGCAAACCATATATCACGTTCTACGATCATCATTGACAACAGATAATTATTTTTAGTCTTGAGTGCGTTAAAATAATGCTAATGCTTTATGAAAAATATTGTTTTTGCAATAACAATATTTTTCTCGATCAATTCATTTCTATTTCAATAATTATTTCAGTTCATCATTGAAACGTGTTTTTTAATATTTTTCTTGATCAATTTATATCTATTTTTCAATAATCATTTTAGTTCATCATTGAAGTGTGTTTATTGATATTTTTTTTGATGAATTTATTTCTATTTCAATAATTATTTCAGTTCATTATTGAAGCGTGTTTTTGAATATTTCTCTTGATCAATTTATATATATTTTTCAATAATCATTTTAGTTCATCATTGAAGTGTGTTATTTGATATTTTTCTTGATCAATTTATTTCTATTTCAATAATTATTTCAGTTCATCATTGAAACGTGTTTTTTAATATTTTTCTTGATCAATTTATATCTATTTTTCAATAATCATTTTAGTTCATCATTGAAGTGTGTCTTTTGATATTTTTCTTGATCAATTTATTCAATTTTTCAATAATTATTTTAGTTCATTATTGAAACGTGTTTTTTAATATTTTTCTTGATCAATTTATATCTATTTTTCCATAATCATTTAAGTTCATTATTGAAACGTGTTTTTAAATATTTTTCTTGATCAATTTATTTTTATTTCAATAGTTATTTTAGTTCAATATTGAAGCGTGTTTTTAATTTTTCAAACCATATTTATTATGTCTCTGAATTGACAGACTTATATACTTGCTTATATGATAGCTCGTCATTAACCTGATTATTTATCATAGAAAATATTGCAAAATTGTTGTTGTGATGCATCCATAATTAGATAGGAACTAGCAGTACAAATAGTACAAATCATCAGTCACTGCTGATGAATCTACGGAGACCGCTCACTCGACTTTCAATAATAATTTTTCCAGGACGAGATCGCGGAGCAGCAGCAGCTCCTCGAGCTCGACGACGTCGCGCGACACCAGCTCGACGGGCTCCCCGAAATCCCGACGCCCGGCGTCCTCCTCCGCGCCGACCGCCCCCGCCAACCACCACCACCACCATCACCACCACCACCACCAGCCGATCGTCCATTCGGACGACAGACGCCCCCTGGCGATCTGCGTGAGAAACCTGCCGGTGCGGTCGTCGGACAGCTCGCTGAAGGACGGCCTCTTCCACGAGTACAAGAAGCACGGCAAGGTGACGTGGGTGAAGGTGGTGGGCAAGGAGGCCGAGCGGCACGCCGTCGTCTGCTTCAAGAAGCCGGAGGACGTGGAGAAGGCGTTGGAGGTGAGCTACGACAAGCTGTTCTTCGGGTGCAAGATCGAGGTGGCGCCGTACCTCGGCTACGACGTCGACGACAACGATCAGCGGCCGTACGAGGCGGAGATCGACGAGTACCATCCGAAGGCGACGCGCACGTTGTTCATCGGCAACCTGGAGAAGGACGTGACGGCGTCGGAGTTGAGGAAGCACTTTGATCAGTTCGGCGAGATCATCGAGATCGACGTCAAGAAACAAGGGGCTGTGAGTTCGTACGCTTTCTGCCAGTACACGGACATTGCGAGTGTCGTCAAGGCCATACGGAAGATGGACGGAGAGCATTTAGGTGATTATTTCGATACGGGTAATACGGATTCGAAAAAAAAAACTCGGAAATGATGAATAAATCGAGAGAGACGCTTTTGCTTTCCTCTGAAATTGCTTCCCTTCCACTGTCCCCACCCGATTGACTAGTCAGTCTAGTTGCCGGAGCTGATTCTTTTAGTAAATTTGTTTGACACGAGTTGACGGAGAAATGACAATATTTCTTCAAATAAATGAAATATCCATAATCTTTTACTAAAATGCTATCTTTTGCTAATGTTCATGTTAATTTTCAATAATTATTTCTCAACTGCAAAAAAAATTGTACTTTCTCAAATTGAATTGAATTATTGATTTAGTTCAATTCGAATAACTACCCCATTTTTTTGAATTTTGGAAATACATTTTAAGTACCCTCAAATTTATTAAAGGAACAGCACACATTGATGGATATTTATCTCAAAATGTGGGGGTATGTGGATATAATTACGATTTATTTATATTTTTTACAGAAAATAAAAAAAAAACATAATTATTCAGGATTGATGAAAATTCATGATGAAGGATATTTGAAATTCCATATTTTATCAATTTTGTTAAAAATTTCGAGTAGAATTGAACTATGGAATAATATATAGGGTGTTTTATTAGAGAAAAAAAAACAATTTTATTTCTTCAAACTTTTCGATTAATCCTATAATTAATTACTTCTCAATTGCAAAAAAGATTTGTACTTTCTCAAATTGAATTGAATAATTGATTTAGTTCAATTTGTCCGAATAACTACTCCATTTTTTCGAATTTTGAAAATAAATTTCAAGTACCCTTGAATTTATTGAAGGAACAGCATAAATTGATGGATATTTATCTCAAAAATTACACAATGTGGGGTGTGTGGATATAATTACGATTTATTTATATTTTTACAGAAAATCGAAAAAAAAGCATAATTATTCAGGACTGATGAAAATTCATGATAAAGGATATTTAAAATTCCATATTTTATTAATTAAATTAATGGATATTTATCTTGAAAATTACACAATGTTGAGTACGTGGATATTATTACAATTTATTTATAATTTTTTAATGAGAACTAAAAAATGCATAATTGTTCAGGATTGATAAAAATTCATGGAACGTGAGATCTATTTTTTATTGAATGTACAAGATATGTAAAATTCGATAATTTCATCAATTTCGAGTTGAATTTAAATATCAGAGAAAAAAAAAACTTTATTTCTTCAAAACTCTTCTATTCATCCTGCAATTCAATCTTTATTTAGTGTGATAGATTTTGAAAAATCCTAGGACTTTAGTATCGTTACATTTTTTCCAAGTTATTCTACTTTGGAGAAGAATCAACCGTTTCCATACATTTCAGCGTCTCTGTACATTAAAATGACGATAAATTTTCCACTTTGTTGTTCCAGGAAATAATCGAATTAAATTAGGCTTCGGCAAATCGATGCCGTACGCCATCGTGTGGCTGGACGGCGTCAACGAGCACGTCAACGACAAGTACCTGAAGATGCAGTTCGAAACGTTCGGCGTGGTGAGCAAGGTGTACATAGACCGCGAGAAGGGCCAGGCGCTGGTCGTGTTCGAACAACTGCTGGGAGCTCAGGCTGCCGTCGCCAAGATGCGCGGCTTCAGCCTGAAAGGCGGCAAAGTGCAAGTGGACTTTGCTAGTCGGGAGTGCGTCGAGGCCTTCTTCGAGAGGCTCGACAGGCAGGGGGTGCTCGTCGATAGGAGCATCTTCGAGGAGAGGAGTATCGGCGCCAGGGGGTTCGAGGCGTCCAACCTAACCAGGTTTTCAAGGTAAATTTCTAATTTAATTCATAATATTTTCAATTTTTGGAATTTCATGTATTCAAATTTGTTATTTTTTTGTAATTTGTAATAATTTTTGTTTGTTTTTTGTAATATGTTATAATTTTATGTAATTTAAATCATTATTTTTAATTTGTAATAATTTTTATAATTTTATTTGTGATGTGTATGCAATTAAATTATTTGTGATGTGTATGCAAGTAAATTTGTAATTTTGAAATTGGTAATTTTATTTATTGGTAATTTAATTTATAATTTCTAATAATTTTTATAATATTATTTGTAATTTTATGTAATCGAATTTGTCATTTTCTGATTTGTAATAATTTTTGTTTTTTTTTTTGTAATTTGTCATGATTTTATTTAATTTAATTTATTTGTAATAATTTTTATAATTTTATTTGTGATTTTATGTGATTGAATTCGTAATTAAATTTATAATTTGTATTAATTTTTATAACTTTATTTGTTATTTCATATAATTTAATTCCCAATTTTGTAATTGGTAATTTGTAATTTTATGTAATTGAATTAGTAATTTTGAAATTGGTAATTTTGTAAGTCGTAATATTTTTTTTGTTATTAGTGATATATTTTAATGTAATTGAATGGGTAATTTTGTAATTTCCAATATTTTTTTTGTAATTTTTAATATAATTCTATGTAATTAAATTGGTAATTAGTAATAATTTGTTTGTTTTTTTATAATTTGTAATATAATTTTATGTAATCAATTTTGTAATTTGTAATAATGCTTGTTTTTTGTAATTTGTTATAATTTTATGTAATTGAAATCGTAATATAATTGATAATTTGTAATAATTTTTATAATTCTATTAGTAATTTCATGTAATCGAATTTGTAATCTTGAAATTGGTAATTTTGTATTTTTATCTAATTGAATTTGTAACTTTGAAATTGGTTATTTTGTAATTTGTAATATTTTTCTTTCTGTAATTCGTTATATAATTTTATGTAATTAATTTGGTACTTTGTAATAATTTATGTTTGTCTTGTTTTGAATTTTGTAATATATTTTTATGTAATTGAATTTGAAATTCAATTTGTAATATTTTTTATGTATTTTTTGTAATTTTATATAATTGAATTTGCGATTTTGTAATTAGTGATATAATATTATGTAATTAAATTGGTAATTTTGTAATTTGTAATAATTTGTGTGTTTTTGCAATTTATAATATAATTTTATGTAATGAAAAAAAAATCCTGAATTTTCATTTGAATTCCATAAGCTAATTTTCTGTTTTGCGTCCTGCAGATACTGCGACAGCACCGCGACGGCGCGCGCCCGGACCTCGTCCTACAGCAGCCGTTCGGGCATGGTGGGCGGCGGCGGGTGTGTCGCGTCCTTGCAATCGCCCGGTGGAGGCGGCGTCGCGACCCCCGGGTCGTTGACGCCGCGAGGCGGTTCTTCGACGTCGCGGACGCGTCGTTTCGCCGCTCCCGATTTCTACGAATCGTCGGGGGGCGGGGTGACGTTGGATTACGGCGACGGCGGGGGCGTAAGCAGGCACGCCCATCTGAGGGGGTACGACGAGTACAGCCAGGGATCGGCGGCTTCGCACGAGGAGATTTACGAGCACGAATACGATTTCGGTCGGGATAATTCGAGGTAGATTTTTTTGGATTTCTCTGTGTTTCGTTTTAAAGGGGGTTTTCGATTTTTTTTTACCAGAATAGTGTTTATTTGCAAAAAAAAAACAAATATATAATATGAATTATTTGAACTGTTTATTATTGAAGGATAATGATGAAAAATTGTGTTTTGCCACATTTTCGAAAAATCGTCGCTTTGAAATCACCCAGATTGAAATTTTTTTGAGGGGTTATATACAGCAAGAAGGCCAAAAAAGCAAATTTTCCAGAATTTTGCTGAGAAAACTTCCAAAATTATTTGTTGAGATAATTCGAGGTAGATTTTTCTTTATTTTTCCTGTGTTCCGTTTTAAAGAGGGTTTTCGATTTTTTATCTGAATTAGAATAGTGTTTATTTGCAAAAAATGTATAATATAAATTATTATATATATTTTTCAAACTGTTTATTATTGAAGTTGAGTATAATGATGAAAAATTGTGTTTTGCCAGTTTTTTGTGGAGTTTTAATGTTGTTTTTCGAAAAATCGTTGCTTTGAAATCACCCAGATTGACATTTTTTTGAGGGGTTATATACAGTTAGTAGTCCGAAAAAAATCGAATTTTCCAGAATTTTTTCTGAGAAAACTATCAAAATCAATGATCTAATAATTTGTACACATGTTATGGCATCTTTTGACAATATTTTAAGACTTAGTATTGGTAAAAATATTTATTTGTAAAGGAGCTACAGCTGAGCTCCGGGAGCTCTTCTCAAAAAAGACGTTTGCGGTGAACACTCGGTATATCTCTGAACTGGGTCAGCTGAGATTGAAAAACCAAACAAATTTCGTTTAAATAATGTTGAATCCAGTAATTTATTTAAGGAAAATAAGCAAAACATTTTCTTTGAGAAAATTGCGGTTTCTCAAAGAAAAAAATCGATTTTTGAAAATATATATATATATTTGAGAAGTTCGTGTTGAAATTTAAGACTAATCGGTTTAGCCTTTTTCGAGAAATGTCAAATTTTCGTGTAACTTCGATAATATTCACCGGAACGATATGAAATTTTCTATGTGTATCCTTGAATATATTCACCTTAAGAAAATAAAATGAAAAAAAATCGATTCTTGGGAAATTCTTTCTGTATATAACCTGATAAAACGACAGTTTTTGTGACGTCACAACTACTAACAGTGTCATTCTTCGAGCTGATTCTGACCTCTGAACGAAACCAAAAAAAAAAAAATAAAAAACAATCCCAATCGATGCGAATTCCGTAATGACCGTTTTCTTTCCAGTGCCTTACTCTATTTCGTTCGCAGTCCGATGCACGTGGACCAGCTCGTCGACGCCGCCGTCACGTTCGCGCCGCCAGACATGCGCAACCTCCAAAAAGAACGCGTCCACCTGCTGGAACAGCTGGAGGAGTGCCCGAGCTCGGGCGACGAGCACGTCGGCCCCAAGAAACGCATCAAACTCGACCTGCTCGACTCGACCATCACCAGCGAGGTCATCATCGAGGCCAACAGGGACCACAGGAAGGTGATCGAAGTGCGGCGTCTGAGCGACGCCGGTCTCAAGCACCATTCGTCGCGACGACCGTCGCTCGACGCCGGCAAGCATTTGAGTCACGCGCCGCACGCGGTTTGCAAGAGACGCAAGACGGCGGGCAGCGATAATGGGCGGCCCGCGCACGCGCACGATCGGCGGTCGGGGTCGGAGAGCGCGGGCGGCTCGCGCCCCGGCACGCCTCTCTGCGACGAGAGGCCGGAGAACTGCGCGCCGAGCGAACCGCGCAGCAGGGTCGGCGCCATCAGGGAGAGGGAGGGGCCGCTGTCGCTGCCCCTGCCTAGGTTCGCTGCCCAACTCGTCAACAGAGGTGAGACAACAATTTTTTTTTTTATTTTCGGAAATACAACGGGTAGGAATATTTATTTAATACAGTGTTGAAGCCAAAGATACATGAAATTTTCTATTTTACTCTAATTGTTATATATATCCCTATTATATCATTAATAAAAAATACAAAAAATTGGAATAATTCACTGCCCAATTCGTCAACAGAGGTGAGACATTTTTTTTTTATTTTCGGAAATACAACGGGTAGGAATATATTTTTTAATACAGAGTTGAAGCCAAAAATACATCAAATTTTCTATTTTATTTCAATTGTTACAACTCCCCATTACATCATTAATAAAAAATTAAAAAAATTCGAATAATTCACTGCCAAACTCGTCAACAGAAATGAGATTTTTTTTTTATTTTCGGAAATCCAACGGGTAGGAATATTTTTTTTTTCAATAGAGTTGAAGCCAAAAATACATGAAATTTTCTTTTTTATTTCAATTGTCCTAACTCCCCATTACATTATCAATAAATATTATAAAAAATTGGAATAATTGAAACAAATTGGCACAACACCACCTTTCGAACATGCTTGATTTTACTCTAGTCTAATTTTTTTCTACTTTATTTTTAATTTTTAGTCGTGGTTTTTAATTGTAAATTCATAATTTTTATATTTTTTGTTGCTTGTACTATTATTAAAAAGGTGATCTTGTGTAATAAATAAATAAATGAATAAATAAATCAATAAATTAATGATTGAAATAGAAATCAGTAAATGAATAAATAAATAAATAGATAAATAAATGAATTAATAAAGGAATGAATAGATGAATAAAATAATGAATGAATCGATGAATAAATTAATCAATCAATCAACTTTCACAAATCCTTGTTATTTTCAAGGCATCGTCTCCGTGGCAGGCATAAAAGGCCAAAAAGACCTGCTGTCTAGTCCGCCGCCCGCCGTCACCAGTCCCCGTATCAATCCCGTAACGACGGTTCGCCCGCCCAGCCCGTTGCACCACGTGCCGCCTCCCGCTTCGCCGCCGCCGCGGCCTCCCAGTCTCGGTTCCAGCTCGAGCGACAGCGACGTGGCGACGCGACCGCCGAGTCCGTCGCTGGAGGAACGGATCAGATCGTTGGACGAGAAGTACGAAAAGTGGTCGGGCTCGAGGGCGTTGAGTGCCCAGGGCGGGGACGCTTTGGCGCTGTTGGACGCCAACTTGGAGAGGTTTCGGCAGAGGCACAAGATTCTCGATTTGGATCTCAAGGTTGGTGGAGGGTTTATTTGAAAATCGAGTTTTTTTGGTTGGGAAATCTTCCCCTGGAATGTTTTACACTCTGTATATTTTTAGTGGACATTTGACGAGACAAAATTGAAAGAATTCGTTTTTTTTTCAAGTTTGACAACTGATTTCATACTCATAACTATGGCGAGCTCTTTATCCGAGATTACTGGGAGAAAAAAGCAAATTTCTGACACCAAAATGCAAATAAAAAATATATTTTTAGTGATTTCTCCATTCGCTGCAAAAACTCACTGGATATCACAATTTTTGGATTATTTTTCACTGAAACAAATACAAATTTGAGCTTTACAAAGTTGCAC
This sequence comes from Plagiodera versicolora, assembly GCA_037013635.1. Classification (NCBI taxonomy): domain Eukaryota; kingdom Metazoa; phylum Arthropoda; class Insecta; order Coleoptera; family Chrysomelidae; genus Plagiodera; species Plagiodera versicolora. The sequence continues at coordinate 1,549,348 of CM072990.1, forward strand.
CCTCTTTGACAAATGAATAAATAACTGATTTCATACTTATAAAACATTAACGAGCTATTTATCCGAGATTACTGGGAGAAAAAAGCAAATTTTTGACACCAAAATTCAAATAAAAACTATATTTTTAGTAATTTTTTCATTCACTACAAAAACTCACAGGATTTTACAATTTTTGGATTTTTTTTCGCAATTGAAACCAATATAAATTTGAGCTATACAAAGCTGCACCCTTTTTGAATAACCTATTTCCTTGTGTTTGACAGGAGGTGCAACCATCAGAAATCGTGAAATCCGTGATGGCGAAACGCTCCGTATTCGACGAAGACCTGAAACGACTGGAGAACGTCGGCGAGAAGTACGAACCCAAAGAATTCTCCATGTACCCGAAAACGACCGCCAGCATCATCGTCCCCCCTCTGGCGGCAACGCCGCCCCTACCACCGTCGACCGTCAAGCTGCCGCCCGTCATCGCCCAGCTGCCCAAAACACCCACCTCCCTGTCACCCAGATCGACGGGCTCGAGCTTGTCGGCGGCCAAAGGGCTCCAGTACCCGTTCCCCACTCACCCGCCCATCCACATGTCGCCGGTGCATCACTCGCCGGCGGGCAGCACGCCCCCACCTCCGCCGGTGTCGGCCGCGCGACCCGCCGACGCCAGACCGAAAGCGACGTGCGCCAACGACGCCAAGAAGATGATGAGCGCGAACAAAACCCCCGGCTCGCCGCGCGCCGACGTCAAGGCGAGGCGGAACAGCGACACGGGCGGCCGAAGGGCGGACGAGGCGGAGGCGAGGAGCAAGGAGCGCGCCCACAGTGAGGAACGGAAGCGCGAACGCTTCGAGAAGATCAAGCAGGAGAACGAGAAGCTGGAGCGCGACAAGTCGGAGAGGGAGCGCGTGGAGCGAGAGCGGCTCGAACACGAGCGCCAGGAGAAGATACGCGTGGAGAAGGAGCGGCTGGAAAAGGAGCGGCTCGAGAGGGAGAGCGAATTGGAGAGGCAGCGACTGGAGAAGGAACGTTTGGAGAAGGAACGGTTGGAAAAGGAACGGGAGGAGAGAGCGAGGAAGGAGAGAGAGAAGCAGCTGGAGATGGAACGGAGCCAGAGGGAGCTGGAGGAGAAGGAGAGGCGCGAACGCGAGGAGATGCAGAGGTCGCGGAAAGAGCGAGAGGAAAAGGAGAGAGACAAAGAGGCGCAGCTGAAGAAGGAAGCGCAGGACGAAGAGTGGGAGCAACGGAGACGCGAAGACAGACACAACAAGGACGACAATCAAGAGAGACGCAAAGAGGAGCACCACAAGCATCGAGACGGTCACCACAGAGACAACAACGCCGTCAAAGAGATCGGTGGCAGCCACAAGGCCAGCCACGGCGACAGGGACATGGACAGGCGGAAGGAGAGCGTCAAGGAGAACAGGGACAACAACGTGCACGACAAACACAGCAAGAGCTCCTCGGAGAGCCGACACTCGTCCATCGACTTTGACAAGAGCAAGAGCCACTCGGACAAATCGGACGCGTCGAAGCGGAAGGAGCGCAACAACAGCCTGCCGGCCGGCGTCGGCTCGAAGCGCAGGCTGAGCGGGCACGACGTCGGCGAGCCCGCCGCCGAAGACAAGAAGCTCAAGTTGTCGTTCGAGCACAAGAAGGTGTCGGAGCGACGCGATTCCAAGGACGGCGCTCGATCGGAGGAGGGCAGAGGGAAGAGCAGCGGCAAACACAGCAAGAACAACGTGTTCAAGTCGCACGGCGACGAGAAGCGCAGGGAGAAGGAGGAGCGCCACAAGAAGCACAAGCAAAAGTCCAAGAGCAAGAGCAGGGAGAAGGAGCCGACGGCGCCGCCGCCGCCGCCGCCAGTCCCCAAGAGTCCGCTCACCGACAAGGACTTTCTGAACAGGCTCGACCTGCGGCCGAGCGACGAAGTCGAGAAGCTGCAGAAGGAGAAGGAGAGCAAGCGGAAGAACAACAACTTCTCCGAGGAGCAGGAGCGGTCGAAGAAGCTGGAGGTGTCGAAGAGCCGCTTCGACGGGGACGCGACCATGAAGATGGTCGAGGAGAAGAAGAAGCAGCGCGAGCGCATCCGCAAGTTGACCAACAGCTCCGACACGGACTCGGACGAGCCGAAGAAACACTCGATTTTCGATATAGTCGACGACGAGCCCGCCTACATCTCGATGTACGACAAGGTGAAAGCCAGGAGCTGCAAGAACATGGCCAAGCTGGAGGAGGAGAAGCGGCAGGAGAAGCTCAAGGCGAAGTTCACGCAGCTGAAGCAGAGCCGAGCGAAGCGCGAGGAGAAGAAGCGGTCGACGTCGTGGGACGAGGATTCCGACTACGACAAGGAGGCGTCGTCGGAGATGCGGATCCGGCGAGCGTCGAAGATGCTCATCGACAGCACGGACGACGAGAGCACGGGCAGGCGGCGGACGAAGGAGAAGAAGGACGCCTACTCGGACTCGGACTGTTCCGGCATAATGATGAAGCACGTGAAGCAGGAGCCGTTCGACACCAGCGAGGACGAGGCCAAGATCAAGTGCATGATGGTGAAGGGGCTCAAGTCTCGCATAACCAGCGACACCTCCGAGGACGAGTACGGCAAGAAGAAGCTGCAGCTCGTGAAGAGCGAGTTGTTTTCGGACGTCGACGACTCGCCCACGCGCACCTTCGCGGAGGAGGAGGAGGACGAGGAGGAGAAGCGACGACATTCCAACAACAGCATGAAGGAGGAGCTGGAGCGACTGATCAAGAAGGAGCGGAGGAACAGCAAGCACCAGGAGTCGTTCAACAGTTGCGATCCGCTCGACGTCAAGCCCGAGAAGTACTCCACCTCCGACGAGGAGGCCAACAAAAAAGAGCGACCGGACCGGTGGGAGAAGAAGCACAAGAAAAAGCACCGGCAAAAGCAGAAACATTCCGTCGGCGGCGAGGAGCCTGCCAGCGCTAGGATCGAGAGCGTGTCGCAGGCGGTGCCGGCCGAGCACCACGTGGACAAGGACAAGGCCAACAAACACGAGAAGAGGAAGGAGCACGGCCGCAAAGAGAAGCGTCGCGACAAGACCCGCGACAAGCCCAAGAAATCCAAGAAGAGCAAGTCGGAGACGAAGCGGGAAGGCAAGATGGAGAACATTTTCGGCTCGCTGTCCGAGGACTCTGAGAACGGCAGCAAAGACGCGGAGCCCAGCAGAGACCAGAAAGCCGTCGTCGCCGTCGAGGTCGAGACCCCCCACCACCACCACCACCACCAAGCAGCGACGACTTATCACAGCTGCGATTCCGACAAGGAGCTCGAGGTCAAGGCCAAGGAAAAGTCGGAGAAGGACAGGGAGAGGGAGGAGCATCATCGGAAGCGGAAGGAGAAGAGGAGGCGCGAGAAGGAGCGCAGGCTGCAGGAGGCGGTCGCGGAGCCCAACGACCACAGCATGGACTTTGCCGACATGGGGAAACAGCTGGAGGCGAACATGATGCGGGACGAGAACGCGGAGGATTTGCAGTCGAGCTGCAAGGACATCGAAAGCTCCACCTTCGACCACGCCACGGATTCCTTCGGCTTCGGCGAGGTCGCCGCCCACGAGGGTGGCGAGCACAAAAAGGACAAGGAGGAGAGGCGCGAGGGGAAAGAGAGGAAGAAGAAGAGGAAGCGGAGCAAGGACGAGAAGAGCAAACATCACCACCACGACAAGCACCACCACCACCACCACGATAAGAGCAAGAGCAAGAGCGTCGAGGATAAGACCAAGAAGGACGTGCCGGCAGCCGAAGAAGCCAAAGTGGAAGCCGCCCCACCTCCGACGCCACCGCGCAACGCGAGTTTGCCCACCCTTTCGGACGAAACCACCCCCGCCGATAAACCTGCGGGCACCCCAGACTACCCCGGCTCGCCGTCGGCGACGGTGCCGCTCGTCCCGACCACCCCCACCGGCTCCAAGGAGAAGAAACGCGAAAAGTTCCTGCCCGCGTTCGACGAGAAAATACACGAATGCGCCGTCAAGTCGATCTCCGACTTTGAGACGACGTCGACTGTCAACAAAAAGGAAGACGCCGCCGTCGACGAAGACTGCTCCTCGGAAAAGTCGCTCTCCTTGCCGGAAGAGAAACCCAGAGTCGTCATTTCTCAGGAGGAGACCGAAGACGCCGTCGCGGCCCTCCTGGGCGAAAGCTTCGGCAGCGGCGGCAAGCTGGAGGAGTTTTACGGCGACGACGACGTCGTCATCGACGCCCCCGAGCCGCTGGTCGAAGAGTCCAACGTACAAGACGACGAGGAGATGCGTCAAGCCGTCCAGAGCCTCAGCGCCAACGACATCGACGCGAAGCCGGACACGCCGCAGAGCGAACACGAGCTCCAAATCGACACGGACACCGAAGAGCAGGAAGATTCGCCGGTCAAATTCGAGCAGGCGGCTGGGAAGACGTCACCGGAGAAAACGCAGCTGCCCAAGACCCCCGAGATGCCTTGCTTTCGTCGCGACGACGATGCTTCTTCGTTGTCGCCTATGGCTCTGAAGACGCCGCCCAACATCGGCAGTCCTCCTTCGCTCACGCCGATCCGACCCCAGGCTGCTGTGAAGCTTCTGGACGTCAGGAAGCCTGCGGAGGTGGAGCAGAAGAGCCTGCCGCTCCTGCCGGATCAGACTCAGAGGACGGTCATCACTCAGTCGTGGGCGAGCGAGAAGAAACAGGAGGCGGTAGTGCCGCTATCGCAACCGAGTGTCATCGTGATGGAGAGCAAGAAACTTCCGGTGCCGGTGCCGCCCCTAGCGGAAGTCCAACATCCCAACAAAGCGGCCGCGTACGCCGTACCGATACTGAAGATGGCGGAGCCGCAGTACCCGCCCCTGAAGCCTCTCAGCAAACCCGAGCAGCCGCTTCCTGACCTGAATTCCAAGCTGCAGGTGGTGCCGAAGCCGCCACCGCAAATGCACAACCTGCCGGCTCGCTCGCCCGTCCAAATCAACAAGCCGACCATTTCCGAGCAGGGGATGATGTCGCCCAAATCCCCGGCCGGTTTGATCCACAACAGGCTGTCCATAACGCCGGTCCTGGCATCGAAACCCATGCAACCCGCCACGGTGAAACTGCAACAATCGAAAGTGGCGCTGCCGCTGGAGCCGCCCAAGTCGGCGGCCGTGGACCAGCGACCGAGAATGGTGTTTCAGAACGCGCCGCAGTTTGCCAACTTCCAGCCGCGGATGGTGATACAAGGAAACATCAGGCATTTACCGCCCCAGGGGCTGCTGGTGCCCACGCGACAGCTGGCGCCGCAGAACTACGGCTACCTGAGCAACATCCCGCACTCCGCCTACGGCGTGTCCCCCATCATCAAGGAAAACGTCGTGGGGGAGGACGGCCTGAGGCTGCCCCACCCACCCAGCGTGGTCAGCACGCCCTCGTCGAGGGTCGCGATTAACGTGCCGCCACACCACGTGGCCGTCCAGCCGTTGGTGATACCCAAGGAGATGACGGCGTTGGGCAGCCCCAAACAACCGCTGAGCTCGCCGAGTCCGAAGCCGATGTGTCACAGTCCGACGACGGTGGCTCACGGCTCGCCCAAGCAGAGTCCTCGTCCGATGCACAGCCCGCAGCACGTCGCCAGTCCTCAGACGCTGTCCGTCGCGAGCCCGCGTCCAGTCTCCAGCCCCTGTCCAGCCCCGACGAGCCCGAATACCAAGCCGGTCACGGAACACGCCATCATATCACAAACTCTGCCCAAACAGGAGGTTCCCGAGGTCGTCGACGAGCCGAAACTGTCCGTACCGAGTCCCGTCATCGTACCGGTGGTCAAAGAAAGTATCGAGGATGGTAAAGCGGAGCCCGAGGTGGAGGAACAGCCCGCCAAACTCGCCATCGAAATGTTGACGGACGAGCTGAACATGTCTCTGGAGAAGCCTTCGCCTCGACTCGAGGTCGAACTGCCAGAGGAGAAACCCGAAGCCGACGAAAACAAAGACGGCTTCGAGCTAGCGCAGGCCGACACCAAAGTGACATCTGACGTGCCTCCCATCGACGCCGAGGACAAACCTCACGTCGACGCCGAGAAGTTCGACGAGGAAAAGGCCGACACGGAGAGCATCGTCTCGGACATCAGCAAGGAGAGACCCGGTAGCGCCGACATCCTCGCCAAAGAGGACCCGCTGGACACCAAGGAGGACAGCGACTACTGGTCGGCCAAGGAAGTCAACATCGATTCGGTGATCAAGACTCTCTGCTCCGCCGACGAGCTGTCGGACCGCAGCAGCGAGGTGGGCAAGGACGAATGGTTCGACGACCACACCGCCAAACCGGACACCGAGCAACCACCTGGTAGAGGCGAGGAATCGGTCGTTCCAACTACCCAGATCGAGACCGAAGCCGAGGACCTGGAGGAGCCCAAAGAGCAGGTGTCGCCGGTCCGCGCCAGCAGCCGGAATCGCGGCGCTAGAGGGGGTCGAGGTAGAGGCAAGACTCGCGGAGGCAGTGGCGATCGAGGTGGGATACAAACGCGACGTGGAAAGATCGGCAAGGAGGTGGCCGTCGCCGTCCCGCCGGCCAGCAAGCGAGGCCGAGGCACGCGCACTCGCAACGAGAGGAAATCCGTCAAGTCGGAAAGCGACGCCTCGCCGACTGACGTGTACGAGTTCCGCGACGAATCCGACGACGCCAACAAGGAACGCCCCAGATTGATATTGACGATAAAATCGCCGGCCGTGTCCAACGCCAACAACGCCATGACCACGGCGGTGATCAAGGAAGTCACCAAGGACGGGGCCAAGGAAATCGGCAAGGAACAGCAGCCCGTCAAGGAGTTGCCTGCCAAACCCGTCGAAGCCAAAGAAGAGTTTACTTCTCCCAGCCCCAACGCCATCGCCGCCACAACCACTACGAACACCAGGAAGTCCAGGAGGCTTCAAGAGAAAGACACCAGGAACACGGTGGACGATACCATCGAGGACGTTGTCAAGAACACGGTGCAAACCAGGTCTTCCTCGAACCAACGTAGATCGACGAGACAAGCCGCAGTTAAACCGGCTGCTCCTCATCCCGAAACACCCAGGAAGTCGCCTAGAGGCCGCAAACTGCGCAGGGCCTCCGAAGCCACGGAGACGTCGTCGTCCGAAGAGCTGATCAAGGACGACGTCAAGTCGCCGCCGCCGCCGCTGCCTACTCAACCGGTCAAAGCGCCGGAGAAACTCACAGAACAACCTAGTGCTGAGCCCGAACCACCCAAGGACAAGCCTTTCGAAGGCCTGAAGGCGGCGATGCTTCGGCGCGTCAAGGGGGAGCAGATCAACGCGAACCCAGAGGAGCCGACGAATCTGATCGATCCCGTAACGGGCGAGATCATCCCGATGCGAGAAAGCGAGGAGGGGAAGTACGTGCCGCTGCCCGGCGACCCCAAGCCGGCGGCGGCGACGGCGGCGGCGTCTTCGGAGCCCGTCAAGGAAGTCGTAACGCAGCCCGTGACGGTGGTGCAGCCGCCCAAGCCGCAGAGCCTCAAAGCCCACGTGCTGTCCTCGCAAGCTGCCCAAGCGGTGGTCAGCCAACAGGCCAAGTCCGCGGTGGTGGTGCCGCCTCCGCAGCACTCTGTGGTCGTCTCCAACGTCGGCGTGCCGCCGCTGGTGCTCACCAAGCCGGCGGTGTCGGTGCCCAAGACGGTGACGCCCATCATGATGGGCAAATCGGTGAGTTCGACGGTGGCGGCGAAGATGTCGTCGCCCGCCGTCACGCCCATCAACCAGCACCTCACCATCAACACGAGCCTGAGCGTCACGAACCCCAGGCCGCTGGTGGTGACCACCACCAAGTCACTTCCCAAACAACTGGTGAAACAACCGCTGATGTCGCCGGTGATGCTGCAGAAGCAACAGCAACAGCAGATTTTACAGGCGAGCAAGCAGCAACAGCTGCTGCAGCTCTCCAACAAGGCGCACCTGCCGATGGTCAACACGCAGATGGCGCACGTGAAGCAGCAGGTCATCGTGGGCGGCAAAGGGCAGATGGTCAAGCCGATGCACCCGTTGGGAGCGGCCGTGCCGAGTCCGCCCATGGGCGGCCATGCGGCGCGGATGCTGCAGCCGCCCGTCGGCGCGAAGGTGATGGAGCCGCCCAAGGTGGAGGTCAGCTTGGCCAGCGTCATGATGGGTCAGAGGCCGAAGCTGTCGCCGCAAGGGCAGCAGCAGAGGTTGTTGGGTCCGACTGGCGTGCCCATGCCCTTGCAGGCCAACTTGGTGAGTTTTGTGGAACAAAGAGAGAGAGAGAGTGTGTGGGTGCGTTACTAATACGGTTTTTTCTTTTACTAACAAGCAGCTAGGGGAGAGGAGTCTGCTTAATCGTAGCCGAAGTCCGCCTCCGGCGCACCAAAATTCGCCCTCACCTAAGGTGAACAGTTTATTTTGAAATTCGCTTTGTGTAGTCACGAGCACCACGTTTTCACTAGTTTTTCGTTTTCAAAATTTGCTTTTTCAACTCAACTTTCCTCTTGAAGTGTCGTATGGATTTACTTCGGTGATGCTGGATATTAATGTGAAGTTTTTTTTAGGGGGAATCAATCGCCCACTTTCCACCTGGGACTTTGCGACAAGGTCCAGAAATCTCAGCACATTACATTCACGCACAATACCAACAGTTTTATAGACAGCACCAAATGCAACTCAATAGGTAAGTGAAAATTGCCACATTCCGCGACCAAAGTGTTCGTAATTTCTTCGTTTCACGAAGAAAAAACGATAAATTTGATAGAGTAGTTCAAATGATCCTACCCTACCGAACAAATAACAATGATTTTTCTTTCGCGATACAGATCTGGGGGTATGGAGAAAGTCAAAGATGGACAAGAAGGCGAAGAGGCTCCCATCACGTCACCGCCATTGGAGCTAAGAAGACCTGGCTCAGTTGGACTCGCTTTGACCGGCAGAGGCGCTGCCGTACCTCATAGCCTGCATTCACCACACGATCGAGCTACCGGTTAGTTTTTATTATTTTCATTACTAACATTCAGTTTAGGATCGTAACTTAGTAATGTCGACGCATTTTTATTTAGACGTGACTACGTCATTTGTCACCTATCATTGCAAATTCGTCTCTGAATTTATACGAAAAATATTTGCCACCTTCTTCTGATAGTAAATTCAACTATAGTAAATCATTTACCCATCAAGAATGTTTTTGCCTTGAGATATGATGAAGTTAATCTTATATTTTCCAAAAATATACAGGGTGTCCCAGAACGCAACGTCAAGTCGAGAGGGGGTGACAGGATCGATTATAACCATCACGAAAAAAATCTATCCCTTGCAGTTTGAAAATTATGGGAATTTTGAGGAAAACCTAGAAATTTGATCAAACTGTACCATTTTTCGGTTATTGTGGTTATTCTTGTTTATTCTCGTTCATTTGAACTTTGGAAACGTAATCCTAAATAACATTTCTAGAATCCCAATAAAAAATAATGACACAATTGCCTCGAGTTTCCGAGAATTGGGACTATTTGTTAAGCTACGAATTTAAAATTTCGACTTTGACAGGCCCTCCTTTAAAAAAATTTACTAGACTGCCTTGACAAGTGGCATTAAAAGATGGCGCATTCAATCAGAATTTTGAAATGGTACAATACTTGTTATTTCCATACAATAAAAAAGAGTAAAAAAATGAAAACCTTGAGTAACCCGATTTTTGCTATCTCAGTAGAAATGTTTTTGATTCGCACAAGCTCTAGGTAGATTCAGCTTGACGTTGAGTTCTGGAACACCTTGTACATTCGAAACAAAAGAAACAATTATTTTTGTGTCGAATTTCCATTCCTGATTCGTTTAATTCGTCTAGACTCGCCCCAAGTGGGCCAAATCTACAACATGCACCCCTCGAGACTGCCCCCGTACCACCCGGGGCGCTACTACGAGCCCAGCGAGCCGCCCCCGGCCCACCGCCCGCACACCAGCCACGGCAGCCTGACCGGCCACATGTCGCCGATGGGCGGCGGCGTGCCTGACCGCCCGATCGGCGCTCACGCCGCCCTGGCCGCCCACATGGCAGACCGGCCGTCCCTGTCTAGTCACGCGCCTCCGCTGCTCGGCGGTCACGGTGTCATGGGCGGCGGGCTCGGGGCGGCCGGCAACTTGATGGGGGCGGTCGCGAGACACATCGGGGCGGACGCTCCTACGACGCAGAGGGGGCTGCAGGCCGCCACGCCGCCCCACGCTAGTCAAGTGCCGCCCCAGGCTGAGAGTTTGTTGATGTTGCTCAGGGTGAGTTTTTTATTGTATTTTGTGTTGTGTGAATTGAGGGTTATTGAGCTTTTTTGGTTGTTATTTTGTGGAAAAATTGATTGAAATTATTAGGTGTACAAATAAGTTTCCGCTGTTTTATTGTAGATGGCGCGCCACGGAGTTTCGGTTAGCTTTCGCAGATGGTAACCGGCTTAAAAAATAGTTTGGACATTTAAGAACAACATAGCCTATTAATATTATTGATTTTATATTGGTAAAATGTAGTTTTTATAAGTTGAAAATGTCAACATTTGAGCCAAGTGAGCGTCATTTGTGGGAAATATTACTTAACTTCTTTGATTTAAAGAAATCTGCTGCTGAAGCGCATTAATTGCTCGTAGAAGCGTATGGTGAGGGTGCTTTGAGTGAGAGAACGTGTCGAGAGTGGTTTCGAAAGTTTAAAAACGGCGATTTCGACGTAGAAGACAAAAATCGCAGTAGAAGGCCAAAAGTTTACGAGGATGCGGAATTGGAGGAAGATTCATCTCAAACACAAAAAGAACTTGCTCTAACATTAGAAGTCACTCAGCAAGCAGTCTCACAGTCTCTCTATAATAAATAAATTTAATTTGTGTTGAAAAACGGCGGAAACTTATTTGTACACCATTTGTACTGACCTACTTTTATCATGGACTTGTAAACAGAAGTGCTTTGTCTATAATGATAATGATAATGAAATTGAATTTGGAAAATGTACATCTTGAAAATTTATCGTAGCAATACCCGTGCATGTGGCAAGGACTTTTGGCGTTGAAAAACGACCAGGCAGCCGTCCAGATGTATTTTGTGTCTGGCAACGACGACGTTGCCAAATGCAGTCTACCGAAGAACACGGACGGCTCGACCCCACCGCTGAGAATCTTCCAACGGATGCGACTCGAACAGCCCCAAGTGGAAGGGGTGGCAAGAAAAATGCAGGTCAGTACACTACAACGACTTTCAGCCAGCCAGCGAAATGTCATCTTTATTCAAATAGGAATTGGAATGATGTATAATCATCAACAAAAATAATATATACAGGGTCACTCACGGTCGATGGTACTTTAGACGTTTACGGAGAACGGGATCATTCTGAGAATTTGATGGTTTCTCGACTAATCACTCTTTTGTTCTATCGATCTGAAATATTTTCAGTAATGCAGCGTTGTCGCTTCCATCGAAAAGTAGCAACAACTTTGTTATTTCAAATGAAACACCCTGTATTTCATTCCATTTTTCGTTTCCTTGATACTTTCCAATTATTTCCGTATGATACTTCCCTATACCTATCTCGAATGGTTTTCGAGAAATTTATTGATTTCCTTTTTTTTTCGTGCAAAACATGGCTTCAATTAAATGTTTATTACTGCGGTATTTGGATTCGTAGAATGCTGAAATTTTGGGTGTACTTTATCAATGTCCTGTGTATGAATTATGTCTGAGGAAATTCGTTCTCCACTATACAGGGCCGTTCTAATTCGATGACTTTGACGATAGATACAAAAATGGTGAAAAGTACATATTTTGAAATGGAATGCCTTGTATATCATTCAATATCCTGAAAGATAATTGGAGTTCAAGTTCATACAGATGTATAAAGATCGGATAATTTTCAAATCATATCGTAAAAGAACGCGCGATCATTTTCAATCTCAATAATGACATGTTTCCATGATATTTCTTAGCTATCCAATACAGAATATGGCAAAATACTCAGAAATTACTTGAATGGCAAAACAACGTTTGCTTTCCGAGGGAAGTTTATTGTACTCTGTTGCACTGAAGTATGATCCTTATTCCACGGTTTCGCAGTTTTATGCAATGAGGAGACACTATTATTATCTAGTAGAGAAAGCAAGCTAGAGCAATAATCAAAGCAATGTGGCTGTATGATTGTTCGAAAAACCGTGGAAGAAGATTGAAAGGATAAATACGTTAGGTACATTCCTCACACACGAGGTTCTGGAAATTTTGCGATGTATACTTATTACAAATTATAAAATGATTTATTCCCATAACAGCCGAAAGCGTTATGCAATTTTAATAAAAAATTTACACGAAATACACCTTTTCTTGACTAAATATGTTCTGACTCTAGAGGAAAAATATAGTTTTTCAACAAATTTTTTGTAAGTGTAGTTAAAATGTGACTTGAAATCAAATGTATTGTCTACAATTACACCAAGATATTTCATTTCTGTTACCATATCTATTTTACTTCCATAAATTTCAATCTATTCAAATCATGGACATCAATTCGATTGTGCATATACATGTTGAAGCTATAATCATAGCTCTAGGATAATAACAATCCTTGTTGTTTTCAGATGGAGAACGAGCATTGCATGCTCCTAGCGTTACCATGTGGTCACGACCACATGGACGTGCTCAAACAATCGACCAACCTAACGAGTGGGTTCATCACGTACCTGCAACAGAAACAAGCAGCGGGAATCGTCAACGTGGCCGCTCCCGGTACCACCCAACCCGTGAGTATTGTTTATATACACCACCGATGTTCGGTCATCGTTCCGCCGTGCTAAAACGCTGCGTCGATGCTTTCCTTTCAGCCCGCTTACGTCGTGCATATATTCCCGTCGTGTGACTTTGTCAACGAGAACCTGAGGAGGATCGCCCCGAGCCTGTTGGAGAGGGTGGCGGACATCGCGCACCTCCTCATCGTCATCACCACGGTGTGATTGACTGACTGACTGACTGATGTTTGGTTTTTGAAATGAGTTTGTCGGCGCCGCTCTCCCGTCGTTTCGATGAAGAACTACTCGGTAAATATTCGTCCTACGTGGGGATAGATATACTTAAATATATATATGGATATATTTGAAAAAGTTTCACTGTGATTTCTTGACAAAACGTTATTAGATGATACTATTGAATAAAATGTTGTTTAAAGAAAAATAACTTGATACTACCTATTTAAGAGATCTCATATTGAACTTAGTTAGGACAAAGGAATATGTCTTTATTTGAAAGATCTTTATTTTGATAAATATTTCTTCTTCTCCTCCACTTATAGAACATCCTTGCAATATTTGCAAAGATGTTGCATAAGTCTTTTCTACTAGAACGGTTTTTTTTTATTTAAATATAATTTAATTCGATTTCTTTTTTCAATTCGGAAACTTCGAGATTACGTTGCCAGAGTTTATTTTTTTATATTATTATTATTACTATTACTATATTGCGATACTTGTTGTTTATTTATTTATTAATTGTGTGGCGATTCCCAAGAGTTTCGACATTTTCAATCTGCTCCTCCCGATGGGGGTGTCGGAACTTTTTCGACTATTCGATACGCTCTCGCATTCTCTGCCGATGTGAATTATTATTTCCCTTATTTGTTGATGCACTTTTTTTAGTTTATTGGGTATAGCGAGTGTGTTGTGTGTGCGCGTGGAGAGCAAACAAGCTAGCAAGCAACCTGATCTCGAAGTTTGGCAGGGCTTTAATGATGTACATATTCAAATTTAACGACGTTACCCACTTTGTAGTTTGAAATATTGAAGGCAGACATTATATATATAAATATGTAGAGTACATACGAGAATCAATCATTTTTTAATTACAATGTAATATATATATATGTGAATATAAGGTTTAGTTTTGAATAATTTAGGCTTCCTTTCAGTTATGCGTTGTCGATAATATGTTCTGTACAGTGTATTTTAGCTGTAAGTATAAGTTAGCTGCGTTGAAATGGAGGATAAGAATAAGATAGGGAACATTGTGATGTCTATATATTACTGTAAATTTTGTACATATACATGAAAAACACTGTGTATTGTGAGTATACATTACATTATAACTATTACAATTAATAACGATGGTCTGTCTCATTTCCTTCTATTGCGCAGAACACGCGCCACTTGTCACGTGTCAATTGTCACATGGCATACGTTACCTGTCGAGCGCTTCATGGGTGAAAGGTATACGATGAAATTAAACACATTCGGATAGATAGATAGTTTTTTAATAGATGTTGATGCAGCAAAACTGATGTCAGAGACAAAATCAATGTACATAAAAAAACGGAACTCATACAAAAGAACACTTATCTAATATTAGGTACTCAAAAAAGATCATCAAAAGCTTCTTCAAAACAAAGAATTCCACGTATTTAATAATTCAATCCAGTGAGGAATATTCGCAAGATATTTAATACATATCTGATAGTGAATTAATATAATTCAAAGTTGATTAAAAGGAAAGTGCTGAAAAAAGAAACATTCCGCAATGTTGATCGCAAATACCATGCGAAATACGGAAACGCTGTAGAAAAGTCCGAAAAGAAAGCACATTCCCAACTAGAAAAGTGGCTCATACAGGGTGTAGCAGAAATAGGTGCCTTTTACCGTCACGACAGTACGAAGAAATGGTGATCGAGTTTAGGCTCCTATACCTGAGACGTCCTGTATGGAGTACGAGAGAGAGAGAGAGAAATGCATTATTTCGGAAAAACACGATGTGAGATTTATGTACATCACTACTAGAGTTATACATACATACATACATACATATATTTATCTACTTTAGTTAATATATATTTATATATATTGCAGTTGTACAAACTTAAAAATATTCGAACAAAGTAAAAATAAAGAATCTTTAACAATATCTGCACAAACTAGGATCTCCGTTGGGCACAGAAAAACTTAATAGCTAATAAATACTTTGTTATATACACTTAGTAAATAACTACATTTTCTGGAACAGAATTTTTGGGGAATGTTAACTTTGGTATAATTATGTTGGTAAAGTTTGTATTCGATAATATACATAACCGTTTCAATAAATATTTAAAAACTAAAAATAAAATCCTCGACAAAGAAAAAGAAAGAAAAATACTACAAGCATTAATAAAACGAAAGATATCACAAAACAAAAATTTCGCATAGTTCAAAGTTGTGATGTGAAATTGTTACTTAGGTGCGCAAACATCGAATTCTTATAATCTGGTTAGGTAAGGTAAGGTGAGGTCATTTCCTCCTCTACAAACCGAAAATAAAAAAGAAACGTGATGCTTTATTGGTGACTTGGCGAAAAAAACACAAATCTTCAACTACAACAGCCCAACCCAATGAGAAACTGAAATGAAAATTATTTTCCTGGGAAGAAACAAACAAAAAAAGGGGGGGGAAAGGGTAGACACAGCAGGAGACCATAAAACGTTTAAAGCAGAGAAGGTCTAGATCGGTGATCTGTCACCACCGTTGGGGGAGTAATCTTTCAACAATTCCCGCAACCTCAAGATCTCCTTCGTGGCGGCAGCCAAATCGCCCTGAAGATTCAACTCTTTCTCTCTCAATCTCTTGATGTCCCGCTGGCAATTCTGCGAGAAAAAAATTCAGTTCAATCAATCCGTTCCAGATGAAATTTCGTGTTGAAAATCTTTTGAAAACTTCACGAACGGATACACAAAACACATTCATAATTTGGAGAAAAATGCAAAGAGTCTGTCAAAACTCCAAAATGGATTCTTTTGAAGCAAAATCTTCGAAAATTAAGTGAGACTACTAGATATTCGAATGATTCAGCCCCTGAATGTAGGCAACCCAATATACGATGAAATGCTTTGCTGGTTATCTAGATTTGAAGTATGTTCTTGATCAAAGTCAGTTACATCCAGTGAAAGCATGTAAAAAATGCCAAGAATACTCGAAAATCCTGAAATACTATATTATCTCGAAGAAAAATTCATGAACATTTGGAAAAACTCCGGAAAGTTTGCAAAAATTTGGTGAAACTGTTACATAATGCCCCAAAACTAAGAGAAGATGCTGAAAATATTCCAAATATTTGTAGTAAAATCTTCGAAAATTGAGTCGAACAAACAAATATTGGCAGAAGATTGATGTAATATTGTTAGAAATCTCAAAAAACTAGATAAATTATTAGATAATTGAAATATATTCATGATTCAACTCCTGAATGTAAGCAACCCATCATACGCCAACACGCATTGCTGGTTGCATATTTTTGAAGTGTTTTCTTGTTCAAATTCAGTTTCTCAAACTGAAAAAGCATGTGAAAAATGCTAATAATACTCGTAAATCCCAAAATACTATATTATCTCGAAGGAGAATTCATGAACATTTGGAAAAACTCCGGAAAGTTTGCAAAAATTTGGTAAAACTGTTACATAATTCCCCAAAAACTAAGAGAAGATGCTGAAAATCTGTTGAAACTTCCAAATATTTGTGGAAAAATCTTCGAAAATTGAGTTTAACTAACAAATATTAGCAGAAGATTGATGTGATATTGTTAAAAATCTCAAAAACGACACAAATTATTAAATAATTGGAATTTATTCATGATTCAACTCCTGAATGTGGGCAACCCAACATATGCTAACACTAAGTTGAAGTAAGTTCTTGTTACATACAGCAAAAGCATATAAAATATACTAAGAATATTCCCGAAAATCCTGAAACACTACATTATTTCGAAGAAAAATCCACCAAAATTTGAAGAAGACAAGAAAATGAAAAAATGAAATAAAAATAGAAAAAACCACTCACCACATTCTGCCTCAAGAGATCCAACTTGTCGCACTTGAGCTGCACCACCTCCTGCACCAGCTGCTCGGCCCCGCCGCCACCTCCCGCCCCCGAGCCCGGCGTGCTGCCCGGCCTCTCCTGGCACACGCTGCACGCCTTGGCGGCCGTCTCCGCGCTGCTCATGCTCTCCAGGCCGGTGTCGCTGTCGACGTACCCGCCGCCGAGGTGCTCCAGGTCCTCGCTGGTCAGCGACGAGTCGTCGGAGGCGGAGGCGGCGTCCGAGGAGAGGGCGACGGCTCGGGAGCGGGGCGCGTGCGCCGTGAGGTCGGGCGACGACGCCGTCGACGACGACGGCGAGACGGCCGTCGGCGACGAGGAGGAGCTCTTTTTCGACGCGGACGACGTCGACGTCTTCGACGTCGAGCGGCCGCTCTGGAACGAGAGCGAGTTGGGCAATCGGTCGTTTAGTTTTAATTGAAAAAAAAAACTACGATCAACAGAACGTTGAGAAAAGTGCCCAGTTTTTTTTTGCTAATTTTCTGACGCAGTCGTATGGCCAGATTAAATTCCCACATTTGTGACGTCAGTACTGTTATACAATAGACCACATCAGTGTGACGTCAAAATGTATGCAACCAACAGTGCATCGAGTCACAACGAAATATTTCTGAACGAAGATGCGCTAATATGAACCTCAAGTAACGATTGTCTAAGGTTCAGAATCTGTGGTTAGAATTATGATGTTATTTATTGAATTATTTCGCTGTTATAAGCAATATTTAAGAAATGTATCTGTTTGAATTCGATAGAAAAAGAATGAATACGTCGTATGGAATGGGTAACGTAAAGAAAGTTTTCTCAAACACTTCTGAATTAATCCAGAAAATCGTTTCACGAGAATATCGTTACTTCCATCCTTCATATCCAAGGTCCCTTAGATGCAATTCCTCAAATATCAACTTATTTCATGTGAGAGCATAAAACAAAAGGGCATGTTACGATACTTCCATTATCGTTCTTATGTCATCCGTATTTAAGGTCGAGTATAAAGCATATCATTTCGCGCCAAACGATTCAGGACTCAGTGTAATGTTGGTTGCATATTTGTGACGTCATCACTAATGCGGTCTATTGCAAACAACTCATTATACACCAAGCACTACTATTTAAATTATAGTCCATTTATTTAAGCAGGACTTTTGACAATTAATAGTTTCGACAGTTGGCCAGAAAGTCCGGTGTAGCTGCTTGTCTTTTTTAACTCAACTCAAATTGTTTAGAAGAATTTTCAAGTTTTATAAATTATATACACCAAAATGAATGTAGATAACCGTTGAATAGTTTTTTCTGTATTAAAAAAAATTGTATCATCAAAGGTTTCTCTCCAAATTAATTTTGCATCGTTGTGAATTCACTGTGATGTGATTCCATAATTATTAATCTCGAAATGTTCCAAACCATGTCTCATTGTTATTGAAAGATGGCCAAAATCAAGGAAAAAATGTGCAAAAATTCTCAAATAAATTATCAGTCACTGCTGATGAATTTGAGGAATTAATGAGAGAACATTCTAGCAACCCTGCACACCAAATTTTTTAGTAATTCATTCAGGAATTGTTTAATTAGCCTACATTTTTTCAACTGCAACTAAAAAGAAGTCAAAAATTAATTTCAGTAGCTCAAAAATTGTTGTCAGTCAGCCAAAATGCCGAGAATTTGTTGAAACTTCCGAATAGATGTATATATTGTGGTAAAATCTTCGAAAATTGAGTAAAACTATCGAATATTGGCAAAGATTGATATAATATTGTTAGACATCCCAAAAAGCTACACAGATTATAGGTAATATATTCATGATTCAGCTCCTGAATGTATGCAACCCAACATACGCTAACACGCATTGCTGGTTGCATATTTTTGAAGTGTTTTCTTTTTCAAATAGTTACTCAAACTAAAAAAGCATGTGAAAAATACTCGAAAATCCTACAATATTATATAATTTCGAAGAAAAATTCATGAAAATTAGGAGAAACTCCAGAAAATTCACAAAAATTTGGTGAATCTGTTACATAAGTCCTCAATACTAAGAGAAAATGCTGAAAATCTCCTAAATGAATGCATATTTTGTATTGAATCTTTGAAAATTGAGTCTAACCTAACAAACATTAGCAAAAGATTGATGTAATATTGTTACAAATCCCAACAATTACAGAAATTGTTACATAATTGAAATATCTTCATGATTCAGCTCCTGAATTTAGGCAACCCAACATACGCTATTGTGCTTTGCTGGTTATCTAGCCGTGAAGATTGAAACTACGCGCATGCGCATTACCATCGAGTTAATCACACAAATACAGGGTGGAACATTAAAAAGTATGCTGAAAATACTCAGAGATTCGAAATTCCTCCATGAAAGTTTGTGAAAATTTGGAAAAATGCTGAAAATCTGTCAAAAAAACACGAACGCCTAGCGAAAAAAAAAAAAAATAATAATCCCTCACCGACGGCGTGGAGTCGGAAAGGGGCGGCTGGCTGCCCTTCTTGCTCAGCCTGTCGTGGCCGCCGTTCGCCGCCAAATTATTGTCGACGCTCTGGCTGGTCTTGACCCGGGCGCTCCACGCCTTCCGCACCGTATCGATGAACCGCGAGCCGGGCCCCGAGTCGCCCTTGGGCGTGCCGGGCGGCTGCTGGCCGCCGCCGCCCAAGAACTCGGCCGTCTTCTGTTTCAGCTCGTCGGTGAGGCTCTGGAGGAGGGAGGTGCGCGTGCGCAGCTCCAGCTTGGCGAACTTGTCGGCTTTGTAGCACGCGTTCTCGGCGTTGATGAGCTTGGTGAGGAGGAACTCCTTGAATTCCGGGCCGTGCCTGAAGATGGCCGGCGTCGGCAGCGTCGGCCCGAAGAAGGGGACGTCGTCGCGAGCCGTCACGCTCACTTTGTACCTGGGGCGAGACCGAAAAGTGTCGGAATTTGAAAATACCGTCTGATTCGACGAAACTCCGGAAATACTATACAGGGTGATGCACTAGGGCACGGAATTTTCGAATAAAAAATGTTGTATTCGTGCGAAAAGGCAATCCCGAAATATTTAGGCGTCTTTAGGCTAGCTGAAACGACATTGAGTTGATTTTTTTTCAAAGAAACACCCTGTATATTATTTCACCACATTTGCGTTCACAAGTGGATACGTCACGCTCCCTTTGTGCCTGAGGCGAAACCGAAAAGTGTCGAAATTAGCGAAACTCCGAAAATACTATACAGGGTGACGCATCAGTGCACGGAATTTTTGGATAAAAAATGTTGCATTCGTGCGAAAAGACAATCCCGAAATATTTAAAGACATACAGAGTGTTTAGGTTATGCGAGACACCCTGTATATTAAATGAATATTGTCTCGTCTAGCCCCTGTATATATTTCTCATGTATTTGTATATTTTTTTGTTATCCTATTCCTAAGTGAGGACACCCTGTAGATATCGAGAAAATTTTCTAACCAAACATTGACGAAACTCTACAAAATTCACCAAAACTTCACAATAACTATATATTTTTGAATTCGCAGAAAATTGATGTACTTTGTTGAAAATCTCTCAAAAACTTCACGAACGGATACAAGAAACACATTTATAATCAAGAAAAAAATGCAAAGAACCTTCCAAAACTGCAAAAAAAAATTTTAAGCAAAAATAATTCAAACTACTAAATAGATATTCACATGATTCAGCCCCTGAATGTATGCAACCCAACATACGCCAAAACGCATTGCTGGTTGCATATTTTTGAAGTGTATCCTTCAAATTCAGTTACTCAAACTAAAAGCATGTAAAAAATGCCAAGAATACTCGAGAATCCTGATATACTATATTATTTCGAAGAAAAATTCATGAACATTTGGAAAAACTCCGGAAAGTTTGCAAAAATTTGGTGAAACTGTTACATAATGCCCCAAAACTAAGAGAAGATGCTGAAAATATTCCAAATATTTGTAGTAAAATCTTCGAAAATTGAGTCGAACAAACAAATATTGGCAGAAGATTGATGTAATATTGTTAGAAATCTCAAAAAACTAGATAAATTATTAGATAATTGAAATATATTCATGATTCAACTCCTGAATGTAAGCAACCCATCATACGGCAACACGCATTGCTGGTTGCATATTTTTGAAGTGTTTTCTTGTTCAAATTCAGTTTCTCAAACTAAAAAAGCATGTGTAGAATGCTAAGAATACTCGATACTCCTACAACATTATAATATTTCGAAGAAAAATTCATGAACATTTGGAAAAACTCCGGAAAGTTTGCAAAAATTTGGTAAAACTGTTACATAATTCCCCAAAAACTAAGAGAAGATGCTGAAAATCTGTTGAAACTTTCAAATATTTGTGGTAAAAATCTTCGAAAATTGAGTTTAACTAACAAATATTAGCAGAAGATTGATGTGATATTGTTAAAAATCTCAAAAACGACACAAATTATTAAATAATTGGAATTTATTCATGATTCAACTCCTGCATGTAGGCAACCCAACATACGCTATTGTGCAGTCCTGGTTATCTAGTAGTGAGCTTCAACACATCGCCAAATAGTTGATTACAAAAATACAGGGTGGAACATCGATACCTGTGCTATAAATACCCGAAAAACCGAAAATATTCCCAAAAAATACGTAAAAATTGGGAAAAATGCAAAAAAATCTGCCAAAACTCCCAAACGAATGTATATTTCGAACCATATCCACCAAGAATTGAACCGAACCATCACAAATCCGCGAAAAAAAAATCCACCAGCAATCTCACCTGGTGTCCGGCGTGTTGGGATCGAGCACCTGCACCACGATGAACGTGTGCAGGAAATGCGACGCGATCATGTCGGGCGTGAAGCTGGTGTTCTCCTCCTGGAACACGACGGCGACGATGTCGTTGCCGATGTGTCTCTTCCGCTGCAACTGCTGCGGATCGTTCTCCGTGTACGGCAGCAAAGTCGACACGTGGAACATGATCTCGCGCTCTTTGAACACCTCGTACACGGCGGTGTCGCCCGTGTGGCCGTTCTGGATGTCCAAACCGCCTCTGTACCTGTGGAAAACAAATCGTAGTTCGAAAGGTGGCCGCAGGATGGCGCCCCCATCCCGAACTCACCCCTTGTGGTCCTTGAGCTGAATCCGTTGACCGAGCAGCGAGAGGAAGTCGTCGAACGCCGTCGTCGTGACGCTGTTGCAGAAAAGCTCCTCCTCGTCCGTCTGCCCGAATCGCTGGTACAACACCCCGAACTTGAAGTTGGTCACGAGCACGTGCTCGTCGTAGTTGGCGATGAGCTGCGACGCCTGTCAATGAGGAAGTTTCCAATAGTGAGATTTTATTTTTTCCATAAAATATTCGAAAAATTATTACACCCGTATTTTTTCTTTTTTTTGTGCGATCGAATTTGACTCCAGAATTTCGTTTCGAAAAACTAGTTTTGGCTCCTCCACCGTTCTGATGACGTACCAAGTGAAAAACCGGGTTCACACAGGAACAAATTGAGATTTTGCGTGCGCAAGTACAGTGTTGCCCTGCTTCTAATTTATTCTAAATATTCGGAAAAACTGACCAGAATATCTTGCTAGTAAAATATGTCGTGGATTTTGCAATACCAAATCATGGATTGTTTACCTTTCGTGATATAATATCATATTGTATGTCTTATGAAATATAACTAGCACATAACATGCGAAAATATATGAATGCGATGATATAATCGAGGGCTATGGCTGAATAGAAAATAAATGAATGAATCGAATTTGTTCTTGAAGTGAATTATTTCAATATGATTTTGTGTTTGAATTTTCGGAACAGCTTTCAATTTATTTTCATGAAAATAGAAAGGTAGATCTGACAATTGCACAAATGCATTCGTAGATTTCGTCCGCGATCATCCGGATTACACCATAACTGGAACTTACGATAGCTATATTCACTCTAAACTCACCAAGTACGTCACAGTTTCCCGCCTCAAAATTTATAAATTGGTTTATTTTGAAAATAGAATGGAGTTGACTGATTTGTATTGTCATTCTAGCAAGTAGAGATATGAAACTAAATAGTTGAGTACTTATTTGATGAGAATTCGTCATAAGGAAACTTCTCCATTGACAAAGAAAAAATCAAATTGGCTCGCCGGAATGAGTCGCTGTCTGCGTTGCTACCGAGGCATCGGCGCAGTACTCGTTCGTACCTTGGGGTGCAGCACGGGCGCGAAATTGTCGACGTTCAACTGTTCGTTGAGCAGTCTGGCCATGCGGGCGGGCGAGGGCGTCTCGCCCAGGCACGTCGACGGCACGATCTCGTGCATGGTGCCGGTGCGCAGGCGCAACAGGATGCGCGTGTGCTCCTGGCTGGCCACCATCTCCGTCTTGATCGACAACAGGACGGGGCCGAGGTGCTCGTCGTTGCCGATCAACGAAGAATGCTCCTGAAAGTAAACGTAAGACGTATAACGTAAACGTGTAACGTAAGACGTAAAATCGAGAAGTGAACGTAAGACGTAAACATTAGATCGAGAAGTAAACGTAGGGCGTAAACGTAAGACGTAAACATAAGACGTAAACATAAGACGTAAACGTAAGACGTAAACATTAGGTCGGGAAGTAAACGTAAGACGTAAACGTAAGACGTAAACATTAGATCGAGAAGTAAACGTAGGGCGTAAACGTAAGACGTAAACGTGAGACGTAAACGTAAGACGTAAACATTAGGTAGGGAAGTAAACGTAAGACGTAAACGTAAGACGTAAACGTAAGACGTGAACGTGAGACGTAAACATGTAAGGTAAGACGTAAACGTAGGACGTAAACGTAAGACGTAAACGTAAGACGTAAACGTAAGACGTAAACGTAAGACGTAAACGTAAGACGTAAACGTAAGACGTAAACGTAAGACGTAAACGTAAGACGTAAATGTAAGACGTAAACATAAGATCGAGAAATAAACGTGCGACGTAAACGTAAGACGTAAACATTAGATCGAGAAGTAAACGCAAGACGTGAAATCGAGAAGTGAACGTAAGACGTGAACAAAAGATCGAGAAGTAAACGTGCGACGTAAACATATAACGTAATATCGAGAAGTGAACGTAAGACGTATAACGTAAGACATGAAATCGAGAAGTGAACGTGTAACGTGAACGTAAGACGTACACATAAGTTCGAGAAGTAAACGTGAAACGTATAACGTAAGACGTAAACGTATAACGAAAGACGTAAAATCTAGAAGTAAACGTAAGACGTAAAAGTATAACGTGGGACGTAAAATCGAGAAGTAAACGTAAGATATAAAAGTTACCGTATAACGTCAATCGTAAACGTATAACGTTAACGTAAGACGTAAACGTAAGATCGAAACGTATTGCGTAAACGTAAAATGTTTGCCTGTGACCCGGGCTTTAGATTACATTTTTTGCGGGGGTTGACACGATCAACAAGTGTTCCGAATCGGAGACAGACTCGGGGGAACGTAAACTAACGCCGGCTAAAACCTGACGCCCGATGCCGTACGCATAGTTATGTTGACCTCCTTCGGTCCATTATGCGATCCAACAACAATAGAGGCAGGAATAATAATCGAACAGACGACGGCACGAGAAAGGGGGCGTGTCGGATGGGCGAGAAAGTTTTAGAAAAAAAATCTCCGCGTCACGTTCGAGATGCCATGCGAATACAGGGGTATTTGGAAAATTCCTAGTGGAAAATTCGATATCGAAGTTTCGATTTGAAAAAAAAAAACAATCTTGGGACGCCACTGTCGATGAAGCAATAAGAAGTATTTATTTTTAGAATTATCCGGCAATGTTGATGTTTCATTGTGATTCATTACCATTCGAGAAAAGACATCTTTGAGTCTTGCACAGTATCCGGTCATAAAAATATTGTCACACGATTCAACATGTGTCTTTGACGTCAGAACATACTATGGATTCATTATAAACACTATCTTCTAAAAGCTTCAACATTCAATAGTAGGAAGTGATTGAATCAGTTACCGAACAGAATTTCAAACGGAGTTTATTCCAAGATTTCCATGATTTATTCGACAGCACAATTCAGACAGAATTTTTATTATGATCATAGATATTCTCATGCGAAAGTTTCTTGAACATATGCAACCCATTCTACATGCTATGACAGTAACCTGAAAGTATGCAACACATCATACACGTCACATGTCACCGTGCTACCAAATCAGTGATGTTTCGTAAGTTTTCAGACACAATTATAATTCTTGCATATTCCATTAAACATTCCGTAATGGTTCGTAATAATTAAATAACAGTCGTTACTCAATTCAACTACTGCTCCGCTTTGGTGGATATACCGAATCGTCTAAAACGCATTATTATTAATTGTATGCTAATAACGCCTCGTGAATTGTTAGAAAACGAGGGAAAGGAACACTTCATCTGTAGTGAATTTAATTGGTCGAAGTATCGTTGGCATTGTTCGCGTTAGTTTTGTGAGAAACTTCTCATAGTCGTGAAGACAATGAGTTGAACGTTTGCGTTTGTTTCAACACTTCAAATGCATCCATGTGTATGAGAGAGATGGACATAGAGAAACAGGAAGTTATAGAAAAACTTCAACGGATGTGAAACAAAACAGCCATTGTGGGATTATCAGATATTGTTTTTTATTTCTATTCGGTTGTCATACATATTTGAAATATGGAATTCTTTAAACGAAAAAGTAGTGCAGGTATTTTCACGAAAAAAAAAAATCGATTTGCATGATGTCTGTCATGTTTCAATGTGTCTTTTCATTCTTCGTCGACTGTCTCTTTTTAGTCCTGTTTCAATTGTTTTGCGTCCAATCATACGCTATAAAGTGATTGGATATTAGAAAGTGCATCGTGTATTGTCCTATTGTGACGTATGAACGATCATCGTTTACAGAATAAATAAAAATAAAGTTTACAGCATAAACAATTTTTTGCACTAAACTTTTTCCGTTTAAACCGTTCTGCCGACAATTTCTATTTCTGCATCTCGTCGATTGAAAAGTAGAAAAGAACTTGTTGTACGACAGAAGGAGAAGATTTCCAATCGGATAAGTTTAAGCTCGCGGTAGTGTGTGGGAAATGGCGATGTGATTTATGCCATCGGTTCCAGCCCAACCAAGGATCGCAAAAACCCTACCGGTTGGAGCTTTTTGCTCGTAACGTGGGTCCAAGTTGGTGAGAAAAGGTCGTGTTTGATTTTTGTTTACAAAAATTATAATTGTAGAAATGTTTTTTCCTGTGACTGCATTATTAATGTATACATCCGACCTTGTACTATGACAAGAAAACAACGTTTGTATAATTATCGGATATTAAAATAACCATCATAAAGAACAAGACCGTTACTTTAATTTGATGTAATGGCAACAATTTGTGTTAATTATTGAATAATTCCAAGCGTAGCTTATTTGTGCTTAAAAGAGGACATTCTTGAATACAGCAAAGTGTTCCAGACTGTAACAATGAGGTTATATCTCGAACTCAGATTTCAGAAAAGTTCGAATCTGTTGTTAACAAAATATTTCATAGGGAAATAAAGTAATTTTTCGTTTTCGCAGACCAGAATGAGCCACTCTCTTCGTTACTACGCCGCTTTCAGTCTATCATTGAGTGAGAAAACAGTACTAGCTTTCCTTGTTACTCTTATAGAACCCTGCCTATACCCCAGATATACGTTTCCGATACTGTACACTGTATCATTTCGCATCGTTGTTGTTCCTAGTTTAATTACGAATAACAAACAACTAAATCGAATTTTAAATAGTCCTTGGTGGGTACGTAATAATACACGTAGTGCTTATTACTCAACTTCAAACTCGAAGATTATAAAATTAGCCATGCCTGTGTGGGATAGAACAATACGTACCTTATTTATTTCCTGGCTAGTAAATCGATCCGAGTTGTACGGCACGTATTAATGATGGTAATGACGCTCGGTCTGAGTTGCATAGAATCGAAGATAGACACAGACATATGCAATTGTGTTTGTGAAACTCTAAACAATCGAGAACGTGACTACATCGGCCAGCCATTAGCATAATATGAACTATACAGGAAGTTGCTAAGGGCAAATTTAAGCGGCTGTACTAGAGTGACATTTTGGAAAACTCGATTTTTTCACACATCAGTGTTAAATACAGGGTGGTTCACAATTGCACGGCAATATTTCAGGCACGTATTCTCCGGTACAAAATAAGGAAAAAAGTTCCTATGAACATATTGTGTCAAATATCAAAATAATATAAACAATTCAGAGTATGTATCTTTGAACCAATTTACAAATTAATTCATTTCTGAGGAAACCGAACGGAATTCGACCAAAAGTCAAGAGGGGCGAAATTTAGGTAATAGGTTGAAGAACTTGAGAAAAATATTGAAATTCACCAGTGACGTACGAGCAAGTTTTTCTTATGGCTTTTATGGATTGAGACCTCGGAAAATGCAACACCCTGTATGCTATTTGGAAAACATTTACTTGTATATTAAGCAACACCTATTGCTTGATACTCATACAAAATTTGATAGCTCTATTTGCAGTAGATCAAGCACAATAAAATAAAAACCAATTTTTTTCTTTACTTTCAACACCCTGTAACTCCGCTAATAACCGAGATCGGATACATGGTTATACGAACTTTTTTCCTTATTTTGAACCAAAGATTACGTACCTGAAATATTACGGTGCAATTCAATTCAATACTTTATTCATGATCCGGCAACATCGCACCTGTTGCTTACGTGACGCACCAAAAACGCGAAATTTTCCTGCACTATAAGAATTTCTATGCATTGATGATTTTCGCGCAGGTCAGTCGAACGCGAACCGAAACAGAGACAAGTTCAACGAAGTCCATGGGAATAAGACGTGTTGTGGGAAAATCTCGATTTCTCTCGACGTTAGCGCCCGCAAGGGCCGTTATTATTTCTCACCCATGCCCATTGTGATTCGTTCACGCGGTTTCTACGCGTGTCAATCAGTCGACTAGGAATTTCAAGGCAAGAAAATGCATTAGGCTCGCGATTTTTCGCTTGAGACTAGTTTGAGGCCATGGGATTGGCCTGCTAGCTCACCCGATTCGACACCAGCAGCCGTTAAGGGGTTATTTGCAGTTTGAATACAAAAAATCGATTTTTTTTCATTTAATTTTCTTAATGTATGTATATTTAAGAATACACACAGAAAATTTCAAATCGTTCCGGTGATTATTTTCGAAGTTACACGCAAATTTGAAAAGGCGTTTCAGAGTGCTTGAAAGTGCTTCTCAAACTTTGAACGCGTTCTTCTCGAAATGGTGTTTTCAAAGTCAGTGAACAACATTACTAGAAAACGGCTAAACTGATTAGTCTCAAATTTCAACACGAGCTTCTTAAATATATTTTCTAGTAATTATTCGAAGATTTTTTTCTCGCCGGTGAATATTTTATTTTTTATAAACAATTTTAGTTCGAGATTTTGGTCATACATCGATTTATTTTTTGAGAAACCGCTATTTTGTCAAAAAAAATTTCTTTTGCTTATTCCTTCGATTGATAACAAGATTCAACATTACTTCAACGAAATTTGTTTGGTTTTTTAATTTCGGATGATCCAGTTATACCGAGTGTTCACCGCAAAACGCCTTTTTTGAGAGGAGCTCCCGGAGCTCAGCTGTAGCTTCTTTCCAAATAAATATTTTCACTGATACTAAGTCTCAAAATATTGTCAAAATATGCCATAACATGTGTACAAATTATTAGATCAATAATTGCAAAAATTTCCTCAAAAAAAGTTCTGGAAAATTCCTTTTTTCCCGGTCTTTCAACCGTCTAAAAATCGACAAAAAAAAAACGTTCTCACTCACCCGCCCCACGAAAAATCTCCTGTAACACTTGGCCGTGTCGTCGGTCTCGATCTTGGCGCGCCAAGTGGGCGGCGGCACGACCGGCCGCCCCCTGTGATCGAACTGGTCGTCGTGATCGGTGCCGTCCACCCAGTAGCCGCCCTTGGGCGGCACCGCGATCATCGGGTACGGCCCCGGCCGCGACACGATCTCCTGCAGCAGCCGCTTCGACTGCGTCGGAGGGCGGGGCGAAGGGGGCGGGGTCTGGGAGGGGTGGGGGGACACCTTGACGTTGTTGTTGGTCGAGAGGCGTGGGGCGGCGGGGTGCAGATGGTCGTCTTTGTAGCAGAGCTGGTGCTGCTGCTGCTGCAGCTGCTGGTGCATGGGGAGGAGGTCTTTTTCGTAGACGGAGGTCTGGCTGAGTTGGCGTGTAGCTGGGGGAGGCTGAAAAAAATTATAATAATGGAAATAACATCGCTGTGTATATTTCAAGAATAAAAAACTTGACCCAAGTTTGTGTTTCGGATCATCACTGAAAAATAGGACAAGCGGCAACAGCGCATTTTCTGGCAAGCTGTCAATACAACCTTGCTTGAATAAACACACTTATATATTATAAACAGTGTTTGGTGAGCAAGTGGCGAACATTTCGAAGTGTTATTCTTGAAACATTCAAATCTTGATGGTTATTTTTGAAAAATATCTTATTTCCAGAGATACAGGGTTGAATAAAAACAATATTCGGAACATTCTATCATCAAAAGCTACATATTGAGTTGCTATACTCTAAACTACATAAATAATTTTTAAAAACAGCGAAAATTGAGTAAACTCGTGCTAATAATTCCATTGCTTATACAGGGTGGCCCAACGAAAACGTACCGGAAGGTATAACTAACTACCAGAAAGAGATTTTGTTTATGAGGGGGACAACTTTTGACGCAAAAAGTATAGCCCAAACTTCACCCTCATAACCGGGGGTAGCATCGCCTAAATTTTTTCAAATGGGGATGGGGGTCAAATGAAACCTCGTTGAAAAGACCTTTTGATTTCCTATACATTGCTCTTTCATTTTTGAAATTTCGGCTACTCGTTGCAAAGATATGAACCTTTGAAATGTCGCTAGTGTATTTCTCAAAAAAAAAAAAAAATACAAAAAGTAAACCGATTTCGCTTAAAAAATTACCGTTTTGTTAAAGTGAATGTTGAGAATATTTTCCTGAAAACAATTCGCTTTTTTCTGTTTCTGTTGATTCCAGCTAGTTTCTCGATAAGATGTTATACCTTCCGGTACGTTTTCGTTGGGCCACCCTGTATATATCAAAAATCGAAAACATTTATCGAACAATTTGAATAAAAAACTCGCCCCAACTTTCTGTTTCGGATCATCGTTGAAAAAAATATATCTTGCTTGAATAAACATACTTATGTATTATAAAGGGTGTTTGGTGAACAAGTGGCAAACATTTCCAAGTGTTTTTCTTGACACATTCAAATCTTAAGACTTATTGAAGAATATCTTATTTCCAGAGATACAAAGTTGAAAAAAAAAACAATAAACAAAACATTCTATCATCAAAAGCTCTTGCTATCATCTGAATTTCATGAATAATTTAAAGAAAAACAGCAAAAATTCAGTAAACTCATGCTAATAATTTCATTGTTTATATACGACTAATCAACAGTTTGGAAATCGAATGGGACAATCAATAATCTCAATTACCTACACTTTCTCCTTTCTACGGTACGTTTTCATTTCATATTTCATTGAGTTCACATGTACCATGTGACGTCATGCGAAGTAGATGTTCGATTGTTTAAAAAAAGAGATGAAACTTGTGCAACAGATGGCACAGGGATTAAATAGGTTAGAAAGCAAATTTGTGCGAATAAGTAAAACGAGTTGAAATCGACAAAATAAATGAAAGCAACAATTATTCGTCATTAGTTCGGAGAAATAGTGATATACACGTGTGAAAGTAATGTTGTAACGATCTGTACAAGAAAATTTAGGATTGGATAGTGTTTCACTGTCATCGATCATTCTTAAAGTGTGGGACTGAATACAATTTGTTTTCAGATGATTCTTAGGGGACGCCTCTAGAGAATCCATGTTTTGATTGTACAAATTTTTTTATTCGTTACGTTTCGATTGCTGTCGAAAATGAGATATACAACTCAACGTTAACTGATAATGACTCACAAAATCCTCAGGCAATTTAGAAATGACGATGAATATTTTTTTACAGTTACGACCGATTTTTTTTCATGGGGGACCACAAAAGTGAGTCAATCGGGCAGAGAGAAAATGTGCTCGTCATTTACTGTGTAGAACACGGTTCTGAATAATCTCAATATACAGGGAGGACCTGTTTCGTTGGTGAACTTCTGTGACATTTGAACCAATATGGGACGCAACACTTTTTAGAATTCTAGACACTACCGAAATGGTTATTTAGCTGTCCCCTTCTAGCGACCTAGTTGAATAAATTGAGACCCGAAGGCTGGCAACAAACACATACGAACAACTTCCATTCAAATGCAATCGCGATATTTTCCATTCACTCTCTTGAATAATAACTAGAACATTTTGAATGGCCGACAATCGCTTGTCGACTGTTGTTTTAATTGAATTTCACTACAGAACGACGAAGTTCTCGAGATTAGAGCGTTTTAAATGCTATCTTTTGCTCTATTCAATCCTAACCTATATTTCGGTGATAATTTTTTCAGGTCCGAAGTTAATTTCAGAGGATGGACGCATTCTGACAAGCCGTTACAATTTTGTAGACCGAAAAAATTTTTCGCGAGATAACCTGAAATACAGGGAGTTTCATTAATATGGTAAAACAATTAAACTGAGAGCAAAATATGACGATTGAGCGCAACATCGCTTATACAAATGTTGATGGTTAAAAAGATACAGGGCGTTCAAACTTCCATTAATTTTTATAACTTTGTCAAATCAGAAATGAATCATTATTGGAACAGAAAACTAACTATTTGCTTGTCTGACAGCAACCTATTTGTTTTTTCTTGGTAACTGTGTGACTTCACTACTCAAAATCGGGTTTATCGTAAAAACGGTAAGGTTTTTCGACTTTTTCCAAGGATACTTTTTTATTGAAAAAAATAACGTACTTTAATAAACGTTCAATCGAAAATGTTGATTTTCGACGGACAAAAAAGTTGTGCGTATTTTTAAATAATTGTAAGCGGGTAAGTGGCGCCCTCTGAGGACTACGTTAATACTGATAGAATATTCTTGTTTGCCGTCCTACATACCCCCGATGTACCAATTTTCAAACCGATATCATTAAATCTATCGAAGCTATCAAGAAATTTGCAAATAAAATTTCAACTTTGAACACCCTGTATCTTTTCAACCATCAACATTCGTATAAGCGATGTCACCCTCAATCGTCATATTTCAGTCCTCTCTACTCTCAATTCCAATTTTTTACCACATTAATGAAACACCCTGCATAAAGGATTATGTTTTGCGGGCTGGACATTCACCGTACCTCTTCATGATCCGTCAGGGTCAAGTTACGCATTAGAACGACGGCATTAAAAAAAAGGGTAAGGTCGGGTTCACGTCACACCCCCTGAGAATAGAATGTGCGATTAATTTCCACTAATGACTATTATTTATTCGACAAATACGGCTGAGGTCGTTCGAAACACATTAGGCGTTTGATGTACGGCAGACGAAGAACGAAGACCCTTCGATAGAAAATGTAGTTTTAGAAAATTGGTAGCTGCGAGCCAAGTGGCCATTTCTCAGTGCTATACAGGGTGTCAGTTTTGAAACCGACAATGGGTTGTACCTGAGGATGAACTAAAATGGCAGAGAGAGAACGCGCCCTCGTTTGTAAAGTCCGTAGGATAGTTATACAGGGTGTAACAATGAAGAAAAAAAAACTGAATTACCCATTTAAGATCGTGCATAAAAATGTTTTCAATCCGAAAATTGGCATTTTCAAATCGAGTTTTCTTCACGTGATAATTCACAGACACAAATTCGAAAATAATTTTCGATTTATTACCTGATCGAACGTTATAAATCAAACGTCATGACGAATTAATTTGGATATAAATAGCCCACATTGCCAACAAGTAAATTTCGATTACGATGACAGATTGTAGCTCATGCGGCGCTTAAAATACTTGATGAAGTGTCTACATGGCTCGTATAAAACTGTCAAATGATTCTGAATTATGTGACCATAACAATGATTGACTTATTTTTTAACGGGAAGATATTTCGAAAATTCCATTTGAACTACTTTGATGGTATTTAATCAGATTAGTGGATGATGATGTGATCTTGAAATTAGTTGACTAGTTACATTATTAACTAAAAATAACTTGTTGTCAAATCTTTCAACTGTTACGTTGTAATTTAGTTTGTATTAAAAATTTTATTGATGTAATTAGGCGTATCCACACCTTTGTTTTATTTATTCAAGACCTTCCTGACTTCATCAACTGAACGGGACATTCCAATAATAATACAATATACGGGGTGATCTATTTAAAAAACAAAAGTTAGTTATACTTCCAGAAAAACGGTAAATCTGGCAACATTGCAATTCGTACTACCCATTTGTGAGATAATTGAGAGTTTCCAGACTTTTGCTCCACTCAGTACAAAATCAACAAAAAATAACACCAAACACAAGAACCAAGTCAACATCTCTAGTTATTTTCAGTGCCACCAGGTGGCGTACCGCTCATGCTCATTCACCAATCGACGAGAAATGAACCCTTATTGTCAATCAATTCGAAATTAGTATGCGATGAAGCGTAATACGAGCACATAAAAAGGCTTCCTTTTCAATCCACGACACGTGGCGTCAAAGCGTGCAAAAGGAGATCATGTTATCCGCACGTTTCAGATTGTTTCGAGAGCTTCAAGTGACCAGAACGACACGAGAGACCCCCGGTCGAAAATCAACAAAAAAAAAAGAAGAAAACGTTGGGGAGAGTGCGTACACGCTACTGCTGCTGCGCGAAGAAATAAATCAAAATGTCACGAGGTTAATGTCGGATCGGCGCGATACATTTCATTAGGATTCGTAAGCTCCTAGAGGCGACTAGGGGGTGGTTGCAACGAAAGAACACCCCCCAACACGAACGGGGTGACTCACGAAAAACATCTGATCGATTCTCGTTCGGCGCCTTTCAGTCTACGCCATTACAGACTGGTTGTTAACTTTGGAATTCTGAAATTGTGACCAAATGAATGATTATCCGAAACAAGATGTTCGTGTGGTGTTGTGGATGATGTACTGGGCGTCCATTGGAATCAGAACAGCCGATCTTCTTTCTAGAAAGGTGTAAACAAAGGAGTAGGGATAAGAGACGGGGCAATTTTCGCACAGCTCACTCAATCGAGTGGAGTTGGCACTCGGAAATAGTATGAGGGAATGGAAAAGGAAAAAATTAGGTCATTTTTTTCTCGACAGACAATAAAGGGAGTGAGTGGATAATGAAGATGTTCGAAGATTTTTATAGATCCACAAAAAGTGGGTAGATTTAGACGGACTAGATTTTCTTTTTTGCTGAGAAATTCATTATCGTGAGGTAGTTTTTTTTAATTTTCTGAAATTTCGGTTTAGCACACGAAGTACCTTCCTGGGCGCCATTAAAACTAACCGATTGCCATCGGAAGTTGCGTGTTTTCGATTCCAGGCCATATCGCAATTGCATATCGATCGTAGACATCGTTATGTACAGGGTGATTCACGACGAATTGTACTTAGTCCAGGCATGAGTGCTATGGACTGAGACCATTCCGTATTTAGTATTGAATAAAAAATGCCTTGTGGCGTTTTTGACGGATATACAGGGTGGTATTTGAAAGTATGTGAATTATTCTACGTCGAATATTTCTAAAAATGAAAAACTCAGACATATGAAATTTGGCACTTGCTTTGCACTGTTTTCAAAAGCAATTGTTGTTTAACACGCTGTACAGGGTGTTGTTTTTACAGGATCAATTAAAACGTGAAAAAGAAAATAAATTGGTCCTGGAATTTCAACGGTTGATTGAATAATACTTTTATATCTCAAGTAATATGAACTTTCCTCATGATTTTTGTTGAAAAATGATGGTGTGCTATCGATGAGGGGCCACATCAGTCATAAGCAGATGTGAATCCATGAAAATTTTACTATTTTTGAAAGTTTAATTTTTTTCTGCAGAACACATAAACTTCTGCGTTAATTTTTTCTCATGTTGCCTAGTATCCCCCTTAAGCTTCAAAGTGAGAAATACAAAAACTGCCTGATCTGGCTTACAGGGTGTTGTTTTGAGAAAACCAATGAAATTCTAAAAAAACTGAGTCCGGACCTGAAATTGAAATTTTTCGAAAACGTATTTTATCGAGCCCAAGGAACATACTCAGTGTGCCAAATTTCATATGTCCGAATGTTTCACTTTTAGAGATATTCAACGTAGAATAATTCACATATTTCCAAACACCACCCTGTATATCCGTCAAAAACGCAACAAGGCATTTTTCAGTTCATAGCACTTATGCTTGGACTATGTACAATTCCTCGTGAATCACCCTGTATAGGATTTTAGCGTGTTTTCACGTACTTCAGACTGCATTTTCGTATTGGTGCATCCAATTTACGACGCATTTAAAAGATTGACTAGACAGAGAGACGTTTACACGACTGCTACACCAAATTTCACTACTATACTGCATGACGTGGTGCCACAACTCCGAGTAAACAAACCTAACCTTGCTACCTAGTTGATAGAGAGATGAATTCAACAGCTGACGTCACTACCAACCTCACTGATCCACTTCAACGAAACAAACGATAAGAATTTCGCCGATGAATACAAACTCCATGAGGATTCAATTTGTGGCTCTCTCTCGGCTTTTCAATCGCAGAAATATTCTACGGTCGGACCGAGAACAATGCCCACTCGAAAAATCTCGAGTCGCTCTAGAAATTATACACGAAAAAGGCATGGCGGATGAGGCGGAAGAAAATTCGTTTGTTTGTTTATTTGACGACTTGCAGTTAGAAAATTGAATCAGCAATTCAGGGTGAGTTTAAAGTGAAAGACATTGGCTGTAAACTCATAATGGAGACAGCTCCGAGCAGCGGCAGTAGCAGGAGCAGTATCGCGTACACACTCTCGCGCTTCATACCAATTAATTTTTCTTAACCAAACGAACGTTGATTTCGAGCTCGGACTTTTTTTTCGATAGATTAATCTTGATGGGGTTGCTGGAAAAGTATTTTCACGCTCGCATTTGCTATGCATGAAAAACTTCACGCTTTATGTCAATTCCCAGATAATTACACAACAAAATGGACCGACGCGCGACGTGTCAGATAAATTGACTGTTAACTAGAAATCGGCTAGGGCACAGCGAGTGCACTGGACCTACAATTATACAGAGTCATACGCGAAATTGTCCATGAAAAAAGTTTCAAAACGCGTGGAATGTAAGAGAGATTCTGGTTGAATGAGCAGGTGCAGAATTTCAAATTCCTGTGTATCCCACTTCTGAAACGGCTGAAGTAACAATTCACCAAACCGCATTGATAATGAGTACGCGGGAGATATTTATGCATGAAAAGGATCCCACAGCAGTGGAAAAAATGGCAAAGCACCAACCAACGATTGCGCTTCACAGAAAACTAATATTTTAGCGATTCTATCTCAGTCCGTAATCGGACTGTAATCAGTCAATATCGTGATGGGTTGAGGTTTGCTGAAAGGGTTGCACTACGATGAACTAGAAGCAGAATCCCAGGAGTGTGGTTTCTTGAAATTGAAGTTCAGTTTTCGATCTAAACGTTGCATGTTTACACCAAAATATGCAATCGTTTTAGAATATTTCAGAGGAATCATTTAAACCTCATTAAATATTTTATTTTATTTATTTTTTATATTTATATCGGTAGTACCAACTTCTGTTATTGAAAATTCCAATCGTGAAACGTTTATTAATTATATTCCATTTGACACGACAATGTGCTGTCCAATAATTCAAAACTGACAGATTTGCTTTTGACATATTGTTTGTTTATGAAAATGCAATACACAAAAAGCAAAAAGTAAAAATTACGCATATGAACGACGCTTAAGGAGTATAACTAAAATATGGTAACCAACAATGAGAGTTGCGTTTTATTCGTTTGTGAATAACAAACACATCAATTATACAGGGTAACTAGGATTTTATACTGGGTGGCTCAACTAAGGGGGTATAATTTTAAGGAAAATTCAACTGAATTTACCATTCACAATGAACAATTTCCTGTTCCCCAGTGACTCTCATAGTATTCCCATGAGTTTTAGCTGTGACGTCACCACTTTATTGCCTTATACTCGTGCGGAATGGTCAACATTTATGCGTGTGTATCAAGCGATTCCGATGAAAACCTTGAATTTGTGTTTGTACAGAGCGAATACCGGTGCTAAGGTAACTGCTGTTTATTATTGTAATAGAAATAAAATTCCCCAATGCGTGACGTCACCGTGCTATTTCGAATTTTCGTTTATTTTAATACAGGTTGAATATACGTTTATAGGAAGTTTTTTTTCTAAAAATTTTTCAAATATTAGCGAGTCCTTAGGGAACACCCTGTATAATTGAGGAGAAATAAATAATGTCAATACATGAATACAGAACCATAATAAACGTACTTCCTCGTACATCATTAAGAACGTGATAATTTGAACTTCACATCCACATGCATTAATACCATACACCGGAGAAATAACCACTAGAAATTTAACGACTCTAGTAATTGTTGCATCCTCTCACTCGTACGAATATCGATTTCATTCCAACTCTAAAGCCCACACCAAAACATCTTTGATCAGTCCATAAATTCGAGTTTCACGCCATCTTAATGCAACATCAGATGCTTGATGGCGAGATAAAATTATTTATTTCCTTTCCAACACTTTCGCTTCCACCCGATTTCGAATCCCGTATTAACAGATCGGCGCATCCCTATGCTGCAATGTGATCCTGTCAATTAACGTCATCCACTTCGACATCTGTCACTGTCTGTCACACTGCGCAGCATACACCTGACGTCACATGTTGGGGATCACAAAAGCAGCGGATCCGGCTGGTTTTCGCTTTTTTTTGCGAGGGATGAGTTTTTTTAAAGGTAATTCTGTCGAATGCTAATGACACGTGATGCATGTCGATTAGCCGCGATGAAAAACCTGATTCCGTGCAAGGTGTCTTGTTTTAACTGTTAAACCAGACCAGTGGAACTGTTGAAGCTGTTTCGCGTGTAACAATTTGAAAAGTGGTTTCGGAACACGTAGGATAGGCTCAAAAAATAATTAATCGCATCATTAACATACCCGCAACCCCGACAAAAAATAATGAATGTTTTTATGTGAGACGAGAAGAATTATCTTGAAATTTCGTCCAGTTATCAGAACACTCACTGTTTGACATTTCGACATGGATATATTTTCGATACCCACATTATTTGTGTTCCACTTGAGGAATTCAACTCGAGCTACTTCGTTTTACATCGGTTCGTTTGAATTCTTTGAATATATTGGTGTTATCATCATCGATAAACGTAAATATTTATTCAGAGCCGAGAAAATGTAAACATGCTGTTACATAATAATAAAGATTACTTGTAAAGTTGAGGTTTAATGGCATAAAATCACATTTAATTACCAAAATAATCCAAATGTTCCGTGTAAATATACAGCATGACCCACATAAGAAATATTATTTTGATCAGAAGTCGAAGTATCGATAACAAGGAAGTGAATATCTACAGGGCGTCTCTGAAAATGTGGAAAAATACTGAGGCTTAAATTTATTTCCTAAACCAGGCTGAGATAAGTTAATCTGTTACTTTCAGAGACACCCTGTAACAATCCATGATGATTTCATTAAATCGCTACTGTTTAAGCTCATGTTGAAACATAATTTCCCGATTCTCTTTCGTATTGTTTCGCATTTTGTACCGACAAAAGGAACTCTGTTGGAATATTCTAGAAGTTCAAATGAATTAGAGGAAACTCATTATTTCTCCGCAATAGCATAATCCATAATCGCTATAAATCCAGAACAATAGAACTTGAAAACAGAATATAAATTCTCAACGGCTCACGAACAATAATTCATTGCTACCTTCTTCGGCATATTTCATTTGGATTTAGCGTTCCACTAAAACAATCTGAATGTTGGACACAGTCGAATATACGAGGGGTGAAATTATCCCCCTCTAAAAGTGACGATTTTGTCGATCCCCCACCTGATAAAATATCGCTACTCGAAAAAAATCACCGAACCATCACTCACACGTCATAAAATCGTGCTGTTCCAATAAAAACACTCAGGCATAGTACTTTTGTTGATTTGAGGACCAAACAAAACGACTTCGTCGAGTGCGTTCTGTTCATATCGCTCGATCGCAATAAAACGGTGTGCGTACACTCAATAGAAGACAGAAATAAACAAATTCCAGGCTGACGGAAACGCTTTCGGAACAGGACCGTTTCGACGAGAATTATTGCATCTCGTTCCGAAAATAGTACGGGAGATAGGGAACACCCGGTATATGGTTAGGAGATAATTTTGGATGTCAGACCCGCCGCGGAACTACAGATATTTCTGAATTCGTTCAAATACACCATGAAAAAGTCACTTGAACTACTGACTAAATTCCTGTCGATAAAAAACAGTTTATCGTTCCACTATTTCGCGGAACGAGATCGATCGGAACACCTGTTGATCAGCCGGTCAGCCAAACACACGGTGCGGCTCGAAAAACTGTATCATTGCCCAGATGAGTCCGTAATCGGCCGACCGTACGTGCGTATAGCGGTCCGAAAACCGATTTCGGAAAAACTGCTTTTTACGATACGGCCTTATTGGCACGACGACTTGATGACCCACATCGAAAGTCTGACCCACTGACGAGGTTTTCGAGTACGCGAGGATGCTGTCGAGATGGACGGAGTGTAAAGGAAGGTTCATGCAACATTCGACCAATGGGTGACATCACTAGAATGACAAGTTCATGTTGGTGCATTTTTGTCGTTTGCATACTCGGAGTTGTGGCACCACGTCATGCAACATGAAGTGTTCTGGGATATCTGTGACTTATTTCCGAAATTCTACTCTCCTTCACTAAGACAAGGACTCTTGAATAATGGAAAAGGAAATTCAGGACTCTGTAAGTCGTGTGTAAAATGTAAATATTTTCGGGAAAGCACTTGCTACTAAGCTAAGTGGTTACATAAATAACGAGCACGGATCAGCTGAGGGGCCAACGAGGAAAGGTACGTAAAAGACGACTTCCTTCGTGATCAAGCAGTGGCGGCACATAGAAAAGGTACAACTGAATGGAATAAATAAAAAAAAACGGAAAACCGAATCTTTGGTTGCTATGAAACCCTCTGTATGGCGAATGAGGAAAAATACGTAAAAGAAAACTTCCTTCATGATTAAGCAGTGGCGGCACATTGGAAAGGTACAACTGAATGGAATAAATAAAAAAAAACAGAAAATCCAAACTGCGGTTGCTTTGAAACCCTCTGTATGGCGAATGAGGAAAGGTACGTAAAAGACGACTTTCTTCATGATCAAGCAGTGGCGGCACATAGGAAAGGTACAACTGAATAGAATAAATAAAAAAAAACAGAAAATCCAAACTGCGGTTGCTTTGAAACCCTCTGTATGGCGAATGAGGAAAAATACGTAAAAGACGACTTTCTTCATGATCAAGCAGTGGCGGCACATAGGAAAGGTACAACTGAATAGAATAAATAAAAAAAAACAGAAAATCCAAACTGCGGTTGCTTTGAAACCCTCTGTATGGCGAATGAGGAAAAATACGTAAAAGACGACTTTCTTCATGATCAAGCAGTGGCGGCACATAGGAAAGGTACAACTGAATAGAATAAATAAAAAAAAAACAGAAAATCCAAACTGCGGTTGCTTTGAAACCCTCTGTATGGCGAATGAGGAAAAATACGTAAAAGACGACTTTCTTCATGATCAAGCAGTGGCGGCACATAGGAAAGGTACAACTGAATAGAATAAATAAAAAAAAAACAGAAAATCCAAACTGCGGTTGCTTTGAAACCCTCTGTATGGCGAATGAGGAAAAATACGTAAAAGACGACTTTCTTCATGATCAAGCAGTGGCGGCACATAGGAAAGGTACAACTGAATAGAATAAATAAAAAAAAAACAGAAAATCCAAACTGCGGTTGCTTTGAAACCCTCTGTATGGCGAATGAGGAAAAATACGTAAAAGACGACTTTCTTCATGATCAAGCAGTGGCGGCACATAGGAAAGGTACAACTGAATAGAATAAATAAAAAAAAAAAACAGAAAATCCAAACTGCGGTTGCTTTGAAACCCTCTGTATGGCGAATGAGGAAAAATACGTAAAAGACGACTTTTTTCATGATCAAGCAGTGGCGGCACATAGGAAAGGTACAACTGAATAGAATAAATAAAAAAAAACAGAAAATCCAAACTGCGGTTGCTTTGAAACCCTCTGTATGGCGAATGAGGAAAAATACGTAAAAGACGACTTTCTTCATGATCAAGCAGTGGCGGCACATAGGAAAGGTACAACTGAATAGAATAAATAAAAAAAAACAGAAAATCCAAACTGCGGTTGCTTTGAAACCCTCTGTATGGCGAATGAGGAAAAATACGTAAAAGACGACTTTCTTCATGATCAAGCAGTGGCGGCACATAGGAAAGGTACAACTGAATAGAATAAATAAAAAAAAACAGAAAATCCAAACTGCGGTTGCTTTGAAACCCTCTGTATGGCGAATGAGGAAAAATACGTAAAAGACGACTTTTTTCATGATCAAGCAGTGGCGGCACATAGGAAAGGTACAACTGAATAGAATAAATAAAAAAAAACAGAAAATCCAAACTGCGGTTGCTTTGAAACCCTCTGTATGGCGAATGAGGAAAAATACGTAAAAGACGACTTTCTTCATGATCAAGCAGTGGCGGCACATAGGAAAGGTACAACTGAATAGAATAAATAAAAAAAAACAGAAAATCCAAACTGCGGTTGCTTTGAAACCCTCTGTATGGCGAATGAGGAAAAATACGTAAAAGACGACTTTCTTCATGATCAAGCAGTGGCGGCACATAGGAAAGGTACAACTGAATAGAATAAATAAAAAAAAACAGAAAATCCAAACTGCGGTTGCTTTGAAACCCTCTGTATGGCGAATGAGGAAAAATACGTAAAAGACGACTTTCTTCATGATCAAGCAGTGGCGGCACATAGGAAAGGTACAACTGAATAGAATAAATAAAAAAAAAACAGAAAATCCAAACTGCGGTTGCTTTGAAACCCTCTGTATGGCGAATGAGGAAAAATACGTAAAAGACGACTTTCTTCATGATCAAGCAGTGGCGGCACATAGGAAAGGTACAACTGAATAGAATAAATAAAAAAAAAACAGAAAATCCAAACTGCGGTTGCTTTGAAACCCTCTGTATGGCGAATGAGGAAAAATACGTAAAAGACGACTTTCTTCATGATCAAGCAGTGGCGGCACATAGGAAAGGTACAACTGAATAGAATAAATAAAAAAAAACAGAAAATCCAAACTGCGGTTGCTTTGAAACCCTCTGTATGGCGAATGAGGAAAAATACGTAAAAGACGACTTTCTTCATGATCAAGCAGTGGCGGCACATAGGAAAGGTACAACTGAATAGAATAAATAAAAAAAAAACAGAAAATCCAAACTGCGGTTGCTTTGAAACCCTCTGTATGGCGAATGAGGAAAAATACGTAAAAGACGACTTTCTTCATGATCAAGCAGTGGCGGCACATAGGAAAGGTACAACTGAATAGAATAAATAAAAAAAAAAAACAGAAAATCCAAACTGCGGTTGCTTTGAAACCCTCTGTATGGCGAATGAGGAAAAATACGTAAAAGACGACTTTTTTCATGATCAAGCAGTGGCGGCACACAGGATAGGTACAACTGAATGGAATAAATAAAAAAAAACATAAAACCCAAACTGCGGTTACTGTGGAACCCTCTGTATAATTCTATGTAAACCGGTGCACATTTCAGGATCATATATTTTCCTTTGTAGGCACAACCACTGCGAAATTGGAGACCATACTTTTATTACTCACCATCGAATCTTCTGTTATCGTCTCAACGTAATAAAATTTCATATACGTGACGACTGCATTTTCATAACGTACCTGCAACACGAATAAACCAACGTAAATTTTACGGTTCCAGTGGAGAATAAGTAATCGAATTGTGGGCGATTGAAAAAGGTAAAAAAGCTAACGGTTCCGGTAGGTAGAAGAAGAAGAATAGCAAAGTTTTATTGGTGTTCCTAAAAGTTGTATGTGTTTCTGAATGTATCTGATGGAAAAGATAACTTTGGAATTTGATATCTTTCAATACAGACTGCAGGTGGATCAAAACTTCAACTGAATTTTTCAACACACAGTGTGCATTAATAATAAAAAATAGTGGGTATAATTTACGCAGAGGCAGCTTCGAATTAAATTGATAATTAAAAGAAGGATCTACCTTCTCTTTAATTTATTGCAGGCATTTCGAACTTTTCGAAACTTCTCAACAACACAAAAAAAAACTGTTGAAGTTCCAACTTCCAATATAATCGCCTCACAACGGAACTATCTAATAACTTTTTCGATTATATTAAAGTTTTAATGGAGAGAAAAAATCTCAGAAATCCTTCGCGTACAATCCGCTGTCTATAAAATATGCAATATTCTAATAACGTAATGGAAGAGAAAACTCGATGAAGTATGCAATTGCTGTTGTTTGGTTTCGTAGCGCTCTCATGGCAATTTCGTAGGTCAGAACTACACGGAGAAAAAAGTTTGTTAATTCATCACGAAACGGATATTGAATAATAGCTGTCATTCGATAAATGTTTGATTGATAATAACAGTGTTACAAGAAAATGAGGTAATTGAGAGGATCGAATCTATTTGGTAAACAAATAAAACAGAATTTCGTTGACAAATATCAATGATTTTATACAAGAAAAAAATTGAAAAATGCCTCAAAAAGTCTACCAACAAATAAAACGTAACAAAAATTTAAATTTCACTTTTAAGATTTTCAATAAAAAAATTAGACTTTTCTTTGAAGATAATATATTTTTCACTTCGCTACTTCGTGAATGAAAAATTAAATTCTGAAAAACATCCTTCTGAATCGAATTTCTACGAGCAAAATAAAAGCAATTCAGACTTCATTTGTTCTATAGACTTTTCATAACGTACTGGGAAAATGAAGAGACTCAACTCTGTTTCTACATCTAGTTAGCTCTGACAGAAAACTTGGGAAAATACGTTTCTGAGAATAAAACAAGAAAGCGAAAAAGTTCTCGCTTGCTTTCAGCCACGTAAAATGCACACTAGGTAGAGAACAAACACAGCCGAGTGCATTCGTCAATATCCGGTAATTGCATTTTCCTGATTCAAACACATAAAAAAACAAAAGAGAGGAAAACAGGCAAACGACAGACTAATTAGGAACGGAGAAAAACCAGCACCTAACAAACCACAGTGACGTTTCTTCAATTGAAAACCTTCGAGAGAAATGACGTTGTTTATTTCCTGAGACAACACCCTGTATATCAACCTGTCATTTGAAAGATAATGCTTTGAGCTCAGGTGATGTTTTTTCAACAAATCAAAACAAGTAACGATTTTTCAAGCAGCTCATTGTTAATCATGTGATGGGCTTGAATGAATTACCACCTGATAATGACGTATGCAAAATATTCACGATGGAAAACACTTGTTTTGTCAATTGATAAACATGCATGGGCGAGGCAAAGTCGTTCCAGCATATCAATCAAAAATTTTGTGGAACAATTGATGCCAAAGAAATTGTTCACAGCCATGAATCTTCGGAATACAGAGTGATTCACGACGAATTGTACTTACTCCAACCATGAATGCTATAAACTGAGACCATTTCATATTTAGTATTGAATAAAACATGCCTCGTTGCGTTTTTGACAGATATACAGGGTGGTATTTGAAAATACGTGAATTATTCGACGTTAAATA
The DNA here is from genome assembly GCA_037013635.1 of Plagiodera versicolora. Classification (NCBI taxonomy): domain Eukaryota; kingdom Metazoa; phylum Arthropoda; class Insecta; order Coleoptera; family Chrysomelidae; genus Plagiodera; species Plagiodera versicolora. Next base: position 1,594,019 of record CM072990.1, read on the forward strand.
TCTCTAAAAGTGAACAACTCAGACATACGAAATTTGGCACTTGCTTTGCACTGTTTTCGGAAGTAATCGTTGTTAAACACGCTTTACAGGGTGTTGTTTTTACAGGATCAATTGAAACGTGAAGGAGAAAATAAATTCGGCCTGGAATTTCAACGGTTGACTGAATAATACTTTATCTCGAGTAATATGAACTTTCCTCATGATTTTTGTTGAAAAATGATGATCAGTCATAAGCAGAATGTGAATCCATGAAAGTTTTACTATTTTTGAAGATTTAATTTTTTTCTGCAGAACATCCTCGTGAATCACCCTGTATAACAATTATAATTAGAGATGAATAAATTAATTTGATTGTTGAGAATGCAGCAACATGGTGTTCCGTATGGATACAGAAAAATTCCAACAGGAAAAAGATGAGAAAATCAATCAATGTGGGAGATCACAAAATTGTTTACTCACTTCCAAAAGGAGAGAGAGATGCCTGCGATGGTAATAAAGAATTCAATCTCTGACTCATGTTTTCGAGACTGTGAGATCGAGATTCGATATTATTCCCAAATCGCTAGAGCAGATACCACAAATAATAGATTGAATCCTTGTTATTGAAAAGACTCGATATTTTTTGCAGGAAAAAAATTTATGCCTCAGTTGAAATTCTGAAATATCGTTTTTCCTTTGAAAAACAAAAACAATAATAATTTTTTGACAATAACTTGATAATAAAATGCACACCAAAAAACAAACAAATTCACATTCCACCAGCATTTTATTCCAGCTGAGCTACATTCTGTATATCCCGGATATCACAACGCTTATTGCTTTTTTTTTTCGGCGACTGTCACCGGAGGAAAATTTGAAATAAATAGAACTCAGTTCCGGTTACTGGACAGGATCGGTCAGAATCGATATCGTCTGGATTTCAGGAAAACGTCTAAACTGGATTGTCTGGTATCAGAAATATCACCCTACACTGGATTTCATTCAAATCGATAGTGGTATGACGTAATAACCCCTATTTCCTCTGCAGACACTGAATTGCTTGGTTTTAGATTATTTTTTATCGGTGGAAATGCTTGCCAGACGTTATAAATGTTACATAAAAGGTGGAATTGAATCAAGAAGGGACCAAAAATATCAGACCTTGAGTTTATTATTTTTTTTTTCGCATCAGCTGACTAAACTTATCCTGGTTTGTTTTTATTTCTTGTACGATAAAAAACAGCAAGACGGTTGCAAAATAATTGTCAGCTCCCTTGTTATGCGTTCGACAACCAAATATTTATCTGATAAAAGCCTTGAAAACCCAGAGAAATATACAAAAACTTAATTCTAGTCAACATAACTGAATTTGTTTTCAAAACAAGCCGTGATTTAGTGATGGACTACACGCGAAATAAATTGATCTTGTGAAAGAGTTTGGAGTATTTCAGATTCCAACGAAACTAATCACGAAACTTTAAAAGCTCTCTCGAAAAACTCGCAGGGAAATCATTCCGCATAACCGATTGACGTATATCGAGACAGCGGACCTATCCATAAATGCATCAATTTCGAGCTGAATTATCGAGTATGTGGAAGTAGATAAACTCGAAACTATGCTCGTAAATTCGGTTGTAAAAGACGAAAGAACTATTAGAAAGTTTAGTGTAGGGACCAGTCGAGAGAACAAAGAAATTAACCTAAAACCAGACGTGTTTCCGAGATTAATAAAAAAACACGCGTTTCGACATTGAATTGACGTTACAATGTCAACGTCAATACTGACGGGTGACATTTGACAGCTGTCAATGCTGACGGGTGATATTTGACAGCTGTCAGAACTGACAGACATGGATTTTGCTTGTGGACTTCTGGAATTCTCCGCAAACCCAAAAAAATGTGCCCCCTACGTTATTCCTTTACGTTTATCAGTTGTTTGCGTTATTCCATTCAGCTGTCAGCGTTTTTCACTTGTTCCATCGATATACCTGCTGCTTCGTGACTCATTCTTGCTGTTAATATAAAACACGAAACAAGCCTCTCTCGCCTACCCCTTTCTGAAATCGGTCGAACAATTTCGAGGCAGAGGCGTGCGCAAAAATATCAGAAAACACCTTCTGGTTTTTTTTTCAACATTGAATATCAGCATAAGACATTATTACCAAACGGTACGCCACTGCGTGTACGTTTCCATTGTTTGTATTCGAACATCCGAATGGAGGAAGAAAAAAAAAAAGAACCAACAAAGAATGATTCAGGTTACGAACTTATACAATTTTGACGTTGGTCAAGTTATCAACTTATTTGGTTTGTTCGCCTAACCAGACCGAAAAATTTTTCGATGATCGCACCAAAAAGTACTTCGTTGCTTATCGCAATAAATTTGATAATGATCTAGATCGTGCAGTGGTGGCGCATAGTTTTTTTAGTCGACTCACTAAAGCACCTGAAAATTCTTTCATCAGAGATCGCACTGATTACTTACTATTCATTATACAGGGTGTTTCGGCGTAATTTCAAGCATGCATTCTCTGGTACAGAATAAGAAACAAAGTTCCTATGAACGTGTGTCCGATCTCGATTATTATCGGAGTTACAGGGTGTTGTATAAACATTTCAGAGTGTGTAGCTTTGAGTCAATTCACAAATCAATTAATTTCTGAGGAAACTGAACTGAATTCGACCAAAAGTTAAGAAGGACAAAATTCAGGTAATAGATTGGAAGACTTGGAAAAAATATTAAAATTCACCAGTGGCGTACAAGCGAGTTTTTCTTAAGGCTTTTATAGATTGAGACCTCGGAAAATGCAGCACCCTGTATGCTTTTTGGAAAACATTTATTTGCATATTAAGCAGCACCTATTGCTTGATACTCATACAAAATTGGAAAGCTCTATCTGCAGTAGATCAAGCACAATAAAATAAAAACAAAATTTTTTCAAAACTTTCAACACCCTGTAACTCCGCTAATAGTCGAGATCGGACACACGTTCATAGGAACTTTTTTCCTTATTTTATACCAGAGAATACGTACCCGCATTTGCCGTGCAATTATACAATTCAATGATTTATTCTTGATCCGGCAACATCGCACCTGTTGCTTACGTGACGTGACCAACAACGCGAAACTTTCCTGCACTATAAGAATTTCAATGCATTCAATTCTCGATGATTTTGATGCGTAAACGTACCTAACCCAACGTGTGGCTTCATAACTATATGCTCACTCATGTCTCGGGGTTGCTGGTATGTTATCGATGCAAAAAATGTTTACAAAACATCCCCGACCGTGACCATATCCAAAAGCACGGGTTACGTGTGGGCGGACCTTCACTAATCTCACTCTGTCATACTCGTGAGATGTGAAAGTATTTTTTTATACGTTCCAGCCGTTGAGATACGATGACGACGATATCGAATGGTTGACTACGAAACGTACCAGCCTACCTTGACTCTGCTATCCGATTAGCGAAAGGATAGAATAGAGGAAAGAAACTCCATACGTCGACATTTTTTTTTCAAGTGTTTCAGATAGAATATCGGATACGTTTGGGTTTTTTATACGACTGTTGGAATATTCAGTTTCGTAGGTTGGTGTTAGAACTCGTACAGTGACTCAGATGGATTGAATTTCGCTTTGCATTTTTAGAGCTACGTATAGGTTAGGTTTGGTATCGAACTTGCTCCAGTGCAGGACCGGCCCTTCGAAATTTAATTTATTTCTCGAATTTTTCAACTAGTTGAGTTATTTTTAGTGAAATTCCTCTACAGCCAGTCAGTTGTTGTATTTATTCTGTTTTTATTCGGATTATGGACGATTTCTCATCATCAGTATCTTGCTATTGAAAACTAGAAAAATATATCGTTATATGGTGTTTTTGATATACAGGGTGTTGCAGAGTTACACGGCAATATTTCAGGTACGAATTCTCTGGTACAAAATAAAGAAAAAAAGTTTCTATGAACATGTGTCCGATCTCGATTATTAGCGGAGTTACAGGGTGTTGAAAGTTGAGAAAAAATCAGGTTTTTATTTTATTGTGCTTGATCTACTGCAGATAGAGCTTTGAAATTTTGTATGAGTATCAAGCAATAGGTGCTGCTTGATATGGAAGTAAATGTTTTCCAAATATCATACAGGGTGTTGCATTTTCCGAGGTCTCAATCCATAAAAGCCTCAAGAAAAACTCGCTCGTACGCCACTGGTGAATTTTAATATTTTTTCCAAGTTCCTCAACCTATTACCTAAATTTTGTCCCTCTTGACTTTTGGTCGAATTGCGTTCAGTTTCCTCAGAAATTAATCAATTTGTAAATTGGCTCAAAGAAACACCCTGTATACCCACAGATGGAGTACGTTAATACCTTTTTCTAAACAAAAATAAAATAAATGGGGGGCTTAAAATACGCTTTAACAAGTTCACCGACAAAATTCGTAACTGCCACTTTCCCACATGCTTTTCGGGGCACTCGAGCGACGTTGCCAAATCCTCACCGCGCAAAGCCGACGAAAAGTTTGCCGTCTCCGAAAAGTACGTGACAAAGTGATGTTTCGTGGATGAGAAGAAAACGTGCAGGTGTGCGGAGTTTCGTTTTCCATTCAATATCGCGCTCAGCTCGCCTAATATTTTCTCATATATTATTCATCGACATTCTCGCCGTTACAAGTGAACAGGGTGGTGGCGATGAATACGAGGGGGCGATAAGATAACGATAAATACTGTGGGAATGGGGAATTGTCCCACATAATTACGAGCATATGGTCGTTACTTTGTTCCGAAGGAAATGAGTTGCTGTTTTATTTTATATAGACCGATAAAAGCGTTATGGTGTGGTGCTTTCTTGTGTACCTGTATAATTTTTTCGTTTTTTATTTGAGCTTCAGGAATTTGTGGAAACTATTAATTTCAACAAGTGCAAGTCAATTTTTGTAAATATATTTTAATCCAATTAAAATTATAATTATGATTCGTTTTTCAGAGAATCGCTGGATAATAAGATGAATGGCAACCGCGCATATTCTGACCAGCTGTTAAAACTTTCGTTTTTGAATAAAAGAACTTTTTAGGAAGTGTTCGTAAATTCTTCAATGAAGGCTTCCAGAAATTGACTAAACTTTGTATTGTTTTTTGAGTCGAAAATGGGGGGTTTTCATAGGTTATTGTTTTTCTTTTGGAAATGAATAATTCTAAAATGATTGATGTACTGGAAACTAAAGACGAATTCATGCAAGTACAAACTGAAGCAAAAAAAAATCTATCGATTTTTTGGTGTGAAACTTTTAAATTAGAAATGTGTTGACCTTGAAATTTTGTAATAAAATTGAACCTTCTTCAATGAACATCTAACTTGAATTACACCTACTTACTTCATTATAATTATTGGCGATTTCGAGTATAATCACTGAAATTCTAATAACCATGAAAATAACAAAACAATATCGAAACCAAAATCCAAAATGTTATTCAATATTTTATGCTTGTGCTAATTATAGCGAAAACATTGACGATTACGAACAATTCGGGTAGGAGTCAAGGTCAAACGATATCAAGACCCACAAATAATATTCAATTTGGAATTGTAAACACGTTTTTGCTTGTCGTGATATTTTTAACAAATTTTGTAACATTATTATTATGGATATTAAAGCCGTCTCAATTTTTTTTTAGTATATCAAAATATTTTTATGTATTTATTATCGTTCTGGGCTGACTAAAAACTCATAAGAATATTTGAAATAATCCATGTCAAGGTCTCGCACCTTCACTAAAATTCAAGGCGAAATCCATGGGGAACAATTTTTCTGGTTCTCATTATCCACCAAATACGGAATGTTCCTAATTAGTTTCAATTAAAATCGACTCGATCGGAAATGTCCTTATCAGAGTCAATCGACTTTATTTTTTGTTTCCACTTTTACCACATCTCTACATGGTGTTTAAATAAACTGACTCCTCGGTATAATAAGTGAGTTTTGATTGATTTTGAATGAATGAAACACCTCCTGCTGTGTTACCATGCGTTATGCCGTGAGGGTGTTATTTTCCGATAAAAAATCAGTACCCATGAATGGTATGAATTTTTCTCACCGCGTATAAGCTCGTGGACGCGAAATTACCATTCACGGCATGAAAAGACGTAACATCCTCTAAATTCCCAGTCCACAGTCTCCGGAGAATAAAAACCACACAGGATGTGGGCCCGTAACGTGTCCGTTAAAGTGTGGGCAGAGATTAAAATCTGCGTACGATTTTCCAACTCTTCGACGAAGAGATCGAAACTTCAAAGCAATCGAAAAACGTCGAGACGGGGTCCTTCAGGGCCGCTCACATTTCATTTCCTGTGCCCTGCGCGACCCTTTTTTTTATCGCGGATGGCTTCACCCGGGAATAGAATTAATTCGTAATGGTAAGGGGTTGTGACGTATGTATAGGTAGGCGCATACGTTGGTTAATATGTACCTACGTGCGCAGCCAATGGAAAAAAAATGGTTGATATGGTAGGGGCTTCAATGAGCTTGCAGTGTAGAAAAAAGCGTCCGTTGACAAAGCAGAAAATCGTCATCTATGTTCGTAGTTTAAATGCAGCTACAACTGATGGAAATGTGAACAATCTTTAAAGCACTGTGACCGAAAAGTACCCCATTCGATTCTGTTATTATTTCCTCAATCGTGTCAAAACGACGTCCCAGTATTGGCTTTTTGAGGTTGCTGAACAGGCAGAAGTCACGCGGTGCCAAATCAGGCGATTATAGTGGTTGCGGAACGACACGAATTTTTTGGGCTGAGCCAAATGATATTCCAAAAATTAAGAGAGACATTGAAAAAACATAGAATTGTCAGGGACAGCCTGACCATCCAGATAAAGTCAAGACAATGAAAAAAATTTTAGCGACATTTTAACCGCAGATCCATTCACAATCATGCGATCTACATAAAACGGTTTCCTTGACATTATGATTCATTTCATTATAGGTGTGGAACACGATTGTTTCATCGACCGCTTTAAAAATCTGCTCTATGGAATCGGTGCACGACCACATAATATACAAGGGGTTTGAAAAAGTCACTGAAAATTTTTTCGGATTTCTCCGGATATACTCGAGATTTGGCAACGTCCCACGGACATACTTTGATAATCGGATCACGAATACCTAAAAAATCTGCTCCATGGAATCGGTGCACAATCACATAATATACAAGGGGTTTTAGAAAGTCATTGTACATTTTTTCGGATTTTTCCGGAAATACTCGAGATTTGGCAACGTCTCAACAACAAACTGTGATAATCGGATGAGAAACACCTAAAAAATCTGCTCTATGGAATCGGTGCACAATCATATAATATACAAGGGGTTTTAGAAAGTCATTGTACATTTTTCGGATTTCTCCGGAAATACTCGATATTTGGCAACGTCTCAACGACATACTGTGATAATCAGATGAGAAACACCTAAAAAATCTGCTCCATGGAATCGGTGCACAATCACATAATATACAAGGGGTTTTAGAAAGTCATTGTACATTTTTTCGGATTTCTCCGGAAATACTCGATATTTGGCAACGTCTCAGCAACAAACTGTGATAATCGGATCAGAAACACCCAGTATTCTATTGGGTAACTGAATTGATTTAATTACGACCGTAACTGGAGTAAAGAGACTGCAACAAATCGAGAAATAACTGGTAGAAGTAAACATACTTTTAATGTATATCATTATTTCTTAGACAGCAACAACAAAGAATGTATTTATTATGCGAACGCAAGTTATACCTACCTGTAGAGAGTTAATAATTACGATAATTCAGCTCGGAAATTGTGTCTTTCGACAATACGTAATTATGCGAAATTATACCACTCGAAATGCATGTAGGCAACTACTGAAAGGTAATTTTTGTGCGGGTTTGCCGAGTCAAATTACGTAACGAAAGAAGGCGGATAGAAAAAAAAATGTATGTGTCTGTCTATAGAAAGTAAACTCATCGGAAGCCAACGATTCATTAGCTGGGATTCGCCAGAGTTGTGGCACCGCAACATGCAATATCAAATATCTTCAGAATGATTTGATGCGATATTTTTTTACACCTAACAAAAACGTTTGTATTCACGAATATCTTGAAAAATCTGAACAGACTAGCGAAACACGAAATGAAATAACATCTCGACGAAAATAGGCTTCTTTCGAGACGTACAATCCCTTAAAATATCCAATCCCGGATTCTCAGACGGATCCCATATGGGATCGAAAGAGGATTTTTCCATCCACCAGCGAAGATGTGGATAAAAATAGAAATTTGGTCATGCCGGCGAAATTTTCCATCTATTCTTGACACGGAGTATGGAGCTGTACAGTATACAGGGCGTATCAATATATCCTTGGGAATTTAAAATTGATTTATTCGCGTTTTCATAAAAAATAACAAATATTCAGTTCTGCTTTGTTATCAAATTTCGTTCTAACAATAAGTATTTTTTTGATTGAGCCACCATCATCGTAAGCTAATAGACGTACCTGAAAATAAAGAGAAACATATTGCAATCTGATATACAGGGTGATCTAAATTTAAACGAAATTCAATTGAATGTCAAAATGACTCACGAAAAAAATGACATCATAGCACGAAGTAAAAGGTGATATTCATGAATATTGATGTTTTGTATTGTAACTGATATTGCGGAATGAAATTACAAACATCGTGAGAATTTTATAGCCACAAGCATTGAATGTTGAATTAAAAGTAGAATGGATTAACTCATGGGATTATTTCATCATTTGATGGTACGATAATATTGAAATATTAAACACAATGACAAAACGTTATTATCATTTTCTATTTATATGTCATTTGTTTACAACGTAGGTCATTGTTGGTCGCCGTTATGAAGACTTATAACTCTTGATTATACAGGGTGGAACAGCTAAATGGAATAAATTCGATAACGAATAAAAGAGGGCGTGTTGGGAAAAACCCTAGGATACGTCAATTTGTATTTTTAGATGAGAAATTTTCTCAAAAAAGAATAATTATACAGGGTGTGTCTTGTGATAGTGGTCGATACCAACTTTCTTATTTTGAATACAAACCCCCCTGTATATTATTAGTTTTTTGGATTGTTCAGAAAATTCTATACATAATTAAAGCAGAATGTCCCATACCTATCTTCAAGTGTTTCGGAAATATTGAGTGTTCAGTAACATTAACAAGTAACATTAAAAAAAAAAAGAAAATTATTTTATTGCACAGATAATATAAAAAAAAACAAAAAAACATTAATTTCAATGTAAGATATGTTAAAAATGTTTTTTTATATTATTTGTGAATAATATATATTTTTCTAATGTACATTTTTGTAATACATCTGAAAACACTCAACACACTGTATCTTGAGACACAGAATTCTTTTCGTTTTATTCCTAGAGAGCTGAGAAAGCTGCTGATTGCCAAAAATAATAATTCGATATCAATCTCGTGGTATTTGAAAAATTACAAAACCGCTGACATTCTTCTATAATCATCTGTTTTTGTGTTCACATTTTCTCCACGTTTCGTATACCTACCAAAAAACCGTTCTCTCGGCTGTATCGTGACTAGAATGTCTCAAAAAAAAACAAAGAACTTCACTTAATGAACCAAGTGATTTCTATGTCATTGACCCCGGTTATTCGAAACGTTCCAGCGTAGTATCTTTCATGCCAATTTCAATTTTCAGTGAAAGAGCACGAAAAAATACTTAGCCAGGTCTAGTTTCAAGTTACACGGTGCAAAATAATTGGATAACAAGCAATGGAAGGAACGGCGAGGAAAAAAAAATACAAACTGAATACTTTCCAAGAAATTTCATTGGAAGAACGTTAGATATCAATGCTTTTAATTTAATTTAATAAGTATTAGAATATTTTCTTCTGCAGTGTTGATCGAAATATTCGACAAAAACTACCAAAGGAGCTTTGAGATTGGTGACCTCCAAGATCTCCAGATCTAATTCCCTTAGAGTTTTTATCTCGAATGCAGCTTCCTGCCTCTACATTCTGAAACTTCCACATCGAAAGGAAGTTGTCTCATTTTATTGTGGCTTGGACTGATCAGCTAAAGCCAGTCAAATAAGTCATCGATATAATTAAATATAAACAGTGAACTGTAGTTATAAATTATCATATCATATTGGCATGATTATGTATAGTAAGTAATACAATTGATGGCTACGTGCTTACTGCGTTTAAATATTTTACATACAACTATAATTATGATGGCAGCGACGATTATTAATAATAATAATGAATTAAAATTGGCATTTTAGTGCAAAATGTAACAAACTAATACTGAGAACAAATTTACTTATCTCCGTACCAAGAAACCTTATTCAGTCTCATTGCAGACCGTTTGAATGATATTAAAAGTATTGATTTCATCCAGTTTCCTCATTTATAATAATCCCGGAATATAAACAGATTCTGGCAACTTTCCATCAGACAATTTGCAGTCATGTATTAAATGCAACCGCTAGTATATTACATTTGATGAAGAATTTAATAGTGCATCCTCAATTTATCAAAACTTGTTCTATATGCTTTCGTAGAAAATAAGTTTGTAAACAGCGAGCAATATGATGGTAGAATTTGATAATATTCCTGGATGATTAAAATAAGGAAGTCATAGAAGTATGATGAAGCAACGTAACGTGTATGAAAATAAAATATTTTCAATACAAGGTGAGGGCTGATATCATTGAGGTAAAATTTCTTAATGTTGTGTACACGTGACTAGGTAGTCAAGAAAAGGTGTATTTCGTGTAAAAATATTTTTTTTTCAATTGAAATTTTAATAAAAAAAATTATGAAATTCTAGGAGCATTAAAGCGATTTTTCTGTGACCTCGTATACATTTTGAATGATAATAACATGTTGCACTGCATATAAATAACCAGTTATTGTCAATTAAAATTCATTTGGAACATTAACCAATTGAAAACAGGCGTTAACGAGATTAGATTCGATTTGATTGAAATATAAATAAAACAATTCAATTTCAAAACCTTATCTAAATTACAGAAAAATTGTTGTAACCACTTTTGAAAAACTATTTCGATATAGATGGATGGTTGATATTTTATTCGAATTAATTTCTGGCCTCTTGGAGCACCAGATCTTACACTTCTAGATTATATTTTTGTTGAGGCTATATTGAAAAATTAATCACTGTGTATAACGTACAATACACAATATTGATTAGGCTAATTTTATAACTATTATTTATTATTGATAACGGCTGAATATTAATCAAACTACGCAAGCATTATCGGTCATTAATAGACAGTTAATAATAATTGTTATGTAAAATGTACCGACTGTTATACAGGGTGGCCCAACGAAAACGTACCGGAAGGTATAACTACCCCTAATTTTTTTCAAATGGAAATGGGGATCAAATGATACCTCGTTGAAAAGCCCTTTTGATTCCCTATACATTGCTCTTTCATTTTTAAAATTCCGTCTACTCGTTGCAAAGATATGGACCTTCGGAATGTCACTAGTGCATTTCTCAAAAAATACAAAAAGTAAATCGATTTCGCCTAAAAACTTACCGTTTTGTTAAAGTAAAAAGAGAGTGGTGAGATTGTTTTCCTAAAAACGATTCGCCATTTTTTCTGTTTTTGTTGATTCCAGCTAGTTTCTAGTTGGGCCACCCTGTATGTGTATGATAAATCCGCGTATACGCTAAAATAGGAAGTAAAAGTAACCATTGCTTTTCGAATGAAAAAAAATCGAATGCAACGATTTGCCGCCGCTGCCATTCACTTTCAATCACGTATAGATGAAGAAAGAAAAGTTTGCGTCATTTACAAGAAATGAAGCACGACTTTTAGAAAGAAAAAACCACATCGAGATGAAATAGGTAATAATGCTATGGAATTCACTTTCATTTCTTGCTCTTATTGGTGCGATAATTCAATATCTAGATCAGAGGAAAATATAAGAGAAAACATTTCGTAATTTGAAATCGATTATTTTGACGATTCTTGTGAAAATATTGAAAAATGGAATTTTTATTTAATATCAACCTCGAAATTAGGATTCTGACTTGAATATTCCTGTTCAGTGACGACAATTTATAGTATGGGCTTCACTATACAGGGTGTCCCGTAATTGTACCATTGAGAGGGGTAAAAATTCTTTATTTTCAAAAAAATATTTATCTCGAAAACGGTAAGACTTTTATTATGGGAATTCTGTCATAGCAGGTGGATTATCCTGTGATCTATAACGGGACACCCCCTATACTATAGGGCCCTCTCTTTTTCACAAAAATACAGTTACAAGCTTTCGTAGATCTTGAAATACTTCCAACACAATCCAAACTGAGATTTATGTTGTCCCATTTAAATTTCAATTAATGATAATTTATTACACTTTTATTTACACAACACAGGCGCCCGTGTCTTTTGAATTAACGTTATTTATCACGGAGAGTTCAAAGTTGATCAAACTAGGCCCCCCCCCAAAATACAAAACATACAAAAGCTAATGCTAATAAGCCTTACACAATCTCGGATATTAGCTCTCGGTTTAGGCAATGAAGAAAAATTAGGTTAGTACGCAAAGGTTTCTGGGTCAAAAGTTTATACAGGGGCGTAACATACCTGACCAAAAACAAAAAAAAAAAAATAATTGAAAAAAAAAATCAAAGAATTCTGTACTGGAAATCAGTCATGTTTTCTGACGTCACCTCATGAAAATCACCGATCCTTGTGACAAACAGTTTCGAACTAGTTAGCAACTAGTCAGAGGACTTTGAGGATGTGTTGGAAATTCTTATGACGAACTTTTTTGCTTACAAAGAAGATAAAAATACGATTCTGGAGAGAGCTAAAAATAACACTGAAACATTCACAAGTCTTCAGCTTCTGAGCGAAAAATAGCTAACAACTGAACACATTTCAACTAGCATAAAATATCTGGATGGGAAAAATAGCACAGCTAGAGCAAGATAAAGAAAGTTTACATGGTGGTTTTTATTGTAGTTTGCAAACGGATATGAGACCTCAAAAGTTATAAACAATATTCTTTCGAATTACACTCGCACAAACGATCCGTTGTCTAGTTTACGATTTCGCTGCTACGTCCGTGAACTTTTCATATTTGATTCTGAAATGTTATTTCTTCTGCCTGACCTCGTTTCACTATGATATGATTCATTGGCGTAACTACACTTACTCAATTTTTTTTTTTTCAAATTGTTACTTGCATTTTTTTATTTTTTTTCTAAGCCATTGGAAGGGGGGGTGTACGACCCTAATAACCCTCCTCGTTACGCCTATGATATGATCACCGAGATGCTTCTATTTGTATACGAGTATGATAAGAGGAAAAGTCTAAAATAAACAAGATGAACTCGAATTACCTGTTTTTTTACGTAAATAACAAAGAGAAGATCGATTTTTTGACAGAAAATCCCAAATTGACTAAAGAAGGGGTTCGAAAGAATAAATAAATCAAAGGAAGGAGCGTTTCAAGAGAATAAATAAATCCAAGGAAGGAGCGGTGCAAGAGAATAAATAAATCCAAGGAAGGAGCGTAGTAGAACCACTTTACCTGCAACGTAGCGCCCTTGTGCAACGTATCAGCCCTACCGGCCGGCACGTCCTTCCATCGCAGCACCCCCATAACGGCCTGTCGCACCCAACCCCTAGGTAAAGTGTTCCTGTCGGATTCCGCGAGAGTACGCATCGGGATCACCGAAAATCGTCCTTTTTCTACATCATTCGCGGAAATTACCGAGCACGACGAATCCTAGACGACACCAGCGTCGTGTGTCGGACGACCAACAGCTTCCAAGGTTAAAGCGAGAACAATTCACGATCACCAAAAAGAACACGCATTACCACATTACGAAAACCGCGTAGACGGCAGAGAAGCACGACCTGCAGTCCCGAGTGGCTTTGGTACGAACTGAGCGCTCTTCGCTACGTCGTGGGTTCATCTCGGAGCGATTCGATTGAGGTCGTGTGCGTTCGTTCGGTGTTTTCAAACTTTCGAGTTCCGATAGGTGACTTGGAGCGGAGACGGTGAGGTTTTTGAGTGACTCCTGCTTCCTTTCGGGCTTCTTGGGGAAGGAAATCGGTGTTGTTTTTGTACGAGTGAATGGCGTTTGAGTTTAGTCGGACCGGATGAAGGTAATGAGACGAGAATACTGGCCAAGGGTAAACCTGAAGCAAAGGGAACCAACTCCGATTTTGAGGAAATTTTCACAGAAACTTCGAAATACTAATATAATCACCCAGTGATGAACATTTTTCCGCGAAAAAACCTCTAACATACTTTTATTTAGGAAACTTTCCGAAAATCCATTACGGTAGGACCTGACAATTTGATTGATATTGTACTTACGTTATGGTTTGAGAAAATATTTATTACACTTAAACATAATTAACATGTCCTTGAATAAAATTCCACAAGAAATTTCATGATGAGAAGTTTTGGAATAAGATATTTTCATGTTTTTATATTTGTATATTCTCGACTCAAAACAATATATAGATAATAATTGCTATGTCAAGTGAGATCTGTCATGTCACAAGAAAGCAACGTTGCCAAGTTGCATTTCTGTTTTTAGTGGTAAACCACAATATATTTCTATATGGTCAATTGATTGATCTACATTTAATTGATCTACGTTTGGGATGGATCCCGGCGAGAGTGATGTTTTTAATCAGGAACCGTATCCATCGAATTATTTGGATTCGTTGAATAATTTTATCCGGAACTTTGAAATGAATTGAATCTACGATTTTCCATTCACTTGGCAACGTTGCTTGTTATGGTGACAATAAACTGGTCATTTGACATTTCAATAATTGCACGCCATATTGGGTTGAAAATATTCCATATTAAATTATGGAAATTGGCTTTTTCAAAGCTTTCCATCATGAAATTTCTCGTGGAAAATGATTTCAGAACATATGAATGATGTTTCAGTCTATTAAAAATCTGTCCTACTAATTACGTAAGTACAATATCAATCAAATTCTTAGGCCTTACCGTGATTGATTTTCAGAAATCTTGTTGAAAAAAAGTAAAAAGATTCTTCCGCGAAAAAAGTTTCATCACTGAGTATCCATATTAATGTTGCAAAGCGTCTCTAAAAATTTCATCGAGATCAGAGTTAGTTTTCCGTTTCTTCCTTTGACATTCACCGAGAACTAGAAGTACTTTGATAACAATCAAAACAAAAATGAACGCTGGTGACCAATTCGTATGGCAGCTGTAAAAATCAACAAACAAAGAAGTACTTTGAATACCCAAATCCCACTAAAATATCCATATTACGGTATAGCAAGATAGTAACGTTATACAGTATGAGGTAAGATTACAATTTCACGGAAATTTCAAACAATTCGTATTTGATTAGGTGCTCTCACACATTCTTTCTGTGTTGTGTCATAATTAGCAACGGTGTTTTACATTCGGTGCCGTACAAATGCGGAAACTAAAGTTAATTCAACGACACTGCAACAAGGATGAAATGATAGATTGCTGAGTCAATAAACTGCTATGGGTATCGAAAACATGGAAATTAATAAGTTATACAAAGTACGATAATTATTGTTATTGTCTTATTTGTCGTTGATACGACAGACATGATTTCTTCTTCTTCTTTTTTTTATTTTCTGAGAAATAATAATTTCTTGGTATATCAAGAACGTTTTTAACAATATTGATCTCTCGACTGTGTTATGTTTATCGGTCAACTTTCTTTCACATCTTCTCTATTTATTTTACTTACTAATTACACTAGTTAGTGATTTCTAATCATTCAAAATTTGAAAACGCCAGAAATAAGTGGGCGGTGCTATGAGCGTATGACGTGCTACACCCTCAGTCTATCTCTGTCTGTTTCCATATATCTTTTGCTCACACCATGTGCAATGTTGTCAAGTTTACTTGTGGATGACTCCTTATTCCTTTGATATATTCTCTCAAAAACGTATCGATAAGTGATAACATTGTCATTTCATGATAATTTGTGGAAAAAATATCATTTATATTGTATTCTTTTGCATCTTTTATTCCGGGAATAAGTTGTGATGTTTTGGTGCGGCATCACTGCAAGATTTACCATGGAACAATTATCTGTGATTGGTCAGCTCAAGGTTGATGGGCGTGTAGGGTTAAGCACGTCACACTGCGTCACACCAATGAGAGCAACCTTCGAAAATGGCGCATGAAATTGTATGTTCGAAATCAATTACGTTTATTTTATTAATTTATTCATGATATAGACCGAAAAAAAAAATGAATGGTACTTTTTGGACATACAGAACAAGATTATGTTTTGAAAAATTAGTGGTCTCCCCCATTTATTGGAATTGTTAACCTCAAATTTGGATAACCGAAAAATCCAAACTATCTTTGTTGCAATAATTTTCCTGAATTTCCAATGACGTAACTCTTTATCAAATAAGACCCTTTTGAGCGAAAATTGTGCCCAAAACCCTCCAAAATGGGTACCTAAAAACTCTCAATTTCAAGGTATAATCAGACTTCAGCCAAACGCCTTGTTTTTCGTCTGGCACGCGACAGGTGACGGCCGTCGGAAGCGGCATGTGCCCGACCGGTCGGTCGGTCGTTCGATTTGGATGGAAGCCATCTCCGTCGGTCGCGAGCCGGGACCGCACCAGATGGCCAACATTCGATATGCCAGAGATATAATTATCGCGAGGAATCTGAACAAGTCGAATATTTTCGGACGACCGCATCTGGAAACAGACGGTGTTGCCGATGTCGCACGATTTTACGTGGATCTAAGGAATTTTCAAAATCGCGATGGATGAAAAAAATTGAGTCTATTATACTGAGTGATACAAATAACTGTTATTGACTCAAAATTTTTTCATCATTGATACTACTGTACTCGTAGCGAAATGTAAATTATGATGAATGCCAAAAAATCACAAACAGGCAACACTGTACGCACTCGATGAGAAAGACAGCTCTCCGAGTTTGCGGTTAGTGAACGGAAATTGCATTATTAGAGGCTTCTCGTATGCATCACCGGAAGTATAGAATATCAAGCCACTTTTCTGAGAATCGGGCAGTCGACCATCGAAAATGGCAACGTCGCATGAATCCTAATAAGTGATGTTCGTCCAAGACGAAAGTCATCTGTTTCTGGTCGTGGAATAGAAAGAATTTGAAGATTGTGACTTGAATGTTGGAATACACGATTTATCAACTCTAAACCTTCATCAAATTTCCAGACAAATTTCAACCAAACATACTGGGTGTAGGAGAAATTGAAAATAAATTCAAATGTTCAAGGGAGATGGCAGATGACGCATGATAGACGTCAGAAAATGACAGATTTCTGAATATGACAAATTTCAAACTATGACAGACGTCAAGCTATGACACACTTCAGAAAATAACAGACGCCAGAATGAGACGTCAAACTATGACAGACTTCGGAAAATGACAGACTTCAAACTATGATAGACGTCAAACTATGACAGATGTCAAACTATGACAGACTTCAAACTATGACAGACTTCGGAATATGATAGACATCAGAAAATTACAGATTTCAGGATATAAAGGACGTCAGAATATGACAAATGTCAGACTATGACAGACGTCAAACTATGACAGACCTCAGAAAATAACAGATGTCAAACTATCACAGACGTCAAACTATGATAGACATCAAACTATGACAGATTTAAGAAAATAACAGACGTCAAACTATGATAGACATCAAACTATGACATGTCAAACTATGACAGACATCAGATAATGACAGATTTCAGAATATAATGGACGTCAGAATATGACAAAAGTCAAACTATGATAGACATCAAACTATGACAGACTTAGGAAAATAACAGACGTCAAACTATGATAGACATCAAACTATGACATGTCAAACTATGACAGACATCAGATAATGACAGATTTCAGAATATAATGGATGTCAGAATATGACAAAAGTCAAACTATTACAGGCGTCAAACTATGATAGACATCAAACTATGACAGACTTCAGAAAATAACAGACGTCAAACTATGATAGACATCAAACTATGACATGTCAAACTATGACAGACAAACTATGACAGATTTCAGAATATAATGGACGTCAGAATATGACAAAAGTCAAACTATTACAGGCGTCAAACTATGATAGACATCAAACTATGATAGACATCAAACTATGACAGACTTCAGAAAATAACAGACGTCAAACTATGATAGACATCAAACTATGACATGTCAAACTATGACAGACAAACTATGACAGATTTCAGAATATAATGGACGTCAGAATATGACAAAAGTCAAACTATTACAGGCGTCAAACTATGATAGACATCAAACTATGATAGACATCAAACTATGACAGACTTCAGAAAATAACAGACGTCAAACTATGATAGACATCAAACTATGACATGTCAAACTATGACAGACATCAGATAATGACAGATTTCAGAATATAATGGACGTCAGAATATGACAAAAGTCAAACTATTACAGGCGTCAAACTATGATAGACATCAAACTATGATAGACATCAAACTATGACAGACTTCGGAAAATAACAGACGTCAAACTATGACATATGTCAAACTATGACAGACTTCAGATTATGACAGGCATCAAAATATGACATTTCTCTTTTGTCGTGTCTTTAGGAGGAATCAAACCGTCTTTCATTTGTTCGAAAACTTGTCAATATGTGAGTCGACGATGGATGGATATTCCCAGACACTTTCGATACGACGCTCGATATCGATTTCTCCGAGTAGGTGGGCACACACACATCGGGAGTCTATTGACCCACTAGGGAGGAGTTCCTGTTCGAATATTCATCAGCATACTCCATTAGATCGAAACATTGTGCATGGCCGTGGAAGTACCCACCTACATTATCTTTGGCCTCCACTCGAAAACTAATACGCGTGGATTTGATTGTCCATTGTCAATTGTCATGGATAGAACGATCACGATGTGTGTGTGTGTCGATGGATCGTGATGAGCGGCATGATGGTTTGGGCAGTGTGTGTTTTTTTTTTGGTGATTTTTGGAGGAGTTTTTCGACCTGAATAACTATGGAGGCTGTCAAATAATTCTAGAACCATTTCAGATAGAGGAAAACGGATTTCAGTGCCGCGTTTTGGGGCATTTAGATTTTGCTCGATGATTTTTATGATTTTTTCAAAAATCAAAGTCGTCGAAGAGTCTTCAATGTTCGTATGAAGGCTCCCAAAGCATCAACATGGATTATTCTTGGGTTTTTTTGTTGAAAATTGGAGAAATTTTGGGAGTTTTTGGTGGTTTTTGCGGCTTTTTTGAGGTTTTTTGGAATCTTCAACACGAAATATCTCGAAAACTATACCAGATATCAAAAAACGGATTTCACCACCGTTTTCAGCGTCTCTCAGACACCATAGACGAATTTTCAGGCGAATTTTGCTCGAAAATATACCAAAGGGTATCCCCTTGTATATGGAACGAGGAAAAAAATTAATAAACACTGCTGCAGAATAAATTATCAAGTGAAACCATCGATGAACATACAAAAATAACAATACAGATGACCCACATCTCCCAATATCTTCGAAAAACTCTCCTCGCTCCCGACGAAAACGCTTATTAAAATTCCAGTTCGAAACCGTTCCAGCGACAGAAATAAACCGAGTGTTATATTTCGACACGCCAATTTCCATTTATTTTCGAAGGAAGCTCACGAGTGCATCGTTCCAGAATCGAGAACGATGCCGTGTTTATAGAGTGATGATGTATTGCATTAAAAAATCCACAGCGCTTGCCAAAGTAATTGGATTTTCTGATGTTTTCCTGAGACGGTCATTCATCAGAATCTTACGCGGCCGCATTCATTTAATCAACAGAAAAGATTTATCGAACGGTGTTCTATTTTCTATTAAAAGGAAATTTACGATAAACTGGACAGATTTTTGGGA
Organism: Plagiodera versicolora; assembly: GCA_037013635.1. NCBI lineage: Eukaryota > Metazoa > Arthropoda > Insecta > Coleoptera > Chrysomelidae > Plagiodera > Plagiodera versicolora. The sequence continues at coordinate 1,613,974 of CM072990.1, forward strand.
GATCAATAAAACTGACCCCAATTGGATACAGGGTGATGCAAACATTTTTTGTTTTTCGTTACGTTAATACGCTTTCTTAGGGCACACAGCAAAAAAAGACGTAGACCTACCTTCCTTCCTGTGTCTACCATACACGAAGACAGCGTCTGAGAGTTCACTGAATTCCCATGGCTGGTACGCGTATGCCCATTTACATTAGCACGACTGTCATGGGCGCCATTACCGTGTGAAAATAACCGTGACTATCCGACTCACTCCTACGTTTCACGGTACAAAAACTTCGTTGGGTCTGGTTTTTCATCGTTAGCTAATATGATGGCGAAATACCCCTGGATTTTTCAGTTGCTGTTCTGGGACACCAACAAGTCTATTGAAAAAGTCTAGAGTACTCAAATCGGGCAGTCCCAGAGGCCAGTATCGAGAGCAATGTTGAGTGTTTCATGCCACTTTTTACAGTAAATCTAGTTCAGAAACTAAGAGAAGAACAAGACCAAGTTTTCACCAGATTGAGCATTATTTTTTCTACAGACTAAAAATGAAACAATTTTTTTGTGGGCGTTAGATAATACTGCGTTTTGGTGATACTACGATTGACCAAACCCAGCTTCTTTAATCAGGTGATTTGTTCAGTTCTGTGGAACCACTCCAAAAATTATTTTCGAAATAAAATGATTGTCATCGATACAACAATTGAACAATCCTGACTCGTAATGTCACAATTGAAGTATACGGAATCGTCTGTTTTGTAAGGGGGAATCCAACTCAATATTCCTCTAGCTAAATTAGACCCAACTAAATGGAGTGGCATTTCCCCAACTCGGTTTTACTCGTGGGCTGGTCTTTGACAAATCAAAGAAATCAACCGGGGATTTCATCAACGTTCTTCAGTATCTTGCCCGAATCTTTGAATAGAATTGAGCTGATGATCAGCTTTTGTAAACGGAGCTGAAAATTTAAGAAGTTGATGCTCGGACAAAGGAAAGTAAGATCAGCTTAATAACCTTTCTATAATCGAATCAAGAGAACGGTTTATGCATTGAAAACTAATCAACAGGATATCGTAAACTATTTTTACTATCTTTTTTTTGCAGGCTAGCAATATCCGTACACTCAGTAGCGGTTTTCCTTTGCAATACTTGCTTGACGATAAGTAATCTTGCCTGGATACTTTCATAGGAAGTTGTTCCGTCCATGAAAACTCGAAGGACACCTCATAATTATAATTTAGTTTAATCATTCTGGACCAAACACAAGGAATACAGGGTGATTCACCTAGTTGGTTCATTGGAGGTTTATGGAGAAGTGGTAGAGATATCAACCTGAAATTTCGGTGGATGCTACTACTCAATGTGTTCCATTTTCTTAAAATATTTTCAATACGTTGTCACTTCCGATTGAACCGGAAGTGATGTCAACTTTGTTTTTTCAAATGGAACACCCTGTTTATTTTCACATTTTCGAATTCTACGAAGATTTCTGGACCTGTTGCATTTCGATTTTTTTTCTATTGTGATTTGTTTTCAAGATATTCCATTTTTTCGAAATATTTTGACAGATGCACTGACTCACTAAAATGTCCATATTATTTTCAATTTTCAACATTTAAGGTTCAATCTCCGTATACACATCAATGAAAGAGTGTTCTATTAAGTGTCCTTCAAAGTATTTCAAAATATTCAACAGGGTGTTTGATATTTCAGTTTACTTTTTGGAAATTTCAAATCCCAATAACTTCCTTATTTCAAATAGAATGACCACGAAATTTTCACACTATCCGACGCAAAATTTCATTTCCTATCGATTTGTATGGGCATACCATATTGTTAAAATGGATATTTAGAGAGATATCAACAAAAATGTGGAAAATAATGTGTGTAAAGTTATCCTCCCACGATGTAATTTCACGAGTTAGATGTAAACCGATAAGTCGAAAGCATCTTGCTCAACAGCTGAACAAAGGAGATGATAAGTGTGTCGTTTTAAACGCAAAAGTGTCCCAACAATAAAAGGTCTATGTGGGAACCGAACGTTATTCTTAAGACGACCATCCTTCACTTCGAAATTCAAGTACCTACAACTTGTTGAATTTCCCATGTCGTTCATTGCAATTGAATATCGTTGCGAAACATCAGAAAATGTGATTTGCTTTGGTGGGAAAAACGGTCATTATTTTCCATTCAAACATATTCGCTGTCATTGTCTTCAACCAGATAATCTTAGACTTCCAGTTATCCACCAAGAAGTCTTTTGATCCACATCTTCGTACAGAGTTGAAAAAGAACAACAAAAAAAAACTAAAAGTCTAAAGAGTGTTCCCTACCAGACCTCCTGTGGCTCCAGATATGGGCCCAATCGACCCGTTGCCTCGGGAGACTGTGTTTCCGCGAACATTCTGACTATTTCTCAGACACGAGTCCCGTTGCTTTCCCTCTGGATCTTTTCCATTAGGCGATACGCCTCGTAGGAAAATAGCCCACGGACCGGTTCGGAGAATTTCCTTCGTCGTTTTTCCTTTCATCGTGTTTACATCGGATTTCCCATTGAATATCGAGCGAGTGCCTTCATTGTCGTCGCTTCCCACACGAGAAATTCGGTATACAGGGTGGACCAATTCCAACAACCTTTTTTTTTGGTTCGAGTGATTGTATTTTCGTTTTCGGAGCATTTGGAATATTTTCGCCTGTTATTATTCGACAATACATTATACTGGGTGTCCCATTAGTGTGTGGCATGACTCAATAAAGCTAGAAAATCTCACATACTAAACAGTTGATAACGACGAAAATTGCTGATCGAAAACGGATCGGTATTTCATAAGCGCGCATCTCCGGAGGCCAATTTTTCATTTCCCACTCGTACCAACCTCTCTACGTAGGAAGAATGGCCAACCGTAAAACAATTGCGAGTGCTTCGTCCTACAAGCACGCCGAGATGGCAATTTACTTGAATATTTCACAACGATGGGACGGTGCTGTCTAGTCCAAGTTATTAGCAACAATTCGCATGAAATATTCATCGGAAAGCGGGGACTATTTCTTCTCGTTTGTTGCGGAAAACTTCAGGCGTTCTTTGGTTAAGTCAATTTCTCCATATTTTGATGATTTTTGAAACTACTGATGATATGCATTTTTTTCTGTCAAAAAAGGTGATTTTTCGAATGTTTTTGAACTTTTTCGAGATATTCGATCATAGAAAACGGCAAATATCTCGAAAACTATACTAGATATCAAAAAACAGTTTTCACCACCATTTTCAACATCTTTAAATCGTTTTAAAACGGGGTTTGAGTCTTCAATTTTAGTATGGAGACTCCCAGAGCATCGACAAGGACTCTTCATGGGTTTTTTCGTTGAGATTATGGTGTTTTTGGGGAATTTCAGGAGTTTTTGCGACTTTTTGAGGTTTTTTGGAATTTTCAACATGAAATATCTCGAAAGCTATACAAGATATCAAAAAACAGTTTTCACCACCATTTTCAACATCTTTAAATCGTTTTAAAACGGGGTTTGAGTCTTCAATTTTAGTATGGAGACTCCCAGAGCATCGACAAGGACTCTTCATGGGTTTTTTCGTTGAGATTATGGTGTTTTTGGGGAATTTCAGGAGTTTTTGCGACTTTTTGAGGTTTTTTGGAATTTTCAACATGAAATATCTCGAAAACTATACTAGATATCAAAAAACAGTTTTCACCACCATTTTCAACATCTTTAAATCGTTTTAAAACGGGGTTTGAGTCTTCAATTTTAGTATGGAGACTCCCAGAGCATCGACAAGGACTCTTCATGGGTTTTTTCGTTGAGATTATGGTGTTTTTGGGGAATTTCAGGAGTTTTTGCGACTTTTTGAGGTTTTTTGGAATTTTCAACATGAAATATCTCGAAAACTATACTAGATATCAAAAAACAGTTTTCACCACCATTTTCAACATCTTTAAATCGTTTTAAAACGGGGTTTGAGTCTTCAATTTTAGTATGGAGACTCCCAGAGCATCGACAAGGACTCTTCATGGGTTTTTTCGTTGAGATTATGGTGTTTTTGGGGAATTTCAGGAGTTTTTGCGACTTTTTGAGGTTTTTTGGAATTTTCAACATGAAATATCTCGAAAGCTATACAAGATATCAAAAAACAGTTTTCACCACCATTTTCAACATCTTTAAATCGTTTTAAAACGGGGTTTGAGTCTTCAATTTTAGTATGGAGACTCCCAGAGCATCGACAAGGACTCTTCATGGGTTTTTTCGTTGAGATTATGGTGTTTTTGGGGAATTTCAGGAGTTTTTGCGACTTTTTGAGGTTTTTTGGAATTTTCAACATGAAATATCTCGAAAACTATACTAGATATCAAAAAACAGTTTTCACCACCATTTTCAACATCTTTAAATCGTTTTAAAACGGGGTTTGAGTCTTCAATTTTAGTATGGAGACTCCCAGAGCATCGACAAGGACTCTTCATGGGTTTTTTCGTTGAGATTATGGTGTTTTTGGGGAATTTCAGGAGTTTTTGCGACTTTTTGAGGTTTTTTGTAATTTTCAACATGAAATATCTCGAAAGCTATACAAGATATCAAAAAACGGATTTCACCACCGTTTTCAGCGCCTCTCAGACCTTACAGACGAGTTTTCAGGCAAATTTATTTTCTGAAATGTTCCTCGAAATTGAACAAAGGTAGGTTTTGATTTTTTCAAAAAATTCAAAGTCATCGTAGAGTCTTCAAATTTCGAGAAGAGCTTCATGGAAGCATTGTTCAAGTCGTTACTAGTGGCAATTGAAAGAATTTTCGATTGTCTTGCACCTATTGGTGCATTTGCTACGATGCGTGGAAAAAGCTTTGTGTGACACCCAGTATACTCGATGCACCTTCCAGAAAAGTTCTGATCTACCCATTACCAATCAATCTTCTCACCTTCACCGAGTGCGATGAGGCGGCAGGCAGCCAACCCAATTTATCATTCAATGAATCATCCGAGCAAGAATATGAAAAGCGAAAGAGAAAAAATACGCTCCGATTCAATCTGTGCATATATTTCCGAAGTAAATTGAACAAAGTATGATGGATACCTACGAAATGTGACGTGAAAAATCGCACGGGTTCAGTCACAACTAGGAGAAAAACCGCCATCATCTTGCCAGAACTCTGACGAGTTTGATATTAAAAAACTGTCAAGTGTCATTTCAGCTGGCAGTTCTACGATGATAAATTGAAAGTACCAAATAAATTGAAGTACTAATGATTGGTATAATTATCACACATCCGTGACGAAGTGGCCTCCAAGGTCACCAGGTTCAACACATTCAGATGTTGAAGGTTTTACCAAACACCAAATGATGAATTTCTGGAATTGCTTACGAAGTACGACCATTTTTTTTTATCAGATGAACCCTTGATGATAAATGGACGTCTAGACGTAATGTCATAAAACGATTAGAGAAGATACTGAAAAAAAGCCCGCTAAAAGTGTATCGTTTTATCGGTTATTCAGACATAAAAAGTCATAAACTTTGAGAAAGCATTACCTTTTCACATACATCTACTAAAAACTGCCTGAGCTTGCTTTCAGAAGCTGAAATGACATTTGTAGTAGGAGCTCGTTTCAATGTGAATACACAACTTGGAAGGATATACAGGGTGTTCCTTAAAGACATGATAATATTTGAAGGGGTGATTCTTTGGCACATTTTGAGAAAAAAACTTCCTATAAACGTATGTCCTGAAAGTCTTATCTTTTGAGATACAGGGTGATATAGAATATCAAACGGTTGGTACTGCGATATGAAGCAATTTTAATTTAATTATTTTAATCAAGAACAAAGCATTTGACAAGAGAAATATATTTTTTGGATTCTCATTCATTTTGGAACAAATCTGATATCTTAATTTGCTTTCAGTCGATGCACAAACATTTCCACGTCGCATCAAATTTTTGAGGAATAGACCCTGAAGTAAAACGATTTTTATTTTTTTTTAGTCGAAAACCATGCGTCGGACAAAGAGAATCCATGAGATTAATTTCGCTCAATAATGAATGAGGATCTTGAAGGTAATTTTTATTTTGGAAGTAAGCAGTGGCGTAGTATTTCTTCTTCCCAGAATATTCAATGCAAAAATCCGTACGGACGTCACTGGTAGAGAAAATGAAAAATTGCACCTTGATGCATAGAAGACATGTACCAAATTTTCTGAAGATGTTCAAAATATTATCTGAGTTATTATTAAAAAACTGATTTTTATTTTCAAAGTTTTATCACCCTGTATCTCTAAAGTTGAAACTTTTAGGACATACGAACGAACATACTTATAGGAAGTTTTTTTTTCTCGAAATGTGTCAAAGAATCACCCCTTCAAATATTAGCATGCTTTTTGGAACACCCTGTAACTTTTCCCCTTGATAATAGGAAATACTGAAGCCCTAGCCTCTTTAGGGCCGGATAAAACCTCACAGCGCCATAATCGTATTTTAATATTCAACAGTTGTGTAACGATAGAAAGAAAAATTTCAGAAAGGACGATAAAAATAGATACACACGAAATTTCAATGAAATAGTTCTACTTGCATTTCAAACTCTACCGGGTGTATTGTTTGCTTCGGGCACTGAGAAAATAGAACCTCATCATAAAAACTAACCCGCTTTCTGAGAGGCAAAACACTCTATCAAGATCAGCAAATAAAAGTCTCAATAAATTAATGGTTAACCGAGAGAGACAGGAAGTAAATATTTGTTATACAGAAGCAATGTAGTTAGAAGGATGCGAGATAAAAAAAATCACCTCAAAAGGGGGCACAACAATGATGAACAAAATATTTTGAAAAATCCCAAGAAAACTTTCGATTGGATTTTCTGGAATCCGTATAAATTTCTCACGTATTCAGTGACCCAATTTCGCACCCATATTTTTTTTAATTTCCGGCATCACACCCTGTATAAACACAAACCCAGTATGATGTATAAATAGCACAGATGGGTGAGCCATACGATATCATCTGTCATTTCAATTTTTATTCGTGGTCAGAGGTTGATTGTTTCCATAAACTTTTTTTGATTTCAAAAACACTTTGGTCAGAATTTGCATGAAGTTGAAAGGAGTTTCGTAAGGTCTTCTAAAGGAGTTGGTTGAGTAGATATCTCACGGAGAAGTTGAAAGGAGTTTCGAAAGAGTAGAGAGGTGTCCAGTAGAGTTAGGAGGAGTTTTAAGGAAGTTCAAACGAGATGAAAACGATTTTGGAAAACAGTAGAGAAAGTCTCGAGAAAGATTAAAGTATTTGAACAAATTAAGCCTCAATCTTGTCCCGAGAACAATCCAGACATTAAAATACCCCAAGTTAGTTAAAAAACACAACCCCTTCAAACCACCTACACTACACCCTTCACACAAAGGGCTCGAAACGAAGAACCAACCAGACACACCTGCCCTTATCGTCTAACAGACGAATCCTTCCCACCCACAACGTTCACCTGGAGTTCCGTTGATTCATTAGCTCACCTTGCACGTGTCACATGTCCTTTAAGGGCCCCGAACAACCCTTTCTGGTTCGCGTAGAGCTGTCTCGGATTACGTGAGACGTTTCGGTCGTTTTCGACGGACACGAAACGACGAAAAAATGGTAATAGGATGAGCTGGGTGTGATGGCAAAGTGTCGAGTGACAAGTGACAGGGGCTCGTTAATTATCGTGGATAAACAAAAGGAGTTTTATTTTGAATAGGGTTAATCGACAATGATCTGGGTTATATTTGATGTCCGAAATTAGTGGGAAGATAACAACAATTATACAAGGGAAAAGAAGATGTAATTGTGTTACGTTTTTGAATTAAATGAAATTGAAAGAAATTACCCTTAGAGGAAAAAATTACAGATAATTTTTTTTATGCTTTTCGGTAATGATTTTTTCATTTCTAGTTGAAAAAAGTGTATTTTTTGTGATCATTAATATGGAATGAATGCATCTTTTTTAATGACAAGCTTTCATTCCAAGTCAATGTAATTATCCCTTATTTTATGTAAACACTCTGTAACAACGTAAACTGAATGGAGCATTACATTATAACTAACAAGAACTAAAACTTATGATACCCAAGTTGACTCTAGATAAATGAAGCTAGCCTGGTGAATTCTACCGAGTAATAAATAATGAATTAACGAAGTTTCAAACTCGAATATATTCGAACGAATCCAAGCATAATCTCAGACTAAAACTGAAACATGATTTCAAGTAGATCAAAGCTTCGTTATTTAATTCAAGAATCTGTATCTTCATTTTCTCTATAACAAATCGAAAAAACTTCACAAAAGCACGGTGCCCTAATACAAGGTGTTCACCTGCATTTACTGGCGAACAGATGTCGACCAATTTCTTTGTGTTTTTTTAAGCTCTAACCATTCGATGAATATGCAACAGGACGTGGAATGGTGGGTGTTCACTGTTCAGTAAGGGAGGAAGTTGAGTTTGTATACCTCGAATCACGTACAGGTGTTGATATTAATCATTTTTCTAACGATCGCCAACGTTTACAGAACAAATATAAAGTTGCCGATAACTTCAGAATGAACCGAAATTTATATTTACTCTGTAAACTTTGCCGTTGCGATCGAGGAATGATATGGAGGGTAGTTTTTAATTTTCCAATCGGAGCGTAATTACAGCGGAATTAACCACTGTACAAGGGAACGAACGTGATTATATTATCTGATGTAATAATTTTTGTGTCTTCTCGAGTGCACACTTTAATCTAGATTCTCAATACGTAAGAGTAATCATTTCAGCGGAACGATTCCTTATCGGAGACGTAAAAGAAGCTGTAAAGTCCTCATCTGTATAATAATATGGGAGAAGACGAGTTGCGAATTTAATTTGTACTTACAAATTCGTGATACGGTTTTATCCACTAGGGAAACATTTGTCTTACCTGAAACAAAAGATAATAACATGAATCACCAAAATATGTTGATAATATTTAGTACGATTTATGACATCAAATCCTTGCTGTGTTATTATCTATTTTTCAACACTACAAAAATTTTATGCAACCTTATGCATAGTCTTCTTCAAATTCAATTTTTCACATCATTAATATACCTGCAACCCCAAGAAAGAAGCTCTTTTGATAGAGAGCAACAATACCGTAAACAGTCAACGAAAATTGTAGTTTGAATGCAACCAGAATATTGCGCAGATTAGACACTACTCGAGGATTCCTATGAAAAATGTCACATACAAATAATCAAATTCAAAATTAATTTTCTACATTGGATTAGCGCAAGTCGATATCGCCGCTCAGCCGTTTAAGCACTTCTTTATACTCCATTATCGGTGGCACGAAGCCAAAGGAAGGTTATTGTCTTCTTCTTCTTCTCATTTAATGGCGGATTTATCAACTGTGCTCACCCGTTGGCACTGTCGTTCCCTTATCAAGATAACCGTTACGTCGATTTGGCTTAAGGGAACCAGACGAAAGTACCAGAGTGACCAGAGGCGTAGACGGTACTATTTTCAATAAGGGGTGTGTTATTTTTTTAATAGTTGGTATTTTATTATTTATTTTATTGTGACTGTGTTCTTATATTTCTGTTGTTTTGTCGGGGTTGTAGGTATGAATTTGGCGTTTTTGAAGCGAACATATAGCCTCTTCCTCTTTTATGAATTGGCGAATTTATCAGCTCCAGTTCGCCCGACATTTTAGCGACGATAAAATGGATGTAGATGAAAGTAGGACATGGTCGGAGTTGTTTGAACTTTATCAACTTCCGTTTTACTATAAATGTGCTGCTCGTGGTGCCTTTACGTATCCATTTTAATCAATATACCGGGGTCATATGGAACAGGACCGTATCGGACTAGAGAAGTATCAAAAAATCAATATTCTGAGCGTTTTCCTTAAATATCATGACAATTGAATTATGACTGAAACATCTGCACAAGGATTGATCTCAAATTGCCAGATCAAGTCAAGATTTTCGTTCAAAGCGCCTTTTAGATATCTTGAAATTTGTCAAATGGCTACCTTGGTAAACACCCTGTATGAGGATGAGTTCAATACACGTTGATCTCAATGATACATAAAATATTTGACCAATTCATTATTCAGCGTAAGGTAAACGATCTTCCTGTCGCCATCTATTGGACAACGTCAGAAACTCTTACCAGAAGCGACAATCGAAACAGCGTGCGTCAAGTAGGTCGCTGTAAACTTGGCGCTACTACGTGGTTTGAATGTTGCCTGATAGATGGCGCTAAGGGAAACAATGAAAATGAATGATTTGAAAACTGTTTTCTAGTCGAATTTTGCGAGAAATTAATGTAGTCTATTCTTATTATGAACCATGAACAATCCAATATCTCATAACGTAGTTTTTGTCGAAAAAAATGTCCCCGTATAAATATTCTTTTTTTTTTCAATCCAGACAACTGGTAAAAGATAAATGCGAGGAATCACTTATCTGTGTAGTGATCTATGAAAAAGAACGAGCACTAATATCGCTGAATTGGCTATTTTCTAGATTTACGATCCCATATAAGAGAAGCAAAAACACGGCGATATAGCAGAAAAACAGGTGCTTAGGGTTTAATCATCGTTCACAGAACTGATTTATGGAATTAATAAAGCTGAGTGCCAAACTTTCCCAATTGATGGAATAAAACTTCTGGAAAAGTTGAGGCAATAGCTCAGAAAGATTTATTGAGGTGTCAAAAGTAGTTTCAGTCACTCGATTTGATTTTTCGGGTGATTATTCTTTGGTCCTAGTGTGTTTATTGTGATATATTTTTTGAGTACATAGCTTATTGGCCGTGCTCAGTAAAAATTCTCGCTTATCTTGAAGAAGAAAAATCCAATTCGAGCTGCTACACAACTTCTAATCCACGACACGGATAACTTGATTATTTCTCTGAACGAATTTATAGGGACAGACCGCTCGAAATTAATACACCTAAGTGGAAACTCCCCAAAAAACTTCCTTCCAACGGACATTCTACGTAGGTACATCCCTCCGGAAGAATTATGGGAGTTTTTCGCGGCAGATAGAAAGATATACCACACGAAAAATCTTGACGGCAACGCAGTAGGAAAGAAAGAGGATGCTCCAAACTTTTCCGGGACCCTCTAGCCCCGGATTTATAGATGTTATATACATGTTTTAAGTGATATTGGATTTTAGGTGTGGCAGGTAGGGAGCTGAGGTGAATTTATGTTGGAGTGAATCGGTTCGAGGACGTGTAGAAGAGTATTAAGTCGAGTGGAATTTATTTTAGTCGAGGTGACATGAACTACAGACGAGAGGAAATGTCGATGCTTGATTGGGACACTATGAGAGATTCCGGAAAAATAATATGATGGAAAACAGCGAAAAAAAAATAACAAAGAAAATAAAGAACACATGTTAAATTTTTGGAGGATGCGCCTACATTTAGACATACAAAACAAAACATTTATTAAATGGCGAAGGCGCACAACAGACACGTTGCGATAAATGGTGAATGCGCTTAACTTTATAAATATACGTTTTCGAGAAATGGCGAAGGCGCACCACCGATACGCGTTTTAAAAAATGGCGTATGTACTTTCATGTATATCATGTTTTCACGAAATGGTGAAAGCGCACCACAGAGAAGCGTTCAAATAAATGGTGAATGCGCCTGAATTTTTAAATCACCACGTTTCGAGAAATGGCGAAGGCGTACACTTACAGACCTCTGATGTTCAACTTATGGTGGAGGCGCTCTGAAAATTTTCAAGCGTAACTCACTCAAATTTATTTCCAAGTACTAGGTCACCTGACCTGTCGCACCCATTCCATTGAAAACTCATTATACCTTGCCTTCCCAGTAGCAAAAGAGCAACACGCAAATTAGGAATACCAACGTGGGTTTCAAGATCGCCACAACGGAATGATAATAATAAAAAGAAAAAAACACAATTCCTTTATGCATTCTGCTGGTAGGCGGTATGACTGAATAGTAAATTAAACTGCGATGACCTTTCATTACACATTAGCTACGGTGATTTTAATGAGGCCGCGTCTACTAGCACGACCAGACGGACAAACGCAATCCATTACGATTGAGTTGGTATGACAGCAAGAATGCACGGTATCTCATCGGTACATGCATCAATGGTCGATCATATCGTAGATAAACTATCTGCTTTTTGTTGAGTTCGACAGACGTGAAGAGGTTACCTCACGAATATTTTTTTCTAGCTGTTCCTGTAATTCCTGTTGACATTTATATCGAGACGCGTTTCAACGAGAAACTAATCGCTTATATTTTTTCATTCGATGACAGGCTAGACCACACCTACCGAAAGCGTCGGAGATTTACGAAAATCCGAGTACCTACACCTAAAACACGCTTGTTAATTAATCACCTACACGCGATTTACGACACAACATAAGAGATTACGCGATATTATAATTCATTAGAGCCTCTACGTTGTCGCTCTATTCCGGTACTATACGTCATACTGACACATGTTGGTGGATTGCCTTTTTAATAAAACCAGATTTGATGGGATAATAACGTCGATTACCATAAATTTGAATACCATATGAGGTGGGAGCGTGTCGACTCTGCCGGACACCGTTAGAAAATCTTTGCTCGTTTCAGGATCTAATGTATTTATTTTTCGGAATTATATACAGGGTCACTCACGGTCGATGGTAGGTTAGACGTTAATGAGGAAGGGGACGTACAATTATTCTTAAAATTTGGCTTTGCGGCAGCTCTATCGAGAAATAGCAACAACTTTGTTATTTCAAATGGAACACCCTGTATTTTGTTCCAGTTTTCGTTACTCTGATACTTTTCAATTATTTTCGTATGATACTTCCCTATACCTATCTCGAAAGGTTTTCGAGAAATCAATTGATTTCCTTATTTTCCGTGTAAAAATTGCTTCAATCAAATGTTTATTACTGCGGTATTTGGATTCGTGGGATACTGAAATTTTTGGTGTAGTTTACCGATGCCCTGTGTATCGATTATGTCTCAGGAAATTCGTTCTCTATTGTACAGGGCCGTTCTTATTTGACAAATTTGACGATGGATACAAAAATGGTGAAAAGTGCATTTTTTTAAATGAAATACCCTGTATATTATTCAATATCCTGAAGTTCCTTTCAAACGATATATTATGTTCCTATACCTAAATAGTCCGGTTTTCGAAAACAAAAAAAACAAAAAACAAATTAATACATGTGTATAAAAATCGTATTATTTTGTATTAGATAAATATGAATTGTCATGGAAACACGTCATTATTGTGTTTGAAAACGTTCGCGCGTTCATTTCCGATGATCCAATTTGAAAAGTATCAGAGGCACAAAAAATGGAATGAAATACAGGGTGTGCTATTTGAACATTTAAACATTTCAGTATTATATTTCAGCTCTGTGGACCAAATTACAAACTCCCGCGAAATCTAAAGTGTGAACATGAGTGCTTCGGGTGTTATGATAACGCACTCACACCTAACCAGTTCATTTCACATTGTTTATTCATTCAGTTCAACTGTTTGCTGATGCGCTTTTTTGAGCCAAATAGCTTGTAAAATTGTTGCTTTCATTTACAACCTTCGTAGGTATTGAACGCCCTGTTTACCATGAAAATAAGTGGTTTTCAAGTGGGAACACTGATTTTTGATTGCGTCAGAAACCATCAGAAACTATCACGGATTTCGAGTAATAAATGAGACGGATATTTCTATTCAAGTGGAATGACCATAAAGGAAACCCAACCTTCGTATTGTCTAAAAATTCGCCACAAAATCCATATTAGACAGACGACAGATACTTTCGAGTGAACGGGATCGAGTTTTTGGTAAATTAATTGGTATTTCGACATGGTCTGTATCACGCTCATTATAACAGTGTTTATTTTGAAATAGTCGTTCGTTTTTGTACGATTCGCCGTAAAATATTCGTTCGAGAGTAAATAGAACGAGTGAACGACATTATTAAGTATCATTGACAAGTGGAAGGTGTTTTTTTATAGAGTAATGACTATATACGATGATCGTTTGTGATGCAGTTTGCGTCGTTATCGTTAACTAAGTAAATTCCTAGATAATTATTGTATCTACATGCAATAAGCGTTGGCTGTTACGTCTTTTGTTAAGAGAATTCTGCACATCTGAAATCAGTGTTGATAGCTTGATTATTATATACAGGGTGTCCCAGAACTCAACGTCAAACCGAAACGGGGATTGATCATAAACATCACGAGAAAAATCTGAAAAAAATCAATTCCATGCAGTTTGAGAATTATGGGCATTTAGAAAAAAAAACCTACCATTTTTCGGTTATTGTGGTTATTCTTGTTTAGTTTTATTCATTTGAACTTTGGAAACGTAATCCTAAATAACATTTTTTTCCAGTGTAAAATCGAGTATGTGAAACATGTTTCGTTTTTGGCAACATATCACGATTTATGAGCACTCAATTCGTATAAAAACGCGTATTTCACGGGGTTAAATTGAGAAAGTAACGTGGAATCGAACATCGCGCTTTTATGGCCTATAAATAGCCAGCCATACTGACTCTAACTGTCTATATTTACGACCAAAAATGCATTTCGATATCGCCCACGCAATTAACCGCATTTGTTACAGTTATCCACCTGAGTTGTACAGGGTGAACTCATCGAAAAAGCTACAAACTTATCGTGTTTTTCGATCTCGAAAAACACTCGTTCAGATCGCATGCGGGTAAAGAACCAACAGGTGTCCGCTAGTTATGAATGGTGTTCGTAGTAGGCACGTGACCTTGACAGTCAACTTATCATATCAGATCTGCAGTAAAAACGCCCACAAATGAAATCGCAATTATAAACCTGAACGGGATTGGATGTAGGTATTTATTAGCCCATGAATATTCTGAAAACTAGCTGATTTATTGTCAACCCGATACGGATTGCTTGGTTTAGTCTCGAGTCCACAGAAAATTCAAGTTACCAAGATCACTCTCTACAGGGTGTTTCATTAATATGGTGAACAAATTAAACTGAGAGTAGAGAGGACTGAAATACGACGATTGAGGGCAACGTCGCTTATAAAAATGTCGATGGTTGAAAAGATACAGGGCGTACAAAGTTATTGACGTCGAAAGTGGGCATTTCCAACTATTTTTATAACTTCGTTTCAGAAATCAGAAATAAATCATTTTTGAAGCAGAAACCTAACTATTTGTTTGTCTGACAGCAACCTACTTGTTTTTTCTTGATAAAATTATTTGAATTCATTTGTGACTTCAATACTCAAAATCGTAAGTTTTCTCGACTTTTTCCAAGAATACTTTTTTGTTCAAAATATAACGTACTTCAATAAATGTTTGATCGAAAATGTTGACTTTTGACGGACAAAAAAGTTATGCGTATTCTTAAATAATTGTAAGCGGGTAAGTGGCGCCCTCTAAGGACTACGTTAATACTGATAGAATATTCTTGTTTGCCGTCCTAAAAACCCCCAATGCACCAATTTTCAAACCGATATCATAAAAACTGTCGAAGCTATTGAGACATTTGCAAATAAAATTTCAACTTTGAACGCTCTGTATCTTTTTAACCATCGACATTTGTATAAGCGACGTTGCCCTCAATCGTCGTATTTCAGTCCTCTCTACTCTCAATTCCATTAATGAAACACCCTGCATAAAGGATTATGTTTTGCGGGCTGGACATTCACCGTACCTCCTCATGATTCTTCAGAGTCATCGTCTCATTTTGGTCTCCCTACTCTCAGTTTCATTATTTTTACCATATTAATGAAACACCCTGTATATACATACCGCGGTAAGTTGGTTTTCGTGGCCAACTTTTTATTTTCCACGAGAAATGGGATTGATGTTGATTTTTCCAATTTCTAAAAGTAGTTCTATGTAGAAAACATATGGAATCGATGCGAGTGGGTTTGAAAAAGTAATGTATGCGGTTCTCGTAGGAAATATAGTGAGAATGGAACGAAAAACGTGTATAGCCAACTACTATACGAAATACGAATTCTGCGCCATTTATCAAGTACGTTTTGGAAAGCCGACATCTACTGAAAAACTTTATGCTCTCAGGAAAGTCTATAAATCAGATATGACTGATATATTTAGTACTCTCTCTCTCTCTTGGGCTATATTCTCTTCTTTATGCCTACTAGTAGTAAACACATGGGCGTAACGAGGGGGGTTATTAAGGACGTGAGACCCCCCCATTGCTCAGATGAAGTAAAAAAATGCGAGTAACAATTTGAAGGAATAAAAATTTGAGTAATGGGTCAACTCTAGCTACGCCAATGAATAGACAAGAAGTCGAATGGACGTAGAAATAAATCGAATATATTACGTATACAACTTGGTATACATTTGGATTAAAAAAAAAATTCAGTCGTCGTTGATTATTCAAACACTGCTTTGCATCTTTTTGGTCATACTGAAAGTATAGATTCTTTTATTATTTTTTTCGACCTCAAAGGCAGACAAGAAGTATATCTAATGAAATGCAATTCTTGTAGAAATCGAACAAAGGTTTCCAGACAGTTACAAGTCTATAAAAATACTTACAAGATGGAAACAAACACATAACATATGAGAACCATGTATTCAATTAGCTATTTTGAATATAAATACAATGCATCGAGTGAATGTTAATTATGTATTCATTGTTTATGGTGATGGTGACGAATACAAGGTGATATTTGAAAACGTTACAAAAGGATTTCTCGTCACAAAAAAATTGGAAAGTCAATCAATCCCTACTGAAAATCTGTGAGCTTTCAAAAATCATCTAATTGAAATGTTACGTGGAACATACAGTAGACAGCCTGTATCTTGCTCGTTTTTGTCTTGAATATTGACCTCCTCTTCCAGATACAATAGATTTTTTTCGAGTTCTCTTAATGATCTCTATACTATACAAGTTGATCTCGTGAGTAGGCAATTTCTGAAGCGTACAAAGAAAACGTCCTGAAAAAAATGATGCGCTGAAACACGAATTTCGTCATCCAACTAATTACTCATGATTATCAGCATTTCTAGTATTTTAATATACAGGGTGTTCCTTAAAGACATCCTAGTATTTGAAGGGACTATTCTTTGACACATTTTGAGAAAAAAACTTCCTATAAACGTATGTCCTAAAAGTAAAACGATTTTTATTTTTTTAAGCGAAAACCATGCGTAGGACAAAGAAAATCCATGAGATTAATTTCGCTTAATAATGAATGAGGATCTGAAAAGTAATTTTTATTTTGGAAGTAAGCAGTGGCGTAGTATTTTTTCTCCAAAAATATTCAATGCAAAACCCGTGCGGACGCCACTGGTAGAGAAAATGAAAAATTTCCTACATCACAAAATGCACCTTGATGCATAGAAGACATGTACCAAATTTTCTAAAGATGTCTTGGATATTACCTCAGTTATTATCTAAAAACTGTTTTTTTTTTTCAAAGTTTTATAACCCTGTATCTCAAGAGTTGAGACTTTTAGGACATACGTTTATAGGAAGTTTTTTCTTAAAATGTGTCAAAGAATGACCCCTTCAAATATTAGCATGTTTTTAAGGAACACCCTGTATATTTTTTTCAATTTTATCGTGATCATACGGGTATTCTCAAACACAAAGACAATCATCGTGGACTAAATCGAATTGAATAAGAGATAGACCCTTCAATTCGATAGGGGTAGTTAATCTCGATAGAGAGACACGTGACGCATCAAACGACAGCAATTACTGTCGTCTAATGAGACATCAATGGCGTCCAGAGTTAATTACGAACGAAAAGGGATGACCTTGATTAATCAAAGGGAGGCTTCCGATTAATTACAGCCAATTTTCGTTGTGAAAGAGTTGGTACCGTAAAAACTGATTGGAAATTTTAATCAACAGATCAATTAGATTGACAATTGTCATTTCATACAGGGTGGTGAAATTAATTGGATCCTCTCAGAATATTTTTTCAAGTATGTTGTTATATTGTTGATTGTGATGGATTTTTGGTACATTACAAGAAAGAAACCAAAAGTTTGTTCAGCGTTGTGCTGAAAATTATTTCAGTTTAACATCAATTCGTAGAAGGCATTTAAAGTAAAGAATATGCGCAATCATTCTCATTTAATTTGGTTTTTCAAACGAATCAACGTGATTAGATTTTTTTATAGTTCGCATAATTCATTATAGATACTGAGCTCAATTAACAAAAATCAGATTGAGCGGATAGAATCGCTAATTATTTTTCGATATCAATAAAAAAAAATCAACTTCAAAAGTTAGTTCATGAGCGTACCAAAAAAAATTAGAGTGGGGTTCGAGATATAATTCCCCAAAATTGTTATATCAATCTCAAACCATCGTCAACGTGATTAGCTTAACTATTTTTTGACAGCCCCCCCTTGAAGTGACTAAATCGTCCCCCCATTTCTCCATCTAGTACTTTCAGGACGGATTTTGGGGAAGACGATTTTCGTTAATGTTCAATAAACATTCTGAAAAAAGTTTATTGCCAAAAAATGTGAATCGCAGCATTGAAAGCAGTAGCAAAACAATTGTGCCATAGGCGTGCCCAAAAAATTTTTACGGGCTCAAAATACAATTTCAAATTGAAGCAATTCAATGCTCGTTTTTTTTTTTTTTCAGTGCCTCAGAATTACAATAGGATTTCTATTGTGCAAACCCATCATTGCAATTCTGCGATGCACTGATCGTTGCATTACGTCGTTCGAGGATAAGCAATCATCATCAATTGATATGCACATCTGGTTACAAGCAGAAATCGGTCGACCAGTCGCTGTCTAGTGGTGTTCGATTACGTAATAAAGTTATTGTGTAACCAGGTCGATACAATCAATCGGTATTGTGATGATGATGGTGCGATGCTTTGTGTCATTTCCACTGTCTCGAAGACGCCAGACTTGTTAGCTTTTCGGGGTTGCGGGTATGTTACTGATACGCACAAGAGAAATTAGGGAATTGAACGATTCCAATATTCTATTGGAAAGAATTTGGTTTTCATTACGTTTTTGGGGATTGTGTATTTTTGTATTCCAAGTAGCATATTTTCTTGATTTTCAAACAACTGCTACACCACTCTGTATACTAGGTGTTCCTAAAAGACGTGCTAATATGGGGTTATAAAAGGGGTATTCTTCGACACATTTCAAGAAAAAACTGCCTAACGTATATATTTTTCTCAAAATGTGCCAAAGAATCACCCCTTCAAATATTGGTATGTCTTTTAGGAACACCCTGCATAAAAAAACGAGAAACAATCTACATGATGAATTGGAGATTCCAATTGGAGTTTTCAACCCCTTTTATCTCATTTTTGAATTCAAAACAACTGGTGAAAACTGGGATAGAAAACGTATTTGCCAACTCACTCACATAACCTAACAAATGTAAACATGTACTGAACATAAACATAAATGTTATGGCAGAGAAACGAAAATAAAAATTTAGAGATACCGAATTAGACTTTTCTTGAGATAAATAGCCAGCAGCAACATTTGTTTCAGAGTTATATGAATGGGTAACCGCAAAATTGCTTTTACGATGGTATTTTTCATTTAAAATTGAGCACACAGAAATAACAATAATCTCGAGCCCTTATTAACAATAACAATAATACTCAATTGATATTCAAGACAATGATTCCAGACAAAAGCATGATTTGATATTGATGACATATTGTTTGACACACGGTATAGTCAAACAGAACGGATCCTGAATTATTTTGTCTGCTTATTCATAAAAAATCCCTAAAAGCCTAATATGACATTTACCTGCCTAATCACAATAAATATCAACCTCCTTGCTTAGAACCTTCTATAACCTCACTAAAACTCCATTTTTTATGCAAATTGAGAAACTACAGCAAGCATCTTCACCTGTCCCTGGTTATTTGATATAGACCGAACTCGTTTTGTAAGACGACAGCTGATGATCACCGTAGCTTAATCGTTCACGTTACGTTACATTGAATTAATTGACGTTTTTATCGTCGGGCCAATCACTTTTTTGACATTGCGACAAATGCCGAGGTTATACCTGTGAAATACAGCCGATATGAAGGGGCATCAGATATAAATATAGATTACTATCAGACGAGGAGACCCTGTATTCGAAATTGGTGGAAAATTAAAGGTGATTCCACTGTAGCCGCGAAGTCATCAAGTGGTGGTAGATCAGGACTGTTTGCTGGTCAACTCAAATATTCATATCTAATTTTTTAATACGTTATGCATACACTCAATGAATCGAGCATTTTGAGAATCAGTGATGGAAAATGTTCTTTATTTATACAGGGTGTTCCTTAATGACATGCTAATGTTTGAAGGGGTGATTTTTTGACACATTTTGTGAAAAACACTTCTTAACTTTTGAGATACAGGGTGATAAAGATTATCAAACGGTTGGTACTGCGATATGAAGCAATTTTAATTTAATTATTTAACACCCTGTATAAATTCTTTCTTCGTATTTCAGTTTTTCGGTCCTCTCAGGAATCCTGCCCAATTTTTTGCGATCATTCCCCCGTTACTCACCCTTTCCCTAGGGGTTGAACAAAGACCCACATTTTTTCGCATTCCTAGCACCGAAGCTTTTTGATTTGTGGCAAATATATCTCCAGTTTTCGGGCCATAAATTCGATCGGCAAGAATTTCTGATCAACGACGAGAGCCGATCGGTCGGCAGGACACGTTTCTGACCCATAGGGGTGGAAAAATATTAAACGAAAGATTGATATCGTCGGCGTCTGTTAATTGCTTAATAGAACACGGGGGGATTGATGTTTTGTTATTAATAGCCGGTTATTTATTTTTGGCATGTCGGATGGGTATTTATGGTTTTAATAACCGCGTTATGAGTGGGATTTGCGGCGATTGGGAACGCGTTCAGCTTCGGATAACTTTAGTTTAATTGGAAGCAACACACATGGTGTGACATTTTTCAGGAATTTTTCGATATACATATTCGAAGATAAAAAATCATCAGGATTGAATGACTGCAACTCAAAAAAAACACAATTATCCTTCGATTGTTTATTTTCAATTGTACCGCACCCCAAACATTAATTGATTATGCAACTGTAACAACAATCTCTTTAACCCTCCGTCCGAATCGGGTACATGATAATCCCCTAGATAAAACAGTAGAACGAGTCCGTGTAAACATATCAACAATTCAGGAATTTACATAACAAGAAATGAACGTAAATAAGTTTGTCGTGTGGTCTTTTCCTGCTTTCTTATTGGTAGTTTGTACGAAGAGCGGACGTGAGTTACGCACATGTTTTAATCTTGCAAGAGAAACAATTGTTTATTTACGAAAGACTGAGATTGTGTGCCGTTCTAACTCGAAAATTGTGTTCTTCTTATGATAATTATTTAGACGTTGACAATGATTTTTTTCGAGAGTGTTCGTTAAGTCTTCAGAATTAGAATGAAGGCTTCCAGAGCATTGATTTGCACTTTCCATTGTTTTTCGGGATCAGAAATACAGGGTTTTCGAGATTTTTGAATGTTTTGAAGACTTTTTGAGGTTTTTTGGAATTGTCGATATAAAATGACTCGCAAACTATACTAGATATCGAAAAACGGATTCCACCACCGTTTTATTTTTTGAAATTTTGCTCGAAAATATACCACAGGGAGTACCTTTGGAATTTTCCAAAAATCAAAGTCGTCGTAGAGTCTTCAATTTTCGTAAGGAGGCTCCTTGAGCATCAACATGGATTATTCATGGGTTTTTTCGATAAAAATTGGGAAAATTTTAGGAGTTTTTGGTGGTTTTGGCGACTTTTTGGGATTTTATGGAATTTTTAACATGAAATAACTCGAA
The DNA here is from genome assembly GCA_037013635.1 of Plagiodera versicolora. Classification (NCBI taxonomy): domain Eukaryota; kingdom Metazoa; phylum Arthropoda; class Insecta; order Coleoptera; family Chrysomelidae; genus Plagiodera; species Plagiodera versicolora. Next base: position 1,635,785 of record CM072990.1, read on the forward strand.
AACTGTAATAGATATCGAATCCAAGCGTTTAACCATCGACTATTCCAATTATTTCGATTCTGAAAATTTAGTACTCTCTATTTGTATTCATCAAAAAGCCACAAATTTCCCATTGGATTTTCTTGAGCGTAACAGAGTAGCTCCTCTCCTTTCGATGTTATGATAGTATGGAGTTATATACCGAAACAAATGAACCCGACGTCGTAAATCAAGTAGCTGTTTGTTTACACTTTCATGAAAGCGAATTGTTGGCTCTAAATTACAAACAGACTACTACGAATGAACGATTACGGCTACCCACACTACAATAATTAATATATTATAGTTGACGTTGCCACATAGTTTGTAGGAGTGAGTTGACAAAACAAGCCAATATCGATTAGCTCCAGCAGAAATCTCCCAAATAACTCGAACCGAACATGAAAAATCCGAATCCACTAACCTGATTGAAATAAGCAGGTAGCATGCATCTTTGGTCGTCTATTCTCGATCTCTGTGCCTTTTCGAGCAATTCGAAAAGGTCTTGCGTGGTGCCCTTTAATCGTTCGGGGGTGCCTTTGGGACTTTGGACCCCCGACAAAGGGGAACCATGCCAAGTAGTGTTACTTTGTTGTCTCCTGAAACAACAAAAAAATAAAAAAATTAATAACCCAAATCCAAATTAGACAATTTCCAACAATCACCCTGTATACCGCAACCTTATCTCTAGAACGCACCACGAGATCCTTTACCAACCTCTTCCTCCTCGCCATCATCCCCATTAATAATCTCATTGGGAAAAACCTCAATCTATCTCTCTCTTGAAACAAATTCTAATCGCGGTAACACTTCCCGGATTGGCGAGCTTGACACGCTCCGATTAAAAGGGAAGTTCGCGGTTGAGTTGAAGTTGGTATGCCTGTGGAGTCCTACAGGGCAGGCTCTACGTTTTTACTCAATATAAATGTACTCAGAAGTGACATGGTCAATTACACCCTGTATAACGTATTTTTCTCCTCGTTACAACTGCTCGAAACGCATTCTTATCCGTGTAATCACTCATTCCAACATCATATAGTCAGTCAAATTGGGGATACTGAGTGTAAAGCGTCCTGGAGCCGGTCCTGTCTAGCGTAAACTTTACGGGTACAGGATAGGATCGGGTAGGATTGAAAGTTATACCAAGTAATTCTCGCTGAAAATTACTCAGGTTGGAATCGAACAATACTCCTCTGAATGAGAAATGCTCGATAGGTGTCGAATCCAGCGGTCTAGGCGGCCAGTCCACAGCGAATAATCTCATAGAAATGCCATTTGAGATGACGTAACGTGTGACAGCTGTGGCGATGAGAAGCTGCTGGCTGCTCGACGTACGTGGTCTCTCTCGACTAACAAGCCCTGATATATTTTTGCTTCACCTGGTATTTTGTAACGGCTGGAGCCCTAATGGGTCCGAAATATTTCAAGAACTCATTGACGTGAAACAAAATTCACGAGTCGATTCAGTTCGATCCCCAAAATGTCGCAGTGACAAGCTGGCACCTGCTGAGTGGTACCTGGATTGTAAAATATTGAGAAAAAACCTTCTTATCCCATCTGGAATCAACCATCATTTTTTTATCAGATTAGAATTGATCACGACCATGGTTTTATTACGAGAATTATAACTCGAAAAATATCGCCATGCTCAAAGGACAAGTTCCATGATATTTTGTCGCCAGTAGCTCCCCTTTTCCCCAGGTAACCGACCCCAAAATGAATTTACAATAAGAGCACGTCATAAGACGCTATTCAATTAAGCTAATTTATTAGTCTAATAACGACGGCCTTAGGATAGGAGGCTCTTGACGTCAGGGGAGCCCCCCCGCGATTCTCGAGAACCGAAAAAGAGGTCGGACGGTATAGATATCGTAAATTACTTTGGAGAAAGCGCCAGCTTCATAACCGGGAACGACATGGTTGAGTCGCTATAAAAAAAATGTTTTAACGGTTATTGAAAATGTCAGTAAGGGTGTTTTTTTTTCACAATAAAAACATGGGACTGTCATTGTATTTGCATTGAAAAAAAACTGTTGTCATTACAGGGTGTACGTTTTTCATTTTATTGAAAAAAAAAATTGAAGATGGTGTTTTAAAAGTCCATTTTTTTCTTCATTAAATTATTAATACATACACAAACTTGAATTCCGAAATTCACGTATCTACATATTAACGTTTATCTCTGAGCATGTGTTGTTGCAATGTCGGTTTCGAAAACGAATTAGGTGACATCTGGTGGAATTCGACAAAATTTGATCTAGTTGTGAATGACCATATTGCACACGACTCATATGGAAATGTATTTAAATTCGTGTAGAGCAAGCTATACCGGCTGGCCATAAAGTCGAATTTAATTTCACGCTGTCGAGTCGGTCGGTACGTGCCTCAAATTAAATCATCACCATCAGTGCTTGGCGAGTATCAAAATATAAATAACAAGGTGGGGGAGACCGAAAAAATGTCAGTTAAATGTATAAATGTATTGGCTCGAAAATAGGGGAGAGATACACAAAAAAATTAGTACAGATTCTGACTGATAAATTTTTTTGGGGGGGTTGCAAGTATGTTACTGATGCGAAAAATAGACAAAAGCAATATGAGCTGTGAAGTCCTTGCTACTACTTCCTATAATGAAGTATCTCATTGGCAGCATCGTTTGTTTTTTTATTTCAAGTAGATATCTCATCACAGTTATTACATTTATTTAGTGGTTTTCATTTTCATTCAGGAAATTTTGCTTTGTACCTTAATTTACGCTTTGAAACCGCGCTCCATTGTTGAAAGCCAGCGGCGAATCGATGGAAATAGGTATTCCTTTGATGTCAATACAATAGAGGGGGTAACTAATTTTCCAAAACAGCATAATCGTGTTCTGTATGTCCAAAAAGAACCATTCATTTTTTTTCGGTCTATATCATGAATAAATTAATAAAATAAACGTAATTGATTTCGAACATACGATTTCATGCGTCATTTTCGAAGGTTGCTCTCTTTGGTGAATTTTGCTGTGTTGCCGCACCAAAATACCACAACTTATTCCCGGAATAAAAGATGTAAAAGGATACAATATAAATGATATTTTTTCCACAAATTATCATGAAATGACAAAGTTATCACTTATCGATACGTTTTTGGGGAAATATATCAAAGGAATAAGGAGTCATCCACAAGTAAACTTGACAACATTGCACATGGTGAGAGAGAAAGATATATGGAAACAGACAGAGATAGACTGAGGGTGTAGCACGTCATACGCTCATAGCACCGCCCACTTATTTCTGGCGTTTTTAAATTTTGAATGAAAATGCTGATTTCGAAACGCTGTAGAATCTTTTTGCTTCGATTTTGATCCTTGATATCGAATATACACTGAACCAATAGCATTATTCATCGATTAAGAAAGGATTTCATCACTTAGTGATCTTTCCTATTTGGAATTGGTTGAATACAGGGAAAAACTTAATGAAAACAGTATTATAACTATTGGAAAAAAATGTTTCAATGGAGTTGTGGAAGGTTGACTATACAAATAATTGACATTCTACAATACAAACTGGTAATCAACCAGATGTTTTGAGGTTTGAGATCCATTCCTCAACCGATTGCTGCAACACACCGAGAGATACGGACGACTAGAAGGATAGATAGATAGATTACAATCGATGAAGTAGAAAATTACCAGTTTCTGGACCGGTGTTGGTTCGGTTACACCTCCTTTTCGCATTGGGGCAATAATTTCACTTGCAAATCTTTCGTGTAAGCATGTCAGGCATGTAGTCGTTACTCGTTACAAGGTCGATTCGAAAAAATTACGTTACGTCGTACTCAATTGGTAGAGGATACACACAGGATGATTCTACTGAAGTTAACTTTCTCTGAGGAAGAGATATTGCGAAGGAGGATACGTTATGATACCTACATTTACTCGAGATATCATGCATTCTGAGTGTACTAGTCAGTTTTTTGGAAAATTACTCGGAATTTGTTGCGACTTTTTTGGAATTGTCAACATGAAGTATCTCGAAAATTTCACTAGATACCGAAAAACGGAGTTTAGCGCATCTTACGTATGAGTTTTTAACAAATTATTCTTCAAAAATTGCTTGGAATTTGTTAAAATCTTGTTATTTTCGCATAAAGCTTCAAAGAGTAGTTTCTAAACGCATCTCATACATATTCATCCATATTCTTCCTGATACTCAGTATTCGCCAAATCATCAATTAGAAAATCCCGCGTAAGTCCCGCAATAAATCACGTGAGAATGCCGACGCTGATGATGAGTGGGACGAGGGACCGAAACGTTCCGTGGCGGCATTCCAGGAATTTATATTGAAATCGGATATGGAGGTACAATGAAACGGTGGAAATGTCAGGAATAGAAATAGCGAACCCCTCCGTTTCGGGGCCAATAATGGTTTCCTCGAGAAATGATGAAAATATTGTATTTTCATAGAGCTAGGTAGGGGGGAGAGGGGAAGCGTCTGGAGCAGAAACGGCATGGATATCAAACAGAGCGTGGAACAGAGGTTCACCATATGCAGGGGGGGAGTTTGGGGATGTCAAATATTGCGGGAGTGTGTCTCGGAAACATTGATTTCGAAACCACCCCATTCAGGATTTATACGAAGTACAGTTGCCATCTTCAGTCGACTTGAAACGATTTTAATGAAACGAGAATATTCTTTGGAAAGTTCGTACTATACAGGGTGTTTCAGAATTGCACGGCAATATTTCAGGCACGCATTCTCTGGTACGAAAATAGGAAAAAAGTTCCTATGAACGTGTGTCCGATCTCGATTATTAGCGAAGTTAGAGGGTGTTGCTACAAAGTGCCAAGGAATCATGGATTTGTCGTGCTCAATATTGCATTCAACAAAACGGAGGAAACTTTGAACAATTCCTCTAAACATTCGTTGTTAAGTTTCTTGTTTATTTAATTTTGATGCTTCAATTAATATCAAATATCGAAATAGTATAAACATTTCTGAGTATGTAACTTTGAGCCAATTTACAAAGGAATTAATTTCTGAGGAAACTGAACGGAATTCGACCAAAAGTTAAGAGGGACAAAATTTACGTAATAGGTTGAAGAACATGGGAAAAATATTTAAATTCGCCAGTGGCGTACGAGCAAGTTTTCCTTGAGGCTTTTATGGATTGAGACCTGGGAAAATGCAACACCCTGTATGGTATTTGGAAAACATTTACTTCCATATTAAGCAGCACCTATTGCTTGATACTCATTCAAAATTTGAAAGCTCTATCTGCAGTAGATCAGGCACAATAAAATAAAAACCTAATTTTTTCCCAACTTTCAACACCCTGTAGCTCCGCTAATAATCCATATCAGACACAAGCTCATGTGAACTTTTTTCCTCATTTTGTACCAGAGAATACGTACCTAAAATATTACCGAGCAATTCTGAAACACCCTATGTAAAAACGAGAAATCGTAACTCTAATCAAAACCTTTATACGAAAGTGATAAAACAGAAAATTACTCTGTATACTGCGGATATTCACCCTACCTAGCCACTTAATATCGGAAAATTGACTCCCTTTGTTCGGAACGAGGCTTTGGTTATATTTTCCTTGCTGGATAAACGGAAAGCGACAGGGAGTAGATGACGTGAGGTGGTTAGTTATTTTAGAACGACTCGAGTACCATAAACCGTATCATTATTTCGGATGGCGATAAAATCACGGTCCCTAAAAGTGGTGTCAAATACTAATTACACACTCGGTATACTGCGAAATAGTTTTTCATAACCTCAACAGCTGTGCGATGTGAAAACGATGAAATAAAGCGACTGACAGGCAGGATTCAGGGCATGTTTTCGACGAAAATATTCTTTATTTTCACGATTTCAGTATTATAGGGGTTATAGGATAAAAAAAAATCTCAATGTACATATATTTAAGAATGCACACAGAAAATTTCATATCGTTCCGGTGAATATTTTCGAAGTAACACGCAAATTCGAAAAGGCGTTTCAGAGTGCTTGAAAGTGGTTTCCAAACTTTAAAAGCGTTATTCTCAAAATCGTGTTTTCAAAGTCAGTGGCCAACATTACTCGAAAACGGCTAAACCGATTAGTCTCAAATTCTAACACGTCCTTCTCGAATATATTTTCTAGTAATTACTCGAAGATTTTTTCTCACCGGTGAATATTTTATTTTTTATAAACAATTTAAGTCCGTGATTTTGGCCAGAAATCGATTATTTTTTGAGAAACCGCCATTTTGTCAAAAAAAATTTATTTTGCTTATTCCTTCGATTAATTACTAGATTTAACATTACTTCAACGGAATCTGTTTGGTTTTTTGATTTCGGATGATCCAGTTCAGAGATATACAGAGTGGTCACCGCAAACGTCTTTTTTGAGAGGAGCTCCCGGAGCTCAGCTGTAGCTCCTTTCCAAATTAATATTTTTACTAATACAAAGTCTCAAAATACTGTTAAAAGATGCCACAATATGTGTACAAATTATTAGAACAATAATTTCAAAAGTTGTCTCAGAAAAAAATCTGGAAAATTCGCCTTTTTCGGCCTTTTAACTGTATATAACCCCTTGAGTAGCCTTTTTTGAGAATAATCAAAATGCTTTCGGAAAAATCATTAAAATATTGATGAAACCCTAAATAAAGCAATCAGAGAAAAAAATTTCTACAACGTACAAAAAGAAGTATTCGATATAATATACATTGTATATTCAATCACCCTGTATATTCAAAACTAGGGTGCGTGAAACGAATTGAATTCTTCAGGTCCTGCTACTATATCGACACCCGTTATTAAATTGGGTGAGTATTGTGTTGGAAAATCTGGGCCTATTAGGGTATTTTTTTTTCGTGATAATTACAGATCTATTTTTTTTTTCCACAGCAGCTGGGCATATATCGTATTACCAGAAGCTTTTGGATAATATACTGAGCCTGTCCAACTATTACACTAAAAACTGTTATTCAAACGTCTCATTTCATGATTTATTTCTATACAAGAAATTTAGAATCGATACATCATTCAATTTTCAGGAGACCCCCAATTCGGCATTCAAATCAGCCGAGGGTTTGGAAACAGGGCCTGAAAGGTACACACAACGTCCTATAGACCCTTTTGGAATATTAACTAGGCGAGAAACTGGTGTGCTATACACATGGGATCGTTATCTATGTAGTGAAATTGGTCTCCGCGACAAAGGAAACTGTACAGGAGTTTTGATTATTTGATTATTGCTTGGTCTAGAATCAAAATAGTATATTGAAGTATAAGTAGATAAAAAAGTCTTTAAAACACGCGCGATTTTTCGAGCACGGCGGCTGAGGCGTGCTTTAAATGAGTAAAATGGGTCACCAATAAAAAAAAAATTGTTTCGAAAAAAAAACAATATTAATGTTCAAACGAAAGTTCTGGACACACGTGACTACCTCGTATAAAAAACCTCGTCTACGCCTCTGCTGGCATGACCACGCGCACTTGTCTTGCAGCCAGAGGGTTTACAATAATTATGCCCGTAAAAAATAATGCGGTTACGCAAGAGGCTCGTGGTAACCTCGTACCGTACGCGATTAACTAAAAAAAAAAAATCAACATGAACATCTGCGGTCATCACTTAATTGAGGTTGCTTGCTGAACGACTTTCTTGATGGGTAGCAGGATTGGGGGGCTAAGGGGGGAAGTTCCCGATGAGTACCAGAGATATGAGCTACTACGGTATACCGTAAAATTTGATATGATTCGGTTCATTTACGTTATTGTGTTTATGTAGCGTGTCTGACTTGGTGGTTATTACAAGACGGAAGGAATCGAGAAAAAAAAAAGAGGAAATACACGTCGTCGAAGTCGTCTTGTTTATGGAAGCCTTTTTAATTTCATATCAGCGGGGTTTTTCTGTGACTCCTATACAGGGTGTCCGCTGGCGCGGTAACTGAAGAAGATAGGAGAAAATTTAGGCGATTTTATTTTAAGTCGTCGTAGAGTCTTCAATGTTCTTATGGAGACTCCCAGAGCATCAACATGGATTATTCATGGGTTTTTTCGTAGAAAATTGGGGGTTTTAGGGCGTTTTCGTGAGTTTTTGCGGTTTTTGAGGTTTTTCGGAATTTTCAACATGAAATATCTCGAAAACTGTACTAGATATCGAAAAACGGATTTCACCATCGTTTTCAGCACCTCTTAGACACCATATAGACGAGTTTTCAGGCAATTTTTTTTTTTGGCATTTTTCGAAAAATCGACGAAAGGGTACCCCCTTTGGATTTTTTCAAAAAATTCAAAGTCGTCGTAGAGTCTTCAATGTTCGTAAGGAGGCTCCTTGAGCATCAACATGGATTATTCATGGGTTTTTTCGTTGAAAATTGGGGGTTTTAGGGCGTTTTCGTGAGTTTTTGCGGTTTTTGAGGTTTTTCGGAATTTTCAACATGAAATATCTCGAAAACTATACTAGATATCGAAAAACGGATTTCACCATCGTTTTCAGCACCTCTTAGACACCATATAGACGAGTTTTCAGGCAAATTTTTTTTTTGGCATTTTTCGAAAAATCGACGAAAGGGTACCCCCTTTGGATTTTTTCAAAAAATTCAAAGTCGTCGTAGAGTCTTCAATGTTCGTAAGGAGGCTCCTTGAGCATCAACATGGATTATTCATGGGTTTTTTCGTTGAAAATTGGGGGTTTTAGGGCGTTTTCGTGAGTTTTTGCGGTTTTTGAGGTTTTTCGGAATTTTCAACATGAAATATCTCGAAAACTATACTAGATATCGAAAAACAGATTTCACCATCGTTTTCAGCACCTCTTAGACACCATATAGACGAGTTTTCAGGCAAATTTTTTTTTGACATTTTTCGAAAAATCGACGAAAGGGTACCCCCTTTGGATTTTTTCAAAAAATTCAAAGTCGTCGTAGAGTCTTCAATGTTCGTAAGGAGGCTCCTTGAGCATCAACATGGATTATTCATGGGTTTTTTCGTTGAAAATTTGGGGTTTTAGGGCGTTTTCGTGAGTTTTTGCGGTTTTTGAGGTTTTTCGGAATTTTCAACATGAAATATCTCGAAAACTATACTAGATATCGAGAAACGGATTTCATCACCGTTTTCAGCGCCTCTTAGACACCTTATAGGCGAATCCATTATTTGAAATTTTCCGATAAAGTTAACAAAGGTAGCTCTGGATTAGGAGGTACGAAAAAATTCACGCAACATATTCGACCTCATTTTTCGACTCTAAAGCAATGAGTTTGGCTCTTTTTTGTTAATCCAATGCACAGTACCCGTGTTTCCACCCAACCTGCATATCTTCCCCCGAAAAACCATCACCGAAATCACCATCCTCGTTATTTTCATTCAACGAACAAACACAAGCCGAATTCCTTCGCTACCGCTTCATCCTCATCAATCTCCTTACAGTTTTAATCCGGTCCTCCGGAAACAAAAGGGGGCGGCGGCTAACTGAAAAAAATTACCGGTTGTCGAACGAACAGCAGTTTCGAGATTTATCAAAGAATCATTAGTCGTCGGGCATCGTTTTCATCCGTAATTGGTCCATTGTTGAGAGCCTCCACGGGTCCGTTACGTTCGGCACGATTCCTCGTCGATATGAATTGTTATTACGCATCATTGCGTCTACTAGACACCGATTCGATAAGAACGTACAGGGGAAAGCTCAGTCTCGAACGCAACAAATTATATTGCATGACGTGGTGCCACAACTCCCAGTATGCGGACGTCATAGAGATGTCCATAAAGCTGGCACAGCCGTTTTGGCACAACCAAACGAAAATCATGCAGTATTTAATAACTATTTAATAACTATTTTCTAACACAAGAAAAAATTTTCTAACTCAAACGGTTGTCGAAAAAACGGGGTTGTGCCAGCTTTACGTAAAGCTGGCACAGCCGCGTTGTAACTTTTTACTCAAAGCAGCTACGAAGTTGATTCAAATGCTCAATTTTCTAACTTTTTAATAACTCTCAACTGGTGTATACAAATTTTGATTTTGAACAAATTTGAAGATTCTACGGGGGACCGGACTTGCATACATTTCGTAAAATCTCGGTAATACGTTTTCTCATAAAAATTCATCAATAATCTATGATAATGAAGAGATTAACTAACAGGAAAGGCTTATTTTATCCCATTATAGTGAATGTTTCGAAAAACTGTGCAACTTTTTGCAAGATTTCGATTCATTATGATGGAAACTAACGTAATACAGTATTTTCGATTGAAAAATTTCGAAAGAAAAAATTTTTTTCATCGAAACGCTTCTCGTATGGTCTGTTTATCATGTTTCGTGGAAAAAATTTTTTTCTTTCGAAATTTTTCAATCGAAAATACTGTACTACGTTAGTTTCCATCATAATGAATCGAAATCTTGCAAAAATAAGTGATTGTGCTGGAGTTAGAAAATATTAGAAGACGAAAACGTTTCTCGTATGGTCTGTTTATCATGTTTCGTGGAAAAAAAATTTTTCTTTCGAAATTTTTCAATCGAAAATACTGTATTACGTTAGTTTCCATCATAATGAATCGAAATCTTGCAAAAATAAGTGATTGTGCTGGAGTTAGAAAATATTAGAAGACGAAAACGTTTCTCGTATGGTCTGTTTATCATGTTTCGTGGAAAAAAAATTTTTCTTTCGAAATTTTTCAATCGAAAATACTGTATTACGTTAGTTTCCATCATAATGAATCGAAATCTTGCAAAAATAAGTGATTGTGCTGGAGTTAGAAAATATTAGAAGACGAAAACGTTTCTCGTATGGTCTGTTTATCATGTTTCGTGGAAAAAAAATTTTTCTTTCGAAAATTTTCAATCGAAAATACTGTATTACGTTAGTTTCCATCATAATGAATCGAAATCTTGCAAAAATAAGTGATTGTGCTGGAGTTAGAAAATATTAGAAGACGAAAACGTTTCTCGTATAGTCTGTTTATCATGTTTCGTGGAAAAAAATTTTTTCTTTCGAAATTTTTCAATCGAAAATACTGTACTACGTTAGTTTCCATCATAATGAATCGAAATCTTGCAAAAATAAGAGATTGTGCTGGAGTTAGAAAATATTAGAAGACGAAAACGTTTCTCGTATTGTTTACTTTTTCCTGATTTCATATAACTGTATTGCACAGTTTTTCGAAACATTCACTATAATGGGATAAAATAAGCCTTTCCGGTTAGTTAATCTCTTCATTATCATAGATTATTGATGAATTTTTATGAGAAAACGTATTACCGAGATTTTATGAAATGTATGCAAGTTCGGCCCCCCGTAGAATCTTCAAATTTGTTCAAAATCAAAATTTGTATACACCAGTTGAGAGTTATTAAAAAGTTAGAAAATTGAGCATTTGAATCAACTTCGTAGCTGCTTTGAGTAAAAAGTTACAACGCGGCTGTGCCAGCTTTACGTAAAGCTGGCACAACCCCGTTTTTTCGAAAACCGTTTGAGTTAGAAAATTTTTTCTTGTGTTAGAAAATACTTATTAAATAGTTATTAAATACTGCATGATTTTCGTTTGGTTGTGCCAAAACGGCTGTGCCAGTTTTATGGACATGTCATAGAGTATACCCAAGCAGTGAAATTCCGAAACGAAAATAATCAACAGTTGCCCGATACTAGAGAAGAGCCCAGTGATTGCGAGTCAAAAAAAACACAAAGCAATTTTCATTAGTCGTCCATTTATCGTGCCGGCATTATCCGAACTCCCGATAATGACAAGTGACGCGTCTGCTTACGATCACAGAGTCACAATCGAGAGAATTGAATCGCGTCCAGAACCAGCGAAGACGAACTAATTGGAGAAACATCGTTGTCAGTCTCTCGAGTATTCAAGTTGAATTGGATGCTGTTTTTGCGTCCCAGAAATTTCTCACTTTGATAAACTATACATTACTTTCCACGATTTCGAAACATATACAGGGTGTCCCGTGAAGACTACTTCAAACCGAGGGAGAATGTAGATCAAAGGATAATCTACCTGCTATGACAAAATTCCCATTATAAAAGTCTTAATAGTTTTCGTGATATTTTTTTCCCCGAAAATAATGAAATTTTGCACCTTTGAATAGTTTTGTTTTTACGGTTGCTACAATTTCACAACTTTTTGGTTCACTTTTTCAGTAAAATGTTGCTGAAGAATGATCCCAACGTTTACATAATAAACATTCTCCGAATATGTCAAAGGGGACCTTTTTGAAATCACTCTAAAATAAATAATTTATTGGTGTAATGTGTAGCAGATGCTCAGTACATTTTTGGTTCCACTACGATGGGCCAAACTTCTTGAACAAAAGAATCCACTACCAAAATTTCCAATAAAAATATTTCCCACAGTCAAAATGTTCGGAGAATGTTTATAATGTAAACGTTGGAATCATTCTTCAGCAATATTTTACTGAAAAATTTTACCAAAAAGGTGTAAAATTGTAGCAACCGTAAAGACAAAACTATTGAGAGGGGCAAAAATTCATTACTTTCAAAAACAATCTCGAAAACGGTAAGACTTTCATGGTGGTCTTTACGGGACACCCTGTATATTCGCAGTCTGATTACAATAATAATCAGGAAAATAGCTTCCAGTTAGGTTATGTTTCAATTTTTATTTCAGTATTGCATTTTGTATCAATTTATCACCAACCTTCGCATTTTTTTTTATTAAACCCTTGTACATAGTGGCACAAAAAACACAACAATCCATCATCCCGTATCCACAGTATTTTTACATTCACCAAATTGAGCGAGGTCTCAATGCTCGTCAGAAACATTTAATCAGAAAATAAAAAAAAGAAATCCCTCTCGAGGAACTACCGAGCGGACTAATTTCTCTGGTGAATATTAAAGCTCTTCAGCCTTCAATCTAACAAACGCATACCGCTAGATGGCAATGCGAGCTCGCCGATGGATTAAATCTTAGATCCTCCCGTTTTATAGCCCGACGACTACCCTACGGTCAGCCCACTATACAGGACCGAATCGAGGCTTGTCCTCACAAATTACAAACGGTTCGGAATGTATTGAAAATTATTCAAGGAATATCTCTAGGTCCGTTTAAAATGTAGTTTGGAGAGCCGAAACTATTTCCAAGGCGAATTTGTTCTCAATGTAAATACGGGCATTGATTATGGACAGAGTCGAAGATTATGATTCTTTCGTTAAAATTGAAAAATACCAGATAGCCGACGAGTTTTGTTATTATGGTCCGATTCTATTCGGAATTGGTATCTGGTGGATTTTAGTGTCAGAGACTATGAGTCTTTTGACAAAATTTGATAATTCAAGATGGCGGACGAGTTTTGTATATACCTGTTCGATTTTAGTGTAATTTTTGCACAAAATCCCAATTGGGTGAGAAAATATAAGTCAATATCATACGTCATTTCAATGTGAAAGCAACTGTTGAAGTCAATGAAAATGAACAATGTTTTTTGCCAGATATTTTATTTCAATTTAAATTAAAAAAAATACTACTCCTTCTTTTTTGCATTTTTTTCTATATCTTCAATATTATTCCTAATTCTCATTCCTCTTGGGAGTCGCCCATCCAAAATTTCTGGTAAAATGCACTCCATATAAAATACTTTTAAAAAATAAACAATTATATTTATGCAAAACAACTTCAGTCAAATACCTACGGTTTATGTAGATCATGTAACAGACGTTTCACCGCTAACGATCGTCGAGTTCGTTTATGTCGTCTAGATAAAGATATTGTTGACTTGGGCATCGCGATTTGAAAAAACACTATTTGTAAAAAAAAATCAACCTGAACTAAATACACACTTCACGTAGAATACCTAAAATATGACTGAAGTGAACGAATCCTAATGATTCGCAATATGAATGTTGCTATCGGAACAAATCAACTGCGGTTGTTCCCAAAGGGACATCAAAGACGCCGCCCGTGGAAATCCCTCACATAAAAAAGATACCCTTGCTAAATAGACCTGACGAAGTGTATTTCCTGATAAATATAACTAGATAAATTACCAGATATAAAAGACCATGTTTTGTTCAAAGAATTTGTTTTTCTTCAGATCATTCGTAAATTATGCCATCCTGGATTATTTAGTTCCGAAATAAAATGATTAGTAGACACAGTTTATGTTTATACAGGGTGCGGCACCGAAAACGAAACAGATCGAATATCTTATAGATACATGTGTTGTGAAAAAAATGCAAAAACACGTCGATTTGTAAACCAAGGGGGACATCTTTCTACCATAACCTCAACTGTCATACCTCTCTCTCCTCCCCTTGGTCACTATCACCCATACAATTCAAATAGGGAAAGTACTAAGTGTGTCACATCACTGAAAAGGTAATTTGATAAGGAATTCAGCCATGTGAGTGTTCGCTACGTAACTTTTTATTTTGGCGCCCTCTTGCGGGAAAAACAACTGTTTCGTATTCCAAAGTATGATACTTCATTTGAAAGCTACTTTGAACAATTCAGAAAAAAAGAATTAAAATTTAAAAAATGACAGTGTATGAACTTGAAAATTGGAAAGGCTTGCATAAATTTTATCGTATTATTACCGAATGTCGTCAAATAACTCCAGAAATGCTCCAAAACCTCAGACAACGTTTCGAGACTAACTTATACTCATGTATGGCAGTTAATGGAGAACGCACTTTGAGCAGCTATTGTGAATTATTGTAGTTTGGAATGGTTGGAGTAAAATTTATGCAAGCCTTTCCAATTTTTAAGTTCATACACTGTCATTTTTTTAATTTTAATTTTTTTTTCTGAATTGTTCAAAGTAGCTTTCAAATGAAGTATCATACTTTGGAATATGGAACAGTTGTTTTTCCCGCAAGAGGGCGCCAAAATAAAAAGTTACGTAGCGAACACTCACATTGCTGAATTCCTTATCAAATTACATTTTCAGTGATGTGACACACTTAGTACTTTCCCTATTTAAATTGTATGGGTGATAGTGACCAAGGGGAGGAGAGAGAGGTATGACAGTTGAGGTTATGGTAGAAAGATGTCCCCCTTGGTTTACAAATCGACGTGTTTTTGCATTTTTTTCACAACACATGTGTCTATAAGATATTCGATCTGTTTCGTTTTCGGTGCCGCACCCTGTATGATCCGAATGTGAGTTATTTCAAGTTCATTATTAGACGTGTTTATATTATACGAACGGCATATATTTCTGCAAGCCGTGAATCTCTAATAACAATAAATCCGACCCTGAACTAGATCCATCTTTGTCTTTATGATACCCTCTCTTTCCTTCATCAGTCATCTGGGAGGAGATTTCGGAGGGGCGTGTCATTTAAAATAAAATCAATTCCACGTTAAAATCCACAATTGTTAGAAACAATTAATTTTCACTAAGCGACGGCTAAAACGAACCTTTATAAATTGTCTTTCGTAAAAATGGATATTTATCATTTCGAATAGAGAAATTCAAGAAAATTAATTTTGCGAAAACAACACGTTGTTATAATATTATTTACAAAAAAACGGTAAATCCTAGAAGAATAATGAGATAGACGTTTGACTAACTAAATAATAGACTTCAATACTGAAATGAAAAAACACCGAAATATTTGTTCGTTTTGATGGTGGAGATGTTATAAAATAACCAAAAATGATGGGGAATATCGTTCTCATTCATTTAAAATTTGAAAAATATTTTTTTAATTATTTTTATCTTTATACACCCATACATCCCTTCATAATTCAGAAAAAAAAAATCGTTTTTGACTCCCTTTTTTTCAGGGATGAAGACCCTTAAAGAGCTGATTCGGGACCGAACGTTGAGAGCGCCCTCTCTGCCTGCTGTTTTTCCCGGAGGAAATTGTAGTTTTTCCATGTTTGCATATTTCAACGCGGGGTATTTAGAGAGGCTCACGGATCCAGCGTAAGCACCCTGAATTGTTCATTTCGAGCTCACGGTTTGTACACAAATGAGAGGTATTATCTGCTCGAAACGACGTGTAAACAAAGAAATATAATATATTCATGATACACTCGCCGCTGACAAATAGAAACAATTTTTTAAGCGGGTTGTATATTGTTTCAAAATTTGGGGTTAGCTCAGAACTTCAGGGTATTTCGGAATTGCACGGCAATATTTCAGGAACGTACAAAATAAGGAAAAAAGTTCCTATGAACGTGTGTCCGATCTCGATTATTAGCGAAGTTACAGGGTGTTGTATAAACATTTCAGAGAACGTAACTTTGAGGCAATTTACAAATTAATTAATTTCTGAGGAAACGGAACGGAATTCGACCAAAAACCGAGAGGGAAAAAATTTTGGTAATAGGTTGAGGAACGTGAAAAAAATATTAAAATTCACCAGTGGCGTACGAGCAAGTTTTTCTTGAGGCTTTTATGGATTGAGACCTCGGAAAATTCAACACCCTGTATAGTATTTGGGAAACATTCACTTTCATATTAAGCAGCACCTATAGCTTGATACTCATGCCAAATTTGAAAGCTCTATCTGCAGTAGATCAAGCACAACAAAATAAAAACAAAATATTTCGAATACTTTCAACACTCTGTAACTCCGCTAATAATCGAGATCGGACACACGTTCATAGAAACTTTTCTCCTTATTTTGTTCCAGATGCCGTGCAATCCTGAAACACCCTGTACATACAGGGTCCTCTGAGTTGTGTGACCAAATCTTAGGGCAGATTCATCTCACGAAAATCGACAAAATTAATACGAACAGGTAATTTAATAATGATAAATCGTTCAATAGATTCATTTGATTATTTTTTGAATAAAATTGATGGTTTCGAAAGTTTGATAAAATAATTTCTCAGGACAAAAACATGTTTTTATTTCTATCTACTTATTATTATGAAGAATCGTTTTTATTAATACGACAGATTGAATTTCAGTTCAATTCGTTCATATACTCGAAGAGAACATCAATCGTTTTCAATTCCAACGTCTGATGAACGTTTTATAGACAACACCCAGTATATTCACTAGTGGATTAAGTCACCAGTGCATTTCACAAAAAATTAATACACGCATCTCGTTGAATCCACAATGAAACGCTGCAAATAGTGAACAAGATCTGGTCGCACGTTGCCTGATTAATCAAAACGAATTCTCGCAATTGTTTATTTGGCTACAGCAGCATCCAACTTCAACTCCCCGAACGAACATACCAAAGACCATCAGGATTTAATCATAACACTGTCTACCACTATGACGAAGGAGCAAAAAGCCAAGTCCCTATTTCATTACGAGAATGGACTGCGAGGCAACTACGAATGCCAAAGGAGGGGAAGTTTGTTTGTTTTATTGTGTTTTTGTTGTTGAAAATACATATTCATCTGTGCGTGGAGCTTGCAAAGTCGATGACATGTAATAAAAGTCGTTAGTAACCGTAATGAAGGGTCATACTTTAGCGAGTGACTGTTTGAATACGGGTCTCCTTGGACTCGAATGGTAAATCATTGAAACAATCGTAGATAATATGTAATTTCAGTCTGGGAAAGGGTGGATCGTGACAATAACAGACGTCAGCAATGCGGGTAGCACGGGCAGGAGCATGAGCAGTATCGCGTACACACTCTCGTGCGTAGGAAATGCGTTTTTGAATCTGTTTGTCTCGATGTCTTGCTATCGTTTGAAATGTCAGTCGTATCGCCAATATTTTATACAGGGTGTCCCAGAACTCAACGTCAAGCCAAAGGGAGTGACTGGATTGGTCATAACCATAACGAGAAAAATCTGAAAAAAAATCTATCCCATGCAGTTTGAAAATTATGGACGTTTTGAGAAAAACCTATCACCCCCTTTCGGCTTGACGTTGAGTTCTGGGACACCCTGTATAACTCGTGCCTAAAGAAATTGTCGACAATACTATAACAACTGTAATTCATGTAGGCGGTTGAAATTCCAGGAAATTGTTATTGATTTACGGCTATTGTTACGAAGTAGCACGCATTGTAATGGAAGGAAATTTGTCCCATTTGGTCGAGTCTCGTTAGCAGGATTGGCTCCAGCCACAAAACAGCATTTTTTCGCCTGAGGATTCCTCAGTATTCCGAGACATTTTCTTTACCCTAGCCTGCGGGTACAGAAAATGGAATAATTGGAAAAAGCCTTCGGGATGGACCACCTGGAGATATCTGCATGATGAAACATCCTTTTTATTTATTTGATACGTCCGATAACTCGAACGAACGAATCGTGTGCCATCAATAATATTTTTTCTCGTTCAATAACGCACAATGACCAATGCAATAAAATTTAATACCTCTAACCTCGAGGCGTCTATAAAAATGTTGAGAAAACACATTATGGATGGGGATGAAATCGACGATGATTCGCTCGTTCTGAAACACTGATTATTTTCGCACAATGATTTTATAGTTTCGATTTTACGAGCCCTAAGCCGTGAAGCGATCGTAGAGAGTTTATTGTGTAATTTAAATCGAAGCAAAACCTGAAATAGCCCAATTAGAAACGTTTGTGAGAAATCTAGAACAGGGTCTTGTTTATTTATTTGCAACATACTTGAATATTTGGGCCCCTGAAGTTAGGAAGCAAAGCGTTTTCTCCGGGTTGCGAGTATGTTACTGACGCTCAAAAAAAAAATTATGCATGATCGAAACTAGTATAGAATATCTACTTTATAAAAAAACGTTGTATATACACAAAGACTTGATATTACAAACTTATAACAGACAATGTATGAGAATCCTTTTAAGTAAATAAATTATGCTATTTTCTGTAATCAACAGTCCTGCCACACACGATCAGCATTCAAAAACTGGCCAAGTTCACTCGATAAATCAAGCACTCCTGTAAGGTACTAAATTTTCATTCGTGTTTGTATCCATACTTGATTACTACGTCTTGCTGGAGACATACATATAAAGAACGACTTTCTTGTAATTCTATACCAGTGAGTGAAAGGAAAATAGACATGATTTAATTGTGATCGAGTAGGTAACAGTTGATGTAACACGATATTCCTATGGACGGGGAATTTGATGAGTATTTTGGTGATTTTTGATTTTTTTTTCAACTAAATGATATTGGAGAATGACGAATATCTCGAAAACTATACTAGATATCGAAAAACGGATTTCACCACCGTTTTCAGCGCCTCTTAGACACCTTATAGCACCTTATAGACGAGTTTTCAGGCGAATTTATTTTTGGAAATTTTTCGAAAAATCGACGAAAGGGTACCCTTTGGATTTTTTCAAAAATCAAAGTCGACCTAGAGTCTCCAATTTTCGTATGGAGGCTTCCAGAGCATCGACATTGACTTTTCAAAAGTTTTTTCGTCGAGAATAATGGAGAATTTGGGGTTTTTCGCGAGTTTTCGCGACTTTTTGGCATTTTCAACATGAAATATCTCGAAAACTATACTAGATATCCAAAAACGGTTTTCACCACCGTATTCAGCGTCTCTTAGACACCTTATAGACGGATTTCAGACAAATCAATCTATTGAAATCTTGCTCGAAATTGAACAAAGGTCAAAATCATCGTAGAGTCTTCAATAATTGTAGATATGCTTATATAAACATGTCTGAGACGTCCTATAGCGTTTTTTTTCATTGAAAAGGATGATTTTTCGGATGTTTTGGACTTTTTTGAAATACTCGATGATAAAAAATTACGAATATCTAAATTAGAATGAATTGAGTAACCATATATCCGATTACCGTAACACATTCGAGATAAATTATTCATAAACGCCACTGGCATGACCGAGTTCTCGTCTATCCGAACTGAACGAACAGGCAAATCATTAAAATCCTCCGAATATTAACCTGCCAACAAATTTCACATTGTATAACCAAGTGTTTATGATACGATCTACGATAAAATAATGTTTGGCGGCCAGGTACGTATTGAAATAAATCATCGCCTTATCGGAACAATCCATCGATGAAAATCTCGCTGCTACATTGGAATTTTATCGCTGACCGATTGTTTAGCTGAATTATTTCGGAATTTCAAACATACTGAAAATACCTGAGGCGAAGCCAAGGCGGGAAAATCTAGCGGAGAATCGTTGCCGCCTAAATTTACGGAAGCTGATACGCGTCTCAGAAGTGGGTCAACATTAGTTGTTGGTAATGGTTCGGATTCCGCTGCGAGGTGTAGACCCCGCTCACAATGAAGACAAATTTAACTTTTTCAACTTCGTATTCCAATTTGTTTTTCGACATTTATAGTGACCGAACATCATAACACCCGGTATACAGGGTGGGGCACCACATACGACACGGTCTCTGTAAACCAAAGTTTAATAACCGTCAATGAGAATTCCGTTACAAAATTAAATAAATGTCGTTTCACAGCTCTCTCGATTCAAAGAATGCATTGAAATGATAATTACTATTTGGAAATGCCAATATCTTGAAATCAATTCAAGCTAGGTATAGAGAACCCTAATATAACATGAAAGATAATCGAATTTTGTATTGTTCGGATTGAAAAAATACAGGGTGTTTCATTTAAAATAACAAAGTTATCTGCGTCTGAAATTATAAAAAAGAGACAATGAATTTTGAACGTCCTGTATAATATAAGGAAACGGGTTCTATCGGAATCAATAGCCTGAAACCTCTTTAATGCTTGGTCAGAATTGGAAGGGATGGTTTCTATACATTTCGATGTTATTCAGTCTCCGAATGTACCCTGCATTTTCAAAAAGAAAACAATAACTCGAAAACGGTTATAGTTAGATACATGGTACCTTCGATGAAATTGTATTATTTTTCTCTGAACTATCCAAAACTGCAACAAAATACCGGGTGTTTCATTTTAAAAACACAACTTTGATATGTCACACTTTTTTGAGCCACCCTGTATACTCCAAAATAATTTCCTTTTGCAGCCTCAATGAATATACGGATAATGAGAAGAAGAAATTTCCGAAATATCCAATGGTTTGGTTTACAGAGACCGTGTCGTTTGTGGTGCCCCACCCTGTATATAAAATCTCACACACATTCGGTCACCTTTTCCATTTTTCATATCACCCGTAAAAAGACCGAAAGGTCACACAAAACTACCGGGATAAGAAACGAAATGGCCCACCGTTCCCGAAGAAACGACGTCATTTTCGCATGCCGCCGCCCTTTCCATCTCCAAAGGCCGTAACACCCCGTTTCGCTCATCTTCAGACGCATTTTTTGGGCATCATGAAAATCGCGATGCGTATAACGAATCCGCATAATATTCCGGACGCCACGGTGCTTCTATATCCGTCACAAAGCCTTCTCGGGGGTGTATTCTCGAACGGGTGAATATATTTGAATGAGTTTGATTTCGGTAGGGCGGTGGCTGATTGCGCCAAACGAGTGATTTATTTTTACGCCGCGTTAAAACTTGTCAACATTTAGTTTTTTTTGCGAATTATCTCAACTATCTATGGAAGCAGGTGAAGGTAACTCATTCGAGTCATTTTCGAAATGAGACTTTTTGAGGTTTTTTGGAATCTTCAACATGGGATTTCTCGAAAACTATACTAGATATCAAAAAACGGATTTCACCACCGTTTTCAGCGCCTCCTAGACGCCTTACAGGCGAATTTATTTTTTTAAATTTCGTAAGGGTACCCCCTCTGAATTTTTTCAAAGATAAAAGTTGTCGTAACTCATCCGAATCATTTTTGAAATGAGTCTCATTAAAGTCATTAGTCGATTAATCTCATCTTATTGGTGATGTTCCTGATTTCGAGTGATGCCGCTAGAGGGCATTTTTTCAAATAAAATATCAAAAAATTGCGAAAATTCATGCGACATAATTTTCTCTGAATGAAAATGTAGTGAAACATTAGTTCCAGTGATGATAGTGGAGTGTTTCAGGATATTTCACACTACGACGTAGAAAATTCATTTCAAGAAGAAAAAATATGGAATTCGGTGAAAATTATTCACATTTCCCAAAATTCTCATTTTCATAAACATGTTTGGCGCAACTCGACATCACCCGAGAAATAACTGTTCAAATGCGTTGATATGTGATGCGATTTTCGTTCTGTAAAAACTCGGGATCCGTTTCGACTTTTTCGTTTATTTTCTCAATTAGTCCAAAAAGCTACCAAATACATCGTAATCAATTCCAAATCGCGTGGTTTCGATTGTTCCATCGATGTATTATTCATGACACGACAATCTTTCAGTTTTTTCGACGGGTTCCGCATACAATATCATTAAGTGGCGGATGAGTTTTTGTTGGAGTATCAAAAAGGACATCTGACCGAATTTCATTTTCATCTCTAATAGGAAATTAAGGTTAGTTATAGTTATAAGAAACCAGAAAACGAAAAATGGCAGCCCCAAACTGGTGCAAAAAGCCTTTGTTTACAAAAAAGTGTGAACTTTCAAACACCCATACTACGTTGGCATATATCGCTTCTCTTCTTCAATGACCATCTGTCGTATTTTCCAAAGAATAACGTAAAATATAATACGTATTTCCTGTTCGTAAAAGGCCTATTGCGAAGGTGACTTACTGCAATTAAATGTCGAATATACACGCACTACGATCATTATATTCCAATAATATCCAGCAATATGTTAACACCTGGAATTCCATCGATTATTGTTTTACACCATTGAATTTTCTCACGACGAACAAAAGAATTTGTAGCGTCTATTGGCCTTCACGAACAACGTTTTTTACACCAAAAAAACACCAACTTACTGGCTGACAGACTTTCAATTGGGTGGGAAGTTTCAACAAAAATAACGATATCAATTTTTCAACCACAAATTTCTGCAACCTCACATGAGGAAATATCATTTTTTTTTACTTTCACTTTTCCTACGCCACTGTACTAGAGTAGAAAACATAAACATTCCCATTTAGATTCGACTTGTTAATCTATGTCCAAATATGAATTTTAAGATAGTCGAACTGGTTTGAACCATCGTACTGTATCGATAGTTATCACTTCACACGAAACATCACAATTTCGTAATGCAAATATTTATTACTAAATCCGTGACGTTGTTGCCTAATCTACTCCGAGTTGTGAATATTGGTGATACATATCCGAACAAACAAAAACTAATATCCCATTAAAGTAATAGATAGAGTGTTTCATAATAACATTCGAAACATCAGAAAAAAAAACACTCCTCTACAATTGGAAATGGAAACAGAATTACCAACTAAAATAAGTTAATTGTGAAAATGAGTGATCATTTTCAGGATTAGAATAACCCAGTGAAAAAAAAAATCCCGAAAATGTGAATTCCTAAGCACCGTTTAAACAAAGTAAATTGCAAGGATACCATGCACTGTTGAGCAGTGTATTTCACCGATCAATCTAACCTGCTCACGATTTCACTAGTACACGAGAATCGAAAAAATTCATATTAATTATTGTGATTGATAATCCAGTAACTTTATGGCCGAACAAAAGAATATAATTTCCGTTGTTAGTTTCTATATATACATGGTGATGTACTCCTTTCGATATGACGCAATTGTTTCTTATCTACATATCATCTCTTCGTTCGTTATGGTATATTCAGACTAATGCGTGATCTACTAGGTGATGACAAAATCTCGGACAGATGAAATAGAACTTTCACCGATTGCTATTGCTTTCTCATATATACAGGGTGAATTCTCAATGAATGAAAAACGTTTAAAAAAAATCAAGGAAATAATTAATCACTGATGAAAAAATGCTAGCTCGTAAATATAATGGAATTCAGTGTTAGATTCCTTTCCTTGTCAATTAAATGGAGCGTTGTAACAATGTTTACATTCCTTAATTTTTTTTCCTCCTCATAAACACGGATAATCGTTTGCTTTGATACGCTAGCGGAACTTTGAGAGCTTCTGTAAACATCCCGAGTCGGTATTATAAAGGAAATACACCGCCGAATCTTCTTCTACTTCAGCAAGTTTATTACGCTGTAGGAGGATTAGCGATCAGAAGATCAAAGGATTAGCGGAATTCGTCGGTGGGGATTACCTAAATAGGAATTCCTCCAGAGTAATTCATGATTTTTCCATTTGTTTTTTTATCAAATGATATTTTATCAAAAGTTGAAATGTTCTGAAATAAATGAGTGATTGAAAATGATCATGTCTTTAAGAAATTGAAAAAATATACAGGGTGTAAGCCGGAAGGAGACCAATATTTTTGACCGAAAAAATGTGCGCCACTGAGTTTTTGCAAATTTTGTATTTTTTTCGCATTAAACGACATAAACCACAGCTTTTTTATTCCCAGCATTATTTTCTTACTATGTTTCTGAGAAAAAACATAAAAATCACTTTATTGCATGACAATGGGACAACATAATTATTTTTTTACAGGGTGTTGAAATAACATAAAAAATCCTAAAGAACAAGAAGACGCAAACTAAAATGGCGTTGAAACTTGGTAATAATTTTTGCATAATTTTGCCAGTGGCGTGCAAAGAAACTATTTCTATTAAAAATGTTGACACCCTGTATCTTGAAAACGAAGCATTACCGGACCTTTGGTTATACGAACTCTTCGAGTTTGGCCACGTACTTACATTACACCCTGTATATTACAATTGTACTATTGTTTATTAATGAAATATCTATTATTTTCTAATAAGAATCACATCATATATAATGACAGAACACTTCTCATGATCACGTATTGAAAAACGGTCCAGAACTCCACGTACGTCTTCCAATTTCTCAACGAGACCCAACGAATATAATATTTCTCTCACAGGACACCCAGAGAGGATATCGTCTTATCTGTATTTTATTGCAGAAGGTGTATGCTCGGGGAATAAAAATCGCCGGAAAGCTGCCGGGTGAAAATACACTTGCTCTTCCCTACGGACTAAATTTGTAGAGTACTGAAATATGTTCGAACATGATATATTCCCCATAGGTGGTATAAAGTCGAAAAGGACACTGGATTCACACCATATTTATTATATATTATATTTTTTCAAGGTTATTTTTAAGGTTATGTTTTTCCAACTAAACCAACAAATATCTCGATTGTTTCATTAGTCACCATACGAGATCCGAACAAGAGAAAGTTTACCGCCGAGTGATTCACAAAATAATTGATGATATAATAGTAGTAGTTGGAAACTGGCATTTGAAAGCTGAGGAAAATCTATCATTTGTTCTAATTGCCCTAGCGTAATTATTGGTAACTACATCAAGGATATAAAAAGCGTTCAACAAAGTCAATGAAGCCGAGTAACGTTGATTGTTGATGCAGAATGTTCCCTATTTATTATTTTCTCGTTGGAAACAATCGGAGTAAGAGGAAAAAATGCATCAGTGACCTGAATATTAGTTTCGACATTTTGCACGTCAATGCGCATTATAGGTATTTCGAATAACGAAGGAAGTTGCTATCGCGTTTGTGATCTAAAACGAGAATTAATTTAGCAATTTAGCAACCGATGATTTAGAAAGTTTGATTGAAACAATAATCATTTGTCAACATTTTAACGACTATCACTTAAATCACGTTTCAATTCAATCAGAAATTACTCGAGGTGAAAAATTATTAAAACAGTCTAATATTATAAGATATCGGCTATAGAATATGATTTTAATTTTAGGCGGTTAATCAAGGTCAGTGTGTATGTAACGTATCTAATTGGAGTGCAAAAATAAAAGGTAGGCTTTGGCTGTGATATATCGACATATGTCCTTCAGAAGGTCAAAGTGAAACGTTAGCTTTATGCAGAAATATTATATTCACCTAATCACAGTCGATCGAGCAGATGTCTGATTGTGCTCTAAACAAAACAAATGAACAATTCGAACTATTCTCGAAGTTTCCGCAACAAATTCAAATAAATTGGACGCCAACCTAACCTCATAACTGAAACAAAAATGTCACTTACATTTTCTTCATGTGTCTTTTCCTAGCGATCAGCGTATAGGATTCTCTTTGCCCAGAAGAAAAGTACTTCATTTTCAGTCCCATTATTCTACCGTCCTAAAAGTATCACAACCGATATTGCACACGAAAAACTCGAACACCTGCACTCGCAAATCACTTGCTAAATCCACGAAAGGGTGCCGAAGATGCCGAAATTTTCTCACACCGCGATACACCAGTTCCCATCATAACCTGTTCGATGCTAGATTATTTACATAGTTTTTGCAATGAGCCGAAGAGAGACACCCTTTTCAACGGTCTCTGCGATAGTGCACGTGAGACCGAAGCCGAGGCAACAACTCGCATAGCCTACTCTCTCAAAGTCGGAAGCTAGACTGTCGCTAACCGCCAATCCGCTCGCCGATTCGGCGAACGTGCGAGATTCAGTGAAACCGAATCTAGATGTCCGGTGGTGCGGCGATGCCAAGTGCAAGAGGGTGTCCGTAGCTTTAGTATTTTTCGAAAGTTTACACTGATGAACTATGTTTTAGATACTCTAGGACTAGTGATTTTTCAAAGGTTAACCAAAATAGACTGTAACCACAACCACATTAATTTGTTTCATCCTATTTGCAACATACATAAAATCGACTTGATTGATGTAATACAATTTTATTTCTTCAACAGTTTCGGTGATTTGTGGCTTGATATTTTTATATTGCTTTTCTATCGTCAGCAAATTATCTGAAAACAAAACAATATATTATGTTTGACTGTGTCAAGATATACAAAGATTCAAGTTGGTACAATTCAACATGATCTTAATCCTATGAGGTGAATAATGATTCAGGAATACACTGTTTCAAATCCACCCAACGTAATTGAATCAAATGATTTCAATAGCCACACATTAATCATCAAATTCGACAAGCTATCCGTATCTCTGCTATCGGATGTATAGACCCGGCAACGCTGTATGGAAGTGCGTGCCAAGAGAACGAATCATCGGTCGAGTATGTTGGCGTGATGCGCGAGCTTACCGAATAGTCGGCTCGTGTTGTCGATTTGCATCTCTCCCTCTTGCGTATGTACGATTCTGTCACTTTTATTGTGCGTAAAACTGTTTATTTTTCTGGGGCTATGGAATTCGGCAGGTTTTTGGGTAAATAATGCAGGGTTTTTATATTCATTGAACTCATTCAATGACGTCATTGAAGGGTGTCTCAAGATGACTTTTCTATAGGAATCTGAGATTTTTCACCCTGTATACTCCATCAACACCCTATCACAAGATATCAAATTCTCGGAATAATCGACTGGGCACGATATGGATCGTTATCCATTAAGTAGAAGACGAGAAATAAAATGTCCCCACGCTATTGGGCGACTTAAATACGATATAGAGTACTCTAAACAATCGAGGCAATAAAAATAATGAGTCATCAGCGATAAAGTCATGGAAAGCGTGCTGTCCAGAAAGGAGGATATAGTTTCGTCCCTCAGCCCCAGTGTCGTAGAATAGGGGGAAAGATTGATTCACACATGTGGATAAAATTGGTCCAAAAATGTTATTAGCAAGTCATGATCGGATCCGATGCCCTTTAAATCAAAAAAATCACATTTCCTATCGTATGCTCTTGTTATGATACGCCTCTGGTAGAAAATAAAAGAAATCACAATGAAACATTTCGAATAATGAATAAATTGTAATGGAACCCATTACCCTTATTATGCTACGCCCCTGGTAGGAAATCACAATGACATTTCGAACATCGAATAAATTCTGATCGAACCACCCGATGCCCTTGTTATGCTACGCCACTGGTGATAGCAACCGATCGGAAATGACACGGAAATGGCACACTCTAGATGGGACTGTTGAAATGATTTACATCTTTTCCTCCATTTGTGTTTTCCCTTATCGCAACAAATACTTATCTTGTCGACACGGCCTGCTCGATATGAACTATGCATGAAAATTGAAAGAGATAATCAGCGGCGCACGCCAAAATATTTTCAGAGGTAATCGATCGAGAAAAAAATATCAAATGTAAAGAGTTTAAATCGGATTTTTGGCGATGTAGAACAAACAACTTGATTTTTCACTGGAATGCTCGAATTTTTTTCAAAAATCCAGTTTTTTCGCGTAACTTTCAGTAATTTTTGTCATCACCACGTATGCGAAATTGTGTATAGTTTTTGAGTCGAGTTGAATAGGCTCCTAGATAAATACGAGTACTTCACACTAGGTTTGCAGGAATCCACATACAGGGTGATTGAATCTTTATTGAACAATTCCTCATTGTAGAAAATTATATCGGTGGTTTTCAACGCAAAATTTCAATAAATCAATAACGTGTAACAATGCACTCACTGATCCAACAATATGTAGAGTTGATCTTTAGGGACTCCCCTCCCTTAGATAACAGATATTTGTGTTGATATATGGACATTTAGGCCAGCGCCAAAGCGTATCTAGAGAATTCCTGGAATTACGGGATAATGGCTTTTCGGAGCCAGTGGAATGAATTCATGAAGGCGGTTATCAGAAATGTAATTTGCAGCTACCCAAACAACAATTTGGGTTGTTTTTTTTTTTCGTTTCGTGAATATGGCGATGAATTATAATTTTTTTGTAGGGTTTTCCAGCTAGAAGCATTAACACTAGTAATCTGATTACAGCGCCACAAAATACAGGGTGATTCACCTAACTTTCCATTTGAAATGAGGAAGTTATTGGCATTTGAAATTTCCAAAAAGTAAACTGAAATATCAAACACCCTGTTGAATATTTTGGAACACTCTGAAGGATAGCTGATGGAACACTCTTTCATTGATGTGTATACGGAGATTGAACCTTAAACCTCGAAAATTTAAGATAATATGGACATTTTAGTAAGTCAGTCCATCTGTCAAAATTTTTTCGAAAAAATGGAATATCTTGAAAACAAATCACGATAGGAAGAAAATTCAAAATGCAACAGGCCCAGAATTCTTCGTAGAATTCGAAAATGCGAAAATAAACAGGGTGTTCTATTCGAGGAAACAAAGTTGATGTAACTTCCGGTTTAACCGGAAGTAACAGCGTATAGAAAATATTTTAGGAAAATAATTCACATTGAGTTGTAGCTTCCACCAAAATTTCAAGTTGATATTCCTATTTGTTCTCTCTTTATAAACCTCTAATGAATCAGTTAGGTGAATCACCCTGTATATAGCTTTTCAGGAGTCGAAAAATTAAGGGAAAATATTCAACTTTCTGTCTCTGTTTATTTGAAGATTCAAAAATATTCTTGAATGTTGTATCTGTTGATGAAATGATAATGAAAAATTAATTCAGAAAAAACTCAAGTCCACATTTTGATGATTAACTAAAAGAGTGAAAATAATTAATAATATAGAAAAATGTTATTGCGGAGAAAGAATGGGACGCTTTATAAAAACTGATGTTTATAGCACCCCACGATTTTCCACAATAACAATCTTTTTCATAATCAATTTATTTTTTAATAATTATTTTTTCCATTTTTCTATTTCTTTGAATCGTTTTCATTCTTCTTGAGTTTTTTTCAACTATATTTTTTGAGGTGTGCTACATGCTACACAATTCGAGACCGAAATCCTCCCCTCCCGAATGCAAAACAAGCGACTGACGCGCTTTATACGACCCCGGAAGGTTTGATCCAGTTACGGGCCAGTAGATCTCGAAATGGATGTACGAGGTACCAAATCGGAAGGAACGCGAGAACAGATGCGAATCGTTAATGCCCTTCATAGGCCGGGGGGCACGTACCGAATACACTTTTCTATTAACGATTTATCCTCGCTTCTCATTCGATTTAATAGACACCTCCAAATCTGACGTGATTTATCGCTTTGCGGTTTTCAGAAGTGGGATTTATTCGTGATGTTTCATAACAAAAAGATTAAAGGACGAAGGGGTTTCTCGTTATGCGCTTGATTAGAACGCTTTTGTTGGTTTTTAGTGTCCAAGTCGTAAAACAGCAGGATAACATCACAGACACGTGAAGTTTCGATAAATATGGCATACAGTGTGGAACAGCCAAATGGAATGAATTCTATAACGAATAAATGAGAGCGTGTTGGGAAAAACGCTAAAACACGTCGATTCGTATTTTTGGATGCGCATTTTTTTCCAATAATAATAATTATACAGGGTGTGTCTTGTGACAGTGGCCGATACCAACTCTCTTATTTTAAATACAACCCCCTGTATATTATTAGTTTTTTGGATTCTTCAGTGAATTCTAGACATAATTCATGTACAATGTCCCACACCTATCTTCAACTGTTTCAGAAATATTGAGTGTTTCCAGATGTATTACAAAAATTAACATTAAAAAAATTATTTTATTTCACAAATAATGTAAAAAAAAACAAAAAAAAATATTGATTACAATTCAATACATGTTCGAAATATTCGAATTTCGTGAATTTGTGAAATAAAATAATTTTCTTTTTTTAATTTCTTTAATTTTTGTAATACATCTGAAAACACTCAATATTTCCGAAACAGTTGAAGATAGGTATAGGACATTGTTCATGAATTATGTCTAGAATATCCTGAAGAATCCAAAAAACCAATAATATACAGGGGGTTGTAATTAAAATAAGAAAGTTGGTATCGGCCACTGTCACATGACACACCCTATATAATTATTTTTTCCTGAAAAAAATGCACATCTAAAAATACAAATCGACGTATTTGAGCGTTTTCTCAACACCCTCTCATTTATTCGTTATCGAATTTATTCCATTTGGCTGTTCCACCCTGTAAAAACAATCCCTTAAATGAAAAGTGAATTTAGATTTTTCCAAAACTATTCATGTATCCATCAATATTCTCACTTCATCCTTTTTTTTTTACTTCCACTTTTTCAAACTATGATCGAGACGTTCCGATAGATCGATTGACACCCTGTATAGGCGCTCTCAATTTCACGCAGGTATGAATTTCAATTTGTGCTGAACAACTGTTAGATATCTCTCATCATTCCAATTCGGTTATCAGAAGTGGACCTTCTGCCTCTAAGGCAACATCGCAGATGTGAAGCAGTGGCGTACGCGAAAACAAAAATGTCATCAAGATATGTCATTGGTAGAATTTCAAGATGAATTTGTCGAAACGGTATTAAAAAAAATGAGAAAATGTTGAAGGATGCAAGAAAAATAGAACTATGAGACAGTGACGATTTTCAAGGTTATGTAATTAATTCCTTTGTGGTTTTAATGGATTTACAAACTTCACAATTAATTATTTCTCGAGTAAGACAACCTCGTTAAGTTCGTTTTCTTGATTTTGACCCAATACCTTTCCTAACGATCCCCTCGAGCGCCGTTTTACGAAGCGTATCTCAAGATCCCTTTTTCCAATATAGGTTATGCATTGTTAAAGATAATTCCATCAGATAAAACAGCGGGGAAAAGAGAGAAAAAAGCACGAATGATAGGATTCCGTGCTGAAAAATTGATAACTTAGACAGTTTCAAGCTTTTCTGAGGCCATTATCATCATCTCGTTATTGCAGCTCGAATTTGATTGATTCAACTTGAAAAGGCACGCTTTTTCGCCGTTTTTGTTTTTGGAAAATGGAATAATGATGAGATGATCTGGAGACGAGAATTCGATTAAACCGTTTGACACCATCCATCAATACATTATTCTTATAAACTGTTTTCATTGGCATTAGCAAACTTATACAGTGAGGTCCAAAAGTCCGTCGCCCCCCTGTAACTTCTTTATTCTACATATTACAAAAAATACAAAAGTAGTCGAAATAATTATTTACAAGTGTTCATAACTTGTTCAGAATTCAACGTAGAATGTAAAAATGCAATGAAATATAGGGTGTCCCATTTAAAAAAATTAACTTCCAAGTCAACGTGCTTATTTGAGACACTCTGTATAAATGAAACTCAAACCATTGAGGAGATCGAATGAAACCCTACAAGTTATGTATTCAACATTTTTTTGTAATATATAGAATAAAGAAGTTACAGGGGGGGCGACGGACTTTTGGTCCTCACTGTATATTTTTTTCAATTCTAAGTTGTCGTAGAGTCTTCAATGTTCGTATGGAGGCTCCCAGAGCATCGACATGCATTATTCATGGGTTTTTTCGTTGAAAATTGGGAGAATCTTGGGAGTTTTTGGTGGTTTCAGTGACTTTGAAGTTTTTTGGAATTTTCAAGATGAGATATCTCGAAAACTATACTAGATATCGAAAAACGGATTTCACCACTGTTTTCAGCGCCTTGTATTCAAATTGTGGCTAATCTATTTTCCATCAAATATACCAGATGTTACCCTCTTATGATTCATTCAAAAAAATTCGTTCAAAGCTCCACAAATACTGGCCCATCGAATAAACCACACCCAGTATACAAATCGGGCGATCACGAACCAAACCCTCGAAAGCTGCCAAAAAATAAAAAGAATCCTCATCTGGATTATAACGAAACGGTTATCGGGCCAATATTTCACACTGATGAATGTCTGCACTCAATTCAACTCCGGGATAATAGCCGAAAATATTCTAAATGAATGCCGGATTATTCTAATACCATCATCGGAAATACAAGTCACGCGCATTATTTTTTCCATTGGCTCCACTGATAACGCCATCTTTGACAGCTTGAATTAATCCGAAGACATTTGGGTTCGATTGTTATTTTCATTTGTCTGACATACGAACTTGATCAATGAATAAATTGATAAAAAATACAAGCACAATTTTTATTTTTTCAAATTGTTACTTTGTGCATTTTTTTTCTGAAAATGCGGGGGGGGAGGTTTCGACCCCATATCCCCCCCTTCGTTACGCCTATGCAAAAAGTGTACGTTTCACAAAACGCACGAAAATGAAGACGTCGTCGTCTAAGACACTTTAATCGATGTCATTCGTTCAATCAGCTGTCAAGTGAGACTCCGACGTTTCGGAAAAATCACCCCCATCCCTTATGCCCTTTTGGGCGAGATCTTTTGACAGGATGAAAAAAAGGAATGGCGTCGAAAGAGGGGGGATAATGTTGTTTGCTAGAGTCGTAAACTTATTTGCACCAAACTGTGTGTTATTCGGACGTTTTATGGTGAGATTGAAGCCTAGTGTTAGAGAACTATGCGCTCTCGATGTTTTGTCAGGATTTACGATATGCTAACGCCGTACTAAATTAAAGATGGCCGATTGTGTGAGAGGAATCCGTGAGGGTGAGGGCTCAAGAGTCATCATTTTGTTATGCGATGGAGATGAAGATACAGCAACAGATAATCGGTCGGGAGAAGAAAACAGCAGTGACCATGATGACGTCACATGATCAGCTCATTGACTAGAGTTGACTAATGACACTAACTCGAATTCAAATTTTTTCGAATTGTTACTTGCAACTTTTTTTTTATTTCTTCTATACTATTTATAGTTTGCTTTCGAACGTTTCCTCCATGTGTCATTATCATCAATTTTTTCTCATTTACCAAGATCTAGAAGTGTAACACTCAGTATACTTTCACCACTCCACAGTAAAATAGACCATTCCAGGTTGACGTCATTGACAGGCGGCCATATTGCTTGTGGGGCACACAAATCTATAGTCCCATTAGAAACAACGTAATCACAGGTCGAAATTAATTTGTTTTTCTTAAGAATGCCAGCTTATTGTGCAGTTGTTGGGAGTTCTAAAAGGGGGGAAAGGGATAAACTTCGTTTTTTTTCGAAAGTCAGGATGAAATAATTCATTTATTTAGCAATGAATAGTCTTAGTAGTATAGTGTACATTTTTGTTTTATCTCTTCTTGTTTTCAATAAACAAGGGAAAAGTAACAAAACTTGTGAATAGTACTATAACTTCCATCTATCAAACAAGCTTTAGATAATATTTAGGTATATAATCTACCTTGGCAACAACAACAAAATGCGGATCAATTTTCTTTGCCAAAACTTCCAAAACAACAAACCCAGCCTCATAATACTTATAGGCTCGCAAATATTTGTAAGCCTTCATCTGCTCCCCGCTATAAAAACTATGACTGGTAATTAAATAAGTCCATTTGGCCTACACTGGGCAGAAAACTTAAGTCTTCCGTAATTTCTCTTGGCACTAAAGCGTAGGGGTCTATATTGTTTATAAAACTCAACTTCTGTTCATATCGCACTTTAATGTATTTCTCAAGCGAAAGATAATAATCACTACGATTCATTTTTGATAAAATCACTCGGGAAACACAAGAATAAACTTTGTAATCACCAAATTTGGCACCACAGGTCAGAACAACCACTGTTAAATAAATGGAGATCGATTATTTGTGTGCCCCACAAGCAATATGGCGGACATGTCAAAATCAGGTGACCTGGAATGGTCTATAGCCCAAAAACCAACCAACCAAATCGCTGAAAAATACAAAGTTCCAAGAAATCTCGCTTCGATTCAAATTATTCAAAATCCATTCCAGTTAGCGTGCACTTCACTTCGAAAAAAAAAAGTTGATTCATGAACATCTCCGGGGAGCTATTCCCGAATGAATTATGACAGAGTTGACGAACTTTATCGCCGCGAATAAACGTCGTAAACTGAATGGTGTTTTGTTGAAATGCTACCGCGATCTAAAGTTTAAATAGCTCGACAATAGTTTTACAACTTTTGAGGTTAGTTTTGGATGGAATAAAGTTTTATGGGTGAGACGACTGCCGTTGTGGTCCTCTGATGATTCATCTTTATTCCTCTATTGACAAACAAGATGATTTCATTGGCGAAATGCAGGATGAAGTATAAAAAAATCAACTGACCTGAGTGGTGTCGAGCCCGAAGATTTTTTGATAGAATTTTCCAGTCCTTACCTGGAAAATAATACAAATTAAAATTATTATCCACAAAAAGAAATCTCAATAGGAAAAAAGCGTAAATCGCATTTTAATTATCCGATAAAATAAAACCATCTCCTTTTGATATACAGTATCGAGCAGAATTTATCTTGGGTATTGAAATCAACAAGAAAATGCTAAATATTTATTTATTTTATTTCTTTATATACAGGGTGATTCACGACGAATTGTACATAGTCCAAGCGTAAGTGCTATGGACTGAGACCATTCCATATTTAGTATTGAATAAAAAATGCCTTGTTGCGTTTTTGACAGATATACAGGACGGTATTTAAAAATATGTGAATTAATCTATGTTGAATATCTCTGAAAGTGAAAAACTCAGACATATGAAATTTGGCACTTGCTTTGCACTGTTTTCAAAAGTATTTTGTTGTTTAACACGCTTTACAGGGTGTTGTTTCTACAGGATCAATTGAAACGTGTAACAGAAAATAAATTAGGCCTGGAATTTCAACGGTTGATTGAATATTACTTGATCTCGAGTAATACGAACTTTCCTCATGATTTTTGTTGGAAAATGATGATGTGCTATCGATGAGGTGCCACATCAGTCATTAGCAGAATGTGAATCCATGAAAATTTTACTATTTTTGAAAGTTTAATTTTTTTCTGAGAACACAAAAACTTCTACGTTCATTTTTTTTTCACTGTTGCCTAATATCCTCCTTAAGCTTCAAACTGAGAAAAACAAAAACTGTCTGATCTGGCTTACAGGGTGTTGTGTTAAGAAAACCAATGAAATTCTGAAAAAAAAATGAGTCCGGACCAGAAATTGAAATTTTTCAAAGAATAGTCGTTTGACACACAGAATGAGTTCCTGTCTGCGTTACTACGCGGTGTTCAACATAAAAATCGAATGATATTTAAATACACAGACAAATTTAATGAAGATTTCGAATGATTCACTTGGAAAAAGTTCAGGAAGAATCAAAATAATTATATTCTGATACGGAAGAGTCAATTCACATTTTTTTTCACATTTATCGTGTTTTTTTTTTCGAAACCATGTTCCTGAAAATTCAGTATTTCATGAACCGTGCCCGTACTTTTCCATTTCGTTGAAGAACTTTAACGCCTATCTCACGAAATTCCTCTCAAAAGTTGGTTAAATGGCCCGATATTTCCCCTCCCCATATTCCGTCATGAAAGAAGGAGAAGTTCGCATGCTGAAAGGGGTCAAATTTTTGGGTGGAACATATGTCGGCGATGAAATTGGATTGCGTGAAGGAGCTTTTGTGCCTAGAAGTTTTACGACCTTGATCTCGCTTTGTTCGCTAACGAAACACCTGAGATGCGTTCAATGACGTCGGTGAAAGGGATCAGAAAGGGGAATTTTATCAAAGTTCAGGATGACGGATTTGCAACTGTTTGAAGGCTTCCAGAGCATTGATATGGACTTTTAATAGGTTTTTTTCATTGAAAATATTTGGGTTCTTGGAGTTTTTCATGGGGTTTTGGGACTTTTTGGGATTTTTTGGAATTTTAGTCTTCGTAGAGTCTTCAATTTCCGTATGGAGACTCTCAGAGCATCGATATGGACTCTTCATGGGTTTTTTCATTGAAATTAAGGACATTTTTGGGGATTTTCGTGAGTTTTTGCGACTTTTTGAGGTTTTTTGGAATTTTCAACATGAAATATCTCGAAAACTATACTAGATATCGAAAAACGGATTTCACCACCGTTTTCAGCGTCTCTTAGACACCTTGTAGACGAATTTATTTTCTGAAATTTTGCTCTAAAATATATGTAAGGGTACCCCCTTTGGATTTTTTCAAAAATCAAAGTCGTCGTAGAGTCTTCAATGTTCGTATGGAGACTCTCAGAGCATCGATATGGACTCTTCATGGGTTTTTTCATTGAAATTAAGGACATTTTTGGGGATTTTCGTGAGTTTTTGCGACTTTTTGAGGTTTTTTGGAATTTTCAACATGAAATATCTCGAAAACTATACTAGATATCGCAAAACGGATTTCACCACCGTTTTCAGCGTCTCTTAGACACCTTGTAGACGAATTTATTTTCTGAAATTTTGCTCTAAAATATACGTAAGGGTACTCCCTTTGGATTTTTTCAAAAATCAAAGTCGTCGTAGAGTCTTCAATGTTCGTAAGGAGGCTCCTTGAGCATCAACATGGATTATTCATGGGTTTTTTCGTTGAAAATTGGGGGTTTTAGGGCGTTTTCGTGAGTTTTTGCGGTTTTTGAGGTTTTTCAGAATTTTCAACATGAAATATCTCGAAAACTATACTAGATATCGAAAAACGGATTTCACCATCGTTTTCAGCACCTCTTAGACACCATATAGACGAGTTTTCAGGCAAAATTTTTTTTGACATTTTTCGAAAAATCGACGAAAGGGTACCCCCTTTGGATTTTTTCAAAAAATTCAAAGTCGTCGTAGAGTCTTCAATGTTCTTATGGAGACTCCCAGAGCATCAACATGGATTATTCATGGGTTTTTTCGTTGAAAATTGGGGGTTTTAGGGCGTTTTCGTGAGTTTTTGCGGTTTTTGAGGTTTTTCGGAATTTTCAACATGAAATATCTCCAAAACTATACTAGATATCGAAAAACGGATTTCACCATCGTTTTCAGCACCTCTTAGACACCATATAGACGAGTTTTCAGACAAAATTTTTTTTGACATTTTTCGAAAAATCGACGAAAGGGTACCCCCTTTGGATTTTTTCAAAAAATTCAAAGTCGTCGTAGAGTCTTCAATGTTCTTATGGAGAATCCCAGAGCATCAACATGGATTATTCATGGGTTTTTTCGTTGAAAATTGGGGGTTTTAGGGCGTTTTCGTGAGTTTTTGCGGTTTTTGAGGTTTTTCGGAATTTTCAACATGAAATATCTCCAAAACTATACTAGATATCGAAAAACGGATTTCACCACCGTTTTCAGCGCCTCTTAGACACCTTATAGCACCTTATAGACCAGTTTTCAGGCGAATTTATTTTTGGAAATTTTTCGAAAAATCGACGAAAGGGTACCCCTTTGGATTTTTTCAAAAAATTCAAAGTCGTCGTAGAGTCTTCAATGTTCGTAAGGAGGCTCCTTGAGCATCGACATGGATTATTCATGGGTTTTTTCGTTGAAATTGGGGGAATTTTGGGAGTTTTTGGTGGTTTAAGCGACTTTTTAGGGTTTTTTTGGAATTTTAAACATGAAATATCTCGAAAACTATACTAGATATCGAAAAACGGATTTCACCACTGTGTTCAGGGCGAATCGATTTTTTTTTAATTCTGCTCGGGATATACCCTAATAATTTTTCTATTACTACTTCATTAGATTCGTTTTTATCGCTCACAATATCCCAACGGTTGGTTCTACGAATTGCGAAACGCCTAGCTTGACAGGTGACAACTATATCGTATATTTCGAAAGCAGCAAACAGGAAGAAGATACACCAGTGAAATATTGCGAAGATATCGACACCTTTTCTTTTCGCCACGTGCCATGAACTTGATTTGAAAACGGTCACGGTCCCATCTGCTACCAACCAACCGACGGTTCAGAATCTTTTGCTCGTTATTTCGATAACAAATGAATTATTGAAGGTGTCGTTATAAGCTACAAGCTTTGGGGTATTGCTAAGTGGAATTTTCTCGAGTT
Source organism: Plagiodera versicolora (assembly GCA_037013635.1). Lineage (NCBI taxonomy): Eukaryota > Metazoa > Arthropoda > Insecta > Coleoptera > Chrysomelidae > Plagiodera > Plagiodera versicolora. Next base: position 1,674,124 of record CM072990.1, read on the forward strand.
TTTGATGATATTGCTTTCCTAGCACACCTTTGGATGTACCCAAAGTGAATTTTCAGATGTCGTTTAACCATAGGCGTAGAAGGGGTTATATACAGTTAGAATTTTCAAAAAATCGTTTATTTTTCATTCAATTTTTTTAATGTACATATATTTAAGAATACATACAATAAAATTCTGGAAAATTCGCTTTTTTTCGTCCTTCGACATTCGATACACCCTGTAGACTGTATAAGCCCGAAATGTCCCGCTTCTTCTGAAATTCTGAGGCAATAAAACACAAGTTGAAATAAATCGCAGCTATTGTGCCGAAAGTGACGATCTGAGAACATAGAGGGCGTGCTTTGAGATATATGTACGTTTTATCGTGAAAAACACATTGGAGATCAAATATCTATCTTCGAGTCCCTTTAAATCGCATTGTGAACGAACGCATCATTGAACAATGTCGTCAGCATCGCCCAATTGGTCCAGTGGCGGAGAAATTTCGGAAAGTTCCTGATAATGAATTAATAATATCCATCAACTACTTGAGGTTGACGTAGGAAATTTCACAATGGAATGTATTTAATGTAGTTTTTGTCTTCTTCGTCAAAAATAGTGAATATCTCGAAAACTATGCGAGATATCGAAAAAACAGGCTTTATGGCTGTATTTCAGACGCCTCTAAGACGTCCTAAAGTGATTTTTTGATTGTTTTTGGGGGTTTTTGAACTTTTTTGATATAATAGATGATGGAAAATAACGAATATCTCGAAAACTATGCGAGATATCGAAAAAACAGGCTTTATGGCTGTATTTCAGACGCCTCTAAGACGTCCTAAAGTGATTTTTTGATTGTTTTTGGGGGTTTTTGAACTTTTTTGATATAATAGATGATGGAAAATAACGAATATCTCAGAAACTATACTAGATATCGAAAAAACAGGCTTTATGGCTGTATTTCAGACGCCTCTAAGACGTCCTAAAGTGATTTTTTGATTGTTTTTGGGGGTTTTTGAACTTTTTTGATATAATAGATGATGGAAAATAACGAATATCTCGAAAACTATGCGAGATATCGAAAAAACAGGCTTTATGGCTGTATTTCAGACGCCTCTAAGACGTCCTAAAGTGATTTTTTGATTGTTTTTGGGGGTTTTTGAACTTTTTTGATATAATAGATGATGGAAAATAACGAATATCTCGGAAACTATACTAGATATCGAAAAAACAGGCTTTATGGCTGTATTTCAGATGCATCCAAGACGTCCTAGAGTGATTTTTCAGTTAAAATAGGTGATTCCTCGATTGTTTTTGGGGGTTTTCAGACTTTTTCAATAAAATCGATGATGGAAAATGACGAATATCTCGAAAACCATACTAGATATCGAAAGAACAGACTTTATGGCTGTATTTCAGACGCATCCAAGACGTCCTAGAGTGATTTTTAAGTCAAAATAGGTGATTTCTCGATTGTTTTTGAGGGTTTTTAGACTTTTTTAATATAATCGATGATGGAAAATGACGAATATCTCGAAAACTATACTAGATATCGAGAGAAAAGAGTTCATGGCTGTATTTCAGACGCATATAAGACGTCCTAGACTGATTTCTACTTCGAAACTTTATTGTTTTTGGGGATTTTTAGACTTTTTTGATATAATTGATGATGGAAAATGACGAATATCTCGAAAACTATGCTAGATATCGAAAAACCGAGCTCAATAGCGTGTTCAGCGCCTCTTGAACAGCCTGTAGACGATATTGGATGAAGGTATCTTCTTAAAAAAACTTCAATTCAACGACACGACACGAAAGGTCTACTGGAATAATATCTATGAATTCTTTCAATTAGTCAAAACCTCCTCGCCATTCTTCCATAAATTATACAAACTATCAATCACCTTCTTCAGTCATCAATACCGCCCTAGCCGTTCTCGTGGGCCAACCCAGCCCGCCCCAACGGCCCGCCCATGAAATCCGCCTCGAGGCGGTCATTATTTTTCGTAAAACTCCGAAACGGCTCTGCGGTCGTCAGAGAACGAACGGCAGAGAATGCGGCCGACCACGGAATTCTCCGCACGAGCGAAAGTTTCGGAAGAACGAAGACGGACGACGGATCGTCTCGTTCCGTCTCGTTCTAGGAAAACTCCAAACTGTTGGAGCACTGGCCGGAGGGTCTTTCCTGAAATTACCGGCACTTACGAAGTCCGAAGGGTTTGATTGAAGGTTCACCAAGTGGTTTGGTTTATTGTGCTCGTTCTCTGCAAGTTTTAGGACTGTGCGTCGAATTAATTTTATCAAAATTTGAATAATCATGAAATACCCAGGGCCGGATTCAAACTTAATGTCGCCCCAATACTGAAATTTTATTTTCTAACTTATGGTTTATATATCTTATTTTTTTATTAAAATAACTAATCTATTGCAGAAAATTTATTATACAGGGTGTTTCATTGATATGGCGCAACATCGCTAGTACAAATGTTGATGGTTGAAAAGATACAGGGCGTTCAAATTTGAAATTTTATTTGCAAAGTTCTTAATAGCTTCGACACTTTTTATGATATCGGTTTGAAAACTGGTACATGTGGGGTTTTTAGGACGGCAAACAAGAGTATTTCATCAGTATTAACGTAGTCCTTAGAGGGCGCCACTTATCCTCTTACAATTATTTAAAAATACGCACAATTTTTTTATCCGTCAAAAATCAACATTTTCGATCAAACATTTATTAAAGTACGTTATTTTTTGGATAAAAAAGTATTCTTGGAAAAAGTCGAAAAACCTTACCGTTTTTACGATTAACCCGATTTTGAGTATTGAAGTCACAAATAAATTTATCAAAAAAAAACTAGTAGGTTGCTGTCAGACAAGCGAATAGTTTTCTGATTCAACAATGATTTATTTCAAATTTGACAAACAAAGTTATAAAAATAGTTGGAAATGCCTACTTTCGACGCCAATAACTTTGAACGCCCTGTATCTTTTTAACCATCAACATTTGTATGAGCGATGTTGCACTCAATCGTCATATTTTGCTCCTCTCTACTCTTAGTTTAATTTTTTTTGCCATATTAATGAAACACCCGGTATATTAAAGACTTAAAAAATATGAAATGTTAGTTTTTTTTTAAGAATTATAAATTTTGCATAAACGGTGACTAATAATTGTAATTTTTTTTTACTACTCTAATAAAAATTCACGTTCATTTCCTTTTTAGATAACAAGAAAATACAACTGTATAAATCATTTACACAAGTAGTTTTTCAATTAATCTGCAAATACACTGGTTGAAATATCAATTATATTCTTCCAAGTGAAATATACTGAGAAATGGACTGAGAATAACGTCGAAACTTGATGTCAATTGTCAAAGTCAAAGTCTAAATTTGCAACGCAAAATTTCTTCAATACAGTAATAGTTTTTTTTTCAAATCATCAATTCATATAAAAATCATTATCATGTTTTGTACTGCTTCGTGGTTTTCAATGCTACCCCCAAAAAATTTTTTAGACGTGCATGGCATCAATCTTATCAATCACAATGCCTGATCCATCATTCCCACTCTCCTCTTGCTCTATTTTTTCCCTCCTCCAAGCTGCATTGAACATACCATTAACACTTATTGGTATGTTAATTTTGCGGAAAGCTCGCTACAAAACAACCCCCCTTCTCATCTCCCCCCCCCCCCTTCTCCGTGAAAAAAAATCATCGAAAAGGCTAACCCGAAACCCTTGACAAAACGAAAAAAAAAAAAAACAACCCCATGTATTTTAGAAAAGGCGAATTATGCAGTCGTTCCATCAACGTCACATCAATCGGGGACAAGTCTGCCATCTTCCTTTTTGTTATGGCGTCCCCTTCGATGAACTGAGCGTCAGATAACAGCGTTGTAAGAGGGATAAAGGTGTTGTAATCTGGAATACATCAGGAGGGGTGCGAAGGTTCGAAGTGCGTCAGAATAATTCGACAAGTTCGGCTGATTATACGTCTCATTTGTTGTCAGTCTAAGCGGGTTACAGAAAAATAAATAATTCAAGGTCGAATCGGCAGTTGAGGCTGTCAAAGTCTTCATGGAACTAGAAGGATCCGTTTTGGCACTATTTATGATCTCAAAAAAATCACTAATTCAACTAGTGTCTAAATTATTTTGGTAGTCTGCTTCGTTTTTAATATACTGGGCAAATTTGAGAATATTGCTTTTCGAAAACTTACAGAAATATTGGAAATTGCCCCCTGAATAAATAATAAAGTTCATTTATCGAATATGCATAAAGATAAAGTTCAGGTACATTTGGAAATATAAATAAATAAAGGCATCACAGAGTTATGTTTTATGGAACACCTTGTATGGTTTTGGATATTTCGAACATGTTCGCTTCATGCTCCTGAAAAATATGAAATACTTTACTGGGTACCAGTGACGTATGTAGTTTGTTGACGTACATGTTATTTTTAAAATATTGTTGAATATAAATTCAATTAAATTAAAATTTTTCAACTCAATAAGTGGATGTGAATTTTATTCCATTAAATAATTATTTGATGTTGAAAATAAAATAACTGGAATCCCATTGAATCGCCTTTTTATAATGATATCAGGTGAAATATTGTAGATAATTAATTTTGTTTTGTTGCGCCAATGAAGCCAATGGTTGCTATGACAACGCGCTGAAAAAAGAGGGGGGGAATCTTGTCTATTATTATACGTCAATGGACGAATAATAATGATTTTAATGCCATTTTCTATGGATTATAAATTCTATCTATTAATTCGTAAAGAATCTTTATGAGCGATCTTCTTGTTCTGACTTTCTCAAACGGTAATCAATTGGCAAAGTTTTTCTAACGATTTTCCGTCCTGTCACCACGTCACTGACTTCATAAACAAACAAAGATTCATCGACGAAACCCCTCCCATACGGTGGAAAACCTTTTCAGAAATGGAGCAGGACCAGCTCCTCAATAATTCACGTCCATAACCTTCTACATTCGGTAAAGGGAATAAGGTTCGCGGTGCTTGTAGTCTGAATAGGGCGCACCACCCCTTTTCCGCACCGTAACAAGACTATAAAAAGTGTTATTGTTGCTTTTGTTTCGATGGAGTGGATAGGCCGTTATATTGTGAGGACTGTTTGATTTTTTTTGTCGATTCATCGAATCCGATTGGGAATCAGTGGTTGTGTCGATGATGCGATGAAATATTGATAGGAGAAGCAGCATGTAGCAGCAGGGAACGGCTGATGAAGGATGGAGGACGAAACGTCGTATTGAAATACCGGAAACAATCTGAACAGTGACCTTAATTTCTCTATTCTCAATGAAAACTCATTTTGAGTTGATTGATTATCAAGGTCGAAAATGCCAAATCTCAAACAATCACGGAGTTGGCAAATAAAAGAGCGAAACTTCCATCATTAAAAAAGTTTCAGCAAACTTCAAACAAGTACACGTGAATATAAAAACAAAGTGCCTTTCTCTTGATACAAAATTAATTGTTCAAATGGAATTATATTTCTCATCGTTGAAACAAGGAGAGTTCCTCCACGAGGATCAATACAGGGTGATTCAACGGATAAAAGAAGACACAAATGCTTCGACAAACGTTTTAGTGAATAATATCAATTCTTCCTCAACTTTAGGGACGACTTCTAACAACCCAATTCATTTGGTGGCGACAATAAACAAAATACCACAGAGCTACAGTGGCAACCCTTCGAAACACCCCCCTTTTCCCCTCCCGAAATTAATTAACTCCAATATCCAGACGGGCACTTTTCCGTGATGCAACAGAGCTCACAGGTAATAATGCATAGCCATTAGAGTTAAACATTGGCTTCAATTATAAATGCCCCACGTCATTTGTACAAAAGGGAGATGCTTCCACTTCACTTGACTCAGAAGCAACAATGGAATTAGGAGTCAAACCCACTCTCAGTGGTGCCAAACCAACGGAAATATACAGTGAGATCCAGAAAAGAAATTGGCAAGAAAGGGCAGCAGGTCTTTCTCGTGATGAGCTCAAGTAATGAGCAAAAACAAATCAAAAATATTGGAAGTAGGAGAAAAAGGAGTTCATGCACTAGACCATGAACTAATTCGTCGAAAAAATGGAGCACAACCCCTAATATTACAGAACTTTTCGAATGGCCGTTTCTGAATAATTGTTTGGGTGCAATTGTTTGTTTATTCACCGATCTGGCAACAGTACGAACGCTTGAATTTATAATTTTATTACTGGCCCTTGAGTAAAGGGCAACAGGAAGGCAGTAACCCTTTGTACGTTTCATTAAAGCGGTATATCGGCGTGAAAAGAATATAATTAGGAGGAAATGTTGTGGGTACGAGTGCGAGGCTTGGAAATTGTGTAACGAAAAGGGTTGCATGAAAATTAACTGTTTTTGGCATTGTATTTTGGAAGGTTTGGGATGCTCGACTATGAGTAGACTGAAGATTTGTAGTCGTTGGTTCATTATCCAGACCACATCACATAGTTTCAGTTACCTTTTGCTATTTATTCAATTATTCATTCGTTTCCTTGATTTATTCGTTCGTTTATTTGTGTCGTTGGGAGATTATTGCGTTTATTTGGTTCATTATTTCATTCGTTTATTGATTTGTTTGTTTATTCGTTCGTTGATTTATTCAATCGTTTTTTATCCATCACTTTGTTTATTCTATCGCTTGTTTATTCGTTCGTTGGTTCTTTCAATTGTTTTTTATCCATAACTTTGTTTATTCGTTAGTTATTTTTTCAATCGTTTTTTATCCACCACTCTGTTTATTCTATCGTTTGTTTATTCGTTTGCTGGTTCATTCAATTGTTTTTTATCCACCAATTCGTTGATTCAATCGTTTATTTAATCGTTCGTTGTTTTATTCAATAATTTCTTATCCACCACTTTATTTATTCTATCGTTTGTTTATTCTTTCGTTGGTTTATTCAATCGTTTTTATCCATAACTTTGATTATTTCATCGTTTGTTAGTACATCGTTTTCTATCCATTACTTTGTTTATTTCATTGTTTATTTATTTGTTCGTTTGTTTATTCGTTCGTTGGTTTATTCAATCGTTTTTATCCATAACTTTGATTATTTTATCGTTTGTTAGTTTATTCAATCGTTTTTTATCCATTACTTTGTTTATTTTATTGTGTGTTTATTATATCGTTTGTTTATTCGTTCGTTGGTTTATTCAATCGTTTTTATCCATAACTTTGATTATTTTATCGTTTGTTAGTTTATTCAATCGTTTTTTATCCATTACTTTGTTTATTTTATTGTTTGTTTATTTGTTCGTTTGTTTATTCGTTCGTTGGTTTATTCAATCGTTTTTATCCATTACTTTGATTATTTTATCGTTTGTTAGTTTATTCAATCGTTTTTTATCCATTACTTTGTTTATTTTATTGTTTGTTTATTATATCGTTTGTTTATTCGTTCGTTGGTTTATTCAATCGATTTTATCCATAACTTTGATTATTTTATCGTTTGTTAGTTTATTCAATCGTTTTTTATCCATTACTTTGTTTATTTTATTGTTTGTTTATTTGTTCGTTTGTTTATTCGTTCGTTTGTCCATTCATTCGTTTATTTGCCATTCTATCCCTTGTAAAGGAAGGAGCTTTGATTAATTCGATGTAACAGTGCAGAAAACGAGTGCAGAAATTCTGAGAGCGTAATTTATAAAAGCTACCTTCCCTTTTCGAGTCACATAATCATCTGGTAGCATCAAACTTCCTGTTTCCTCGTGATTGAAATCAAACTCGCCGTACTCGGAAAGATCTTCACTTTTCCAAACGCCCTTTCGAATAATCTTTCGCCATTATGTAACATCTCCTACCACCACACCCAGGCGTTTTACTTTGTTCGCAATAATAATGATAGGGCGCAGCACGTTCGTCATTGTGTGAGGTGCTAATTACTCGGGGCTTACTGCGATTGGGAAAAATCGACCATCGACGTTGCCACATCTAACAATTCATCACGAGAAAGCAGACTTATACAGGGTGATTTATTGGGAAATGGGCGTACTGTAAGGGAAGGTAGAGGTCGCGTAGCTGGTTCTGAAAAACCCCCATATGATGGGTCTAGCGCCCTGTATAAGCGAGATACAGAGTGTTTTATGTATTTCTCCTATTTCTTCAATGGCTCGTAACTTACGATCCCCATTGTATATTTTATTCATTTTCACAACATAAACTCACATTTCTGTATGCTACCGAATGAATGAAACTAATAATCCAGGTACGGACTTGAAAAAATCTAAGGAATTTCATCAGTCCAATACAACACCCTGTATGACGAAATTTCGAAAATTCGTTTGCAGATATAAAAAGAGCAGGAAAAAATATTCCTAAACAAATGAGTTTGGTATTTCCGCATGCCATTCTTGTACCTGTCAATTTGAGTCAAAATAATGTTTTCGATGGAAAGGTGGTACAATGAATCACCCTGTATACCATTACTATTCGTATACAGTGTAGTGATGATGCAGAATCTTTGCGAAATATCACAGGAAGTAATTTTCTAGACTATAGTTTCGACAAACGCGTGTTAGATTTGGCAACATCGCACGTAGTCGAGATGTTCGTTACGCATTTTTTTTTCTATTCTAGTTTCCTGAAGTCTATTTGGGTCACTACGCCAACATAATAGCACCTCTTACTATTATTCTCACCTTTTTCTTTGTTAAGTAGAAGTCTGTCCGCCCATTTTCTACAGAATGTTGCCTCTAGAATCAAGTTAGAAGCGGCTTGGACGAATTCATTCACATCTGTATAAGTATAATGACATTTTTTTCGTTGGAGGTGAACCCTTTTTTGTGAGTATTATACAGGGTGTTGCAGAATTGCACGACAATATTTCAGGCACGTATTCTCTGGTACAAAAAAATAAGGAAAAAAGTTTCTGTGAAAATTTGTTGATACATTCCTTTTCCATTGAATTTTGATGCTTTGATTAATATCAAATATCGAAATAGTATAAACATTTCAGAGTATGTAACTTTGAGCCAATTTACGAATTAATTGATTTATGAGGAAGCTAAACGGAATTCGACCAATAGTCAAGAGGGACAAAATTCAGGTAATAGATTGAAGAACTCGAAAAAAATATTAGAATTCACCAGTGGCGTACAAGCAAGTTTTTCTTGGGGCTTTTATGGATTGAGACCTCGGAAAATGCAACACCCTGTATGGTATTCGGAAAAAATTTTGTTCCATATCAAGCAGCACCTATTCCTTGATACTCATACAAAATTTGAAAGCTCTATCTGCAGTAGATCAAGCACAATAAAATAAACACCTAATTTTTTCTCAACTTTCAACACCCTGTAACTCCGCTAATAATCGAGATCGGACACATGTTCACAGGAACTTTTTTCCTTATTTCGTACCAGAGAATACGTACTTGGAATATTGCCGCGCAATACTGAAACACAACTATTAATTCGAACGGAGATGCCGACTGCGCCAAATTTCCAAGGTAGTGACGTCAGTTATTTGTCTTTGCGAAACGTCTACTACTATTCAACAAGTATTAAGGTTCAATTCCCTTCCGACGTCTACGTACTCGGAGTTGTGGTTCCGTACACTGTCAACGTTATTATTATTATATTACCATAATCATTCTAACGCAATGGTATGGAATTTTTCTGAAGTCTGTTATGTATGACAAGATCATAATACTTCCTACGTAGGCATGTATTATAAAAGTAGATTGATGGCATTTCACTCGTATGGGTGGTTCTTTTATCATAATGCGCGCATGTTGAATTATTTCCTTGACAAACCAGGAAATGTTGCCGATATCCCTACAGATACTTTCTTCAATCTGTAATTACACATAGCCTTCGTGCAGATCTGAAGGTCGTAAAGTTACAGCCGTTTGGAGACTGAAGATGAACGATAAAAAGAATATAAAACGGAATAGGGTCAAAGGAGTTTCAGTTGGAAATGAGTTCGTTTAGAAATTATTTGAACTACTCACGATTCATAATTCAAGTGGCTATACTCGTGGAAAACTGGCAATTTTCGCAATTTTTGTTTAAAAGAAACAACTCGATGGAATGTTCTGGATATTCTGTACATGATAAGGTGTATTTTGAGATTGTTTTCTCACAAAAAAAGGTTATTGAAGTTGAAGGGATCTCGTTTGGTTTTTTCAATGCCAAATTGACAATTTCCAACCAACCAAAAAGATCGTAGGACATGGTATAGTAAAAAATATTCCAAAATACTCAGTTTCACTTTGAAATCGATCTGTCAATTTCTCTTTGAGTTATGACGTCAGTGATGTCGTCTCGATAAAAACGAGTTTGAAGTTTCGATTTTTGAAGGAGACACATTTTGAGAAAAAAAAATTCCCTATAAACGTATGTCCTAGATACAGAGTGGTATCGATTATCAATTAAACGGTTGGTACTGCGATATGAAGCAATTTTAATTCAATTATTTTAATCAAGAACAGAGCATCTCAAAAGAAAAATATATTTCTTGGATTCCCATTCATTTTGGAACAAATCTGATCTCTTAAATTGCTTTCAATCAATGCACAAAAATTTTCACGCCGCATCAGATTTTTGAGGAATAGACCCTGAAGTCAAATGATTTATATTTTTTTTTATGCGAAAACCCTTTATAAAAAAAATATCTTGTACTTTTCCATTCGATTATTGCTTAGTTTCGCGAACTATAATTTGTTTTAAAGTCAGTGCTCCCACTTCAAACAAAAATCACAGCAACAAAAAAAACCTGATTCGAAGCAAAACGCTGGCCTCCATTAATCTCACATTAAATTTCAATTAAACCCCCCCAGAAAAAAAAACCCTCCCGTCATTTACATAACGCGTCCCCATCTGCCTCTCGCACCTAGACCCACCCCTCGCAAAGGTCATCTTTCATTCGATCACGTGACGTCGTGACAGTTCCATCTAAACTGGCGTACACTTCCTTCGGTGGTGCATCGAGTGTGCCGCGAAGCGTCGTCGTTCCTTTGTTATCGCGGGCACGGCAACGGTCCTGCCCGCTAGACCATAGAGCACGCGACCAACTGACGAATCTGTCGGGACTTGATTGGATGTTTATATGGACCAGGTGGCGGAGAGTGGACTTCCCGTGAAATGCTGGTCAGCCGAAATATCTTGTTTGAGTCAATCACCGAATCGGGCCCCGATAGGCTGGGTGACAGGTTGACAAAATGATTTTTACATGCTTTATATTAGCTTAAGTTGTAACTCAGCGAATAGCGCCATCTTTTGGGCGAATTGAGAAGTTTTCCATTACAGGTGTCTTCCAATGAAAATGGTTATTGTTTATTGTTTATTATTATTTTCTTTTCATTTACAAATTTCTGTTAGTTTAGTCTTATTCATTGTGTACTATAAATAATAAATTCACCTAGATTCATGCATCTGTATGTGCAAATAACAAAAAAAAATAAATAAAATACAAATTAAATTAACTTAATAAATATAAATAATGAAATTTAGTTTGTAATGTTGAAGATTTCTATCGATCACCCTGGTCTAATCGGCTGATTATTAAAAACGTTACGTCTTATCATCCATCGTCGAAAAAAATAAAATACAAATTAAATATAGCTCGTAAAAACTAAAACACATGCTTTAATGGTGAAAATAATTACTAATAAATTGAATATAATGTATCAATTAAATATAATATATTAATTAAATATTATATAATCATTAGATATGATATATTAATTAAATTAATCAAGAAAAATATTATTATTGTCAAAAAAGTGAGGGGGGCTTTTTCACATTTACGATATTTTACTTAATAAATTCAATTCTGAAATGATAATTATTTTCACTATTGAAGCATGTTGGCCTGAAAGCAAGCAATTTGAATAGCCTGATCCTGAAATTACAAAAAACTATGACACAAAGAAAAAGAGAAAAATTGAAATATCTCTGTTGATAACCACTGTTGTCTAGTTTCTGCTTTTTAATCACATCCTCAGTTATAATAGGAATATTTTCTACAAATGTGTTCATTTTTGAATCTGATTAAAATATGAAGATTCAAAAAAAATCCATATAAATAAAAACGAACAACTGACTAATTAAAACCGTTGGTAGTACAGATTTGTCGTCACGAGTTTCAGTCGACACGATAAAAAAAAATTGCAACCAAACGAAACACCGTGCTACATACTGATTGACAGCTAAAAAGTAATTTCGAGAACGGACAATGACTGACGCATCGTTCAGTCAACCCTTCTTCATTCGTCATCTGTCAGCCTAGGAAAAGTGAAGTGCGCCCTTTCGATGGACGCACATGTAGAACGAATCGATTTGACATCGTCACGGCCTGTCATTGTGACGTGAATTTGCATACGGGGTGGTTTCTGAGATTGAAAAAAATCACGCTCTGCCACGGTCTGTTTGACAGCTGATTTCACACTGGAAATATTGGGTTTTCACTTGTCATTCCATTCCTTGTTTCATGACGTGGGATACAAAAACACTGAGCCGTGTAAAACCAGCCAAAGACATTTCCATTACGTCATCATCCCCCTGAAAACCCGAAGCGTGGTCGGTTTGAATTTTTAACCACGTGGTAGCGTTCCCTTCATCGCGATTTATTAATTCCTCATGAAGATCGAGCGATTACCATTGATGCGAGGGTGCTTACCACGGTCTGGTGATGGAACCAGACTGATGGGGATTACCTATGCATAATGTATTCACCCTTGGAGCCCATTTGGGGCTCCAAAGTGCTCACCTGGAACGGATGGGGTGAGAATTCGTACAGAAGTTGATCAGATTCAAAATGTATCAATTAATCAAGCATCAAATTGTGTATGATGTTGAAGAAACAGGGAAATGAAGGATGCCCCAAGGTGGTGCAAACTGGAAATGTCAACAAATTCTCCTAGCAAGTGGAAACTGCAGTTACTAGAAGTGGTTTTAAGTTGATTCAGCTTGAATTACCTCAATTCGAATTTCACGTGGGGAAATTGATACTTTTCGGGATATTGTATTTCAAAGTTGAAGTTTCACCTTCTTCAATTTATTCCAAACTTCGGGATAAAATTATTCAACGAATCCAAATAATTCAATGGATACGGTTCCTGATTGAAAACATCACTTTCATCGGGATCCACCCCAAACGTAGATCAATTAAACGTAGATCAATCAATTGGCCACATAGAAATATATTGTGGTTTACCACTGAAAACAGAAATGCCACTTGGCAACGTTGCTTTCTTGTGACATGACATATCTCATTTGACATAGCAATTATTATATATTGTTTTGAGTCGAGAATATGCCAATATAAAAACATGAGAATATCTTATTCCAAAGTTTCTCATCATGAAATTTCTTGTGGAATTTTATTGAAGGTCATGTTAATTATGTTTTAGTGTAATAAACATTCTCTCAAATCATAACGTAAGTACAATATCAATCAAATTCTCAGGTTTTACCGTGATCGATTTTCAGAAACCTTTGTAAAAAAAAAGGATGTTAGAGGTTTTTCCGCGGAAAAAAATTCATCACTGGGTGTTTATATTTCTGTTCCAAAGCGTCTGTGAAAATTTCATCAAAATCTGAGTTGGCTCCCTTTGCTGCAGGTTTTCCATAATTAGTGTTTTTTTTCGGAATAAAATACGTAAGCACAAAAAACATTTTCATCAAAATCCAAGCCACCCAATGTCCAAAGATTTACCGTGAAAAAAAATACCAACGACCAATCGACACAGAACAGACCGATAACTCCCACGCAAAACTCGCAACTCAATCAAACTCTCATATTCCCGGTGATTTAAGTTCGTCGAGAATTACTCTTCTTCGTAAAGTTTCATCGAGAAGAATTGTGTGGAGTTCGCCAGCTTCCAGCCTCCGGCAATATAATTAGAGAGATGCGGGAGCGCGTTTTACAAGATTATTCATTACTTTTTGTTTTATTTGTGACACTCTTGGATTTTTCACTGAACTGTTAAGCAAAGACGCAGACGTATCAGTGCGACGTAACCTTGATATGAAACGAAACAAATTATACAGGGTCTCTGGGAGAGAGTTGAAAGTTTCACTTTTTTTTTAGTTATTGCTAATTTTTTAAAGATTTTTCGAGATTTCATCAAAAATCGTTATGAAACTAGGTTTTTTGGGATAACTCAGTAAGGCAATTGGTTTAAACCATTTGTAACTCAATTAGGAAAGGTTGATTGATTGCAAAACAGAAAAAAAACACTACCGGATGAAAATTAAAAAAAAACAAAGATTAACAATTTCAAATGATTGATTTTACTTTTTCAGTTTTTTGTCATTTTCTGCATTTCCTATGAGAAAAAAAATTAAATTGAACATTTGAAATTGTTAATCTTTGTTTTTTTTTTTATTTTCATCCCACAGTGTTTTTTTGTGTTCTGCAATCAATCAACCCTTCCCAATTGAGTTTCAAATGGTTTAAACCAATTGCCCTACTGAGTTATTCCAAAAAAACTAATTTTATAACGATTTTTGATGAAAACTCGAAAACCAAAAAATGACGAATAACTGAAGAACGGTAAAACTTTTGACAGAATTAAATTGGCTTAAAAACGTTCCAAATGATCATACCTATCCACCATACTCGTTTGTACAACACACTAAGAGAAACCCTGTAAAATCAAATTGAAAAAAACATTGTTATAGTGAAAAAAGTGTTTTTCTTAATTAATTTGATCTCATATTATTGATGATTCTCGCTTTTTCAGTTCACCATTAAAGCATGTTACTCAGTTTTTACAAACTATATTCTTTTCACGTTCTACTTGCATCAGCTGACAGAACGCCCTGTATATTACCCAAATGGACATCAACTTTTGATCCCCCTGTACACGCCAGACTGATTTCAGTGTTTCCAATTACAATCGAGTCGAACAGGCCTCGTTCGAGAGCACGTCCCACCGCTGAATTTTCTTGAATTAATTGAATTTCTATTCAGATTTCTAAATTAATGCACTCGAAAGAAGCTGAGAATGAAATACATTTCACGAAATTCGTATTGCAGTTCCGCATAGCTTCATTGCAGACTGAATTTTAAAATGATCCCTGATGCAAATTCCTTTCCTAGTGTAGGAAAGTTACAGGGTGTTTATTTTTATTGAGCGTGTTCACCAGATTCAGTTCATTATTGTACCATATTAATGAAACACCCGGAATATTACGTTGTAACGATATACTGTAGTATTTATTATAACATTTGTATTTGTTTATATTAATGTGGTTAAAGCTTGTGCATATTCTCAAAAATTCTTCTACTTTAACTTGTTTGCTACTGCTAGAAAGCTGTAAGTCGTTCTGAGGAACTGAAATGGAAAATGGAAATATTATTCTGACATCCTAAAAATTATAAATAATTCAATTTTTCAATCGGAAATCATGAGTGAATACACAATTTTCGAAATAAATCACTGAATATTCATTCTACGCTAGGAAATAATTCATTTCAGCAGACTCACTTGAAGCAGGAATGGAAAATTCAGTGTTTTCAGACCCAAACAATTTATTTGAATGGGATCGTGATACGCATCGGGCAACATTATCAACAAAACTCTTCTATTCTTCAGATTCCAATTGTACCAAGGACAAGAGCACAACAATTTGTAGTAATCATCTGACTGAAAATAAAAAACAAATACTACAAATCATGACATTGAATGACTATTTGTCATAAAGTATTTGACAGCTTTGAATAGGTTATTTTATTTATTATTATAATTTACTAATTTTTTCAAATACTTCACATCATTGGCATCGAACACACTTACTCAAATCTTCATTTTTTCCAATTTGTTGCAATTTTTTTCGAATCAGTACATAAATAGTAATTCTCATGATTCTTACCACATCGACTAGCATCTGTCCAAGAGAACAACAAACTAGGCATAAATAAAGCTCAGATGCGAGACAAAAGCAAAATCTAACATTACTTGTAGGGCTGATTTCCTGGAATTCAATATATCGTCAATACAGGGTTATTCAGAATTGCATGACAATATTTCAGGTACGTATTCTCTGGTACGAAATAAGGAAAAAAGTTTCTATGAACATGTGTCCGATCTCGATTATTAGCGGAGTTACAGGGTGTTGTATAAACATTTCAGAGTATGTAACTTTGAGGCAATTTACAAATTAATTGATTTCTGAGGAAACTGAACGGAATTCGCCCAAAAGTCAGGAGGGACAAAATCCAGGTAATAAGCTGAAGAATTTGGAAAAAATATCAAAATTCACCAGTGGCGTACGAGCACGTTTTTCTTAAGGCTTTTATGGATTGAGACCTCGGAAAATGCAACACCCTGTATGGTATTTGGAAAACATTTACTCTCAAATCAAGCAGCACCTATTGCTTGATACTCATACGAAATTTGAAAGCTCTATCTGCAGTAGATCAAGCACAATAAAATAAAAACTCAATTTTTCTTCAACTTTCAACACCCTGTAACTCCGCTAATAATCAAGATCGGACACAGTTCATAAGAACTTTTCTCCTTATTTTGTACCAGAGAATACGTACCTGAAATATTGCCGTGCAATTCTGAGTAGAAATAATATTGAAAATCGTCAGTTCCACTGACAAATATAGTTCGGAAAACACATTCAAAAGAAGTCTTTGAGTTTCATCATATTTAGTGA
The DNA here is from genome assembly GCA_037013635.1 of Plagiodera versicolora. Lineage (NCBI taxonomy): Eukaryota > Metazoa > Arthropoda > Insecta > Coleoptera > Chrysomelidae > Plagiodera > Plagiodera versicolora. Next base: position 1,690,760 of record CM072990.1, read on the forward strand.
AAAACTTCAATTCAACAACTTCATTACTTACAGCTAGGAACAAATATGCAAATCCAATCAGAGAGCAGGAACCACTGATACATAAAATTAACATGATGCCATTGGCATGGTGTTTGAAATATTTAATAGTTCTGAAAATCAATCAAATTAGACACTAGCTCTGGATTCGATATATGAAGTAACTCATCATTAAATGAAGAATAAACATGATGACGTGGAATTCTAGGCCAGAAAGCCAAGAACCAGAGTATTCATAAGTTGCTTACGTTTTCATTGCGTCGTGCTTTTCCGCGCATACTTTCAACCTCCTGTATAATTCTTCTTGACATGTGGCGTTTTGTTTGAAATCAATTTCATTCTCAGCCGAGGAGAATTGTATCACGTTAACTTTGAAATAATTATTGATCAGTTCACACTGAAACTTTAGATGAAATGTTAGATATATTATTAGGAATGCAAAGTGAGTCAAGCCGATGGAACAGAAAAACTGAGCAACAAAGAATAAACCGAAGAACAGGAAGGACGATTTTCCATATTCACTAAGAAATTTCATCGCGTAGATATATTCCTTTTCATCACCAAGAAATGGCAGAAAAGAAGCAACCATCGAGATAATTACAACCTCAATGGAAGTGCCTAAATTGGTAACAATTTTCTTCCAGGATTTCAGTTGTTGCAGAAAGTTTTCATCTGAAGCATTTTCTAATTCGATGAATTTCTCCAATCTGTTAATTCGTAAGTTTCTGATGTGTTCAAAAGTTATAATCAGTATAACCAGACATAAATAGAGCTGAAAAAGTAAATACTTATTACTATACAGAGTGTTTCAGAATTACACGGCAATATTTTAGGTACGTATTCTTTGGTACGAATAGGGAAAAATAAAGGAAACATTTTGGTGAACATTTGTTGATAATTTTTTTTATTTAATTTTCAAGCTTCAATTGATATCAGATGTCAAAATAGAGAAAACATTTCAGAGTATGCAACTCTTAGCCAATTTACAAATAAATTAATTTCTGAGGAAACTGAACGGAATTCGACCAAAAGTCAAGAAGGACAAAATTTAGGTAATAGATTGAAGAACATGGAAAAAATTCACCAGTGGTGTACGAGCACGTTTTTCTTGAGGCTTTTATGGATTGAGACCTCGGAAAATGCAACACCCTGTATGGTATTTGGAGAACATTTACTTTCATATTAAGCAGCACATATTGCTTGATACTCATACGGAATTTGAAAGCTCTATTTGTAGTAGATCAAGCACAATGAAATTGAAATCTAATTTTTTCTTAACTTTCAACACCCTGTAACTCCACTTATAATCGAGATCGGACACATGTTCATAGAAACTTTTTTCCTTATTTTGTACCAGAGAATACGTACCTGAAATATTACCGTGCAATTCTGAAACACCCTGTACATCAAGATCGAATTAATTTTTGATTTATCAACTCACCGGTTGGTGAGTTACCATCATTGGTAAATACATTTTGATAGACTCCATATTGCCAGATGAATATTGGAATAATCCCAGGACACAGAAAAATTCTGCATAAATCAATGAAAAGAGGAGCGTATATTTTATCCAATGGAAATGTTTAAACATGAAATCGAAGCCAGTCATAACCAAAAAACCATAAAGTGGATCTTCTGAAAGTTGGGACAATTTCTGATTTCATCGCGAAATTTTATGCTTGATGAATAATTTTTATTTTTATCGGTTGTCTCATCGAAAAACTACAAATACTTAAAATGATAACATCCCATTTCTAAATTTGAAATTCTTTTAATAGTGTTTAGTAGTAAATGTATGAAATATTTATGGTGATTTTTATTTTTATTTTATTTTTTTCAATATAATAAATTATTGATTTGCATACCTCTCATGGGATTATCTTCCAGTTCAAAAGGCAAAAGCTTCCTCATTTTCATCAAACGAGCAACTTGTCAGTTCAGCTGTCAAAATCAAAATGAAGACATTACCACCGAAACAGTTTTATATATGTTGAGATTGTCTCATTTGATATCGATATTCAATTTCTGAATTATTCACTGGTGAAGAAATGATCAGCGAACTTACGATACGTTCCATAATCATCTTTCGATTCCTTTTGTATTATTCAATAAATAGTTCACTAATGACAACGTTCATTACTGTACTGATATTTTTTAGTTGTTTTTTGAATTTTCGATCATCAGGCTTGAAAAGTTACGATTCCTAGTCGATGTTCTCCACATTTTTTTTAAACTGAATAATAAATTCATAACTACCACATCATTTGTGATTAAAGTATGAAAAACTAACAGCCATCAATTATTTATTGTTCGTATGAGATATGCATGAAATTGTTGTCAGTTTCTTCGAGAGAAAAGAAAAAACAATATGCATGTATCGATTGAAAACATTATTAGCAACAAAAAGTAGTGTTACACTGTTCTTTCAAATAAGACATCCTGTATGTGGTATTATTTGTTGATTTGTGATAACATGGATAGATAACAGTTTTTTGCACAATTTTTCTGTCACGTTTTTTTCTAGACGAATCCACTCGAATTAAATGAGAGAAGTTTTTTCTCTTAATTTATTGGTCAATTGATTTTTCCATGGTGCGCGTTTATTGGGAGCAGGATTGGCAAGAAACCAGGGACGTTTTCCTTAATCTTGATCCATAATTAGTCACAGTATGTTCAGGTGACAAAAAAAATAGTAGGGTGAGAAGATGCTCAAATTGAAAGAAAAAAAAACACCTCGCCTAAATACAGGGTGTAATGTAAGTACGTGGATCATTATTTCGCATAAAAGGTTCATCAGGCAATAAAAGATCCTTTCCTCCACTCGTTCTCGACGATAGACTGTTACGATTTTCAGTAACTCCCTTGGGCCCTTCTGCGTTGTTAGACAGCCCTTCAGTAGGTTCGAGTTCCTTCACGATCCATGAAATCCATTTTCGAAAGGAAGACGGACCGAAATTGAGCGAACTTTTACAGAAATATGATCGTCAGGATAATGAAATTTGATAGATCTCGAGGGGAATTTTGTGTATACAGGGTGAGAATATAGTTCCGGGGTGTAGACCTTGAGTTGAGAAAAGCAAGATAGGACACAGTTTTGGAAACTTACGGAAATAATATCCAAAAACATTTTGAGAGGGTGACCGGTTTAGAAGACTGAAATTTCAGTATCTTCATGATTTATATCAAGCAAGAAAAAATGATCAGAACCTGTTCAAAGTTGTAGGAGATTTCAATCATGCATCGAAGTACCCTTCAGAATTTTTTCAAGTCATTTCCGCCGGAAATAGTGACGCTAGAACGTGCTGTCAACTGTCAAAGGACGGTTGTCATTAGAGACAAAAATCATTATTGTTAGAATCACCAACGCTAAAAAACTTCAGTGACATATAACAATACATGTGTCGTGCTAAACGCATCGCAATTGAATTGTCGTACGATAAATCACTTTGGATAGCGTTTCTATTAAATTCGAATAAAATACATTAAAGGCATCACCACAGGAGGTCTCCATTTAATTTATCGTCTTTTACGTCTATTACGTTCTTGCATTTGTTTGACTTGTCCAATATCGTCATTAATATCATTATTATTATCATCAATAGTATTATTATTATTATTCTCATTTGTCCATCTGTACAACAACAAAATGTCCCTCAAATTTCACCGAATTTCGATACGTAAGTGAAACATCGACCTTTCGTTATTGACCCTTACCGTTGAAGTCCCTTCACCCTCGGTCTGTCGAATTGAAAAGGTCATTTTTGTTTGTCGTCACAAATTGATTAGTTTTACCTCCTTGTGCTCTTTCACAGTCGGTTTCATTGGTTTCTTTTTGAACGGTAATGGTTTCCATTTTACTGTCTGTGATGAATATGATCAGTCTGTCAGTCTGTCAATGGCTTCTATAGGGAAACAATGAGATGAAGAACAGTTGAGAGATAGCTTCTGAGGTGTCTTTATATTCCTTGTGACTTATTTTCGAAGATTTTTGAGAATTTCGAAGTCTTTTGATACCGATAGAAAATCGCCAAGTATTCGAAAACTATGTCAGTGGAAGTAGGATAGAGTGGCAGTGCATATCTGAGACACCCTGTATACGGAGCTCCGTAAATATATTTTTTGTTAAAATGTTCAAAATTTGTCAAAAGTACTCACTTGTTGCTTTCACTCATACAATAATCTAATTAGAATAACGATTTGAATTTTTGGTGAAAGCGCATTCGTATGAACACCATAAATCACAATGAATATTTGATAGGTATTTGGGATAGATAATCAAGAAAACACAGATCATGGAACAATATCCTATTGTTTTTTCTGGCCACATAAGAGAAAATCAGCCAAAGACGTCGTTGTTTACAATGAAAACATAATTCAAGAGCTTGCTCTGTCCCCTTTAGGCTTATCTCTGGCAACTTTATTGGACAGCAATCTTCGACGTAACGATTCGTTTGTTTATCGCTTCGATTGCATTCTTCATCGATCGCTATCGTTCATTTCCGTGTCCTCACTGACTGAATACCTCTCCTATTTTAAGAGATTAAGATTCGCGGACATCACGCTCGCCCGCCGCTGTAGACACGTCACTGATTTCCTTGATCGACGAAGGCTATCACCATTTTTTTCGTTTTTGACACTTGACTATGGCGAATTCATGTCAGTAACGCAATACTTCACATCCGGTACGGACGCAACGATTTTTTATAGGAGTCTCCGAAAAACATATTGCCAGCATTCACACAACAGGAATGTTAATAGGATCAATTAAAAAAAGAATGTCGACTGGAAATGGCGTTGTTATGCCACCAATTAATGAGTTTAATTGCACAAAAACTGTGTTGAGTAGTTATTGAGAAGTGGTAGCCTGTTGGAAAGAGAATCATTGTTAATGTTGCTCAAGGCAAAAAATGATCAGCTATTTATGTTCGAATTTTATTGAAAGATGTGGGGGAAAAAGAATTTTGAAAGCAAAATGTTCCCCACAAAAGAGTACTTTAGTTGTATACTGCTAATACATTTCCAACATCCGATATGGTCTAGTGGCTAGGATAGCTGGCTTTCACCCAGCAGGCTCGGGTTCGATTCCCGGTATCGGAAAACTTTTTTTTTTTCAAATGCCTGTCTAGATCACGTAGTAACAGCCAACAAGTATCAAATAATGAATAAATAAAGGAAACACGATGAAATGATGGAAAATTTCGAAATAAACAGTAATAAAGAGTCATAACCCGATTCCAGCTTGACGACTACTTCTGGGACACCCTGTATGATGAAAACTTTATTTTTCAATTCCATTCTGTCCATCTATCGCAGAACCAAACAATTTTCATTGAATATATTCATTCGTCCGTAATTATCTGACGAAATAGTGACCAGAAATCGAATTAAAATGTCCATGACGCATTTTCGCATTCTCCCAATCGAATTCACAATTCCAATCCAGCTTCAATTAATCTCATTTGCAATAATAACGTTATTACGAATAATGGAATCGGCGATAATGCCGGTCGAGGCATCGAACAACTGTGCCGTGGTGTATTCAATTGGATTTTTCGAACAATCTAGTTGACAGACCGTGATTTATCGCGATAGTATACAGGCAGGGTTACTAATTCCGCAAGAAAATAGGATCAACACAGTATTTGCTTTCGATTGTTGTTATGGGTGGACGACTTTTCCGCAAAACATAATCCTAATCTCACAAGATTTTCTACAAGATGACTTCGAGGATAGATTAATGGATTTCAAGGCGTTTAACCCTGTTCTATAAACGATTTCAAATATACAGGGTCAGTCAAAAGTGTGTACCAAGCTCCTAAGTGGTAATAGTACACATTCATCAAACTATCCTTTTTTTTTTCGATGTACACATTTTCGACTCGATCGATGGACGCCACTCAAGACATTTTGAATACAGAAAAACAATTGAGCATCAGGTCATGCAATTATTGAATGAGGAATGCCATTTTCACTTCAATTCCACAAAACGTAAACTCCGCTAATATCATAATCTTCCCCCGTGATTCTGGCATATTCACAATACAAATTGAACAAATGACTATCATGAAAATAATGAGCATATCCGTTACATGCATCCACGTATGGGGTCAATATGTCTCTCATTTCCCAACTGTAGTGATGCCGTGCTGGAGAATAATCAAACACAAATCTATTATTTGTTTTCTCTCGAGTGTGTTGCATGTTTCGATAATAAGACGACATTTCTCACAGCCGATCACTCAACAGCTGTCAGATAAGGCCAGACAGTGTGCCACTTTGGAGAATGAAGGAAAACATATGCCAACATAAAATATTGAAAATTAATTTTGTGTTCGTATATCCCTTGTGAGGAGTGCTATAATTTAGCTCGAGTAATCATTAAGTCCATTCGGATTTCTTTCTACAGATCAATAATGAGTGACAAATGTCTTGGAGATTTTTTTTTCATCTCATACACAGGGTGAGCAGAAAATCTGTGCTAAGCGGTCTGCAAAAATGTTTGTTGTTAAAATACACTCGTTACACATTTTCAGCTCACCCTGTATACCCGAATAATTCATTAATGAACTAGAATATGTGGAACGTCTGAATAAACGAGCCTTCAAGTGGTTATACGTACCAAAAAAATCTTTGTGGGAAAGGCCGATGAACTCGGATTAATTATGGAACATTTTTTGAATGAGGAATATTCATAAAAGTTATTTGCCTCGATCAAGGTCTGGTCTATACCTACTTTATAAACTCTACGAAGGAAAATTACGAGGTAGCACGTGTAGCAAAGAGCAGAAGTGAATGTGAATTTTTCACTAATTTTGAATTCGACCTCCATCAATCTAGCAGAACCACTTGAATTTTTTTGTGACGGCTCATTTACTGATACCACTAGATGCTTCGCTCGAGATCAGGTCGGAATTGTGGCACCACGTCATGCACTATCAAATGTCTTTGGTATGATTATGCGCATAGAAATCATACAGACTTTTAGGGAGTTTTTTTGTTAAAATGAATCACCCCTTCAAATATTAGCATGTCTTTGGGGAACACCCTGTATATAATAATTACAATAATTGTTGATACCGATTGAATGATTCTCAAAGCATATTTTTCTTTTCTTATATTCAATCTATGTTCAGTCACTTCTATGCCTCATTCTGTGAGTTTCTCAGATAATTTCGGAAACACATGCGAGCTAAATGGCGTATTAAAATTGAGATGGACTATCATCAGGTGTTGAATTAAATGACTCACAGCATCCATCAATATATTTGTAATTGATATTGTATGTTTGCAATGATTCACAGTAATTGAAACAATTAGTCAGAGTCAATGTTGTAATTCCTCGTTTTCAAGGTTATAAAAAATGCTTACGTAACGTAACATGAATTACCGGGGGGCATTTCGCTGAAAACAAAAGATTCTCCATATTATTCACAACTCATCATGATTTCACAATTTTCTCTAAATGATTTCTGAATCGTTAAGGAAATTTACGTCAAGAATATTAAATTTTCTTCCAGCTTTCCAGTGAAATCAAAAAAGACAAGTCCAATATCGAATTATCCATTATCTCACGAAGACTAGCCATAGACAGGATGTTACTATACAAAGGAAACCATGAGGTTTTTATCTCAAAACCAAAATTTATCTCTCATCGTAAATATCATGTCCAGTTTGAAGTTTAGTTCTTTAAAGCAAACCAAAGTTTTCGTTGATGCATAATAATTTGATTCAAAATTCAGATATCGCCCTGTAGATATCCGTAAATCATCTATCACTTGAAGCGTCAAAAGTTGCAGTGCTTGGTTAGAAGCCGTAGTTCGACGAACACTCTGTATATTCACTATTAACGATGTAGCCAATTAACAGATTGAGCTATGTATGCTTCACAAACCATCGAATATGAATCCGGGCGGAATTCCATAACGTTTAATTAATTATTTGGAAAGTCCACTATAATTGTGTACATACAGGGTGGAACAGCCAAATGGAATAAATTCGATAGCGAATAAATGAGAGCGTGTTGGGAAAAACGCTCGGACACGTCGATTTATATTTTTAGATGCGCATTCTTTTCAGGAAAAAATAATTATATAGGGTGTGTCATGTGACAGTGGCCGATACCAACTTTTAAATGGAACCCCCTGTATATTATTGGTTTTTTCGATACACAATCAAGGTCATTTGGTGCATCTAACAGGGTATATTTAATTCAGAAAACAAAAGAGTAGTTTTCTCGGGGTTGCGGGTATGTCATTGATGCGAAGAACAAATTAAAACAATCTTCGAAGTGTAGATCATAAATTATTATAAATCAAGTAGATAAAGCGATATTTCAATTAAGAAAAGTTTTGACTGATTTGGAAACCACAGGAAAAAAAATAATCTTAATAAGCCGTAAAAGAATAATTATAACGATACTTATCTTTATTATGTTTGTTATATGACTCGTAAAACGTATAATTATAGCAGACGTAAATAAGCTTCTGGACATGAAACATTGATTATTCGATATAATCAGGTCGTATAGAAGATCGTGCCATCACAATTAGTGCAACATCGTTTGCAAATTCACCTCGATATATCGTTAATTCACAGCGATAATTTAATCGTTCCAAGTAGTTGGTTTCAGGAGGGTATTCTGGTCCAGGAAATTGAAACAATTGATTTTTGTGTGCATTTTTCCAAAGTTCAGACTTTCAAAAATATACTCTTGAATGGATTTTCCAAAATTTGAATTATTTAGGGAGATACAGCGGATTTTGTGACGTGTCATCTATGCCTGCGATCGCGTTTATCTCAAAACTGCTTTCTAGAGGTGGTTGACACGATATCTCGAGTGTTATCTGGCCGATTCCTCTGAATTTTCGCGAGAATTTTCTTTATACATCTCTCTAACGCCTGGGTTTTGGATTTTGAAAAATTTCAATTCCAAGTATTTCAAAAAAATTCGTATAGGTCGAAAAACAGGGGCCAAAAATGATTATTTTCGAGTGGATGCCATTTTGTGAATAATTTTTTTTGTTTTTCTGGCCGAGCTCCAAGTGATAGCGACATCTTTCCTGATTAATAATTTTTTTCGTTCGTTTGATTTGAATCACTACAAGGGTTGGAATCATGTCAAAAAGGGAGCACCGTTTGAATGGCATTATCGGTCTGTCAATTGACGAATTTTCGACTTTTTTTCCTTCTGATTTTTTTTACATACATAAAGAATCAATGAAAATTATATGAAAAAATTTTAAGTGAACATGTTTTGATTTTTCTTTAAATCACAGTTTGAAAGAACCCAAAAAGTAGGCCTCTAGAGCAGAAGTAATTCTAAAAAAATTAAACACACTTTCATCAAATATTATACAACTAGATTGTCTGGTTTACATACTATAAAAAAAACTTACTGACAAGTGACTACAAATTGTTATATGTATTTCTGTAGAGCTACCCAATTCAATTTTCCTGTTACTACTTGTTTAATTCAGCGACCTCCTGATGCGCACTCAGAAAAGCAAAAAAAGGTGTTGAAAACTAGTCTAGCCAACCATTAGAAAAAAAAAACAGGTATTGCCTCCTGACCTTGAATCATTTCTCACGATCCAAACGATAGCAATCCATCAACGCAATAATCGTCAAAATAATCTCCATCGAAATCGAAACCTTTTTGCATTTTCTCGAAGATATCTTCATACGACGTGTCAAGCACGATGTTAGTTTTTGCTAAGACGTTTGCGCATACACAGCTCTTCGTAAATGTATAGATTACTTGAAGCAATTAGTGGCATCGTGTATTATTACAGTGATGGATTTTACTGTTAGCCTAATGAATGCGCAGATAAACAGAGAAGTGAGTATCGATTTGCTAGATCGGTTCTTCAGTTTTTTTTTCTTCTCCATAGTTGATGCCTCCTCTAATTCCATACAGGGTGATTCACGACGAATTGTACATAGTCCAAGCATAAGTGCTATGGACTGAGACCATTCCATATTTAGTATTGAATGAAAAATGCCTCGTTGCGTTTTTGACGGATATACAGGGTGGTGTTTGGAAATATGTGAATTATTCTACGTTGAATATGTCTGAAAGTGAAACACTCGGACATATTAAATTTGGCACTTGCTTTGCACTGTTTTCAAGAGTAATTTTTGTTTAACCCGCTCTACAGGGTGTTGTTTTTATAGGATCAATTGAAACGTGAAAAGAAAATAAATTAGGCATGGAATTTTAAAGGTTGATTGAATAATACTTTATCTCGAGTAATATGAACTTTCCTCATGATTTTTGTTGGAAAATGATGATGTGAATCTATGAAAATTTCACTATTTTTGAAAGTTTAATTTTTTTCTGTAGAACACAAAAACTTCTGCGTTCATTTTTTTTTCACTGTTGCCTAGTATCCTCCTTTAGCCTCAAAGTAAGAAAAACAAAAACTGTCTGATCTGGCTTACAGGGTGTTGTTTTAAGAAAACCAATGAAATTCTAAAAAAAATTGAGTCCGGACCTGAATTTGAAATTTTCCAAAAACCTATTTAACGAGCCCAAGAAACATACTCAGTGTGCCAAATTTCATATGTCTGAGTGTTTCACTTTTAGAAATATTCACATATCTTCAAATACCACCCTGTATATCCGTCAAAAACGCAACAAGGCATTTTTTCATTCAATACCAGATATGGAATGGTCTCATTTCATAGCACTATGTACAATTCCTCGTGAATCACCCTGTATAGCCTTTGCTTCTCGTGTAAAATGTGCGATGGAGCATGAAACATCGCTTGTGGATAGATTCTCTATGATATTTGGTCGATTTTTTCACTCTCACGATATAACCCGATGCATAATCAAGTGTAAAGATAGTCTTTGACTATTCCTCTTGGAGTTGAGTGGTATCTAAAGCCCAGCCAGAGATAGGACTAGACACGGAACTCAAACATCGTAAATTTCGCATATACAGGGTGTTCCTTCAAGACATGCTAATATTTGAAGGGATGACTCTTTGACACATTTTAAGAAAAAAACTTCCTTTTTTTGGATTCTCATTCATTTTGGAACAAATCTGATCTCTTGATTTGCTTTCAGTCGATGCACAAACATTTTCAAGCCGCATCAGATTTTTGAGAAATAGACCCTGAAATAAAACGATGCGTCGGACAAAGAAAATCCATGAGATTAAATTTGGTCAATAATGAATGAGGATCTCAAAAGTAATTTTTATTTTGGAATTAAGCAGTGGCGTAGTATTTTTTTATCCAAAAATATTCAATACAAAACCCATACGGACGCCACTGGTAGAGAAAATTACAAATTGTGTGCATCACAAAATGCATCCTGATGCATAGACATGTACCAAGATGTCTAGAATATTATCTCAGTTATTATCAAAAAACTGTTTTTTTTTATCACCCTGTATCTCAAAACTTGAGACTTTTAGGACATACGTTTATAGGAAGTTTTTTTCTCAAAATGTGTCAAAGAATCACCCCTTCAAATATTAGCATGTCTTCAAGGAACACCCTGTATGTCCGTGAGGCATGAATTTATGCAATAATATGAAATTCTCATGCAAATAACGTCTAGTGAAATCTAATATGCATTTTCCAAATGGAAAAACGCTGTTAGATTCGCATGCTAACACCGAACACATTGTCAACGCTACCAAATAGGATGGAATGAGCAATTACACTTTCAAGGTCACGTGAACTAATACGACAGAAGGTGGCTTTCTGCTTTGACAAGCAATTACTGGTCATCTAACTAGACAACAAATTGTTAAAGGCCTCAACTGCTTGGCAACTGATTTTTTCACTCAGAAGAAAAGTTGTACAGGGTGTAACATCGAAAGGAACAAGAAAATTCCAAAGAAAAAAAAATTGTTTTTTCAGCTGAATGTTTGAAGTTAATTTTGGAGCACTCTGTATAATAGATTTGAGAGAATTATTATAATATTATCTCCAATTCAACAGATACATAAAAATAACCGAAAAAAATAAATAAAAATGAGTTCATTATACTCAAAAATATTACGAAATTTCGTATGTGTTGACACGAAAAAGCGGTCCACCCTGTAATTGTATCAAAAAATAGATAAAAGTGAACCAAAAGTAAATCAAAAGCTTTTTGTAGTTTTGACTTCCTGAGACGGAGCCCCACTTTATACGAATCACCCTGTACATACTATTTGTGTTTAAATCTTGTATCAGTCGTTTCTTTGATTGACAGACCCTTCCGCTACAAACAACTGAATCCTGTTTACTTAAACATCGCCTATCTTCAATCACCGTCGCTTTTTATTAGTTGGAAACCAACTAAAACTAACTATTCGTCGATTCGAATCGAGTCGTCCGGATCATTACCATAATAAACGAAAACAATCGACAATGGCAGCATTGTTTTGTCATTGATTGTGTTCTGTCAGGCCCAACTTGAATCACGAGTGGTTTTCAATTTCATAGTTATTTTGAAAAATGCTACCGATTACGTGTACGCGATTTAGAAAGAATGGTTGGGTGTGATTTTGACGTGAATCTGCGTCAAATTATGACCGGACTAAAAGGGGGCCATCAATGTAAAATGGTTGTGTCTTGAGGCTAAATTGTTTAACACCCTGTATGGTAAAAAAAAACAGTTTGGGTAGCTTGATACTTAAACTACATTAAAAGTTATTCTATTTAGGAAATAAATTAAATGAATTAAATATAAAAGGGGGCCATCAATGTGAAATGGTTGTGTTTTGGGGCTAAATTGTGTAACACCCTGTATGGTAAAAAAAATCAGTTTGGGTAGCTTGATACTTAAACTACATTGAAAGTTATTCTATTTAGGAAATAAATTAAATGAATTAAATATAAAAGGGGGCCATCAATGTAAAATGGTTGTGTTTTGGGGCTAAATTGTGTAACACCCTGTATGGTAAAATAAATTCAGTTTGGGTAGCTTGATACTTGAACTTTATTGAAAGTTATTCTATTTAGGAAATAAATTGAATGAATTAAATATAAAAGGGGGCCATCAATGTAAAATGATTGTGTTTTGGGGCTTAATTGTGTAACACCCTGTATGGTAAAATAAATTCAGTTTGGGTAGCTTGATACTTGAACTATATTGAGAGTTATTCTATTTAGGAAATAAATTAAATTAATTAAATATAAAAGGGGGCCATCAATGTAAAATGATTGTTTTTGGGGCTTAATTGTGTAACACCCTGTATGGTAAAATAAATTCAGTTTGGGTAGCTTGATACTTGAACTATATTGAGAGTTATTCCATTAAGGAAATAAATTCAATTAATTGAATAAATTGAAAAAAATAAACTAAATAAATATTGTTTTTATTTGAGTCTGTTCAAAACTGTTTATTATTAATTTCAATGAAACCAGTTCAATTTATCCATAATAAACAATAGTGCCTTTTGTGCTTTCATATTTCAGCCAGAAAAAAATATTTGTTAGCTTCTCATCATACGAGGTGTTGATAATTTAATGTAGTCATGAAAAATGACAAATTCTCAGAAAATTTTGATTTTTGCGAAATATTTCGAAGAGTATCAAGAACACTTCGATTATATTATGGAATATGTATTTTTACACTGAAATGGGTAAAAACTTCCATCAAAATCGATTTTTCAATAGGACACCCTGTACCTGTACAGCTACTCACCCTGTATCATTCTCATTCGTGACGAGCTGTTCTAGCATCTGAATTTTCAGCATGTCTCCGAAAATGAAACAAAATAATCCAGGAAGCGAAACAAGAACCAAAATCACATAGTCCTCGACACAACCAAAACAAAAGCACAACAAGTGTCACTATCGAATGTCTTCCTTAAGCAACGAATACAATCGACACCACTAAACACTAGCAGAGGGCGCGATTTAGCAACTATAAATCCAAAAACTAGCCAAACAATTCGTAAAAACCGCGTACCCGCGTCAACTGTCAAAACCACAGCCACCTACATTCCACATACGATAGCGAGGAACAACTGGCGGGCCGTCGTTTCTAAATATCTCGGCTAATGGTAAGCTCGTCTCGTCCGGCTCGGTGGCGAGAACGTGACGGGCCGCGGCGCTAACGCACGGGCCGTCGTCACGTTCTTGAGATCGTTCGATGTCGTCGTTTAAATCGTTGCCTGCCTCTGCATTTTTCATGCACAGTTATTCAGTGGATGATGATGATGATGACGGACGATGGATTGTTTTCGATTGTGGAGCGTGGAATTTAAGGCAGGCCACGTGCGATGTTCGCATTTTTCGGTTTCGGCGACCACGTGATGTGGGTGATAAGTAAGAGAAATCTGGTGTTAATTGAAAGGAATATGAAGGTTCAACAAGTGTGACACAAATTTTTATACAGGGTGGGCGAAAAAATTGCTGCGCATCTATACCGAGTGTCTCAAATTCAATGCTAATAACCCCTTCTATAATTTTTTTCGAAAAATATCTTCAAACTTGTTGAAAATGCTTCCAGAGCATTGTTTATGGAATTTTATCTGTCGAAAAAAGTGTTTTTTCGACTATTTTGGGAGTTTTTTGATTTTTTCGGAAATTTCAAAGACGTCCTTAAGTCTTCAATGTTTGTAGATATGCTTCCAAAGCATGTCTGGGACGTTCTAATGTAATTTTTTTGTGAAAAAAATGATTTTTCAATTTTTTTTTGTGTTTTTGGACTTTTTCGATGATGGAAAACCGTGAATATCTCGAAAACTATACTAGATATCAAAAAACTGAGCTCAGTTTCGTGTTCAGCACCTCTCAGACACCCCATATAAATATTTTGGGGCATTTATTTTTTTTATTTTCATTTTTCTCGAAAAATACGTCCTAAGACATATTTCTATCAATTTTCCCTAGTCCGGCCCTTCAAGCAACCCTTCAAAAGATCTCCTAGCTACCCGTTAACGATACAAACTCGAAGAATTTCTAGAAGTTTATTTACTTTCGCTTGGGTGCTGAGTAGACCGACTGCGTCAACATTCTTGTAGAACTCGGAGATAAAGTCAAACAAGATTGATTGAAACATACACAACAGCAGCAATCTGGCGTGCAATCAATCACCAACAATATGTGCCAGGAAAGTTTCCATGGATCTCTATCGCGTTCGAACTACGTATTAACTATGGCGGGATTAGGAGCAGGACGTTTTATCCAGTGGCGCCATCCACAACAAGAATCGAACTTAGATTTGATGCAGAGTCTGGAAAAAGACGAATTTATTCAGAAATGAACCTGCAACACACACAGACCTAGGTTGCGTGTAAAATTGGCAGGGGCATGAGAAGTGTCGTGTACACACTCTCGTGATGCCCACTTGTCAAATTTAATGACAACCCCCGCTTGTGATATGTCGTTGAAAAGCCCGTGGAAAATGCTCTTCAACGGTCCGAGTCGTGATTATACAGGGTGTGACAGTAGAACAGCAAGTGCATTTATTTGCTTTAAAAGGAATTTCAATTTTGCTCGATTAATGAGTATTTCGCCTCTTCCGCTGATGAACGTCTGTTCCATCGGGCATGATTGAAACTTTATTGAGTTATCTTCAGTCTCCTGAGTGCATTTCTATCATTCCATCGATACATACCGATGGATTCCGTGCCAGAAGCGATCGCGGTCGTTCGGGCTGAACGAAAAATCGATATATCACCCAGAAACAATAATCGTTCGTCACACAGATACATTCCTGCGACTCGTGCAAATTGAGACCGCATAAAATAAATAACGTTTATTGCTTTTAGTACCATCTATCGATAAAAGCGTGAGTTACGATGAACTTCTTTCACGCAACACGATTCCAAACGAACAAATTGAGAGATGTATGTTAATACTTTGACGTTTTTGATCTTCCGTGACAAATGACGCTTTTTTGACGTTTCATTTCCGTGACAAGTGACAAAAACTCATGTCAACGCTGTCACTTGATGTTCCCTGACGATTCAAAAGTTTCACAACTGCTTTTTTACGTTCTATGGCATTTGACGTAAACTAAATAAGTATCGGACGTCATCTATCATCTGTCTGTAATATTGTCAATCACGTCGGAATTCAACCTACCATATATATCTATTTTTGTTGTTTCGTTATAATAGACGCTTTTTTGACGTTTCATTTCCGTGACAAATCCATGTGGAAATATTGAAAGCTGCATGTCATTGCTGTCACTTGCTGTCATTTTTTGTATGTTTCCTGACGTTTCAGAAGTTTCACAATTGCATGCTTTACGTTCTATGGCATTTGACGTAAACTAAATAAGTATCAGACGTCATTTGTCATCTGTCATCTGTCTGTAGTATTGTGAATCACGTCGGAATTTATTCCATGATATTCTCTACTGTTTCATTGGATATTTCTGGAGTTTTTCGACTGTGTGATAAATTTGAAATGACAGGGGAGCCGCAGGAAGAGGAAGACCAGTATAGTCTCGTTAGTAAATGGTGTACTGAGTAAACACAGACATAATGTGACGTGTGTGTGTGGACTAAAACGCATGGAAGGGTCTTTGTGTCGCGAAATACGAACCGAGGAGGGCTATTAGTGTCGCTGATTTATTTATCATTGAAACTTCCTGCGAATCCAACGCTGGTTGGCGGATTTTTGCCATTAAAAATTTATTGATACTGGTATGCGCTTGTTTGTTTGTGCCAGAGCGGAAACAGGAAGTTGGAATTTGTGATTTAACTCCATTTGTTTTTTTTTTTTGTTGATTTTCGTGGATTTTTTCGAAAATCGTTTAATTAACAACAATCACATCTTGAACATTGGCGTAACTAGAGTTGACTAATGGAGGGGGGGGTTGACCCCCACAACTCCCTTCAAAAAAATATTTCTCATAATATGGACATGATATACAGGGTGTTCCTTAAAGACTTGCTAATATTTGGAGGGGTTATTCTTTGACACATTTTGAGGAAAAAACTTCCCATAAACGTATGTCCTAAAAGTCTTAACTTTTGAGATACAGGGTGATATAGATTATCAAACGGTTGGTACTGCGATATGAAGCAATTTTAATTCAATTATTTCAATCAAGAACAGAGCATCTGACAAGAAAAATATATTTTTTGGATTCTCATTCATTTTGGAACAAATCTGATCTATTGATTTGCTTTCAGTCGATGCACAAACATTTTCACGCCGCATCAGATTTTTAAGGAATAGACCCTGAAGTAAAACGATTTTTATTTTTTTAAGCGAAAACCATGCGTCGGACAAAGAAAATCCATGAGATTAAATTTGGTCAATAATGAATGAGGATCTCAAAAGTAATTTTTATTTTCGAAGTAAGCAGTGGCGTAGTATTTTTCTCTCCAAAAATGTTCAATGCAAAACCCGTGCGTACGCCACTGGTTGAGAAAATTACTACATCCCAAAATGCACCTTGATGCATAGAAGACATGTAGCGAATTTTTTAAAGATGTCTAGAATATTATCTCAGTTATTATCAAAATACTGATTTTTTTACGTCCCCAATAACCGCCCCCCCCCCGTCGTTACGCCTATGATCTTAAATGCTTGATTTTCTTCCTAATCTACCCCATTCTCTCAATCTCACTAAGGAAATCTGCTGGAAAGGCGCGAAACTTTGTGTCGATGGACGAATCTGTATTGAATTAGGTATTTCACTTGTCACCGAGCAAAGTTGGAGATTACTTGGTTATTTTTAGAGACAAAATGAGCAAAAGCAGAGTTCGCAATGCGCTGGGGATGAAAATACTTTTCAACTTGATGGAAATAACAATCGTTTAAATGACTTTGCTGTTGAGTTGGAGTAAAAACTGCATGGAATCACTCTTCCTTGGATATTTTTGATAAATCAGGGATTTTCGTCCTCAAAAAAATGGAAAATCTCGATTAATTCGATAACCATATCAGATAGGGAAAAACGGAGTGCCCTGTATATGCGTTTTCGATTCAATCAATTTTTTGTAAATTTATTCAAAATTGAACAAAGGTACACCCAAAGGTAGCAATCCTTTATTTACAAAAGACTAAGATTTTTCATGAATTATTCGCGAAATTGAAAAAAAAAATAATTTATGATTTTTTTTCAATTTAAAGTCTTCGTGAAGTCATTAAAATTTGTATGAAGGCTTCCAGAGCATTGAATGGACTTTTAATAGTTTTTTTCATTGAAAATATTGGGGTTTTTGGAGTTTTCCATGGATTTTTGGGATTTTTTGTGATTTTTTGTAATTTTCAACATGAAATTACTCGAAAACTATACTAGATATCTAAAAACGGTTTTCACCACTTTTTTCAGCGCCTCTCAGACACCCTATAGACGAAAACTCAACAAGAGTACCAACATTTTTTCGAAAATCTCGAAATGTTCGTTAGACCTTCAAATTTCGTATGAAGGTTTCCAGACCATTGACTCAGACTTCCCATTTTTTTTTTCTGAGTCATGAATATAATAGATTGTGGAAGTTTCCAAATGGAATAGAAATATATTCCGGACCCAACCATAAAGAGATCTGCTCCGTACCCACTAATAGATGACCTCAATCATCCACCATTGTATCAAGAATTAACATAAAACTCCATCACGAACTGGTTCCAAATTAACGTCTATAACAACAAAATTTCCAGGTTGATAGCCACCCCAATCGAAACAAATATAATTTATCTTTTATTTGTTTTGGAAGCAGATGACCGTTTGACCAACGCTACACTATCAAAAGATCCAGTTTTTGTACTCCGAACACGACCCCAGTAATTTTCGCTCAAATAACAAACACCCCGAATTAAATTATATTCCTTCCTTTTCGCTTCTTTGATTTATTAACAGTTAATAAAGGGCCATTCAAGCTGGCCGATTCAACAGGGCTCTGACGCCCTTGGAGGGGAGGTTTTCAAGGGGTTGAGGGGTGATAGCAGCGTGCTGGCGATCCTAGATTAAGGGCTTATTTTCGCTAATCGAGGAAAGCCAAGGGGGAAATTGCTATTATGGATACGTCACACACACGTCATACTTGTTGCCATCTAGTGGCGATACTCGGAATCAAAGACAACACAAATGGAATGGATTCGATAGACCAATCAATGCTCTTTCTAACGAGACTAATTTTGTTGAAATCCGTTGAGTCGCTTAGAAGTTACAGCTGTTTATTTGAACCACCTCTTACCACTTTATCTCTTTAGAACCATCCAAAGCACACTTGTGAAAATACACATGAGACGAATGAGCGTTTTTTCACATTTTTGTTGATATCTCTGTAAATATCAATTTTAGCAATAAGGTGTGCTGATACAAATCGATAGGAAATGAAATTTTGCGTCGGATGGTGTGAAAATTTCATAGTCATTCTATTTGAAATAAGGAAGTTATTGGGATTTGAAATTTCCAAAAAGTAAACTGAAATATCAAACACCCTGTTAAATATTTTGGAACACTGTGAAGGATACCTGATAGAACACTCTTTCATTGATGTGTATACGGAGATTGAACCTTGAATCTCGAAAATTGAAGATAATATGGACATTTTAGTTAGTCAGTGCATCTGTCAAAATTTTTCGAAAAAATGGAATATCTTGTAAACAAATCACGATAGGAAGAAAATTCAAAATGCAACAGGTCTAGAATTCTTCGTAGAATTCGAAAATGTGAAAATAAACAGGGTGTTCTATTTGAAAAAACAAAGTTGACGTCACTTCCGTTTTAACCGGAAGTAACAGCGTATTGAAAATATTGTAGGAAGATAGAACACATTGAGTAGTAGCATCCACCAAAATTTCGAGTTGATATCTCTACCACTTCTCCATAAACCTCTATTGAACCAGTCAGGTGAATCACCCTGTATATCTCATCCTGTATATGGTGGTAGAACTCGTGCTATTCCTTCTATTTCTCTCGATTTTTCAATTTATAATTGGGGTTTATGCTCAACCGGTAAGTAGGTATGCATATGCATCAGAAATAAACGTAATTTAAATTAAATGCGCAGGTGTATATCAAAACGCTTCCTCGTACTACCAACTCCAATTAAATTCGAATGAATTATAGTGTCTTCTTCGATGTTTATGTGATGATCACGACAGCGAAAAACAAAAAGAAAAAATCAAGCAAAACCTGACGCAGTGGATATGCTCCAATGTCTCAATTTAATCATACAGGATCGAATTAATTGTTGGGCATTTTCTAATTTTCTATTTTCCAAGAATGACAGCTAGCGTTTCAATTGTTTTCACACTGAGTACTTGATAGTCTTGCAGCTGCAGTGTTCTCACGCTTTACCCAAGAAAAATGTAAAGCAAAGGCATTAGTGACGTAAAGCTGTCTTCCACGTCTTCAATTTGTTACTCAGTGTGAATGAATGTCAAATCAGGTGAACCAGTAGGCCACTCAATGTTACCATGTTGCCAAAGAATATTTTTCCGATGGTTTTTGGATACTGAAGAATTGAAAACCCTTTCAATCCATACAGAGTGGGTCAAAAATATGTACCGAGCTTTCTGTTTGGTGTTGAAATAATCAATGAAGAACATTATAGATGGCGCTGTACCAAAAAAAATGCAAGTGATTAATCCAAGAATGTAGTCCGAGCAAATACTCATGAATAATTCAAGCTGGAGGTAATTTTATGCCCGATGAAGATATTACGTGAATCAGATGGGTAAAATCGCTGTGCGACAGATGTCGCTGATTCCGAAATGAATGGAAGTTGGTAATATTGCAGTCGACCCCTGCGTTAACCGATATTGAATTTATGGCCACTACACAATGGGTTATTCAATTTCGTGTACTTATTATAATAGAAGAGACCAGATCGAGTCACCATGCCAAGTATAGAGCATAGTATTAACGCGTACAGCGACTCAATCTGTCCTGGGGCGTGGTTTCAGAAACATAAACGTTCGTTATATTGTTTTTTTTATAATAAGATCCTTATCGGCAGTGTTTTTCTTTCAATTGCATTACATGAATTGTGAGTCAGACTTCTTGTTTGATCAAATGTTCATTATCTGAACTGCAAGCAAATATTATTTCTCGCGCACATGAAACACTTTATTGCTTTCAGAGATACCGTTTATTTGTACGGATTTGCAAGAATGTTATACGGGTTAAAAAAATCGCAACCCTTATCAAAAAGGGTTCGTTTTTCGCACTGAAAATTATTTTTTCAACTCTGTTGAGATAATTCATTGATTGAAAGTCAAACAATCGAATTATCATTGGGTCAATAAATGATATGTATAGCTATTTATATACTTGATATATCTTGAAAAAATTTAATGGTGCAATTGGAAATAGTTTTATGAATGTTTAGATTTATAAATGGTGACAAAAAAACGTTCACAGCGATAAATGAGTGCCCATATTTGGTGAACACGAAGATAAAGGATGGTTGAAATGTCTGAGCACAGAAGAAGTCCAGTTTTTGATACAGGGTGTTTTCAGGAGAAACGTTAATTCAATTAACGATAACTTCATTTCTTCAAATGGAACACCCAGTATATCATTCCACCATCTTGTAGTACTATTTTATACCTTCAAATTTTGCCCATAAGATGTACCCTCTAAAATCGATTGTTTTTGAGTTTTTTGTATTCTCTTTCCCAAGTGAGTTTTTCTTCTTCCACACACTAATGGGCCACCCTGTATAACAAAACAAATGATGGATTAATTATTTCGCACCACTTCATTTCACTCCCTTCTCGTATGGAAACAAAGAAGCTTTGTTACTCCAGCGGATCTCTTGAAAGCTGTCATTGTCACAGTAATTATATATCTAATAACGATTCGCGAATGCTTCAGGTTTCAATTAAATTACAGTAAATAAGATGGATGCCCAAGAGTTGTATATCGAAAGTCAGTACGACATATAATTTACTTTTCATTGATGTCATTGATATACAGGGGTTTTACATAGATATAATTTTAATTTTTAGCAGTTGGTACAAAGATATGTAGAATTAGGGTTTGTTTTTGGGGTACAATCAATTAATGTAATAAAAAAAATGGGTTTCCATTTGAAAAAAGTGAGTATTTCAATGTTTCTCATTCCCACTTTGGACCGACTTTTTCCTACATCCTGTGGATACTTTAGGAAATGTGATTGGTGCAAATTATTCATTCAACCTTCAATATTCATATACCAACTAATGCAATTCTCAAATAATTTGTATCTATGTTTGAGGAGCTACACCTGTCACTTATTTTTTGAAAATATCATAAAAAAAATATAGGATGTTACATTTGAAATAACAAAGATGGCGTCACTTCCGGAGAAACCTGAAGGAACCCCCTGTATACTTACATATATAATCATCATCAAATGGGCTGTCATATGTCGTATTATTATTATCATTTTATTAATTGTAATTACTCAATTAACTCAAGGTAACACTCCTGTAACGTTTCACAATTCTGAGGTAATAATCTCAAAGAAATGAAGGTCGTATGAATGTCAAAAACAAACAAGACTTTTGTATCCATAGTAGCCATTCTAAAACTTTTCTCGAATGAATTAAAACCAACATCGGAAAACAAAGCGGACGGACTTGGAGAAAATAAACCATCGAATAGCCTCCGAATTCTCCCGATTTAACACATTTGGACCATGTACAGGATTCAGGCGAGAAACTGACGACATCGATATAAAAATGCATCTGCTTTAATAGTTTTGTTTCGCTTTTCCTACGACACCCTGTATAGCCAATATCCCGAATGACTTTCCCACATGCAATGTGCAAATTCGAACACCTGACTATCGCGTTCGAAGGTGCAGCGGCTCTGATTGATTACTCTGTGAGGCACTTTGATTGATTGATGATACATTAAGAATATTGAACACCGAACTACATATATTATTGTTTCATTAACAATTTATTAACTCCGACAGAACATTGAATAACCACGTCGAAAGTCGTGCAGCCCAACATCGGTCTATAGGTGTCGAGTCTGGTGACCGAGGGGGCCATAAGTCGAACGGTATCGTTCAAAGGGATTGGTCCACTGTGATTTATCCGATAATTACTTCACTACAATCGCGAGACAATGAGAATCCCGTCTGTTAATTTCCTATTACACAGCATCGATTGTAATAATTCTGCAAGGACAGCTGCTGGTTCAATTTCCGCATGCATTGAATCAACTATCGCAAAAAAATTCGTAATGAATGAGGTTTTATTCAAATACGAATAATTATCTTTGCTTGAGCTCGGTTCAATATATCGTTACACTTTATTACTTGCTCGTTATTATTATTTCAATCAGATCGTTATGTAGAACACTTTGTATATAAATCTAACCGACCGAGTAGCAGCGACAGAGACATGAGAAGTATCGTGTACACACTCTCGCGCCATCATCTTCGAGGTAAGTAGACACGAAACTGGAAATCTTTCTCAAACTTCAAACGCGTTTTTCTCAAAACTACTTTTGTTGAGGTGGTTGACACGATATCTCGAGTTCTATCTGACCGATTCCTTTGAAATTTTGTGAGAATCTTCTTCATACATCTCCTTATCGCAGGAACTGAGGATTTTGGAAAATTTTAATTTGAAGTATTTTTAAAAAATTCGTAAAGGTCGAAAAACAGGGGTAAAAATGAATGTTTTTTTCAAGTAGACGCCATTTTGTGAATTTTCATTTTTTTTTCGGCCGTAGTTCAAGCGATAGCGACATCTTTACTAATTAAGAATTTTTTTTGTTTGTTCGATTTGGATGACTACAAGGGCTGGAATCATGTCAACCAGGGAACCCTGTTTGATTGGCAGCCCCCACTTCACCGACCTGTCATTTGACGAATTTTTGACATTTCTTTCTTCTGAATTTTTTTCTACATACATAAAGGATCAATAAACATTACATAAAAAAATTTATAGTGAAAATGTTTTTATTTTTTTTATCCTACTCTGAAAACTACCCAAAAAGTAGGGCTCTAGACCAGAATGAGTTCGATAAATCTTGTTTTCATTTGATTTCAGGACATTTTCACGTCTTGTACAGACGAAAAAGGAAAGCTCTGAACAAGGAACGATTATATGCCTGTGGAACAAATTATTTACTTCGAAACAATTTGCATAATAAACGCTTACCGCTCTGTCATTTGTGTCGTTATACAACCGAACTATGTTAACAATGAATGTAAAAATATCACACTCTAATTCGCTTAGCCGTTTGCAGTCGTTCGTAATAGCTGTTTCCTTTTTTCGATGGCGTCCTACTCGTTGATTTACTATAAAGAGATGATATTTTCACTGATTATTTCCTATTAAAACAGAAATCAATCAAGTATACAGGGTGTTCCATTAGGAAACGAAAATAAGCGAGATATAAGTTGTTTTATCAATTTTACCAGTTTCTTTTTTAGGTCATAACTAACAAAACACCCAGTATAATTCTCAGATATTTGTTGTACACGTTCTCTTACTTACTTACACAAATTGTTGGAAAAATCGAGGGCCGGACTAACAAGAATTCAACACAAACTTGGGTCCCTCAAAAAACACCCTGTGCATGAAAAACTGAACCGAATCGTGTTTGCATCATTCTCTCGCTGAAACACGTGGCTTATTATCGAAAGAATCCGTGATTTTCACAATCCAGGCGTAAGAAACCACACTTCTAAGTATATAACTATGAATGGAAGGCTTGTCGATTTGTTATAATTGATAAAAATGCGTAGTTCAAGCACAAGGCTTGGTTTGATTACGATGTTTGTGCAACAGCCTTCTAGATAAGCTTGCAGTAATATGAATTTGTTTTTCTTATGAACCATCGCATTCATAAAGTATTCAAACGAGTGCAACACATGTAATTTATGAAATAATTGAATCGAGAACTTGAAATAGGATTCCGTTATACAGGGTGTTCCTCAAAGACATGCTAATATTTGAAGGGGTGATTCTTTGACACATTTGGAGAAAAAAACTTGTAAATGTATGTCCTAGAAGGCTTAACTTTTGAGGTACAGGGTGGTATAGATTATTAAACGGTTGGTACTGCGATAAGAAGCAATTTTAATTTAATTATTTTAATCAAGAACAAATCATCATTTGAGGAACACCCTGTATATCAGATGAATGTGCAGACCTTTGAACGCTTCCGCATGTCTCGAAACGTGATTGGGTTAAGTAACTTGGACTGAGACACTTTATAGTGATTTAAACAGTACCTTATGCCTCTAGCTGGTACCTGAGGGGGTTCACTACTATCTGAGTGGTGATTTGAGGTTTCTAAAGATGCGTTTTGAAGCACCATTTCAACATTTTCTCACTGTCACTAAACACGGAAATTGTTTTTCACCACACTGTCATTCATGGCAACGAAAAAAATAAGGATTTTCTGAAAAATACTAAGTGGTAGAAAGTGAGTAACGTTTCTGTGGAAAATAAATTTTGAAATTGTCTTTTATCAAGCTGTTTTTTCATCAAAAATTCATATTCAAGAATTTTGGAAAAATTCCAAAAACTCAAACTCAATGTTTTTCTTTTAAATTTTGAAATTTTTCATGAACTGTAGCATTGAATGAATAAATGAAATAATAAATATCGACAACATTGCATTATTTATTGACGTTTGACAAATATTTCTTGACATATGTGGATTCTATCAATAATAAATAAACAATCCATCAACAACTAGTTGAAAATGAACAAAAATTTGTTTAATCAGAAGAGATCTTTGATAAAGCAACGATGTTGCCAAATTTACAATGTCTGAGAAATGCAAATATGTGTTTTTTTTTATAAAACGAACATTAATTCGAAATTATTATTTCAAATAGAGTTTTTGTTGATATCCATTCATTGTTATGATTTTATACTCGTTATCAAGTTATTTGTGTAGTATTTTTTACTGTGTTTTCAAGAGTTTCGCATTCAAAATTTTTCCAAAAGTATTTCTGAGTCATTGAATTTTTTCTATTGGTGAAAAAAATGGGTGGTAGGCTAAGAATCTCACTCCCACATCTTGCTTTAAACTCGCAGCCACCAAAAAAATACAACACCCATCTTAATCTCAAGACATAAAACTACTTTTGATGAAGAACGTCGCCACAGTAATACCGAGCGTTTATTAAAAACGTTACTCATATTCCACGATCATAAAACTGCCACCAGACGAAAAAACAGCCGCCGGTGCTTCGAACCGTCTCATAACCAACCGATAACCCTAACACGTACGTCACAAGCCAAGAAAACTGAAACACATCCCGATCTAGCTGGCTGGAAGATATACTCTTGCTCTCGTTTGTTTTCTCTCGAGAACCGTTCGAGACGAATGTACGAACACGATCGACCATTCGAACGTAACTGAATCGAAGATAAAATACCCGGAGAGTGCATGTCGGTTCTTAATATTAGAGTACAAGACATCGGGAGTGCTTCCTTAGCTCTGGATTTAATCCACAACACAAAAAACTCTTGAGAACATAACCCCACTTTTTAATGAGCTCGTTATGTGCCCTTTGATGTTTGGAAACTGATTATCGGTCGTAAAATTCATAATAGTTTTTTGATGTTTTTTGAAAATCACAGTTAGGCGTCCCAGTGCTTATCAAACTCATTAGGAACTAGCCAGTAGACTCAGTTGATAATTCTTGTGATGAGTGCATCTGACGATACCCAGTGGGTCGAAACAGTTGCCTTGCATCGACAACTCGCCCAAAAAAAAAATGCAGAACATTTCATTTCACGATTTTCCAATCATTACACTATCAGGATTATGTTTCGCGGACTAGTCGTTCGCCGAAATTCAGATCAACTCCAAGTGCATGTGTTGCTTTTCATATCTCTGTCGTTTTATTTATGAAGCAAGTGAAGTGCATTCACAAATTGAGACTGATTAATGCCGAGGCAAGCAGATCGATTCGAAATTTAAGCATTAAACTGGTACTAATTGGCATCCTTCTCGGAATGTTGTAGCATCCTGTATATTTTTTTAATGGATTCCGAAAAATATAATAGACAAGAATTCTCAATAAAAATATTCTAGATCAGTCACAGTCAATTCGACTATACAGGGTGTTCCTTAATACGAGATACCCTCTCATAGAAATTGAATATACAGGGTGTACGTAAGGTCATGGCCTTTTTTTCAAATTCAATCCGATATTGCATGAGATTTGAATTTGAATGTAGGAATAGGAATATACATAATAATCTTCTATTCCTCAGAGGTCTGCCACCCTTCAGGCTCAAAAGATTTATAGCATCGACCACGATTTCTATGCAAAGCCATCCTGATCAAACGGATCCGTATTCGCTATAGATATGCGAGCATAATTCCCCAAATCTCAATATTCAACATGAGACAACACATTGAATTGGAAATTCGTTATTCATTCGAAGTTTCGGTTATGCGTCACCGGAAATTGAAGTGTCAAACTCCAGGAGTTACGGTCTGATGAAGGATTATTGCATATTGTGTAATGTTTCGAGCAAGAAACCATCAAGAAGTTGAAAGCTGAGAAGTCTCTCACGTATATACCTAATGCCCTGGACTACGCCTCTGGCAGTCGGCGATGCACGGACAGACATTGCGAGAAATGGTGTAGGAACGTTAGTGGTAGACTAGAATGATTGTGTTTCATTTTTTTAGGTTTGTTTCATGTCCAAAGTAAAGTGTTTACTACTAGAAGTACCCAATTTTGACCACCCTGTACATTAAAGAAAGTTTTATTCTCAAATCCGATTTTAGCCACTGTTATTATCAATTATCATTATCAGAAGGGTTGTGACATGTCGCTTTCGCATAACAAACAATATTATCATCACTTTCATCATCACCTATCATCATCATACCACGTTCATAAATACTAATAAATTTAATGGTGCAATAAATCAGCATGGCTATGGATGTCCTTCCTGTAAACCATAAATGGGCGTTAAAATGAATTTATTAACTTCACCCATTCGATTTCTGGAGACATAAATATGCATTATTGATGTTTTCCGTCGATAAATTATTATTCTATGTGATCATTCTGTTTCTATTCATCATTACAACTACGAATTTCATAAAACTAGATTTGTTGTGTAGAGAGTCATCTATCGGGGAACAATTGAACTATCTATACCGCGCAGTGACATGATCCCACGACCACTGCTCTTTTGTATGTAGTGCCATCTATTGGGTAGAGGTAGAACTAGATTGTAAGTTGAAAGACAGAAATCTGCTAACGCGTGCGCGTGGTAGTGTAGAATTAGAAAACTCGTTAGATGATTTGTGTTCATAATATGAATTGAGATAATAGATTTATCTATTGAAACTGAATATAAAGTGTAGTCAGTTCGGATTTCATCAGTGAATTAATTGAAACATGTAATGTTTTTAATCCTATCGGTTATCGGATACGAAACTCTTGACGGGCGAACGGATAAGTGAAGAATGACAGTTGTCTACTTTTCCAAAGTTATGCATGATTTGAGCAGTGAACGTGATGAAGTCAAATCAGCAATAAAATGACACAGAGCTCGTATCTACATACAGTATCCACTTTGATGTCTACATTGCATCAGACCGTAAAAAATATATTGCACAAAGACTTTCTCTTGTAATGTTACATCAAAATGTTAGCTTCTTAATACGATGCTTTCGAGATGAATAGAGTATTATATTTTCATTTGAATAATTCATGTGCCGTTAAACATAAATAGAACAGCTGAGTTCAATTGAAACAAACGAATGTCAGTGTGACAATGAGTTATTCAATTGGCGTTTTTCTACATTTGATTCAACAACCTGAATTATCGAAATCAAATTGCGGTACTCGATGTAGCAGTACGAATAATTGATTGTTAATGTTTACGAAGTAATATACTATGAATGTTAAGAATTAGTTGACGAAAATCTCGTGAGAAAAGCAGAAATATTTTCACACAGTCGACATTTTGGTGAACAATCGAAATCGACATCTGACGAACGATGCCTGTCAAGGCATACGTGATATTTTCATCTTGCATGCGACGATGTCAAATCATTAAATTTCCAAAGCTTTCTTGATCTTTCCGGTTAATACCCAATGGCCCTAGTCGTATATCATTTTAACGATCTGTTTCCTATGAATATGACTCATCTTCATTTAGACGTGCGTTTAACGAAAATAAAACCAGAAACCAGGAAGAATAACCAATTACGAAGTCTGCTGTGGATCTAAAATTAAAATGATCAATTTCCAACACCACGTGTACGTATGTACAGGATGTCTTATACATTATGCATTATACAGGGTGAGACTGAAGATTGTGGAAAAAAGTTGACACACATTTTCGACAATATTACGAGCTACAGTCTTAAAAAAGATGACAAAGCTATACAGAGTGTCAAAATGTCAAGCATATGCAATTACGAAACCTCGTGAATCTTGCATTCATCCATTAAATAAACAAATCATAATCTCGAACTGGTTAGAAAAATTCTTCCAGCTCTAAAACGTCAATTAGTGACCCCAATCTTCGCCCCCCACCCCCTAGTCCCCTCTTCTCCAAAAACTCTTCGCTACGGGCCTGTTCTAACAGTCGCGCGCTGCTTTTGTTTCGCGACACAGCGCCTGCTAGATATATTGAACGGCGAGGCTCTCGCGCAACGTTGCTCTCCTTTTCTGAAACCTACAGAGTTCCTGAGGGACGTCCGATATAGAAAATTGCTTTATTTACGGTAATAAGGTCGTTAAGGAGTTATCGACGATAGAAACCGGTTGCTTAGGTCACTGAAGAGGGACGGTGCGGGACGAAACGTCGTGAGATTTTTGTGTACGAGAAGTGACAGGTGAGAAGCTCAGCTGTGGTTATTTTGGAAATGGGTGACGAATTTGAAGCTTGTTTTTGACCCATTGTAATTTGTTTCGTAAACAATTGAGAAACAGTTGAGGAAATCCATCCATATTTTCGAAAAAATAATTCTCATCTCTGTGAAAGCGTTAATAAAAAAAATAAACAAGAATAAGAGGTGTCAAAAACAAATAACTTGAATAAAATAACTTCTATTTAGACGTGTTTCGATTTAATTGTATTGAAAATGGGGGAAAGTACTCAAAATCATACTTACTAATGCAATATATTAGTTATCAGTAATAAAAATAATTCAAATAAAAACAATGAAAAATATTTATTATATTTATATATATTTCTTGCACTTCACTATCACCCTGTACATCTTACAATGATAAGTTTCATGCGTCTCCCTATATAACAAAAGAACCATCTTCCATCATACAAACTAACACACAGGGTGTTTAATTTTGAATATGAAAATTTATCTCGTAAAAAGAACTTCAACGAATCTAAGTTGGCCACTCCTTTGTAACTGTCAATCCAAGTCCTTTTTATTTTTATGTGCACTATTAGAGGTCGAATTGAACGATTTATTTGAAAAGCGAAAGTGTGGTTGACATTTTTATAGCCGATTTTATTGAGAGCGATAGTAACGATCCAAATCGGAGGCAAATTAGTAAAATGGTTTCAGCAACAAGCGGCTCGATTGGTCATTTAACTGTTACTCAATTCGTGTTTATCGACAAAGTAGGCGCTGAATAGTTTGTGAAGAGAGCAGTTAGAAAAGAATACTTCTTTCGTAGTTTCTTATACGTTGTAATAAGTCATCAAGTATTCGACAATGTTCTTTGATTACTTCACGTCAGTTAGTATATACAAGGTGTTTGATTGGTTTTATTTATTTTCAGTATTTCATTAAAAGAATTCCTGGTAAAGAAAACACACAGTATACGTTTAATATTTAATAACTGAACCATCTGATTGTGGCCCACATGGCCATATGTAAATCTAAATTGCTTTCGAATTCAATTAAAAACAGGCGAGTGTAGATTCGACTGCAATTAAATTGTTAAATTATCTAGTTCTGACTAGTTCACCGAAATACGAGCCCCAGATTTTCTCTAATCTCGATCGTTCCAGTTTCATTATCTTTTTGGGTCGACAACAACTTGCTGCATTTGTTTATTTGTTTATCGACTTCTGACGTTTGACAGAACTGGGGTTAAACTCGTGACAGTTGACATTTAATTGAATTCAAGTGTTTCATGTCAAAATTACGTTTTGTTTTTCTTGATATCCTCCATTTTCGTGCTTGAAAGTGAAACATATCGTATTACTATATTTTCTGGCAATTAACACGTACTAAACGTGCTTCTTAAGAACAAAACTGGGCGCTAATTACTTTTTTTGCATTAACGAAAACAAATGACAGCATTGGACACAATGTTACGTCTCAGGTAGTTCATCTGAGATTATCTCAAATAAAAGATTGACATTTCGAAATATCGTTTCGATGATCACCCTGTATACAAGATCGTGTGCTAGACGCAATATTTTTGCTCCCACTTTATTTCCTACTAGTTTTATCGTTTACATTGAAGCTAACTTGTAATACTAAACGATGTTGTATTTTTCCAACACACAATTCTATAAATAAATATAAATATGCAAATAAAATCCAAAATTAATGTGCCTTGAGCAAGAGTTTATGATTTGATGACACCAACATACATTTGGTTTATTGATTCCAATGTTTCAGTCTGCGTATTCGTATATTTACTGATGATATCAGCAATTTCACATCGACACTACGACCTATAATACCTGCCAATCCTTCAAATTGCCGTATCGTTTAATTTCATTGAAATTACGTAATTCCTGAGCTCAATGTGTGGGTTGCTATGCCATCCATTACATTATAGGTCAGATCGATTGTAGTTGCCATTGCAATCACGTGTACATAGTCGCAGCATGAATACTTTGGTTGTTGACATGAAGAATAACCCTATTTCTGTTTTTCAGTCGCTCAAAATGACCTCGCCGACCTTGAACAATGCCAACAACGGCCAGAAAGACAACTCCGCTAAAACTTCGAATATTACTTTGGCGACATCTAGCGGAAGGAGCGCGGAACAACCGCGTTCGACGGCGCCGTTCACTGCCTGGTGGCGAGTCTTCAAACTAGCCAATTTGATGATGCAGCCCAAATGTTGAGATGATCGAAAACGTTTGGAGCGCGTGTAGTACGTCCTATATCGTTGAGAATTTAAATAGTGAGGCCCATTTCGAATATAGAGAATGCTCTCCATAAAATTCAATTTCTGTTTCAACATATCAAATGTATCTGTCAAAATGACACTCCAATGTCACGTCTTTCAAAAATTACCCTGCACTACACTGCACTAAACAAAAATCTAGTACCGTGAGCCTCACTGTCCAATATGTTAAGTGTTGAAAATTGTGAAATTCGTGAGTATACTGCCATGTATTATGTTTAAAAGTGAGTATTGAGACATGTTAAAGTTGTTATCACACGGAAAACATTGTATAATCTAATTAATTCATGCGCAAGAGTTGAATGACCTTTGGAAAATCACTGATTGCTCATGAAACTAAACGTACACATAACCTAACATTTGAAGCGTTGAGAAATTATGGAAATTTATACGGAGGATATCTTTGCATATCGTTTGTTCTTTTATATTTTCAACAAGGCAGTATATTACACATATTATACGTTTTTATTAGAGTTTAGGTACTATTAAACCCAATTTAGGAGATGTTGATAATAATAGAATAGGTGTTATCGTTAGCTGTCAATTCCTTTATTAATTATTCAAATTAGGATTGATGGGTCAATTTCCTGGATACAGCAACCGAAAGGTATACTTCCATAACAAATTTCCGTCTACGTAATGCCAATTGCACCCTTATTATAGACATAAGTGAATCTAGTCAAAATAATAATGTAGTATAGGTGCCTTTTTCATTAGTATCATGTTGAAGAATTCAACTAAAATGAGTAAGAACAGAACATTGAATTACTTATCCACAATGTTTCATATGAATATAGATAATATATAAAATTGTTGACTATATAGGGCGTTCGGAAATCGCTACCACAAAATTAAAGAAGTTCCAGATAACTCCGACAAACTATTATTAGTTAGTGTATGTTTTCACGCTGTAACAACACATAAAAGTGACTGGAATCAATAATACTGGCGCTGTATTTAATTTCAAAGCAGCATTTTTCGAACACTCTATACAAATATATATAGTTTATGTCGAAATATTTTGATTTAATTTTATGAATCCGTGTCAAAGTAGCTGCCATATCAACTATTAACGTATAAACCATTTGTTTTAGGGAGTTTTGACAGAATTTCAGAATATGCGATGTTGCCAGCTCTATAAAAATGGCAAGGTATTTTGACAGTTTTTTTAATTATTTTAATTACAACTATTGAGTTTATTGATTGTTAACAATCATGAATAAAGCATTTCGTTGTCATTGCCTTTATTTATTTCTTTTTATGTTGAAAAAACTCACCTAGTATTCTCTATTGAATGGTACGATTTTGGCCTGGCATCCTTTTCAGAGACGGTCCTGAAAATAGAAAAATAAAAAGTCGCTAATATTTTTTTTTTATATCGTACAAAGCATGCTAGTTTCAAAACAAAAGCTAAATTCAAGCTCTTCGAAAGTGTCATACGGTGATTTTCCGTATAATAATTTCACTTTCATTGGGACTTTCTCGTGTTTTGGATCCCAAACATTATTCACCAAAGTACCTAAGGAGTGTCTACTGTACCACTCACCAGTCGGCATGTTGCTGCATAAAATCCACTGTCTCCTCATCAAAGCTGTAACTTTTGCCGCCCGAGGCGGGACTGGGCGTGTTCGGCGAAGACGAGCCGCCCGTCTTGAGACTGCCCGCGCTAAGAATGCGTTGGAAACGCAAACGTAAGGATTTAGCGGGCGATTTGGAAGATTTTTCCTCGTTCGGACTGGTGGGGCTTTTTGGCTCCATGATCAACCAATCGAAAAGGTGTAGACAGTTGAATGGCGCTGCAATATCAGAATTATTGAAATGTGTCTACTTATGCCACCTGTAGGGATGGGTCGTCGTGAGCGTTTTGAGAAAGTGTACGCAATTTTCACATTATTTGTATCAGCTTGAGTTGTATGTATTTAATTCCGCGAGTAGTGCCTTCTTTTGTACGAATTGTGAAGTTTTCCATTGACAAAGGTAATAGTTCCAGGTTAATCTCGATATTACTGGTCTGATCCACTGATTTCAGTCATCAAAAACGTTACGTCATGCATTTACTTGTCACTTAACTGACACTGGCCTAATTGTATCGCATAAATGTGATCTTTTCAGTATGACGTTGCAAGAGGTCATGACAAAATTCAAATCTATTACAACAGAGTAGTGTCTTTACGAAGTTGTTTTTTGGTGTTAATAGTGATGTCGTTTAAGTTAGTTTGATGAAAATAAAAAATGGAAAATGAATATAGTTTGTAAATACTAAGAAACATGCTTCAATAGTGAACAAAAAAGGCGAAAATGATTATTATTATGGAATCAAATTCAAGAAAAAGTTACGAAGTTACGAAATATTAACCAAAAAAAAAAATCAATACATATACAGGGTGAAAACTGGACAAACTACCACAACAACCGTCACTTACCAATCTCAAAAAATTGTTGATGGAATATTTCACACTATCAGTCTAAAATCGCGACACAAACAAAATCTGTAACTTTTTCAACACGACTGCAATGTTATTGAGCCAACCTCAAACGAAAATTAGATATTGACTGTAATAATAAACTATCCAAACACATGATTTGTCGTCTTCTAACCGACCATATACAGAGAGAACACGGAATTTCCTTACAGATAACACTTATATGGACTTCCTTCCGATTTTTTGGTTTACCTCATCCTCAGTATCTCGTTTTCTGTTCCCAGATAGGCGAATTTTGTTCCGGTGAGGACTTTTCATAGCCAACCACCTCGATGACGACTGAAACAAATGAATTAGTCGACTCGCTAATTGATTTTAATTTGATGATAATGGATGCTTTTCAATTTCATTAATGTCAACTCCCGGGAGTTGCACGAAAAGCCGTTTGCAAAACAAATATCTTGGTAATCTTGCACTTCATTATACGAGGTATACAAGGTGTCTGGGAGAAAGTGGGCAAGTACTGAAATCAAAAATTTACTGAAGAAAAAGAGAACTTACTTATTTTTAACTGTCAGTAACTGCCCTCGAAAATGAAAAAGAAACGAAATTATTTTCCGAAAATGATTAGAATAAGTTTACGTGAATAAGAATATGTTGAAAAATTAACGTTTGTTCGCTAATTCAAATATAATTCTCCGATATGGAATTATTCTAGTTAGCACAAATTTTGTAATAACAGACATTAAATTATAATCGCGACTAGATGATAAATACAAGTACCAACAAATTATTTTATTAGAGACATTAATTTCTGTCCCATAATGGCATACGTTATTATTCGTTATATTGGGTATCAATAAATCCATTTCATTGCGTTAGAAATTGCACAACAGATCGATAGCAAAAATATTTAATGAGTTCGTGTTACAAAAATTCCTCAATAGGCTATTCCTGAAATGAACTTTGTTCGAGAAAACCAAATGTCAAAAAAATGTGGAACGCTTCACGATTTTGCGTGTCATCCTTGCGCAGGGGCCATGCTAATCTTCTCTGTATCGTTCCAATTTTAGTATATGTACCGCCGAAGCGAGTACATTTCGAAATGTATCATCACAGTATTAGTAGTTAAATAATTGAAGTGAACGTCAGCGACATGTAACGCCTTCATATACAACGTTGCCAATTATCATACTAATCTCATTTCGATAGAAATTATCAAAAGCTGCTCTCTTTCTATTCTTCTCATTATATCATACGTTCATGAACTGGTGGATTATGAACATTTCCCCAAAACAATCATCATCCGATATCTGTATCATAGTATGTGAACTCTTGGTTATTGGAACGATATGGCAACGAGGCGAACAGAGTATGGATTTTTGCGCAGGAACATAGTCGCGCCATTCCCATCACCACTATCGCAATCTACCGAACGAAATTGACACTATATTGGCAGTCCTATTTGTTGGTCTGGTTCTGGTGTGATATCAGTTGGAGCAGAGCGTGGTGTAATTTGAGTTTACTTTGAATTTATCTTAAATTATTAGTGGTTTATACCCTACTTTTTTCTGTGATAGGTGAGATATCTTAATAAGTAAATATTGGATTGAGTTATTATTGGATAGTTCCGTTTACAAGGCTTTGTTACATAAGATTACGTAAATCTGTGCAATTTGAGTCAATCAATGAAGTACATTATCAAATCTAACGTGTTGATTCCTAATCATTTTCTATTGAGGCAAAGCATTTAGTTTAGTTAGTTTCACATTACTTGTAATTTTTTGTTTTCCAAATTTTGTACCTGATCACATGACATAATAATTATAAGTTCTGTCAGCTTGTATTAAAATTCTCATCATTTGAAGTTTCATTGAATTTCTATGTCACAGTTATCTTAGTCCTCTGGTCCAAATTTTATCTAATTCCAAGATCAAGGTTCAATAAAGTTCCCAATGAATCACAAGGTCCCAGGAAATCTTACGTCATATCAATCTCGTGCACGATTATCATGCAAAGCCAGACACGTGTTACCACCTGAAATTTTTAGAGGTTATACATGTCAAATCCGAAAATTTACGAATAACCACACATACGATGTGTGCTTTGAAAAATAATTGAATTTGTTTTTAGCTTTCATTTGTTCTAATAAAAAATCAAACAATGGGTGTACCAGCCGGAGACGTTGAAAAGGGAAAGAAACTGTTTGTGCAAAGGTGTGCTCAATGCCACACTGTTGAAGCTGGTGGCAAACACAAAGTAGGACCCAACTTGCACGGCTTGATCGGAAGGAAAACTGGACAAGCTCCCGGTTTCCAATACACAGATGCCAACAAAGCTAAAGGTGGGTCGACATGATTGTGTAATTGCTCAAATTCCATTGTGAAATTATTCTGTTTTTTGTTTTCTTTTAGGTATCACTTGGAATGAGGATACTTTGTTTGAATACTTGGAAAACCCCAAGAAGTACATCCCAGGCACCAAAATGGTGTTTGCAGGTTTGAAGAAAGCCAACGAAAGGGGAGACCTGATTGCTTACTTGAAAGCAGCAACAAAGTAAAGTTTTCACAGAGCAATCGCTTGTTTCTGATTGAATTGAATTGCGATCCAAACTATTTATTGTGTGACATTTTTCAATATTGTAAGTTCAATTTAATCAAATGCAAAGTCGTTCAAGTAGTATTTTCATCTAGTACAGTTGTTTTTGTATCATGACAGGTGAAGTACTTGTACAAACTAGCCAATTTTCTATATTTAATATCCAAAAGTACATATGCTCCGTATTGTACAGTAAATTAGACTTTAATTTTGTATGTTTGTCCTTGTCCAACATGAATTAAATTATTTATGATTTTGTTTTCATTAAAGCAAAATTCACTGAAGTGTGGTTTTTCTTTCAATGTGCTGTCAAATTACTACCTGTCAACTTGAACTATCGAAGGAAGAGACAAGTGACAATAGTGTATGTCAAGATGCGTATAACTATGGTGATATCATTCCCTATCTCGACCCGTGGCCAAAACGCATGTTTTCGAACCAAGACGTATGCTTTTTCAAATCACCACTGATGGCGACACCGTCGGCGCTATAATAATGCAACGTTGCTCATTTTTAATGAAATACGCCATTAGTTTGTCTACAAAGTTGAAAGAACGTCGAATTGTATTTTGAAAAAGAAATGTAACTTTGGCTTTGTTGGAAGCGACTATTTGTTTTGCGTAGAAAACGTGAATTAGTTATTTAAGAAGCGGCAACGCTGACTTCTATGCTTGTCAGTTTAGTTGTCATTGAGATTACGAATGACGAATTCTCGTGAAAATATTCTCTATTATTCATTCCTGAATATACATACAGTCGGAAAATTCAATAGAAGATGTTTTCAAAATACTTGTAAATGTTTTCCCAATGCGAGAATCCATTGTTTCCGAACGGTTTCGTCCTATGTGGGTAATGATAGTGGTAAATTATTGATTCCAACTCCAAAAACTAACAAATTACCTTCGGAAGTCCATTAAGATGACGAGAGACGGTTTCTGCTTGTCCACAAATTATACAAAACTTCATTTTGACTAAAAAACACCACATAGCAAAAGAATCGAATACAATAAATTCAAAAGCAGGTCAATGAACTAGAGAAGTTTGGATTTCCCGCTAGTTCTGACTGACGTGGAAGAAAACAATGTCACCGAACACGATTGTGTCTCCATCTCACGACGATTCGATAAGTATCCGTCTAGGATGACTTCCATGAGACTCTTTGGACCCACAAACAATTGAAGAGTGGTTTCACCATTATATAGACACCTTAGTGTATGTATTGACAAGCTGTCACCACTTATCTTATCTCATATTTCACCTGATTTTCGACATTTAAATGCCAAATTCTCAATGAAAACTGTCAACTTTTTCGTAATTTGTGTGTTTCTTATTGAATTTTCATTCGTATTGGTAAGTAACCCAACTTCAGGAACGATTTTCAACATGTCAAAATAAAGATCTATATGTGATATGGACGAATAATAACATTCAAATTTCAACTAATCGAAGATATGCTGCTAGAAAGTCAAGTTTAGATTAAGACTTACCTCACATGTTGCCTTGAAAAGCTTTATTTTAGAAATAATACCCAAAACGCTGAAAGCATTAAAACAAACGAAATAAACAATAAACTTTTATTAAAACAATAACATTATCAAACATTTTGACATTGTATTTTGACGTTTATATTACAAGACGCTAGTTGTGTGACGAAAAACTTGAAAATATAAGGTATCACGATTCGTTCGATATTATTACCGTGTTCACATAACCTACAAGTTTCCTGCGTCTCTGACAAGTGAGGTTTGTCGGCCACTCTCGTCACCACCGTGACAGGACCGAGAAGTGTTCCACAGGATGTACAAATGAAAGCCTGGAAAACAAAACAGAATTAAGTAACTTGCGGAGAAGGAAATAATTCCGTCACTCACCGTCGTTTTGTCGGAATTATGGAAGAGCCGATCCTGCAATAAAAAGGATGCGCCGTGACTGATCAGAGAGTCTCGCTCCATCTCCCCGAATCTGACGCCCCCGCCTCTTTTTCGGCCTTGCAGGGGCTGCCTCGTCAGAATGTTGATGGGGCCTGTCGAACGGACCTGGGAAAAAACCGGAGAAATATCAACCGAAACCTAAGAATGAGTTTGAAGTGAACTGAACTGGATTTTGAGCAAGATTCTTGGACGAAACGACAAAAGCAATTTTTCAATCATCACTCAAACTGGCTCAATTGACTCTGAGATCTTAAAGGGGGTTCTTGAAATTTTATTTATTTATTTTTTTACAAACATTTAAACAGTTACAAAACTAAATTAGCTTGTCATCAAAAAGACACTCATGATTTTTTGTCTTATCAGTTCACTATTCAAAAATTCATTTTCAATAGTTTGTTTCATCCTTCATGACAAATAATGGTGAAACCACTCTTCAATTGTTTGTGGGTTGATGGGAATTCCATGGAACACATCCTAGACGGATACTTATCGAATCGTCGTGAGATGGCGACACAATCGTGTTCGGTGACATTGTGTTCTTCCACGTCAGCCAGAACTGGCGGGAAATCCAAACTTCTCTAGTTCATTGACCTACTTTTGAATTTGTAGTCGTTTATTTTTTGCTGTGCGGTGTTTTTTAGTTGAAATGAAGTTTCGTATAGTTTGTGGACAAGCAGAAACCGTCTCTCGTCATCTTTATGGAATTCCGAAGGTAATTTTTTAGTTTTTGGAGTTGGAATCAATGATTTACTTTTTCGTTACTCACATAGGACGAAAGCGTTCGGAAACAATGGATTCTCGCACTGTGGAAACATTTACAAGTATTTTGAAAACATCTTCTATTCTATTTTTCGACTGTATGTATATACAGGAATGAATGAAAGAGAATATTTTCACGAGAATTTGTCATTTTAAATCTGATTGACAACTGAACTGACGAGCATAGAAGTCAGCGTTGCCGCTTCTAAAATAAATAATTCACGTTTTCTGCGCAAAACAATAGTCGCTTCCAACAAAGCCAAAGTTACATTTCTCTTTCAAAATACAATTCGACGTTCTTTTATTTCCACAGATTCGTGAAATACTGTCGAATCAAAACTTTGTAGACAAACTACTAGTGTATTTCATCAACAAATAGCAACGTTGCATTTTGCATTATTATAGCACCGACAGTGTCGCCATCCGTGGTGATTTTAAAAAGCATACGTCTCGGTTCGAAAATACGCGTTTTGATCGAGGGGTTTTGTTCACGGCTCGAGATAGGGACTGTTTCCACCATATTAGTTGTAGGCATCTTTATGACAAAAAAAAGTCTCTTGAACTGTCAAATGACATGAAACTCACCTGCCACTTGTCAGATACCATGTGCCTCAACCTCTGGTAGTGGACGACGCCGAAAAAGATTTGAGCTGTCATTTCTCGACCATCGATACCCGAATACATCGTCTCGGTGCCATAATAGTTATAACCTCCAATTTCCAACAGCCTGCCGAAATAATCGATGGCGGTGTCTTCCTCGGTGAACCTTAAATCAAAATAAAATAGATGATCAGTAAGTTGTTTCAAAACAAAATATATCGTGACAAAAAGATGGACCTAAAATAGGCGATCACAGAACAAAAGTCAAATGTCAAAAGTCCTCATCGATGTCAATGTCAAATGTGTCAAAGTTTTTGGACAAGTTCAATCAAAAATATACCTTCCTGATCATTTAAAATGGGTTTATCTCAGCAATTTTGATTCGTAAGGAAAAAATTATTATGTTTTAGGTGGAAAATATATCTTGACCGTATTTGGAACAAAAACTAAATAAAAAAATGGGAATTAGACATAGAATAGGCGATTACAGAACAAAAGTCAAAAGTGTCAAAAGTCCTCATCGATGTCAATGTCAAATGTGTCAAAGTTTTTGGACAAGTTTGATGAAAAATATACCTTCTTGATCATTTAAAAATTTCAATAAAAAAATTACTAACCTAAATGGAGTAGCATCGTGTACGTGACCGTGTAGGGCGGCCGATTTCCCGGCCATAATTTCGATCATCATGGCGATGGTCATACGAGATGGGAAACCGTGGGGATTGAATACGATATCAGGAACCAAACCTACGAATTCAGAAACGGTTGGTGAATGTGAGGTTATGTGCAACAGCTCTTAAGGTTAGTTTTGCATTTGGTCTTGATTTTTTTTTCGAAAGTATCATCGAAAACAGTGTTTTTGGGGAAAGGGACATACTACGTACCTGTTTCTGTAAAAGGTAGATCCTCAGCTGGCCATTTTTGTGAACAAATACCCTTTTGACCTGCTCTACTTGCAAATTTGTCCCCCACACTTGGATTACGCTGAAAAAAAATCAAAATAAAATTCAATTGACTCATCACTCATCGTCAATGTCAAGATTTTGTAAATACATTTTTTAGTCAACATAAATCGATAATATCAGCCTTAATGTGGTTTTGAAATGGAATATTTTTTCTCTTCTGAAATATTTGCAATAGAAACATTATTTAAAAAATGTCGCCGATTCAGTGTTGTCAAAAATAGTGAATGAAAAACTGAAACAATGCAAAAAGTTCTGCTCCGATAGTTCTCAAATTTTCACACAATAAACAACCCGTTTCCAAGATGGCTTCCATAAATTTTTCGCATCAGTACCATACCCACAACCCCGCCAAAACATCCAATAACAAGCCTTAATATCGTTTCAAAGCAAAATATATTTCTTTCTCTGGAGTAAGTGCTATTAAAAACATAATTAAAAAAATTTCCAATGCCGATCCAGTGTCATTTTTTGTCGTATTTTGATTAGCTGAGTTTTGTTCCACTGGTACGATCTCAAAACTTGTCAAAAACTGTCAAAAATTGTAAATTAAAAACTGAAACAATGCGAAAAGTTCTGCTCCGAGAGTTCTCAAATTTTGACACAATAAACAACCCGTTTCCAAGATGGCTTCCATAATTTTTCGCATCAGTACCATACCCACAACCCCGCCAAAACATCCAATAACAAACAAACCAAAAACTCACCGGTACTCTGTACGTCAAACAGGCAACTTGGGGCGGATCCTTCACCCCGACATTACCGCACAATTTGACGCTGTGCAAGTAACACTCCTCCTTGCCCTTGAACCGTTTCGTGACGAACTTCGACTTGTCGGTGTCGTAGAAGCAGTAGTGCGGCTCCCCGTCCGCCATGCGCCTGCCCAAATAGGGCAGCCCGTCCTCGTCGAGGTACTCGCCCAATTTGGCGTCGTCCTTGTCGCGAGCGAAGTACGACGACGCATGGTCCAGCTGGATAAACTCGGACTTGTAGATGGAGCCGTGGGCGAGACCCCGCTCTTCCGACGCTTTGTTTATTATCATGGCGTCCTCCATGTCGTAGCCCTGGAAAAAAATGCGTTTCTGACGATTCCTGCGATGAGTTCATGAACATCGACTCACCGTATAACTGATAACGGCCACGATGGCGTTGGTACCCATGGCGAAGTCGTCGAGACCGATGTTGTCGTGATGGACGGGCCTGAACAGCGGCGTTGCCGGTGTTTGCAGCCGGTACAACTTCGTTTCGGATTGCAAGTCCCACGTATGACACGGAGTACCCATCGTTTGTTTGCCCATCTGACACTGGTACATGTTACGGGGCGATTGATTGCAATCGGGCATCGGTATAAGCTGCGCCAAGTTCGACAGGAAGGCGGTTTTCGACAGCTCCATGTGAGTCGTAACGCCTTACAAAAAACATCACCAATCAGCACAGGTACAAATAATTCAACAAAAACAAAAACCTCAATTCAAATCGCCCTGTAGACGGAATATATTTGAAAGCTGCCACACGTTTTGTGTCTCTATCCTCACAGAACCCAATAAGCAGTTACTAAACTTGAGCAGCCTATCTCTCTTTCCACTACGCGCCAATAAAGGACGGACGATATATGCACGCGACGCGCCTACGTGACAGCCAGGTCATCAAACGCGAACGTCGATAATAATGCGAGGTTATGTTGTTAACGTCAGTGTTGAACAGCATCAGTCGAGCTTTGA
This sequence comes from Plagiodera versicolora, assembly GCA_037013635.1. Taxonomy (NCBI): domain Eukaryota; kingdom Metazoa; phylum Arthropoda; class Insecta; order Coleoptera; family Chrysomelidae; genus Plagiodera; species Plagiodera versicolora. Next base: position 1,733,751 of record CM072990.1, read on the forward strand.
AAATGAAACCGAAAGTCGTGTTCGTTCTGGGAGGCCCCGGTGCCGGAAAAGGCACCCAATGCAAGAAAATAGTTCGCACGTACGGTTACGTTCACCTTTCGGCCGGCGAGCTGCTCAGAGAGGAAAGAGGCAAACCTAATTCCGAACACGGAGAGCTCATCAACAACTACATCAAGGATGGCAAAATAGTGCCCGTGGAAATCACTTGTAAGCTCATCGAAAACGCGATGAAGCGATCTCGCAAGGAGAAGTTCCTCATCGACGGTTTTCCGAGAAACGAGGACAACTTGGAAGGGTGGAACAAGACGATGAGTGACAAAGTCGATTTGCAGTTTGTATTATTCTTCGACTGTGATATGAAGATTTGCTTGGAACGTTGTATTAAGAGAGGAGAACAGGGAAGCGGGCGTGTTGATGATAACCTGGAGAGTCTCGAAAAGCGGGTGCAAACATACATTATGGAAACACACCCTGTTATTATAGAGTTTGAGAATGAGAAATTGATAAGAAGAGTAAAAGCTGAGAGTACCGAGGAAGAAATTTTTGAGGAAGTGAAGAAAGTATTTGATAAATTTAATAATGGAAGTGGTGATAAATAGATAGCTTGAATGATGTAAATGTTATTTTTCTGTGTTGCTAGTTGCACTTCCTTGAGAGATATAGTATCATCGTACATTGGGACTAGTGTTTTATATTAGGTGCATCAACTGATTTAGCAATTCTACCTCAGTGTTCATTTCATTTGTATTCATTTTAGTAGCATAATCTTATTATTGGATATTTAGAAATATAATTTTCAACAGATATGTCCTTCATTTGTTTATAAAATGCCTGAATGATTTGCCAGTTTCTTCAACACACTTGGTAGATAAAATACAAAATTTGTACTTTTTCATGTACCAATGAATTCTCAACAGAAGTGATACATAATAAATGGGAAAATTTTCAATGGAATCAACAAAATCCGAATTATAGAAATATTTTCCTTGAAAATAGAAATTACTTAATCTACACATTAAATGACTCCTTATCTCATAGCCTGTTATCAAAGTGTTACACTGCATATTTCAATGAAAAATCCGATGAAGTTGATGATGTTTTGATCAAAGATTAGTGATGAAGCATTTTCTAAAAGTAATACTTGAATTGTTAGCTTTTTTGTTCAAAACTATTTCAACTACAGTAAAAACAAAGTTTCTGACAAAAAATAATATCAATTCATGTTTGTATGTTATTAACCTTGACCCATTCAATATTTTCAACAAATTGATAAACTATATCGTTTGAAACAGTGAATGTACAGGGTGTTATCAAAGATAACCACAGTGAAACCAATTCACCACAAAACTCCGCAAATTAAATATAACAAAAAATAAACTACACATGCTTCAAAAATCTCCATCACTTACCTTGATAAGCTTCTTCCGGTGACACACAAACTTCCAAATAAACCTGTTCGAACGTACCGACCAGCTCGATTTTGTTAGCCAACAAATTCATCACCGGTCTCATCATCCTAGCTGGACCAGAAAACAAGAAAAGTCCGGGGTACTGCGAGACGGTCGACTTCAGAGGCACCAGCACTATTTCCAAAGTCTCTGGGATGATCTGAGAGGAATTGAAACTTTTATATTGAGCAGAGACGTCAGGTGCAGGTGCTCCATAGTTGATTTGACATAGGAACTTGCGGTTTAACCAGACAATGTTCGTTTTTCAATATTTTTGTTGTAAAATAATCTTGAAATATAGCTGAAAATGTGACTTGTAGTGTCCAAAAAAATCAAAACACTCAATCGAGAACTCCCTTTTGAAAAAAACTCGCAAAAATCGCCTGATTTTTTGTGGTTAAGACTTGTATAACCACTTAATACAGTTGATTTTACACATCAACTTCCGGTTTAGCCGGACAATGTCAATTTTTCGGTATTTTTATAGAAAAAATATCAGAAATATAGCTGAAAATATACCCTGTAGTGTCCCAAAAAATCAAAACATTCTAACGAGTACTCTCTTTTGGAAAAATTCGTGAAAATTGCCTGATTTTTTGTGGTTTGGACTTGTGTAACTACTTAATACAGTTGATTTTACACATCAACTTCCGGTTTAGCCAGAAAATGTCAATTTTTCGATATTTTTATGGAGAAAAAATCTGAAATATAGCTGAAAATATACCCTGTAGTGTCCCAGAAAATCGAAACATTCTATAGAGTACTCTCTTTTGTAAAAATTTGCGAAAATCGCCTGATTTTTTGTGGTTTAGACTGGTATAACCACTTGATACAGTTGATTTTACACATCAACTTCCGGTTTAACCGGAAAAGCCCCACCCCTAGCCATTTTCCACACCAATAATTCAATATTTCCGAATTTTTCCCAACTAGAAAACTGTTGAAAAACGATTCAAGGCTCCAAAAACATATCTATAAACTGATAATCCTCACCTTCCCCTTTATCTTGAACATCCTCAACTTGTCAGCCAACTTCGCCGCGCTTTTTTTCTCCACATATCCGACAATTTTCCCGTCCAACTGCACCACGTAGCTGGACTTCAACTCCAGAGTGTTGGCGTACTGATACGGCACCATCCCCAGCTCGGTCAACAACGTCGGAATATTCCTCACCTACCAATCCAACACAACAACTTCACAAATATCCAACACAACAACTTCACAAATCACAATGGGGAAGATCACTGAGTGATGGAATCCTTCCAAATCTCTCTCAATCGATGGATAATGATATTGGTTCAGTGTGTATTCGATATCAAGGATCAAAATCGAAGCGAATAGATTCTACAGCGTTTTGAAATCAGCATTTCCATTCGAAATTTAACAACGCCAGAAATAAGTGGGCGGTGCTATGAGCGTATGACGTGCTACACCCTCAGTCTATCTCTGTCTGTTTCCATATATCTTTTGCTCACACCATGTGCAATGTTGTCAAGTTTACTTGTGGATGACTCCTTATTCCTTTGATATATTCTCTCAAAAACGTATCGATAAGTGATAACATTGTCATTTCATGATAATTGGTGGAAAAAATATCATTTATATTGTATTCCTCTACATCTTTTATTCCGAGAATAAGTTGTGGTGTTTTGGCGCGGCAACACAGCAAGATTTACCATGGAACAATTATCTGTGATTGGTCAGCTCAAGGTCGATGGGCGTGTAGGGTTAAGCACGTCACACTGCGTTACACCAATGAGAGCAACCTTCGAAAATGGCGCATGAAATTGTACGTTCGAAATCAATCCAGTTTATTTTATCATTTTACTCATGATATAGACCGAAAAAAAAATACGAAAAATAATAAATGGCACTTTTAGGACGTACAGAACACCGTATATGTATACTGTTTTGAAAAATCAGGCGTCGCGACGCCAACTCACCTTTTCTTCGTCGGGCGCGTCGGAAATGACGCAGTCCATCGTGAGGTGGTTGAGCAGGCCGCAGGGCGCGCCGTCCGGCGTGTGAACGGGACAGATGAAGCCCCAGGCATCCGGCAAGAGTTGGCGCGCCTCCGTCGTGCGCATCTCCTGGAAGAAGGCGCCTCGGTGGACGGCGCGGAAGTGCGACATGTAGCGCATCCTGTTGATGTTCTCGGCTACTATCACCAGGCCCTGATAAACGCGCGATTTTTGAGGTTATGGTGGTGGAAAAACGTAAACTAGCTCATGGATTTGATCCAAATTCACTTCAAAATTAACTGCAGTGATGAGAAAATAGGGGTTTAAAGTTTTTTTCTGTCGACTTAAATGTATTTCTCGATGAGACTTGGGAAACGACGTTTTTAGTGACGTCACAAGTGCTATCTAACAGCAAGAAAATGTGAAATACTTTTCTGACGCTGGTGGCTAGTTATGGTAGAATTTCAAGAAAAATTCAAAATTTTTCCAACCTTCACATTGTTTAATGAGCTTCAAAAAGAATATTCTTGAAAAATTTCATGGAAAATGTTACTTTTTCAACTAAAAATATAACTTTTGAAGATTTTCCTATTTTCCAAAAAGACGATTTTCGAAAAAACTGAAAAACACTCAGTATATCCGATAGTAGCTAAGTTGGTTTCAAGACGAGTCCAAGGTGAAAACAAAGTGAGTTTTTTCGAAAAAAAATCGTAAAATATTTTTTTCATTTGTTGTTTTCCTCAATAATATCATGCTTAGTAAAGTCAGTTGTCGATTTCTTCGCTTATTAGTCTACTCAAAATGTTCTCCTCCATCGATTCCAATGATTCATCAGCAGTGACTCATAATATTACCGTTCAGAAAAACACACAAAAATCAGTGATCTCGCGCACTGCAATAGAAAGAAATGCACCCAAAATGTCGCTCACCTTATCCTGCATCAAGCCCAAACCAGTGGAACTCGTCAAATTCCCAGTGGCAAGAAACAGTTCCAGCGACCTTTCGACACCTCCACTGCTCTTCGCTGCTTTGAGCATTTCGGCAAGACTCAAATTAAAATTGGACGTTTTGGAGTACTTGAAAATACTGAACTTGAGGTTGTTCAACCAGGTAGCCAGTTTGTCTTTCAACAACTGCAAGTACAAATGCCCGCCTGAAAAAAAGTCGGAAATCATCGTCGCCAACGCCATCTATAGGGAAAATTCCTCACCTAGAAGCACCTCCTGCATCATCACAGCATCCGCTCCCTCCACCTTGCACTTGTCCTGCGAAAATCTGAACAACTTCTGCGTCATGAAGACGAGCATGTTGAATTTGTCGACGTTCGAGTCCAAGTGGATCAAAATGCAGTTTTTCAGTATGAAATCCGCTATTTCGATGTCGGTACTCCATTCGGGGCATTCGGTGAATTTCACCCTGAACATCTTGCCCAAATAGGCTTTGCATTGCTCCGAAGTGTGAAGGTTGTTCGTGTGGACAGCTGTCAACATGTTTCGAATCGAGCTAGAATATTTTTGAAAGTTATTGAGGCAAAGTTTGGATGTATTTCTTCTTACTCAGCGAAATGCGTGTCATCTTCGAAACCCTGCATCAGTTTCTGGTAAATATATACGTCAGTGTAGTTGCATAAACATTTGAGCATCAAACACAACGGAATGTAGTACAACATTTTCTTGTGACTGAACATCAGCTTCGCTGATCCATCTGTCACGAAATGTAGAACATTGGTCTGCAAAAAAATACAAACAATTGATAAATCGTACCAGTAGACACTTCCAAATTAGAATGGTTGGTCTGTTAGTCATTTCCAACTTGTTGATATGACATGAAAACTTCTGAAAAAAAACTCACCGTTCCTGTTTGGTCGTCTTTAACACACCTAATGGATACTCCACTGTCCGAAAATAAGGCCCCCCTTTGCTTCCATCCCGACCTGCGAATGGCAGTGGGGTAATTTCTCCTTGTCATCAACAACATTCTCACTAGTTTTTCTTTTCCTTTTATGACGAAATACCCGCCCCATTCTTGCTCGTGCTCCCCACGCTCCACCAGCTGTTTGGGGGACATTTTCGTCAAGTGACAAAAGTCAGACTGGAAGAACAGTGGAATAGTTATTTATTATGCAAGGGGAAAGAGTATTAGAGGTTGTGTTGTCTCCCCCTCTATTCAAATTTCATATCGATAATTTTTTTTATTTGATATGTAATAATATATTTTGTCAATATTGAATCGTTGTTTTCCCCATCATAGAAAAAAATTATTTCGAAAAGTGATATTTTTTTTAACTGCCAACAGAGATAAAATGTCAAACTTTTTTCCCGTCACAGAAAAATAAATATATAAGAATGAGTGCTTTTTTTCCCGGATATATATACACATTTTGTCAATATTAAATCGTTGTTTCCCCGTCACAGAAAGAAATTGTGTATTATTATACACGGGAAAAACATTGAATTTTAGCTCTCGCTAAAATCTAAAACTTTTTTCCTTTTTATTATAGTTGTTATGAAACTTACGAATCTAGATACCGACAATAGAACGACTTTGACATAAATATCTGACATCGAGAATGATTGAAAGTGATGTAAAAGCAAAACACCTAACAGCTTTATTCTGTTGGACTATAGGCCTTCTCAACATGTCTCCAATACCAAGCCTATTTTTAAAGGGCAATCCTCTGGACACAATCATATCACTCCTAGTCGTAACAGCCACTGTAGGCCTACCCCTTACGCTAACGGAATTATCGATAAGCCAGTACTCAAAGAAATCCATCTCAGGGTGTTGGGATCTTTGCCCTTTTTTCCGAGGCATCGGATACACCAAAGTGATCCTCCTGTTCCTCATACAAATTTACACCAACGTATTGAACAGCTATTCGTTGTTTTACTGCTTCTCTTCAATTCCACAACACGCGAGAGGGAACCGAACTGTGCTGGAAGAGAAGTTTTGGTATGAGGAAGTGATGGACATGACTGGAACCTCAGCTGGGATTGGCAAGTTTTGTTTCGGAGTACGTGAACTGGTTCTTGAAACGTTTCTTTCCCAGGTGAACCCAACTGGAAATTGGTTGGGTGTCTTTGCGCGACTATGGCGGTCGTTTTTCTGGCGAACCATACACCGAGTGTGCAGAATTTTCTGCCCGTTGCTTTCACGATATCCTGTGCAGAAACAGTCCTTCTACTCGTTTTTATCCTCACAACCCCAGGAAGTTTACACGGAATTAACGATTTTATATCCTCTGTAATCGATATAAATACTTTTGTGCCATGGAGGAAGGACGCAAAGATAATTGAGGTCTTCCAAAGTACCTTGTTTTCACTGGGGATTGGGCTAGGTACATGCTTCGCGGCAATAAATTCCAGCAAAGTTCTCAACCCTAGTTGATTTCAGGTGGATTATCCGGAATAGCAGCCAGAAATAATTTCAGATATCCAGTGCACAGCTCCGCTATATGGGTCTGCCTAATTAACTTTGCAACCACCATTTTAACTGCACTTCAAATGGCATGTATTTACGGCATCATAAGTCAAAATACCAACACTGATATTGGGACTATTAAACTAGAAGTTCTGCAAGCCAAAACAGAGATCTCGTACTTGTTTACGACTGTGCCAAAGGCACTAAAGTTCATCCCTGGGTTTACACATGCTTGGCAATTCGTTTTCTATTCAAACACATTCATAAAAGGTAACCTACTGTTGGATTCACTTCCCAAACATAACCGATTCTTTTATAGGCGTAGCATGTTCAGTTTTCATGGCTTCTATCATCCTCCAAGAAATATACAAGCTCAAACCTCAACTGATCAGCAGATCTATCCTGTGTTCTATCATTTACAGTGTGCTCACCTGTCTATCAGGCTCAATTTTCCTCACGAATGCTGGTGCAATGTTGGAAAATTTCTTTTTCAGAATCTCTTACACAACTATAATTCCTCTGCTCAATTCTTTACAGATCATAGCTATAATACTCTTCTACGGGGTGATGCGCTTTCAAGATGATTATCAATTCATGGTAGGGTTTTCTTTGCCAACATATTACCAAATAACTCTGGTCATTAATACATTTCTAATACCAATGTTCACGATAATAAGCATGGTTTGTTATTTTCAAGAACCTCTTGGATCTCAACCTTCTTTGATTATAATACTGCAGAAAACTTTACTGTCCATTTTACTTGTATGGATACCTTTCATGGCGTTGGTGAGGATTATAAGAAAGAGGGATGTGAAGAAACTATTCCTACCCTCAAGAAATTGGGGACCTCCGGAAGGTTTGAAAAAGAGCAGGAAGCTATTTGATGATCAATATTCAATTGAGGAATTTTTATATGAAAAATACCTACTGCCAAATAAACTAAAGAAATACGAGTGAAATGTTGTTCAATTTCTTACCTTGATCATCATTGGGATATCTCCTAAATCTTTCTGGAATGTTTGTTGTTGTTCTCCGTCAATAAACCAGATGACATCAATCATCAGCTTTCCCTTATATGTACCACCTCGTTGTCGGCATTCTGTAGGATATATGTTATTATGTTTCACTCCAATAGTGCCAAACGGAACAGATGGTTTGGCAAAGGAAAAGTTGCCAAACATTAGCTTTATCTTTCTGTTATTTAATGTGAATTCTACAGGTGTGAGATCATTTATAGCCTTCTCAAGTCCCTTTTCCAACATGTAATTGAAACTTTTTATATGTGGGTCTCCTAGTCTTTGCAGAATCTGTAGAAAATAAAGAGTTTTTGAAATTTCGACATAACCTCAATATATCACATGGATAATAAAAGATGTATAATATCGACAGATTCAATATGCACTATTTCTTTACCTCATTCTGTTTTTCTGGAGGATGCCTGAAATTTGTATCGCTCAAATTTTTCAAAGAAGGATTCTCCATTATCTTCAGTTTCAAATTTCGCACCAATAAAACAATAACTTCAACTCAGACACAAGCAGAATGGTATTCACCTATTGAAGTCAACACTGAACTAAAACAAACGTCACACGAAATTAAACCGTCTAATGAAATACACAACTGATTATTCTGTCACACAGAACAGTATATTTCTATGGCATAGATCAGATAACTTATCTTTAGCATAGAATAGAGCATCTGCGGTGCGTCATAAAATGGGCGTGTCCAGTTATGTCATGAGCACAACAGCGTGGGAAAACAAAGTTTAGACTTTCGATCGAACGATTTAAAAAATTTGCTTCTGGAAAATCACTTTTATTCTTAATAATGTGTTCGCCATAAATATTTGAAATAATTGAGAAATCGTTTCCTCCTGGATCCGCCTCTGCTGCCTCGTCGCTATTCTTGGCCAGAGCAGCGCCTGGGCAGGCACATGATCGAATCGTCGCGCGCCGATTTTCGTCACCAACGCCTATCCGATCCGCGTTTTTCGATCCCGAGTTTTCACTTGCAGTTCAGTGCGCGGCCCGTACACAACGCCCGACAGCTATCTTTCATACCCTCGACCGATTAGCAAAACTAAAGAAAATGTCTCTCGCCGATCCCGTCGCCTTCATGAAGGATTTCCTCGCTGGAGGAATTTCCGCCGCTATTTCGAAAACCTGCGTCGCCCCGATTGAGAGAGTCAAGTTACTTCTGCAAGTCCAGCACATCTCCAAGCAAATCTCAGAGGAACAGAGATACAAGGGTGAGTGGAAAAACGTATTTTTTGTGTTGCTGGAGGATTGCATTGACTGTTAGCGGACGCGCTATGGCGGTCTCGCCCTTTTTCGAGGGCTACGGTTATTACGTAACTGGTTTATTAAGTATGCGCTGACGTTTCATTCAATTGTTACGTATTTACTGAGAGTGTCACATGACCATTTCCACGATTACTTCGTATCATACCTACTTATATCTTATCATATTATAATTGTACAAAATAATCTCCACACAGACATGACTGACAATTTAAACTCAAGGCCGAATTAACAATGCACAATCAAATGATTTATTTTTCTATATCTGGAACAAACCAGTAATCGGAGGACTAGCTCTGGAATCGTTTATGCATACTTTTATTCTGTAATTCACGAATTGAAATGTAGAAACTATTATGAATACTTAATTAAATTGTTGAGTAATTTTTCGTGGTTTTGCTATTACAATCCTCGTGAAATTGCTTGAAAGCTCGCGAATTTAAGGTATCGTTAGGTGGTTATGTCAAATGAGGTTAAATCGAGCGCCATTGTGAAAATTTGGATCGATACCAGACGATATGAAATGGTGCCAAGAACACGCGTACTGTGTTTCTAGGGCACGTGTATTCTATTACCTAAATTGTTACTTACTTTTAATTATTTAATGTTAATCCTGGGGAAGTTTTGATTTGTATTTACTATGAGACAAGGCAGGAAAAAGACAGAAATAACCTCTATATTCTTGGGATTTGTATATTCATCATTATTTTAATGGTTTATTCTGATTAGATAACTTGGTAAAAAGAAAACCCAACACCTATGTGAATTACCATGACTTGTGAAAACAAATATTTGTTTCATCAGTAGGCAAGAAAACCCCTGTATGTTGTTGAATCCATAAAAGAGAGCCTTTGCACCTTTATAGGATTTCTATTTTCAAAACATTTGAATAAGGAAGGAAACATACTTCATTTCAGTTTGTGTCAACACAAGAGACTTGTTTCTGTAGTAAAAAATAATATGGGAATTGTACTTATGTGGGGGAAGAAACTTTCTGTCATAATTTAGTTTTATCAAATTGGTAACGACAGGTGCAACTATTTCACTACATAACGTAAATAGTAGTCTAAAGTTCAATGGAAAATCCAGGTTTGATTTTGCTGTGGGTATCTCCAGTGTTCACAAATATTCTGAAAATAACTAAAGTGTTAGATAATACGACGTGACGATAGCAAAGCGGGGAACTAATTGACGACAATAACCTTGGATTGGTGAAAAATTCAAACCATCCATATTTTTAGCTTCAACATACACATGGCAGTTATCCACTGGCACCTGCTTCAGAGTTCAATAAATGATTGAAAAATCGTAGTGGCCGTAGAAATAGTTTTCATTTGGCATTTCTGTCAACTGACTCACGCCCGGCGGATTTCGTACATCCTCAACGCTGCGGCGTGAATTTGACAGCACATTATGATGACATCATCGAAGTGTCAGTGTTGCAGATGATATTCATTTGTTACATTTTGTTTGGATTATTTATCAAACACGCAATTTAAATATCGAGCTTTCGAAATTCGTTTGAATTTCAGCCATCTTGAAATACTGATAAAGTATCTATCATTCTTATCAACTGTTGCAATACTCGATTCAATTGAAAATGTTATCTGAGTATTATTCGAGATTAAATGTTACAACTCACTTTAGCTGTATCGTTGAAGTGTGTGATAACGCTTCAGAAAAAATTCAATGTCTTATGATAAATCTTGAGAAATTTCGAGGTCAATATCATCAAACACCCATAAAAATCATTGAATCGTGCATATCATGGAAAGCGATGTTCGTTTTTATATGCTTCAAAAACTCGGAAATTTGTGGACAGTTTCATCTCAAATTTTGACATGATATACAGGGCATGTCGAAAACTGTGTCATCTATCTTTTGTACCAGTAACATACCCACAACCCCGATAAATCCGTTGGATTACATCAAGAAATATCGATTTTTCATCATAGTCTCAAAGAATATAATAAAAACTGAAAATTGGTACGACTTTTTTTGCTTTTTGTTGAAAAACTATTCCAACATTCGTTCCCCAGGTATGGTAGACTGCTTCGTACGTATCCCCAGGGAACAAGGCGTCCTCGCCTACTGGCGTGGCAACACCGCTAACGTCATCAGATACTTTCCCACGCAAGCCCTGAACTTTGCCTTCAAGGACAAATACAAGCAGATCTTCTTGAGCGGCGTCGACAAGAAGACCCAATTCTGGAGATACTTCATGGGCAACTTGGCGTCAGGTGGCGCTGCCGGAGCCACCTCCCTCTGCTTCGTCTACCCTCTCGATTTCGCCAGAACTAGGTACGTGTCATGAAATTTCGCGACGAGTTGCTATTGGCGAATGAACATAAGCGAAACGCCACCCGGTGGCACTTGAAATAACTAGAAATGTTGACGTAGTTCTTGTGTTTGGTATTGTTTTGTTGATTTTCTACTTAATTTGAATATTTGAAAGATTGTGAAGCTATGAATCGGTGAAATCAAACTTCCAATATTAATTCCCATGCTCTTCCCCAAGCTGGTGATATAAATATCGTGAATGGATTGATGAAATTCTGTTTACATTAAAGGTCACAGTCGAGCATAGTATTTTTCAGGTATCAACAAAATTGAAACAAGATCTCACATCACCTATTTTATTTGGCACTTCCCAAGAAAACAGCAGAAGAAACGAATATCATAAGCACATAATTCATTGCATAACATGAACTATTATCTTGTCAACAGTGAAGAATTCGATTTTCTTCATGGTATTACATGTCCAGCATTCAAAACTTCTTCACCTTCATGAACACTTCTGAAATTGTTTGTGCCTTCAAAATAACCTAAACTAAATCTTGCCATTCGAATCTCACAACAAATTATCAGAATCCTGTATACATTTCGTCCGAACAATTCACATTCACAACAGTATTCTAACCTCGTCTTATTTTCAATATAATACAATGAATAAAACAAATGATAATGCTGACCACTTTTAAAAGAATGAAAATACATATACATTGACGCCCCAACTCACTGCAAAAGTCTAAAATGTCTTTATTTTCATTATAAACTCACTCTTTATCAAGGTCTGGAATCTACGGCATTTTTGAGTGGTGGGGGGTGGCACCAGTTTTGAAGAAAATGTTTCCATAATTATCCGCTAGGAGGACATAGGGGTATAATCACGTGATTAATCTTTGACAACAAAACAAACGGTTCGGACTCGAATGGTAAATAAAATCAATGACAGAAATATTATATCTTGCAAAATTCTCTCGAACGAATAGAAATCATTCCTACTTCCAAAAAGCTGATCGGATCTGATTTGTGATTGGCTGACAAAGTGACAATAGAGGACAGCGCTGCAGGTGGCGAAACATGAGAACCACGAAAATTTCCTCAATGTTTGGGTCACCCCCCACCACCCGAGTTGCAAGACCTATGTATACGATCGTGCCGAAAAAACACACATAACCTAATGCAATTCTTCTTCTCTTCTGTTTTACGGCCTCAAGCTGCCAGGGCTATGCGGCCAACCTAATGCAATGAAACTATAATATGACACAATTCTTCTTTTTTCTTTCAGGCTGGCAGCTGACGTAGGCAAAGGCGCTGGCGAGCGTGAATTCAGCGGTTTGGGCAACTGCCTGACCAAAATCTTCAAGGCTGACGGTCTCGGTGGACTCTACCGTGGATTCGGAGTCTCCGTCCAAGGTATCATCATCTACCGTGCAGCCTTCTTCGGCTTCTACGATACCGCCAAGGGTATCCTTCCTGACCCCAAGAACACCCCGTTGGTGATCTCGTGGGCTATTGCTCAGGTAAGTTTTATTTTCCGATCGGTTTCAGCGAAGGTTCGGTGAAATTCTGGGGTCAATGGGATTTTTTTGAAACTTGCAATGTGTCGTGACGTCAGAAGTACTAAACTAACAGAAGAAACTATTACAGTGTTGTCGTTTTGATTGGTGGTTGTGTAATTTTAGGTTTATACCAAAAAAACAAAAAAAAAACACATTTTTCGACACTGTCTCAACTGGCAACTTAGAAATGAGCTGATATTTAGCACTTGTGGTGTCACGAAATTGATTATTCATGAAGTTTCATCATATTGGAAGGTTCATTCGGAAAACACATCAAATTTGACAAAAAAAAAACTATTTTTCGACACTGTTTCAACTGGCAACTTAGAAATGAGATGATATTTAGCACTTGTGACGTCACGAAATGAATTATTCATTCAACAAAACATCAAATTTGATAGATAAAACATTGTTTGAATGTTTTTCGTCACTGTTTCAACTGATGACTCCAAAATAGGCTGATGGTTAGCACTCGTGACGTCACGAGAATCATAATTTTCAAATTGGAAGCTTTATTCCAAACACATAAAATTTTATAAGAAAACAACCTTGCTATGAATGTTTTCATCATTATTCCAAGTGACAACTCTAAAATATGCACTTGTGACGTCACGAGAAGAATAATTTTTGGAGAATCGGAGGGTTTATTCGAAAAAAATATCAAATTTGATGAAAAAAAAAACAACATTTGAATGTTTTCCACCACTGTTTCAACTGACAACTCCGAAATGAGCAGATAGTTGGCACTTGTGACGTCACAAAAGGAATCATTATTGAAGTCTTATTAAATTTGAGATGTTTCTTCGAAAATTACAATAAAAAATACAAAAAACCGTGTTTTGGATGTTTTCACCACTGTTCCAAGTGATTGTTAGCAATTGTGACGTCACGAGAAGAATCATTTTTGGAAAATTGGAGGTTTTATTCGAAAAAAATATGAAATTTGATAAAAAAAAACATTGTTTGAATGTTTTTCGTCACTGTTCCAAATAAAGCTGATGGTTAGCACTCGAGACGTCACGAGAATAATAATTTTTGAAGTATCAAGTTAGAGGCTGTATTGCAAAAAAGTACAAAAAAACGTGTTTTGGATGTTGGAACAGTGGTGACCAAGTGACAAGTGATTGTTAGCACTTGTGACGTCACGAGAAGAATCGTTTTTAGAAAATTGAAGGGTTTAAACGAGAAAAACACCAAATATTACCTAGGTTGAAGTACATTTCAGTGTTCTATGCCTCTGACAAGGTGATTTCGAATTTTCCAGACCGTAACCACCATAGCCGGCATCATCTCCTACCCCTTCGACACGGTGCGTAGGCGTATGATGATGCAGTCTGGCCGCAAGAAGACCGAAGTCATCTACAAGAGCACCGCCCACTGCTGGGCCACCATCGCCAAGACCGAAGGCACCGGCGCCTTCTTCAAGGGCGCCTTCTCCAACGTCCTCCGAGGCACCGGTGGCGCCATCGTGCTCGTCATGTACGACGAGATCAAGACCCTGATCATGTAATCGTTCGACGCCGTCGAGAGGATACGTTTTTTAGCTCGCCAACCATCAACATCGTTAATAGGAACGCTTTCGCAAAATCTCATCCTCCGGGCCGAGCTCCGTTCGATCATTCCGGATGGACGAACTTTTCGGGGTTCGCTGTCGGTCCATTCGTTTTCTCCGGAGCCCGGCCCAGAGGGAGTTTTGTAAATAGTTGTACATTTATTTATTTCCGTTGGTAAGACTGGGCGCGGGCCGATTTTAGGATGATTTGTTATCGCCCTTCCTACAGTGAGTCATTTTAGGTTCAGTTCGGGAGTCCTTGTAGGTCTAACTTTGTTTTTCAAATACGCGGGTCCGCCACGAAACACTGTTGAATAATGTATCATCGAGAACTGATGGTAAATAATAAAAAAAAACAATAAATAAATGCAACGTTGTTTTATTTTCGACCTGAAAGTCACTGGAAACCACTTCAATTGTTGTCTGCTGGATGAAACACTGACAATTTATGGTCTAGAGTGACAGCTTGTCAGAATTTGCAGCGTTGCCGGTTTTTTATTTCTCCAGAGAATCTCAGAACACAAGTCGAAACCTTTTGACTTTTTTTCTAATTTTAATTTTGGACCTACATGCTGTGGGTTTCTTTCTGATCACTCGTAGCTCAATTTATATTATACAGGGTGTCCTAGAACTCAACGTCAAGCCGAAACGGGGTGACAGGATTGGTCGTATCTATCACGAAAAAAATCCATCCCTTGCAGTTTGAAAATTATGGAAATTTTAAGAAAAACCTAGAAATTTGATCAAACTGTACCATTTTTCGGTTATCGTGGTTATTCTCTTTCATTTTTGTTCATTTGAACTTTGGAAACGTAATCCTAAATAACATTTCTAGAATCCCAATAAAAAATAATGACAATTGCCTCAAGTTTCCGAGAACTGAGACTATTTGTTTAACTACGAATTTGAAATTTTAAAGATTTGTCGCCTTTGACAGGCCCTCTTTAAGAAAAAAATGTACTAGAGTGCCTTGACAAGTGGCATTAATTGGCGCATTTAATCAGAATTCTAAAATGGTACAATACTTGTTAGTTCCATACAATAAAAAAGAGTAGAAAAATTAAAACATAGAGTAACCCGATTTTTTTTTCATATTTTTCTCGTGATGGTTAAGATCAATCCTGTCACCCCGTTTCGGCTTGACGTTGAGTTCTGGGACACCCTGTATATTTATAATGGTTTCTCTACAATGGTACAATAAAACTTGGCAGCTATGTTAAACAAATATATTGTAAAAATAAATATAAATTATTCAGAAAATAAATAACATTGGGATTCAAGAAAAATCGTTAATACAGAATAAAATCTAATACAATTGTAATACTTTATTGCTAAGTAGTTTCAAGAAATTACCCCGGAATTAGAAAGTATATTTTGAAAGAAATAAGTAACCATACCAACCATTATCCAGTTATACTTAATTTTTATGTTTTTATGAGTATCACAACAATAAATGCCGAATAATTCAACAAAACTTCCATCTAGAAGCAACTACAGTTCCTCAGTAGTTCAAATATACTTCTAAATGATTTATGTTAGATCATTCGGTGAACTATAAGAACAAATTGTTCTTCACAGGAATGCAATAAAAAACAAATACCAATCATCAACGCCTCAATTTGACTTTGACAAAAAATAACGCTAAAAAATATCGAAGCTTAATCACAAAATAAACTGAACGTATTGCACAAACAAAAACAACGACAAATTAAGTGAAATTCAACCAAACGGAATGATGAATCAGGCCTTTAGACACTCAAGTATGTTTACATGATGAACGAATAAAAGTTATATGATGCGATACACTATTTGATAATTAATCACACATGAATTTTACATAATTGGGTATGACTAGGGTAATTGAAAAGCTGGAATCAATTAAGTAAAATGAAATTTGCAGCCTGACTACAGAAAAAAAGAGGCTAAACATTGTTTTATACTCCTCAGAAAAATTCACGAGAGTAAGTAAGGACTGCTAATACATTAAAATTTTCTATGAAAAACATTGTATATTTTATTAAAATCTAGTTGCTAATGCAACTTTCTACCACATCGAATATATGTACCGAAATTGAATATGCATTTTCGAAATTCCTTTCACTTGTTGAAATATTAACTATTCATTCAAAATTGTTATAAAAGTTTGACACTTTCGGTTATGGTTATGAGTTTCAAGTAGCTTTAATCCTGTTGAAAAACTCTCTAGCAACTAAAAACAACTTCAATGCAGTTATTTTTAGTGTTTACAAATACTAGTGATCAAAAAAAGTGATTATATGAACGACTCATTTCAAAATGGATTATAAAAAAAGTATGATATGAATGTTATTATTTTTGAGAAAGAATATTCAGGCCAAATCCTAAATGCATTTTTTGGTCTTTCTGATATATATTTCATTTATATTAACAAACCCTGCACCAATATTATTCTTACAATTTGCATAGTTATTTTTTCAATGAACAATGAAAAATCACAATCACACTATATTAAAATTTGAATTCAACCCTTTTTGCAATCAATACTAACAGGACTTTCAAATATTGTATTCAATCAGTTTTCATTTGCCTACAAATGAAATAAACTAGTCGAATACAAGGTGTCATAGTTCATGATTACTTTTACTTATGCTCAATTTTGGCAAATTAAATTATTCTAGTCGGTTTCCCAGTTCCTCGGGTTAGAAATGAACACAGTTTTTATACAGGCGTACCAATTCCATATTTTATTTTTTCTATTTACCTTTAAGTTGATTTTGATCAATAACCTACTGTATAGTCGATCGAGATTTGTCATCCATATTTCACTAGAAAATTCAAAATTGGCCATAATTTACTATTTAGAAATTTCAATAAAAATTCGTGTCAATTCAGACGCATTTTGGAAACAGTT
Organism: Plagiodera versicolora; assembly: GCA_037013635.1. NCBI lineage: Eukaryota > Metazoa > Arthropoda > Insecta > Coleoptera > Chrysomelidae > Plagiodera > Plagiodera versicolora. Next base: position 1,751,167 of record CM072990.1, read on the forward strand.
GATGGCAAAAAAAGGCCCATCGAATTGGTATAAAACTCTTGAATTTTTTTTGCAACTTTTGTTTTTTGTAACCCTCAATCAGTAGCGAATTGATGATGCATTCCAGTACTATTAATTATTCTATTATCTAGAAGCGAATATTCCATCTAGAGCTAAGTAAGGATTCATGCATTTCTACTCTAGAAAAGAATATGCATTTTTTAGGTAAATTTCTGCTACGATCGTTTATTGATACCAAAAAAACATTGATTATTTAATGAGAGTGTAATCCGTTAGGTGCGAAATTCTGCTTGATACTGACACATCACAACATTATCACAATTATGTGCATACCGGGTTCTTGCAGCCGGTCGTTTTTATCTATTCGACATTTATCAATTTATATATTCATCTAAAAATTCAAGTCAATGTCCGTGGTACAAATTATTTCCTACTGAGGCTATCGCAATATATAAGCTTCAAATTATACCCCATGAAAAAAGAAGTAGTTCACTTTTTATCCACTGCAACCTGTTGAAATTAACGACCAATAGGATATTGAGTTACCATAAAAATAGTTGGAGTGTTGTGGCAACACTCTGTATAGACATAAACTGTCGCCTTGACCATTATTTTTGACGTAACTTCATGTATCACCTCGATTGAGTATGAGTATGACACACCGAGTGCCTTCTTCGTTGTTTCGGCCGAGTGCTCCGCCTTTACCGCCCCCTAACTCAGAAACGGTCAAGCACACGAAAAAATGGTTCAGATAAAAATCACAGCAAATTTCATGCTCTACAATTTTGATAATAGGTGTCAACCTCATTGGAGCACTAGGAAGCGAGATAATCATGGAAATGTTAACGTTTGTTTGCTGGATCAAACGCTACAAGAAAACTTGCTTGTCACATGTCACCCCAGGTGCTTCCCTGTAATAACCGGGACACACCCAGAGCCTAAATCACCAAAAAAAAAGTCACACTCACGCCATCATCAGTCACAAACTCACAACTCGTCGTCAGACATCCGGCAAGTCCGAAACGACCTTGGGCGCATTCAGGTTCGGCTCCAAATCCAAATGGAACTTATTTTTGGGGCCAACTTCGAGCGAGTTCGGGCAGGTGGGGGAAGTAGGGGAGTCGACGATGGTCAGCCGGAGAGTGGGGTCTTCTAGGAGGAGTTTCGAGTCTTCGTCTGTGCTGTCGATAGAAGAAGAACGGCCCCCGGCGTAGCCCGTTCCGCCTCTTCTCATCCTCAAGATCTATGGGATGTGTACGGGGTGTTTGAGTGAGGTGGTGTAAGGAGAGCTGAATTTTAATCTTGAGAATGGAGTAGGATGTAGGGGATGGTTATTTTGTTGTTGTAAATGGAACTTTACTAGTTATTATAATCGATTGGGAATATTTGCACATTCAGTTTACTTCTCCCCAATTATCAAGATTCAAATTCTCAACTCTCTGAAATTAAATTCAATTAAATACAGACATGACATAACAATTTACTGTTTGTGTCAAATATTGAGTTTACTTTGAAATCAATTCTTCTAAAACTACGTCAAATTTCAATACTCTACACTCAAAAAACCAATGAATAAATTCTTCCTACAAACAGAAATTCTAGTATCCTTTTATTAATCATAAATCGAAATAAAAAAAAAATATAAATATAAATTTGAAATAAGGTTGACAACAAATCAGGACACTAAAAACTGTGGCTTGCATCAAAGAATTCTCTTTAAATTAATTTGGCATTGATGTGAAGACACTGTGAAGTTTTGCCATGATTATTGTTCCCAGCTCAGTTTCAATCAATTCGAAGTTTAGTGGTTAAATAGAGACTTTCAATTTTGCACTGTTGGTACTGAGAGATAACCAAATCCGTCAGAACTACTCAAAGTGAAGCAGACGAAAATAATATCATGCATATTCTTAAGTAAGCTTATCTCAACTGGATTGATTTGATATTGATATTTAGATAGTTCTCAGACTGAGGCAAAAAATCAACTACTTTGAGATGAACCTACACAACACCTACGAAAAAATTTGAAGCTTACATTGTGTAGATACACTTACTCGAGCCATTTCCAAGGCTCTGTGTCCGGGCTAGTGATAGGCGTGGGGAACTAAGTAATTTTTTATTAGCTTATATTACATCGAAGCTGGTGATTCAAACATTAATCGTAAATCATTTCATTCGAATATATTTCGATCGTTCATGTTTTTTGTTGTTGTTACACTATCATTGTTGATTCCTCACAACATTGTGAACATATTTGTTTGTATTTTTTTGTCACAACTAAATTTTGTTCAATTCATTAAGAATTATATAAAATGACGTTGTTGTAAAGCAAAGCTTGTGCTTATAAAACAGTGCCACCGGATATTAGTACAAAACGGTTCAAAAGTCGAACTCAAAAAGAAAAACATACCTCTGCTTGTAAATCTGCTACTTTATCTTGAAGATCTCTGACTTTATCACTATCTTCAACCGAGTGTATCCGCAGCTCCCCCTCTGTCGCAATTTCCTGGTTCTACAATCAAAATCACCACTTTTAACGTCATGTCGTGCGTCACTTGTCATTTCCCCTTCCCCATCAATACAACTCAAGGAAGAAACAAGACACTGACTCGACTTTCGACTTATTCTGGCCCAAATATTAGATGTGATACATTTACTAAAAAATCTCGCTCATCGTCACTCACCTTCAACTCAAGCTGACTGATTTTCTGCGACAGCTCGGCCACGGCTTGCGCCTTTTCTGCGTCGCTGATCTTCGCCCGCATCAGCTCGTCCTTCATCTGGCTGTCGAGGTCCGAGTAGCGTCGCTGCTCCTCCAACAGCCGAGCGGCCGCCTCCCGGTCGCGTAACTCGGCCGCCTCCAGCGCCTCGATCTGTCGCTTGATCTCCTCGTCCTGTCTGCGCAGTTGGTTCGTGCTCACCTGCACCTGAGTCTCCAATTCCATCACCTGGAATGACAGGAAGAGGGCACGTGATTCGTGACTGAATATTTCGGGGAGGAAGGGTTCAGGGATGTGTTTTGGGGGTGGAATTCTTGGGGTTTTGGGTATCGATGAATGACAGATGGTTTGTTTGCGCGACTTTTTTATAGATGGCGATCGCTACACGCTTCAATGATGAACTTAAAAGGCAAAAATAATTATCGACGTGGAAAAAAAAATCGAGAAAATTGTGAAAAAAGCGTGGGGTGCTACAAAGATCAGCTTTTATAAAGCGCCCCCCACTTTTTCCACAATAACAACATTTTTATTAATTCATTTTTATATTGATAAATCACCAAAAATAAAATATATAATTCATGAGAAAATATTTTTGTTTTATGTGTATGGTACAAAAAAAACCTTTTTGATATCATTTATTGATTCAACAATGAAAAAGAAATTAATATAATTCAAAAAACACGCTTCAATGACGAATTAAAGAGGCGAAATTAATTATTAAAATAAAAACAAATCGAGGAAATTGTGAAAAAAGCGTTTTTTCCAATTAATTTATTTTCATATTGATAAATCAGCAAAGAAAAATATATAATTTATAAGAAAATATATTTGTTTTGAGTGTTTAGTACAAAAAAAACCTTCTTGATATTATTTATTGATTCAACAATGAAAAATAAATGATTATAGTTAAAAAACGCTTCAATAATGAACTTGAAAGGCAAAAATAATTATTAAAAAAAATAGAGAAAATTGTGAAAAAAGCGTTTTCTCCAATTGATTTATTTTTATATTGATAAATCAGCAAAGAAAAATATATAATTTATAAGAAAATATATTTGTTTCGAGTGTATAATTCGAAAAAAACTCTTCTTGATGTTTTTAATTGATTCAGCAGTGAACAATAAATAAATATAGTTTTATAAATAATTATTATTAAAATAAAAATAAATTGGGAAAAATTGTGAAGAAAAGCGTGTGATGCTACAAAGATCAGCCATTACAAAGCGCCCCTCACTTTTTTCATAATAACAACATTTTTTCCAATTTATTCCTGCATTAATAAATCGCGTAACAAAATTATATCATTTATAAGGAAAAACATTTTTGTGTCATACGAAAAAAAAACCCTTGGTGATATTATTTATTGACTCAGCAGTGACCAAGAAATAAACATAGTTCAAAAAACACGCTTCAATGATGAGCTCAAAAGACAAAAAAAAATCAAAAATATAGAAATTAACCAAGAAAAATATTGTGTCGTGCTACAAATAACAGCTTCCAAAAAAACTCACCTTCAGTCTCAACTCTTTGACTTCTGCCAAAGTCTCCATCTCCCTTATTCTAGTTGTCATGAGTTCCTCTTCCAATTTTTGAGTTTCGTTGTGACGATGACCCCCGAACAAAAGTTTTTTAGGAGTGCTCAAAGCGTCACCAGACGAAGCAGGTTTCAGTTCTTGTTTATGTTCCTAAAAAAAACGACACAAAAATAATCGAAACGTCCTACAGGAGCAATCAATCGACTGTCAAAAAATCCAACTTTTGTCACCTGCAGATGCTTCTGCCACAAGTCATTCAACTCTGACACCCGCTGTCTGAGGTCCTTCAACGATAAATTAGCCTCGGCCTCTCTCAGCTTGACGGCGATGAGTTCTTCTTGTAAATGAGCGACGCTGTTATCCGGCGTCGTCTCCCTCAACGTCTTCTTGTCTTCTTCCAATTCGTGTATGCGAGAGCGCAGTTCTCGGGTGACGGCGTCGTTTTCCGCTTCCCTCAACCTCACTTTCACCAGCTCTTCCTGCAGGCATTCGATCATTTCTTCGCGTTGCTCCAGCTGTTCTTGTTTCAGGGTTATTTCTTCGATGGAAGATTGGCGAGAAGTGTGCTAGAGAAGAATTATATTATCGTGAATTGATTTGTGGTTCATTAATATCCACAGGTGTTGTGGAAAAATATAAAAGTACTCAGATTTATTGGAAGAAAAGTCATTGAAATCCGTTGGGGTACTGACATTTCATAAAATCCTCAAGAGAAATAACAGCTATGGTCAAGGAAGAGAGTTTTGACAGCTTGACAGATTACGCGCGGTTGTCGTCTGTCATTTATCCAACGTTCCTCTTCTTTTTTTATGTCACACTTACAAAACTTTGGAGTATGACGAATCTTGACCGAAAATTCCTGAATTGAACACGAATAGTTTGGAAAAGCGCAAATTTCCCCACGATACCATCCCCAGAGTCGTGTTTTTGGGACGAAATCCTCAAGTAAAAACCACCCCGTGCTCAAAATAATTCTCGCTCACCGTTTGCTCCATGATCAAAGACAGTGCTTTGATTTTCTCATTGGCTAGAGCCAACTGGTGGATGGTCTCCAAATGGGTGTGCCTCAAAGCGTCCAACTCCCTTTGCACTACAAACGTCGTTTCCTCTTCTTCTGCTCTACTGACTTGACCTCGAACCAAACGATCGGCCAGGGCTTTGCTTTCTTCTTCCAACATCTCGCATCTGTGCCGGAGTTGCTTGTTTTCTTGCCTCAGCCGCTGAAAATCACATTCGAGTTCGAAAAAGCACCATAGGCGTATACAGGGTGTCCAAAACAGCCCAACAATACAGCAGAACTTTAAACTCGTTGGAAAAATGCGTGGAACACTCCGAAACGTCATTTGTCGCTCACCTTTAGTTCTGCCATTTCTTCTTGTTCTTTGGTCTTCAGAATGGCGTATTCTTTTTCTAGTTTCTTCATTTTTTTGGCGTTGTATTTCATTTCGTACGCCGATTGCATCAGGGCTTCAGGATCTGCCTCGGCAAGGGTTGGTAATTCTTTTTGGAAGTACTGGAAAAAGAACATTTCGTATGCCAAGTTCTAGTAAGGATGGTTTTTTCTGTAAATAAATTTTTCGGTGTATACATTTTATCTCGATGTGATAGTATTAGGAAGATATGGATGATGATTATTTATTTATATCGTTATCACTATGATCCTGGATGAATTTGATATGGAACTTTTTTTCTGGTCGAACTGAGATTTAATTTACAGGGTAATTAGGATCAGGTTTTCGTCAACGCAACTACTATAATTTTAAAATCAAGGCATCAATTAGATTGGAAATTAAATCGCATTTTTTAGGCTTCAACAATAGTGAAACCAAAAAAAATCGCGTTTTCGACTCAACGATCAAAGTCCAATGGAACACTCGTTATAATTCTTAGCTGTGGATTCAAACTTGATTGACTTTGATAGATGACAGTTTCACGCTAGAAGTGCAATCAAAATCTTCTTCTTCTCATCTGTTACCGATTGTTGACACCCACAACTGTCAAAAGTGTCAATAAAAGTTTCGATAAGAATTTGTGGATCATTTAAAGCTTTCAAAACGTCAAAATTTCATCACGAATTTGATGAAAAAAAAAATCGCGTTTTTGACTCAATGATCAAATTCCAATGGAACACTCGTTATAATTCTTAGCTGTCGATTCCATCAAGATTGACTTTGATAGATGACAGTTTCACCCTAAAAGTGCAATCAAAATCTTCTTCTTCTCATCTGTTATCGATTGTTGACACCCACAACTGTCAAAAGTGTCAATATAAGTTTCGATAAAAATTTTGTAGCAGTTAAAACGTAAAAATTTCGTAACGAATTTAATGAAAACAATTTATGTGTTGAAAAATGTGATCGTAATTTTGTGATAATAAATAAATATACAGTGACATTTATAAAATAACCAACTAATAGAAAAAAATCTTCATTTGTATTTTTTTTAGGAAATAAAATATAAAATAAAATAAAACCATTAGATATACCGAGTGATTTTCAGTTTCTTTAAAAAAAGCCTTCTTCAAAATTAAAAAAATCTTGAAAAAAATAACATGTTGGATGAAATTTTTTGTTTAGGAGTCATTCGAAGGAAAAATCAGTCAACTCTGAAAGACATTCCGACAAAAACTTCTCGAACTCACCTTCAACATCCCCTCCATATCCAAAGACATCAACTCCTCCTTGCCGAGCGTCAGCATCGCCATCGCCACCTTGAAGATGATCTCCATGCCCTCGGAGAGGAACACGTCCATGATCCTGCAGGCCACGGGCAAGGTCAAAGCGGTGGTGAACAAGGTGAGGAACCAGCTGGAAGCGTACATCGAAGTGTGGAAATTCTGCGACTGGAAATGTTGGCTGAGGTCGGGCAAGTGTTCGGCCACCAGGTGCTCCAGCTGGAACATGCACAGCCCGAGCTCGGCCATGCTGGGTTTGAACATGTCGCGCATTCGGTATTCCTCCATGATTTTCACCACCACGGCGAAGGCTTCTTCTTCGGGCATCTGGAAGGTTTTTGGGCTTGTGTAGGCAACCCAACATACGCTCACACGCATTGCTGGTAGTCTTGTTATAGAGTAGGTGTGAAACTTATATAAGCGTTTCGAAAACTTTGGGAATTTTCTCAACCAAAAGAGCAGATTCGATTTGAAACAGATAAATCTAATTTTTTTGTTGGTTTTCAACAAGGAAAAGTAAAACAGAGTCGTAGAATTTTCGTAAAATAATAATTCTTTAAAAAAACATTGGAAAATAATAAATAAACTGAGCAAAGTTCGTTCATATATCTAAACACAAAAATATTAGAATGGATGAGAACGAAAACATTCTTATTATTCATTTGAATTTATTTCACCAAACAGAGAAATTAAATCTGGAACACCCTGTACACTGATTAATTAATTGACGTAGAATAATAATTCTAAAAAAAAATACTGGAAAAGAATAAACTGAGCAAAGTTCGTTCATATTTCTGAATACAAAAATATTCAAATGGATGAGAACAAAAACATTCTTATTATTCATTTGAATTTATTTCACCGAACAGAGAAATTAAATCTGGAACACCCTGTACACTGATTAATTAATCGACGTAGAATAATAATTCTAAAAAAAAACACTGGAAAAGAATAAATAAATTGAGCAAAATTCGTTCATATTTCTGAACACAAAAATATTCAAATGGATGAGAACAAAAACATTCTTATTATTCATTTGAATTTATTTCACCGAACAGAGAAATTAAATCTGGAACACCCTGTACACTGATTAATTATGTGACAAAATTTAGACTTGACGATATTATTCAACCATTATTCTCTTTCAGTTTCAATTAGAGTTCAGATACTTTGTATTTTATCTTCAAATAAATATACTATAAATTATTTGATTTTCAAACAAACCTCGAGAAAGAAAACATCATGTATTTATTTTGAAACAAGACTGAATTTTTCTACGCAAGTTTGTTTACTATTTTATTAATTTTCATTATGACTTGCGTTACAATTCCGAACCAAGCTTAAATATTTTATTTTCTATGAAGGTTGTGACCTTGAATGACTAGTATAATGATATTTTCAAACAACCGAGTTGCAAATGATAAATTCTCATAATATTATATTCATGTTTGTAAATAAAGAATTTCAGCACACCATTCTTTATTTTTCTTCAATTTTCACCAATTTAGTCATTTAAACAGTGTCATTATTTTTAGTGACTTTTGATTGAGATATAACTTTTCACATACTTTTGGTATATTTTTATAAGCTATGTATTCAGAAACCAAACAACCGTGAGGCATGGTGTGACTCAAATAAATATCAAAGGCTACCGATTAGTCACCCTGTACATAAAAATAAATTCTCATCAATGCATGATGATCACTAGACACATAACAATATTGGTGATTCAACTCTCATCTCATAGCCTTCCACTGTGAGTCATACTATGGGTCAGAACTATAGAACACGATTTAAATACCAAGATTAATGGCTAACTACCAGAAGAAAAAAGCATTAAGTGGTATGCATTCAGTGAGTCAACAGTCCATCATGGTTATTGGTTATATAAAACCAGTTACTGTGATATCATGTTTTGTTTCTTGAGATTATGTAGCTGATTGGAATTTTACAAACAAAACACACAGTATAAGAATTTCTACAGGGAAAAAAGTTATCAACAGTAATTCATTGAGTATGTTTGGTTAGTGTTGAGATTGTAGAAGAATGTGTATCATACTGGTTTTCCAGCACAATTTGAAATATTCTGAACAATGAAAATAAACAAACTGCCAAAAAGCTACAGAAAAACAATTGAAGAAATGGGTCATGTGTCTTATTCAAAGAGTCTAAAAGAAGTAGTTAATATTCCACAGCAATTCAAAGCACTGCCAATGAAAGTGAGAATACAAATTTTAAAATCAACAATACTCTACAAGGCATCAAAATAATAAAATCGCCAATAAAACCTATTACTTGACTTACCTGCATCAAGAGCAATCCTACTATAAACCCAGTGCCTTGGCAGTATCCAACTTCTCTGTCATGCAAAGAGTAAGCTTTGATGACATTGAAGAGAGATTCTTGGCCCAATCCATCTTTCTCCTTAAAGAATTCGTGTTCTGGATAGGTCCTGGCTATGTCCCGGCGTATAACTTTTTCACATGGTGATTTAGTCTACAGAAAAGTATCCCTCGTGACTTACAGAAAAAACTTGAATTCCTCCATTTTCACGTCATACCGGTTAATTGGCGCAGTCGCAATTGGAAATAATATGTCATTGCCTACCTTGATGTATTCTGCGTAGAGTTTCTTTTCGGGAGCTTCAGTTGCACCACAAAGCAGCTGCCAAACGATCGCCCTAAAATGGAGCGGTACCCCTCTTCGTACCAACTCTCTGATTTGGGCATTTTGTTTCTTCCAGTTGTTCTCCCAATCGTTCACTATGCGACCCCACGTGACCCAGAGGTCTTCTTCGCCGCCATCTTCGGGGCGGTCTTGAGTCGAGCTGGTGCCTACCAAAATATAATTTATAATGGAAATTGTGGAAGTTGAAACGATAGAAATTAGTTTCGACAATAAAATGCTGTTCAGTGTGAGATAATTTTTCACAGACAATTGAAATATTCCTCACTATATCCCACTGATTACAATACCTGTCTTTCCACGACTTTGAATTTTGTATAACATCAGTATTCGCTGCCAGGGCTGTGTGGTCTTATTACAATGAAAATCAGAAGAGTTGTGACATCAATTAGGTTATGTTGTCAATATTCGATGCCACACTTCACTTATGTTGTGCATACTAAACACGTTGTTTGAGTTTAGTTTTGAATGGAGTCTTTGAGAATTATTACTGTGAGGACAGTGATGAATAATACAGAGTGATTAGTATTTTCGAACTGACGTAACATCATTCAATCCAATCTTCTACAACAAACATTGTATAGACAAATACTGATTGAATGAATATTGCATCATTTCGATACATCATGGTAAGTATCAACAATAGAAATCAATCTTCCAGGCGTATAATGAAAAGTGATTCTCGTTATTAGCTTGTTATTGTTAATTGAGCTTGAATGAATTATCAGTCTCGTTCTAAGGATTATTAATGGTACTTTCTTCGCTACTTTCACCTAATCAGTATTTCCAGATTTCATAGCAAAAGTTCTGAATGATGAATGTGAATAGTTTGACACATTATTTCACGTGTGTTTTGTAGCTATAGTCTTCTTCAATTAAGTGAGAGCTAAATGTATTATTTATTCACTTGGTACAATGAAATTAAATCATGAATTAGAATAGATATATACAGGATGATCCTTAAAAACATGTTAATCAATAAGGTGGTCCTATGAACTAATACTGAAAAAAAATCACATGAAGGTATTTTCCATGAGTGTTTTAGATACAGAGTGTTGAAGATTTGAGAAAAAATTGTTTTTTAATGAAATCTGAAATAATATCGTAGTGAGCTTCATGCACATCTTCTAAGCAACACAGTGTATCTTTTTATGTACAGACTTTTCGTTTTATCCACCAGTGGCGTCCGTACGGGTTCTGCAATTTTTTTCATTTTTTTTTTTAATTTTCCTCACCGGAAGTGAGCGATATCTGCGACGTGTCCGAGCTCTTCCGACTGTGTCCGGACGTGGCCGACGCCCCGCTCAGCGAATTGAGCGACTTGGCGTCGGACTCGAACAGCCGGTTGGCCTCCTCCAGCTTGGCCAGCAGCTCCAGCTCGGTGAGCGACGCCCTGTCGGCGTCTTCTTCGTCGGCCGGAGCGGAACTCGACGGCGACGGTAGCGGCGAGGAGGCGGTCTCTTCGAGCAACCTCATCGCTGGCGGCACGGCCGAGCAAAAGGCCCCATCGATATCGGCCGCCAAACAGCTCAAGGACACCCTGTATACAAAAATAATTCGGATGAGAAATGGTAGATGGGATGGCCATCACGGTCACCGGATCTCACACCTTTGGAGTTTTTTCATATTCGCGCTCGGCCAACGTTTTTTTAAAGATTAACGAGATGGTGATGATTATAAAAGGAGGCGAAAAATAGTTACCATTTTTAATTTGTATATCTGACAATCTGAAAATCACGCATTACGATCACAAGAACAAAAGAAATGAAAAACAATCGGAATCAAAACAAGTGAATTTCAGTCATTTCCAGGAAGTTGCGACCTCGACCAATAGCAGAATACATCCTGTCCTTTATTATCAGTGGCGTACTCGAATTGTTTCCATAGTTTTTTGAGTAAATTTTTCTATGGGGGTTTTTTGAGATTTTAATGCGTATTTGAAGAGCATCCACATGGACTCTTCATAAGTTTTTTCGTTAAAAATAAGGGGTTTTTGGGGATTTTTGGTGGTTTTTGCGACTTTTTGGGATTTTTTGGAATTTTCAACATGAATTATCTCGAAAACTATACCAGATATCGAAAAACGGATTTCATCACCGTTTTCAGCGCCTTTTTGACGCCTATTTCAGCACCTTGTAGACGAGTTTTCAGGCAAATAATTTTTGGAAATTTTTCGAAAAATCGACGAAAGGGTACCCCCTTTGGATTTTTTCAAAAAATTCAAAGTGGTTGTAGAGTCTTCAATGTTCGTATGGAGACTCCCAGAGCATCGTAATGGATTATTCAGAGGTTTTTTCGTCGAAAATTGGGGGTTTTGGGGTGTTTTCGTACATTTTTTCAACTTTTTAGGGTCTTTTTGGAATTTTCAACATGAAATATCTCGAAAACTATACTGGATATCAAAAAACGGATTTCACCACCGTTTTTAGCGCCACCTTATAGACGAGTTTTCGTGGATCCAATAACAGATAAATAAAAAAGTGGCATGCATGTACAAATTCCCTTCAATCAAACGATTGTAAGATTTATATTGACATTACCGCTAGCGGATTAGTTTATTTACAAACGAAAGCTGTGACTAACCAGAATGGAACAAGAAACAGACACTCAACTTGAAGTTATCAGTGAGCCATAAAACGATAGTTTACCGACCGATAATAAATCTATCCAACTTTCAATCAGTGCATCATCCACTTACAGTGAAAGCAGAACAGTAACAGTTTATCTGAACTCAAAATAACTCGATTGGTGTAGTTTATGGAAGCTCAAGTGCTGTATTTAATTCCCGATTTTTTTTTATTTCAGACAGCTTCAAAAATGATGCTCCCATCGCTTAACAATAGATGGCGTAACCGTCGACTTTTAATTTTATTTAATTGGAATGGTTTTGGAACCGTTTCTTTTTCCCTGGTTCTTCAAACTTACCCTTTACACCTCCTAGAATACCAATATCGCGTTGACACAAGCTTCTGAAGCACCATGCCGTCAAATTACAACTTTATTCGTTGAAAAAAAAACAACCAACATTCTCAGCTGATTCAGTTTCACCAAGCAAGTGTTTTCGTAGAGTTTTTCGACATAATCCAACCAAAAACTAATGAATTCTCCTACTAAACATTTCCAAACAGCTGAAGACATTTCTCTAGTGAGTAACAGAGGCAGGAGCATGAGAAGTGTCGTATTTACACTCTCGTTTTAATTTATAAAAATGACGATGGAGCTGTTTTGATAATAGACTGTACAGGATGATTCAATTAGGTTATTTTTTCGGCGAAAAGGCGTGGCTTCCAATGGCTCGAATTACGTCATCAACGGGCCTGAATTCAAACTTATTCATTTTGTCGAGCTATAATGCTTTGGAAATCATTAAATCGGTATCAACAATTATATTACTATAGTGTACGTTTCGTAATTATTATATATAATTAGTATGTGACTTCAGATATTCGTTTTTGGGAGAAAAAGTACTGTGAATCGATTTTTTCCATTCTCAGAAGTTTCAGAATATAATACAATGAATATTAATCATATCTCATCAGTATTTAGGCAGCTATATCAAGCGAAACAAAATATCATCCAGGTGAAAGATGTTTCAAAATTTGAAGATCTATTTTTAAACATATTGAAAATGATGTGAATGAAATCTTTCAATTTATTCATACGATCATAAAATATGCGAACTGATTGTTTTCTTTTTTTTTAGTTAGTTACCACTAAACCTTCTTATTATTTTGGTATTCAATTTTTTTTATTTGTTGCTTTCTCTAATTCATTGTTGACATAACCTGCCTACTAATTACGTATAAACAATTCGTCCATTTGGAAAAAAACACGTGAAATCACAACCAAAATCCACAGAACAAAAATGAGGATGAAACTCAAACAACGAAAGGGCCGTCAGTGACGTCACAAACTCTTTTGCACCGCTAAATTTGCCAAAAGTGGGTTGAAATCTAGTCCTCACCTCGATTTTTTTTGACAGTGAGTTGACTTAACCATTACAACAAGATTTTTGGTACGCTCCCTGCCGCGATTCAAAAAACAAACACACTGAAGCTTTCTAGGTTATGGTACTCAATTTAAAAATATCGAACCTTTTTCGTATCAATTACAAATGAGTCAAATTCAAATCGCAGATAGCGAAATGTCGATATGTATGTTAATAGGGACCCTTTTCCTTATCAAACTAGTTAATTTATACAGAACGATGCCCTCTTTATGCGTTTCTGCGAATAATCAAACGGAATTCGAAAGTGCCATCAAACTATTGGCAGTCCAATAACATTCATTTGAACTTGAGTTTTTATCGTTAACAACACATGTTATGGTAATTAGCATATCAATAACAATGTATGTATGTTAGAAGTGGTGAAATTTGAAACGAAAGTTGATTTTTGCAGGTTGGCCGATTCTCCCAGAAACAAACGAATACAGTGGCAGCTTCAGGAAAAGGTGCGCCTTTTAATATAATCCAGTTCGTGACTGCTCCGTGAAATACGTGATAGGATCATGTGATGTAATTAATTCATGTAACTCTCACTTTTTAATTCTCACTCTCTGAAATATTTCAAGCGTTTTCATTATTATTTATACAGGCTGTTTCAGAATTGCACTGCAATCTTTCAGGTACGTATTCTCTGGTACAGTTACAGGGTGTTGTATAAACATTTCAGAGTATGTGACTTTGAGCCAATTTACAAATCAATTAATTTCTGAGGAAACTGAACGGGATTCGACCAAAAGTCAAGAGGGACAAAATTCAGGTAATGGGTTGAAGAACTTGAAAAAAATATTAGAATTCACCAGTGGCGTACGAGCAAGTTTTTCTTGAGGTTTTTATGGATTGAGACCTCGGAAAATGCAACACCCTGTATGGTATTTGGAAAACATTTACTTCCATATCAAGCAGCACCTATTTCTTGATACTCATACAAAATTTGAAAGCTCTATCTGCAGTAGATCGAGCACAATAAAATGAAAACCAAAATTTTTTTCAACTTTCAACACCCTGTAACTCGGCTAATAACCGAGATCGGACACATGTTCATGGGAACCTTTTTCTTTATTTTGTACCAGAGAATACGTACCTGAAATGCAATTCTGAAACACCCCGTATATCGAATTTGATGGCACGGGAAAATTTTATGTGTTTCTATTCATGAGACATGTGCCTTTTATCTTTATTTCTGAAATTTACTGCTTTGACTTGCCAAGTTTTACTATCGGATTTATTCTTATGTTTTATAGGCAAGCCTTGCAGTTTGGGTATATATTTTGTAAAATATGATAAAAATAGCACGATTTGTAGTACCTCGTAGTTAATTTTATCAACAAATTCAAAAGGGTATTGAGCAAAATGATATATTCAATTTAAAATTTCTCTTGATTCCAGAATTTTTTTGAGTTGTGGCAACGTCGTAAATATTTCTCAACATTTCCCATATATTTTCCATGGTTCTGAAATTATATTGGAATAATATATAGTGATAAAGAATTCACAATTACGCATGGTTAGTACACTGAGAAAAAAAAAGATTAACCTGTTCAATCATAATTTTTCCCTGTGTATAATAAAATGCATAATGCTTAGATCATCTAAATGATAAATTCCGTGTATCTATGACAATTTGGCGAACTTGGCCATGAGTTTGGCGAGGGTAAAATAGTTATTGTTTTCACGAAATTGGACGCCGGATGTGTTTTACTGTATGACCTACTTTCGGGTAATTTGTTTATCTTATTATCGAATAATCCATGACATGAATTATTCAACGAAAAATTACCTGTAACTGTCAATAATATCTACCCGCCATTACGTCGCTGATAACGGTTGAATGGCCTTGAGATTTTGGCCCAAATTGTTAGTGATTGTAGAATAAAGAAGTTTCATTCGATAAAATTAAAAAAAAACAAATATAAAATATTATGTTGAGTATTTATGATTAAATTGCAAATTTTGGTCATAATTTTAACCACCCTGTAGATTCATCTGTCCAGCAATAAGTGTATAGAAATTGGAATTTTATTTACCCGTCCTGTAGAAATCTGACACACTAAAAATGACACCCAACATACATTTTTTTGTTTCAAGAAATATCTTCAGCTGTTTCAAAGCGGAATGTTGTAATTCTCCAGTTGCTTCTCATGTTCCTTCGATCGAAATTGTTGTCAAACATAGTGAATGGTTTTCTAATTCGAAATTTTTGCCGAATCTTGTCGTATGATGAGCACAAATCGCGCCACCGTTCTGCAACCTGAATTCGCGGAAGGAAGATCAAGAACTGGGAAAGGAACGGAAAATAGGCGTCGCGAACATGCAGGGTTGCCACCCAAAAAAAATTACAGCGCTTCACTTCGTTGTGCACATAAAAAAATATTGCAACAAGCTCAATCTGATTCATTTTTCAACTCGGTTGTACTTCAGAGTGGTTTCTAACTTCTAGCCCTGAAAAGATTGACCAAACACACGACCAAACTAAAAATCCGTAGATCTACGGAAAAGTCCGTAGACCTGGCAACGCCGCCATCCTTTCCTGCTATCCAGGACGGGTCGGGCGGAATCGGGATCTCCGGGCCGCATTCCGAAAGGAGTAGCCGTTCGATAACACATTAATTTTGCACGACGGATATCAAATTCTATTTGCCGACCAATTTGGCGGGGAGCTAAGAGAAAATATATTTAAGTGGATGTGTGGGGATGCCCCTAATGTTGTTTACTGTCGTCTTGAATGAACGAAGAAAGTTTCGGGTTGACACGTCTGGAACATTTTTGGTGTTGTTTTACGAGTTCAAGTTCCAAACTGTCAAATCTTAGAAATTTATGACAGTTTTCAAGACAAAATAATAGAACATACTTTCTCAAACGAGACATAAAATTATAAATCTGTGAAATGCACACAATCTAGAAAGCGATTACAATCTCTAACCAATCTAACAACCAATTTAGCGAGATTAAATTGGAGCCTGATTCCAGCTGATGCATAATTTCGACCTTAATCAAAATCGTTTATACATGAGCTGGTTTCTCATTAAACAGGGTGTTACAAGCTTACAGAGAGGGGGTATACACACCAGATGGATAGGAGATATCCATGTTTTCAATTTTATATCAATTGAAAACGAACAAATTATGTGAATTACACTGAATGTGTGCTGTTGTCAGGCTTTTTCACGATTGGCTCAAATCGGATAGACAACACCGGATTTTCGTGCCAGTAGACACTTCTTAGCGTGACTCATAGCGACTACCTGCTATATGACCAAAACAAGTGCATGGAACTATTGTTTGTTTTCCATTCAACCTGTTTTTGTTAACAGGTGGAAAACTTACTTTTGAAGTATTTTAACATCGCAATATTATTATAATCATAAGCGAAATCATTGTTGTTGATATATATTTCACATACTTGGCTAATTATTGTGTTCGATGTTTGGCAAGATTTATGACCTAGTTTCGCAAAAAATGAATGCACTCATAATTAATGCTTGCGTCTACAATTATTTCAGGTTAATAAGAATACTTTCTAGCTACTTACTTTTATGAATAGAGAGGAATCCAACTGGTTATTCGACACTTAACACCCCCGCACAAGGGTTTTAATTCGAAGAGAATCGACAGTCGATAAAACGGAATAGAAATTATATATCACTCATTCTCTTTCGAAATGCACAACGCAAAAACGTATAAAAACTGAAAACGCACTTATTTCGGCTTACGGTAACTAATTTATACGTGTCTGGTTCACACTTAACTCAAGCAACACAAACGTCGAAATGTCACAACTAAACAAACATCAAAAAATCGAACCAACATCCGAAGCCAAACCCGTCTTTCTGTCACTGACACTATAACAGCTGATTATGCGAGTACGTCACTGTAACAGCTGTCATGACTAAGTACTGAAATAGTTGGATGTCAGAGGAGAATAAATGAGAAGATGACTTCACTGTTGTCATTGTTGCCAAATTGTCAATAATGTATATGAAACTTCAAACGGCTGTAAAATGGCGGACGAACAGTTACCTGCCGGTTGGGAAAAACGTATGAGTAGATCGACTGGTGAGTTGTTTTTCTAATTCATCAATCGCACCAGGCCACCCATGTATCTTATGAACGATCGTTAAAACTTCGCTGATCATAACTTCCGCACACCATAGTTTAGGTGCAATGCATTTCGAACAGGCACTCTCAACAACTTTTCGTTCTAGGTCAACATTATTATTTGAATATATTCACCAAAGAATCCCAATGGGATACACCGGATAAGCCGGCAGAACCTGTCTCTTCGACAGGCCCCGATCAAGTACAATGTTCACATCTACTTGTGAAGCATAAAGATTCTAGGAGACCATCCTCTTGGCGAGAAGAAAATATCACGAGATCGAAAGATGAAGCTTTGGATTTAGTGAAAGGTAGGAACTTGGCTGTGAACCCACAGTTTCTCTCAAATAAATCTGTGTTTGTGTTTTTTCTGTTGCAAAGTTGAACAAACCTGAACATAATTTCCTAATTTCAGCCTATAGAGAACAAATCACATCTGGTAAAGCTTCTTTTGCTGAACTGGCAGCTAAGTATTCAGATTGTTCCTCAGCTAAAAGAGGTGGTGATTTGGGACCTTTTGGGAAAGGGGCTATGCAAAAACCTTTTGAAGAAGCTGCATTTGCATTAAAAGTAGGAGAACTATCTGATCCTGTTTTTACAGATTCTGGAGTTCATATAATCTTGAGGACAGTATAATTGTTGAACATTGCCTGAGGTTCATATCATCTTGTGTAACATTTCAAATATATATTTATATAAAAGCACAGAAGCTTCCTGATATTGAATTATGTCTTTGAGAATTTAGAAATTGAAGCTTTGCTTATTCATCTCAGAATAAATAAGGTCGGATGGATATTCATTCCATTCATTTGCTCAAACACGATTTTTTAGAAAATTTCCGCTTAACCATTGTCACTACTTTAAAAATTGCATACGGATTATCACCGATTGTGAACAGAAAAATTTATAATGTGCACACGTTTTTTTATGCATGAGATGGTATGGATCTGTTTATTTCTTGAACGGATTATTGCCTATTCCACAAGTGATTTCATCATTTTATCATGTAACAAATAAGGCTAGCATTTATTGATCGTGAAATAATATAAAATGGTCGATTTTTTACATGAACTCATTTTGCTGTAATTTTGTTGTCATTGTATTGATAGATTCCTGTACATTTTGATTAATAAAGAATGAACTATCGAATTAGAATGTTTTAATTCAGATAAAAAATAGAATATCCCTAGGTGTGAAAACCTAAATATGAAGTTTATTTGTCAACTTAAGTAGGTATCTCAATAAAAAAGAAGCAGATTATTCGAGGTTAAAAGCAACATTTGGAGGTTATGTTGTCTGGAAAACCGAGGAAATAATTCAAAAACCATCATACCTTTTCTTGAATCAATCAATATGCTCAAAAGTACTAGTGAAATTTTGTCAAGGAAATTAACCTCCCTGAGTAAATTCCAGCTGACATGTTATTCCGTCGCGGCTCAGCCCAAAGAAAAATTACAAACTTTCCGTGTCAGTGAGACACTTTGCTCGAATCATTCAGCTGACCATCTAGCGCAGTTCTATACAATTCCTGCCAACGACAGAAAAAAGGTTTTCGCTCATGGAGGCTTGACGAAAACATTCGAACAACAAGCTAAATCATTCAATGAGACTTGTCTGATGATTCGTCAGCCTGCCCTAGACGTCATCGGGACTCTAAAAGCGATAGACTACTCCCAACCCGTGGTGAGATTCGTGTTGTTTGGCAAAAACGGCAGTGGCAAGTCCATGTCTTTGGCCCACATACTTCACTACGCATACCAAGAAGGCTTCCTCATTGTTCACATCCCTTGGCTTGGGAACTGGATGCGTAGATGTAAGGAATACAGCAATTCCGAGAGCAAGGAAGGTTTTGTTGACATAAATATCGATGCAGCAGCTTGGCTGTTACATTTCAAGACACAAAACGCACATTTGTTGTCTCGGGCTGAAGTGAACACTAGTAAAGAGCACGTTTGGAGCAAACGTGAGATCACGCCAGCAGGATCCCCACTCCTATCCGTCATTGATCATGGTATCAACAGAATAAAGTATGCTTCTGATGCTGTGGTTGTTGTATGTAACGAAGTTAAAGAGCTGTCAAATCAAGGTGTTTTGAGAACACTAGTTGCAGTCGATGGGTTCAATGGGTTCTTCAATCCGAACACCAAAGTTTTCACGGAAAAAAAAGAGGTAGTGCCTCCTCAGAAAATCACCATCACTGAAGGCTTCATGAATTTGAGTAAATTTGACTGGAAGAATGGGGCTGTTGTGGTTACAGTTGATCCGATAGCTGTAGGAGAAAGAGATGAAAAGTCCTTTTTGCCCAGGTACTTATCAAAACAGCTTCAAGAAAATTAAATACAGGGTGATTCACCCAACTGAGGGGTTACTTCCAGTTAAACTTTGTTTTTCAAATGAAAATCTTGCTAATTTCAACATTTTACAGGTTTTTATTGGGTAAAGAAGGCTTTGAACATTTGGACCCTTTTGTTCCCATTCATGTGCCTGATTACTCTTCGAAAGAATTCCTCAGTTGTATGGAATATTATAGAGAAAGGAAATGGGTACAGCATTATACAGGCCAAGATGAAGAATTGCAATTCATTAGTGCATCGAATCCTTATAATCTAATGAAAATATGCAATTCCCTTTAAGTTTGGTGTGTTTCTGTTGAATAGGCATATGTAATAAATTGATAAAACCATATGACTTGTGTCTCTTTATCACTAGAAAATAAATTGTTATGAAATACACATTGACAAAATTATCAGCACTTAGTAAGTGTATTGCAGGGAAATTTGACAAATAATTGAGATAATGGTATTATTCCACTTCAAGATTGCAATCTTGATACATACGTATAGATAATTGATTATGAAATTTGAGTTGTTTTCTCATAGTTACACAAATGTACGAACAGATTCAGTAACAAATATTATTTTTCCAAAATGTTAAAAAACATTATAGTGCTTATATTCTTCATAAATGTTTATGTGGTGAGTTTGTAGAAATTACTTCTCCAAAACATGAGGAGAATTAGAATTATATTCTACGTCGCTTTTTTCCAACTTCAGAACGCCGATGTTGAGGTGACGATACCGAATGGAAAAATCAGAGGAAGAAAAGAATATTCTTCGAGGAATATCTCTTTCTACGCATTCCAAGAAATTCCTTTCGCAAAACCACCCGTTGGAGAACTGAGATTTCGGGTGAAAATCTACTTTTGTCGAAGCTAATTAGCTAAGCTGTCAATTATTACAACCTTTTAGGAACCACAACCAGCAGAAAAATGGGACGGGGTCTTAGATGCAACAAAAAATACCAAAATTTGTTACCAACAAGAAACCGATAACGTCAATATATCACTTATGCAAAATGAAGATTGTTTATATCTGAATGTTTACATACCAGAAGCAAGTTCAATATCTCATTATTGCTATCTTTTATTTCAATTAATATGTTGTGTATTAAATCATTGTAATTTTAGTACCCCGTGAGTAACGCCTCACTCCCTGTGATGTTTTACATCTATGGAGGAGGTTTCGTGAACGGTTTCGCCATTTTTGATACCTGGGGGCCACATTACTTCATGGAACACAATGTTATCGTTGTCACAGCCAACTATCGCCTAGGACCGTTCGGTAATTTCATTACTTTCAATGTTTCATCAAGTTTTTTCTTCATTTGGTGTGAAAACAAAATTATTGAATTCCACAATTTAAAAGTTTGAAGCTTGAACTGAATCAAGTTACATGTGTGCATCTTACCAACATTTGCAAAACTTGATTCAAACGTATGATCAATATTGGTGGCCTATAGATAAGGACACACTCTGAAGGGTACAATCAATGTTGGTTGCGTATAGATGTAGGCGATACAAAAACTCAAAAAAGGGATTTTTCTTTAAGGCACTGCAAGGAAAATTGTCGTATGCGCTATAGTTGATGATTTGTTGTTGAATCAACACACCTATGGGTGTTTCAGGTTTCCTTACAACAGGTGACTTAGTAATTCCGGGTAATTATGGCCTGAAAGACCAGCAACTCGTACTCAAATGGATACACGAGAACATCAAATATTTCGGCGGTGATGCAAGCAAAGTCACTCTGTTCGGTCAAAGTGCAGGTGCAGCTTCGGTAAACTTCCACTATATGAGCAAAAAATCTGAAGGTATTTCCTGAGTTGTCAAATTTCTCATGTCGGACTACGATATTTTAGTACGCCTTTTCCCTAGGATTATTCAGAGCTGGTATTGCCGAAAGCGGGTCCATATTTAGTCCATGGGCTTACCAGGAAAATTACAAAGAAATAGCTTATCAACTAGCTTCTAACGTCGATAGTAGCTTTCCAAAAACTGCAACGTCAAAAGAATTGCTGGATTTCTTGAGGAACGTTCCAGCTGCTGATCTCGCTAAGGCTGCAGCGAGTTTCCCAGTGAGTCAGTGATACCATTTCTTGATTATTACGTTCAAAAATATATAAATCACTATACAGTGTGTTGATACAAAACTCTGTCAATTTTATTGCATTGTATATTAGACTAAACCCAAACCCAATGCGATTTTGTTTTGTTTATTTATTTAAGACGGTTGTGACAGCTCGCGGTGACAGATGGTGCGGTGTTGCCGCTTATCTTTTTTATCAACGATACCCCGAAACAGAGTGGGTTAGGTTTATCGAACAATTTCGTTATTTCAGCAACAAATGTTAGACGACCAAATCGTTCAAGGTTTCTTATTCACACCCACCATAGAGCCAAAGCACGACGATGCCTTTTTGACAGAATCAATGTACGAAGCTGTGCAAAGAGGACATCTCAATCGTGCTCCCCTTATGATGGGTATCAATTCCGAGGAAGCTATTTACAGAGCAACAAGTGAGTCATCTGTCAATGTCATGTCGAAAATTGTGTCATATTTCAATTGTCAATTCAATGTCATGCCGAAGTTATACAGGGTGTTGACGTTATTCACAGCAAAAAATCAACAGTTTCAATTTATTCTACACGAATTATCGTGGGGAATTTTTGTAGACTTGACCAGTTTCAAATTATTGGCGGAAAAATTGGACAACGATCCCAGTTTATTGGTCAACAATAACATGCATTTGACAGATCCGAATCAAATTCGGGAGGCAGGCGAGGAAATCCACAATTTTTTTACTGAAGGCCAACCATTTGCTGATAATTTAGGAAAAGCTATACGAGTGAGTGTAATTTGTGCCATACCCAAATAATTTTCTTGTCGATACTGTATGTTTACATAAGATGGCTTCAAAACGTTGCTTATTCTGTTGTCTATTCATAGGCTGCTTGATTAATGAGCTATTTGTGGAAATAATGCGTATAAAAAGTAAATAAATAAATATTTGAATAGATAAATGAAGATAAATAATTAATTGTATATAAATATTTCATAAATACACTTATAGTTCGTGTTTTGCTATTTGCACTGTCAGTTTATTTTAATGTTGTGATTTTAAAACTACTTTTATTTCATATTTTATTCATTATTATTATTATTCAGTATTTATTTTTTAGTAGATGTCAACCATTCCATATATTGCGTATTATTATTGTTATTTTTAAATTGTATCTTACGTACATCGAGTTATTTGAATTCCAGCGGTGACAAATCAGGAAATTTCGATGGCCATTTCCTGGCGAATCGAATGTTGATTATTTTTTTCTCGTAGTTTTACAGTGACACTTCCTTCAATAGAGGCATGATTCGTTATGCCGAGATGCAGTGCAGATACAGCTTCATCTACTTTTACCAGTTTTCTTACTATGGGCACATAATTGGGGACAGACCAAATATCGAGGGTACGCCACTGTAATCTCTCTCACAGTTTTCATACACTCAATTCATGCATCACGTAAATTGGCGGAAAAATATTTGTTATTACAGCGAAACATCTCGATTTTTTATCGGGGTTGCGGGTATGGTACTGACGGTACTTTTTTTTCTGCCAAGGTGCTGAAAGAGTCAGCCATGGGGACGACTTGATGTACTTGTGGGCTTTTGGGAATTGGAGTGTGATGGATTTACAAACACCGAGCGACATTTTGACGTTTGAACGTTACATGACGTTGTTCACCAATTTCGCAACGGATTTGTGAGTGTAATGTTGGAAATATTGATTATTAAATGAACCGAAAATCACTCAGTATATCTTAGAGGGGCTAAGTTTGTTTTGAGACGTGTCTAAGTTGAAGACAACTTTTATTTCCTCAAAAAAAAAACAAATACAAATTGTTTTCCATTTGTTGCGTAATTTATGAATCTCACTGTATATTTTCATTGTTTCTTCAGGGATCCAACTCCGATTATGGACCCGATGTTCAACAACCTGTACTGGCCAGTCGTAATTCCATACCAGTTCCAGTATATGGATATAAACGAAAACATAACTGTTCAACAAAATACCCCCAAGAATGACATTTACCTGAACTGGGTGAAATTATACAGAAAAATGGCTGTCCCACCTTACTATACTTTTTGATTTCCCTTATCGTTCAAGGTTCTTGTGAGAGGGCAATAAGGGGGTGATTTTTTTCCTACTATACATTATCGAGAAATAAAAATTGAAGTTCATGTATAGTATGTTATTTTCCTTACCTTACCTAATCTTAAAACCTGCGATAGTGACTATTTTATTGATTTATATTTCGATTTTAATAAACCCAATATGTTGGGGTGAAATTGCTGAAAATCCAAATTTTGGTGAAGGCGCTTTTAGAATTGCGATTATAGTGTTACATTTGAACTCGTTTTCGGCATTACCCAAGAGGTAGAGTTCTCAATGCGTTGCTTTTTTTAATGGAAGCATCCCCAGTAGGCCTACAAACCATGTTCTTCAAAAATGTTTAGCTATTTACCCCTTCCAGAAATTGAAATCAATTCCTGAAATTCGTTCAATAGCATTTTTACAAAATTGCAAAATGCACTTCATATATTGTTTCAGATTACGTCTCCGAAAAGTCTACGCGGCACTTATTTCACGTTTTTCAATTATTTCACTGCATTTAACCCCTTCCAGAAATAAAATAATTTCTGAAATTCGTTTATTGGCATTTGTACAAAATTGCAAAATGCACTTCATATATTGTTTCAGATTACGTGTCTGAAAAGAATAATCCTCGCTTATTTCATTCGTTTTCACTTATTTCACTGAGAATAGTTCAACTGAACGAAATCACCATATGATACCTACTCGAACCGCATTTACCCCTTCCAGAAATTAAAATTAATTCCTGAAATTCGTTCAATTGCATTTTTACAAAATTGCAAAATTGCAATCGAACATCATAAACCCTTTTCTGAAAAAAAATCCTGAAAAAAAAATAAATACTGAAAAAAAATCCTGAAAAAGAATAATTCCTGAGATAAAATAATTCCTGAAAAAGAATGATTCCTGAAATGAGAAAATTCTTGGAAAAGAATAATTCCCGAAAAAACAATCCTGAAAAAGAACAATTCCTGAAATAAAATAATTCCTGAAAAAGAATAATTCCTGAAATCAAATAATTCATGAAAGAGAGTAATTCTTGAAATAAAATAATTCCTGGAATAAAATGCACTTCATTTGGAAACATGTCATCTCAATCGTCAGGCCTACCTTCTTTTTCGTGAAAAAGTGTTTCAACAAGTCGTTTAACAGACAGTACATCAAAATACTGAAAAGAATGTTCATTTTCGAGTTGAAATCCTCAACATCGCAGTAGCAAAAGTAACAGTCGTCTCCAGTGCGATGGTACAAATCAAAACTACAATCGAAAATGCGCTTGAAGAAATCGAGCATGCCGTCAAGTGATTCACAGCTAGAAGTTCCATCGAAATTCAAATGCGGTGGGTCGAAAAGCGAATTTCTACCTACATCAAGAACTAGGAAGACTCCCACGACCACGAAAAACACTGTCATACCGACTTCTTAAGGTGACGGCCTCTTTTGCAGAGAGGAAAACTTACAACCACCAAAAGTCGATACTCTCCCCTCGTAAGGGTACCGCGCGTGTTATCGGGCGAGGTTGTCAACTGTCGTTAATGATCGGGTAGAAAATTCGCTTTTCGACCCACCGCATTTGAATTTCGATGGAACTTCTAGCTGTGAATCACTTGACGGCATGCTTGATTTCTTCAAGCGCATTTTCGATTGTAGTTTTGATTTGTACCATCGCACTGGAGACGACTGTTACTTTTGCTACTGCGATGTCGAGGATTTCAATTCGAAAATAAACGTTCTATTCAGTATTCTGATGTACTGTGTGTTAAACGACCTGTCACTTGAAAACACTATTTCACAGAAAAAAAGGTAGGCCTGTGTAATTTGGAAAAGTGAGGTTGAAATCGGGAAATTGCAATTTGGACATACTGAACGTATATCTCGACTGTAAGGATTCTCTATAATCCTACGAATTCCATAGTTCGTCGGAATATTGTGGGTGCACCCGCTGAAATTCGTGCAAAAAGTCATGCATAACCCAAAAATCACTTACCTTTTTCTAGAAGAAACTACTTACTACCTGTAAGAATGAAAAAAATCATTAAAACTCAAGAATGAATATCTGAATTCGAAAAATCATAATGGACAATTTCAATAACAATAATAATAAATGTCCTTTATTAAACCAATTTACACTGATCCAATAGGCTATCGACCTAAAAGCCCTTCTGCCAATTGAGATAGTCAAATATGTACACAAATTGAAAGAAAAAAAAAATGATACATAACAAATCGATACAAAAAAAATTACACCAGTGAGTTAGAAATAGGTTTTATGTGGAGCTAAGAAGTGGAATATGAAATAGTTGAAAGTGAGTTCAATTGATTTAGTCATAAATGTTTTCCAGAATTGTCTGCTGTCATTTTGACATTTTTGAGTAAGGAGACATAAGGAGAAGTAGGGAGTAACAGGAATCGAAAAATCACTCACCGATTGGTAGTAGTAGTTATACCTTCTATCCTAGTTCTTTGTTTTCCAGACGTCACATGCCATCTATAACAAAATTAAAAATTAATCTATAAAATTGCATATTTTATTTCATTGCATCTTTTCTTGGATGTTAAGAAAGGGTTCATTTATCATGTATTCATCATGAGAAACCATTGAAAACAATTTCATTGAGAAATCAGTAAATTTCAATAAAAAAACAAAGGTATCATGATGGAAAATTTCGAAATTGTTCAGTGGTGTGAAAGGACGTGCAAGAAAACTCACCCATTAATTTTTCTCAACATGCCCACTCTCGAACTGTCCTTGAAGCACCCACACACAGTCACACACACATCACTGATCACTGAAAACACTCGCGAAAACTTTCCACCGCACGAAAGTCTTTTCGTCACACACGTCCGAACCCAACGGAGGTTTAAAATCGACTGATTAATATGTGTCGTCTTATCAGCCTGCCAATTCCTTTACGCATGATTAATAGGGTTGCATAATTGAAACTAGTCATCTCTGCCATACCGAAATGTGTGTACAGGATGATTGAAATATTTTCAAATTAAATTCTGCTGGCTATATTAGGAAATCGTCAGAACTCGGACTCTTCTGACTGATTCTAAGATGCCTCTAGGGCTTCGCTAAATCGATTCATCGTGCGACCAACTGGAATGAAAATGTTTGTTAGTATTTACGTATTTCGGTATGAAAACACGAATTTCAAATTTCCAAAACGAACGTGTGCTATTGTTGCTCACACCTCAATCCGACATTTTATCATTCACAGCGCCATCTCGCGGTACGTGATCTTGCCCTATAACTGAACATGTATAGTGCATTATTATTTACGAAATATCGAAAACATCGATCGATATGCTGAAATTTAAAATTTTGGCGAAGGCTCTCTTAGACTTCAACTGGGAAAAATTACGAACGCATTCACCAGAATACCAACAACATATTTCAGATTATACAGGGTGGCTTATTCTTTCGAATGTCATGATTATTTCATCACGAAATTAATGCAAACAAGTTGTTTTTCGTGAATGAAACGACACTATTGATAAATTATTTCTATTGTTATATTTTTAACCTGCAAATTTGAGGCACGCACTTCAACTTACGATTGCGATCTCATTGTTGAGATAAAGTGGGGAAATTTGGGGTATAAATTGCATGCCAAGTATCATCACACTTATAGTTTCGCATCAAAATGTTGCTGAAGTACTCGATTGTGTTGACAGTCTTCACATATTTCGCGGTAAATTAATTTCTTTCAGTGTTTACAAACCATCACACTAACCAAAGTTTCTTTGGAATTAAATTTCAAGTAGGTGTTTTTCTTGTATTTTTAGAATGCAGAAATATTGGTGGAAATACCCGATGGGACTCTCAGAGGAAGGAAAGAATATTCTCTGAGAAACATTTCCTTTTACGCTTTTCAAGAAATCCCTTTTGCAAAACCACCTGTAGGACAATTGCGATTCCGAGTGAGTTGGCGTCTATTTCTGACATTTGACAGCTTAGCATTGTTACTATTCTATAATTCAATCTAGAATTCTGAGATGTTTTGATGTTTTTCACTACCAGAATTGTTCGTTATCATATAATTTGCATCAAATCATACTAAGGACAAATCAGATCAAGAAAGATAAGATTTACGAGTTTGAAGTAGCTAGTAGATAATTTAATCGAACTCTATATAGACCAAAAAGCAATGTTTACAATGAATTGAACTATTATTACACGAAATCAATCCAGGAACCACAACCATCTGAGCCATGGGAAGGTATTTTGGACGCAACAAAAAATACCAAAATGTGCTACCAACAATCCAACATGTTGAACACCAATTTATCCCTCTACCAGAACGAAGACTGCCTGTATTTAAACGTTTACACACCGAGAGTGAGTATATTCAATGTTCAACTTGATCCCACAATTGCTTCTCTTCATTTCAGTATCCCACTTCTGAAACTTCCCTCCCTGTCATGTTCTATATTTACGGTGGAGGCTTCGTGAATGGGGCAGCAAACTTCGATTTCAAAGGACCACATTATTTCATGGAACATGACGTCATCGTGGTCACTGCGAATTACCGTTTGGGGGCTTTCGGTGAGTCCAAACAGTTTTCACGAAGCCGAAACAGTGGAAAGATCGAGTAACAAATGGATTCTAACACGACCTACGAATGTTTTTAGGGTTCCTTACTACTGGTGACGTAGTAATCCCTGGGAACTACGGTTTGAAAGATCAGCTTCTCGCGCTGAAATGGGTCAACAAAAACATCGAATATTTTGGTGGAGATCCCGGAAAAGTCACCCTTTTCGGTGAAAGCGCAGGGGGAGCATCTGTCGTTTTTCATACAATGAGCAAAAAATCTGAAGGTAATGACATCTTCACAGTGTTGCACAATTTAATAATTGTTTTCACCTTTTAAATTCACCATTGAAGCAAGTTTATTATTATTTACAAACCACATACATTTTCCATTTTTATTTCAACACTAAAAAACAATTCGCAATGTCACTACTCTGTGGTAGATTCATAGAACCTTTGTCATGCCCTCTTGAAACGTCACTGTTAAGAGATCACGTTCGTGCAATACGATTGGGCCAATGTCAGTTAAGTGACAAGCAAACGCATGACGTAACGTTTTCGATGACTGTATCCAGCGGATCAGTCCAGTGTGAGTGTAACTTTAACCATTGTCATTGGAAGACAGCTGTGATGGAAAACCACACAATTCAAAATAATATAAAGCACGTTGAAATCAACAATTGTTCACTCGTACCAGTAAGGGGTTGATTTTCGTTTCAGGCTTGTTCTGGGGCGGTATCGCTGAGAGTGGATCGATTCTTTGCCCATGGGTCTACCGGGAGGACTCCAAGGAGATGGCCTATGACCTCGCCACTTTCGTCGATAGCAAATTCCCTAGAAATGCGAGTTCGGAACAGTTATTGGAATTTCTGAGACTCGTTCCTGCGAACGATCTCAACGTGTTTGCTGCGAGTTATCCGGTAGGTTTGAATGATTCTTCTTCTTTGTTTTCTGGTCCATGTCTCGTTTGATTCCAGCAAGAGCTTCTGGACAATCAGATCATCAATGGATTCGTGTTTGCTCCTACAGTGGAGCCTGAACACGAAAGTGCTTTCATAACCGAGAATATGTATGAGGCTGTTGAAAAAGGCCACATCAACCCAGTCCCCTTGATTATTGGAATTTGTTCTGAAGAAGCCATCGACAGAGCAGCTGGTGAGCATCAATTATCTCCTGTTAACTATCGTGATTATGAATTCGTTATTTCGTTTCTGAAGACCTTGAAGGCTTCAAGTGGGTAGCCAACGAGATGGATCTAAATGCTAGTATGCTGGTGAATCCCAACATGCATTTGAGAGATCCGGAGCGAATCCAAGCCGCTGGAGAAGCCATCCACAGGATTTACACCGAAGGGGACTTCATCGATAATTTGGGGAAAGCCATACGAGTGAGCAAGTAACACAGTTGCCCAAAATATACCAGGGGGAATAAATTAGTAAACAATTAAGGGAGACTTCGTCCTTGAAATTTTCAAAAAATATTTTTTTTATTACGGGTTTTTAATATATATGTAAGTAGAAATGAATCTGTCGAAGCGTTTCCGGGATTTCGAACGTTTACGATATTTTAAACACGTTTTTCTCGAAAACACGTTTATAAAAATGGCTGACATTCTCCTGACAGCTGTCATTAACATATCGACCTGAAATTTGGAGAGCATACTCAGAAAATATGTCTTATGTCTTATGACGGATCGTTTTTTCGATTGATACATTTTTGCATTTATCATTTGTTTCTTATGCGGAGCAAAACGCGAAAATTCGATTCTTCTGTTTAAATTGCTGCCATTTTTCGAAATTTGTACTAAACGAAAAACCCATCCGTCATTCCATTGCCAAAGGTCTGATTTGAGGTCTTGTTTTCTCGGAACAACGGCCGCCATTTTGTTTTTTTTTTGTCAAAAACAGATTCTTTGACGTTCTGTTTATCATGAATAAAGGCAAAAAAACACCACACTCAAAAAGCTTCACTCGTTTCCTTGGAAAAATATAAAACGTAAACACCTGAAATATGGTACTCCAATGACGAAATCTCCCTTGAATTGGTGAAGCTGCACGGCCGCCATATTGTTTGTTTTTTCTTCAAAAAAATTTCTTGACTTTCTGTATATCCTGAATAACAGCAAGAAAAAAACCGAACTCAAAAAGGTTCACTCGTTTCCTTGGAAAAAAATGAAACGTAAACACCTGAAATATAATTGTTTTCACAGTTTTTCAGCGATACCTCTTTCAACCGAGGGATAATTCGCTATGCTGAGCTACAGTCGAGATTCAGCGACATCTACTTCTACCAGTTCTCCTACTACGGACCCATAATGGGACAAAAACCAAACATCCCAGGTACGCCCTATTTGTTGCCCCAAGAAAATCGTGTTCGATTGTTTCCGTTGTTTTCAGGAGCTGAGAGAGTAGGCCATGCCAACGACTACGCATTCCTGTGGGTTTACGGCAACTGGAGCACCATGGATTCGCAAGCACCAGAAGATATCCTGATGTTCAATCGCTACCAGAAGCTCTATGCCAATTTCGCCAAGTATTTGTAAGTACAAAAAATCTACGAGTCAGAAAAAAAATTCAACTCTATTTTCTTTCAGGAATCCGACCCCGGAACCTTTGGAGCTGCTGGATGACGTCATTTGGCCGACAGTGCAGCCGAATAACTTTCAGTATCTGGATATAAATGACACTTTGACTGTCAAAAAAAATCCGAAGGGTGACGTTTACCCGAAATGGGTGGAAGTCTACGAGAAAATGGCTGTCAAACCTTACATCACATTTTGAATCATTGCAGTGATACAAGAAACCTAATTGAATCGAATGAAGAATCGTTATTTCGTAATAAAGCATTTTGAAAACTGATTAAATTTTTTTTGATTCATTTGTTTTTTATGAAAATCCTAGTATAATCAGAATAAGTGTTTGATAATATTCAATTTCAAATGACAGCTGATTATTTTCGTTATCAATTTTTTTATATTTTTCAATTCATGAAATACAGGGTGATTCACCTAACTGGTTTATTAGAGGTTTATGGAGAAGTGGTAAAGATATCGACTTGAGATTTTGGTGGATGCTACGACACATTGAGTTCTATTTTTCTACAATATTTTCAATACGCTGTTACTTCCGGTTAAACCGGAAGTGATATCAACTTTGTTTTTTCAAATGAAACACCCTGTTTATTTTCACATTTTAGAATTCTACGAAGAATTTTAGACCTGCTGCATTTAGAATTTTCTTCCTATCGTGATTCGTTTTCAAGATATTTAATTTTTTCGAAAAAATTTGACAGATAGACTGACTAAAATGTCCATATTATCTTCAATTTTCAAGGTTTAAGGTTCAATCTCCGTATACACATCAATGAAAGAGAGTTCTATCAGGTATCCTTCAAAGTATTCCAAAATATTCAACAGGGTGTTTGATATTTCAGTTTACTCTTTGGAAATTTCAAATCCCAATAACTCCCTTATTTCAAATAGAATGACCATGAAATTTTCACACTATCTGACGCAAAATTTAATTTCCTATCGATTTGTAGCAGCATCCCATATTGCTAAAATGGATATTTACAGAGATATCAACAAAAATATGGAAAATACGCTCATTTGTCTCGTGTATTTTCACAAGTGTGCTTTGGATAGATCTAAATTTCATATTTGACTAATAATATGAACATTAATTGATTGCAAACGTAAAAAGAAACAAATATGGTGCACCATCATATGGTACTAGAAAAAAAATGATTACTGATGGATTCGGCAAGGTAATGGCCTACGAGGTCACCAGACCTGAAACCTCTCGATTTCTATCTCTGGGGTTTCAGAAAAAAGAGAGCTCCCATTAGTCAACTCTAGATACGCCAATGATACTGAGCCATCATTAGCATTGATATCTCGAAAAGAAAATTATCATTCAATCAATCAATCACAGATAACCTTGTACTTTGTCGAAAAAGAATATTATCAGTTCTATAAAAGATAGCAATCTGTCATCTGCCAATTCTCGATTGAATAAAATTCAGATAACTCACATTTTGGTCATTACTCTCCTCTAAAATGTTGCTGCGAATTGTGATTCTCCTCTTCACTGCTTACGTCAGCACGGTAAGCCTACTAGATCCTACGTTCTCCTTCAGATTGTTGAATTTTGTTGAATTATAGCTTGCAGACGAAGATATATTAGTCAAAATTCCTAATGGAGTTATCAGAGGGAGAAAAGAGTACTCAAGACAAAGTTTCTCTTTCTATGCTTTCCAAGAAATCCCTTTCGCTAAACCACCAGTTGGAGAGCTCAGATTCCGGGTAAGAATTGAACACCACACACCTATTATAGACAATGTGTACTCAAGTAGTGGGCCAGCAGTTTGCCAGCAATTCGCCAGCAGTTTGCCAGCAATTCGCCAGCAATGTGACACCAAATGTATTTTCATCTCGTGTATTTTTTGGAACAACATTTTCCTATATTATCTGTCTGACGATTTGATCCCCTAACATAGCTAAAAGGAGCGATACCTTTATTCTTTTTTTAGGAACCACAACCAGCTGAACCATGGGAAGGTATTTTGGACGCAACAAAAAACACCAAAATCTGCTATCAACAAGACAACATGTTGAACACCAATTTATCACTCTACCAGAACGAAGACTGCCTGTATTTGAACGTTTACACACCCATGGTGAGTACGATCTGACGTTCCAAATTTATTCGAAAAAAAATGCAGCAACAAAATTTCAGTATCCCACTTCTGATGCTTCTCTACCTGTCATGTTCCATATCTACGGAGGCGGTTTCGTCAATGGGGCCGCCAGTTTCGAGTTCAAAGGGCCTCACTACTTACTGGAACGTGACGTCATCGTCGTCACTGTGAATTATCGACTGGGACCTTTTGGTAATACATTTCAATCACTCAGTAGGAGAAGATTGTCGTTTCAGGCCTCTCTGAATGAATGCCCATTGTATGCTTCCCCACTTATTCTTCTCAAGGTCGTTCCCAAATGATTGACAGTAATTGAATGTCAAATTGATTCATTTGTTTTTCTCAATTGTTTATTTAGATACCCTTGCGTTTTGTTCAAGGTTTTCTTTCGACTGGTGATCTAGTGATTCCTGGTAACTATGGCTTGAAAGATCAGCTTCTTGCTCTGAAATGGGTGAACCAAAACATCAAATATTTTGGTGGAGACCCAGAAAAAGTCACCATTTTCGGTGAAAGCGCTGGGGGAGCATCCGTCACCTTCCACACCATGAGCCAAAAATCCAAAGGTGAAACCACAACACTGATTATGTCCTGTCAATGTCAATGTCAACTGTCAACAGGTTTATTCAGAGCTGGTTTTGCTGAGAGCGGTTCTCTATTGAACCCATGGGCTTACCAGAGAGACCACAAGAACTTGGCTTTCGATCTCGCCACTTTGATTGATGGTAGTTTCCAAAGTTCGAGCTCTGAGGACCTCCTCAATTTTTTGAGGAGTGTGCCTGCTGATGATCTCAACACAGCTGCTGTCAAATACCCGGTGAGACAGATTTGACATTTGGATTGAGTTCACGATGAAGTAGGATTGGACTCGGCCATACAGGGTGATTCACCTAACTGGTTCATTAGAGAAATCAGCTTGAAATTTTGGTGGATGCGCTTTGAGCGTATTTCCACATTTTTGTTGATATCTCTGTAAATATCGATTTTACCAATATGGTGTGCTCATACAAATCGATAGGAGATAGAATTTTGCGTCGGATGGTGTGAAAATTTCATGGTCATCCTATTTGAAATGAGGAAGTTATTGGGATTTGAAATTTCCAAAAAGTAAACTGAAATATCAAACACCCTGTTGAATATTTTGGAACACTGTGAAGGATACCTGATAGAACACTCTTTCATTTATGTGTACCCGGAGATTGGACCTCAAATCTTAAAAATTGGAGGTAATATGGACATTTTAGTCAGTCAGTCCATCTGTCAAAATTTTTCGAAAAAATGGAATATCTTGAAAACAAATAACGATAGGAGGAAAATTCAAAATGCAACAGGTCCAGAATTCTTCGTAGAATTCTAAAATGTAAAAATAAACAGGGTGTTCCGTTTGAAAAAACAAAGTTGATATCACTTCCGGTTTAACCGGAAGTAACAGCGTATTGAAAATATTGTAGGAAAATAGAACTCAATGAGTCGTAGCATCCACCAGAATTTCAAGTTGATATCTCTACCACTTCTCCATAAACCTTTAATGAACCAGTTAGGTGAATCACCCTGTATACCAAGATAGATCGTGGGGACTTCAAGGTCACCTCCAAATTGATCTCCTGTTGCATCTTCCTAAATTTCGATGTTATCTTAGTGAAAAACGGTCACAATTCTGAATCCTTAATCGACTTGGCTGAAAAACGGTTTTCCCCAACTTTTCCAGTGGCAACTCGTGAATGACCAAATTGTCCAAGGCTTTTTGTTCACACCTACAGTAGAGCCAGAGCACGAAGATGCCTTCATAACCGAAATGATGTACGAGGCTGTAGAAAAGGGGCACATCAACCCTGTCCCTTTGATCATCGGAATATGCGCCGAGGAAGCGAGATACAGAGCTGACAGTAAGTTGTCAAACGTCACCTGCACCTCTTCGAGCTTTCCATGGGTGGATTCGGGGGATTGTTGCTTTTCTAGGTGAGGATGGGTTCAAATGGCAATTGGGCCAGCTGGATGCCAACATTTCCCAGTTGGTCAACTACAACATGCATTTGACAGATGCCAACCAAATACAAGCCGCTGGAGAAGCCATCCACGGGATTTACACTGATGGGACCTTCACTGATAATCCCGGCAAAGCTATTAGAGTGAGAACAATTCGCAGATCGACATTGACAATTTCAATTGTTTTTTTTTTTTCAGTTTTATAGTGACACTTCTTTTGACAGAGGCAATATTCGCTACGCGGAATTACAGTCGAAATTCAGCGATGTTTACTTCTACCAGTTTTCCTACTATGGGCCCATGTTGGGCAACAGAGGTGACCTTGAAGGTGCGTACCATAAGAACCTGCAGTAAAGGGAGCCAACTCAGATTTTGGTGAAATTTTCACAGACGCTTTGGAATAGGAATATAAACACCCAGTGATGAAATTTTTTCCGCGGAAAAACCTCTAACATACTTTTTTTAGGAAAGTTTCTGAAAATCGATCACGGTAAGACCTAAGAGTTTGATTGATATTGTACTTACGTTATGATTTGAGAGAATGTTTATTACACTAAAACATAATTAACATGACCTTCAATAAAATTCCACAAGAAATTTCATGATGAGAAACTTTGGAATAAGATATTTTCATGTTTTTATATTGGTATATTCTCGACTCAAAACAATACATAATAATTGCTATGTCAAGTGAGATCTGTCATGTCACAAGAAAGCAACGTTGCAAAGTTGCATTTCTGTTTTTAATGGTAAACCACAATATATTTCTATGTGGCCAATTGATTGATCTACGTTCAATTGATCTACGTTTGGGGTGGATCCCGATGAAAGTGATGTTTTCAATCAGGTAGGTATAGGTATTTGGATTCGTTGAATAATTTTATCCGGAACTTTGAAATAAATTGAATCTACGATTTTTTTATTCACTTGGCAACGTTGCTTGTTATGGTGACAATAAACTGGTCATTTGACATTTCAATTATTGCACGCCATATTGGGTTGAAAATATACGATATTAAATTATGAAAATTGGCATTATCACAGCTTTCCAACATGAAATTTCTTGAGGAAATTGATTTTAGAACATATGAATGATGTTTTAGTCTATTCAAAATCTGTCCTACTAATTACGTAAGCACAATATCAATTAAATTCTCAGGTCCTACCATGATCGATTTTCAGAAACTTTCCTAAAAAAAAAGTATGTTAGAGGTTTTTCCGCGGAAAAGTTTCCATCACTGGGTGTTTTTATAAGTGTTTTGAAGTTTCTGTGAAGATCAAAATCGGAGTTGGTTCCCTTTGCTGCAGCTGCTTCACGAGGAAAACTGAGTTTGTTTTTGTAGGAGCTTACAAAACCAGCCACGCCAGTGACGCCAACTTTTTGTGGGTTTACGGAAATTGGAGTGTGATTGACAACCAAACACCAGCTGATATTCTGACGTTCAATCGATACCAAACATTGATCACCAACTTTGTCAAGTATTTGTGAGTATGGATCAAACTTCGGAAACGTATGGATGATGGTCTTCTTTGGTTGGTTTCTTCCAGGAATCCTACTCCAGAAGCTTCCAGTTTGCTGGATGATGTTATTTGGCCCAAAGTACAACCTGGAAACTTCCAGTATCTGGATATAAACGATACTTTGACTGTCAAAAAAAATCCGAAAGGTGACGTTTACCCGAAGTGGGTGGAAGTTTACGAGCAAATGGCCATCAAACCTTACACCACATTTTGAAATACTTTGTCACTAAAAATGTTATGAAATAAACGTAATTCAAGTACAGAAAGTTATATCATTCCTTCAACTCCTTAGAATTATTTAGGACAGAAAATATACAGTTGGGGAAGACCACTTAATGATGAAATCCTTCCAAATCTCTCTTTATTGATGAAAAATTATATTGGTTCAGGGTACATCCAATATCAAGGATCAAAATCGAAGCAAATGGATTCTAGAGCGTTTTGAAATCAGCATTTCCATTCGAAATTCAAAAACGCCAGAAATAAGTGGGCGGTGCTACGAGCGTATGACGTGCTACACCCTAAGTCTATCTCTGTCTGTTTCCGTATATCTTTAGCTCACACCATGTGCAATGTTGTCAAGTTTACTTGTGGATGACTCCTTATTCCTTTGATATATTTCCCCAAAAACGTATCGATAAGTGATAACTTTGTCATTTCATGATAATTTGTGGAAAAAATATCATTTATATTGTATTCTTTTACATCTTTTATTCCGAGAATAAATTGTGGTGGTTTGGTGCGGCAACACTGCAAATATGACCATGGAACAATTATCTGTGATTGGTCAGCTCAAGGTTGATGGGTGTGTAAGGTTAAGCACGTCATACTGCGTCACACCAATGAGAGCAACCTTTTGAAAATGGCGCATGAAATTGTATGTTCGAAATAAATTCCGTGTATTTTATTATTTTATACATAATATAGACCGAATAAAAAAAATAATGAATAGTAGTTTTTGGACATACAGAACACGATTATGCTGTTTTGAAAAGAATTAGTGGTCTCCCCCATTGTTTTATTAGTGAGAAGATTGCGAGCTGTCAAAATAGGCAATTACTGTACAGTATGGAGTGTATTCAATATATCCATGTTGTTTATTTGCTTTAAATGATACATATCAGGTTGTCAATGTATTGAATATATAAGTGACTTTATCAGTACTTCACAGTGCACACACACAGAGATGAGATTCTAATCTGGACAACTCCAGATCAACAAATTAGAATTTGGGAATTGATGCTTTGCCAGCAATATCCATCCAAAATGTTGCTGTGGAATTTTATCCTTCCCCTAGCTGCTTTGGCTTACTCCACTGTGGTAAGTTCTGTTGAAAACAGACGTGTTCCATTCTGTGAGTTTCCAAAATTCCAGGAAGCAGAGGTACTAGTGACGACACCAATTGGAACCGTCAGAGGAAGAGTGGAATATTCTTTGAGGAAGTTTTCGTTTCACGCCTTTCAAGAAATTCCGTTTGCCAAACCACCTCTTGGAGAACTGCGTTTCCAGGTGAAATAAGTGAAAGTCTAGTCTACTCAGTGATATTTATTTGGTGGGTATTTCAATTTCTCAGGAACCACAACCAGCTGAACCGTGGGAGGGTATTTTAGACGCCACAAAAAACACTAAGATGTGTTACCAACAAAGCAACATGTATAAAACCAACTTGACGCTTTTGCAGAATGAAGATTGTTTATATTTGAATGTTTATACACCAATTGTAAGTTATTCAATCAATCTAACCTCACTTAACCTCAATCTAAACTAACCTAACCTCAATCTAACCTAATCTCAATCTAATATAACCTTACGTCAGAATGAAGATATTTAAATGTTTATACACTAATTGTGAGCTATTTACGTTTCATACAACCACATATTTCCACCATAATTCAATTCAAAAAGACCTCCAGAGATGTCACTGTCAAATGTCAATTACCCAGCTTTGTTTTCCAGTATTCCACACCTGAGAACGCTTTACCAGTAATCGTCTACTTCTATGGAGGCGGTTTCGTCAATGGAGCCGCCAATTTCGAATTCAAAGGGCCCCATTACTTATTGGAAAACGACGTCATCGTCGTCACTGTGAATTATCGTGTGGGACCTTTTGGTAATTTATTTCGATCACGTATAAGTTGAACAAGATTGATGTCAATTGTATGTTTCGTCTCGAGGTGACGTCACCTATTCCTTTCAAGGTCATTCCCGAAGTTCACGAGAGGTGTTTTCTCAATAGACATATAATTAACATTGGTTGTAGAACTTGGAGCATGCTTGAAAGTAATTGAATGTCGATTTTTCAAGGTTTTCTTTCAACTGGTGATTTAGTCAGTCCTGGTAACTATGGGTTGAAGGACCAGCTTTTGGCACTGAAATGGGTTAATAAAAATATAAAATACTTTGGGGGAGACCCCGGTAAAGTCACCCTTTTCGGCGAAAGCGCCGGGGGAGCATCAGTCACCTTCCATTACATGAGCAAACAATCCGAAGGTAGTGAAATACACGAAGAAACAATAAAAAGTGCTTGATCTAATCAAATTCCAGGTCTATTCAGAGCTGGTATCGCTCAAAGTGGCTCCATTCTGAGTCCCTGGGCCTACCAAAAAGACCACAAGAACATAGCCTACAACCTCGCTACTAATATGGATAAAAACTTCCCGACAAATGCAAGCTCAGAAGAGTTGCTGAGCTTTCTGAGACTCGTCCCAGCTAGTGACCTAGCTGCAGCTGCAATCAAATTCAGGGTGAGTTTCCTGCACCATTTCCTAGACCTGGGAAGAAAATTTCATGGAGTATTCCCAACGATGGTTCTCCGTCAAGTTGTCTTTCAGTCTCTGGACTAGGGAAAGCTTCTCAAGAAGTTTGTCTTTAGCTTTTTCTGTGCCTGGGTTGATCAAGGTCATGTTGGAGATTGTTTTCTGAATCTACCTCTTCTTATCCAAGAGAAATATGCACAGGGTGAGATAGTTTACTCGTCCATTTTTGCTTCCAGGGAAAGGTGATGAGTGACCAAATTGTCCAAGGCTTTTTGTTCACACCTACAGTGGAGCCTGAGCACGAAGCTGCCTTCATAACCGAGATGATGTACGAGGCTGTAGAAAAGGGGCACATCACTAGAGTCCCCTTGATTATTGGAATTTGCTCTGAAGAGGCCATCTCAAGAGCTTCTGGTTAGTTGCTCCATAACTAATAAATTTCCTACCAGTCTCTGGTCTTCAAGACATCGAACTTCTTCGAAAAAAATAACCAGGTTACATGGAAGCATTATCCTCCATCCAAAAGGTCTGTGTGATTTTTCAGATATCGAGAAATTCAAACTGGTGGCTAAACAAATGGACATTGACAGCTCCTCTTTGGTCAACAATAACATGCACTTGACTGATCCAGACCAATTGCGAGCCGCTGGAGAAGCCATCCACAGAATTTACACCGATGGGACTTTCCTTGATAATTTGGGAAAAGCAATACGAGTAAGCATTTTCATGAAGAGTTTGATGGTTTATTTAGTAGGCATTGAAGAAGAGCTTAGATGTTGTTGATATGGTTCAGATTCATAGATTCTCTCTTAGTTTTACAGTGATACATCTTTCAATCGTGGTGTAATTCGTTTTGCTGAGCTACAGTCAAAATTCAGCGACATCTACTTTTACCAGTTCTCCTACTACGGTCCAATTATGGGAAATAGACCA
This sequence comes from Plagiodera versicolora, assembly GCA_037013635.1. Taxonomy (NCBI): domain Eukaryota; kingdom Metazoa; phylum Arthropoda; class Insecta; order Coleoptera; family Chrysomelidae; genus Plagiodera; species Plagiodera versicolora. The sequence goes on from CM072990.1 coordinate 1,791,802, forward strand.
AATATCGATGGTATGAAAACTGTACAATACATATTATTTGTACACTCTGTATCGATCAAATTTCTTTCAATTATTAATCAAGTGCTTTTAGAATACTTCAAATTTTTTTATTATTTTGTCTAGGTGCCTATAGGGTGGGTCACACTAACGATGGAAGATTCTTATGGGTATCAAATAATTCTAGTAGGATGAATAATCAAACTCCTAAAGATATTTTGACGTTTAACCGCTATCAAAAGTTGTTCGCTAACTTCGTTAAGTATTTGTAAGTATGAATACAACGCTCAGTTGTGTTGTTTCAGAATTGAAGCTGACCTAACCTCAATCTAACCTAACCTAACCTCAATCTAACCTAATCTAACCTGACCTCAATCTAACCTAACCTAACCTCAATCTAACCTAACATAACCTCAATCTAACCTAACCTCAATCTAACCCATCCTGAACTAGTAAGAATGAATACAATGTTGACTCGTGATGTTCAAGAAATGAATTGATTTATTGTATTTCAGAAATCCCACTCCAGAACCGTTGAGTTTGTTGAATAATATTATTTGGCCCAAAGTTGAAGCTAATAATTTCCAATACCTGGATATTAACGACACTTTAACCGTCAAAATGGATCCCAAAGGCGATGTCTATCCAAAATGGGTGCAACTTTACGAACAAGTAGCTGTCAAACCTTATACTACTTTCTGAAATAGCTCCTGAGTGCAATGAAGATAAATAAAAAAATTATCATCTCATAGTAATTCGAGTTTTTTTTATTATCATCAATATTTCCGAATTTGAGGTCACCAAACATTTTTTGGTAGTTCCAAACCAAAACTGGCGCAGTCGGTATAATGACAAATCCCTTCGAAAAGTGAGAAATCAAATGAATTAATTCAATTTCAACATTCTTTTGTTATCAAAATTATTAATATCGTGAAAATAAACACTTCAAATGATAAGTGAAGTGGTTACTCTCGGAATAAGATTCCAATCTGCTCCGATTATAATTTTTATTGCAAAAAACAGTGTTGTTGCTATCTGGAATCAAGATGTTACTGAGTAGTGTTATTTTCCTGACTCTGTCCACATATTTGGTGAGTTCAATTCCAAATAATCTTCACAGGTGCCAAAGTGGGACTCACTGCCAGAAAATTTCATATCAAGTTCCAATTTCAGAATGCAGAAGTCTTAGTTACGATACCCAGTGGATCTATCAGAGGAAGAGTGGAATATTCCTTGAGGAACTTCTCCTTTCACGCCTTTCAGGAAATCCCTTTTGCTAAACCACCTGTAGGAGACTTGAGATTTCAGGTGAGCTACGAAAATATAGCAAAAATAAAGTAACCCAAAAACTCATCCATGGGTGAGAAGCTTCACGATCATTCAAACCTTTTAGGTACCACAACCAGTTGAACCATGGGAGGGCATTTTGGAAGCAACCAAGAACACAAAAATTTGCTACCAACAGAGCAACATCTACGGGGTGAATTTGACTCAAATGCAAACTGAAGATTGTTTGTACCTCAATGTTTACACACCAGTGGTGAGGAGGTTCTCAATGAGGCTAATCAATAAAAGTTACTGGCTCGTTATTCCAGAATGCCCTGTCTGGATCCCCCTTGCCTGTGATTTTTTACATTTTTGGAGGAGGATTCGTCAGTGGAGCTGCCAATTTCGACTTCTATGGACCACATTATTTATTGGAACATGACGTCATTGTTGTGGTCCCAAATTATCGTGTTGGACCTTTTGGTAAAGTCTTCGTTAAACCCATGCTTCAATTGAGCAAGACTTTTTTTTTATTGAAATAGAATCACAAGACTTTATTGTCACTATCAAATAACTGGGTAGCCTTCATGGTGCTCGAAATGGGTTCTTTGAGGATGATCTTCCGAACTCAGGAACAAAAAAGTTACTAGGGCTCAGCTCAGGTGAACCAAGAGGCTTTGGAGCCAAATTGCAAAGTTCCTCAAGAAGCCTAGCACTTCCTATTTGATTCACAAACCTCATGTGTCAACCCTTTAACACTGTTCAAACTACTTGTCATTGCATTTGTTTTTCAATTCTCAGGTTTCCTAACAACAGGTGACGTAGTAATCCCTGGTAACTACGGTTTGAAGGACCAACTTTTGGCATTGAAATGGGTGAATACAAATATAAAATACTTTGGGGGAGACCCCGGAAAAGTCACCATTTTCGGATCCAGTGCAGGCGGAGCTTCTGTCAATTTCCATCTCATGAGCAAACGGTCTGAAGGTGAGACAGGTGGCGCTGCCTGGTGGTGGATTTAGGAACCAAAGAACGAGGCTATATTCGTAGAAACTTTGAACTTTTTGTAGGTTTATTTAGAGCTGCTATTTCTCAAAGTGCGTCCATTTTGTGCCCATGGGTTTACCAGCGAAGCTACAAAGATGTCGTATATGATCTAGCTTCTTTTATTGATGGGAGTTTCCCCAGGAATTCCAGCTCAGAGGAGTTGCTGAGGCTTTTGAGAAGCGTCTCTGCTAGTGATCTTAATAAATTCGCGACCAGCTTCCCAGTGAGTTTTTTTATAAAAAAAATATCATTCCTCATAGTCAGTCTAGCTCAAGATATCAATAATATTGTACCAGACCTGTATTTGAAATCAAAATATCGAAAAAAAAAGGCCATACAACCAAATAATTCACACAAAGTCGAAGACAAGCTCCTGATGGAACAGAATTCTGATTTTCCTCCAATGGACCAAACCAAATGAGAAAATGACGAGCAATATTTTCAGTCACAAATGATGAACGATCAAATCGTCCAAGGGTTCCTATTTGCTCCTACAGTAGAGCCTGAGCACGAAGATGCTTTCATAACTGAGATGATGTACGAGGCTGTAGAAAAAGGCCACATCAATCCTGTTCCAATGTTGATCGGCATATGCTCAGAAGAAGCCATCACCAGAGCCACCAGTGAGTTAGCAATGTTATCATCTTCACCATCGAATTGTCAAACTGTCAATTGTCAATGTACGTACGTCTTCAGATATACAGGAGTTCACATGGGTAGCAGGACAATTAGACCTCAACGCTTCCCTATTGGTCAACAATAACATGCATTTGACAGATCCAGACCAGATTCAAGCCGCTGGAGATGCTATCCACAAGATTTATACTGATGGGACCTTTGCAGGTGATTTGGGAAAAGCCATACGAGTGAGTATTAGGAGCCTATGGAATTGGTCAATATTTTGTCGATTCTTCTAAATGCCCACTGCACTTTTCTTCTTCTTCTTTTTTTTGCTACTCTGAAGGCACAGCTTTCATGAAATGACAAAGCAAATACGACGTGTGATTTGTCAATTTTCTCTCTTAGCTTCTTTGAGAAACGAAGAGTTTAAATTAGATTGAGAGAATCGTATTTTTTCATTTGTTTTTCATGGTTCGATTTTGTGACATCACTCAATTTGTTTATAATTCGAAAATCTCACAGTTTTACAGCGACACTTCGTTTTCTCGAGGTGTCATTCGTTATGCTGAGTTGCAGTCAAAATTCAGCGATATTTACTTTTACCAGTTCTCCTACTATGGTCCTATCATGGGTAGCAGACCGAATATTGATGGTATGTTGACCGAAATTGTTCAAAAATGGTATCTAACCTAACATAACCTAATCTAACCTAACCAAACCTAACCAAACCTCGATCTAACCTAACCTCAATCTAACCTAACCTAACCTAAGCTAATCTAACCTAACCTCAATCTAACCTAACCTAACCTCAATCAAATTTAACCTTACCTAACCTTACCTCAATCTAACCTAACCTAACCTTATCTAACCTAACCTAATCTAACCTAACCTAACCTAACCAAACCTCGATCTAACCTAACCTCAACCTAACCTAACCTAACCTAACCTTACCTAACCAAACCTCGATCTAACCTAACCTCAACCTAATCTAACCTAACCTAACCTAAGCTAATCTAACCTAACCTCAATCTAACCTAACCTAACCTCAATCAAATTTAACCTTACCTAACCTCACCTCAATCTAACCTAACCTAACCTTATCTAACCTAACCTAATCTAACCTAACCTAACCTCAATCTAACCTAACCTAACCTCAATCAAATTTAACCTTACCTAACCTTACCTCAATCTAACCTAACCTAACCTTATCTAACCTAACCTAATCTAACCTAACCTAACCTCAATCTAACCTAACCTAACCTAACCTAACCTAACCTAACCTCAATCTAACCTAACCTAACCTAAGCTAATCTAACCTAACCTCAATCTAACCTAACCTAACCTCAATCAAATTTAACCTTACCTAACCTTACCTCAATCTAACCTAACCTAACCTTATCTAACCTAACCTAATCTAACCTAACCTAACCTAACCAAACCTCGATCTAACCTAACCTCAACCTAACCTAACCTAACCTAACCTTACCTAACCAAACCTCGATCTAACCTAACCTCAACCTAATCTAACCTAACCTAACCTAAGCTAATCTAACCTAACCTCAATCTAACCTAACCTAACCTCAATCAAATTTAACCTTACCTAACCTCACCTCAATCTAACCTAACCTAACCTTATCTAACCTAACCTAATCTAACCTAACCTAACCTCAATCTAACCTAACCTAACCTCAATCAAATTTAACCTTACCTAACCTTACCTCAATCTAACCTAACCTAACCTTATCTAACCTAACCTAATCTAACCTAACCTAACCTCAATCTAACCTAACCTAACCTAACCTAACCTAACCTAACCTCAATCTAACCTAACTCAATCTACTCTAACCTAACCAATCTCAGTGTCTTGGGGAATTGTTTATTGTTATATCAAGATTCAATCAGATCAGGTTAGGTACGAATAATCAAATTCTTCTTCTGTTTCATGTAGGAGCTCACAGAGTCGGCCATGGAGACGACCTCAGGTTCATATGGGCGTATGGAAACTGGAGTACCATAGACCAACAATCACCTCAAGATATTCTAACTTTCAATCGCTACCAAACTCTGTTCACGAACTTCGTGAAATTTTTGTGAGTCTACCTTTCTTTTTCATTTTAACGAAAAGGAATCGGTGAATTTGAATCGTGCTTATTTTCTCCAGAGATCCGACTCCAGAAAAATTGGTTTTATTGGAGAACATCACGTGGCCGACAGTGGAGCCGAATAACTTTCAGTATCTGGATATAAATGACACTTTGACTGTCAGAAAAAATCCCAAGAGTGACGTTTACCCGAAATGGGTGGAAGTTTACGAAGAAATGGCTGTCAAACCTTACACTACATTTTGATGTGTCGAATGAGATTATCGTAATAAAAATATTTGATGAATGAATAATTAATTCCTTATTTCTGCTCTTTATTAATCAGAAAGATAATGAAATCATGTAGTAAACATGATAAATTTATCAGATATCGATATATGGGTACGATTTTCCAAAAATAATAAAATAATCAACTATTGCAAATCAAAATGTTGCTACGTTATGTCATCTTAGTCTTAACTGTTTTCGTATATTATTTGGTGAGCCAATCTACAGTGTGTTTTTTTACTATATCAAGATTTGAATATTCATATTTTTGAATTGCAGAACGCAGAAGTGTTAGTGACAATACCAAATGGGAAAATCAGAGGAAGAAAAGAGTACTCTTTGAGAAACATCTCCTTCTACGCATTTCAAGAAATTCCTTTTGGAAAACCACCTGTAGGAAATTTGCGGTTCCAGGTAAATTCTCAATAAAATCAAAGACACAATCCATTACAGTTAAGCATATTTTTGTCCATTCCTACAAACCTTTTCCTGAAGGCCTTGGGAACATTTCGAGTACAAATGACTTCATCGGGACTTCCTTTATAAGTTCGGTTTTATTAATTACAGGAACCAGAACCAGCTGAGAGCTGGGAAGGCGTTTTGGACGCAACAAAAAACACAAAAATTTGCCATCAACAGAAAATCTCTGATGAGGAATTGGCAGCCATGCAGAACGAGGATTGTTTATATTTGAATGTTTACACACCTACAGTCAGTAAATCAACAATGTATTGTAGTGTGTCCAGAAATTTACATAATTTTGATTGAACTTTTTCAGTATCCCACTTCTGAAAATTCGCTGCCTGTGATGTTTTACATTTATGGCGGAGGCTTCGTCACCGGTGCCGCCAATTTTAATTTATTTGGACCCCATTACCTGATGGAACACGATGTCGTTGTGGTTACAGCTAATTATCGTGTTGGGCCTTTCGGTAAATTATTTTTTGGTCAGCTAAATCAATGGGTGTGATCAGGATGGTAGAAAATTTCAAACAATCCTACTCAGTAATTTGTATTATTTATTGGTAATAATGAGTATATGTCGAAATATTCATTGTTGGAGAAGATAGAAAAGAAGGGAATGATTTACTGTTTCACTTTGACATAATTCAATCTGTCACTATTTTGTTGGTATTCACTGTCATAGCTTGATCAACTGTTAAAAAAAAAAAACGAAGAAATATATGTCAAACTATGCTGGAGGAAAAATGACAATTTGTTCCAGGTTTTCTGAGTACAGGTGATCTGATCATTCCTGGCAACTACGGTCTCAAAGATCAGCTTCTTGCTTTGAAATGGGTGAACCAAAACATCAAATATTTTGGTGGAGACCCAGAAAAAGTCACCATTTTTGGACAAAGCGCTGGAGGAGCTTCCGTCAATTTCCATCTCATGAGCAAAAAATCTGAAGGTAATTTAAGTCAATCTATATTGTTTCCTAATTTGATGACTTGTTTCTTCATTCATTGACAACCACCTCTACAAAAATAAACCAACAAAGTCAATAACAACAAAGAGTTCATCCAGTACTTTTAAGAATGAACTTGATTCTATCTACTTTCTTCGCAGGTTTATTCAGAGCTGCTATTTCACAAAGCGCTTCATTTTTATGTCCATGGGTGTACCAGAAGGACTTCAAGGCCATGGCATACGATCTGGCTTCTCACCTGGATGCCAACTTCGACAAGAACTCCAGTTCCCAGGAGTTGCTGACCTTCTTGAGGAATGCTCCTGCAGGTGATCTCAGTAATGCAGCTGCTAGTTTTCCAGTGAGTTTTTGTTGCAACCTCATTCGGAGTTGAATTTTCAGAAAAGTTTTTGGTGGGAGACTCGAAATTGTCGAATAAGTTATGATAGGGAAATGGGGAATATGGGAAATCTGTCGATAACCTGTAGAAATGGGATTTAAGAGTTTCCTGTACTTCTTACGAAATTTTCAACACAAGCAGATTCAAGAATTAACTCAAATTAACATCAATATGTTTGGGAATTAACTTTCTATCTCAAATTACAGAAGGTTATATTGGTTATAATGATAACCTAACCTAACCCAACCTCAATCTGACCTAACCTAACCTAACCTAACCTAACCTAACCTAACTTTACCTAACCTAATTAGGCAATCCAGCGATCTGTCAAATCGAAAAAAACAATGTGGCGGCTTGGGGCACACATTTGTGACTTGAGTTGAAAACTGTTACATTTAGTGATCTCTAGTGCGTTTTTTATGTGTTTTTTTAATTGTGGTTGGTTATTAACTCTTCTCCTGAAGAAAAATGCCTGTCACGTGCATTGCAGAATACAACTAACACAAGGTATCGCATTGTGTGCCCTAATCCGCCACATTGAATGTCACGTGGTTTGGATTGCCTAATCTAACATCAATCTAACCTAACCTAACTTAACCTAACCTAACCACAATCTAAGCTAACCTAACCTAATCTAATCTAACCTAAGCCAACCTCAATCTGACCTAACCCAACCTAACCCAACCACAATCTAAGCTAACCTAACCTAATCTAATCTAACCTAACCTAACCTCAATCAAACATAACCTGATTGCTCGTGTATTTCAGTCATTCAACTGATTGAATTTTCGAAAACTGCCCAACAGTATAATATATTTCAGGAAAAACTGATGAACGACCAAATTATCCAAGGTTTCCTGTTTACACCTACAGTAGAGCCTGAGCACGAAGCTGCCTTCATAACCGAAATGATGTACGAGGCTGTAGAAAAAGGCCACATCAATCCCGTTCCAATGTTGATCGGCATATGCTCAGAAGAATTGATAACTTTCGCTTCCAGTAAGTCAATTGTTCTTCACTTTGCTACAAAACGAGTTTCTCGTGCCATTTCTCGGGCATAACGTGGTTAAAACAATGAGAAATGGCAGCTTCGCCATGTAGCAGCTGAAGAAGGTGTCCACGAGAATGGAGCTCGGCTCAAAATTGTGTAACACTAGAATACCAAGGTCATCTACGAATTCCAGATATTCGTGACTTTGCATGGGGTGCCATGACGTTGGATAGCAACGCCTCCCTATTGGTCAACAACAACATGCATTTGACAGATGCCAATCAACGACAAGCCGCTGGAGATGCCATCCACAGGATCTACACCGATGGAGCTTTTGTCGATAATTTAGGCAAAGCTGTTCAAGTAAGTGTAACCACTGCAGACTTTGGATAATTCATGTCAACCCCCTGTAGTTTTACAGTGACACTTCATTTTCTCGAGGTGTCATTCGTTACGCTGAGCTGCAGTCGAAATTCAGCGACATCTACTTCTACCAGTTCTCCTATTACGGCCCGCTTATCGGTGACAGACCGAATCTCGAAGGTAGGCTGGTTACTGTTCCGTGTCATTGACTGTCATCTGTTTTCTTCTCGATGACAGGTGCTTACAGGGTGGGCCATTCGGACGACAACATCTTTCTCTGGGCGTATGGAAACAACAGCAACATGAACGAGCAAGTGCCGAGCGATATTTTGACGTCTGATCGGTACATTCAATTGTTCACCAATTTCGCGAAGTATTTGTGAGTTGATGAGTTTGAGTAGGCCATGAGCACCCCGGACGATTTGTTTTTTTTTTTTCTAGGAATCCAACTCCTGGGGAATCGATTCTTTTGGGTGACATCACGTGGCCTACTGTGGATCCTGATAATTTCCAATATCTGGATATAAATGACACTTTGACTGTCAAAAAGAACCCCAAGAGTGACGTTTATCCGAAGTGGGTGGAGCTTTACGAAGAAATGGCCATAAAGCCTTACACGACATTTTGAATAATAAAACATACCTAATAAGAATGGCTTAGTCTGAATAAAAGACGATGAAATCGACTGACTATGTTGCCTAATTTCCATAAATCAAATCAGAAATAAAAAAAAATTCAAGTAACAATTTGAAAAAATTTTGTTACGCCAATGGTTTTAGAATACGTCCTTGATCATTGTTCATCATATTACGAAAAAAATTGATAAAAGATCTTGAAGATACATTGTGGATAATGGATTAATCAATATTTAGTAATCCACTTGAGATAAAAAATTAATTTATTTGATATTCATAAAATTTTTACTACTTTTGAATTAAAATAGCATGCATTCCTGAGAAGTATGTTTGATTTTCAGTTTTTTTATAAAGTACAATATTCTTCGATCAATAATACCTTGGAACATTAATTTCTTTTTATTCATTATTTCATTAATTCATCAATTGAATTAAAATCATTAATAAGAAGATAAATGGAAGATAAAAGATGATGACTAAGTACACAAAAGATTGCAATCACTATATCCTATAGTGATAGGATAATATTTGATTTGAAAGTAACTACTCAAAAATATTGAAAGTCAGAATATTTGTTACAATTCCCTCACAAAATGTTGCTGGGTAATCTCATCCTACTACTTTCCACATTTGTATACGTGGTAAGTGCATCAAAAATTCACTCAAAACACCACGAAAATCAAACTCAACTCTCACTGAATATTTGCTACTGTATTCCCAGTTTTACAATGATTTCAACTCCGTGGTTTTCAGAACGCTGAACAAGTATTAGTTACGATACCAGATGGCACAATCAGTGGCAGAAAGGAGTATTCTTTGAGAGATATATCATTCTATGCTTTCCAAGAAATTCCTTTTGCCAAACCACCAGTTGGGGACTTGCGATTCCGGGTAAGAATCGAAAACCACACACCTATTATAGACAATCTGTACTCGAGTAGTGGGCCAGCAGTTTGCCAGCAATTCGCCAGCAGTTTGCCAGCAATTCGCCAGCAGTTTGCCAGCAATTCGCCAGCAGTTTGCCAGCAATTCGCCAGCAATGTGACACTAAATGTATTTTCATCTCGTGTATTTTTTGGAACAACATTTTCCTATATTATCTGTCCGACGATTTGATCCACTAACATAGCTAAAAGGAGCGATACCTTTACTCTTTTTTCAGGAACCACAACCTGTTGAACCATGGGAAGGTATTCTAGACGCCACAAAAAACACTAAGATGTGTTACCAACAGAGCAACATCTACAACACTAATCTGACACTTTTGGAGAATGAGGATTGCTTGTATTTAAATGTTTACACGCCAAAAGTAAGGGGGAAGTTTCCTTCATTGAATAGTTCACGATCCTGTATTTTTTTTTCAGCTACCTTCATCAGAAGATTCACTGCCTGTGATGTTCTACATTTACGGAGGCGGCTTCGTCAGTGGTGCTGCGAATTTCGATTTTTTCGGACCTCATTACTTCATGGAACACGATGTCATCGTTGTCACAGCCAACTATCGTGTTGGGCCCTTCGGTAAATTGATCTGTCATCTTCTTCTTCTTCTTACCAAAAGGCCACTGCTCTATAAGTCATAACAACTATGAATTTTTGACAGAGACTGGTTGGGATAATGTTTCCTAACCTCAAATCGTGTTTAGCAGATCAGAATCACTTATACAGGGTGGTAAAACAGTTGTTGGGACCAAAGCTGAAGTGAATGAATTTTCAGGTTTCCTAACGACCGGTGATTTGGTGATCCCCGGCAATTATGGCTTGAAAGATCAACAATTCGCGCTGAAATGGATCAACCAGAACATCAAATACTTCGGTGGGGACCCTGCAAAGGTCACCATTTTCGGACAAAGCGCAGGGGCGGCTTCAGTTAACTTCCACTACATGAGCAAAAAATCCGAAGGTAAAATAGAATTCTGCAACACTTGAGGTCGCATCAGGCTCTAGTCTGGGTTGTTTTTCAGGTTTATTCAGAGCTGGTATCGCTCAAAGCGCGTCCATATTGGTCCCATGGGCTTATCAGAAAGATTCCAGGGAGATAGCCTTCCAGCTCGGTTCCTACGTCGACAGTGAATTCAAACAAGACGCCACCTCCCAGGAACTACTCAGTCTTTTGAGGAGTGTTTCTGCCAGCGATCTCAACAAAGCTGCACTTAGTTTTCCAGTAAGTTCAATTCCTGACAGTTTCAAGCGAAATGACGTGGAATATTTGGTTCCAGAGTGACATGTACAACAACCAAATCGTCCAAGGGTTTTTATTCGCTCCTACAGTGGAGCCTGAGCACGAAGCTGCCTTCATAACGGAGATGATGTATGAAGCTGTCGAAAAGGGGCATATGAATCGTGCCCCCATGATGATTGGTTTCTGTTCCGAAGAAGCTATATCGAGAGCTACCAGTAAGTCATAATTTCTCGAACCAATTGGAAAGTTTTCCACCACAGGTGTTTTCCAATGACAATGGTTGAAGTTACACTCACACTGGTCTGATCCACTGATTACAGTCGTTGAAAACGTTACGTCATGCGTTTGCTTGTCACTTAACCGAGACTCGCCCAATCGTATCTCGCCAATGTGATCTTTTCAGTATGACGTTTCATGAGGTTAAGACAGATGTTCTATGAATCTACCACAGAGTAGTGTTTTTCCAATGGGGTGTTTAAATGCGAATTTGTTTTTTTTAGTGGTAATAGGTAATAGTAATGTTATTATATAAAAATAAAAAATGACAAAGTAAATATAATTTGTGAAAACTGGGACACATGCATTGAAGCCGGAAATAATTATTAATTTAGGATTGAATTAATTGAGAAAAACATTGTTATTGTAAAAAAATAACAAAGATCAGTTTTTATAAATCGTCCCCCTACTTTTTTCACAATAACATTGTTTTTCTTGATTAGTTTATCTCTAAATTAACAATCATTTCACCATTAAAGCATGTTTCTTAGTCGTATTAATTTCCTTGCAGGAATATCCGACATGCAATGGATGGCTGGACAATTAGACCTCAACGCCTCCCTATTGGTCAACAACAACATGCATTTGACAGACCCCAACCAAATACAAGCCGCTGGAGAAGCCATCCACAAGATCTACACCGATGGAGCATTTGTCGATAGCTTGGGAAAAGCCATACGAGTGAGTATAAGCGTGAAAATATGCCCGTGCATGAGTAAATACGATGTTTTTTGTAGTTTTACAGTGAAACATCGTTCACTAGAGGGGTGACACGTTATGCCGAGCTGCAGGCGAGATTCAGCGACATCTACTTTTACCAGTTTTCTTACTATGGGGCTATAGTGGGGGAAAGACCAAATGTCGATGGTATTTATGAGGCGATTCAATGAAAAAAAAAACAATTGAACTAGTTGATTTTTTGTAATGAGCAATGGATTATAATTTTTTTTGCATTTAGGGGCAGGTAGGGTTGGACATTCCGATGACAATATGTACTTGTGGACTTTTGGTAACTGGAGCGGTATGAATTACCAAACAACAGCTGATATATTAACCTTCAATCGTTACACGACGCTTTTCACGAACTTCGCGAAGTTTTTGTGAGTAAAACGTCACTTGTCAATTCTGACATACATTTGAGCAAAGCAACAAGAATAACCAATTACACTTTGATCCATAGGCGTAACGAGGGGGGGTTATTGGGGACCCCCCATAAGTCAAGTCTAGTTACGCCTCTGCTTGATTGCTTTTGGATTCAAGAAATAATCTTTTAAAATTGGACATGACCTTGATTTCTAACCTCTTTGACTTCTCCAATCATTTAATTCTGTCAAAAATTTTTCTTGTATTGCCTCGACATGTCTTTGGCTTCTATAATAAACAAACTGTGTTGTTTAAATTTCAGGAATCCTACTCCAGAGCCTTCCAGTCTTTTTGACAACATCATCTGGCCAACTGTTGATCCAGATAATTTCCAATACCTGGATATAAATGATACTTTGAGTATCAAAAAGGATCCTAAAGGCGATATCTACCCGAATTGGGTGGAAGTCTATGAACAAATGGCCATCAAGCCTTACACAACGTTCTGAATGATTTTATTTGCAGCTAGAAAATAAAATACTTGCCTGAATTATATCGGTTTCTTATTTCGTCAATGTTTTCAGCAATGTATCCAGACACACATAACGACAGTGGTTGAATATCAATCAATTACGAAGACGGAAGAAGAATATGTGAGGTTATGTTATACATCGTTTCATATACCCTCTAAAAATTATTTCAATTCCTCATGAATCTTGCAATAATCGATACCCTACACACGATCACCCTGTATAAACGTTCGATTACTCCAACGTGAACGATCGTTAATACGCAGGTATGCATATTTATTTCCTGTCGAGTGTAGATCCCAGTTTGATGGTACCAAGCTCCGATATCCTGATTTGTCCCATTTACGTTTTTTTGTTGAAATTCGACCTTGCCGTCAATTTGATTCCCACGAGCATCAATAAAAAGCTATCGAGAGTCACGCACTGTATATAGAGGGGGATTTTCGGTCTAGAATATTTTTTCTAGATCACAAGCAGTTATTTGAATTTATGGGTTTTTATAGAAAGTTCGAAAATATTCATAATATCACATAAAAATAGTATTAGGCATTATAAATGTAGAATTAATTAATTAATAATATACGTCACACTGTATCTATGTCAAGAGAATGTATAGACGAAACTAAACATCGCTGTAGTAAAAACATTACTTCTTTATTGCCGTGGAAATAATTTTTGGTGCGCCTATGGAATGCACGATTTTTCAAACCATGCATTATCGAGGGTAGATTTTTTAGTCTCAATCAGCCAGCCCTACTTCTAGCATTGAAAGCATTGTATTCAGTTCGATTTCAACCTTACATATTGAAGTCTACAACATCACAAAGTTGTTCCTTTATTTTCAAACATATTCATTTTAGGTCTTTAATTAGCTTTCTTGTTTGTGGTATGTTGAATAAGGTAGAAGAAGAAATATCTTTTGATGGTGAGTACGTTCGATGACAAATCATGCCAAAAAATGTGTCAAAGAACGTCTTTGGGGAATTTAATATTTTCTGCGTATATTCCAAGCCTCAAAACCGCTACTTTCAAACGCTTCGATATTGTCTCGCGAATAGCAACTGACGTTACACTTCACGAGAAGGAATCTGTAATTACACAGTTGCCATATGTCGAAATTCATCCGCAGACATCAGAAACTATTTGGAAATGAACATTATCGATCCCATCTGTGTTTTGATAGCTTTTTGGCTTTGAATGAATGATTTTAACGTTATTGCAGATTTCCCATACGTTGTGAACACCAAAGAAGGATCGAGAATATGCTTTGGAACAACCGTGGAAAAGAATACCAGCCCTATTGGTAAGGGGTTGTCTTCCTATCAGAAACATTATGTTCAAGAGGTGTCTTCTATTGGGCCTGGCTATTATCATACCGAGAAAGTTACGTCAGCGTTATTTCCATTGCTCAATAAGGTATGTCACATTGATATTATTCATAATTCTCAATTCAATAACCAGTTTTGTCATCTAAAACATTTTTCAAAATAATTTGGACGATAAACTTAACCTAACTTTATTTTTCGGGGCATCCTTGAGAAAAAGACAAGTGGCAACACCGCACTTTCTGACAAGCTGTCACAACCATCTCACTTCAATAAATAGACTACAGCATTCATAATTTGGTTTATTTTTGGGATATTCAGTGATTCCTAAAAATTTTAGGTTAGAAGCAAAGTTGGTGTTGGCCCATTAGCTAGCAAAGATCCTCGATTTAAGGAGAGGATATGCTTTAGGACGCCCTCTCCAGGAAGGTACGATATCACCAAGATCGAGTCGACCAGAAAAAATATGGCACCATTTGGCAACAGTAGCAAATTAAGGCAAATAAAGACTAACAACAATCCTGGGTAACTATAAATTTTGAAACACAAACAGTCCAAGTTTCTAAAACAGTTTCCTATATTTGTAAATAGTTGAGTTTTTGCGACACCTAGATGACACTATAAACAAACACTTTGTATACGTGTTTTCGGGCAAATCAATTTCTCCCAATAAGGCCAACCTTTGTTTTTTCTACTCGAAGCTTACCTCTGTATTTCCCAGACCACCTACTTACAACGTTGCCGCATCGATAAAAAATCACCACAAACCGAAATCATGTCATTTCGGCAAACCAAAAAGATCCAATGCTGTGGAAATGATTTGCATTAGTAAACCTAACGATGCGTGCTTCAAATGTAGCCAAATATGTCAAGGAGATTATTGGCAGAAAGATTACCACACCTTTTTGTGTCAGAAGTGCTGGGAAGAAGAAAAAAACCTAGCGGAAATATACGACGAGGGCTGTCTCAAAACGTTCAAGGTATATGACAAGTGACAGTGACACTTTTCAGTTTAATCTTCTTGAAAAATTATAACAACATTTCAGCCATTTCGATTACCGAAAGAACTAATTAGATTATATATTTAATCACCCTGTATAATACCTTAGTGTTGATGACATGAATTTTCCAGAAAATTCGAAACTGTTCCTTCATGCACGACCATCAAGATACATCAGCAGCCATCATACATCTACCTCCAAGTAAAGTGAAGAAGAAATTGAGGTTAGAAAATTACTTGAGTGCATACTTGAATAACTAAATAATAACGTAGTTATGTGATTTATTTTCCAAATAAACGCAATATCAGTAATAATGATTCATATAATCATGTTTATTTTATGAAATTATTCATTTTTGTGAGTGCATAGGTTGATATTTGAAGCTAAGCAATACGCCATCTGAAAATAATATTTTTCAGTATAGATTCAAGCTGCATTGATCATGTAGACACGAAAAAAACAGGAAATAATTTTCGACACATTTACTAGGGATACACAGAGGTATAATCTTTGGATATTATCAATTTCATAATATAATTTGAGATTCTCTTATTCCTAAAAGATTCGATAAAAAAATCACCAATTCTCACCTTTTCAACTATTGGACTCCAGTTCATAAAACAGGTATTGGTCATTTTTTAATGTGATCACACTAAATCTAACAAATCCATGAAAATAGCATCATTATATAATAATATTATATAGTTCATTTATTCTGGGTAGATAGTTTCTGTCAAATCGCCAGATGAGCCGTGTTGCCAGATGTTTTTCACTTTTTCAGCGATACTCCGAATAAAAAACATGTGTTAGGTTGACCGTTTGTTTTGAAAGTGTTTTCGAATGATGAAATATATTCATCATTCATCATATTTGGATCACTATCGATTGTGGATAACTGTTGAATGGTTCAAATAAAAAATTGGATTGTTCTCATGCTAGGAATCGAATATTCAAAAGAAATACACAATAACTATAGGCAATGAAGTGATGTTTATCTTTCAACATTATATCTGTTGTAAACTCTCATTCTCATTTGATGGTTCTTTATTTCAGCCAATTTGAATAGGTATGTTTCAGAAATAATTCAGAAGTTATAAATTGATTTATTTGTGGGAAAAAATAGTGGTGCATCTGCTCATATGGAAGAATTCCATATGATACATGAGAACATAAGGAAAACCCACAAAAACTCATGTAACCACCATATATCAGTACATTTCAACAAAAATTACAATATAGATTGAAATTCAAATGTATCTTAATTCATTTTGTTTGTCTTCTGCTGCTTATGTATCCTCTGGAACTGAAAACTAACAACTCGACATTTATTATGTTGAAAAATATCATAATTGAAACCAACCCTTCTTCTTCTCGATGACTTCTTTTTACTCCAAATGATGATGCTGCCTTCTCTGAGGTATGACTCCTGTTGATTAATCTCATCAATATCATCCATTTACATAAGAATAAAATGTATAATTTATAATTTTCAATACATAATATAATGTTCAATACCTTACCTGATAAACAAATTATAATTATCTCGTCTATTTTTCTTATAAATGACAAATGATAAATTTTTCTTCCTCGACTTTCTGGCTGCTGATGCTTTTTCTGAACCTCATATTCCTTGCTGTTCATATGACCTGGAAAAAATATTCGATCAAGCATGCAATATGAAAATCCAAATTCCCCAAACAGAACTAACTGTTCCTCTTCTACCTTCTTATGCTAATCTATTTTATGTTATAATTTCGAATTGAATACTATATAAATGTTTTTAATCTTCATTTCCTACAATTTCATCAACTTTCACATTCTGACTCTTCTCTCCGTATTAGTTCATATGGTAATCTTCATCAGCAGTTTTAGAAGAAAAAACTAATTCTGCTCCAGGAATGAAACCATTTGAACAACCATCATGCAGAACAATGAATCTAATATACAACACAAATCCAGTACACCATCTAACCCAAATACAAACTATAAATACCTAGAACCTCCTACTTTATTTTTTTTCACACTTTTGACACTAGAATCTTGCCAGGAATGTCCTATAGTTCCATTCTGGAAGATCCAGGTCTCATCAAGAAACACAAATTGCCTCAAACCTTCATTTTTGAATTGAATATACTGTTGGAGGAATTTTATACATTTCATAGCAATGTTAGGTAACTCCATCATTCCTCGCCGTGGATCATCTTTTCTAAATCTGAAGCCAATGTTTTTCAATACCTTCCATAAAGATGAGAGGCAACCATTGAAAAGAAAACGTTGAGCAAGCTTATCATTCAATGTTTTTAATGTTATGTGTTCCTCTGCAATTAGGAATGTTCATTATTCAATTATACGTGAATGGCACTGAATACTCACTGTTCTTATACATATCGTAAATACAATTTCTTATTTCGGACTCCTGAGATTCTTCAATATCAACAATTGGTTTTTTCTTTTCTTTAGATGTCCTGGGACCGTTCAATAATTCACCCTCTGTTGATTTTGCTGATATTCTCCACACAGTAGCAATACTTATATTCAGTGCAGCAGCCACTCTCTGTAATGATCATATTTTATATAACCTATTGAATTATCATAAACTCATCGTGGTAAATAAATATTCCATAGGATTCCTCACTTACCTTTCCGATAGAATTCAAAGGAAGTAAGGGACCTCCGTTATCCTTTTCTCGTTGAAAATATTCCAACAAACTTGCAACCATTTGTTGGGCATCTCCACTCAACCCTTTCGGCATTTTTATAAAAATATGATGAAATTAAGCTCTCATCAAAAGAACAAATTCACAAAAATCGCATGAAAAGCACAATTCGAATGTAAACAAACGATTGTAAGGATTCGCTCCAAACAATTTGGCATCGTTGTGAAGGTAACGATGCCAAATTGTTTGGTCTCACAATGGTTCAACGGTTTTTATGAAATATGATTATATACCCAACTATATACATTCGGAGTTAATTCGGAGCATCGCTGAAAAAGTGAAATACATGTGGCAACACGGCTCAATCTGGCGATTTGACAGAAACTATCTACCCAGAATAAATGAACTATAATTCCTATAATAGTTATACCGATTCAGAAAAAATCCATATGAGGAAACCAAGTAATACTGTCTCATTTTTATGCAGGCTATTATTTTCTTTCTCATCAAATTCCTTCATGGAAAATGAATCATTTCCAAACTGGTATGTTTTCTTTTACTCAGATTATTATATACACCTATTTTTAGTGAACACTTATGCAATAGTAAGGAATGTTTTAGGTTATGTAACCATTAATTCCGAATTTATCAATACGTAAATACATCTATAACACAATTATTATAACAGCAATATAATTTCGATTTTGGACAGATAATTCTTATTTTTCCCAGACTGCTCAACGTACATTTTGTTATAATGATTACTAGAATAGCTAAAATTAATAGTTGAATTGTTGAACAGCCTTGGACAGTAGTTAATCGTACATCTAATAAATTTCAGACACTGGCTGTGAATTTTGTAATTCCTGAACTCATCAGCTTGTATAATAAAAATAGTTCATGGGTAATTATGATGAAAAGTAGTTCAAATAACACAAGACTCATACCTATAGTTGTTCTGAACTCAAAGTAACTTGTAATTGAAAGCGAAATTCATTTTGGAACAGTCAGAAGAAGGTTGGCATAAATATCAGTCTGGAAATTTGAGTCAAAATTCAATAATATCAGTTCAGTCACAGATAAAGCCAACCCACAAGAATATATCGATTGAAAAATTGAAGAAACTAGTTAAAAAAAGACCAACAAACTACGCATACAGATTCATCACCTC
Organism: Plagiodera versicolora; assembly: GCA_037013635.1. Taxonomy (NCBI): domain Eukaryota; kingdom Metazoa; phylum Arthropoda; class Insecta; order Coleoptera; family Chrysomelidae; genus Plagiodera; species Plagiodera versicolora. The sequence continues at coordinate 1,811,121 of CM072990.1, forward strand.
ATTTCAAGATAAAAGTGTCTCTAAGCTATGCCCTAAAATGTACCTCCTTGAAGATACAGGGTGTCAAAATTACAAAAAAAATATATAATATATATAATTAGAATTCAAATATTTCATAAATCATTAAAACAAATCAAACAATAACATTTTATGCTCATCATTAATTACCTCATTCTTATCATGATTTATTAAAATACTCTCAATATCCATAATGATAATCCTCATTTAATGGTTAAAAAAAAGAAAAGGTTGATTCTAAATGCTTATCAGTCTGCGTTTCAGAATCCTACATAACCAAACAATAACTCACAGCAATTCATGAGGACACTTAATAATTCCTATAATAGATTCCTCATGTGACGATGCCTCCTCACTAATATACAGCTCGAAGACAATCCACAACACAATTTGGTCAGCTGACTAACATTTATCGATCTCCTAGGATAGTCAATTTTGTCACCAAAGACCTAGAACGAAATTATATCTGTCTGTGCATCGCCGACTGCCAGTCCATTAGTGTGATAGTTTTACCTTGAAAGACTTTGGTATTTCTTCTATACTCCTATGAACGAGCGTTCCGTTCAGGTACAGAACATTAGCTGCCTCGTCTTCTGGTAGGGTTAGAGTTTGGTAGCTGTAAATTGCCTCCCTCTCCATTCGCTTGAGCACCTCTTGGGCTTCTTTGCCAGCACCGACGCAAAGCAAGTCAGGTCCGCCCATTGTTATGATGCTTTTTAGATGCTTATTTTCCGGGACCTACGACATTGGGATGAAATGATTCATTAGGCAATCCAACCACCTGTCAAATCGAAAAAACAATATGGCGGCTTATGGCACACATATGTGACTTCAGTTGAAAACTGTTACATTTAGTGATCTCTAGGGCGTTTTTCTATGTGTTTTTTCAATTGTGGTTGGTCATTAACTCTTTTCCTGAAGAAAAATGCAAACACAAGGTATCGCATTGTGTGCCATCATCCGCCACATTGAATGTCACGTGGTTTGGATTGCCTAATTGGAGATTATGGTGGGAAAATACGGACCTTTATTGGTGTGCAAGGGTATTCTGGAAAAGATGCTGCTACAGCTCTTGCACCGCCTTCATTGGTCGATTCAGAAAGTCCCACGAAAAATTCACGACCTGTGACATGGATATACAAAATTTGACATTTCTACACACTTAACTTTCAAGGTCACTTTATTCGAGAAATGATAGGAATATTTATTAAAAGAAAATAGTTCTAACTACGGTTATGTTCAAACAAATATTGAAACACAATAGAAAATGTGTAATAGAATGAAAGTAATGGCCACACCTGTGAATAAAACGTCTCCACCATCCAGCTTTGCGTTGAGGTCGGAGATATCAATTATAGGTAGGTCCAGGTCTTTTTTCAATACTACTCGCATTATTTCTGTCTGAAAAATAATGTGCATCCTATTGTGAAATATCGTACTGACGCCGAGAAGCTATGGGACGTATAAAATAATCGTTATCAATTTTGTAACAATAAGATTTACAATTTCAGTGTGTTCCATAACTTAAGAAATCTCCCTGTATGTTTTCTTAAATAGGGTCAATGAATGAATAAAAGGTTACTTCAAATAACGTGTACGTCTTTGCATCTGGTTGAAATAACCTATTGGCTGTCTCCTTCTTTCGAACACTGGGTGCGTTCCATTAAGCGCTCACAACGCCCAAAACACTCATTCAGACGTTCCACATGGCGACCACGATCGTTGGGGTGGTGGCGAAAATGTCATGAATGACGTCATGATTCATGCTCACGACGACCCATCTCAATAGGTGGGTCGGCGTGAGCGTTTCGATGACGCACAGAACCAAGTGGAACGACAAAATTCGTGGTCGTGAGCGTGATCGTTGTGAGCGCTTAATGGAACGCACCCACTGTCGAATTTATTATCTTGCAATGACCCAGTTATGTCATCCTAATCAACATTGGAAATGTAACAACACATCTCTATTGATGGAATTCTTGCTAGTCTCTACAGCGTTGCCAGAGGTTCAGATGTTCGATAGTGACCAGTTAATGACAGCTCATGTTTTGTTTTTCCTGAACATTCCCTTATTTTTTCATCTATAAGGTCAATGATATGACAACAGCATTTTTTATGATGATTCAATCATTTTTCAAGTCTAATGCAAAACAAAAAACAATACCTTAGGCTATCCTGTTGAATATATAATCTCAATAAACAAGCACGTCAATAACTGATTTAGAAATTAGCAATCATGCTTTAACGATTAAGCTCTGCCAACACTGCGTTTCATTGAACGATGTATAGGCTATTTATTCTGGGTTGATACCTGTATGAAATCGCCAGATTACGTGACATACATAACACATACTTCTTCTATGCGATGTTCTAAACCGGGCCTCGTAATCAACGCCGTCCCGTTGCACACCACTGCCGTGTCCTCGACGAAAACGCATTCGGGCATCGTCTCGTCCGGAGCCATTTCAATCACGTCCAAGCCCAGTTCTCGCAACAATCTCACGAAGTTTTCGTGTTGTTTTTTCGCCTCGTCGACATCGACTTCGCCTACGGTATCCAGCGACGTCGGTAATCGACATACGACGGCGTGAGTGTAGCGAAACGCAGCCATTTTTCAGCAGCTGACGATCGCACACGTAGACAGCGGGTTCACGAATGCGACTGGTCAATCGACCAGCGCGAAACGTAACGGTTTTTCCTTTACGCGGCATCGCATCGCCGATTGCGTAATAGAGTAGCGAGTGTACAGGGTGGGGAAGTTTTGTTACCACTGGCAAATTCCAAAGTCGATCTCACCGCCTACTATGCGCTAATCAGGACAATTGATGGTAAAATGAGGAAAAGAAAAGATAAATTATAGAAATATACATACAGGGTGGCCCATTAGTGTCTGAAACGTCAGCTAAAAGTCTTGATATTCGCGATGGTACACCATACTAAAAATTTCAAGATATATTTCGATGATTTCTTGTGACGAAATAAAACAAACAATTTATGGGAACATTTTTATTCAACATTGCATTCGTTGGTTTTCTTTGAAACCTCAAAACACACTATTCAAAAAGTGATTCATATTTTTATTTCAGACTTGAGTTCTATGTCGCAACATTTTGATATCTATACCGCTCACTGAGATAATGCTTCTTCAAAAATTAATTTTCTATGAACTAAGGGAAGATGTTTATTCCTCAAAAAATAATTTTCATTTCCTAAAACGCTATAAAGCCTTTCCCCATCCTTTCCTAACAAATTTCTGAGGGCCATATTCCTTTCTAATAATTTAGTGTAAAATTCCTTACCCCCTTCTGCAAATATTGGACTTTTTTCTTTGAGTTTCTTATCAATAGACTCCTCATAATATAATTGTGACATGTCTTTGCACATTGAGTATGAACCTGCCATAAATATACCAACTAAAGCATACAAAATTATTCTGAGACCCCTAGGTTTAGCATAAAAATCAAATTTTTGATTGAAATGGTTGCTGATACCATATGTTACAGCAACTGAAAATGATGTCAGTAGGACATCTACCATTGGTTTGGGAGTCTTTCTATATTCAATCTCCCTAGCCATAGCATACATTTGTGCATTTTCTGAGAGGATAAGAGAATTCATAAGTCTTTGGCCATCATCTGACTCCCAGACAACTGATTCATGCATTATCTGAAACAAACCAATACTGAAACAATAATCAAAACTTGATGAATTGACATACCTTAATTTTAGACCTATCTATTGAATCAGGACTATTATAAGAAAAATTTACTGGCATGCCAACAATAACTCCAAATCTACTGTATGCACTCCCAGCACTGAACATGTCAAAGCCATAAGAAAAAAATGGTTTGAACAAGTGTTTATCTATAGGTTTCACCTAGAAATTGAAGTGAAAAAATCCAAAATCCACTATATTTGAATTATTATACCTCAAGGAGATCCAATGTTTTTTGGAACCTATTATTCAACTCAGGGGTGAGTGGAACAGATATGCCATTTCTGGAAGATAATACTAGCTCAGGTGATTGTGGGATGATGATTCATTACTCACTTATATAAATGAACAATGTTTTTGTATTGGTCCAAGAATATAGTGTGTGGAAGAAACGATGCGAAAAGTGTTCCTGTCGTAGCAGTACCTGCCGCGAAAAAACAAAATTTTTTGCCTTTATCTGTCAGAAACCAATCAGCGAGTTTTTTGAAAGACATCGTGAAAAATTGAAAATTTTCTTTGATTCTCAATAATTTGTGAAATGGGTTAAATTCCTAAGATATAAATGAAAAAGATCTTCTTCTTTTCTTCTATTATACGACCTTGAGCTGCCAAGGCTGTGCGGCCGATGGTGGCTGATGACGGTTGACAATTTGAGGTTAGGCTCAATGTTTTTCTCTATCAAAGTTCATTTTTTTAGGTCGATGGTTTGAGATTGATTACTTTACATGGCGGATAATATTAAGAAAGACAACGGTCAGAATCGTAAGAAATATATCAAAAAGACAAACGAGGGACATATACGACAGCCTCGTCAACCTAAGAAAATAGAAACAGGCGAAAATGTAATATATGTGTCTTCCAATTCCAACACCAAGGTAGACCATTAATCGTTGAATCTTTTTTCCAATAGCGATTGTGGTTTTACTCTACACTAATATGTTTCAGGCAAATTTAGATCAATGCCAGAAGCTTATAAGCAATAAGGAAGACGAAATAATTATTCATTGTTTAGGAGCAGCAATACAAAGAGGCATTCTGCTTGCATTACAGATATGTGAAAACAATATCACATTCAAAATCCACACAAATACTTTAACAAAAGAACTTATTGGCAAGTGTTTATACATCAAATAGGAATTGAGACATGAACATAAAAATCATGATAATTTCAGATGACTTTGAACCCATTGTTGATGATGCTGATTATGAAATCCAAAAACGCTTCAATTCAGCTCTCCGAATAAGAGTTTTCAACACCAATCCCCTACAAAAACCAAACTAACATGTTCTTCACAACAAAAGAGTTAGCGAGATGGTTGGGCCTCACTATATTTGAAATATGGATAAATCTAATATCATTTCTTTTATTCACCATCATATTCGTGCTTCTTTACGACCCGACTGGCGACCTACATTCAAACAACTGGGGACTCATATTTTCCCCATTGTTCATAGGTGATGCCATGAATGCTTATTTTTGCATAATAATTTTCCTGAGAATGAAATTGGAGTTGCCAATAAAGTTCTGCTTGTTGAGGATAACGTGGTCAGGAATTTTGTTATTGATGATGTTTTTATTCAAGTATTTGTTGTATAGAAAGCTGATGGGGCAGACTAGTTTTGATTACTCAGAAGTTTTTGCCCCCTTATTCATACTGTTGCAGTTGATTGCTGTGAGAGCCTGCCAACAAAGCTGATGTAACATTTTATTGCCAGAACATTTAAGAATTATTATATAAAGTTAGCACTTAGGATTTATCAAAATAGTCTGTAATATATTTTTCAGCTACTTTTCGATTGATCATTTTATTTACTTTGGCCTGGAACTTATTCCCTTTGCCAGCGCCTTTTCCATCCAACAAGTCGCATATTCTAAAAAAAAATTATAAGTACCTCAACCTTGAAGAATAGTCACCACTTACTTGGGCCCCAAATCCGCTACAGCCTTTTCGTCGCCACACAACACAACGTTTCCTGATGCTTTTTCATCTCCTGTGGAGAGAAACAGGAATATTTCAGTTTTACCCAGCTCTTTGATAAAAGCGTTCATGAAATCAGGTTCGGCTTCTTTTTTATGCAATGAGAAATACTTGGGCATATCTCGCATACTCTTGAGCTTCTGCACTTCTAGTATTGCCATGTCTTTGAGCACAGTCTGCAAGTTTTTGTTGAGGGTTTTCACATTTTTCTGGAGTTTCTCTACAAGTTCAGCGTGCTGTGTTGGATTATTGCTAAAAAAAATTAATTCAACAAACAATAATGAAGCAATCATTCAGATGATTCACTTCAATAGGGCAGTCAGTTTCCTTTCTCTATCAATGCAAGTATTCAATCTGTCCAACACTCTATTTCCGACTAGAAAATGCAACAGTATTTTGTCTTTTCGTTTACTCTTCTCTGTATGTAGCAACTTGATGGCTTGTAACTGACTGAGATTAGTGACGTGTGTACCACAACACATATTGCTGTCAATTCCTTCTATGTTTATCACTCTTATATCACCCTTATGATCTGCTGGAAGATCTTTGGCACTACGTACCTACAAATTTCAATTATGTAATGACATGACTCAATTTCAATGAGATTATGAACTTTTTCCAACTCCTCTGCTGGTGTATTTTTTGAAAGTATAGTAACTGTTACATTTCGTCCTTGCCTAATATACTCATTAACCCTCTCCTCAGCATCTTTTATTTGTACTTCAGACAGTTTTGGAACATCTAGAATTTTGATATGGATTGAACAAGACATTTGTGACAATACTTTTGTTCTTGTTTCCTACCAAGTTCAATGTAAGATGTTTCTTCACCTAACCACCATGATATTGTAGGTGATTGAAATTCATTTTCTAGAACAGCAGAAAGGAGATGTTGTCCTGAATGTTGCTGCATATGATCAAATCTTCTACTCCAATCAATCTTTTGTAGAACTTCTGCACCAATATCCAAAGGTTTATCTACATAAATAATTGCTTTATCTTCTCTTCTCAAGACTTGCTTGACTGGTATGTCATTCAGAAAACCATGATCACAAGGCTATAAATGAAAATCAAACTCCAGATGATGGTTCTTCAATTATGAAAAATAAATAATGATGACTGATAATACTTACTTGTCCACCACCTTCAGGAAATAATATTGTATCTTCTAAAATTACCTCGAAGCAGTTAGTAGATTCTTCAGTTGAAAATGTTTTTTGGCAAATTAAAACCTTTGATGAAAACTGAAATTTGATTTGTTATAATTTTAATATAGAATTATCCTCAAATTTTACTGACTTCTTTCAAGAAAGAGTCTTCTTGGCATTTGAAAACCATTTTAATAACTGGAAAACTTTAGTTTTGAAAACTCAAGTTTGAATTTGTTGACATTTAAAAATTGCGTCACGATTTTGAGAGGATGACACTTTGGTTACATCTTCTTTTTTAACAGTCCACTAAAATATACTCGTTGCTTGAATAGGCCAAGGTCGAATCAATGTGACAGTCACAACAATGACGTTTAATCAGGTGATTAAGATAGTGATGTTAACATATATTCACGCATATATTTTTAACTTTTCGACAATGTTATTGTAAGTGGTGCCATAAATCGATGGCCATTTCTATTAGTTGTTCTAGAAAATGAGTGAACTGAAGCCGAAACAATGACGTATACAAAGAAATGTATTACCAGTACATTTATCTGTTTTGTGCTCTTGTGGAATATTGCACTGCTAGAAAATACTTCGGTAACGAATGGGACAAATTCATCTGGAAATGCTGCACAAGAAAAATCGAGTAACTTCACTGATACAAGAAACAATGAAACGAAAAAAAGCAGTGTTAATGCCACCACACCTCTTCCCTTATCAAGTGTTTCTACAGCTATTTCAAATGATACACATAATACCACTGATGATAAGATTGTCTCTAACTCTAGTACAACAACCGTAAGCCCTATTCAAAATGTCACAGTCAATAACACAACCACGGCTCAAACCATCGACACAGTCCCAGTTTTGCCTGCAAAAGAATCTGCTGAGGAAGAACACAACAGTTCTATGGCAATATTCTTTGTATTATGCGTACTAGCTTTAGGAATCCTACTAATTCATCTGATGCTCCAAACTCACTTCCAGTATGTCCCTGAAAGTGTCGTCATAGTGTTCCTCGGTGCTCTCATAGGTCTAATCATGAATACACTATCGAATCGAAATATAAGCAACTGGAGAAGGGAAGAAGCATTCTCACCCACAGCTTTCTTCCTCATCCTCCTCCCTCCCATCATCTTCGAATCCGGTTACAACCTGCACAAGGGCAACTTTTTCCAAAACATAGGCTCCATATTAGTTTTCGCTATCCTAGGCACCACGATTTCAGCTTTCGTGATAGGCTTCGGCATATACTTCTTAGGCTTAGCAGAAGTGGTTTATAGATTGGGCTTCGTGGAGTCCTTCGCCTTCGGGTCTTTGATATCGGCTGTCGATCCCGTAGCCACTGTAGCCATTTTCCATGCTCTAGACGTGGACCCCATTTTGAACATGTTGGTTTTCGGTGAGAGTATTTTGAACGATGCTATAGCTATCGTTCTCACTAACGCTGCTTTGGAGTCAAACAACCCCAACATGAACACAGGCGAGGCTATTGTGATAGGCATCGAGAGATTCTGCCTGATGTTTTTCGCCTCAGCAGGAATAGGAGTTGTGTTTGCTCTCGTGAGCGCTTTGCTGTTGAAGCACGTCGATTTGAGAAAGAACCCGTCCCTAGAATTCGGCATGATGTTGGTGTTCACCTATGGCCCCTACGTGTTAGCAGAGGGCATCCATCTCTCCGGCATAATGGCCATATTATTCTGTGGTATCGTCATGTCCCACTACACCCACTACAACCTCTCAACTGTGACTCAGATAACCATGCAGCAAACGCTAAGAACCTTGGCGTTCATAGCTGAGACGTGCGTCTTCGCCTACCTAGGCCTGGCCCTGTTCAGCTTCAAGCACCGCGTCGAACCAGCCTTCATAGTCTGGAGCATCATCCTCTGCCTCATAGGCCGAGCCTGCAACATCTTCCCCTTGGCCATCCTAGTCAACAGGTTCAGGGAGCACCAGATAACCAAGAAAATGATGTTCATCATGTGGTTCAGCGGGCTCAGGGGCGCCATTTCCTACGCCCTGTCCCTGCATCTGAACTTCAGCGACGAAACCAGGCACGTCATCATAACCACCACTCTGATTATCGTCCTGGTGACGACGCTTTTCTTCGGGGGCTCCACCATGCCCTTGCTGAAGTTCATGCAAGCGACGAAGAACCCTTCCAGGCGGTTGAAGAAGCGGAAGAAGGACCGGGAAGTCACTCTGAGTAAGACTAGGGAGTGGGGACAAGCTCTGGACTCTGAACATCTGTCGGAAACCACCGAAGGGGAAATGGAAGTTTCGTTTTTGTCGAATCGAATCAAGGGCTTCGCCAAGTACGATCTGAAGTATCTCATTCCTTTCTTCACTAGGAGGTTCACACAACAGGTAAATTAGCAAGGCGAGTGAGGAGACTTTGGTGTCATTTCTTTCTGGAATTGTTTCAGGAACTGAAGGACTGTAAGAGTCAAATGACAGATCTGACTAACCAATGGTATCAAGCCATCAGAATTTCGCCGGATCAGTCTGATGAAGAAAGTGCCAACACTGGGAATACAGCCAGATCCAGCATATCTAGTATAATTCGTTAAATAACAGTATTGAAATTTCAGTGGAATTTAACTAGTCCAAGCATACGATGTGAGTACTTATTTTGATTTTAACACTAGAAGATTTTGTTGTTATTATTGTTATGTATGAATCTGGTTGTGAACAGTCCCGAGGACTTCTATATAGTTTTGTGAAATGTTCGAATATGAATTATATATTCTAGTGAAGACACAGTCATGCTTTTTCAATTAAATAGTTTTCAATCCCCATATCCTTAGTGAACGAAAGCAATGCGAAAATGTCCTACAAACACATATTGACAGCTTAATGATAGGGAAAGATGACGTACCGCGAGATGGCGCTGCGACTGACAAAATGTCGTATTGAGGTGTGAACAACAATAACGCAGTATACTGAAAAAGTTCGTTTTGGAAATTTGGAATTCGTGTTTAAGTACCAACAAACATTTCCATTACAGTTGGTCGCACGATGAATCGATTTAGCGAAGCCCTAGGCATCTTTCAATCAGTCAGAGGAGTCCGAGTTCTGACAATGTCCTAATATAGGCAGCAGAATTTGATTTGAAAATATTTCAATCATCCTGTACACACATTTCGGTATCACAGAGATGACTAGTTTCAATTATGCAACCCTATTAATCATGCGTAAAGGAATTGGCAGACTGATAAGACGACACATATTACTCAGTCGATTTTAAACCTCCGTTGGGTTCGGACGTGCGTGACAAAAAGACTTTCGTGCGGTGGAAAGTTTTCGCGAGTGTTTTCAGTGATCAGTGATGTGTGTGTGACTGTGTGTGGGTGCTTCGAGGACAGTTCGAGAGTGGGCATGTTGAGAAATATTAATGGGTGAGTTTTTTTGCACGTCCTTTCACATCACTGAACGATTTCGAAATTTTCCATCATGATACATCGTTTTTTTTTATTGGAATTTACTGATTTCTTACTGAAATTGTTTTCAATGTTTTCTCATGATGAATACATGATAAATGAACCCTTTCTTAACATCCAAGAAAAGATGCAATAAAATAAAATATGCTATTTTATAGATTAATTTTTAATTTTGTTATAGATGGCATGTGAGGTCTGGAAAACAAAGAACTAGGATAGAAGGTGTAACTACTACTACCAATCGGTGAGTGATTTTTCGATTTCTGTAACTTTTACAACGCCACATTGACCTCGTCGTACAATTGAATAATTTTCAAATTGTTCATTATGCTTTTTCGAATTCAGATATTTATTCTTGAGATTTAATGAATTTTTTCTGTTGTTACAGGTAGTAAGTAGTTCTTCTAGAAAAAGGTAAGTGATTTTTGGGTTATGCATGACTTTTTGCACGAATTTCAGCGGGTGCACCCACAATATTCCGACGAACTATGGAATTCGTAGGATTATAGAGAATCCTTACAGTCGAGATATACGTTCAGTATGTCCAAATTGCAATTTCTCGATTTCAACCTAACTTTTCCAAATTACACAGGCCTACCTTTTTTTCTGTGAAATAGTGTTTTCAAGTGACAGGTCGTTTAACACACAGTACATCAGAATACTGAATAGAACGTTTATTTTCGAATTGAAATCCTCGACATCGCAGTAGCAAAAGTAACAGTCGTCTCCAGTGCGATGGTACAAATCAAAACTACAATCGAAAATGCGCTTGAAGGAATCAAGCATGCCGTCAAGTGATTCACAGCTAGAAGTTCCATCGAAATTCAAATGCGGTGGGTCGAAAAGCGAATTTTCTACCCCATCATTAACGACAGTTGACAACCTCACCCGATAACACGCGAGGTACCCTTACGAGGGGAGAGTATCGACTTTTGGTGTTTGTAAGTTTTCCTCTCTGCAAAAGAGGCCGTCACCTTAAGAAGTCGGTATGAGAGTGTTTTTCGTGGTCGTGGGAGTCTTCCTAGTTCTTGATGTAGGTAGAAAATTCGCTTTTCGACCCACCGCATTTGAATTTCGATGGAACTTCTAGCTGTGAATCACTTGACGGCATGCTTGATTCCTTCAAGCGCATTTTCGATTGTAGATTCGATTTGTACCATCGCCCCGTAGACGACTGTTACTTTTGCTACTGCGATGTTAAGGATTTCAATTCGAGAATGAACATTCCATTCAGTATATTTTGATGTACTGTCTGTTAAACAACTTGTTACTTGAAACACTTCATGTAAAAGAAGGTAGGCCTGACGATTAAGATGACAAGTTTCCAAATGAAGTGCATTTTGCAATTTTGTAAAAATGCCAATGAACGAATTTCAGGAATCAATTTATTTCAGGTATTAATTCATTTCAGCAATAAATTTATTTCAGGAATTATTTCATTTCAGGAATTTTTCTTTTTCAAGAATTATTTCATTTCAGGAATTTTTCTTTTTCAGGAATTATTTTATTTCAGGAATTATTCTTTTTCAGAAATTATTTTATTTCAGGAATTATTCTTTTTCAGGGATAAGTGAAAACAAATGAAATAAGCGAGGTTTATTCTTTTCAGACACGTAATCTGAAACAATATATGAAGTGCATTTTGCTATTTTGTACAAATGCCAATAAACGAATTTCAGAAATTATTTTATTTCTGGAAGGGGTAAATGCAGTGAAATAAGTGCCGCGTAGACTTTTCAGAGATGTAATCTGAAACAATATATGAAGTGCATTTTGCAATTTTGTACAAATGCCAATCAAAACGAATTTCAGGAATTAATTTTAATTTCTGGAAGGGGTAAATACGGTACGAATAAGTATCATCTGGCGATTTCGTTCAGATGAACTATTCTCAGTGAAATAAGTGAAAACAAATGAAATAAGAGCGGTTTATACTTTTCAGGTACATAATCTGAAACAATATGAAGTGCATTTTGTAATTTTGTAAAAATGCCATTGAACGAATTTCAGGAATTATTTTATTTCTGGAAGGGGTAAATGCAGTGAAATAATTTAAAAACGTGAAATAAGTGCCGCGTAGACTTTTCAGACCCATAATATGAGACAATATGAAGTGCATTTTGCTATTTTGCACAAATGCCAATAAACGAATTTCAGGAATTATTTTATTTCTGGAAGGAGTAAATGCAGTGAAATAATTGAAAAACGTGAAATAAGTGCCGCGTAGACTTTTCAGAGACGTAATCTGAAACAATATTTGAAGTGCATTTTGCAATTTTGTACAAATGCCATTCAACGAATTTCAGGAATTGATTTCAATTTCTGGAAGGGGTAAAAATAGCAAAATATTTCTGAAGAACATGGTTTGTAGGCCTACTGGGGATGCTTCCATTAAAAAAAGCAACGCATTGAGAACTCTACCTCTTGGGTAATGACGGAAACGAGTTCAAATGTATTTCATCTCGCAGACACCCAAATACCATTTTCAGATAGTACATAATCAGCAGAATTTTTTGAAAATGTATTTGAGGAGAATGAGCACCTACAAAATGATTTGTCCTCTTGAATAAATAGACTTAGCCTCGAAAGGAATATGGCTCAGGTGATGAAAACAAAGTGAATAACATAATCATATATAATTTATTGAAATATTTATTCAACTAAAAGCTGACAGATCTGAAATTAATTGCACGGAAGTTTGAGGCAATAACTAACACAATAAATAATATATAAATAATAATTTGATTCGGTTTGTCTTTGATTATCAATCAGTCCAAGAAAGCTGATTCATAAATGTGACATATTTTCAATAAATGCATCTGAATATTTGGTTGATAAAGTTACCTACATATATAACAATGAATATTAATAAAAATCTATTGGACTATCAAATGCAATTGGAACTAATAGCCAAAGTGAATCATTTCATTAAAACAACGAGCAACGAGATATGAATACAAAAAAAATTGCCTTATATTGGATCGGAAACAAAGGTAATTCGAAATGTTTACAATCGTAAAAAAATCAAGAACTTTGGCAAGTAAAAATTTTCATAAATCACTCCTACATCCGTTGTATTTTTGAGACGTCTTTTGAACTTGTTCTTTGCGGCTATTTAGGTATTTTTAGTTAGTTTGAACGACCACGGGTTGTTGTGGTACTGCTGCTTGTTGAGGACGGTGCTGATTGATTTGTTGGCCTGGATTCACTTCATTCGTGTTTAAATGCTCTACAGGAACTCCATTCTATAGAATTGAAATTGTTACACAATTGACTGAAGAATTTGGCCGAAAACTTGATGAATTGAAATGACATAACCTCAAAATATGACAAGTCAATAATGGGCGGAGCCCAAAAAACCTTCCCAAACAAAGAAATATTGCATTGTTTTTTCATAGGAGTTTTTATAAGAATGAGTCAATGAGAACTCAATATCACCCTATACAAACAATTTTAATCTTGGTTTCAACTGAGAGAAGTAAAAACAAAGCGTTCATTTCACGGTTTTGCTTCTTTCAGTTGAAACTAAGAATAACATCGTTTGTATATGGTGATATCAAGTTCTTCTACGAGTCATTCTTATAAAAATTCTTATGGAGAAGACAATGCAATATTTCTATGTTTGGAAAGGTTTTTTAGGCTCCGCCCATTTTGACGTCACTTTCAAGTAGTCCATTGGCGATTTCAAGTACCGCTGCTAAACGTAAACAAACATGGAGGAAAATTAGTGAATATTTGCATAACTTACGCCAGAAATTATAATGAAATAACACAAATATCAATTGAGAAACCAATAAAACAGGAGGCAAATATAAACATTGAAGAACATAAAGCACATTAAAAAAATTAAAATCAAATCACATTTCCTAAAAATTGCTCACCTTAGCTTGTTGATTCTGAACTTGCTCTTGATGCATCTGCACCTGAGGATTCACCCCACCACCTTGTTGGGCCTGCTGATGCCCACTCTGAGGCACCTGTTGCTGATGCCCACTCTGAGGCACCTGTTGCTGATGCCCACTTTGAGGCACCTGTTGCTGATAACCACCTTGGGGTACCTGTTGCTGGTACCCACTTTGAGGCACCTGTTGCTGGTACCCACCTGGAGGTACCTGTTGCTGGTATCCAGCATTTGGAATTTGCTGATAACCTCCAGGAGGAACTTGCTGGTAGGCACCAGGTGGTACCTGTTGGTGTTGAGGCACTTCTACATAGCCAGGAGGCGGTGCCTGCTGATGGAATTGCTCGGGGTGAGGTAAAAAAGTGACGAAATTTGCCCCAAGTAGAATGAAATCAAGTTTCACAGTAACAAAAATGGGATTTTCATGAAACTCCAGAGATTTCTCTCAAAGAGACATTCCAAGACACAAAAAGAAAAATCATAGTGAGTATTTCCTCACCTGATAAGCCCCTGGATGATAGCCTTGGGGTATTTGGTTGGCAAGTTCGTGTTGCCTGATGTACTCTGCTAACTCTTCATCAGTGTAGGGCTTCTGCTCATCCAAACCCTTCCATCCATTGTCTTGTTTAAAGTCATTTGTGTTAGTTTGGTGGTAGAATTCATTGTAATCAATGAACCCATCCCTGTTTCTGTCCATTTCATTGAAAACGCTTTCTCTCATTCTCTCCATTTCTTCATACCTTTCAAAAAAAAATTGGATAGATTGTTTAGTGCATTGGGGAGCTGTTTTTCACACCTTTCTCTCATGTCATCCTCTGGAGCACCCTGCTGGTACATTTTATCCAACTCTTTGATGAACAAAGCTTTGACTTCATCTTGATCCCAGAGACCATTTCCATCCAAGTCATGTAACATGAAGAATGTTTTTGGATCAAAGTCTTGCTGCATTTGATCCTGTTCCTCCCAAACCTCTTCCAGTTGGGCCTTGTGGCCGGGTTCATGGAGTTTCTCATGGTTTTTATGTTTTTGTTCCATTTCCTTCAAAACAAGAATCATCACACCCAAAACACTTCTTCCTTTTGTTCAAAATTTCAGAGAAATGAGTCCTGTACCTACCTGGAACTCTTTTTCTAACTTTTCTTTTTCTGTACCATTGGTATGATTCAATTTGTCCTGCTTTTTATACTCCTTCTCCAACTCATATTCTTTGAACTGTTCCTTCCTTTTTTTATCAGCTTCTTGCAAATCAGCAGTAGTTTTAGCTATCAATTTCTTGAGGTCCTCTATCTCAAAAGTGTGTGTGTTCATGTGGTCCAGATGATGATGAGTTGGGTCTTCATCAATAGAATTAGGATCCTCTAATTGTCGCTTTTTCTCAGTCAGTTCTTTGAGTCTTTCAAGTTCCACACGTTTGATTTCATCCAGTCTTGTTCTAACCTGGTGTGAAACGAATTCTAATTCTTCAGCTATTTTACCAGATTTGATATCTTTTTCGTCAGCTTTCTCTAATTTTTGCCTAAAGTCTGGGTCTGATTCTAGGGCATTGACAACTTCCTTCAGATAGCGGTGATATTCCATATAATCCTCCAAGCCAGTAACTCCGGAATCTTCTTCATTACCTTCCTTCTTATTCTGCTGAACGGGAGGAGCGTAACAAATTTCAATCACCAAAACAAATATCAGTATGACCCATTTCATGTTTATGCGATTCATAATTGTCTCCTAGTTATTGTCTATATTCTTCACTAATTTCCTCTTCAAGAAATTCAATTCAAATGATATCAGTCATATCATTTACTATACACCATATTTATAATAAAAATTTGGAAAACCACGTACCCCTGTGACGTACTTCGAAACCAGCAATACGAATACTTATTTCATCAACGACATAAATGACATTGACATAAAGAAATGATTACGGGATAGCGACTAGTATAAAAGAATAATTTCGGCTGACGTCACTTCACCTAACCTCATTTGTCATAATAAGCTAACTATGCTTGAGAACTCAAGTCTAGTTTGGGCAAAATCCACAAATTCTTCCATGTCCAGTTGCTACAAATGATATAACTAAAGACGTAATATGTACTGTCTTCAGTGGCTGATCCCGGTTTTATTGATGCCAAAACCCTCAAACCCTGCACTGGTTCAAACTCACGTAATGTTTATGATCCTTTATTTAATTGGATTTTTCTTGGAGAGAAAACCATGTACGATCTGCAGTCTCGTGTTTCTAGCAACCGTTTTCCTGATTTGCTACAGTGGACTGGGCAACTGCCTGATATGGGCTTCCACATGTGAAAGTGAACATGGATAGCAAATAGATAATCAAATAAACTTTTCCAGAAAAGTTACCCCCTCAAACTAAATTATTATTTTGAAAAATGTTATCGGGTTTGTCAATTTATATTGATAATGTATAATCTGTAAATATTTTTGTATAGATATTATATCTATCAATCATTGCAATGCCAATTATATGTAGGTTATGCCAAAGAATCATGAAATGTTGATGTTTTCCCATTGACTTGTACATACAATCAAAAAATTTCACTGCTGTGTTACTTCAATTACATTTCTGTCTTATTTTCAATGTAACCAAGTGATTCAGTAGCTGATTGCGAACTTACCTATTAAAGAATTGAATATCTTGTTTGGCATTTCTTTAACTGTATTAACATTTCCTTTTTGGAAATAAACTAAGGTTGATTTGTATGTTCAATCATTCACTAATTGAATTATCCTTAGATTCATTGATGATTGCTAGGATATGGTTTGAGGTGAAAGTAATTATACAATAGATGTTTAAACCCTTTTATTTTACATTGTTGATTTATAAAATATGTAAATGGTGGAATAAGGTGGCCATCCAACAGTTTTCTTAGTGCTAATCCTGCAATAGAAATAAGAAATTAGATACTGATCACATAGTTTCAACATATACCAGTTTGAAATCACTAATTAATCGAAAATCTTACATGAATCACTATATTTTGTTGATAGTACTTCTTTACATCCAATATTTCATATTTACAACTTTTGAACTCATCACTTTTAATATCAATAGTATCGGAATGTTCTAGATTTGACTATTTCTTCAATCGAAACATACAATCCAAATATGATTCGTTGTGTTATCAATTCGAAAATAATACCTAGCTACATGAAAGACATTCATCAACTACTTTACAATTATTACAACTACGATACATCCGAGCACTTTCCACTTCAACTAGATTGTTTCTTTATCCATACCTAAAATACGCCTATCTCAATCTTCTTGCTTCACGTTCAGATTCGAGCAGGGTAAGAATATCACCTTCTCTGACGGGCCCCTTAACGTTCCTGATGATTTGTCGGTTTTGTTCTCCGATGAACTCGACTTTGACTTGGGTACACTGGCCCTGGGATCCAGTTCTTCCCAAAACTTTGATAACACGAGCGAGAACTACTGGTTTATCCATGATTTTCGTTAATTGAGCACTTGAAAGCAAGTTGCTTGATGCACGTGGAAAGTTTCGAGTGAAAAGGAAGCTATGTTTAAGTCAACCTTCAAAATATTTTGAGCATAAAACACAAACATATGACAATAACAGATGTCAGAGCATAGAATATCATATGAACATTTCATTCATATGACGACATCAATGGGATCACAATAAAACCACAACACATTTCGAGGTGATAGTCACGTGTCTAATTTTCACTAGCACGTACACTATAAGATGGCGATAGTATGTTGTTTTACATTCATTTTGGACAATTAGTTGTTATATTTCAGAAGAATAATATCGTGTATATTCATTCATGAATTCATTCATGCAAGGGATTACAATTGAATAAAATGGGAATTCACTGATGGAGTGATAATTTTCAAAAGAAAAACAAATGAATATCAGTTTCTTATGATCTCAATACAAATCTGTACAGTTCTAAACGATTCATCCATGAAGCATTTATCACTATCTTGAAGGATTATCTTTTTTTTGTGTAAAAACCACCGCTCGCTCATTTCTGATCCGGCGTCGAATCAATAAAAGACGCACTCCCTCCTTCCCATGGAGGCGTTCCCGTATCCACGTCGTCAACGTTCGATTCGAATCGTATCGCGTGCCTACTTCACGACCTTATATAACTATTTACCGCTATTCTTCACATTAGTCATATCGAAACGTCGGAAGTGTAAGCACTGCTTATCGCCTTTCGCTGAAAATCACGATCGTTGTTGATTGAGACGAACCTTTTTGGTAGACGAGCTTGCTTATCAACTGAGGCTGTGATAATGTTCGAGCTTCGATAGATTCATCTCCCGATCCGTAGTTGCGGCGGGAAATTCATGACAATGACGATGTCTTTGAGAAAACGAAATTGTTTGATAGTGTTCGCAATTGTTGTGTTTGTGCCGTTTTGTTTGTTTGTGTTCCTGTCCGTTCCAGGTATGTCCCATAGGGGTTAATTTCCATGTTTCCATTTCGTGTTCGCATATAAATTCGATTTGTCAATATGGTTTTGGTTGTGATAATGAACTACCTGTTGCTTACACACTAAAAATCATTATATTCTGTTTCTAATTTCCATTTGGAGGTACCAATTATGATGCGAAGCGCTAATAGGCAAAACCACCTAAATCCCAATTCCATTCCGTAGGATAAATACAGAGGCTTCTAATCTGGTAGGTCGCTAAAAGCATGGTGTTTATTTAGATAGTACCATTCAATGTTTCATCACATATACTCTGTGGTTTCATCCTTTTGACAAGTAGGCTATTATTATACTATTTATAGTATGGTAATTTTGCACTTGTCAAATTGAATTTAGATGAAAATTGCTCTATACTTAAGTAGTTATAGGTCCAAAATTGATAAAACTATTGCGAGGAAATTAACGAAAGGAAATTACATTTTGAATTAAGAATTCGTTAAATGAGCAGTGTAAGATTGATCAGAAAAGCTTGACGGCAATTCAAAACAAATTTACACAACTCTCTATTGTCAATTGTTATGAATTTAAACTGACAAGTACGTGTTGGAATCAAATCAGCAGCAAGTAGAGAAACATTTCTTTAGCTCATAAAATATAATAAATAGTGATATTGATGTTATTCAAATCGATAAGCTGAATTGAGATACGCTTCATATAATCCCTGGTAATATGTCATTAAATCCTATTGGAGACAATAATTTATGAAGCTGGCCATATCGGTTTTGTTTGACATATCTTCTCACCTTTCAATGTCATTGTGTGTTTAGCATTAGCATAACGAATTAGCATCTGCTGACATTTAATGTCGATCGAAAATAGATATTCATCGTTCTCCGCTATCTTATGGGGATCTAAAATTCAATTATGTATACGATCTTCCTGTATTATTACATGCTAAACATACATATTTAGTTTTCAACGTAAACAACTGAAGTCATTAATAAGGTGTTTATTCTTTTATGTTAGTGTTTTCCTTCGAATGTTTGTTGAGGCAGAAAATATCGAATGAATAATCTATTTTCATTGTGATTGTGATACACAGGGTGTTTTCGATGCAGTTGTTGTATTTAAGTGAGTATTCACGTTAGACTGATGTTTTTATATAATTATATAATGTATATTTTTGAAGCCTGATGAAGTAATTAGTTTTTCTACCTCATATTCATTTACTTGACAACTAATTATGTTCATATGGAATGTTGAATAAATATTATTCAGAAATATATAAATCGCAGTTATTTTTATCATTGCCTTCATGAATATAATGATTCTGTTATTCAACTTACTTTCAATTATCAACTACTGACATTGAAAGAACCTGAGCTAATATTCCGTTGTTAAGTGACCACGCTGTACATCGAATGTCGTCACCCGAGACATGGGTCGCAGATTAAAAGCCATTCTGTGTCTACTAGGCCAAACTAGAAAAACTTTTAAGCGGTTACAACGCCGTCTTCTTGGCGATTCCATCGAAAAGAATAGAATACCGATATTCTTGAATGTCGTAGGTATGTAGAATAACGGTGAACGTAATTTAGCTGTGGTGTTTTTTGTTTTAGGTTTAAATACGGGTTAATACGTGCCGATTTCGTAACACGATGTATTTCCGTGTAACGAGTGTATATAATTATGAAATTGATAGATATCAATGCATATTCAACGTGATATTAAATCGTTTGCTTGGAAGTAGGTTTTTATCATTCATGCCACATACAGAGTATTAAATAATTGACCACAATACACAGGGTGGGATCTGAAACAAGCCGCATTGAATCATCGCTGTAATGTTTTGATATTATTATTATTAATTACTGATTGAAAGCAATGTCGCTGCTAAGGCCGTGAAGTATAAAGTTGATGAAGAAAAAGAAGAAGAAGATGACGCTCTTCTTTTGATTCTTATTGTCATAGGACTGCGATTACTGATGTGTACGTTTTATGGAAGACTTGCAAATATGGTCACGTGATCAATTTTCGTTACAATGTGATATCATAGATGTCGCATAATGCGTTTTATTTCATTAAATATTCTGATTTCTTTGGAAAAAATGAAAAAGTCAACACAGCTTTCTAAAATTTACTTCAAGTTGTTTCATTGATTAAAAAAAATACCTGTGCGGGATAATCAATACTACACAGGTTGCAAGAGAAAGAAATTGAAATGACTAACGTGATATTTATCAAATATCAACATTTTCAGTGTTCTGAGGTTGTTTTAACCTCAACAAAAGTGTAGTGTTGAATTTTATTCGTTGTTTAGAAATGTGCAGACTGTTGCGAGGACAAATCACTTATTTCACTAGGACACTGCCATTTAATATACAGGGTGATTCACTTAACTGGTTCATTAGAGGTTTATGGAGAACTGATAGAGACGTCAACTTGAAATTTTGGTGGATGCTACTACTCAATGTGTTCTATTTTCCTAAAATATTTTCAATACGCTGTTACTTCCGGATGAACCGGAAGTGATATCAACTCTGTTCTTTCAAATGGGACACCCTGTTTATTTTTATATTTTCGAATTCTACGAAGAAGTCTGGACCTGTTGCATTTTGAATTTTCTTCCTATCGTGATTTGTTCTCAAGATATTCCATAATTTCGAAAAATTTTGACAGATGGACTGACTAACTAAAATGTCCATATTATCTTCAATTTTCGAGATTTAAGGTTCAATCTTCGTATACACATCAACGAAAGAGTGTTGTATCAGGTATCCTTCACAGTGTTCCAAAATATTCAACAGGGTGTTTGATATTTCAGTTTACTTTTAGGACATTTCAAATCCCAATAACTTCCTTATTTCAAATAGAATGACCAAGAAATTTTCACACCATCCGACGCAAAATTTCATTTCCTATCGATTTGTATGAGCATACCATATCGCTAAAATTGATATTTACAGAGGTATCAACAAAAACGTGGAAATACGCTCATTCGTCTCATGTGTATTTGCACAAGTTCTAAATTTCATATTCGACGAATAAAATGAGCATCAAACCATTTTAGTCAGGCAGTCCATCTGTCAAAATCTTCAGTAAAAATGGAATACCTTGAAAACAAATCACGATAGGAAGAAAATTCAAAACGCAGCACGTCCAGAATTTCTCGTAGCATCTAAAAATAAACAGGGTGTTCCATTCGAAAAAAAAAAAATTCCCGCCCGTCCTCCGCCTCAAAACTCTCTAAACTCCCCTTGCAGACGTCAACTCCGAGCAAATCCTAGCCCAACGCCTAGCAGAACTCCAAGTGCGCATCCAATACCTCGACTCCATGTTCCGCTCCCGCCAAGAAGACCTCCAGCAGATGTCCCAACACCTGGAGCAGATCTACCTCGCGGAGAACACCTCCACGCTGCGGTCCTCCACCACAGAACTCCGTCCCGAAGTCAAACGCCTCATCGAGAACATGACAGGCCTGCGTGCCGCGACGGCTTTCCGTCCTGCCGTCTCCCTGAGGTTGCCTTCGCCGTATCACTTCTTGCCCCACCTCCTGGACGACGCGGATAGCCTCAGGCTGGGGTATTGGCTGTCCAGGAACCGCAACGGGGTTTCCGTGGTCTTGGGGGTGCCCACAGTGAGGAGGGAGAAGCAGAGCTATCTCCTGGATACTCTGCAGAACCTCGTGGAGGGGCTCAGTTTGGAGGAGGCGGAGGATTCGCTTATCGTCGTTTTTGTTGGCGAGGTTAGTGAGCAGTAAAAAATTATTAAAAATGACAATGACAATGAGGAAGTTTCCAATATTGAGATTTTATTTTTTCCATAAAATATATGAAAAATTATTACACCCGTATTTTTTCTTTTTTTTGTGCGCTCGAATTTGACTCGAGAATTTCGTTTTGAAAAACTAGTTTTGGCTCCTCCACCATTCTGATGACGTACCAAGTGAAAAACCGGGTTCACACAGGAACAAATTGAGATTTTGCGTGCGGAAGTACAGTGTTGCCCTGCTTCTAATTTATTCTAAATATTCGGAAAAACTGACCAGAATATCTTGGTAGTAAAATATGTCGTGGATTTTGCAATACCAAATCATGGATTGTTTACCTTTCGTGATATAATATCATATTGTATGTCTTATGAAATATAACTAGCACATAACATGCGAAAATATATGAATGCGATGATATAATCGAGGGCTATGGCTGAATAGAAAATGAATGAATGAATCGAATTCGTTCTTGAAGTGAATTACTTCAATATAATTTTGTGTTTGAATTTTCGGACAGCTTTCAATTTATTTTCATGAAAATAGAAAGGTAGATCTGGCAATTGCGCAAATGCATTCGTAGATTTCGTCCGCGATCATCCGGATTACACCATAACATAACACGTTGACAGCAAAATGTGGTTATGTGTTATGGGTTATGGAACTTACGATAGCTATATTCACTCTAAACTCACTAAGTACGTCACAGTTTTCCGCCTCAAAATTTATAAATTGGTTTATTTTGGAAATAGAATGGAGTTGAATGATTTGTATTGTCATTCTAGAAAGTAGAGATATCAAACTAAATAGTTGAGTACTTATTTGATGAGAATTCGTCATAAGGAAACTTCCTCATTTATCTGTCGAAATGAGTGATTTTTCGGATGTTTTCTTGGTGTTCTCAGACTTTTTTGATGTATTCGATGATAGAAAATGACGAATTTCTCGGGAAGTATACTAGGTTTTGGAAAACTGGGTTTAGTGTTGTGTTCAGCGCATCTCGTGTCTGATCAGACACCCTGTATGGGAGTTTTGGGGCATTTCATCTATATGAACTTCTCATTCTTTGCAGTTTTGGGTTCATTTCGTGGGTTTTGCGACTTTTTCGGATTTTTTGGAATTTTCGACATGAAATATCGTCGTAGAGTCTTCAATTTCCGTATGGGGACTCTCAGAGCATCGACATGGATTATTGATGGGTTTTTACGCTGAAAATATGGGATTTTTGGTGATTTTTGCGACTTTTTGGGATTTTTTTGGAACTATCAACATGATATATCTAGAAAACTATACGAGAAATCAAAAAACGGATTTATTCACCACCGTGTTTTGGTACGTTTTTTTTTACTTTTTAGGGTCTTTTTGGAATTTTCAATATGAAATATCTCGAAAACTATACTAGATATCGGATTTCACCACCGTTTTCTTAGACACCTCATAGACGAGTTTTCAGGCGAATTTATTTTTGGAAATTTTGCTCGAAAATATACCAAAGGGTCCATTTGGATATTTGAACTTGTTCAGGCAAATTTATTTCTTAAAATTTTGCTCAAAATTGAACAATAGTAACCTCAAAATTCCTTCAAAAAATTCAAACTTGTCTCATGGTCTCCAATGTTCCCAAACATGCCTGAGACGTTCCATACTGACTTTCCTATCTCAATTTCCCCGATTCAATTCAGATCCTACTGATTCTCATGATCTGCCCCACCAGTCGTGAAAAACGACCCCCCAACCAGGTGAAACGTGTCTGGGCTTTAATTTTCAGGAAATCTCGTTAGAAATTGTGGATTTCGCAAACACGTCACGACCAAGTAATGGCGGTTATTTGAATTTCTGATGAGGACGCAAATACGAGCTCATTATAAGATTGATTACGTCACGATGAGATACTGTGAATGTTTCTGAGAATAATAATAACAAAACAGTTATCTTTCATCAGAGAATATCATCGAAACAATTCTTTATTGTTGTGTGCAAGACTTTTCTTTGTTACAGACAGATCTGGAATATGTTCTTCAAGTTGCCAAAGACATAGAATCGAAGTGAGTACAAGAAATCGTTGTCTCATAGTCTACTACGATGTCTGTA
Source organism: Plagiodera versicolora (assembly GCA_037013635.1). NCBI lineage: Eukaryota > Metazoa > Arthropoda > Insecta > Coleoptera > Chrysomelidae > Plagiodera > Plagiodera versicolora. The sequence continues at coordinate 1,835,612 of CM072990.1, forward strand.
TATCAAATATTCAAGTGACAGCTCGCCTGAAAATGCGATGTTGCCGCTTGACTTATTTTTCAGTGAAACTCCGAAACAGAAAGTTGGGTTAGGTTTATCATTCAAATTGTTGTGGAAAATGTTTCGTTTAATATAATTGATACTTCAAAAGTCCATGATTATTGATTGTGGATAACAATTTTTCCAATACATCAACAAATAGGAAGCTAAGAATGTTCTGTATCACAGCAACAATTCGAGATTCCAGGTTTCCCAACCAAGTGGACTCCGGACTAATCGAAGTCATATCGCCGTCTCCCGGCTATTACCCAGACATGAACAAACTCCATATCACACTGGGCGATTCGCTAGAACGCGTCCAATGGAGATCCAAACAAAACTTGGATTTCGCATTCCTGATGTCTTACTGCCAACCAAAAGGTTAGCTATATCTTTACAAATGACGTTGACAGTTGAAGTTGATTGTTGACAAATGACGTTGACAGTTGATGGTTGACAGATGACGTAGACATTTGAGTGGTGACAGTTTGGCGCGATTCTGATGGTGAATTCGTGATTCCAGGCACGTTTTATGTTCAGCTAGAGGATGATATACTGGCGAAACCGTCTTACGTGAAGATAATGAAGAAATTCGCGATTGATAAGATTGCTACGAAAGAGCCATGGCTGGTTTTAGATTTTTGTCAACTGGGTTTTATAGGTGAGTCACTGGTTCATTTCCAGCTCGATTCTGCGTGGAGTTTGATCGCTGTTTTGAACGCTGTCATATGTCAAACTTTTCGAGGTGTGACCTTACCGCTTTCACAGGACATTTTTGAAAGTTTATACTATGGAATAAGCTGCAAAAAAATATTTTTTAAATCAATTAAATTCCTGACTCTTCTGATGTAGAATAATTACCGTTCTCTATAAAATTACTGGGTTTACCTCATGCGACCCATGAAATAATAATCTTGGCAAGTAATTAATTCGTAATTTGCCGACCAATTAAACTACAAGCCTTCGTTTTATCTCGGAACCGGTGAGCAAAACGTCGTCACGATGTTGAACCAACAAAACTGTTGATTTTTTTGTTTGTAAACACACCGTTTCGTACGTTGTCGTCGTATACAGAGTGACTATCGACTGCGCCTGATTTCACCGGGTTGCGGGTATGATACTGATGCGAAAAATAGGTGAGAACTGAATTTGGAGCGGGTTGATGAACTTTGAAGTCTTTGAAACGTACTTTTGGACATTTTAATGACGTAATGAAATTGACAACTTTTTTAGTTACTCATTTGCATATCAGTTTTTATCTCCAGTAGGTTTTCAGTGAGCAAAAACCGATAAATGACATTGTAAGAATGCCAGTAAAAATATCCATGGAGGTTTCCAATAAGTAGTTTTTTTTTTTTTTGTCGTAAAAGATGACATTAACAGTTTTCAGTGGCCTTCAACATGCATTGTCAATTTTTCTTGGAATCCATAACACAGCCATTACATTAGCTCTTCATAGAAAGCAATGAAATGTTTCTGAGAATATAAACCACATCATGATGTCGTTGCTAGTTCGAGTTATTGTTGAGTATACAGAGGGGGACATTTGAACTACTGGGCAATAACATAGGCCACATTAATTTAGCGAAAAAACTTCCACGTGAAATGATTCCTTACATTTTGTCACTTTAATAAAAAAAACCTCTTTAATTTCTATCGCTTACCAGATTTTTGAGAATATAATATGTATGGTGGGGTATCAAGAATGATAGACTACTTTTATCACAGTATGACTACCCACCTTGTAATTCCCGCTCATTAAACGAAATAAGCCATCGTTTCGATGCATTTGCTAACTAAAAATATTCATGTATTGTATATTATTTTGTTCGAATTATTTTGGCACAACATACGTAATGCTCGATAACGAATTGTACTCGTTTTTATTATACCTACTAGTCATCGAAAATATCTGCTACTTATTGTTAGCAAGCCTTGGAAATTCAATAATTGACAATCGCTCTACGAGTTAACAAAAGTTGTGTAACGTTCGTGTAACGTTCATTATTATTTTTCATCTAGTGTTTGTTTTAGGAAAGATGTTCAAAAGTGCAGAGTTACCTTGGCTCATACAATTCTTTCAAATGTTTTACAACGATAAACCTGTTGATTGGCTGCTTGATTATTTAATCTCCACCAAGATTTGTAACTGGGAAAAAAACGTAAGTTTTTAACCCTTTTTAGATGGTTGAGAGTGGGAAATAGGGCTAAGAAAAAAAACTCATAGTTATGTATAAAGTCAGTTTTCACAACACTAGAATTTGGTTAAAAACTTAATGAATATGAATGTATTCAATACCAATAATGAATTTTTTGGCAATTCCATATTTCTTTCAGGATTGCAAAATTGAAAAGGCTAAAGTCTGGATACACTATAAGCCTTCTTTGTTTCAACATATTGGCACACATTCATCACTGAAAGGAAAAGTACAGAAACTAAAGGTAAATTATTGAGATTTTCACCTGATATTTTCACCTGATATTTTCTTGAGAATCCATCAATTACCACAAGAAATCAACAAAGAAAACCGTTTCCACAAAAAACTAACGAAATTATCATTGAAATCACTGCTTTCCATTTGCTGTAGTGTTTACATAACCTCAATAAAAAATAACCAATGCTCCTACTCGAAATCATGGTCGATTATTCTCACAGGATAAGCAATTCGGAAAAGTCGCCTTATATTTCCCTCACGTCAACCCCAAAGCTGAAATCATCTCTGATATAAAGCACTATAAGCAGTACACTCTAAAACGAGCCTATCTGGGGGAGACTTTCTTCTGGGGTTTACTTCCCCAACCGGGCGATCAGCTGACTTTCAAGTTCGACACTCCAACAAACGTGAAAAGGTAAACGAGAAACCACTTTCTATTTTATTTCATTTTGTTTGCTTAATAAACTTACAGATATTTTAAAAGTGCCCTGTATGTTCCCTGAGTTGTCACTGGTATCGATCGTAAATTCCGTGCTGAAGTTCGATCATTAATCTCATGGTCATCCTGTAATAAATGCACAAAAAGAAAACAATTTTAAGGTCCAGAATAACCTAACCTACAATATGGTTTCCTGGATGACAGAAATTTCTTCTTCTTTCTCGTTGTTTTCACGGATAATTACATCCGGCATCAAATTCCTAAGTGTCATCGAAATAACCATGACTACATTTCAATACGACGGTATTATACGTAATTCGCTGTCATTATAACGTAATGCGGTATCCATACCACAGCTCTAGGGGCATTTTTTCATAATGGGTCTGTTCGAGCGAATGATTGATTTGCCATACAAGGTGATGCTAGCTTTCAAGCCACTCGTTTTACATTCCAAGTGTTCACGTCGTTGTTTTATCGAATTATAATCAATGAACATATGCAGAGTGTTTTTTGTGCAGATTCTACTTCAAAAGCGGGAATGCAGAACATCCTTCTGATAAATTCTATAACACGACAGTTGAAGTGTTGCCAGAGGCTGATATCAATCTTAGTGGCAGTTCTCCTAACGTAACGAGTGATGGTTATATCATTGTTGGTAAGTCACGTTTTTGATTCAAATAAAGATTATTTCAGTGCCTCCAAGAACGATAACAGTTTTTTTACCTCGTCCTGCAATTATTATTAAAAGAAAAAATAACACAAATGATAATGGTGGTTTTTATTCGTGAGATTTCATAATAATTATACATGGTGTTCAGAAACAATATATTTTACAAAAGATTATCCCTGAATTTAGATACTCTGTATACAGGGTGACCACGTTGACTTGGAATTGCTTTTTGAGAGATTCATTTTAGTAAAACTCAACTTTTTTGTAACAAGGCATCAGAAACCAAGTTCCAAAAATTAATTCTGAAGATACCATCAAAATCGTCAGAGATGAAAGTACATTTTCTAGTTTCAATGTGGGGTCTTGAATGAAAACCGTGTAGTACACTGTAGCTGTAGTGATACAGGTCAAAATCAGCACCAAAAACGTGGCTAGCTCTGTAAAAAAAAAACAAATGTTCTTGACATGTCAATCAGAAGTGTCTAATCCGTTGTTAAAAGTTCAGTGGTTGATGAGTGACCGTGTTAGGCAACCAAACACACAAGAATTCGAATGACAGCTCTCGCCGTCAAATTCAATTGTTTTTAAATTGAAAGATAAATAGTGGGCAGTGATTGTGATTTGTGACAGTTTTATGTTGATATTTCACTTACTTCGGTGACTGTCTTTGAGTTTTCTGAAAACGAGCAGCTTCAATAGTTCGACAAAGAGCCTTGTGGAACACATAACAGCATCGTTTGCCAGATTAGGTGTATCTTTTTTCTCGCTGAAATATTTTGCGATCGTCATCGAGGCTTCGCTTATTGAAAACACAGGATAGTAGTGGGCGTTGATGTAAATCAGACACTCGAACATCAATTCGACATCAAGCCTCATTTTAGAGGTATTGCGAACTGCGAAATTGAGTCTAGGATGCGTTAGACTGAATTATTTTTAGGTAATCTAGTAACTTGGCAGTTGTTGGAGGTATTTATACGTTTTAGATGATTACTTCCTTCATTAATACAGCGTGTCAAAGAAAACGTTCAGATAATACAGGGTGATTTTTGTTGTGTTTCAAACCTACACATATTTTCCATTTTACAATAAAATAACCACTTGCTTCTTATCCCATTAGGTGACTTACATAAAAATAATATTATTTCGCAGGTAAATTTGATATTACTGGAATTGCAACAGGTTGTCCAGATGATAGCATTGGTAGAGTCAAAATATTGCGACTCAATGTACATAGTGAGAGTGACAACTGGGCAATTTTGAGTGAGGTAATTTTCATTGTTTTCAATGTCTATTTCTGAAAAAAAATCAACACTGTGTGATATGTTTTTTTTTGTATTGTAGATCCATATACAGGATGAAGTGACAGCTAGGTGACAGATGTCAAGTTTAGGGACACTGTCATTAGCATTTTTGCATCGACTTTCAGTGAGAAGATTATCTGATCATTCTTCTTCTCTTAATCTGTGATATTTACTTTGGAATTGTAAATAAGGGCAACGAATTCAGTGACAGAGAGATGATGTTGTTAATCGATATAAACGATCATTGGAATTGATAATCCTGTTAGGAATTGTTTCTCAGGACCTCTCTCATATTCATTTATTATTTATAATTGAATAATTTGTCATAGTTTGTACATATACTTCTAACAATTGTTTATTATATTTAATATATTCTCTGATTAAATTGTTATACATATCCAATGTCTACAAACACATATTATAATTTCTTAAATCAGTCTACTTCATTATCCATTGAATTCGACAGAAAATCCAGAGCTCTAACCTCAATCTTTATTGCATTTTAAAGCTTATTAAATCATTACATAAATAAATTTTCAAAGACGCGGAAGCCCAGCCACCATTTCGGATTCAATTCCACAATCGTTATTTCCACGTCTTATCTTGAAAAGTCCATTGTCTCCCCACCCTTCATTCCAGGAGTTGGTAATCAGCCAATACGGAATTTCGTTCTCTATTCCCCATCCAATTACTCTCACAGCGTGTCTGCCATCTACATCAAGATTCTTGGGCTCCAGATAAACACCTAGGAAATTAATTTTCGATTATAATTCCGTGAAAGTTAATGTCCTATGTCACAGTAAACACCACAGAACACACTAGTTTCGATTCGTTTGTCAGTTTGTTCAACACAGTTCACAGCACATCAACAAAACAAAAAGAAACCGATTTTTGCTATTGAAATTAACTAATATGGACTACCCTGTGTATACTCACCGCTCTTGTATGTGAAGAAATCAAGGTAAATGTCCATTACAGCTTGCACTGGACCATTTCGCATTATTTCCAACTGAATTTCTTCGACATAACCTACTTTGTCCAGACCAACCGCGTATATGCTTGAAGCGTAGCTTTTTGATTGGTCGTAAGAGAGAGAGGAGGCTTCATCGCAACTCTTTATGCATACTGGATAATCGGGATAGTCTAGAAGTTCACATCGAGGTAAGTTAATAGAAAGGCCTTCTTCGACTTCATGGACGCAAGGTTGCATGGCGTAGCTTTTACATCCCTACGAAAAAGCGAGAATGACATCTGAGTTGTGTTGCAACGTTTATTTCGAATAATTTTTCCCACATAAAAATCACTGCAGCTGTTGCCAACTGTAGAAGTAGGGGATGTGACACATTATGACGTAGTCATTTACACTCACATTTGTACTGTTGTATGGACCTCCGGAAACTATTCCTGTCGATTTCCAGTATCCCCAAGCTTCGTTTGGGAAGCCACCTTCGCATTTATTTCCACAAGAGGGACAGCACGCGATAAGGTCTTGAGCAGAAACTAAAGTTTGATCGGTGCCATTCGAGGCTATACAGATGCGATCAGACATGGCTGATGTTGAGCCTACTGCCTAAAAATAAATCATAAAAGCTACACCGCTGAAATAGTCATTACTCTTTCAACACGAACATCTCAAATGACAGCTGACGTAGGCAACCAACTTTACAAGGTATAAAGCGTGACGTGACAAAACAATTACCCAACAGGATCCGCAGTTAGACTGATCTCTAATCATTCTGATGGATTCGCATTCAGGCCAGTGTTCTCTTGCATCGAAGCTTTCTGGGATCACTTCATCTTCTCCTTTGAAGTGGTGGACCCTTGGCAACTTCTCATAGTTCTCGTTTTTGAGTGCTCCCAAAAAATGCTTCAGATAGCTGAGAGAAGTGTCGTTGGCGAAATTCCTGCCAGCTTTCCATGAGGTTTGAATGCTGTTGATGTGGTCGATGAAATCGTCAGAGAGAGGATGCAGTGGGTCAGGAATTGAGAAGGCTCTTGATAGGGCAACAAGCCCTAATAGACCGAAGGCTATCATTTTTAGTGTTACAAAAACAAACATAATATTGCAGTGACCTACAAAGTTGGAAGGAGTAAAAAAATAGAAGAAGAGATATTAACCTCCTTTTAACACATACCAAAAATTCAAAACAAACTTTTCTGACGTTACTAACTGTGACTTTGTACAAGTTTGAAAATCATTGAATATATAGTCGAGAATAACTACTTATCGAAACGATTCATGATAAAGAAACAATGATAATCGATAAAATTATAACTATATCGCCATATCAATAGGCCAATTGAATATGACATGAGATAAAGCTGTTGTTTTTGAAACATATATAGAGAATTCAAAGTCATTATCAGATATTCTAAATACTCATACCCAGAGATTATATCATTAGAGTTTAAAGTAATCAGTATTTTTATTCATTCACAATATTTATTTACTTCATGTTGTTCAATGTGATTCTAATTGAATGAATCAGATGCTGACCTTATTTTTCCTCATATTAACTATTTTTTTGAAGAATGACCTCATTCAAATGAATAACACAGTTCAAATACAATAAATATAATTAAATAGAGTATTTCCATAAGTAAACAAAAGGATGTTTTGGATTAATCATGTTCTAAGCATTCACTGAAAATTTCTTGTGCAAGTTATTCATAATGGCTTTTCTCTGGAAAATAACTTCCCGTGAACAGAAAGATGATAAAAGCCACGGACACTGATAATTGACAGTTTCTTGACACACCGCACCTCTGACAGATCCTCCATGGCTAAATTGAAATTCACTCTCTGAGTTCACTAAAATGATGATGATGAATTACTACTATCTGTTCAATCAGATTGCTACATGAAAAAACTTACAGCAGTACAATCCTAGGAATAAACATGTTCTATGTGTTGAATAAATCAAATATGAATCTTTTTTTGGTGATGCTTTCACTTCAAAATGGGCTACTGCATGATTGAAGGAATAAGGCCAATGCGATAAATTTTCAGTATACTCTGTAGAATACTTCCAATGGCTATAATTACCACTTTCTGATAATATTTTGAAGTCAATACTGAAAAATAAATTATCCAGATGTATTAATATATATTCTGTGAATAGCCCACAACAGATCATTCAATGAATCATTATTACACATAAAAACACGAAACTTACATGGTTGGATTTAGATATTTCATATTACTGAAATCAGCTACGAATTCCCATGGTTCATTCGGATGTACGTTTGGTAAAAATAAAGATTCTTTGTGTTGATAAGTTTGTGATCGAATAGTCACTAATAATATAACTATAGCTGTTACAAATCCACTGGTCCGGTATTTTCTCCATTGTAATCTGGCCATTTCTTTCGATTGAAGTCAGAAATAACTTCTCTCAAAACAATCACGAATCTCTTTGTCTAGTCACAGTAATTTATGTTTCCTGAATAATGAACTGAATTTGAAAGGGAAATGAAATGGTACGATGTTCTGAAGAAATGTTATCGCATTTTATATACATCAACCACGCATGTTTATTTATCTCTAGTTTAAAAAGGAAATTGTTTATCTTCTCATCGGTGAATCGGGCGCACGGCATGAACGAATCTGTTGGTAGTCCTGTGAATCGTTTCGTTCTTTTATTGTGTCACCGCTGGATCGATCTATTTATATGTTCAAAATCAATGTTATTGATTTTGAGTTTTCATGACCGTCCAAAGTCCATGCAATGTGAATGAATATACCAGTGAAGGACTATATACTCAAAAATTTGTTTCTCGTTGTAATTGTTTTGTGAGGTTAACGAAAAATGTTCTCTACAAGGATAATCAAAAATCTCAAAGTATGTTCTTGTTATCAAATGATCATGATTAATTCCTGAGATTTCAGTCCATTGGATTTCGAAATGCGAAACATATGTCTACGCGTGAGTCAAACATTACAAAAGTGGAGTTTTTGGATGGAATCAAAATGATCAAAATGTGTGACCCAAAAACAAGGTGATATTAGTTGGAACAACTACCAACAAATCAGGTAGAATTTGATCAACACTCTCTTATAGAAACTCCCTATCCACTGTTATGATGGAAGATCTGATAGGTCATATAAAAGATGATGAAAACAATAAAAATTTGAGAGCTGTTGTTTTTTCTGCTGAGGGAAAAATCTTTTCTGCTGGCCACAATCTTAAAGAACTAGTATGTGAGTGCATATTTTACACTAGATGTGAATATACTTGACTTCTATGAGCTAAAAATCTGGTTGGTATTGCTTATAGACTCCAGAGGCTGGAAAAAAACAACAAGAGCTTGTTTTCCAACTAGCTACAACTTTAATGCATAGCATTATAGAATGTCCTGTACCTGTTATTGCCTGTGTCAATGGATTAGCAGCTGCAGCTGGTTGTCAGCTTGTTGCACAGTGTGACATAGCAATATGTACTGAAAATAGTTCATTCTCCACACCTGGGTAGTATTTTCTTGTTCCCAGATCCAACAAAAACAATGTTTGGCTCACCTTACAGCTCAAATTTTGGCATATTCTGTTCAACACCAGGCATCCCTATGGCTAGAAAAATGCTCAAACCTTCAGCTTTGTACATGCTTTTGACAGGATTGCCAGTTTCAGCTACTGAAGCTAAAGCAATGGGTTTAGTTACTACTGTTTGTCTCCCAGAGAATATTGATATGGAGTTGAAAAAGACCTGTGATGCCATCAAATCCAAAAGTAGATCAGTAGTAGAGCTAGGTAAAAAATATGGAGATGATTGTTTTGCATTGTATATTTTTACTTTGATATTTAGGCAAGAAGTTCTTCTATAAGCAAATTGAATTGGATTTAAAGGATGCTTATAATGTGGGAGCTTCTAAAATGGTGGAGAATTTGGGCATGAAAGATGGACAGGAAGGCATCAAAAGTTTTGTTGAAAAAAGGAAACCAATTTGGTCACATTGATGATTTAATTGTGTTATGAATTTTTATTAATTTTGAAAGGAAATAAAACCAGAAATTGTAAAGATGTTTAAGAATGAATTCAAAATCGTGTAGGTGAAGTTTTTTTTGACATTTGACACTGACATGTGACAGGTATTGAACTATACAACATGAACAATTATTTGTTTATTATTACAAAACACAATATAAATTTGACATCAGTTTTATTAAGTAAATTCAGTATGAGAGAAACAACAAAGTTCATCAGAACCCAAAATGTTTTTTTTATTTTTGCATTGTGCCTGGTTTATTTACTGTATTCTGATGAGTTTGTGAAAAATATGAGGTGAACTCATGGTTATCAGTTCAACACATATTGATTGCAAAATATCTCTTGTTCTCATTTTTTTCCTAAAGCTTTCCTAACTTGGGCAGTTTTCTCTTTGGCTGCAGATTCTTTTTCTGAAAATATGAAAATACATGGTTTCAACCAAATTAAATCAATTGTTGTTAGTTAAAATTTCAACTCACCCTTTATTTCATCTTCTCTTCTTTTCTTGGCATCTTCTCTCTGCTGTTTGATGATTGCCAACCTTGCCAAATCTGCCCTAGCTTGATCTGTTTTGCCTTCAGCATGTAACTTCTGATAATGGGCCTGAGCTTTCTGTTTCTCTATTTCTTCTCTTTCTCTTCTTGAAAGTTGAGGCTTACTGTCAAGATCAGCAGCATTAAGTGCTGAGACTTTTTTCGTTTTCTTCTGAACTCTATTTGGATTTTCTATTTCTATTAGCTTAGAAACACCTTTTCCTTTAGCCTGAAAATGAAATCTTTCAATGTACCTACTCTCATGCATGACTGTCATCTAACAATCGTATTATTTCAACTGTTATGGGTCTTACATCTTCATCCTCACTGCTGCTTTCCTCTGAATCACTCCCTGATTCAGAATCCTCATTGATTTTTTTGTCTGCAGCTGCTTCTTCTTCAGATTCTTCACTTTCACCATGTGCTTGTCTCCATCTTTTCTGTTGTTCTTCCTTTCTCCTCTCCTCTTCCAATTCCTCGGGATTCGTGAATCGTCGATTGCGACCCTTATGGTTTGTAAACTTTCCTACAAGAAATGTGCACAGTTTAGTAGTTTTTCCGTGTACAGAAGATTAGACAAAAGTATTACCTCTAGGCATTTTATTTAGAAATAATATCAATAATTCACACTCGATTGGTTTAGGAAAATTGAAATTTTATATCACCAAAAAAAATAGGCGAATTACTAACGCCGTATTTTACAATACGACATCTGACTTTCGACGTAACAAACGTCTTCTTATTTCATTATTAGACTTAAAATAGAGCATCTGCGATGCGTCACACCGCGGGCTTGTATTCGATTGCTGTGACGTCAGGTGCAAATGTCTGTTTTCTTGACACATAAATTGAGGTTATGGCAAATATATTCTGTGGTTATGTTAAGTGTACACCGTGTTTTGATATCCCTGGTGAAATAGCAGCCCGGTTTTGCTTGATAAATCTGCAAGTATTGGAATTTTTTTGTATTGACACAATGGCATCTTCTGGAGATAAAAGGGAGAAAGGGGATAAAGTGAGTGGATTCACTACTGCAATCAACTAGGAAATCCAATCATTTCATTTTGATTTCTAGAATCTAACTGCTGAGAAAAAGAGAAAGGAATCCATTCTTGATTTATCAAAATATTTAGAGAAACAAATTCGTGTCAAGTTTGCTGGCGGTAGAGAAGCTATGGGTATTCTGAAAGGTTATGACCCCTTACTCAATTTAGTGTTAGATAGTACATCTGAATTTATAAGAGATGCTGAAGATCCGTTTAAGTTGACAGAAGATACGAGAGAGCTCGGGCTAGTTGTGTGCAGGGGCACTAGTGTAGTCTTGATTTGCCCCATGGATGGCATGGAATCAATACAAAATCCATTCATCTCTCAAGACTGAAAACAAGTGTGAATTTCATGAATAAACAATTATCTTTAATTAACTAGATGTTAAGCAAAATTAAGGTATAGGCAATAAAAACAATGGATGTAACAATTGAATTATTATGCTCACTTTCCTTAAAATTTTACATAACCTAAAATTACTCATGATATACTTCAGCATGAGAAATGCACTCTTATTTATAATCTTACAGTTTATTTACATATCATGACTTCATTATTAGAAATGGGACTGAAATATATTTTTACTATCAAGTTATTGTTGATATATAGATAGCCTTTGGTCTTTTGACCTAGTGAAAATGCCTATCTTATCAGTGGACTGAAAACAATAAGCTAAGTTTGCTTCCATAACGACTTTGGTATTCAGCATTTGATATTCTCCTCTGTTTAGATGAAAGAATCTATGGTTTTGCAAAGCAAAAATATCGAAAATTTATTGGGTAATATTTATCCTGGTGAGTAGAATTATTATTAATGGTGTGTTCAATCTATCCTATAAAATATACAATAACATTAAATTTAATTTATGAACATGTGAAACGTATTTTTATTATTTATTCAGACTCCATAACACCTGCAGCATTCAACAATAGTTGTGAAGATCATTTCTGTTCATGTAAGTATATGTATGTTGGATGTTATCAATTGATACAATTATCGAGTGATTCCATCCATTTATTTGATATTAATTTTTAGACTGCAATTGTGAAGAACCAAATATGGCATCCGTACCACAGGCTGCCTTTGCTGCTAAAAAAATACGCCAAAACGAAGATAGAATCAAATTACTAGGTTAGTGTGAAAATATCAACCTCCTAACAAGCCTTGACATTTGAACTTTCATTCAAGTTAAATTTTTCCAACAGGAAATACAAACCCCATGAACTATAGTAGCAAATATATGAATAGCATTTGGGGCCAGTATAATCGCTATTCAGTACACAATTTGAAGAAGATAATGGAGAAAAACTCGTACTCCTTTTTCGACAGACAAATCAAGTATGCATTATCTTTATAATCAATCACTTGAACACAGTTACTTCCTATCGTTACCGCTATTTATCTCAATACAATCACTTTTAGTCCGATTGTTTGAATGTCGTACTTATATTTTTTAGAATGATTGGGAATGCTCAGACTGTTGAAAAGTCTTCCTTCACCACAGACACCAGAAATTCCATCAATATTTTCATGGAAAAATTATACAACTGAATTGAAATGTATTTCTGATGAATTTTGATTTCTCAATTAAAAGGAACTGTTCTGTCGATTTCAATGTTTTATTCAATCCGTTTTGGTATCCTTACGTCGTAACTTTCCCTCTACAAATTCTTGAAATTGATCAGAGAAAAAAATAGGTTGCATACGTGACACGACAAATGTTTATGTTTTTACTTGACCGATCAGTAGCGTAACAACAGATTATTTCAATTGAATACGAAAAATACAAAAATGTGTTACGTTGATGAAAGTTGTTGTTTACAATATTTCACTGGACTAGGAGTTGTCATAGATGTCGTATCAGGTACACCCGTCGTTATGGTGGTAACAGGTACATCCGTCGTTATGGTGGTAACAGGTACACCCGTCGTTATGGTGGTAACTGGGGTGGTAGTTATGGGGGGCGATTCCTCGATTCTTGCTAAAATGCAATCCTCAACGATTGCAGCAATGTTACAGACATACTCTTCGAAAACTTCGATCGTCTTCGAGGCAGTGAGATGTGCCTTGGTATTCGTGCGATTTTGCAAATCGGCCAAGGTGTCTTGAATGTTATTCACGCCGTCCATGAGTTGCAAATTATACTCGACTATGTCGTCGGCGATTCCCACCATGCACAAGCTGTCTCGTTGGCATTGGTCCAATCGATCACTCGATACGTTCACCAGACCAATCAAATTGGCCCATTCGTTGCTTTTGCCGCTCAACAAACTGTTGGCCAATCCGGTGAGGGATGATAAGGCCACCTGAATTTTATACAAAATTTGAAATCGTGTTCTCGTGCTCGACAAACGTAATTCGACCACTCGCAACTAATAAATAAATCAAGTCAAGTATCAAACTGTCATTTACTAAAGCGCGAAAGTAATTTCAGAGAATGTAGCAGAGACAAACTTAATTCACCTCAACTGTAGTTCACTCACCTGCAACTGTTTCTCATTGAAGTCTGGCATACTAGTGGATATTTGCGAAACAATACTGGTGCAATTCGAAAGATCTATGTGTCCTGCTGTATCGTTTGCTCGTTTTTCTAACTTATCTATATTTTCTATTACATATTCAACAATGTCTGTGGCTTTAAACGAATAGGAATTGTATGTAGAGTTGACGTTGTTGTGGATCGTATTCCAAGAGGAATTAATTTGTAACTCGCCAGTATGTTTGAGTCTTGACATCTCAACTAGGGTGTCAACGATTAACTTTTCCGTGCGGTTCTGTAATTCATCGATAGTGTCTGATAGCTGAAGATTCTTTAATCTGCTGTCATTCTCGTGCCTTAACAATTTCCTGCTGCTCTGAAATGTGGGAAATTAGTTAGAGATCATTTTTGATTTATTGATTATTAATTAAGTACGAAAGGTATTCATTTAGTATACATACAGCTGTAACGACGAGACACAAACACATCAGTAGGTGATTCATATTGGTTCACAAGCTTCAAAAATTTATTGTTACTATTTTTTCATTGATTCACACCTCAACGGTTAGTGTAGAATATTTCAGAGTCATTTTATACCTTCATTTTCAAGAACCTGACGTAAAAGTATAACGCAATTCTAACAAACATCATTCAAACTTGTTTGATTTGTTCCGATATCAATTTCAAACAATGGAACAATCGAGTTTTCGAAAAAATTATCAATACACCTACTCATATTATCGATTTCACACCGTTATCGGATAAATCATAGTGCGTATCCTTGTACTCTTCTTGATAAATCAACGTTTGGTAGACACCTAATTAAATCACGATATTATCTTGAACTCTGCATCATTGAGGATTTGAAGTGTAAAGACAATGAACAGATAATGGAAAGCTCTCTCTGGGCACGTTATGGGTGCGTTCCATTAAGCGCTCACAACGATCACGCTCACGACCATGAATTTTGTCGTTCCACTTGGTTCTGTGCGTCATCGAAACGCTCACGCCGACCCACCTATTGAGATGGGTCGTCGTGAGCATGAATCATGACGTCATTCATGACATTTTCGCCACGACCCCAACGATCGTGATCGCCATGTGGAACGTCTGAATGAGTGTTTTGGGCGTTGTGAGCGCTTAATGGAACGCACCCTATGAAATCCCTTTTTTTCTCTTTTATCACTTCTTGTTTTTTGTTCTGTGCTTGGGCATGGAGCATAATTCTATGCGTTTGCGTATGGTGTATCTGTGCCATAGAATATATGACTCGCGGTAAACAGTGTTCTTTACTAGGGCGTCCATTTTGTGATAGTGCGTAATTAGAGTTTCGAAGAAAGCAGAGAGAAACAGGGCACTTTATAGACAAAATGAGCTACGGTAGGCCTCCTCCTCGAATCGAGGGAATGGTATCACTGAAAGTCGATAACTTAACTTACCGCACGACCGTGGAAGATCTGAGAAGAGCTTTCGAAAGATGCGGCGAGGTCGGCGATATTTATATTCCTCGCGATAGGTTCACGCGAGAAAGCAGAGGATTTGCTTTCGTTAGGTACGTAGATAATCGACATACCAAGACGTTGGTCTCACCGGGCAGCCTGAAATTTACAGATTTTATGACAAGAGGGATGCCGAAGATGCGTTAGACGCTATGGACGGACGCATGATGGACGGAAGGGAGCTGAGAGTCCAAATGGCACGTTACGGAAGGCCTACTTCCCCACAACGAAGATACCGAGGCAGCCGAAGGAGGTGAAAGCTCGTACTTCATATTTCAAGAACGAATAACTCATTGACGACTTTTATAGGGGCAAGAGAAGTAGGTCCAGGTCTCGCAATCGTAGATCAGTTAGCCGCAGTCGGTCCCGGTCAGGCAGCAAGAGTTCCAGGGGGCGTTCCAGATCTGCAGCTTCCAATGAGGACAGGAGACGCTCCAACAGCAAGTCTCGTTCTAGATCAAGGTCATAGGTATGAACATTGTTTGAACTTTTATTTAGAGAAACATCAATTTATGCTGGTTGTACACAGTCTTTTAGTCGATTGTTTGATTTGCATAATATGCTTACAGTTTGAATTTTTGAATCATCATTTACAATTATAGGACATTGTCGTTTATTTCTAACTGCCACATACCCATTTGTAGGTGACCTCTCGAGATGCAGAGTGCAGTGCAATTATGTAGGGGCCTGCCTCTAAGGTATTTATCATAATATAGACTTTCAGTTGGGTTTCCCTTTGTTTCAAAAAAATTCTCTTATAATTCAATACGAGTTCTGAAACTTGAATGTTTAATTTTATCAAGGGAAGCCAAATATTCAGTGCAAATTCTGATCATCTGTCTCATTTTTTTCATTGCCTTCATGTTTGGCACCTTTCTGATGTCTAAATTGGTTCAACACAAAATTGTACTTGCATTCTCATTGATTTAAAAATTTAAGTTTTTTAAAAACCTGACATTGTAGCTTCTTGTTAACTTTAGTGATTCATTTTATTGTGTCTTTTCCATACACAGAAAATCATTTTACTAATTTGAATGAGATTTTGATACAGCAAAGGATTGAAAGGAAATGGTTTTTGTTAGTTTAAGGTTGTCCTTTACTAAACTGATTCCATTATTGAGTTTCGGATAATTGATAATATGTTATCTATCATGTAATGAATG
Source organism: Plagiodera versicolora (assembly GCA_037013635.1). Lineage (NCBI taxonomy): Eukaryota > Metazoa > Arthropoda > Insecta > Coleoptera > Chrysomelidae > Plagiodera > Plagiodera versicolora. The sequence continues at coordinate 1,852,202 of CM072990.1, forward strand.
TACACCCTCTTGATTCATAAAAATTCATCAGACATTGTTTTTATTTTTATTTGTTTTCAAAATATAATAACTCATCATATGTTCGCTGACTGACGACTAGGTCTCATTGCTACAATCAAAAACTGGGGATTCTGCACCTGTTTCATTAGTTTTCCACTAAAATTCGAACAAAAAACACGAATTGGGTAGCATTTTGTTGAACCGAACCAAAAACAATCAAATCCCATGATTGCCCCAACATTTTTTTGTTTGTAGCTAATGAGAAAGTATCTGTCATTAAAAGGGCCTGCCAAATTAACCGACACACCGTTTTTCACACACACACACATCACCAAAAAAAAAAACAAAAACTATAAAGTTTTAGTCCGAACAGAACGGAGTCCAAACACATCACGTCAAAGCGAACAATCCCTGTTATTAACGTACTGTTTATGCACAGCAGGCGCTGCTTGGTTGGCGTGGCAGTAGGGCGGTAGCAGGCCTAGAGAGTTGTTCGAGAGAGAAAGCGCGCTGGTTTTGCGGTTTGAAAGAGAGAGAGAGAGAACGAGCGATAGCTGAATGCTGCCCGTGTGCGGACATGCGGCGCTCATCGGCAGTCCAACGCAAGGCAGCCCAGCCCTTAAAGCTCATTCGTTCCTGCCGACGAGCAAATTTCGTGTAGCGGTTGTTTTTTGGGGGGGGGGGAGGGGGGAAATCTGCGCGCGGCGAGTTTCGTTCAAACGTCAATTTGGCGCGATAACAAACCTGACATTTTGAGGTTCATTCCGCGATTTTTTTGCATGGGGTGAAATTTGCGGCAATTATGTCAAATTTCTCAACAACTATGACAAAAAATAGTCCAAATCTCTTAAAAGTCGAATAATTTCGATTATTTTGGGTTGATTCTCCAGTGAATTAATTCATTACGATTTGCCCAAGGAAGCCTCCTCGAACCGATCGAAATACACTTCAAAATTGAGCTCGGTCTTTTACGTTTTCACTGCCATATACAGGGGATTTCTTTTTGAACTGCACTGTCTTTGCATTTTTTTGTTTTGCAACGAAAATGTGAGGCAGTATTGGTTGAAGTGTAAGCCCTGTATGTGTTGTAAATTTTAATATTCCAGTCGAAACGAGTGTTGGAAAGTTGAAGGTCATCTTTATTTGGGTAAGTATGTGGTGATTAATACTATTAATCGTCTATGTAGCTATGAAGATTTCTCACAGTTATTCAATTGAATCCTCAGAATTGATTTTGAAACCTTCAAATTAAATTTGAATATCATTGTTGAGAGTTTGTGAAATAATTGAATTAAAATTTTCCGGAACTGCCAAATTGTCATTCTTAGGGATCTGACTAAGGTGAAATAATGTGAACACTTCACCACAAAGTAAGTTAGGTAGGTTAACTCACATTTATCGTATTTTTACCTTCAATTTTATGGCTAAATAATGACGTTTTTATGCTTTTCAGGTGATGCGCTACATGGTAAGACGATTATAAATTATTTTTTGAAAAATTCTGGCGTTTTTAATAAATAAACAAACGATAATAGACTCAATTCGTTGTTTGATATTTTTTCTAGCGTAATTCCGAAAATGTCGACGCTACCTGGTGGTAAAATTTTGAACTCTTTCAACGATTACTCTGTAGTCAACTGTAACGTGATCACTTGACGAGTTGATAGGATAGGGAAAAGAAATAAATGAATACTCTGGTTTTTAAATTAATAACTTTTTACGAATCAAAAAACAATCCACAACAATAATACGTATGTGTATAAATTAAGTTGGTTAGTTCCAGTCCAGTCCACTTTTTGCTAAACGTTATAGCGACATTTTTGAAGTTCAGAGAGTCCATGTACCGAGTGTTCGACGTTTGCCCACGCATAGGATTCAAAGATTCGATTTGCCCTTACAATCGGATGACTTGGATGTGCTTACATAGTCAAAAATAGGGCTGGGGTAATCATTCTACAGGGTGTTTTTCAATTGAAGCTGTATTTTGGAGAACTGACTAGTCAAGTTATTTTTGAAACTTCAAATGCACACTAAAGACAAAACACTGTGTAGTGCTCGCAACCGATGTTTTTTTTACATCTCCGAATCAACAGCAAATGTTCAGCACTTCATAAATCTCTGCAAAAATCGACGAAAGGCTGGCAATGGACCACAGTTTGATGCATTCAGAAGCAGCCGCTGTCAAAAATTCCACTGCGCAACTAAGTACTGTTCCGCGCGCGCACGAAAGCAAAGAAGAAGAATTGACAGCGCGCATCAAACTCAAACCGCCCATTAAATCGCATCGCAGGACGGAAAACAAAGAAGAACGTTTCTCCACGACCGTCACGACACGGAGCAACTGTTGCGAGGCACGCAGCTAGTTCGCGCATCGACCGCAGCGCCGCTGCCGGGCGTCGTGGGCGTGCTGGTGAAGCGCGATTTGCGCCCGCTGTTTTTCTTCTGGCCGATGGTGTGCCGCCATTGGGCGGACGAGGAGGTCAACGCGTACGATTTCAAGTGCGATTTGACGCAGGTAGGTAAGGGTAGTTGCTCGATGCTGTACACTGTCGTACGCGCTACGATGGCACGGCAGCACAGTTCTTGTAGGGTCAGTACTGGAAAGGAAGTTTAGAATTTCGCTACATCGCAAACCACTTTCACTTACCTTTGTTGGACCTCCACAGTCTTTCTAAGCCGTTCCTCCTCAACGCCATTCTGGAGAGCTCACAGAAGCTCTCGTGTATGTTGAAATTACAAAGGGGCGATACCTCGAAAAAGGCCATGCTGTGCTTGTCGGCGTACACCTGGGCGTCTCGTTGACCCACTTTTCTGTTGAACGCCAGGTGCAATCGATTGCCTACAAGCACTTTCGGGACCCCAGGAGCATGTTCGTCTACCTCTTTCAACCAACGGTCGAGTCCATCGAAAGACCATCGGTTGGTTATGTCATATACAAGTAGAACACCTACGAAAACACATTAAACAACTGTCTTATAAAAAGATACGGTGAAATACCTTGTGCTCCTCTAGAATAGCTGCGAATTATAGTACAAAAACGTCCTTGTCCAGAAGTGTCCCATAGCTGTAGTTTCACCCGTTTGCCATCCAACAAAATTGTAGTTGTTTTGTATGCTACAAAGCACATTTTCATAGCATATGTTCATTGAAATCCATTTCTGAGTACTCACATTTTCCACTGTGGCCACAGAATGGACTTTCCGAGGATCCATCGTCCAGGTCGGATAGAATTTCTTGTTTACCAACATCGCTGTCACCCACCAAGAGGAACTTAAGCAGATAGTCATACTGCTTAGGAGGGGGCTTACCAATATCCTCAGTCATGGCATAGTACCAATAATACTAGACTTTTTATGTAGAAAATATAATTTCAATCATATTTTTCTCGGTGGATATCCCAAGCTGTAACTAAATCTATTCCAAATATCCTGAAACGATGTTCTCTAAAGTAAATAAACAATCACTACCATACTTTGCAGTGTGATGTACGATTCCAGAACGTGTCTCAGCATTTTCTATGGAAAAGACAATGGAATGGATTTATTTTTCGTATATCTAATAAACACCAAGTAGAACAATGATAATACAAAATACAATAAAAAATTATAATAATCTGGGTAATAAATATGCAATTCAACTGTCAATATTTACATGACGTATGACATTAGAAGTGTTCGACTGTTTTGACAGTGACAATGATTGTTTCTGTATCCTGTCATTACACATCAACAAACAACACATGAAAATCGAGTACTTTTACCATTTCTTCGTACCATAGAAAACCTGTCCAGTTTTTACCATTACCCATTACTCTCCATTCTCAGTACCATACAATCTCTTGTGTCGGTAGGTACTCATTATTTAGTGAACTCGAAGTTTTTGTTTATAATAGAAAATGGCAAATCTAAGGCAGACCCCTTTGACATGTAGTGGCCACACAAGACCCGTAGTTCATTTAGATTTCAGCGACGTTACAGAAAGTGGATATTATTTGATTTCAGCATGTAAAGGTAAGACATTTTGTTACAATTCTTCACCTTCAGCCAAACCTTGGCCTGATTCTGATCAATACAAATTATTCATGATCAGCATAAAAAAACGTCTGTATAATTGAAGGTAGACAGCTTCAATAGTCTTCCTGTTTGTTGGAGTATTGTGGTAAATAATATTGTCCTACATTGAAGAAGGACTTTACATATTGAGTGAATGTAATATTTTCCCATATAAATTTTTGTTTTTATAAATTCAGATGGAAAGCCAATGCTTCGACAAGGAGACACTGGCGACTGGATAGGCACATTTGAGGGTCACAAGGGGGCTGTATGGGGTGTTGCTTTGGATTCTGGAGCCACTCGTGCTGCCAGTGGAGCAGCAGATTTCACTGGCAAGGTGAATTAAATTACAATCAAAAAACATGTATTCCAATCAATAACACACTCATCTTCATAAGTTGAAATGGAAAATGGTAGTTATATTTCTGTTTAGGTATGGGATGCAGTGTCAGGTGAAGAGTTGAGATCTTTTCAGCATGGTCACATTGTTAAAAGTGTGCAGTTCTCCAAAGACTCAAACCTTTTAGCTACAGGTAGCAATGAGAAACTAGTGAGAGTTTTTGATTTGAACAAACCAGATGCAAGTGAGTATCTTTGCCATATTGATGAACTTGCCTTTATACAATTGATATTTGTAGACCCAGAAGTCTTCAGTGGCCATACAGCTGGAATTCGTCATGTTTTATTCTTCAGAAATGACACCCATTTAGTTTCATGTGCAGATGATAAGACTTTGAGAGTGTGGGATAGAAATACTAGAAAGGTAAGCCCTCCTCAACAGACTCACCAGAGAAACAAATGACCAGGTAAATGTAATGTTTTTGCTAGGAGGTACAAAGAGTCGACTTCAATGCAAACCCCAACAGTTTAGAGGTGTCTAAAGATGGATCAGTCCTCACAGTAGCCAATTCCACTCACGTCACCTTCTTGGACGCTGAAAATCTCAGCAAAATCCGCGAGTTTTCTCTACCCACAAACGTGAATTCCGCTTCCCTGCACCCAGACAAGAGCATTTTCGTCGCTGGTGGTGACGACTTGAAGGTCTACAAGTTTGACTATGCAACTGGAGAGGAAATTGAGTCTTTCAAGGGTCATTTTGGTCCTTTGCACTGTGTCAAGTTCTCACCAGGTTATGGCTCGTTTTTCATATGATATTCGGTTTTTTGATTGTGGTTTGTTTTGCAGACGGTGAGCTGTATGCTTCTGGGTCCGAAGACGGCACTTTGAGACTGTGGCAAACGACAGTGGGCAAGACGTACGGCTTGTGGAAATGTGTGGATGCCCAAAGTATAAACGAGCCGGTGTCTGCTCCCAAAGAGATTCAAGCTAATTAAAGAACACTTACGCTGCGGTGGCGATGGATATGTTATTTTATCACTCTGGAAAACCCATTTTTGTTTCATGAATTTTAATATTCCTTTGAAATTATTCATCATTACCACTATATAAAACAATGTAATTTTATTGGATGTACATGGATTATTCAATTATATTTATTGATTTTGAGTATCTCTTTACATAATTCAAGAAAAACTGACCAGATATCATCAAGATTCTTTCAAATTTGGCGTCAAATATTATCTCGAGATAACCGATAACACGAATCTGTCATTAGTCACGACACAGAACAGTATGATTTGTGACGTTTAGTCTATATTTCTATGTTGTATGGTTGTGTATACGATTATTACATGTGTTTAAAATATTGAAACAATCATTATATTCATCGTTTTCAATTAAAAAACAACTGATAGTATACTTCGAATTAGTATTAGTGTCAACCATTGATTGTATCATTAGACAGGTAAGTACTTTCCATCATTGAATCTAATTCATGATCCCTGTGACTACCCATTCCGCTTTTTCAAAAAAAAAAACAGTATATCCACCGTCAATATACAAAATTGGTAACAATTAATAAACTTTACGGTATCACCGTCACTGGTCAGCTGAAGGAGGCGTTTAACACGTTTCAACTTATGTCACTTCATGTAATTTAGCAGAGGAAATCTTATTTAACAATATAATGGGCTAACCTACATCTTACATCTCATTACTTTTTGTGTCGGATTTTGATTACCAGCTTCCTTTGCAAACTAATGTATTGAATTTATTTCGCACTTTTTATGTCATAGAATATTACATGTATCAGTGATATTTTGTGTACACTGCTGTGTCTTGTGTTTTAGATTTCAAGATGGGATATGATGCAGTTATAGAACAATTAGGTGATTTCGGAAAGTACCAAAAGAAGATATACTTCTTATTGTGTTTGCCTGCCATCATTTGTGCTTTTCACAAACTTGGTACTGTTTTTTTGGTTGCTGAACCAAGCTATAGGTAAGATTTCAAGGTATTTGTTCAGGTCTAATAAATACATATCTGAGATTCAGTTATATTTATTGTTTGTACTACAAAGTCCAGGAATTGAAGTTTCAAAAAGTTGATCTAACCTCACACCTCAGTTGAAACATTTGCAAAGTTACTGCACTGGTGAATAATTTCTTGTGATATAACTGCTTTATATCAAACCTGAAATGGAATTGATCAATATATCCAGCAGAACATATAATATAAAAGTATACCCTGCATCGTTGAATAAATCTCTAGCACCTTCTTGACATTCTGACATCACTAATTCTACACCCTTGAACTGATTATTCCGAGACCAATTCTGAACTGTTTGTACGAGATTTAACCCGATTCCTTTCCGACGATATCTGAAATAGTTTCGACGATGAAATTGAGGTTTTCCTTCAGAAACATTAGCTCACTCTTTAGTTACAGCAAGCCTGAAAAGCCATGCATAATTTTCCATTTGAAAGTGTCGCATGACAGCTATTGTGCCGATTATCTGAAAAATCTGAATTTCTAGGAAACTTGGGAAATATTGTAACACGTATTGAGTATGGGGGAGAAGGATTGATTGGTTCAGATTATATTTTTATTTCTAAATATACATGTGGGTACAGTTTGATTCGAGGGTGTTGATTTTTTTGTTATTCATACACCAGTTCTCAAAGATACATATAAAATTATTATTCCATGGGTTGTTGCTCATATCTATGAAATTGATCATGCGGAAGTCGTGCAACATTCTGTCATCAAGTCGTGTCAAATTATTTCCTTGAAGATAGAGGTTATCCAGGAACATTAAATCAGCGAATGCATAAGCATTGATCACTTCAATATTGTTATCATTCAGCAATAAATCTTTAACTCCCGATAATCCCCTCAATATATACTCGCTGATGTAACTAAAGTTGTTGAAACTGAGGTCAATGATAGAGTACTCGTATTTGTTGATATTGGCGAACGCCATGTTGAAATAACTGTAAGGCACCCTGTGTGGTACCCCAGGATAATTCCTCAAACGATTATAGCTCAGGAATAGTTGTCGGAGATTTGTTGTGAGGTAAAATAACTCTCTAGGCAACTCCTCTATGTTGTTCCAACTCAAATCCAAAATTTGCAATTCACTCAGGTTGGAGAAGGCTCTGTCTGCGAGTTTTTTTATTCCATTACCTTCGAAAATGTGAAATTTTTGGACTTTTGTTTCAACGCCATAAATATTCAGAATTTCTGATGTTGTTTTTTCAATATTCCCTTCAATTCATCCAGAAAATAATACAGAAATAGTTGACCCATAACCTAATAACCTCGACGGACATTATAACATGATAAGAATATCAACAAATTAAAGTCAAGTCACAGTTTAAGTTACTTAATCGTCACTTCCTGATTCAGAGATGATCATTTGATGATATTTTATTGAGAAATGTGGTTTGTTGATACTACCAAAGTACCAGATTCCAATCTTAAAATATTTCATAATCAATTTCCACAAATGATATATTCTGAATATGGTTGAAGCACCCTTTAATTTTCAATTACCTTTGAGAGTAATTTTGTAGACGCTCAAATCCTCAAAAACATGTTCCGGTATCTCCTGTATGTTGTTGAAATTCAAGTTAATCGTGTGTAGTTTCGGTACTTTTTGAAATATATGCCTTTCTAAACGGTTCACATTATTTCTGTGAAGATGAACATACTTGAGCTTGGTGAGATTGAAAAAGCTCCCAGTCTTCAGAGTCGGAATGGACTCGTTTTCAATTAAGATTTCTGTGACTTCATACTGATCATTTATGGTGTCTGCTCTGAGAACTGTCAATGCTCTATTGTCTGTGTATGTTTTGATTGTGATGTAATTAAAAAACTCTGACCTTATTGGGGTCACTATCACTAGTAATAAAATAGCAATATACATTTTGAACTGATGAATACTAGCCAGTGACTGAGAATTTCATCAGCATGGTGAGCTCCTTATCACTTTGTTTTCATTTCAGAATATTAATATGAGTCATGCGAAACAATGATTAATATATTTATAAACTCAACTAAACTTACCTTCTTCTGATAACTTTCTCTTTTAAATTCAAGGGTTTCAAGTTCATCCTCAGTGACAATTTTATACCAGCAATTTTCTGGTTTTCTTGTGAAAAAATATGGTTCAAAAGCTTCTGCCACCCAACACTTTAGCGGTTTTTTATCATACATAAGTTGGGCGGCCTTCATTGATATTGTTGCATAGATTATAACATATAAACTCAATAATACTAGAGGTATTGATAATATGCAGTAGAAAAGTGGTACACCAAAACATATAAATAAGAGTGCTGATACCAATATCATAGCTTGGAATGTGATCTAGAAAATAGTTTGTGAAAAAAATGCAACACTAACTCCAGTTACTCACTTCATTAAATAAGGCATTTAACCAGGTGTTATTTATGTTAGATGTGTATGCATTTCGAACAACTTGTGAAATATTTGGGGTATCTTCATTTCGGCTCTCTCTTATAACTATGTAGTAACTCATCGTACAAAATGTAATTCTTAATCAGCTCAGTATAATCTACTTAAAAATCCTAGGTCAAAGATGTGTATGTTTGTTTTACTTTCATGAAGAATATAGGTTAGGTTTAAGTTTTGATTTTGTCCGTTTCTTCCATTTCACAACTGTTCTTGTCTGTTTGGGCTATCCGGACAAACAAGAGTTTAGTGTGGTTGTTGAGAATTTTCAAATTTCAGATGTATGTTACCAAACGAGTTCGAGAATGCAAGTTACCATTTGAATAAAAGTATGTTGGATACGTATTTCCCGTGGGATCCATTACACCACCGTTATTCATCTTGCGAAATGATTATTGATAATAAAACTCAGCCGTGTGAGAAATACGTTTACGATCAAGATGTCTATGGATATACCTCCGTGATAGAGGTGAATTTGCATAGCCTGCTTTTTACTCTATTATCATGCTTGTATTTTATTTCAGTTTGAACTGACTTGTTCAAGGGCATATCTTATAGCAACGTCTAATTCTCTTTTCATGGTCGGTGTCATGATTGGCTCGATCGGTTTCGGAGAAATGTCCGACAGGTTTTTATCAACCGAAACTTATCGTGATTATTTTCTAGTGATTACCGGGTTTTAGGTACGGCCGAAAAAAAACGTTCTTTATATCGTTGGTTATGCAAGTGGCTGCTGGAATAATAGCCGCCATAGCACCCGAATTTTGGACGTATACAATCGCCAGAGTTGTCGTAGGTGCTACGACTTCTGGAGTATTTTTGGTTGCATACGTTATAGGTATTTGTAATCACCGTTAGCAGTGACGGCTTGAAGGAAATTTTGTTTTTTTTTTTGCCTAGGTTTGGAAATGGTCGGTCCATCTAAAAGGTCCATAGCTGGAACCGTGTGTCATATGTTTTTTTCACTCGGTTACATGTTGACCACCGTTTTCGCGCTGTACATTTCGAATTGGCGTTATTTGCAGTTTGCTTTAACGATATCTGGCGTTTTCTTTTTGGGATATTGGTGGTAAGAAAAATCATCTAATATTAACAAAAGCTATTTTCAATAATGATTTCGTTGGGGCAACTTTTATTTGAGTAAAAATACTGAATAAAATTCGCTCATGAAGATACAGTTGATATTTCCTTGCCAATGTATTGAAAACTATTGCCAAACTTTTAGGTTTATTCCTGAGTCAACAAGGTGGCTTCTGAGCAAAAAGAATGTAACGGAAGCCAAAAGACTTATTCAAATAGCAGCTAAATGTAATAAAGTCACAATTTCAGATGAAACACTAGATTCATTGTTAGTTTCAAGTGAAGAGGTCAAGAACGATGAAAAAGAATCACCTGGTAATTCCGTTCTGGATTTATTTAAATATCCCAGCTTGAGGAAAAGAGCACTCATCATATTCTTCGATTGGTGAGTGTATCACTAATATCCATTATCCACTTGGTATTTGTTTTCATAGTACTTAGGTTGTGAAAATCCTCTTCTTTTTTTCACGTTCGCTGACATTCGACCGTTTCCGTAATTCCAGGTTTGCAAATAACATAACTTATTACGGTTTATCGTGGAACACCAACAATTTGGGCGGCAACCCTTACTTGAACTTCGTTATATCGGGAGCCGTCGAAATTCCCGCGTACGCCTTTTTGATGCTGTTCCTCAACGTATTGGGGCGAAGGAATTTGATGTGCGGTTGCATGATGGTGGCGGGTATCGCGCTGTTACTGACAATGGCAGTGCCGAAAGGTTAGTAAAGCACGAAATGATTCGACAAATTTGTCAATATGGGTTTGGTAGATATGCAATGGCTGACGGTCACGCTCGCCATGATAGGGAAGCTCTCAATCACGGCTAGTTACGCCGCGGTGTATATTTTCTCCAGCGAGCAATTTCCCACGATTATTAGGAATGCTGGGCTGGGGGCGGGCTCTACTTGCGCCCGCATAGGCTCCATTATAGCGCCCTACATGAACCTACTGGTGAGTTTTAGGTTATGGTCATCATGCAGTATGGATTTTTTTGAATTTTTTTTGGTTCCATTCTGAAATTAATACTTGATGTTTGAAAACGATCAATAATGAACATAAAATTCCAGATTTCAAAGTGCAATTTATCAAAAGTCATTAATTTAAAAATCAACAAAAAGTTTCATCAAAAGTGCAAAATCACTGAACGGTTTTCGTTTGACTTATGCTGATGTTGCAGACGCACGTTTGGCAACCTCTTCCCCTACTGATTTTCGGCAGTTTGTCTTTATTGGGAGGTGTCATGTCGTTGGTACTGCCTGAGACCCTCAACGAGGTGCTACCAACCACCTTCGAGGAGGGAGAGGCTTTCGGAAAGTGAGAGTGAGTCGACAGATTGGGTGTAGCGAGATTAATTTTTGTTTTTACAGGAAAAAAAAGATTGAGATTATTGTACCTGAAGCGGAACCTCTCAATATGGCTACAGTGAGTGATAAAATTGATGTCACAGCATAAGAATGTTTGCATAATTCCATGTTTGTTTGTTTTTTTATTGAATCTACAAACCCCGGTCAATACTCGCCAATATTTCTTTAGTTCTGAAGAATTCTCTGAAATTTTTTTGAAGGATTATAATTCTCCATGGCCTAAATCAAGTCAATTAATCGAATATTCCCAGTTTCTCCAGATGAATCTACGATTAACTGCTAGAAAATTTATTTCTGGAAGCAGATTGTATGCCATCTTTTGATTGAATGAAATTTTGTTGATGATTCAATTATAGTTATGTCACAAAACACTTTTAAAAAGTATTATATTGGACCAAAATCTCTATAACTACTATGGAAAAATTCACAATGAGAACTTGTAATTTTACCAATACATTTATTACCAATGGCTTTTATATAACTACTGTTTTTATGTGCCAAAAATTTGTTCGTTTTTATTCTCATTTTGTTATTTTATTTATATAATTCCAAGCACTGATATACATTTGAGTGAGGAGCAAAAAAAACGTGAACTTTACTCCCTTTTATGCCTGTGAAAATATTTCCTAGGTACTGAATTACATGATTTGATTACTCCCATTTTTTGTTACCTGCATTTATTAGTTTTGTATTGTTGAATGTTTTAATAAAACTCGAAACTTTAACAGGCTTGTATTTTATTTTCCACTTCCTTGGTCATCAGGTGCATAGTAACAACAACAAATAAAATATGATTTTCAAAAGACTTTTCATTCTTCACCTTCACTATCTTCCTCTTCTTGTTGTGTCTCCAGATACTGGCTGATCTGTTTTTGAAGATTTGTGTCTTCTACTAGATCTGTCATCCTGAGCTGTCTATTATTACAGCCTATGTAAGGACATTTGGCCTTGTTTTTCATTTGCCTTATGTAATTCCCTATGGTGTTGTATTCATACACATGTTTGCAATTCTTATTTTTGAATGGCCTCTGTATCACAACTTTACTGATTGGATCAATAGGTGGTGTAAACACATTTGAGCAAAGTAGAGAATCACCTAGTTCCTCATATTGGGTTTCATCTAGTCTACTCTGCTTTTGTTTCACTTCAACTACATCACTATATCCTCCAATTACTTTCTTCCATATAGGGCTTTCTTTGTAATTCTCTCTGGAAGCTGTTGGTTGGTCTTGTAAGTATTGCTGAAATAGTTGGTCTATGTCTTCAGAAGCTTTAGAATCTGGATCGTTCAATTTTTCATCCAGTTTTTGGTAAGCTGCGTCTGCACTTTTTATTCGTTTGTCTACATCACAATATGATTTAACAAAGTTGATGAGTTTCTCCATTTCCATTGTTTTCTCTTGATCACCATTTTCAAAGTTGTCATTGATGAGTTTTTTCCAGGTATCTAAGGAATTGAGGCATCTATCTAAATTGTCTTCCAATTTTTCGGATAGAGCCATTGCCTGTTATAGAATGATACGGAGAAGTTTAAAAACGATCGTGATCATAACAAATAATCTCGAAGTGTAGGTTAGGTTAGGTAAGTGACACGGTTGGACACGGTAGTAGAATGGTACTATGCTCTTGATTCCACAGCCTTACAGTCATGTTCAACTTGTTCAAAATAAGAAGAAGAAACTTTCATCTGTGATGAGTAAAAATAGGTTATTGAATTTTCGATTTATTTTAAAATGTCAGTTTTAAAAGCTTTACGGCTCAAAAAAATAGTTGATTTAAGAAATATATCAACTATCCATAAAAATATCGGAAGAAAATTATGTAACAATGCTGGTAATATCGATAATGAAATCCCTACCAAAGTTGAATCGGGAGGTTATGCTAAGTCTTATGAAAAGTTCGAACATTTGAAAGATGAAGAGAAACACTCACATGTCCAAACATTTGAAGCGTTATTGAAAAACTCTAAATTCATAGACGTGAGTGATCATCCCCACGAATCATTCTTTAATATTACTTATCCATTCTCTTCCAGCTTGGGGATCCTGAAGGAAAAATAGTAAATGGTAAAATATTTCACATTGTTGATGACGATTTGTATATAGATTTCGGCTGGAAGTTTCACTGTGTTTGTCCAAGACCAAAGAAAAATCCTAGGTATAGTGAATCATTTTACACTTGATAACTTCACAGAGCACATTTCATCATATACTTCAATTGCTTCAGTGGCTTTGTAAGAGGAGCAACAGTCCGATTACTGATCAAAGACTTGGAACTCTCTACAAAATTTTTGGGCTTTGATAAAGATCTTACTCTACTTGAAGCAGATTGCACTCTGCTAGGATTGGCACAAGACAGGTCCAAAAGTACAAGTCAACAGTGAAATTGTTTATGAAAACACGTTTTTTGGTAGGTATGATTATGGTTTTTCACTATTTCATGTATGTAATTGTCAACCTAAAATACATAACTGTGATCTCAGAAGGGGCATTTTGTGTTCAATAAAACAGGATTTGTGAGAGTATGTATTTTATTTATTTTCATTCAGTGTGAAACATTTTTACAAATTTTATTTCATGATTAGCTTGGCGTTATTAATAATCAGTGAGTCAACACAATATCAGGAGAAAGTTAGTATGTCTTAGACAAAATATGCAGTACTAGTACTTATTTAATTGTGACTCAAACAATTTGAGATTCTTGAATCAATAAACTGCTATGAATCATGTCAAAACAGTTATGATTATCTGGTATTTACATTATAATACAAACATTGTTTGAAGCTTGAACGGTTGAACTAATTTAATGCTTAGTGAAAATGAAAAACACCTCGAATTAGCCTGGTGTATTCCATAAATTTTCAATTGTCATGGCCAGTAACTAACTTATTAATTATTTTTACAACAAGGCACAAGGTAGTCCACAACATAAAGGTAAGCATACAGGGACGACAGTGGCTCCACTGCTACTTTTGCTCTTACTCTTGCTCTCTGCTTCATACTCATACCGTCCAGAAGCCTTCGCATAGCCACCCTGGAAGTGAAAAAGTAGCAAGATTCCATACGAAACGTCAATCATTGAAATTTGACACAGAACACAACGTTGACAAAAACTGTTTATATATAAAAACCAGTGTTACCAACGTTGAATAATTTCATTACCTGCGCTCTCCAAGCACCTTCCCCTTCCTCCTTCTTGACGAACATCTCCCCGGGGGGGTAGTAAACAGCGGGGCCCGATACGTTTTTCGTTTTCGCGATTTGTTCTTTTTTCTGCGTATCGTCCACTTCAGCTGACTGCTTCTTCAGCGTGTCGATCTTCTTCTGGTGGGCTAGTTCTTGCTCATGCGCAGTGAAACCGGCGTTCAGGGAACTGTTGGGAGGCTAAAAAAACGAATCTCAAAATCGATTTTTCAATCTTTGAGGTTAGATTCTCAACCTCGCGTCCTATTGTAGCCATCAGATCGTCTAGCTTTTTCGGGGGCCCATCGGGGACTTCGCTGGTAGGAAATTTGCCAGGCAACAAAGGTTGGCTTTCTTCGTTGGGTGGGTAAGCGCCCCCATACCTATTCTGAGTCGTATTCGTAGATTTGTACGAGTAGTGGATGTTAATCGGCTCATTAGGTTTGTACCTGTAAATAAGGCAGGGGTTATCATTTCCGAAGCCGGACCTGGCCCTGCCATTTGACTCTGTGACATTGACAGTGGCGGGAGAGCTCATGATTGGTTGAACAGTTAAAAAACGCGATTTACCCTCTTGGATCGAATGTCTCCACTTCGTCGGGAGTCCTGGGTCTGTTGGTATGCCCTGGGTGCTCGTAGCTGTTGTTGTTGGTAGTATGAGTTTCCTGTCGATAGACAATTGTTTTTCCCGGTTCTGGCTGTTGCGGTTGGCGGGAATGCGGAGGGTGATGGCCATTTTGATAAGGGGGTCCGACGACGCGATTGGTCGTATTGTGACTCTCTTTTATGATGTAAGTCGTGTGTGGTGCCGGATTTCCCCTGTTTGAACAGTGTTTTCCTCACAATGTGTTATATTCACGAATCGGAAATGTGTTGTATCGAAAAAAGTGCACCTAGTTGTGAAGATTCATCAGAAATGGGTTACCTGTTATTGTCAGATGGTGGATTGTATACAGGGTATCCTCTCTCTGAGAAAGGAGGTTCAGTTTTGTTGATAGTGTTGTGGGTTTCTTTCACTACGTATGACTTATTCCATCTGGAATCATTCGGGGGATAGCCAGTGTTGTGCGAAGGATAGTCGTCTGACGTTGGATAGTTCCTGAGATAATAAAGTTATTAGTGAGTGTTTGTGAAAGAAGAATCATCATTTCATCGTGGAAATGACAGGTAAGCTTTAGATAAATAAGGAACGACAATACTATGCTACAGAAATACAACAAATTGAATTCGCGAATCGTACAGGACCGGCCTAGCAGAATATGAATTTCACTTTTTTTTTCAATTAACTAAAAATACATGAAAATGAATGAACCTTTGGAGATCAGCTTGGTTGACCTTGGTGGTCGTCGTAGTCGTATCCTTCACGACGTAAGTGTCCTGCCTCGGCATGGGCGGCGGCTGGGGATGCCCCCCATTCTGCACCACGTTCTTAGTGCTCGAGCTCTCGTTATAAACGTACGTCTGATTGACACTGGGAGCCCCCTGCTCCTGCCTATACCCAGGCTGGTAGTTCCGCGTCGTCACCGTCTCCTTCACCACCAAACCACCTGGTGGAGCGGGCTTTTGGTACGGCACGTAGTTATCCTGTTGGTACACCGCGTTCTCCGACTTGTTGCTGTTGTAGACGAAGCTCTGGCTCGGCTCCGAGCCGCTTTTGTTCGGGGAGTAGACGAACTTGTTGTCGTCCTCGACGCCGGGGATCTCGTACGTGTAGGTTTTGATGGTCGTGGTGACTTTGGTGTTGCCTGGAGGGCGCAGGTTCGGATCCAGGTGGGCCAGCACCTCGGGGTCGATGACGGAAGAGGTTTCGACCACTTCTTCGGCGGGGTAGGTGCGTCTGGTGGAGGTCGGGGTGGCGCGACGACGTTGTAGGCTGTCCAGGTAGGAACCTGGGGGAATTTGATGTTTTTGTACTCTAGGTAGCGATTATAACAGCCTACAACGTCATACTGACGTCCCTTTTTGGTCCAGTGAACGTCCATTACAACACATGATATGGTTTTTAAGTTAGAACTCACGTATTTCGCGTGTATAAAGCAATTTTATCATGGGAAATTAATACTTTTCGAGATATTTCACTTCAAAGTTGAAATTCCATGCCTCTATTTTCAAATAAAAATCAAAAATGCATTATTTTCCATACTTCAAACGTGCACGTCAAATCCATTTGACATTTACTGTGGTTTGACAGTTGACAATCAACTAATGGCTGACAAATGACTTTGACATGCTGTCGAATCTGAATATTCGAAAAATACTGAATTTTCAATGTTTCCTTGGGATGAATACATGATGAACCCTTTCCTAATATACAGGGTGTCACATTATTGGAGAAATTAGCCAAAAAAATGTGATATCTTGCCCAAAAAGTGAAATTTCTTGAAAAATTAATTTTCCCACGATAAAATTATGAAATTCGTGTTTTTGAACCAAAATACGTAACACGAAATTACCGATGAAATCTTTCAGCGAGGACGTCAATAGAATATTCCCAATAGGAGATATACACTGTTGCCAAGTCTAAAACTTCCGCAGCAATCTACCTTTTCACATTAAAACCATCTTTGAAAAAACTGAAGTTGTTTTTAGATTCTCGATAACGTGTTGAGAGAATTATTGATATATTTGAGAGAATTTCGCACATATAATAATAATAATAATTGTGCCGTAGATAGAAAAAAAAATGAAACTGGATGCAGAATTTAATATCCAAGCTGCTAGTTAAAGAATATACTGAGTGTCATATTTGAAAAAAAAAATTAAATCAATGTTATCCCGCCTAGATATCCCATTTTCACACCCTGTATAAATACCTTCACTGGTATATTGCACATCCTTTCTGATAGACCCTTCTCGTTCTCTTCTTTCGATCGTTTGGTTTCTTGTTTCTTGTCTATAAGGCGAATCGCCATAATGCAATTCTCTATTCACATTTTTCTTCGAGTATATGGATCTGAAATATGCGTTAAATTCTCCTCAGCTCAGAAATCATTGTAATTTATCGAAAGAGATTAATATTATTGGTAAAATGAATAAACGTTTTTTTTTTTTTGAGGAATTTAGTCCTGACAGATTTGGTTTTTTTTTCAATACCAACAGTGCAAAACAAAAAGTAACTAGCTATCCACTGAACTTCTGATTGGTTGAGACATTGCTGGTAACATTTAGGCATCAATAATTATGGTAACACTTCACAGTGACCTTGGAGAGAAATCTTTGATTTTGTTATTAATTTTAGTCGAAAGTTTGAAAAAACTGCATGACAATCTGTAGTAATCTCATTTTGGTGTATACATTTCTTGAATCGATGACATTTTCCAAAAAATTTCGATGATAAACCTAACCCAACTTTCTGTTTCGGAGTATCATCGGAAAATAAGACATGCGGCAACACCGCACTTCCTGCTGAGCTGTCACAACTCAAAAAATAGATTATGTACTTCAAATCATGTGAAAACGATGTTAGAATAAATTTGTGATGCTCAGAAATTCAATTTGGAATATTTCTCTGGTTCATCGGTGACCAAGTTCTCTATTTTGAACGTAACGATAATACTCAGCGCGTGTTTGATACTCACTGTAACTCTGGATCGGCGCCAGCCTCATTATACGTTTCTGAAAAACAAACGAAATTAAAATAGGCGATGACTCAACCGATTCAGACCCGAATGCGCTTCGTTTCGTCGTCCATCAACTTGCCTTTTTCCGAAAATGAGGACTTCTTGGCTTGCTGCAAGTCGTCCAGAAGCGTGTCCAATTGATTTATGCTGCTCTGCGTCCTCGTCCCTTCCGGTAACGTGTCCCCGCTCGTTTTGTACACGTACTTTTCGGTTTTGTACCCGCTGATCTGCTGTCGACCGTCAGGACTCTGGAAAACAATAGACCACGTTAGTGTGACGTCATAATGTATGCAACCAACAGTGCATCGAGTCACAACGAAATATTTCTGAACGAAGATGCGCTAATATGAACCTTAAGTAATCGTTATCTAAGGTTCAGAATCTGTGGTTAGGATTATGATGGTATTTATTGAATTATTTCGCTGTTATAAGCAATATTTAAGAAATGTAACTGTTTGCATTCGATAGAAAAAGAATGAATACGTCGTATGGAATGGGTAACGTAAAGAAAGTCTTCTCAAACACTTCTGAATAAATTCCAGAAAATCGTTTAAGGAAAATATCGTTACTTCCATCCTTCATATCCAAGCTCCCTCAGATGCAATTCCTTAAATATCAACTTGTTTCATGTGAGAGCATAAAACAAAAGGGCCTGTTACGACACTTCTATTATCGTTCTTATGTCATCCGTACTTAAGGTCGAGTATGAAACATATCATTTCGCGCCAAACGATTCAGGACTCAGTGTAATGTTGGTTGCATAGTTGTGACGTCATCACTAATGCGGTCTGTTGAAAAAGGAATTTTCGAGGGGTGGGAAAATTAAGAAAAGGCGTCACCTTGTAGCTGTACGCGTCGTCTGAGGAATACTCCGTCGCAGGCTTGGTGGATTTCAAGTTGGAAATCCTACTGAGCGAATTCGTTCTGCCGGCATCGAAAGTGTTCGCCGATCTCGAGGTGTGCCCCAGGGAGCTGCCCGGGCGCGAGACTGAGTTTTGGAGATCTTCGAGTAAATAATCCAAGTTGTTGTCGAAATGGGATACGTTTTGATTGGAGGTGTAGTTGGAACGAACTGGTGATAGGGTCCGCATTATTTTCGTCTCTTGGTACTCTTTTCGTTCCAAAGTCGACATTTTGCTGCGACAGGTCTTCCCTGTATATTACCCTTGAAAAAAATTGAGAAGAACACGTCAGAATCTGGATCCAATTTTTTTAGATTTTTTTTCAACAATGATTTGGCGCCCTTTAAAACTTTGCTTTGGACACTTTTTTTTCAAAGAACAGAGCTCTGCCATCCCCAATTTTTTTCGGAGCTGCTTAAGCTTCCATCACTCGCATCTCAAAAAATGACGCCATCACTCGCGTGTTAGATTTTATCAAACATATGGATATAAGATAAATAAATGAGTCATTAGTGCTTATTGGTTAAGTTTATTGGCTAATAACTCACAAAAAATAATAAACTCACTTTTTTTTTTCAAACAAAACTGCAAAAAAACTACTAAACTAAAAAAATATATACACATTATCCGAGAACAAAACAAATGACCTAGGTATTTATTGCAAAAAAATGTACGCATCACGAATAAAATTAGCCTGCTTCCTCTTCTAGGCAGCTGTGGCAAGTAAACTATTTAACATGGTCCTACACGAGTCTCCATAGGAGTATTCCTGGTTGCAGAATCCAAAAGAAGCAATATTTCGAAAATTACGTAGAAATATTAAAAAATGTTAGATATTTTCTAACGGTGCGAGTGATGGAAGGTTAAGGCTTACTCACAACGATATTGACAGCTCCTTTTGACTTTGACAGCAGTCATCAAGCGATTCTTGTCTTCAAAAAAAGTAAAAAAATACAAAAACACCGAATTCTACGCCTATACAGTAATCGTATTAATTTCGCACCTTCCATTTGCGTTCCCAAAACAAACACTGGCCTATTTTTAGTCGTCCCGCATCGAAAGTCTCCCGAGCCGAACGGAAACCGTCTGCAGAAGCGCCGATTACATCCTGTGCAGACCCAAGTCGAGTGTTGACCAGTTTACGTAGCGCGGTCGCGATGACGTCAGCACTGGCCCAATATTCTTCGCGCCATCGTGACCTTGACCGTTTTTCAAGGTGACCATGAGATTCGCGGGGTTTTGCTTTTATTTGTTATGGTTACGTCGTGAAGAACCTAGCCTCAATATTTTTGAGTTGGTTGTGGGCATTTTGTATCGAGAAATTAATGAATTTGTCACAAACCTCGTGTCTTGTTTTTATTTCCGAGTGAAACTAACAGATAGGTTGTAAACAGGTATTGAATCCTACGCCTTATTATTTCAAATACGTTTCGAGTTTCAATCATCAGCCAACATACTTTTACTTCAATCGTAGATAATGAATAAATGCATAAAACTACTTGGAATTCCAAGACGATGATGTCACAGCTATCGAAAAGCCAGGCCATTCCAGTTGATTTGTTTGTTCATTTATTAGACGTTTTCGTCTTCTTGGAGTCGTAAAAATGCACGCCCACTTTAAGTGATTTTCTCTGAAAAGCAATTGCCAGGACACGATCATACACTCAGGTCTGGAATCTACGGCATTTTTGAGTGGTTAATCGTGATAAATCTTTGACAGTTCGTATTGTAAACAAAACAAAAGGTTAGGACCTAAATGGTAACAAAAATCGAGTACGGGCCTGTGTATATGACCGTGGTCCACAGAACAGCTAGAGTCTACGTGTCAGAAGAAGAGAGTTTTGACAGCTTGTCAGAATGTGCGCTGTTGCCGTTCGTAGCTTTTTCGGGAAATCTACGTAAACTTTTGCCTTATTAAAAATTGATTACGAAATGTTTAATTTCGAGAATCATTTTATTTGTGTATCGAAATTAATATAACATTTATGTTTCATCCAGACGTTGAGTGTGCCACTGAAATTTCTATTTCGGTCTGAAACTGACCCACATTCCGCGTGATTTCAATCGTCTTCATAGGAACTTCTCCGAATTTCCGTTCGTTCAGCAAAGCAACTAAAAAAAATTAGGACAAAATATCTCGAATTCATAGCGATTGCACTAACAAATTGTAACTTTTCTTTGATGAGTCCTTGTATAGACGTAAATGGTGATGCCTTATATCATTCATGATTCAATTAATACATTTACTGAAGGTTTCCATTTAGAATCATTCCAATAACATTGACACACATATCTTTTCGAGAAACCTGTTTTCATCGCCTTTTAAGGAAAGGAGAATCAAGCTCGCGATGGCGGATGATTGTGTTAGTCAATGACGTAGGTATGTTCACTTTTCAATTCCACAAATTATAATAAATTCATAATAAAAGTAGTACAACGATTCTTAATGTACGTTTGGATATTCGTGTGACGTTAAACGAGCTTTTTTTACGTGATTTATCCGCAAAGAAAAGTTGTGACAGCTTGTCAGCATACGCATTGTTGCCAGTCATCGTTTTTGTCCAAGAATTCCCCGAAAAAACAAACTACCACGCTTAATAATTGGGTGCGTTGAATTCTCGTCACTTATGAACTCGTTAACATTTTCGAAAGCCGTAGAAATACCGTGACAAATCGCAGTTAGCTGGAAACAATGGACGAACGTGAATTTAGAGGCGTCTCTCGATCGGGGAACTAATTCCGATTCAGTCACGATGATTAAAGCGATCTTGAGACGATAACATATGGTCGACAAGTATTTTATGAGATGTACGGCAACGCAGCACGTGCTCTCGAAAGCATTACCTATATAGGAGGCGTTGAAAAACAAACGAGCGTTGGGAGCTTTCGTTTTTATCGGATATCGTTATACGGACATGAATTTTGAGATATTGAGATTGACGTTATGGATCTTAATGAATTTGACATCTCGTGTCACTGTCAAGTGTTGCCAACATTATTGTGGCTTGTATATTTTCAGACTCGTAGCGAAACAAACATGATAATATTTGCCTCCGTTTGTTTATTGGCGTTTATTGGTAGTACCGACTACATTCGTTCGTTTGTCTGTCGATGATGCTTTCCAGGAGTCCATCGGCCTCCTAACATCCTATTTATGGCGCTGTAAACTTTGATGAATTGAGCAATAACATAACCTACGTTGTGAAAGATTGTGGAAACCTCCATTTTGAAGTATTTCTCTCTCAATATGAGTTTGGTGCATGCAATCAAGTATACTTTGGGGGTAGAGCGATAGAGGGAGCTAGTGGGTGTTCTCAACACCATCTCCGAGAAGCAGAACAGTGGCGGAGAACAAAAAAAAATGTAGGGCAGTGTATATGATAAAATTGTTTCTGTGACTAATTTTTGTTTTCTTTTTTTTTCAGGGTAAACCATTCGTGGGCGACATTTTTAACTGGAACTTATTGAAGCAGTTTTTCATGGAGCTTTTGAATATGTCATCACCATATCAGTTTTTCTCGAAATGGCAGAGAAACGCCTGTCAACTTCGTTATTTTTTATGGGCGCCATCTTGAATTCCAACATTTTCAGATGACGTTTTTTATTCTCTTTACAACGATGTATCACACATGATGGTTTGATATCACGTTCTTGTCAAAAATCAATTTTTTTATTTTTTGCGAAGAGTGCTTTGGAAAAAACATTGTCAACACGCTTTTTGTGTTTTGTGAATTTTCAGCGTTTCGACCTTCAAATGAGCCAATAAACAAACTTTCCAATGCCTCCACCATATTCGGGTGTTGATACCGACATTTCTTCGCCCAAAAACGCCGATAAAAAATCGGTGGAGAAAAAACAGAAGAAAACTCAACGTGCCGAAGAATGTGGTAGCGCTAAACAAGGCTAGGTTTCTTTTCCTCCACCGATTTCAGTATGGCAAGCCTGGCAGCTTCCATCTCGGCAATCGAATATGGATTCATACAGGGTGTACCAACGAATCTACCCATCGTGATGTGTCACTGCTGATCCGAATAAAATCGGTTGACACTTTTTCGAGTGGTATACACAACACACAAAACAATTGACGACGCGTCTTGAATAAATTGAACCAAATGTGTTGACAGTTCTGAATTCGAACAAATAAACAAAGTGGTGATCGATTTATTCGGAATTCGGCATTGTGCCAGCACAAAAATATAATTGGCGATGACATAACACAAGCTTTTGTTTTATTGAAACTACACAAAGCCACCTAATATTTAGTTTAAAAACAATCGAATCAACGCCGGTGGAAAATTCGGTGAATACGTTCCAGCTTCGTTCACAATGTCGTGGTTATTTGAGCTGTCAAATGTCATCAGTAGAGTTTGAATAACTAAAAGCTCAACGCCATTAACATACATTTAATTCAAGGTGAAATGTATAGAAACTTTTCATTATTATGTAAAAGGCAACAGCGTGGGATGCGTGTTTATGATGGAGTTATTTTTAAAACTGACACCATTTCATATTTTTTCGGAAATAGACAGAAGCCCCATGAAAAATATATTTACCCTGCAATGAGATATTTGGATAATTACGAATACTAATCATGGGTAAACATCTAGTTTACAAATCTTGTTTTCACAAGTAGCTCAAGCAGAATTCTCACAGTAAACGTGAAGAATTTTTTGTTTTCAATTAACCCACCAATGAAAACGTGAAATTGCTTCACTCACTTGCGAGTAAAACGCCCGACAAAATTAGTAAACCCAACATTTCTCACCTAAACCAGCAAACTCAGCAATCCAACTCTCTACCACTGCATCACACGACACACCAAACAGTCGAAAAACGCGGATTAGCACAGCACACTAGACGTTCTTCGCGGTCGATCACGAGAGAGGAGCCTGCGATGTTAGCACACGTATCGAGTCGGTACAACTTTGGTTTCGCTGGTCGACAGACGACCGCGAGCGTGGAATTGAGTCGGAGATGCGCGCGCAGGAGTGACTACGCTTAGCCGCAGCGCGGTCGCGACGATTCCCTGTCGATCGAACATGCAAATTTGCTCGAAAATATACGGACGTGTTGCGTTGGATTCGCTCGAGACGAGTTCTCGCTTGTTTGGTGCTTGCTTGTGTACAGGGCGTTTTGCTTCTGATGACGAGGTCGGTTGGTTTTGAACCCGAATGGAAGTTTGGTCGAATTTACGTGGAAAACCGGTCGATTCAAGGTTTTCTGGAAGTCTGGTTGATGTGAATGTCGTGTCGTGTCAATTTCCATGGAGATTCTACATTGAAGTCTGGTCGTTTTGAATTATCATGGAAAAATGGTCGCTTTGAAGTAGACATACGTATTTTCTCGCATTACTGTTCATTACTAAGAGCTGTTTACGTGAATTATCAAAATACGAATACGCTGTTAATTCTTGCATCCACCTACAAGTGACCGTTCCAAGAAATAAAAAAAAAAGATCAACTTCTTGACTTTGGAGAAGCGGAGGTGCACCCACTAAGCACCGCGATTGGCATACCTAATTTGTTGTCGAAAGCGCCAACGCAATTTTGCAGTCTCGGCCATGTCTACACCCTGCCCATCGGCGTGATTCCCAACACATGTTCAGTGTTTCTAACGGTAGGATAGACTTATTCGTATTGAGATAGTGAGTAGAGTAGCTTTAGGTGATTGTGAATGAAACGCCGTAAAATATACTGGGTGATACTTGAGAAAAATCACAATTTGAGTTAATAATTGCGTAACTAGTTTTAATAAAAAAAAATTGTTACGCCACTGGACTCACAAATGTTGAGAAAATGTTTAAGATTAAAATATTTATGAGATATGTTTTTTGTTATTGTACAATTCGTGGTGGAATTCTCACTATCAGAACATTTTTGAATAGAATTACGTACGTCAGTTTTTGACAGTTAACGTCATGTGAATGTATTGACAAATCGAAAATTTCCACTATTTCATCATACATTTCATTCATTCCTCTATATTATATGTACTCACCCTGTGGTTATGTCTCTCATTTTGGGCAACAGGTATAAAAAGGGATAAAAACACTTATATCTATCGATATCACATTTCTTTTAATATTCTCGATGAATGATGTAATGCCAGCATACAAAAATGAAAACAGTTGATGGAAACTAAACCAAATACAAATAATACAACACTAAAAATAATGACACTTATTCGAAACTGCATCATGACACCCATAACCTCAAATCGCGTTGAATAAAAAAAGAAGAGTTTCTTCAACATTCATTGTACACAGGGTTGGCTTCAAGGAAGAGAGAGATATTTGGGGGCAAATGAAACTTTCGTTTTCGTACCCAACGAGTTCATGTAAAGGCCGAAAATAATTTCATCACTCAACAAAGATTGACGATGAGCAATTTCGTTTTCACACATTCAAATTGCTCGATTTTGCTTCGCCGATCGGTCGTGCGATCAGCGACCTTGACCTGGGGATGCTGCTCAAACTCTGAGTCTGCAACGGAATTCCAAAACGTTACAACATAATTCGAGCTTTTTTCTTTTTTTTTCGTCTTATTTTGTATATTCTCATTTTTGGTGCATCACAAATTGTTGAAGGGGGGTAGCTTCTAACTGAACACCCTGTATACATTTCGGGGATTCTAATAATATCTTACTTACACACGGTATGACAAAATTGTGGGCTATCAAGAGGTCAACAAAGTTCATAAATTGGTTACGTGACATCCGATAAAATCAAGGTCACGACACTGGTTCAAGGTTATCTCGAATTTCCCAAACGAAGCAGAAGAAGAATCCTCAAACCCGAACGACCACGTTGTAGGTGTTAACGTACTCTCCCCTGTTGAAAAAATAAATAGTTACCTCCAAGTTTCTGGGCGTTTTGTACTCGGAGGCGTTACGCCTCATCACGCCGTGCCTGTACGGATTGAACCTGTCTTTGCTTCTCATCGACGACAGCAGCACCGTCTCGGCTTCGAGTAGCCTCGCTTTCTTGATGCGACGTTCCCAGAATATTCTCCAGAACGTGGTGCGGAACTTTCTTGATAAGACGCAGTAGATTAAGAAGTTGCAAGGGGCGTTCAGCATTAGGAGGAGGTTGAAGAAGTTGCCTAAAACTGTAATGAAACATTTCCTGATGAACTGTCATGATATCTTTAGGACATAACTTTGAGAAAATTTCAATAACCATGAATATTCGCATAGCCCTGGTAGCTCATGGCCGTAAAAAAGAAGAGAAGAAGAAGAACCATGAATATCCGCATAGCCCTGGTAGCCCAAGGCCGTAAAACAGAAGAAGGAGAACCATGAATAATCAAATATATCTGGCAATAGACCACATTAGTGTGACGTCGAAATGTATGCAACCAACAGTGCATTGAGTCACAACGAAATATTTCTGAACGAAGATGCGCTAATATGAACCTTAAGTAACCATTATCTAAGGTTCAGAATCTGTGGTTAGAATTATGATGTTATTTGTTGAATTATTTCGCTGTTATAAGCAATATTTGAGAAATGTATCTGTTTGAATTCGATAGAAAAAGAATAAACACGTCGTATGGAATGGGTAACGTGAAGAAAGTTTTCTCAAACACTTCTGAATAAATTCCAGAAAAGCGTTTTACGAAAATATCGTTACTTCCATCCTTCATATCCAAGGTCCCTTAGATGCAATTCCTTGAATATCAACCTATTTCATGTGAGAGCATAAAACAAAAGGGCCTGTTACGATACTTCTATTATCGTTCTTATGTCATCCGTATAAAGGTCGAGTATAAAACATATCATTTCGCGCTAAACGATTCAGGACTTGGTTGCATATTTGTGATGTCATCACTAATGCGGTCTATTGCCTAGGCAGCGCCATTAACAAACAAGAATGATATACAAATAGTTCACTGAACAGTGGTTCCAAAACGGTACTTATTATTAATCTGGCTAATTTTCTGAAAGGAAGCATAATAATAATAAGAAGAAGAATATAACCTAAAAGCAGCAGCTGTTGATTTGTGTTTATATCGTTATTTTGTAGTGTATTATAGTTTTTCGAATAAAAATGACAAATTATCAGCCGAATTCTCGCCTAAAGTGTTAATTCATTGTGTGAATATCGAAAAAAATGTTGCCATTAGTAAAAGGACATGTCGTGAGTGGTTCAACGCTTCATGAGCGGTTATTTAAATGTATAAAACCAATCAAGACATTTGGAAAATCAATAATTCGAAGGCTTCATGAAGACTTGTGCGAATTCTGTAGACAAAATGGCGAAAGCACGGGTGCATTTTCAAAACCCTCACTTTTGGTGATGTTTTCATCCACCTTGTGAAAGTGACTGTAGATCAGGAAAGATGCTGTGGGAGCATTACAGATGATGAACGTGAAGACGATGCCTATCAGCATTATAGTTATCCTCCTCTCATTCTTGAACGACACATTCTCCTGAAAATACAAAGTAAGTCAGTTACGCAGCACGAACAATCCACCTCCATGTCATCACCTGCGAATTATTTGTCATGGCCCTGCGGATCCGGTGCGACAGATACACGGCTCGCACCAAGAAACAATTGAAAGTGGCGATCAGCGCCAAGGGGATCATCCCGAAGAACATGGCGCTGTACCAGTAAATGAAGTCGGTGTAGACCCTGCTCCTTCCCAGCTCAGTGGACTCCACGAAAATCGTCAGGTTCTGCACGCAGCACTGCGTCTCGTTGCCACCAGCCGGCGTCGTCAGGTTGCGTTCCCCCTCCGTCGAGGCCCTCTTGGTGCGTCCCCCAGGTGGTAGCTGAATGTATAGTGGAAAGAGTATGATCGTGCAGTTGCTCTTGGGGTCGTCGTAGTCGTCGGGAGAACGTGTTTCGTTGGGCTGGGGGTGGGAGGTGACGGTGGGGCACCTCTCCAAGCATTCCTCGTGGAATGTCAGTTGGTACTCGAAGGCGGTCGAGATGGTGGTTAGGAGGCAGAAGACGTAGACGACGACGATGACGCTTTTGGCGCGCCGTTCCGTGCACAAGATTTTGCCTTTCATGGGGTGGCACACGGCCACGTAGCGCTCCACGGTGAAGCTGACCGCCAGCCATGCGGAGGTGGCGCCTAGGAAGTGGATTTTTCAAGAAATTATCCTCTTGAAACCAAGTGGCAATATCAAAATTCATTGTTTCTTAATTGGAATTAAATTCGCTAATTTCTATCGAGAGTTTGATTGACCACCCTGTACAGTATTTGAGGTTATATCTACGTTCCTCCGTGGTTCCTCCACATTCGATTAGGCAATCCAAACCACGTGACATTCAATGTGGCGGATTAGGGCACACAATGCGATACCTTGTGTTAGTTGTATTCTGCAATACACGTGACAGGCATTTTTCTTCAGAAAAAGAGTTAATAACCAACCACAATTAAAAAAAACACATAAAAACGCACTAGAGATTACTAAATGTAACAGTTTTCAACACAAGTCACAAATGTGTGCCCTAAGCCGCCATATTGTTTTTTTCGATTTGACAGATCGCTGGATTGCCTAATAGACCGCATTAGTGATGACATCACAAATATGCAACCAACATTACACTGAGTCCTGAATCGTTTAGCGCGAAATGATATGTTTTATACTCGACCTTAAGTACGGATGACATGAGAACGATAATAGAAGTGTCGTAACAGGTCCTTTTGTTTATCTCACATGAAATAGGTTGATATTTAAGGAATTGTATCTAAGGGACCTTGGATATAAAGGATGGAAGTAACGATATTTTCGTAAAACGATTTTCTGGAATTTATTCAGAAGTGTTTGAGGAAACTTTCTTCACGTTACCCATTCCATACGGCGTATTCATTCTATTTCTATCGAATTCAAACAGAAATATTTCTTAAATATTCCTTATAACAGCGAAATAATTCAATAAATAACATCATAATTTTAACCACAGATTCTGAACCTTAGATAGTGGTTACTTAAGGTTCATATTAGCGCAGCTTCGTTCAGAAATATTTCGTTGCGACTCAATTCACTGTTGGTTGTATACATTTTGACGTCACACTAATGTGGTCTATTCGATTAGTATTTTATTATTCTCAAGTAAATCTAGAGTGAATGTTCTCACTTTCATTTCATTAATGTCGTAAAAAAAACCTGCAAGATATAACGATGATACGGTATATTTCTTTTGATGTAAATTAACAGGTATATTGGAGCAAAAAATAAAGATAAAGAACACAAATTTATTCAGATGACTGAAACAAATCAAAAACGCACCAACAAAAAAGAAACATAGATTCGCAGTAAACGCCTTTTGCTTCGTAGACTCTTAGCTTCATTTGATTCCAGATCCCATTTTTTTCCTCGTTAATCAAACTTTAGACTTTTCTGCCAACTATTGTAATGAACACATTTTTTATAGATTTAATATCGTAGTAATTCATCTGAGGTTATGAAACTGTATACTATGGCCATCTATTAGTGAGCATATCAACTACAACAGATCATTCGATTGTCTAAAACAGTTTCTTTATGGGTTATTTACAGGAACCTGTTGATTTCGCAAGGCTTGCTTTGTAGTTAATGTTACTTTACATAGATGACGTTGTAGGTGTCATTTCGCATTTTAATATAACGGATTGAAAAACTCACTTGCTGCGTCGCATAACCAATGAGTGAGCCCGTAAAATCTCCAATACAGCTCGTATTTCTTATCGTGGATGTTGGTGTAATGTTCGAAGGACAGTAAAAAGCCGAAAATCAGTTGGATTATATCGGCCACAGCCAACGCTGATAAATAGGTGTTGGTTGAACTTCTCATTCTTCTCCTGAAAACAAATGATTTCAATGATTCGTAAAAACCAAATTCGTGTATTTCTGAACCTAAAATCCGAAAGTGAAAATAAACGAATTCGTTAAAATAATAGAACACATGACCTTTTATAAATATCCTAGTTGTTTTCAGTTTTAGTGCAAATAATTTCCATCGCGTTGTTTTTCTGTTAACAATATTACACCTACACACTCTCCAAATTACTCATGAAACGCGTGAAAGTACCTGAAACAACACATTAATGTTGTGATCAAAAATAATCTTGGCTCTGAAATCACCGAAAAATACCGATTCTCGATAGTTATTATGAATTCAAATGTTTTCTCTCTAGAAACAGGTGTCACTTTTATTTCTGCGAAGCCAAATAGTTTCTCCTGTCAAATACGATACGTACCTTGTCAAAACCATGACGGTGACAATACTTCCGGCTACGCCCAGGCATAGCAGGATGGGTATCAGAATTTTTTGGACGTAAAATCTGGAATTATCCAAAATCACCTGCGAGACTTCGTCCGGCTCCCCCATTTTCATAACCTAAAATATCCCGCAGCAGATGAAATTGTTGATTTCGTCCTAGTATGTTTATATTTAGGAGTTTTTGACGTGACGTTGAGATGACTAGATGTTTTAAAAATAATTAAGCGCCTTTCTGTAGTAAATGTACGTTGCATTAATCATCTGGCAAGCTGTCAAACTTTTCACAGAACCTCTGTGACGTTGTTGAATGATCGCCAAAGGAAATATCGATATTAAAAACTGTTGTTGTTTGCGGCCATGAATGAAACAACATTTTTGGGAGTTTTAAAATGTTCATTTTCTAGTTTAATTTTATTACACTCGAGCTTAGCTGAGTTATTACTTTTGAACTGTCGAACACATTCATAAAACTTTTTATGAAGTGTTATTTCGAACAAACAAAGCCTGTAGTAATTCAAACGAGTTGGCAACAATTTTTTTTTGACATTTTGATGAACTTACTGAACCTCACATCCACATTTTTTAACTGTACAGGGTGTTCCTACATCTGATGTGCAATAAAAACAAAATGACGTAATTGATTGCTCATTCCATGTCAAACTGCCGAAACTGAGACAAATGAATCCAGAGCACACTAGACCATTATAAAAATGTCAATTTCGTATAGACAGGAATAGGAAACACTGTTTTATTGAACATGAAACTGAAGTGACAATAATTTCATTTTCACATAATATTCGATGGATTCAATTAGAATAAATTGAAGCGTAGTAAACATGTAATGTATTATGCGTTACTCTTTGGTATGTAATTGAGTAAATAACAGTTCGAGAATTTCCAGTAAATTAGTCTTAATAACGAAGATTTCTCTATAAACACAAGAATAAGAGACTCTTTTTGAAATAACACTCTGTATATGTGTCCGATTCTTGATGTCATGGACTTCTTGACGATTTCTTGAAGTTTGACATTGTTTGTGACCTTTCTTTGTTAAGGTATACGAAAAGAAAAATTATTTCGTTGATTTTATATTAGAAATAGCGAAATTTCGAAATGTCTATTCAATTTTTTCCTGAGGGCTGAAGTGAGATCAAAGTAAATTACACAGGATGTTCAGTAGAAAAAGGAAAACTTGGCATTTTTCAAGTGAACTTTCCCAGGAAATTTCTGAGAACTTGGCAACGTTGCAACGAAATTTTGATTCCAAAAATCATAAACATGAAATTTGAACACACAGTTGGGAAAAATTGTGAAAAAAACAACAATGTTTCAATGTTAAACAATAAATGATGAAAAAAACTGGCAATTTTGTCGATTCACCTTGTATACAGGACTAATTTCACGTTGGGAAGATTTTCTTATTAGCCATAATCAATTTCAGTTCAATAGAAATTAGAATTTGCCTTCTTCTTGTTCAACAAAGACTTGACGTAACACTCACTTGTTTTTCAATGCATCAAGTAGGCTGTTCCCCTCAAAACACCCTGGCATTTTCCACCAATGCTCGCGACGAACGTAAATGCACCGTAGAAATCGCGAAAATAGTTGTGTATCTCCACAGAAATGATCGAAAACTAACCACGCTGAGCCGCTTAAGCGTTGATTTTAATTTTAGAATTCCCGATCCGTCATAGAGGTGAGGAAGTTGGAATTGGTTTCCTCGCCGAATTATGTCATCGGCAGGTGCAGCGAATTCTAACACCCTGTATGCGGCTTGAAATATTTCAGAAACGCGTACCTGCGCGATTACAAACAACACCGTCCGTTTGTTTTCGTTGCTAAGTACGTTGTTGCATTGCCACGCCGCGTTGGGCCACCCTGTATGTCCGCCTATGGTACGAACGGTACTTTTCGTTATATTAGCTATTACCGGTACTGTTATCAGGCCCTGTTAGTACGTATTATTATAGGTATGCCTGATACAGCCGGCGCACATGCAGCTGAATCCGTAATCCAAATCGATAATCATTATTTACAGGGTGTTCCGTGCGGGCACGGGGATACGTCAACGTCATGTGTCAAAGTATGACACAAATACGTGATTACAAATATATGTTAATCATTTCTCCTCAATAGTCGTTCGAAGGCATTGCAAAATGGAAAATGTCAAGTGTCAATGGTAATTGATGAAATTGACGTTTTGTTTGGTTAGGTTTTATCGAAAGTTGATATTACTTCATAATCAATTGATAATGAATACATTGAATACCATCACACAATTTTAATAGTAATACAACTCAAGTTTTCACTACTAGTAACAGGCTGAGATTCGTTTTCCTGGTTTCACTGGTCTAAAATTTCTTATTATTAGAGATTTCAAAAGTGAAATCTTGTTCATTACACTTTTCAGCTTTATTTTGAAGAATAACAGTATCCTTGCCAATTAATACTATATTGAAATCCATATCGAGGAAAAATTGTCGAAACTTCTGTTATGCTGGTTATTACCATTTCAAAATGTTAGAACTGTAAACACACAATACAAATACATACAAACCATCAAATAAGTTCCCTGTAATTGTCATCACTGTCATTGTATATCATTACTCTTTCCAAAAGCAGAGTTTACTCGGAGTGCATGTCTGAACGATTGTCAATGCATACTCCATGAAGCTAGAGTACGTTTTCGAACGATTCAAAGTGAGCAGTCCTTACTCCGAGTGGGTTTACGAACGCAACCTAGGACGGGCATCACTCAAGGTCACGTAAAAAAAAAAAACGAATTTTTGGCGATTGGAAATCGTCGATTGACAGTTAGAGCATCACGATAATGCACCATGTCCACTGTCCAGTCTTGTTGAATATTCTTCGCAGACATTACCAGAAATGTAAATAATGATACTGATGCTGTGTTACATCATTACTTTCTTGTTTGTCTCTGGACGTCATTCGGTTCAGCAAGTGGATTTCTTGGAAGAGTGATTGACGTAGACAAAAACTCGATGAACAAGCAGAAGAAGACTTTCTACCAAACGGCAGAGGATGGGAATGAGTTCTGAGACTGAATTGACGAATATTTTCACTTTTTCTATTGATTAGATTCTGAACAAAGCTAATGATGATTCATTTCGAAGGTGCTTCTGGTTATTTGATTGAAGAACAATGCCAACACAACTTTCATCGGTTTACTGATGAAATTCTCAAGATTCAATTAACGTTTCTTTTACGATAAAAAATCCAGAGAATTATAATCATTTTTTTTTAATCAGAAGGATATTTCAATGAATTATCATTGTTGATTGTGAAGAATTTAATCAATATCTTGGGAAGTGACCGAAAACAAGTCAAAACAGTATGTCCATCCTATACAGGGTGATTCAGAATTGCATGGCAATATTTCAGGTACGTATTCTCTGGTACAAAATACGGAAAAAAGTTCCCATGAACGTGTGTCCGATCTCGATTATTAGCGGAGTTACAGGGTGTTGAAAGTTGAGAAAAAATCAAGTTTTTATTTTATTGTGCTTGATCTACTGCAGATAGAGCTTTAAAATTTGTATGAGTATCAAGCAATAGGTGCTGCTTGATATGGAAGCAAATGTTTTCCAAATACCATACAGGGTGTTGCATTTTCCGAGGTCTCAATCCATAAAAGCCTCAAGAAAAACTTGCTCGTACGCCACTGGTGAATTTTAATATTTTTTATGAGTTCTTCAACTTATTACCTGAATTTTGTCCCTCTTGACTTCTGGTCGAATTTCGTTCAGTTTCCGCAGAAAATAATTAATTTGTAAATTGGCTCAAAGTTACGCTCTGAAATGTTTATACAACACCCTGTAACTCGGTTACTAATCGAGATCGGACACACGTTCATAGGAACTTTTTTCCGTATTTTGTATCAGAGAATGCGTTCCTGAAATGCAATTCTGAAACACCCCGTATTTTTACTTTTGTAATATAGAATAGTTCGCAGTTAAAAAAGTACTAAACAATTTAATAATTTCTCTGACCCCTTGAACTCAATCGCAAAATAGTGGTTAGTTCTCAATATCTCGCTTGTTTGAAATAACGAAAATATTCCGGAAATCCCTTCCCGAAAGAAAACCCCGGAAAGTCGAATACACTACGTCATCACACTAGAACGCAGCGAGCAAAATTCGGACCGTTCGAAGAGTTTTCATTCTTGTCGAGGCATTCCACGTTCGATCGTCGACAACGTTAGTACGCGCTTCTTCAGTTCCTCCACTAGGAAGAACCGATTGATGAGTTCGCGCACCAATTATTGACAGCCGGGGAAAAACGTACGAACGATCGTACGTACGGTATATAGGCAGGCACAACGGGATGATATCACGGAATTCCATCGGTGCTCGGTTTAAGATGATCTGAGAGATCGCTTGTTAGAGTGTATTTTATCTTTTTTTTTTTTATTTTTGTTGTTGATCGAATCGGGGTTTCAGTGGATTGAAATTCACGGTGAGTGCCACTTATTAATGCTTCTTTATATTGGACTAAAAATGGAGGTTGTGATTCTTGTTATACAGGGTGATTCAGAATTGCACGGCAATATTTCTCAGGTATGTATTTTCTGGTACAAAATAAGGAAAAAAGTTTCTATAAACGTGTGCCCGATCTCGATTATTAGCGAAGTTACAGGGTGTTGTATAAACATTTCAGAGTATGTAATTTTGAGCCAATTTACAAATTAATTAATTTCTGAGGAAACTGAACGGAATTCGACCAAAAGTCAAGAGGAACAAAATTTAGGTAATAGGTTGAATAACTTGGAAAAAATATTGAAATTCACCAGTGGGGTACGAGCAAGTTTTCCTCAGGGTTTTTATGGATATGGTATTTGGGAAACATTTACTTCCATATTAAGCAGCACCTATTGCTTGATACTCACACAAAATTTGAAAGCTCTATCTGCATTAAATCAAGCACAATAAAATAAAAACCAATTTTTTTTTCAAATTTCAACACCCTGTAACTCCGCTAATAATCGAGATTGGACACACGTTCATAGGAACTTTTTTCTCTTTTTGTACCACAGAATACGTACCTGAAATATCGCCGTGCAATTCTGAAACACCCTATATTTTCACTCAAAAAAACGCGAATTTTTGGAAATAATCATAGCGAAATCAATAGTTTATGAGACAATTCGTGTTGAACATTGAGAGCTTGGCTCCATGATCTTGCACGGCTACCTGTCAAATTTTTCTGACAACGAGACACATTACATACAGAAAAAAATGTTCAGGATTCATTTGTTTTGTAAAAAACCTTGAAAATGCTGTACTTTTTATGTTACCGCGCATTTTTAGTTTCAATGTTTGTTTATTCCAAATCTTCCTGAAAAGTTGACATATGAAACAAAAAAGTGCTATCTAGGTGAATCGATAATTATAAATTGCGAACCACACACGTGTAATCATGACTAAATTGTTACTGACACACATTTCGAAGCATAACTGTAAACAAAACTCGAGTTATCATGCAAATCTAGGACCAATCAATTCCAAGACATCGCTTGCTCTCTACGGAAGAAAACACAGATAGAAGTCAAGGTCGACAGTGTTTTGTCCTTGCTTTGCTTGCTTAGTCTATTGACCTACTTCGAAGTACAATGGCCAAACAATCAACGAGAAATATTACACTATTATAAAATAGTTCCTTCTGAAAGTGGTTCGGAGTCCACTATTAACCGTAGGGCTCGCTTACAGCTTTGACACGCAAATATAGTTTATTCATTTGCGCGATGATACTCCTAAAAAGAAAGTAAGGTTAAGTTTATCATTCAAATTACTTTCGGTACATAAAATATGTGTTTTTAAATTGACAATAATAAAAATAAAACGATATTGCTACAATATTTGTGGGTTCCAGTTAACGACACACTGATTTCTAACTGATAAGTTATTTATTTTCACGTACAAACACTAACGAACACTATTTATTTCAACTATTTAAATTGACAACGATGTCACTTTTGGCTGCGTTCTATTCTTCACTCCGCTAACGCACAGCACTAAAGTTGTTCGGAAGCTTGTTCTGAATGTTCTATAACTATCAGTCTTATGTCACATCTTCTCATCTCTCTCCGTCAGACTGTTCACAGGATCTTCCATCTTTTTCTATAACAGGATATTCTAGGGCTTCCAAAACAATCGAGATTTAGGTGGAAACATGCGATACAGGGGGATTTATCGATTTTGCCACTTAATCGATGCTATGTTTGTGAAAATTTCGACTAAGTTCATTGGCGGATTTCTCTTAAAATAAATTTGGCGTCGTTGTGAAGTCAATTTGAATCGAATTTTCTTATTATTCTAATAATAATAATAATCTAGTTAGAGCGAATTTCAAGACAAAAAAGCTACGATTTCTTGAGTAGGTCGTAACTGACCACGGTCGGCGGTACCGAAACCACTGGGCGTAGCTGATTCACTTGTTTCGGTGAGCAGTACCGCTACAAAACGAGATAGGTAGACCTACACTCGTCTTCGGAATGCAGTCAAATTCTGTAATATGGGTCAGCAAACTCAAACTCACTCGGTCGTATTATAATCGACTACCGAACTTTCACCAAACAAATCGAGTATAGTTCTTCCATTATCAATTGCAGAACACAGTTATGCGAGGAGTAATCAATATTTAATATACGCCCTGTATAAACGCATGGCACTCACGCCAAATTAAGAAACAAAAATAATGATTAGTACTCGTACGAAGTCAGAGAGGCCGCCAGGGTCAATGTGGATTCGAGTTATATGTGTCAACATCCCTTTCAACCAATGAAAACAGTGAATCAGGCAAGCATTGGCACTTTATTGGCCGAATGGTTAAGGACGCTCGGAAGCCATAAATCATGTTTTTTACTCAACAGATTGGATTGTCTGGATATCAGTGGCGTAGTGTGGGGTGTTGAATTTAGAAATTTCATTAAATAAATCGAAATATGGCGGTTTGGAGACCGTGGGCGAATGAAAATATTTGAGTGCTAAACAACGGCGTAATAATGATTCGATTGCCTTTTTGGTAAAACTTTCTCGCATATGATGTTGAACGTATTTATGAAAATAATAAATTCATAAAATAAGGTATCCCCGCCTATGGCAGATCAAACGAAATTGTCGGTAAGGGTTCGGAATGAGTTTTTATAATCTGCAATTGATAATGGAAGAACTATACCACTAGCTTCTTCCAGAGTCGCACCATGGACTTGCGTTACGCATTACTGACGCTCCTGAAGCTACTGGTTTCAACCCCAATGCTGTACTGCGAGGGCGCAGCCCTTCTAGGGCACCCCACAGCCTCAAGAAACACCACAAACTCAACTGCTGACGTCTTCTACGACCACGAGCTTACAGGAGCTGACCAGGTAAGCCCTAAAACAGCACCACGACAAACTGTGACTTTTTTCCATCCCCCCACAGCAAAAGGGCGCGTCCGAGGAGATCCCGGACCCCTCCCCCCTAGTCGTTTCCGGGTACAACCTCCCGGAAACCATTTTCAACCGGGGCAAGCCGTTTTACGTGGAAAAGGACCCGCTGACGGGGAAAATTGACTTTGCTCAGAAAACCCCCACGCTGGACGACGAGCTGTACGACTACGTGGAGGAGCCGAGCCTCCACGACAAGTCCGGCATCGACAGGAAGGACACCCACGTGGGGGGGCACCACCTCACCGACGTCAACCAGCTGACGCCGAACTTCCACGACTTTTTGAACTTGCCGGTGAAGTACAGCTCGGCCAAGTACGTGTACCCGCTGATTTCCAGCTCGTACGCTAGTACTAAAGTCCAGGGCAGCGTCAGCAAGCTGCACAACCACAAGGATTACAACTTTAAGACCTCCACCAGCAAGCCCAGCCCCACCTTCTTCTCCAGCAGCAACCAGTACTTCAGCCGGCCTCAAACAACCACGAGCACAGCTAAACCAACGGAGGTTTATTTCACCACCAAGTCCAAGACCGCTAATTTGTTGGACAGCGGCATGGGGCACCCCAGCTTCCAGGAGGAGTTCCAGGACTACTACGACGTGCCCAGCACCAGCTCGAGTGGGCAGCCCCCGCAAAGCACGACCTCCGAAGCACCTGAAGCCTCCCCCACCACCAAGAAGTCGATGTCGTTGTTCGAGCAGCTGTTCGGGGAGTACGACGACGTGGTGACGAGCACCAAGACGCCGTCGTTGTTCGCCAACCTCCCGGGGAACAAGCACAGCAAGAACAAGTACCAGAAGACCGAGAAACCGGAGTTTCCTGCTGCTGGGGCGAGCAGCACTGCGGGGACGACGACCACGGAGGAGATCGTCCGGAATTCCCATGCCGGGCCCAACGTGCTGGGGTTGGCACCCGAGTACGAGTACGAGGACTACGCCGAGGAGAACGTGGCTGAGCAAAACGAGCCGGTGATGGCCCTAGAGGAGGATTTGACAGTTGAACCCTTGCTGGAAGAGCCTGCGACTACCGAAAAGGTGTTGGAAGTGAAGCAAAACGAAACTGTCTCCGAAGCTACGTCGACGACGACTACCAGCAGGCCTACCACTAGTCCTGGGGTTAAAGTTACTTCGCTACCACTTGGTGATAACCATCTGACGACTCCCAGTCGGGAGGTTTTCAACCGGGAACCCATCATCGTGGCTACGCAGAACCTCCGGGAGAAGCTCAACAGCGAGAAGGTGAACAATCAATCAATCAATCAATCTAATTTATTCGTGCGAGGACCAGAACTGGTTCATTAGAGGTTTATGGAGAAGTGGTAGAGATATCAGCTTGAAATTTTGGTGGATGCTACTACTCAATGTGTTCTATTTTCCTGAAATATTTTCAATACGTTGTTACTTCCGGTAGAACCGGAAGTGCTATCAACTTTGTTTTTCAAATGGAACACCCTGTTTATTTTCACATTTTTGAAATCTACGAAGAATGCTGGATCTGTTGAATGTTGAATTTTCTTCCTATCGTGATTTGTTTTCAAGATATTCCATTTTTTCGAAAAATTTTGACAGATGCACTGACTAACTAAAATGTCCATATTATTTTCAATGTTCAAGATTTAAGGTTCAATCTCTGTATACACATCAATGAAAGAGTGTTCTGTCAGGTATCCTTCAAAGTGTTCCAAAATATTCAACAGGGAGTTTCAGTTTACTTTTTGGAAATTTCAAATCCCGATAACTTCCTTATTTCAAATGAAATGACCTTGAAATTTTCTCACCAGCCGACGCAAAATTTAATTTCCTATCGATTTATATAAGCATACCATATTGCTAAAATGGATATTTACAGAGATATCAACAAAAATGTGGAAATACGCTCATTCGTCTCATATGTGTACTTTCAAAAGTGTGCTTTGGATGACTCTAAATTTCATATTTGCCGAAAAATATGAACATCAATACATTGAGAAGTGACTATCTCCACTTCGTTATGGATATTCCTATGCAAAACTATCACGAAACAAATAATAGGGCATTAAAAAATCATACACTGATATACAGAAAAAACAAAATCAGTAATTGTGTTCAAAATTTTACGAAATCCGGGCGCATTTTTTCGGCTCTAGGAAATTCCTAAAGTAATCAGCCTTTTTGAAAACTCTTTTTTTGCTGAAACCCCAGAGATAGAAATCGAGGGGTGTCAGGTCTGGTGACCTCGTAGGCCATTACCTTGCCGAATCCATCAGTAATCAATTTTTTTCTAGCACCACATGAGTTTCTTTTCACGTTTACAATCAACATTATTCGTGGAACATAAAAGCACACTTTTTTAACGAAGAGACGTTCGGCTGCAGGTGCTGCCGAGGCCGTTCCAGAAGCCTCCAAGCAACCCGCCGAGCGCGAGTAACATCCACATAGCGCCCAACCAAGACACAGTCTCCTTCGTGGTAGGCAACCAACAAAGCGTCGAAGGCACCACGTACGTGGGTACCGCCCTCAAGGAGAACCCCTACGACTCTTTCGTGCCCCAGCACGTTTCCTTCGAGACGGAAATCCAGCCTTTGAAGCACTCCGAGGCTTCGCTAGCGATCGGGGTGCCTGTGCAGGTGCCCGGACGCGTCGTGGACGACAACCCCAGCGTGCAGTTCCCCCAGGCGGCCGCCCCCAACAAGGTGGTGTTCCCGGAGGAAAAACCGCCCCCCAACCGCGAGCTGCTGACGCTCCACTCGCAGCCGATGTACCACCAGCTGCCCAGCGATCTGACGCCCCCCCAGGAGGCGAGACCGCCGTGGGATCCCCGCCCCGGGCACTTCTACGCCGGGAAGCCCGAGTACAACCGCCCCCCGCGCCCCCCCGCGGACGGCGTCGCCTACAAGCGCATCGACGACCTGCCCAATATCCTCCCGCAGTTCCGCCCCAACTCGAACAAGTGGGAGAAGAGGTTCCACAGGCAGCCGCTGCTGGAGAGGCCCTCCAACCGGCCGGTGGGGTTCTTCGAGAAGCTGCTGCCGCCCCCGCCCCCGCCCCCGAAGTACTCGTACCGCACGCCCCCGCAGCCGCCGAGGATGGCCACGAGGCGGAACAGCCAGGACGACCTCGAAGCGGTGGAAACGCTGCAGATGCTCCAGGCGAAGCACCTGGGGAGCGCCAACAGCGACGAGGACGGCGGCGTAGCCGCCCACACGGAGAAAACCATCTACAAGGTGTACCCGGTGAACTCGACGCCCTTGAAGCTCGACGCCATCGCCGCCGACGAGAAGGAGAGCGTGGTGATCGGCACCAGGG
This sequence comes from Plagiodera versicolora, assembly GCA_037013635.1. Taxonomy (NCBI): domain Eukaryota; kingdom Metazoa; phylum Arthropoda; class Insecta; order Coleoptera; family Chrysomelidae; genus Plagiodera; species Plagiodera versicolora. The sequence continues at coordinate 1,893,157 of CM072990.1, forward strand.
CGGAGCCGCCGCTGCCGCCCTCCAAAATCCACCAGGACTTCGTCGTGTTCGACCCGAAGCAGCGCCACGACGCGCCCGTCCTCAAGCCGCACGCGCGGCTTCCCAGCAAGCCCCTCAAAACGGACTTCCCCTACCTTTTGGAGCGGCCCCAGGTGGAGAGGAGCGAGCCCCAGGTGATTTCGGCCACGCTGAAGACGTCGCGCACCGAGAAACCCATCGCCGTGGCTTACACCCCCACGGAGCCGGACCTGGAGGCCGATAAGTTCTCCATGCCGAACCTCGGGAGCCCGGTGATCGGCGAGATCCTCCCCGGGGAGGAGGTCCGGCCGCCCGCGGAGGAGGAGGAGCGCCCCGCGCACCCGCGGCTGGAGTTCCAGGCGCCGTTTTTGGCCAGCGACCACGTGGAGTCGCCGAGCGTGAACAAGGGGTGGACGGTGGTGAAGAATAGGACTGCGGAGGTGGAGGCGACCACTTTGGCGTTCGCCACCACGAGGGAGTTCGATATGGAGCACTTCCAGCCGCAGCTCGAGGGGGGTTTCAAGCCGATTTATAGTTTCCCGGAGCAGGATAAGAAGATGGAGATGGGGGAGAGGGAGGAGAGATGACCGGCGAGGGGGTAGTGAAATTGTAGACTGCAAGGGGTGGAGAGAGTTTTAATTGGAATGGGGGGTGATAGAAGGGGGTGATTTCGGTGATGTTTGGATTCGCGTTGTCGAGTCAAAATGCCACTAATCGTACTTAATACAATTCTGAAATACAAATTCAAGGTTGTTTTTTATAATTGTGTTGCTACGAATTCTTAGGTCTAAGTTAATTATTTATTTGACTTTAGAAAGTTTAGTAATTTATTTATTTTGATAGGATTTTTTATGAAATAAACTCAGTTTTGTAGATATTCTATTTCAATTTTCCCTAAACCCCACAGGAATCTAATAGAGACTGTCCCACCAATGAAATCTTGTAATTTTGGATACCATTTTCAAAAATCTCATAAAAAACTACCTAATCAAAGTCTCAATTCAAAAGATCCAGTAAGATTAGTTCATCTGACAACATCATAATATAAATATTAACATATAAATCCAAAATCATATTCTTTGGAAATCAATAATGAAAAAATATAATTTATAATCGAAATTAAATACCTATGTTTCATGTTGCACAATTAGTTATCTTTTGACGCACACTTCAAATACATAACTGAAAAAACAAACTTAACTTTTCAACACGAATTTCTCATCACTTGTCAAATACTTTCAACGTCACTATATTTAATACAATCATTCGCTTTAAATATTGTAGTACAACTGGACAATTGCCTTATAGAGCAGAGGTCATTAGAAAAAAGAAGAATAATTGTAATACATAAAGAAAGATGACGTACCGCGAGATAGCGCTGCGAACGTTAAAATGTCAGATTGAGGTGTGAACAACAAAAACGTTTTGGAAATTTGGAATTCGTGTTTTCGTACCGAAATACGTAAGTACCAACAAACATTTTCATTTGAGTTGGTCGCATGATGGATGTAATTTCATCGATTTAGCGAAGCCCTAGAGGCATCTCTGAATCAGTCAGAAGAGTCCGAGTTCTGACAATCTCCTAATATAGGCAGCAGAATTTAACTTGAAAATATCTCAATCATCCTGTACACACATTTCGGTATCACAGAGATGACTAGTTTCAATTATGCAACCCTATTAATCATGCGTAAAGGAATTGGCAGACTGATAAGACGACACATATTACTCAGTCGATTTTAAACCTCCGTTGGGTTCGGACGTGCGTGACGAAAAGACTTTCGTGCGGTGGAAAGTTTTCGCGAGTGTTTTCAGTGATCAGTGATGTGTGTGTGACTGTGTGTGTGTGCTTCAAGGGCAGTTCGAGAGTGGGCATGTTGAGAAAAATTAATGGGTGAGTTTTTTTGCATGTCCCTTTACACAACTGAACGATTTCGAAATTTTCCATCATGATACATTGGGTTTTTATTTAAATTTACTGATTTCTTGGTAAAATTGTACTTTCACAGTGGCGTTTTCAATGTTTTCTCATGATGAATACATGATAAATGAACCCTTTCTTGACATTTAAGAAAAGATGCAATAAAATAAAATATGCTATTTTATAGATTAATTTTTAATTTTGTTATAGATGGCATGTATGACGTCAGGAAAACAAAGAACTAGGATAGAAGGTGTAACTACTACTACCAATCGGTGAGTTATTTTTCGATTCCTGTAACTTTCACAACGCCACATTGACCTCGTCGTACAATTGAATAATTTTCAAATTGTTCATTATGCTTTTTCGAATTCAGATATTTATTCTTGCGTTTTAATGATTTTTTTTCATTCTTACAGGTAGTAAGTAGTTCTTCTAGAAAAAGGTAAGTGATTTTTGGGTTATGCATGACTTTTTGCACGAATTTCAGCGGGTGCACCCACAATATTCCGACGAACTATGGAATTCGTAGGATTATAGAGAATCCTTACAGTCGAGATATACGTTCAGTATGTCCAAATTGCAATTTCTCGATTTCAACCTCACTTTTCCAAATTACACAGGCCTACCTTTTTTTCTGTGAAATAGTGTTTTCAAGTGACAGGTCGTTTAACACACAGTACATCAGAATACTGAATAGAACGTTTATTTTCGAATTGAAATCCTCGACATCGCAGTAGCAAAAGAAACAGTCGTCTCCAGTGCGATGGTACAAATCAAAACTACAATCGAAAATGCGCTTGAAGAAATCAAGCATGCCGTCAAGTGATTCACAGCTAGAAGTTCCATCGAAATTCAAATGCGGTGGGTCGAAAAGCGAATTTTCTACCCCATCATTAACGACAGTTGACAACCTCACCCGATAACACGCGCGGTACCCTTACGAGGGGAGAGTATCGACTTTTGGTGTTTGTAAGTTTTCCTCTCTGCAAAAGAGGCCGTCACCTTAAGAAGTCGGTATGAGAGTGTTTTTCGTGGTCGTGGGAGTCTTCCTAGTTCTTGATGTAGGTAGAAATTCGCTTTTCGACCCACCGCATTTGAATTTCGATGGAACTTCTAGCTGTGAATCACTTGACGGCATGCTTGATTTCTTCAAGCGCATTTTCGATTGTAGTTTTGATTTGTACCATCGCACTGGAGACGACTGTTACTTTTGCTACTGCGATGTTGAGGATTTCAACTCGAAAATGAACATTCTTTTCAGTATTTTGTTGTACTGTCTGTTAAACGACTTGTTACTTGAAATACTTTTTCATGAAAAAGAAGGTAGGCCTGACGATTAAGATGACAAGTTTCCAAATGAAGTGCATTTCATTTCAGGAAGTATTTTATTTCAGAAATCATTCTCTTTCAGGAATTATTTTATTTCAGGAATTATTCTCTTTCAGGAATTATTTTATTTAAGGAATTATTCTTTTTCAGGAATTATTCTTTCTCAGGAATTATTTCATTTCAGGATTTTTTTTTCAGGAATCATTCTCTTTCAGGAATTATTTTATTTCAGGAATTACTTCATTTCAGGAATTGATTTATATCAGGTATCAATTCATTTCAGGATTTATTTTTTTCAGGAGTTATTTATTTCGGATATTAAACAATAGAAAGTGCATTTTGCAATTTTGTATAAATGCCAGTAAACGAATTTCAGAAATTATTTTATTTCTGGAAGGGGTAAATGCAGTGAAATAACTGTAAAACGTGAAATAAGTGCCGCGTAGACTTTTCAGACACGAAATCTGAAACAATCAAGTGCGAGTGCATTTTGCAATTTTGTACAAATGCCAATAAACGAATTTCAGGAATTGATTTCAATTTCTGAAAGGGGTAAATGCTGTTCGACTATCATCTGGTGAATTCATTCAGATGATTAGTCCTTAGTGAAATAAGTGAAATCGTGAAATAAGTGCCGCGTAGACTTTTCAGAAACGTAATCTGAAACAACATATTATAAAGTGCATTTTGCGAATTCGTACAAATGCCAATAAACGAATTTCAGGAATTAATTTTAATTTCTGGAAGGGGTAAATATTTTCCACATTCATGGTTTGTAGGCCTACTGGGGATGCTTCCATTAAAAAAAGCAACGCATTGAGAACTCTACCTCTTGGGTAATGACGGAAACGAGTTCAAATGTATTTTATTTTGCTGATGCTCAAATTATCATTTTCATATGGCACATCATCGGCAGAATTTGTTAAAAATATATTTAAGGATGATGAAACAATAGAAAGTGCATTTTGCAATTTTGTATAAATGCCAGTAAACGAATTTCAGAAATTATTTTATTTCTGGAAGGGATAAATGCAGTGAAATAATTGAAAAACGTGAAATAAGTGCCGCATAGACTTTTCAGAAACGTAATCTGAAACAATATATTATAAAGTGCATTTTGCGAATTCGTACAAATGCCATTGAACGAATTTCAGGAATTGATTTCAATTTCTGGAAGGGGTAAATAGCTCAATATTTCAGAAGAACATGGTTTGTAGGCCTACTGGGGATGCTTCCATTAAATGAAGCAACGCATTGAGAACTCTACCTCTTGGGTGATGAAGGAAACGAGTTCAAATGTATTTTATTTCGCAGGAGCCTTGATACCATTTTTAGATAGTAAGTACATAATCAGCAGAATTTTTCGAAAATGTGTTTGAGGAGAATGAGTACCTGCAGGATGATTTCTCCTCGCAACAACCTGCACATTTCTCATCAACAAATAATATGAATTCAGTGAAATAACCTCACTATTTAGTACGATTCTTCAAATCACCGTAATAAATCAGGTTAATAAATAGGTTTCCCTATATTCGAGATTGTCTGCCATTTCTCAACTGCCTTGGGATTCAAAGGAAATTTGTGTGAAGATATTTTACCACCATTTTACCAAACTACCATTTTATTTTTATTATCATTTATTTTTGGAGTCATGTGTCATAATCTAGTTATTATTATTGCCCATAGATTTGGTATTATTGTTTAGTTATTTATTTATTATTACCATATTATTGTATTCTTTTCACGGGCCATATAAAAAAATTAAGTTGATGGTGGTTTCTCCGAAACGAAACGTCGTACGGAAAATCTCTCAACGCTGTTTTGTAGGGATTGCAAAATGGCAATGGAAAAGTGTCTTTCATTTTTTATAATTTCTTGAAATAACGTCAGAAACTAATTGGAATTTCCAAACTTTCTAAACGGACTAGACATAAAAAAGCGCAACTTTTCTCTAATTCAACCATCTCCGTATCCGTAGGAATTCCTAAATAAACGTATTCATTCATTCAGCCTAAAAATATAAAAAAACAAAAAAGGGCCAGAAAAGGGACTGATAGGTAAGTCCTCCAAAAAAATATCTTGTTTCAATACTTTATTGTCGTCTAAGCATACCTTACAAGGAACATTTCCATGGTGTCATTTCCTCGATTGAGTATTTTGGCAGAACAGTAACAATTATGTAAATTTTCAACGACATAATCAGGAGATTCATTATAGTGGAAAACGTTTATTTCAAACTATTAAATAGAGAATTAACTGGTTAAATAATTCTAAAAGTTATGGGCTCACACCCTCAATGAAAATCAACGATAAAGATTATTCCATAGTGTGTATAATTAATAAGAGGCTCAGCAATTGAATTTGTTGAGCCCCCAAAGAATAAAATAACGACGAACTTCTTCTACATTTTAAATAGAAAAATCTGCGCCATAAACATATATTTCTGTAATATGACGGTGTAAACATTGTATATCATGATAAAAAATTACTGTTACAATACTTTTAGTGATTTATCCCAACATTTTGGCTCTGCGTCAAAACCTAAACAAAATCTCACCGAAACGATGAAAATCAGCTGCAAACAAACAACATCTAGCTCAGTTGCTAAATAAATGTAAATCAAGTTTGACAGTTATTTCTCCGGACTCCACCTGATGCAAAATCAGCTTCTTCGTCATTGGTCCATTGTGATTCTGCGATTCACCCAGTACATCCCTCATCTTCAGCTCAGCCCTCCCCAAGAATTCTACAAGAACCAACCCCAAAAACTCGTTTTTCCGCTAGAATATCTCACTCACCATCCGGGCTGAATGCATTCCGTTCGAAAACAGCGAAAGAAAGCACCTCCTGGTTGACGTTCCTCAGCTGGAACTGCATGCTGTAGTTCCAGACGAGACTCGGGATCTGCGGCACGCCGTTCTGCGTCGAATTCCCGTTCTGAAACGTCTCCCTAGCTACATCAGTCTCTTGCTCCTGCGTCCCGAGCATCACCCTGCAGTAGATGTTCTCGCTGTGAAACTTTCCTGTAACATGCAGGATTTTATTACAGTCAGTAGGACAGTTTGAGATGAAAAAAGTCTCCTCCTCGTTGCTCTCCATACCTTTCCTTTTTTTAATACACTTAGTTGGTACTTCCCTGGCACCCACGATGGTCAAAAACAACCACCTTCGGAATTGGGGCACTGAAATCACGAGAGAAAAAATGTGAGCTTACCGCACGAAATGAAGCGTTTTCCTTTTTGGACGAGGACGAGTAGGCGTCCGCAAGATGGGCCTAAATGGAGTTCTGCACAAACGAAACAAAAAGCGTTTTTCAGACGTCACAAAGGAGTTTTTGCGATAGTAGAAGTTTCCCAAGTTGCCATTCGAAGATTTTGGGTAATAAATGAGTTATCATTGTGCAAGTGGATGTTCACTTTCGGAAATAGTACCTGCTTCGAGATCAAGTATAATTCATTGGCGAATGAATTCAAATTGCAGCGCAAAAACTCTGGCACGATTTAGTTTAGGGTATTTTGAAGGCACAAACACTTTCAGAAGTGTTCATGAAGGTGAAGAAGTTTTGAATGCTGGACGTGTAATACCATGAAGAAAATTGAATTCTTCACTGTTGACAAGATAATAGTTCATGTTATGCAATGAATTATGAGCTTATATTATTTGTTTTTTCTGCTTTTTACTTGGGAAGTGCCAAATAAAATATATGATGTGAGGTCTCGTTTCATTTTTGTTGATACCTGAAAAATACTATGCTCGAATTTGACCTTCAATGTAAACAGAATTTCATCCATCTATTCACGGTTTTTATATCACCAGCTTGAGAAAAAGCATGGGAATTAATATTGGAAGTTTGATTTCACCGATTCATAGCTTCACAATCTTTCAAATATTCAAATTCAGTATGAAAACAACAAATAAATACCAAACCCAAGAACTATGTCAACATTTCTAGTTATTTTCAGTGCCACCAGGTGGCGTATCGCTTAGTTCATTCGCCAATTGCGATAAGAAAAATAAACTTGGCACATTTCTCAACGTTCTGAAGAAGCAAAGAAAGGCTGAAAGTATATTTTTTTGCATAAAATTCCACATCAGGAGCTTTCGGTGAAGGCTGTCAAATTTCATTCGAATGAAAACATGGAAAACTTCAAATGTATCAAATGTTGCGAATTCAAACTCACGTGTCTTCCTCTTATTTTGCAATATCAAAGCAAACGCCTTGATGTAGGCTTCCTTGGTAGTTTCGATCCTCTTCATCCACAAACTACACTCATTCACCGTGTGGACGAGCAGCGCTATTTTAAACGAGCTCTTGTCATCCAGGATGTTCAAAACCCGGTTCGAATCGGTGCCGGTCTCCACACTATCCGTGCTATCCCTGTTGACCACCATATTCTGAATCAAAACGGGCTGTTTGTAGATCTTGTAACCGACGTTGTGGTTCTTCAGGAAGGAGAACTGCTGCCCGCTGCCCTTGCTGGGCTGCACCAGCATGAAGCAGTCGTTGAACAAGAAGCCGATGAGGTCTTTGTTGCTTTTTATTTTGACGAACATCCCGAAGTGGACTAGCTCTCTGGGGCCCAGTCTGTTGGTTTCGCTGTTGAAGACGAAGTTGAGGTCGTTTTGGACGTGCTGTTGGAGCCAATCGAGCCGGTCTTGGTTCTCTTTGAGGCGGACTTTTTCGTTGATTGAGTTCAGGAAGGATTCGGCTATGCGTAGGGCTTCTTGTAAATACACGTAATCTGGAAACAATTGAAGGGTTTTTTTTTGGAAAATTTGAATTCTTGTTAAGTGAACATGAATTTTGGTGAGCTTGTCTATAAATGGCATTCGCGACGAGTAAACGTCATATAGATACATTATTTCTTGTGGATATAACCAAAAAGCACCAGTAGTTCAGTTTTGTTCACACTGTATAGTTAATTTTGATTGAAAATGTTGCTTGAGCTCTCAGGACATGTCAGGAGCGGTTTCAGTGCCTCAAAAACGGTGATTTTTCGCAAAAAACTACCGGTAAAGAGGTGAAAGATCAAAAGTTCTGACAGTTGACTTGTGTCAAAGTCAATTGTCAGAGTATAGCTACTAGATGTCAACTGTCATGGAAAATCTTGATATAAAACTTTACCTGGATGATTTGTCGAGGTATTTTCCAAAATTTTGCTGATCAGTAATGGATACCGAGTGATACGCTGCATTGGTTTGATAAGAAAAGAAGACAGTGGCATCCCCTTCGTCGACACATGGTTTTGACACTTCTTCACCAACTCTCTGAAAGCTGTCGAAGTTTCAGTCAATTTCTGCAGCAGAGCTGCACTGTCTAGCTGCTTCCCGCAAAATGTTATGTAAGCTGTCATTTTCGGCAACTACAATGAGACAATTAAGATTTCATCGGAACCTTCCAACAAAAAAAAACTCACGTGTTTGCAAATTATATCGCCCACCATGTCTCTTCCGGAATTGTTGGCGTTCAAGAGATCCTTGAGGAAAATCTTGTTGCAGTGGATGATTTCACGCCAATTGACGAAAATGTCGTCGATGTCCTTCACCGATACGAGTTTGCTTTTTCTCAGGGGTAGTTCGAATACTTCGTGCACGATAGACATGTCGTTTATGTAAGTTTTCTCCGTGTTGATGAACTCGTTTATGCTCTCGTTGCGTTTCTTGTCGAACGATGGCGGTGCTGACAAATAAACGATGAGTTTTGGCGCAGGTGAAAGTTCACAAAACTGTGGTTTTGGTGAGGCAGAAAGAATAAATTTCTTGTTTACTTGATGTTATATTTTCTATAACGACTTCAATTCATTCAAGGCTGGGTATTCTACAGGTAAATCATGATTTTGAGTAATTATTTAAGAACTATGAATTGCATTTATCACACAACTGAAGAACTTTGAGGATTTTGAATGAATAAAATTGTGTAGAATAGAATTAAACTGGATAAAATTATATATATACAAATATCAATTATGTAAATGGAATTCTGATGAATACAATTCTCCCATAACATAAAATCAACGAAAAATCACACCAACATAATGTGTGAAGCTAGTTCAGTAGGGTGGTTCATTTAAATGACATTCGATTAATGCTTCAATCAAATGGGGGTTAGCAATAAATCTACGATATTTAATTACGGAACACCCACCCTACCAAACTTGCTGAAATGAGATAATATATCACAAAATAATATATACAAGATCAGGTAAATAATAAAATATCAACATGTATGCACCTTACATAGAGATAGCGGTGTTTAATGCATAGGGTGAAACACTAATTCTGAAGGATAAAATTATATAGCTAAGTTTTTGGAATTTATATTATATTTCGGTACCACTTGGGCTCATTTCAAGAAAGCTTGATCAACCAGAAACAATAATCGCACAATATCATAGAAACTATTGAAAATCCGTTTTCAATGCAACAAGATTGATTTGAAGCCTAAAAACAATGTATTAAAATATGGAAGTGATGAAAACTTCGCAAAAACACCAATGATAAATAGTCTATTTGTTGCACATGTGTGATAATAATTTGAATTATTCAACAGTGACTTAATCTTTTTGGCAGAGATTCACGTAAAAACAAAAACGAGTGGCAACAGCGCACATCCCGACAAGAAATCTCCTCCTACCATCCCCTCTGGATGTTCTGTGCACTGCCATATCTTATTTTTTTCATTGTAACCAAGTTTTTCAAAATGGGCACAAGAGTTTAGATATAAATATCGATACACAAACATTCTCACCAATAATATATATTAACTTGCCTAAAAATACTAATTATTCTATAATTCAAACATATCAGCTTCGTATGGTAGGATGGGTGCGGTAATATTCCTAGAAATTCAAAATAGACATGAATTAAATTCGAGTGAAATTCATATCATCAAATAATCGTCAACAAGTATACCGATTCGGAAAAAAATCATTGGCTATGTAGGTGAAAATCTACGAGAGCAACAAAGAAAGCGAGTGGATTTGTAATCCCCGTTTTCCCCCGAAATTGCTTCCTTCCCACCGTCCCCACCCGACTGACTCCTCAGTCGTCCCTACGCAGGCTATTCATCTCACGAAATTAATTCTCTCAGACACGGTATACTGGTTGTTAATTCTTGAAAATACTAAATTAATTTATCGTGTTGATGACTCACAATTTTGCTGAAGCGGAGCGACGTAGTTGCTGGGGAAAAGTCCTGATACGCCGTTCAGTTCCCCCCTCCACCACGCCTCTTCTTCTCTGGCTGTCACACTGATTATGTCATCCTTCACGAACGTCAGTTCGTCCGGATTTCCGGCCGTGTACGGATACAAGGCGACGACTTTATCTGCGAAAAGTGTCGCCATTACAACGTATTGCGTTTTTTAGAAATTTTCAAAAAGGGCATGCGCGGTTTGCTACAATTGTTTTCAGCGTTGCTTGTCATTGTTTTTCGTGGTTTTTGGTGGGGAATCCAAAAGAGTATGATAAACAATCACTGACGAATCCATGGTTGTTAACTTGGGCACCAGAAGTTGAAGCGACACTTCCCGATGATGAAAAAAATTTCTCATCTTAATATCTCATTTTTTAAATCAAAATAACTAATCTATTGCAGAAAATTAATTACATATTATATACTTCAGAAATATAAAATAAGGTTTGTTTTCTTCATTCTAAGAATAATAAATTTTGCACTAACGGTGACTAATAATTGTGATTTTTCCAAATTTTGCCGCCCTGGGCACTAGCCCCGACTGCCCCTAGTGATGATGATTCCTGCTCTACTGAAGTGTGTATCTTTGTATTTTGTAACATGAACTCTTTCAAAACCAATGAACAACTTCATTCCATCAATACGAGACAGAAAAATGACTTTCATGTGCCATTTTCAAGGACTAATCTTTTATATAGATCACCCACTATAAATGGGCAAAGACTGTACAATAATAAACTCCCAACCGTAATTAAAACATGTGAAACATTGAAAGCATTCAAACAATCTGAGTCTTGAGAAATACCTGCTAAAGAATGGATTTTACTCTCTGGGAGAATTTTGAAGTGTTAGATTTAGTTTTTAGTATCAAAAATAAAGTATTATTATTATGAAATCTCCTCTATTTGCAATGTCCCATAAATTGAACCAATTCTCTCAAAAAATTGACATATATGCATCATCATTAAATATCTTCAAAAAATTGGTGAAAAACATTATGTTTGCGAATCAACACACACTTATTTGATTTTTTTTTTATCATATTTTTTTTTATATTTCATAAATGTATTGCAATATGTGTGTATTTGCTATGTTGAACTTTATTTTTTGCTATTGCGATAGGTAGGCATTTCTTGAAAATTGTATATTGTGTCCTGTAATTGCGCCTAGTGCCTGTTTGGACAATACAAGTTTTCTTTATTATCATTATTATTACCTATAACGACTTCCTGCTGCATCCTGGTAGTAGACACCGGCGTGCTTCTCCCGCTCATCTTCCCGCTGCTGTTGAGCACTTTGACGTAGCTCGCCGGAAACCAGCCGACCTGCCTTTTCCTACCCTTGGCCTGGAGCTCGCCCTCCCACCACCCCGAATCGGTCTTCTTGCGGATCATGATGAGTTGGCCCCGAGCCAGAGACAGCTGTTCCGGACTGTTGGACTGGTAGGGAGCGATCACCGACGCTATCTCAGGCTTCTTACTCTTCATCACCTGTCAAAGTTTTTTTTTATGTAAAAACTTCTCACGAAAGGAGACATCCTGTAATGTCCAGAGAACATCGTGAGAAGCAAGGGAAAGGAGGAAGGAATTGGTGTTCTTTTTAAATTTCTGAAGGTCGTATGCCTCGGGGAACACCTCCCTGGGCAATGCGTTCCAGAGCCTCGCAGTTCGTTGGATGAACGAGTCTTTGAAAAGAGATGTTCTGCAGGTCACCAAATTAACCACAAAGGGGTGTGAAGACTGGACTTGACGGGTTAACCTCAAAGAGACCGCCAAAGGAGGAACGATTGTTGATATTTCAGAAGAGCACCGCCCATGAAAATATCTATAGAATAGAGACAGATCGCCAACCCTTCTACGGTGTTCCAGAGAAGTGAGCGAGTTAGTAAGCGAAGCATCACCGACGAGACGAATTGCCCTTTTTTGGACAGAATCCAACAGCTTCAGGATATGTTTAGGTGCCGCCCTCCAAATATGGCAACAGTATTCCAGGACAGGTCGGATTTGTGCCTTATAGATCGTAAGCAGCTGACTGGAAGTGAAATAGCTCCTGGCACGAAACAGAAAACCAAGTTTTTGGGATGCACGTTTAGCAATTGATCTCACATGACATTCCTAAGAAAGGTTATTGCTGGTATGGTACCGTCTAGTGAGGATAATTGTCAAGAATCGACGCTGAAAGGGCGCGGGAACGCTTCGAAATGATTTTTTGGCGCTGGTGGCTGCTCACAAAATCAATACCTGCGCGCCAGCTTGTATGCTGGCATCCAGCGGCACCTCCTTCGCCTTCACCTCGTTGATTTCCGAGACCTCGTTGTCCTCCTGGACGTTTTCCAGGGCGGACTGCACGGCAGCCGCCGACACCCCCTTGGACAACTCGGAGACGGCCCCTGGAAGCGACGCGGCGGCAGCGTTAGCGTTGTTACTCGAAGCGTTCTAACAAACAGGCAAACGGTTAGGACACGTGGTAGACACATTCGACGGGTCGTCACTCACCACGTCGACTTTCTGCACGTAATTGCTGGGGAATATCCCGACGTTGGCGCCGAATTTGCCGGTCCACCAGTCGCCGTCCTTCTTGTACACCGCAATGACCTCGCCGGCGTTGAAAGTGAGGTCGCCCGGCTCCGTCGACTGGTAGGGGTAGTTGGCGATGTAATATTCGGGTTCGCCCTCCAGCTCCACGGGCGGCGCCTCGTTCTGCAACGGCTCCAAAGAGCTTTCCGGCACCTCTGCTATCCCCCTGCAACGAAACTCGGTGTTCAAAGCTAGTTGTTTTAAGGGGGTGTTCTGGTCTAGAAAATTGAAAAAATCATTTTTTTTCTTGCATATTTTCAAAGCTTGGACTTTCAAAAATATGCTCTCAGAAGGATTCTTCGAAATTCGAATTATTTTGAGAGATACAGTGGATTTTGTGACGCGGCCGAGCGGAGTGATCACACAATGAATGGCAGATGTTTTCCAGGAATTCTTTGACTTGAGCTCGTAGTATACCCTTTTAATTCAGTTTTTGACTACCAGTGCGTACCCAGTATACCTGGAACTGTTCAGTTTAGTCTCGATCTTGGAGCTAAGTAGACACGAAACTGGAAATCTTTCTCAAACTTCAAACGCGTTTTTCTCAAAACTACTTTTGTTGAGGTGGTTGACACGATATCTCGAGTTCTATCTGACCGATTTCTTTGAAATTTTGTGAGAATCTTCTTCATACATCTCTTTATCGCAGGATTTTGGAAAATTTTTATTTGAAGTATTTTTAAAAAATTCGTAAAGGTCGAAAAACAGGGGAAAAATGAATGTTTTTTTTTTCAAATAGACGCCATTTTGTGAATTTTCTATATTTTTTTTTCGGCCGTAGTTCAAGATGTAGCGACATCTTTTCTGATTAAGAATTTTTTTTGTTTGTTCGATTCGGATGACTACAAGGGCTGGAATCATGTCAACCAGGGAGCAATGTTTGATTGGCAGCCACCACTTCACCGGCCTGTCATTTGACGAATTTTTTACATTCCTTGCTTCTGAATTTTTTTCTACATACATAAAGGATCAATAAACATTATATAAAAAAATTTATAGTGAAAATGTTTTTATTTTTTTTTATCCTAGCTTGAAAACTACCTAGACCAGAATACCCCCTTAATTTATTGTAGCCCAAACTCACTCCAATCGTTTGGTCTCCATCTCCTCGGCGCTGGGCAGCGTCTGAGCGAAATCACTCTCGTTGACGTTGTCCACGGGCTCCACGTAAGCCTCTGGGAACCACCCGGTGTGCCCCCTTATCTCCCCGGCCAGCCACCCCGGCTCGCCGGTCTGCTCCTTGGGAACCTGTCGCGAAAAAAGCCCTCAAAAACAAAAAAAAACTACAACAATAAAACGTTACGTTTATGATATCGCCCGGTTGGAAGCTGATTTCATCGTTGTTTCTAGCGACGAACTCGTAGATCGCCCTGTACTTGGCCACGTTGGGCAGGGCGGCTTCCGGGGCCGCCCAGTTGTCGACTGGCCAAACGTCTGACGTCGAGACGTCGTTGGACCAGGCGGTGGGGGCGTTCCAGGCGTCGAAACCGTCGTTTCCTTTGTTAGCGGCGTTTTTCATTTCGACCACGGTGTTTCTCTGGAGGAACACAAACATTTTTGCGATAAAAATTTAATATAGTGAGGCGATATTGTGTTTGCAAAGTTTTTCTGTGAAATTTCATGTAGTTTCCGATTAGACGCCGACATTTGAGGACGCTTCTGGTGACGTATGATGAAAAACGCTTGGCAACGCTGTAAAATATCATTCTGGCGCTGGTGGCTGGTACCAACCAAAAAGTGTCAGTGTTAGTGGAGAAATCAGGGTGAAAGCAAATATTTTCCCGTACCTTTTGCTCGTACACTCCGTACAATCTGTTACATTCCCCAACGAGACTTTTCAGCTGATTCTGTAGATCCTTGAGCTGCGAATTATTATTCTCGATATCCGACATCTTGCCGTCGATTTCCAATTCCATATCCTCGACTTTGGTCTTGAGGTTTTTGATAGTCACCTGGAAAAAAAAGCCGGGAATTAATCAGAAACGATTCCACTTTGACAGCTGACAGCCCACTCAACTCACCTCCTTGTTTTGAAAGGCCAATCGCGCTTGCTCCGGATCTTGCGTGTTGATTTTATTCTTCGCTTCGAGCTTGATTTTTTCCTGCGAGAGCGCCAAGAGTCTGGCGTTTTGTTCCTTCAGCTTGGCCTTCAGTTGCGCCATTTCCTGCATCTGGCTGTCTCGAGTGCTGCGCATGCCATCGATGGTGGTTTTCACATTGGACACGCCCATGCGCGTGTCGCAAATTTTCTGCGACAGGTCTTTGACGTGGTCGTTCAGCGATGATAATTCGATCGTCAGGCTTTGGTTCTACGGAAATTCGATTCAATTCGAAATATACTTGATTATCGAAGGGAAAAGTCTTATTGAAAAAGCATGAATGTTTCTTGAATTCACTGTATGTACGTGATAAAAAAACGATATAAAGACAATACACATAAAACATAGAACACAAAGTATAAGAGCTTGAATATAGACAGGACTTAAGTTTCTACACAGGAGTTGAAAATTGTTTCAACCTTGCTCAGGTCCTCAAAATCTGTCTTCTTCCAAGCTATAATATGCTTTGGGAAGTAAAGTTTCTTTCGTGCATTTTAGAAATGCTTTTGAGTGTGTCATATTTTTTATTTCAGATGGTAGATCATTAGATATCTTACAACTCTCAAAAATTATGGAGTTTTTGGTCAATGTGGAAATCGGTTTTAGCTGGAAGGAAAATTATTTTGTTCTTTTTTGAACAGAACACATTGATTCTTGGATGAAGACGTAATGGATGACAAGTGGTTATGTAAAAGAGGGTGTAAACGGTCTTACTTTCGCTTTGAGCTTCAGCACCGTCTCCTGCTCTCGCTGCCTCTGCTGCTGCAGCTCCTGCAAACGCTGCTTCTCCCACTCCAGCTGTCGCTGCCTCTCCATCTCCCTCCTAGCTGCCTCCCTCTGCTCCGCCTGCCTCTTCCTGTCTTCCTCGATCTGCCGTTCCTTCTCCTGCTGCTCTCGCATCTACAAATCAAACATTCTCATTCGCTCCTGCGTGCTTCCCCAACAATTCCCACCTGCTTCTCCAACTCCTCCAGGCGTTTCCTCTCGGCCTCCTGCCGTGCTTTTTCCCTCCTCTCCAACTCCTCGCGCTCCTTCCTCTCCCGTTCCTCGCGCTCCTGGCGCTGCTGGTCCAACAGCGCTTTCCTGCGTCGCTCCAACTCGGCCTGGCCCTTCTCGAAGTTCTCCTTCCGCTTGTCCTCGAACGAATCTGCTGCAACAATGGAGGTGACTTCGAATCGACACCACTTCCACTCTACTCACTCTGTAGAAGCGTCGAGGCGGGATCCTGATCGGCAGCGGCGCTGCCCTGGCTCGACACCGAAGTGGTTCGCGTTCTCCTGAACGTGGGCGGTACTAGATCGGGCGGCAGCTTGGTAGGGGGCGGCGTTCCGAGGGCGGCCTGCTCGCAGAGGTGCATCGCCAGGACGAATTCCTCGCTGCCCAAGCGACCGTCGGCGTCCATGTCGGAAAGAGCCCTGCGGGAAAGGCGTCGAGTTGTTGCGACGTGCGATTTTCGGGGGGTTAGGGAGCTCACCAAATTTGCGCCAGGATGTTTTGGGGTAGTTTCGTTTGGACCATTATGTTGCGGGCTTGGGCGCCTGATAAGAAGCCGCTTCGTGTTCGGTCCGTCGTGTTGAAGATTTGGGTGTATTTGAGTTTGGTCTGGTGAGGCACTGACCATTCCGGCTGCCTGGATTTCAAAGTTTATTTGGTGATGATATACAAAATGTAGCAAGTTTTCTCAATATTGGCGAATGAATTTGAAATTGCAGCGTAAAAGTGGGCAGTCACAGAACCATAAATGTTGACATGGGATAGTTCATTGCATTAGGTTGGCCGCGTAGCCCTGGCAGCTCAAGGCCGTAAAACAGAAGAGAAGAAGAATTGCATTAGGTTGTGTGTGCTTTTTCGTTGATAAAATGTGAGTTATAATGAAAATAAAGATATTTCGGACTCTTGCAGTGAGCTAGGGCGTCAATGTGTATGTATTTTCATTTTTCTGAAAGTGATAAGCATAATCATCTGTTTTATTCATTGTATTACATTGAAAATAATACGAGGTTAGAATACTGTTGTGAATGTGTTTTGATTGAAATGTATACAGGATTCTGATAATTTTTTTGTTTTTAGATTCGAATGGCAAGATTAACTTTAGGGTATTTTGAAGGCACAAACACTTTCAGAAGTGTTCATGAAGGTGAAGAAGTTTTGAATGCTGGACCTGTAATACCATGAAGAAAATTGAATTCTTCACTGTTGACAAGATAATAGTTCATGGTATGCAATGAATTATGAGCTTATATTATTTGTTTTTTCTGCTTTTTATTTGGGAAGTGCCAAATAAAATAGATGATGTGAGATCTGGTTTCAATTTTGTTGATACCTGAAAAAAACTATGCTCGACTGTGACCTTCAATGTAAACAGAATTTCATCCATCTATTCACGATATTTATATCACCAGCTTGAGAAAAAGCATGGGAATTAATATTGGAAGTTTGATTTCACCAATTCATAGCTTCACAATCTTTCAAATATTCAAATTCAGTATGAAAACAACAAATAAATACCAAACCCAAGAACTGTGTCAACATTTCTAGTTATTTTCAGTGCCACCAGGTGGCGTACCGCTCAAGTTCATTCGCCAATTGATGAAGAAATTTACGATTAGGCTGACAGTGAAATATCCCGAAAAATATCCAATTTCTTCTCGTTAATATCCTCAAAATTATATCTCAGCTAAGTGCAATTTTACCCCAAAAATGTATACAGACCTCTTTGATCAACACTAAACAAAACAACAATTTTCCAAACAACAAACCCTCAAAATTGGTTCAACATTCACGGACAACTAAGAAACATTTCAAATTCAACACAATGACAAAAAAAAACGCAAATTCAACTCACGACTCGACCGAATGCGTCCGCTCCAAACTAGTCACACTCGACCTAGGCGTGCTGCTGGCGGCTGGAGCGCCTTGGCCCCCACCCGGAGACGTCGTATCGCCCATCATCATCGGCGCCACGGCGCCCATGGGCAGGCCGGTGGTCGCCCCTAGACCCAACGGCTGGATGGTCGATGAAGAAAGAGGGATGCCTGATATGACGGGGGCGGCGTAGGGGGCCGTCGGCAGGCCCGCGATGAGGGGTTGAACCGTTTGGATGTTTGTCTGCATCGGGGGTACTATGCCTGTGAGATTTCCAAAGTCGTTTCGAACCGACTGGGCTTTGAATTGACAAGGTTTACACTCACCTGTCGGGATTCCAGGAGTCGTCCCTAGCCCTCCTAGGGGTGCAGTTGGAGGTATAACGCCCATGGGATAACCCGTGACGGGGGGCTGGTTCATCAGGCCCTGCAAAAGAGGCTGCTGGGGCTGGATAAGTGGCTGGGCATTCACCATTGGGGGTACCTAAAAAGTATCAATTATAATCAAACAAAGTACTGGATAATTTCATTAGGATTTACCTTTGGTGGTTCAGGCCTAGCTGGTGCATTATTACTTATAAGACTTGCATTCGGCAGTGGGGGTATAGCAGGTGGAGTGTTCACTTTGAGAGAGGCTAACAAAGACGGTGGTAAACCACCCTTGGGCACATCAAAGCCACGCAACTTGAGATTGATCAACTTGCAGGCGATGGAAAACTCTTGTATGTTCATTTTCCCATCTGAATCTGTATCTGCCACTGCCCTGCATCACAAATATTTTAACATTTTTGATGGATTTGTTACGTCACAAATAGTGTTTACTGACCATATTTGTCCAAGAGTAGCTGGAGGTAATTGAGATTGCAAGAAAAAGCCTTTAGCTTGCTCGCCAGTGATTATGCCATTATTGGGTTTCAAAGATTTAAATTGCTCTTCATAACGAGCTCTCTCCCTTGCCAGGATGACCCAAGGGTCAGTAGATGGGGTCCCAGCTGCAGACATCCTTACTGAAATTACCAAAAAAAGATGAAGCATCATTATCAGACAATCTATCAGAGATTGAAAGTATATAAGCATTTGCTTCGGTAGTGTTTTGAAAATCAACTAAATCTACCTTTTTATTTCCACTGCAACAGCTCAAGTTTTCAGTTGAACATTGTCACTACTACAGTTTGAAATAACAAATATTATCAATACAAGGAATACTCCCTCGGATTTCCCATCACTGCAGTCAAAATCGGTCAAATCAATAGCTTCCTGTCACAAACCTCAGCCCGTTTACGAATCTCTTCATAAGGGTCAAATTCGTTTATATGTCATAAACGTCAGACCATCTGTCACTTGGTGCTAGCCCAGATACCTCGGTACACGGAAAATAATCTACAATACCGAGAAGAAGTCTATCTGTCATAAAGTCAAATTGTTGTGTAATGTCAAATCACATTACAATTCATTCAAAAAAGTATTTTTGGAATATTTTTTCAAATTAATTTCGGTGTATACTTCGCGACCATTACGAGCGGTGCAAAATGGCATCAGGAGCAGAAACCAAAGTTTCCATATTCGAAAAATTAGGCCTGAGGCCTCTGACGGGCACAAACATTCTATTTTATTATGTACCGGTACAAGGCGTACTCAGCTATACAGCCCTTTCTGTAAATGTGATGAACCCCTCTCTAGTTCTGAGGTGAGTAAATAAAAGTCATACCTCGAGAATTGAATCGATCCGTTTATACGTTTTTGCAGAATATTTCCAAAGAGAGACATAACCAATGTTCTCTTATTCAACACATTAGTAGGTTCAGGCTTGTATTTGTACAATAGACCACATCTGAGCATACTTCCCACCACAAAGGAAAAACTTGTATACAGGTTGTAATCAGAATATTCTTTAAATTTCTCTCGAAAATCCATTGAATTTCTTTCAGTTCCTTTGGTGCTGTGACTTTCTCTCTAGGCTCAGTCTTGATTTGGGCAATTCTGAGAAGTCTGCTACCACAAAATGTAGCACTTTGTTCAACGTGTGGCATCGCATCTGGATTAGCCATGATGAAAATTGCACACAGCTATACAGAACATGTTGATTCTCTTGTCACAAAGAAAGTTTAATAATAAAGTATCTAGTCTTTTTACTTTAAGCTTTGATTGAAATATAATTCAGTGTAAGTGTAACAATGAAAGTAGATTTGTTTTCAAAACAGTTTGGAGTTGTCACTTGAGTTGTCATTACCTGTCAAAATGCATACCTAAATTCAAAGTTTTATAATCATGTGGAAAATTACTTGATGTAATGGAACTTGATAGAGGTTTGTCAGAGGAAGAGCAATGGAGACAGTTTGTGGAAGCGTTTTATTTGACAGCCGTTTTCCAAGGCCGGGTAGCATATTTTTTCATGTCCTTGCATGCAGCTAACCCGGAAATTTTCAACTCGTGAGTAGTATTATGAATAGTGAATAGCTATTTTGTTTTGTCCGAATTTCAGCCTATTGGGATTCGATCCTTTTCCCTACTTTTGGGTCACTATGGTTTATGGACTTGCTGTCATGATATTCTCAAGGCCATCTATGACCGTTATTTCAACTTTCAATAGAATGGCATTTTCGTGAGTCAATTAAATCGACGTAAGATATTGTAACATCAACAGACCTACTGCTTTCAGGATTTTCGGTTCTCTAATGTTCAACCATTCAAGTATGATATGCTACCAGTGGTTGGGAACGGTTTTTCCTGACCGTCCATATATCCGTGGGATTTTGACATTTCTAAGCGGTAGAATAATGATGGTGCATCTTCTGGCATTCCTCTACCATGTTGATACTAGAACTAATATTCCAGGAATAATAGTTGCTAGGGACTATTCTTTCGAAGGAATGTATATATAAACAATAAAAAACATGATTTTTAATCATTATTTATCTATACTAATAGTTTATTAACTCACAAAAGTCAAAAAATATAACATATCACATGAAATCAATAACTTCTCAGAGACACACAAATGAAATCTCTGCTCTTCTTTTTCAAATTGATTCTTCTTTA
Source organism: Plagiodera versicolora (assembly GCA_037013635.1). Lineage (NCBI taxonomy): Eukaryota > Metazoa > Arthropoda > Insecta > Coleoptera > Chrysomelidae > Plagiodera > Plagiodera versicolora. The sequence continues at coordinate 1,914,201 of CM072990.1, forward strand.
AGCTCAGCTACTGTTCGTAAGATTCATTAAAACATTGCCTTATAATCGATAAAGAAAAAACCTAGTCCGCGAAAGTATAAAATGTTTATTCATCTAAAAGCATTGATATGCAGTTGTTCTGGGTGGTTTTCAATTTGATGGTGATGGTGGTGATGGTTTCCATGATCTCCATGGTCGTGGCCAACTGAAAATAATTTGTAATTTAAATTAGGAAAGATTCGTTTGTTTACAAGCTTTTTTGTCACAAAATCGACTCTTACATAGTTGAGTGATGACTAGAGATTACAGTTAATTATTCAAGAGAGTAAGTAAGTAGAATTATGGACATCATCGACATGTTTTTTAAGATTAGTGGTGGACTTCCAGTGGGTTTTCCCACCGCTCTTGCCGGCACACCTTACTAATGGCTTTGTAGAATTTTGAGCCGGTTTTACCAACTCTGTCTACATTCTAATAACCTTACAATTTATTGAAAGCCATTTCTCCAAATAACTTTCTCTGTGAGACAATATCAGTTAGTAATATAGTAGCGAACATTTCACTACTTTTTCGGAAAAAAAGTAGGTTTATCTACCTTTCCCTAGCTTGAAGTAGTACCACTCTTTCTTCTGAGATTTTCACTATTCAATTACCGATCTTTATCAATGGAATGTCGTTCATATACGTCTGCTTGATTTCTGAGTGTTATTGATGATGATACAATCTGAATCAATTTAGGTTCAATAAATAACCCAAACTGTCGAGACTGTCTCAATTATCTGGTAGATTAAATTTCGAATCATTGTCGTTACTATAAATGGATATTTGAATACAAACTTGAGAAAATCTACAATACCAGGGAGAGTTTATCCTGCTAATAACAAAATTAGCATTCAATCAGGCATGCATTGAACGATTCACATCAATCAACACCAAGTCACGTTTTGCTCTACAGCAGAATTGTTCACTTGAACTCCAATTTTATAATCTGTGTTTATAATACATGCATTTTGATGAAAACATATTTTGAGGTTAGAATGACATATTAAAAGAAGAAAATTGACCACTTCTTAGTTCTTGTATAAAGAATATAAAGATATAATAGATGTATTTTTGGTCATTACATTGTGTTTCATATTGATTTTTTTTGCTGTATAAACACTCCTTAATGTTTCGAGCAGCTTGTATACATACTTTATTACTTACAGCTCTAGACCTTGTAGCTGTTGTAATAGTAGATAATCACCTATGGGCATTAGTTATTATAATCCTACTTTCACATTCATATCTTTCTGTGAGACTATTTTATTATGCAACGTTCGTCGTGTTAAAATCCACTACAGTATTGTTCAATGTTTTGGAAATAGTTCGATGAACTCAAAGTAACGCGAGTATTCAAATTGAAATATTATCGTTTAGAGAAGTGTTTCTGCAGTTCCTGGATCGCAAACAATAATTTCAATTCTCCAACAGTGTTTTTGTTTCTGAAATTTACGTGTCCAAAACCATTAAAATATTTATAATCATCTCCACGTATTGAACCTATCAATCAAAACACCATCAACCTTCATGCTGGCCATAATTATTATTTCATTTTCCGAAAAAAAAAATTACTTCTGTGTGAACAACTTTCATGAATACTTATTTCCAAGGCTATCTTGGATCTTGAGATCAGTGAACAATGGAAAGTTGTTATTCATTTAATCGCAGATCTGTTTTCCGTCTAGGACTGTTAGGCAGTACCGATAATCAGTATTTACCCAACGTACACACCTGTTAGGTATACAGTGTACATTAGAAACAACGTCACTTGGGCAGTTTAATCGGTATTTTGTTGGGTATTACCGAATTTCTCAATTAAAAAACAATTTTTTGCGTTCGTATCGAGCGTATGTTCTCGCATCCATAGACTAATAGTGGTAATTTTGGCGATTAGCATGACCTTGAAGTGTTAAGGTCGCACATCAGAAAACAAAACACGTTCTAATTGGATCATATACTGTTATCTGACATTGCCATCGTTTGTTTCAAGTTCTCATACATTGAATTCGATTTCCACGAGATCTAGACACGGTCAGTTTTGAATTTTTTAATGAAATTGGCTAATTATACCGTGCGATTTTTGTAGGTTAGGTAATTATTAGGTATTTGATTAATACACTACGTATATATATTATTATTAACTAAAATGTGTACTTTTTATGTTCTCATCTTCTTGTTTTTGTTTTGAACAAGCTTGCAAAAATTTCTCATATCCGATTTCTTGTGAATTCTCAACAACTGAATATTTTCTTCAGAATAATCGATCGTCTTGAATTTTATTTCATTAAAATGAACAATTGAGTTGTACTTTATGATTGTCAGTACATTCAGTAAATATTCTAAATGCGTGACTGGGTTTCACCTTGTTGGTTCTGAGAAATAAAGACACAATCAATGCTCATGATCCGTCTAGAAATCAAGAATTTGCACTTTTACCACTTAGCCGTTCTGTTCTCGGAATGTTTCAATGAACCGGTTTATTCCAGCGAATGATCATGAAATAATGACGTCTAGTGTTTTGTTTTAATGATAAATATAAGCATTACCCACGCAGATTCTAATTCTAATAGTAATCCGTACCCAGAATAGAGTAGCTCTCTCTCTCTCTATTTAATGTGGGTCCGGATCCTTATGGATTCTCAAAAAAGTGAACTTTTATATTTTACGTGAAACTCACTGATCAATTGGAAGACGAACATGCAGGCGAACCCCGCACAGATGGCAGCCAGCTGCCAGAAACCGTTATGCCGATTACTCCTCTCTCTCGCGAGCACCTCGAAGAAGACGACGTAGAGAAGCGTCCCGGCGGCCATGCCCTGCAAAACCACGCTGGCGACGTCCTCGTCGCTCGCCTTCTCGCTCACGATCAACCCCAAACCGATACCTGCATCACGAAACCAAAATAACACCACGTGTTGACCACCTGGGGGAGGGCTCACCTAGGGGAGTGACCACGGCGAAGGTGCCGATGTACAACACCACGAACACCGTCCTCGTGTTGGACGTGACGAGCTCGACGCCGACGCAGAACGCGATGACGAACTTATGCGTCGCGATGGCCGCCAGCAGGTACCACACCTTCTCGACGTTGCCCTCCAGCCCCACAGCCAACCCCTCGAAGACGGCGTGGAAGCTCAACGCCAACACCACCAGCAGACCGCCGCACGAGCTCGCCACCGGGTGGGCGTGACTGGGCGTGGGGTGGGCGTGAATGGGCGTAAGGTGGGCGTGAATGGGCGTGGGCACCAAGTGGGCGTGTTTGGGCGTGGGCGTTAGTTGGGCGTGATTGGGCGTAGGGTGGGCGTGGGCGGCCTCGCTGTCGTGGGCGGGGCCGAGCAGGTCCTGGTGGGAGGTGCTGATGTAGCTGATGTTGCTGTGGCCGTCGTCGAACTTCGTCAGCGAGACTCGGGGGATGGAGAGATCGGACTTGGAGCACTTGCGCACCGAGAGGGTGCGGTGCAAGGCGTCGTCCGCCTCGAGCTTCCTGTCGAGCAGCACGTGGACGAGCTCCTCGACGAAGTATACGAAGAAGAAGCCGAGGCAGAAGACTAGTTCTGATATTGGGACGCCTCCGCCGAGGTCGGGGATAGCGCCGTGCCGTTGGAGGTGATCGAAGCTCTCTCTGACTTCCGGTTGGAGGTGGAGGAAGGTGGTGAAGAGGAGGACGCCGCCTCCGAAGCAGAGCAGCAGGGATATCAGGAGGTTTTTGTCGCCTTCCACGGATTTGATGGTGATCAGCTTGGTGAGCTTTATGGGGAGGACGCCCAGTAGGAAGGATACCGCGCCGAGGACGACCATGGAGACGACTTTGGCGAAGATGAGATTCGGTTCGAGAGGCTCCATTTCGGCTGCGCTGCTTCAGACGCTCAGAAAATGTTTTTTGTTATCGTCTGTGATTTTGCGTCAGTTTCGGGATCGCCATTTTAGTTCCCCCACTGCTGAAGTGGTCTGAAACATAGAAAAATGCAACATTCTTGAGCTGCATTGCTAATTCACCTGCTGTTGCCACTTGTCAATAAATAATTTAAAGCTTGTCGGCGCTGCACAGGAAATACAATAATGTGGTAATGAGTTCTGAACATAAAACTATTGATATTCATCACAGCAATTTACGTATTTTCGACTTACGCATTGTTAACATGGGCAAATGGGACATCCTGTATTTCATTACATTTTCGGATTCTGTGCAATTTTCTGAATTCAACGATACCGAGCAAGTGACGTTTTGAATGTCAATATTTTATCGAATAATTTTTCCATTTTTGCCAACATTGCGTCTCACGGAAATGAACCATCCTGTTCTGTCTACAATCCTTGAATCGAAAATCATCGGATTCAAGCAAGGATCTTCAATGCTTTCAACCGCAGTTGAAGGTGAGTGACAGTTGAAATAATCGAAATAAAAATGCATGCGAACGTTCTGTATATAAAATTCCATTTCCGCATTTCTGTCATGAATAGACCTTTGTTTTATATATTTCGTTTTCCGGGTAATCGATTGATTTTTGAGCGAGTAGGCCTTGAACGAAATACGTTCGTGACGTATTCTTGAGGAATTATTTCCCATTTCACACAGTGTGGTACTGTCTTCAAGGTCATTATAATACCCTTCAGAAATGCGTGCGTTACCAGTTTGTGATATTTCAGCTTTTGTGAATATAAATTATTTTATAAATGCCCACAATCTTTTCAATAACATTATATTATAATAATCATCATCGAGACTTGTATTTTTGCCTCGGCCATCGACTTTATTGGTATTTCCTTATTATTTCGCGATGCTTATCAGTGATTGTTTTCTCATAAATTTATTCTAATTTCAACACGAACCTGAAATATATCACTCAGTATATTAGCATACAGTGCGTGAAACAGTCAGATGGAATAAATTCGATAACGAATAAAAAATAGCGTGTTGGGAAAAACGCTTGAACACGTTGATTTGTATTTTTAGATACACATTAAAAAAAATATTATTATAATACAGGGTGTGTCATGTGACAGTGGCCGATACCAACTTTCTTATTTTAAATACAACCCCCTGTATATTGTTGGTTTTTTGGATTCTTCAGAAAATTCTAGACATAATTCATGTACAATGTCCCATACCTATCTTCAACTGTTTCGGAGATACCGAGTGTTTTCAGATGTATTACAAATATCAGCATTAAAAAAATTATTTCATTTCACAAATAAGGTGAAAAAAACATTTTGAACATCTCCTAAATTGAAATCAATGTTTTTTTGTTTTTGTTTACATTATTTGTTATTTACAGGGTGATAAAGCTTGTCTACCGTTGTCGAGATAATGATTTTTTCTTTTTTCAATCAAAAAATTGAAATTATATTAGAGAGGGCCAGTTGAAATTCAAAATTTGGTTGAATGGATGTGAAAATTGGAAAAAGCGATTATTTTCCACTAGAACGCCCTGTATATAATCGAATAAGCTGAAAGACAATAAAATTCTCATTCACATAATTGATCTATCAGTTCTGTACGAATTGGAATTTGTCATATTTATTCATTCAATAGTTTATTAACAGTTGAATTCTGAATCAGTCGATTCGTTTTTCAATTTAAATAAATTTAATTTAATACAATTTAATACAATACAATTTACATTTGATAATAATACAATTTTATATATAGGAAAAAATTATTGTTAACAGAAAACTTGTGATTCAGAGTGGACATTACGTGGATAATTAAAGAAAAAAGTTGGATTATTGGTGATAATAAAATTAAATTAATTTTTCGACAAATATTCAGTCAATTCAGTTATATTGTATTTAACAATTTGCTCTTTTAAATCAACAATTCAATGACTTCCAATAACACGAACCAATTACCTTCAATACAATCCCGACCAATAACCCAGTCACACAAATAACGACAAATCCAGAGAGCACAAATCCGCTCAGTCTGGTGGCGCAAAACAACGCAACACAATCGAAGACCGTCGGAGTCCGTTACGTACCAAGTCAAGTCGAAGTTTCGGGTCGGACTGAAGTCTGAACGCCGCAGTCGCTGTTACTCAAATCGGGGAAAGTCACGAACGAAATTTCATTAGAATGTAACGGCACGTCGAATTCGTGCATGTCCAGTCGGTCGGACGACTTTTGACTTTTTTTTTTTCGGCTTGGGATTGTTGGAATTGGCCCTTAATTGGTCGTGCAACTGGTTGGTCGTTTTAATTGGGATGGATGGATTTTTGCGAAAAAATATCAACCACATGACATTTGGAGGTTTTTTTTTTTGATGAATAAATGAAATTGATGGAAAATGACATTGACACCGATGACATGGAACATGACAGAATTGTCACCAGTCACCAGCGCCAGCTGGTGACGTAATGAGACGCGTCGTTATCAGTCTTAGACATTAAAAGGTCTTGAAACGTAGTTTATTCGAGAAAACACACAGAAAAATATATTGCATTCCATATCACTCATATAAACAAGTCATTGATCTGGTTTGTACAGTATAATATACATTTTTGTTCGAGCTGTCTAGAGATCTCGGATGTAAATGACCCCAATAAACTCTGAAATAGAATTTTATCTTATCATTGCTCTGTTTAATTACGACAGCCAATGACAAATCAGAACCATTTCTGTCACTAATTTTATTTACCATCCAAGTTGATGCTAATGGACCTATAGTTTGACCACCTAGCTCTCCAGATCTGACACAACTAGACCATTTTACGTGGGGATATCTTAAATAATGCATTTTCAAGCACTTGCATTTCTTCGTGTATTAGTAGATGTTGAACACGAATCAACTTTCGAATTTGAAAGCTAATTATCATATCCTGCATCGTGAAATGACCTTCACTTCGTTTTTTCCAATAACCGTCATGCCTATCATGATATGGGAATAACAAAAACTTTACACGGGATTATTTATCATCAACAAGAACAAAACAAATGAATCATCTCCTCATTCTATGCAATTATGTTATTTATTTGTGCCCACTAACTCTATTATAGAATGATCGCATGGTAGGAAGGTATCTAGTCGTTGAATTTTAAACGAGTCTTCAAATAGGTGCATCCTCTTCATCGCTCGATGCACGTGGGCAGGTTTCTTCTACAAGCCAGGCTTGTATACAGTATCGGAAAAAATATATCTTGGGTATGGACAGAACACGCAAGAGTAACAAGGACAGCCATACAAACAAGAGAGACGCCATGCTATGTTATAACGTCACAACCAAATGTTGTGCTCTACAGTTGGTCATAGTCTGGAGAATATGCCACTAATTTTTAATTAAATTTAAAAAAGAATCAATACTGATTAACATACGAATTGATACTCGTGTTTTTTTTAATTTTTTTGTCGACAGTTTCAATCAAAAAGCTAATTTGTAATTCAAGACAAATATTTTGATGATTATCTGTAGTGTTGTGAATTTAAATTTGTATATTTTGTGTATGAATATATATTTAATCGATAAGTAAGAAATTCAATCAGTGTATTGTTTCAATTAGTTACCAACATTATATCGAGAGCCAGACCTGATACACAGCCCACTTCGTGTGAAATTTTGGAGATAATTATCCTACGTCAATTATGTTGACATATCAGTTCAATTGTTTCATTGTAGTGAGTCGAGATTAATCTGATATATAAACGCCGATTAACGCTCAATTAAACGATTGCATGGCGAATCTAGGTGAATCTTTCAATAAAAAGTGAAATTCGAACTGTTTCGGGTAGGTCAGTCTATACAGGTGAGTCTATTAAGTGGTATTTATTGTAAAAATATTTTAAAATTGTATCGTGATGCACGTGTGTTACGTTTAAAGATAACCGGGCCACTAAACATGAATGGGAGATTAGATATTCATTGTTACATGCTATCTAAAATATTCGTTGCAAGTTTCTTTGCCGTGACTATTTTCCTGTTCGATTGTTTCATTCACTAACGACATCAGAAACTGTCAAAACCATAGGAAAACATGAGACAGTGTTTATTTCTAGTCGAAGATGACATTCCACCGCCTACTAGACAACGCCACTGTCCAGGTAACTGCTGAGGGCAGTCCAACTACGGCCAAGGCCACCGCGATGGGGGTACTATTCGTCGCTTCGTTCGTGATCGGCAATTTGCCAATCAAACTCGGCCAATGGCTAGAATGGGATTCGGATGCCAGAGAAAACGTGTACGTCAAGCTGCTGCTGGGCATGGGCGGTGGCGTTTTGCTCTGCACCACGTTCATCCATCTGCTGCCCGAAGTCAACGAAAATTTCGACGAGCTCAATCTCACCCCTGACTTTGAAGTGCATTACGCCGAACTGCTCATGTGCATAGGTGAACTACTCCCTACTATTTAAAATGATTCGTGGATGCAATCGACAGTAAATTGATTTTCTGAACTGAAACTGACGTGAAAATGGTCTAATAAATGCAGCTGAGATTATATGCAATTGAAATCGAAACTATTGAAGATGACTAAGAGTGAACGTTATTAATTTGGCTCGAACTTGTACCAGCGCATGCGTCAAAATATTCTTGCCGGATAGCCTTTGTGATTATTTCCTGACAGAAGATGGTTAATTTTTTGTTTCATTTGCACATGCTTTAATGAACGTTCCAAATTCAATACTGCATATGATCGTGTCTTTCTATCTAGGTTTTTTCATCATGTACTTGGTAGAGGAATGCGTTCACTTGTACTTGAAACGCAAAGAAAAAATACAGGACCTGTCGATACTGCGCCGGAGCTTGTCAATTAGACGAGGCGCCTCCTTAGATCTCAATAAATTAGACGACAGGCAACCTTCGAAGATGACGGAGGTACCTGCCAGACCCAGCCAGCAATTGGGTCATTCCCATGTCGTCTTCGGCAACTCCTCCACCGTGGCGATCATCAGAGGTCTCCTGGTGGTGATGGCGTTGTCCGTTCACGAACTTTTCGAGGGTAATAAATTGATACAGCGTTTCAGTGTTGGTTTATTTTTCATTGTTGATAATCAGTTATAAACGAACTCTTAACCGAACGAAACATTTTCGAACACAACAATGAAGTTGGCCGTTAATTGAAATACGTGTTCTATGTCATTCGATGTAATTTCCATGATCTAACCATAGAACATTTTATCGATCAACGATAAAAACGAGCATTAATCATTCGTTGGCAACAAAACAAACATTCCAACGATCACCAGTATAAAATTATTTCAGGTCTGGCAGTGGGATTGGAGAATTCACCAGCGGCTGTCTGGTACATGCTGGGGGCCGTCGGTGCCCACAAACTCGTGATAGCCTTTTGTATTGGCGTCGAGCTGGTTGCTTCTGGCTTGAAAACCTCCTTCGTGATCGTTTACGTCTTTACTTTCGCGGTGGTCAGTCCGATCGGTATCGGTGTCGGAATACTCGTTAGCAATTCGGAGCAGGATTCCTCGACTTTGACGTCTATCATCTTGCAGGGTTTGGCGTCCGGTACACTCTTGTATGTTGTATTTTTCGAGATATTGCAAGAGGATAAAAAGACTGGTCTTAGACAGTATGCAGCCATACTGTTCGGTTTTGTTGTTATGTTCGGCATAACTTTACTCGGTTGATATGAATGATGTGTTGTTGTGGTGATGAGATTACATAAATTTAAGTGTCTAGTTGACGAATTATTGATGTGTTATCACGAATTTTAGTAGACTTCGCTACTGTAAACGATTTACAACCCACATTTGTATTGTGAATTCACAAAAAATACCAATTAGAATTGATGAGATCTGAAATCTCAAATTTGTGACGTCAAATGTGTAAAAATTGGATGACACGTAACTAACTGATCACAGATGACGTGTCTATGGGTCGGTGTCATAAACAAAGACATATGTCAACTGAAATATGTCAGATTTGAGAATGAATTCTGTTTTTACAAAATACGTTATATTTACGCTGTTTGTTATAATATTACATTGTAATGGGTGAAAAAGAAATTGAAGTAGTGGAGACTTCAAAGAAACGTCGACCACGAAAAAAACGACTATATACTTCGATCATACAACAAATGGAATTTTATTTCAGCGATTCTAACCTCACCAAAGACCGTTTTTTGGCTCAACTTCTCAAAGAAGACGATTGTGGGTATATTGTTTTTACATTGAAAACGTTTTTACATAACTTTACATTTCATAGATATCGACGTGACGGTGTTCTTGACGTTTAATAAAATAAAGAAACTGAATTGTACCTTGGAAGATCTTCGTAAAGCAATAGGAAAATCAGAACTCTTAGAACTTTCAGAGGACTTGGAAAAAGTTCGCCGTAAATTACCCGTGAAAGTCAAAGAAAACGTTGAAGAATGCACTGTTTATGTAGAAAATATAAAGTCAGATGCAGACCATGAGTGGCTCATTCAATTATTTTCTGACTTTGGAAAAGTTGTATATGTATCAATCCCAAAATATAAAAATGGGAGAAGTAACAAAGGTTTTGCTTTTGTGGAATTTGAAAACGAAAAGGATGCCCAAAGTGCTTTGACTTTTTTTGATAAAATTGGTTGTAAAATGGCAGCAGAAACTAGTCCAGAAGAATTGAAAAGTATACAGACATTCCAGGAGTCAACTGAGGAACAAGTAGAACCAGAAAAACCCTCAAAAAAGAGAAAATTGGAAGAAGTAGATAATGAGTCAAGTAAAAAAATTAAAATTGAAGAAGAGGAAAGTGAAGCTGAGGGAAAGTCTGAAGTGGAGGTAAATGATGAAGCCAATGTTCAAAAGGCAGATCAGAATAAAGTAGTTGGAGCTGATGGAAAAGAAAATAAAAAGAAGAAAAAGCATAAAAAGGACAGGAAAATAAATATAATAAAAGAATTGGGTCTCAAGGTTTTATCAAAGTGAGTAATAGTTCTTGATTATGTTCACTGTATTTCATCCTCTCAACATCAATTCAGACATGAGTGGAAGAAGATGAGAAATCGTTATCTGGACTTACAAAGGAAGAAAATGAAAGAATTCAAAATCCACCTACGAAAACAAAGGTACAACCAAAAAAGCTATGATGGGCAGAAAATGGGGGAGGAATGTTTTGAGCCCACAGATGAAACATCAAAAACAGATGTTCCCAAACTTGAATTCGTTCCCGGAGTCATTGTGAAAATGGTGTTGGATGAACCATGCACAGATAGCAAAAAGTTGAAGGTAATATTCTTCATTACATCAGCATTTGCTTTAATATTGCTGTCTTTGTAGAATGATATCAAAACTTTTGACTCTGAAGTGAAATTTGTTGATGTTCCAATCTCATCAGGCAGCCAAGAAGTTTTTGTGAGATTTTCAACCAACCAGAGTGCCAAAGAGTTTTGTAGTAAAGATTTCACTGGGGAAAAATCTATCTTGAAAGGTAAAACTTTGAGGTCATAGAAAAGCGACGAATGCACCAGGATTTTGATGAAATATTTTCTCTACTTATGTATTTTGGTTCAAGAAACATGAGTTTGGTCTTATTGTGGGGAAATTACGTTGTTTGGATATATTTCAATTTTTACAATTTTAGATGATGAGGAAATAAAGTACTGGGAAAAAGTTCAGAATGACAGGAGCATAAAGTTTGCCAAAAACAAGAAGAAGCAACGGGGTAGAGACAAATTATTGAAGAAGGCTGAAAAGGAAAAGGCAAATCACATAAAATTCGAGGAAGAGGATCAATAGATTTTTTATTGAATAAGAATTTGACAAAATAAGTTGTCTACTGCAACTTACAATCTTTCTTTGTTTGTAAACAAATCTGATATTTGAGAAGTCGTATTAAAAATATAACTATAATTGCAAAACTTGTCTTTGAACATAAAACACTATCATGTATTTGTGATAATAAAATCCAAAAAACACTCCACAAAAAAACTACCAGTTTTTAACACCACCCTCACTGTTCCTCTTGAACCCTCTGTCTCTATCGAACCCGCCACTATTCCTGTTGAATCCACCACCGCCGCCGCCTCTGCCGCCGAAACCACCTCCGCGACCCCCTCCGAAACCTCCACCGCCTCTGCCACCCCCGAAACCACCTCCTCTACCACCCCCTCCTCTGCCGCCGCCGAATCCGCCTCGCGAGCCACCTCTGCCACCGCCGGGGCCTCCTCTACCTCCGCGGCCTCTGCCGCCGCCTCCTCTTTTCTCATTGCCTGGCAGGAACCTTTGGAGGGGTAGAAGTTTTGCTGGATCGATAAACAGCTGAAATAGAATTTTGATTTAGGATTCAGTGTGGCTGGAAAGTCTCAGAATGGACTATTTTAATTGGTATTTACCTTTTGATTTAATTGAAAACTGCTGGCTTTCATGTCGTCCCCTAGCCTAATGGTTACCCAATAATTCCTTACTGCTCCATAAATTTCATCAATTTTTCCTATTTGTTCCATATTCTCTAGGTAAATGGGTGCGTTGAAGTAAGGCACATCTTCAATTTCGACTTTACATATCAAGTCATCTTGAACAACTTTTTCGAAATACCCAAGTGGGACCACTCTCTCTGGAGGGCCTTGGTCGAAATTACGTCCTCCTCCACCACCTAAAATCGAACATTACCACTTTTTCTTTACAATATTGTGCACTGTTTATTTACCTCTTCCACCACGGCCGCCGAAACCACCTCCTCCGCCTCTTCCTCCAAAGCCGCCTCCGCGACCGCCAAAACTGCCACCACGACCTCTACCTCCTCCTCCAAAACCTCTGCCGCCTCCGCCACCACCTCGAAAAGACATCTCTGAAAACGTGATTTTTCAATTATCCCACATGTGCAACACTTTCACTAACTTCAAATTAAATAAATCTTGGTAGATTTGTTTTCACATATATACCTTTAAGTTTTATATTCAAGAGAGAACTGGCTAGTCTTGATTCGTGGACACACGAACTAGTAACACATGGGTTTATATCTTAACTGGAATAAACATAACCAAATGCCGCCTGAAGATACCTCTTCTTCTTTTTATTCAGATGAGTAACCTAATTATGGTGAATTGTGTTCCGTGTTTCATCATAATTCTAATGTTCTATGAACCGTAGACAGGGATTCATGGACCTCTGACATGTATATTTCAATGGTTTAACTACCGTGGTTGAACTCGTCGAATCTACCAAGGTAACAACCGTAGATGTGACCAAAAGTATAACCACAAAAGGGGTTTTTATCTGCTGTTGACAGCTCATCATGTGAATCACAGAATAAATCGTATATAAATCTAGAGCGCATATTCAAGTGACTTGACATTCTGCTTGAGATATTGTCTTTAGTTTTATCGTAGTGAGTTTATATAAGAAGACCTATTTCAAGGAATTGAATTAACACGCATTGATCATATTCTGAATCTGAATTCAATTAAGATCTGATAAAATGTCGAATCCTTCACGAAGGATAGGTGATAGAAATAATCGTTTTCAACGTGGGAGGGGCCGACAAGGTAAGCTCATCATGTACTGTGAATGCGTCAACTCGATAATGTTTTAATCAAATCAGGATATATGCACTTGATTATATGATCATATAAATATAATGAATATGTCTATATTCACTTGAGTACAAGTATTCATTCTCACAAATCTGTTATTTCCAAATTTCATAGTGTCGGAAAGAATTCGTCTTCCATATAGAGCATATCCGGCGCGTTCCTAAAATGGTCGTTTAGATCTGGTGATTCAAAACGACTTCAAGCATGTTTTTATTTAATTTCTATTGTATTTGTTGGACGCTAAAGTTGATATTTCGTATGGTGTTTTGCACGGCTAGTTAATTGAACGTTTCAAAAATGCTTTAATTCTCTACACAATGAGCTATTCTTTCAATTATGTAGTGTAGGGCGTAGAGACAAGTGGGTCCGATGGGGACAGTGGAAAGGAAACATTTTTTGAAGGAAGCTTTTCTTGTTGCTCTTGGAGATTTCTATATCTATATACGGATTGATTTTTTTCCGACACTGTAGAACGGATATTAATTCTCTTGAAAAAATTATTCTTTTAAATCAACCATATGGAAATAATTGGTTAATGAATAATATTATAAATCTCCCAGATAACTGGAGATCAACATCAAAAGATAGGAATGGTGCGAAACCTTATAATAAATATATGAGGGGTCAGAATAGAAGTCAATCTTCTGGACCTTCATCCAGTTTGCATAATGCTGAACAGAATTCAAACAAACATGAACACAAAAATGATGGAAAGATATTAAGAGAAATGGGATTCAGACGTCTTGAAGAATTATTGAAAAACGAGAACCTTGAAGAAGTTGTAGTCACGTTGGGCAATAATAAAAGTGGTTTCTTCAAGTTATTGGAGAATAGAGAGTTGAAAAATGACGTTATTGTGATAATAGTAAAGCTTTTATGCAGAATATGTGAATGCCAGTTCGATGCACCAAAATCGGAATTGTTCAATAGGACATTGAAGAGTGGTTTCATCAATAGTCTGATAAAATTCGTAACTTCTGTGGCGTTGCAAGTAAGTTTTGTGTTCAAGACTTATTTTATGATATTTACAAAGATACGGAACAAGATCTACTTCATTCCATCATCTTTGTTTTATTTCAGTCTGATCGTGAAAAGAAATACAATTCGCTATTTTGGGATGACTGTGACAAATTTTGGGAAAATTTAATTTTCCTCTCCCGAAAATATCAGGAAATTATCCCAGTCACTTCCGTTGAAGCAATCCTCAAACTCCTCTTAGCCATAAAAATAAATATCCCGATAATTGAAAGCAATCAAAACATTCATGTGTCTGATGGCATAAAAGCAGAGGTAGAAAAATGGCACAGCTATGTAAAAGATTCCTCTGAACAAATGGTCAAAAAAAAAACGGTGGTTGTTGAGATGAGAGAGGTTCAAGAGGTTGAACCTCCTGATGACTACAAGGATATCGAGATTTATCCAGCTGCTAGCGAGATCACGGTACAAAACTCCCCGTTTCTGAGACCAAATGTTACCAAAGGTCCTTACAGAGGTGTTGAACACTACTTGGATGTACAGTTTCGCTTGCTGCGAGAGGACTTTGTGGCACCACTGAGAAATGGTATTTGCAAGTAAGATGGGGCTGGAATTCCCTGTCATTTTTATTAATTTTTCTAACCGAAGGTACTTGAAAGATCCCAGAGAGAGATTGGAAAATATCAAAATCTATAATCGCATCCAATTTTTGACGGAAGAAACAGTAGCTGATCTCGTCTGCTACAGAATAAAGTTCGATTTCAACACGAAAAAAAATTTCTCCATACCAGAAAACTCGAGGTGATTATTCGAATTCTTGAGCAAATCGTTGAAGTGTATCTGAACTATTGTAGGAGGTTTATGTACGGGGCTTTACTGTGCTTCACCCCTGACAAATTCCGAACTTTGTTATTTGGCAAAGTTGTGAAAAGAGACTATGAAGATTGTCTGAAGCTTGGACAACTGATTGTTGGATTTGATCCTGATATCAATTTACCAGCCAAACTCTTAGAATTGGATTTTTTGATGGTGGAGAGCTCAGTATATTTCGAGCCCTACTATCAGGTCAGTATCTACAACCTTTCAAATGTTTTACTCAATGACATCAAGCACCATCTTTCTAATACATGATATCCATCGTAGGTTCTCAAAGCGCTGAAAACCATCAAAGCGGAAGCTTTCCCAATGGAAACTTACATCATTGACGTGGAAACCCAAACAGCCCCTCCAAGATATTTGATAACCCTTGATCCCCAGTTCTACACCATACAATCTAAAAAAATCTTTCCCCTGGACTGGGCTGAAGGGAAAATCCGTGGTTTAAACACCTCTCAGAGTAAGGCTTTCCGAGCAGCTTTAACCAAAGAATTCGCCATTATACAAGGCCCTCCGGGGACCGGCAAAACCTTCCTGGGACTCAAAATCGCGCACACTTTGTTGGCAAATAAAGGGGTCTGGTATAAAAAGTCACCGATGTTGGTGATTTGTTTCACGAACCATGCTTTGGACCAGTTTCTTGAAGGCTTGCTTCCAGCGACCAATCAAGTAAGAAGAATGCTCTTTTCTGGGGCGCTATTCTCGACATCGTTCGCGATTGCGCGTATACGCTTTTTGCGAACACTTGAATTAGTTTGGCAACATCGCTATTTAGCCACTGAACCACATAAAAATTTGACAAATGGCATGTGAAGTTCAGTTTGATATTAATATCGACGCCATTTTTGATATTTGTTAATGGACACCCTAAGTGTGACGTCAAAATGGGCGGAACCCATAAAACCTTTCCAAACGAAGAAATATTTGCATTGTTTTCTCCATAAGAATTTTTATAAGAATGAGTCAATGAGAACTTGATATCACCATATTCAAATAACAGTTTTATTCTTAGTTTCAACTGAAAGAAGCAAAAACGTGAAATGAACGCTTTGTTTGGAAAGGTTTTAAAGCTTGTGACGTCAAAACTTAGGCTGTCCATTAGGCAATCCAAACCACGTGACATAAAATGGCGGATGAGGGCAAACAATCCGATACCTTGGCTAGTAAACAGTGAATTTTATTTATTATCGGAGTTTTTGTGCTGTTTCGAAACGGTATTCAGATGGAGAGTGGATATTTAAAGACGTTGATGTTGAATAGCAGAGACGTCGGTGAAAAGTATGCTTGGAACTATTCATTCAGTTCATTCTTGTCACAGCATTTGTTTTAGATATCAAATGAAGTTGGAATTAATTAATAATCTAGATCCTTTCACATTGGATACTGATGCTGATTCAGATTATTCAATCGATGCTGTTCCTATTGTAATATTCTGGTCAAAAAAGTGTCTACTGCAGACTCTCTGATACTCCAGTTTGGAATCAGTGAGATCATATCTCTTGATCGCAGCTAACCATAGCCGGGCCCTTCGCTTCCTAGTTAAATCGTTCTTACTCTCTAAGAACCCGTGATTAGTAACCGTAGGAACCGAATACATGCCGACCTTATTTCGGTTAGTACGAGATCCACAGCCAACCACAATGCATGTGATAGGCATTTTTCTCAAGTAAAAGAGTTAATAATTAGCCACAATTGAATAAACACATAACAAACGCACTAGAGATCACTAAATGTAACAGTTTGTAACTCAAGTCACTTATTCAAACACCAAATGTATGCCCTCAGCCACCATATTGTTTTCGATTTGACAGGTGGTTGTATTGCCTAATATACAAAATTAATAATTATTTATTATCAATCCAAAAATTTAAGTATGGATTCATTGAAGGATACTCGTAGAACAAATACCTCTATGGAACAAAAAATAATCATGTTAGTGTACATGAAAAAAAAACCTGAGCTCACGTCAAGGACATTCACTTCCGATTTTTCGCAGCTAGTTGCCAGGAATTGTGGCAAGAACTATCGAATGTTTTAAATATCTGTGGGGGCGGTGCATACAAGGATCAAACCAGTCGATATTGTTTCCAGATTGTTAGAGTGGGTGGGCAATCAAAAAACACAAAGTTGGAGAAATTCAATATCAGGGAAAAAAGGAGTTACATGGGTGGTTTCACTACTGGTGTCAGAGAGAAAAAAATTGAACTAAAAAATCATGTCAGTGAGATATCGACAATCAATGCTAACCTGCTGCTGATTGAGAAAAACGTCGGTGTCTTTAAGTTCACAATATTCGAAGGAGTGGTCCCAGATTTCAACCGCAGCTGGTTCAAAAATGCTACAAATGAGGACATACATACATGGCTCTTTGGCGGTATGGAATTCCGCAGGTTCAATCCAGAAGAACGAAGAGACGTTCAGGTGAAAAACTTGGAAATGAATCCCCTACGGGAGCTTGACACATTTATTCTGCAGGAAAACCAGAGAGTGGAAATTCCAGAAGAAATAACTCCAGTCGTAGATGTTGAAGAAGAAAATGTTGATATCTTTGATGATGATATTTTCGAGAAAGTCACTGTAGAGGTTATCTCACAACTGACGAGCTTAGAAACATGTCAACAAAACCTCAACGGTTTATTTAATCAATTGGCCACTTTGGCTGAGCTGGAATTGGATGATTGGATGAGAATTCAACAAGAGGACAGAATAAACTTTGAGATTTACAAAGCTGAAAACGAATTGGAATATCTCAAGGTGAACCTTCCAAGGCATGTCTATTCGCACGAGCTAACCATTTTTTCTTCAGGTAAGACTCGAAGAAGGAAAGTTCAATAGACAACCCCCACGGTTCGTCAATATTCGTGAGCCTCACCGTATGCCGCCTGATGATAGATGGCGCTTATACTTCCATTGGCTGTCCTTGTACCAAGAAAAACTGAAGCGGGAATTGGTTGAGTGCAGCAGAGAATTCCGGAGATGTTATAGTGTTTACAACCAGTTGGCAAGCATGGAAGATGCAGAAATTATGAAAGGTGAGGTTTCCAAGAATACTCTTGAATTTTTGATCGAGTTTCGTGCAATTTTTTTTCCTAAGATTCTTTGGTTGTCGGGATGACAACTACATCAGCAGCTCGCCTTAATACATCTCTGCAAACACTCAAAAGCCCCATTGTGATAGTAGAGGAAGCCGCAGAAGTATTAGAAGCTCATATTATCACTGCCTTGACAGCACACTGCCAACACCTTATTCTAATAGGTAATTTATATTCCATACTCATTATATTTTGAATGGGGGAGACCACTAATTTTTCAAAACAACATTATCTTGTTCTGTATGTCCAAAAACTACTTTTCATTTATTTTTTGAATTTTTTATTCGGTCTATATCATGAGTAAAATGATGAAATAAACTGGATTGATTTCGAACATACAATTCCATGCGCCATTTTCAAAGGTTGCTCTCATTGGTGTAACGCAGTGTGACGTGCTTAAACCTACACGCCCATCGACCTTGAGCTGACCAATCACAGATAATTGTTCCATGGTAATATTTGCAGTGTTGCCGCACCAAACCACCACAATTTATTCTCGGAGTGAAAGATGTAAAAGAATACAATATAAATGATATTTTTCCACAAATTATCATAAAATGACAAAGTTATCACTTATCGATACGTTTTTGAAACAATGTATCAAAGGAATAAAGAGTCATCCTCAAGTAAACTTGACAACATTGCACATGGCGTGAGCAAAAGATATATGGAAACAGACAGAGATAGACTTAGGGTCTAGCACGTCATACGCTCATAGCACCGCCCACTTATTTCCGGCGTTTTTAAATTTCGAATGAAAATGCTGATTTCAAAACGCTGTAGAGTCTATTTGTTTCGATTTTGATCCTTGATATTGGATGCACACTGAACCAATATCATTATTCATCGATCACTCAGTGGTCTTCCCAATTGCTGCAATTAATTGATTCAAAGTAGTAGTGACAGCTGTCAGATGCGCTGTTGCCAAATCCCTTGAGAAACAACATATCAAGAATTTTTCACCAACTACTACTGAATTTTGGTGGAATTTTTCGTTGATTAATCTTCAAGAAGTGATGATTGATGATTATTTTCTTCTTGAAACAATAGGTGACCATCAACAGCTGAAACCCAGTACAGCGGACTTCAAAGTGGAGAAAAAATTCCAACTGGGCATCAGCCTGTTTGAAAGAATGGTCATCAACAACATCCAATGTCACACTTTGGACGTGCAGCACAGGATGAGACCTGAAATATCTCGTCTGATCAGGCCTACTATTTATCCTGTTCTCCACGATCACGAATCGGTTATGGAGAGGCCTCCCGTGGCCGGCGTGGACAAATGCATCTACTTCATCGACCACAAAGAGCAAGAGCAACTGTGTCAGGATAACAGCAAGAAGAATGTGCATGAGGCGAGGTTTTTGATACTGTTCGCACGACATTTGATTCTGAACGGGTGAGCGAACACTGGTTGATTTTCTATTTGATCATTTTGAGGATTTTTTCGTAAAATAAGGTCACCGGAGGTCGTTTTTTAGGTACAAACCAGAGAACATCACGATTTTGGCGGCCTATCTCGGCCAGATGTTCGAGATGCAACGTGAAAAGAAAAAATACAACGTGCAACTCCAAGACGTTAGGATAGCCGTGTTGGATAATTACCAAGGCGAAGAAAGCGACATAATTTTGTTGTCACTGGTTCGAAGCAACGAAGAAAACAAAATCGGGTTCTTGAAAGAGGAGAACAGAGTTTGTGTCGCCTTGTCCAGAGCGAGAAACGGTTTCTATATCATGGGGAATATGAAGCAGCTGTGCGATAACAGCAAGGTGAGCACCCCATTTTCATTATAAAATCATTTATATTAGCTTGAGTTGTATGTTTGTAACTTTCCTTTGGCGAGTGACGCCATCTTTTGAATTAATTCCAAAGTTTTCCATCACAGGTGTCTTTTTTCACTGAACAATCCTTTATTACCAAGTATTTTGGTTTTCACAAACTATATTTATTTTTGAGCGTGGTTTCTTGGTAGATATGGCCGAAAATTCATGAGACTTTGAAGGGGCAGGAAGCCGTAGGTAAAGCTTTGACTTTACGTTGTCAAGTGCATCCAGATGAATTGAATTCGGTAAGGACTGCAGAGGATTTCACTCGATTCCCAGAAGGCGGATGCGATTTGATATGTGAAGCATTGTTGAAATGTGGTCACATCTGCAAGCAGTTGTGTCATGTTGAAGATAGAGCACATGATAACAAAAAGTGTTCAGAAAAGTGTGAATTGTAAGTAGACGATAGATTTGAATATCTTCAAACGTGACCAGAAATTTTAAATTCCATCGATATCGATTGAGTTTTGTTTCTTCACCATTATTTTTTATTTAATCAATTTTATGAACATTCCACAGTTATTCATCCAACACTGTTGATTGAATTACTGGAAACACTGATTTTTAGGATTATATCATCATTATAAGATATTTTTTCTTCTATTTTATAATGTGCAGTGAGATTCTCAAAATCAAACGTCAGTTTTTGGAAGTGAATTATTTTTTTCCCAAGTGTGTCTATATAAAGTAGAAAGTTCTGACAAATTTGGTCATCTTTCGGTACCACTAGTGCAAAATAAAAAAGTCCCAAACACCAAGATAGTTGTGACAGATGCCAGAAAGTGCAGTGTTGCTGCTTGTCTTTTTTTTTCAGTGATACTCCGAAACAGTTGGAAAAGTTGGATTTGGTTTATCATTCGAATTGTATTGATTTATGAAATATATTCACCAAAATCATATGATTATTGACTGTGAATAACCTATGAACAGGTTTTTCTTTTTTCAATATTGGTAAAAATTAGTAAACTAGAATTAAAAAAAAGTGGTATTAAAAAATAACGAAATATGTCAGAATTTCTAAAATAAATAGACTATAGATTTTCCACGACCAAACGAGTGCATGACACAATTCAAACCTCCCCAGATTGCTATGCGAAAATCCAAAGCACAAATGCAAGAAACTCTGCTACGAAAAGTGCGGACCTTGCACGTACCCCGTAGAACGCACCCTTCCTTGCTCCCACACCGTTTTCATCGATTGCCACATCGATCCCGAGGTACACAAGTGCACCGTCATGCTGGAAGGAGTGGAATTGCCTTGCGGTCACGTCACCCGAAAACCCTGTCACGCGGACGCCGAAAACTTCAAATGTCCGTTTCCATGCGATTCGAGGGTTGAGCCTTGCGGACATGCTTGCTCCAAGTCCTGTCATTTTAGAGACGATCCGGATCATCTGTTGGTGAGTTGAATGCTCACTAGTTGGTTTCAATTTTTTTTGTTTTGGTCGTTGCAAAAATTCATCAAAAATTTTAAATAGTTTGGACGAATGGTCGAAACACTTTTAGCTTGACAACAAACAATTGACAAACAGCTGTTAATAATGGACAAGTTTAGTAATTTTTCAAAAATTCACCACCACATCCAGAACGTTGAAAAATTTTCTCAATTTTATTCTCTTATAGTTTCTCAAGAATAAATTCTCAATGTTGGGGTGCGTTTAGAAATCACCTGGGAAACGCACAGCATTGTTACGTCACAAGTACTCTCACTCTGAGGTTTTTTCAGATATTGTTCTTTGATTATTATGTATTTTTTTTCCATTTACAAATTTTTGGTAGTTCAATCTTGAACTAAATAAAAATAAATAATGCCATTTAGTCTTCTAACAATTTCAAGTCAAAACTTATCTATTTGAATTTGATACTTGTTGGTGAAAACAAAATATTGTAAATTTATCATCATATTTGCAGAAAGGTATGTCCAACATTTTTTTGTTCAGTTGTCTTGTTATTTTGTTATTACTTGATAAAAATTCGTCGTGCATTTTACTTTTATTTTATTTCTCAATTTATTTCATTCTTTATTTGCTGTATAAAAAATTTAACATTTTTTATCCACAATTTTTTAATAAATATGTTTAAAATAGAATAAAAATTCGTCGTGCATTTTACTTTTATTTCATTTTATTTATGATTTTATTGAAACAATAATTTTTACTCCTTGTTGAATTCAGTGTAAGCTTTTGTGCTGACAACTTGGATATTTTGACCCAAAAAACCAGGAAAAATATGTCAGTCTCGAACTTGAAGAGCATCAATTAATGGAATTATATCTCCACAGTACAAATGCATGAAGCCTTGTGATAGGCCCTTGAAAGGATGTACTATGACAGAAGGTGAGCAGCACCTTTGCAGAAAGATGTGCTTCGATGAATGTGGCGAATGTGCAGTTTTCGTGGATAAGAAGAGGAACAAATGTGGACATACTTTTAAGGTAAGTAATGTTAGATCATTGAGGATTGATAATTGGTTGAATGTAATAATCGAGTTGAAAATCTACGAAAAAGTCACAACATACCTCAATACTATCGAAAATCTTTGGAAAATGTTGAAAAAATAGCAAATGAAATGATCACCATTAATATGCCAGGCATCAATGCCCAATTATTTTTGATTATTTCAAATCTTTATTTAGTAATTTTGGACAAATTATTTGAAATATATTCACCATACACTGGTTTAAATCTTCCACAAAAACCAACATTGCAATGACTCAATACCTATAAAAACATTAAGGAGAATCTTTAATGTGCAAGCAATGTTTGTATTTCAAGGTTTCATGCAACACTGATTTGGATACGATAAAATGCACGAAGCCTTGTAGGAAGGAAATGCCTTGTGGACACAAGTGCAAACGGAAATGTGATGAACCATGTGGAAATTGTTTGGAAAAGGTTGGTATAATGCACCAACCCTAAACATACTAAAATATTAATCACCTACCAGGTAGCAAAGAGGGCTCCTGAGTGCAACCACGAGATCAGAATTGAATGCTACAAGAACCCAGCTCGTGAGTTTTGTGAAGGGAAATGTCCACGTTTACTGAATTGTGGGCATCAATGCACCAAGACTTGTGACCAGGAATGTACCAAGAGGTGCCGGGTCAAAGTAGATTGTTCCATTCGAGGACCTTGTGGGCATATTATCCAGAAAATTGAATGTTACCAAAAAGACACCGGTAAATATCCATCAATTTATTCTTTATTTACCCAAAAAAAACTGAAATGGCATTGATTTTGATTAGAGTTACTAGCAACGTCAATATATCGTTAGTTTTAAATTTTTCTCAATAGATTAATGGCTTCAAGGTACAGCATTATGTTTTTAAGGTTGAAATTCCCACTCGGTGAAGGTTTCAGTTCGTTGTTGAATTTTTAGGGCAGTCTTTCGATTTCAAACACAGGAGGATTTGCATGTATCTCTTTATTTGAGCAAAATAGTTGTGATAGCTAGCTGGAAAATGCAGTGTTGCTGCTTGTCTTTTTTTCAGTGAAACTACGACAAAGAAAGTTAGGTTGGGTTTGTCATTCGAATTGTTTTGATTTATGAAATATATCCACCAAAAATCAGATAACTATTGACTGAGAACAGTTTTTTAGAATCTCGTAGAATTAACAAAGTGTTAGCTTATGGTATCAAAAAACAACCAAATCCGTCAGTACTACATTTCTCAATGACATTAGACAATGATGAATGAAATGTTTGTTTTTGTGTTGGTTCCAGTCGACCAAACCTTGCTATCGAAATTGTGCACTGAAAAGTGCAACTTCAAGTTGGCGTGCGAGCACTTTTGCAGCGGTTCTTGCGGCAGCTGCTCCCAGGGCAGGCTGCACCAGCGTTGCCAAGAAAAGTGCGGGGTACCGCTGGTGTGCGACCACGAATGCCCCATACCGTGTCGACAGGCCTGTCAACCTTGTCAAATGCAATGTATTTACCGGTGTAAGCATAGTAAATGCAAGAAGAAGTGCGGTGATCCGTGTACCAGGTATGTTTAGTCCATGTCACACTTATATAACCGTTTATGACGATGTATTGTGAAATTATTTTTTTGCTGCTAACTGGTCAGTTTTGAGCAAAATATTCAAGAGACATTTTTTGTTTAGGATGGATCAAACTATTGGAAATTAATTTTCAAATGGTGAATAAATGATGTGTCTTTTGTGTTACATTTGAACTAATTTTAAAGAGCTGCGTTTTCCACCTCTTTCAATACAACCATGGGGGTAAATCAAACAAATTACTGGCAAGTGCCATTTTTGGTGGTAGAAAAAGTCAAGTTGATCTCAATTTTGTCCCCCCTTTGAGGGGCTGTATCTCAACAAGGGATGCCCCAATGAGGTTCCTTTATATGAAAGATCCTACCTTTTTTTCAATGAGCAATCACCCCCTAAAATATACACTCATTTTCCTTCATAAAACGAGACTCTGCAAGATGTCACCTCAATCATCCGTGCACCTTCCAGGTGCAAAGAAAACTGCCCCAGACGTTGCAACCACCAGCAATGCAAGCGAAAATGTTGGGAAATCTGCAACGTCCCGCCATGCAACAAACCGTGCCAGAAAAAGTTGAAATGCGGGCACGATTGTGTCGGTTTCTGCGGCGACGTTTGCCCACCCCTATGTAGAGTGTGCGATCACGAAGAACTCACCACCGTTTTTCTCGGGAGCGAAGACGAAGAAGACGCCGTCTACGTCATGCTGGTCGATTGCAAGCATGTCTTCGAAGCTGGGGATTTGGATCGGTGGATGGAGATGGATCAGGATCAGATTAAACCGAAGGTATAGTCTATTTATTCGAGTGACAGCTCGTCAGAAAGTGCGGTGTTGCTGCTTGTCATTTTTTTCAGCAAAAATCCGAAAGGTTAGGTTTATCACTCAAATTATTTTCGACAATGTTTTCGATCGAAAAAATAGTTATAATAGCTAGATATTTTGTTATTTTACACTAATGGCATTGAAAAATAACGAAACCATCGAAATTTTTGGAATTGCCAGTTCTTTTCTCCTCTTTTCAATGCTGGTCGAGCTTCTTGACTGATGCCGTTGATTTCTGTCGAAGGTATGCCCGAAATGTAAAACTCACATAATCCGCACTGAAAGGTACAGCGAAGCGATAAAAAAGAACGTCCTGGATCTGACGAAGGTCAAGATGATGTATTACGGAAACGAAAAAGAGAACGAAAACAAACGGAGAGTGCTTGAAAAAGAATTGTATATGATAGAAAGTGACTCTATATTTCAATCTGAGAAGTTGTTATCCTTACTGTCAACGATTTTTGACACATTGGCAAGCGTCAGAAACAAGCATAGACAGTACATAAATAAAATGGATCTCGACGCCATCGAAACCAAAATGAGCATGCTGCGAAATATTCATCGTGTTCTGAGGAAAGGCGGTTGTGATTCCACAATCAATTTCCTCTTGAGTGGGAAACAATTAGATTTGATCGTCGAAGTGATGTCCAGGTATGAAAATTCCATAACCAAACAGGAAATCGATGACATCACTCTGGAGACTGACAGATTATTAAGGTTCGTGCAGTTGGAAGATATCAAACGAAAATTTGTCTCATCCATTGAATTTTCAAATAAAAACGATCAGAGCAGTATGGTAAGAAAAATTATATCACCCGTTGCATTTGCATCAAAAAAATGGTTCCACATTGCAGGCGTTGCAAATAAAAAATCAACTGGAGAACTACCAGAGATACGACCGAAAACAAGATGAACTAATAAAATCCAAACTCGAAGAATTGTGCAAAAGTATCTCCTCGTCGATACAAATAACGGACGCAGAACGGGTTTCCATAGTCCAGGCCGTAGGGCTCACCAAAGGACACTGGTAAGTCAATATAATCGAGAAAAAAAAACACATTTCCAAAGCTGGACTAAAGTCAGAATTGATGCAATGTTATGACGTCACAAAGTAACTATTTTATATCCATAATTTTTTCATAATTGAATTTAAAATAGAATACAAATTCTTCGTGCATTTTACTTTTATTTTATTTCTTTATTTATTTTATTCCTTATTTGCTGTCTAAAAAAGTAACCATTTCATATCTATAAATTTTTTATAATTGAATTTAAAATAAAATACAAATTCTTTGTGCATTTTACTTTTATTTTATTTCTTAATTTATTTTATTCCTTATTTGATATATAAAAAAGTAACCATTTCATATCCGCAAATTTTGCATAAGTTTTTTTCAAAATTTGAGCAAAATCCTTGTGTGTTGTAGGTTCAAATGCCCCAACGGCCATCCGTACGCTATAGGGGAGTGCGGGGGAGCTATGGAAGTATCCAAGTGCTACGAATGCGGTGTTGCCATCGGAGGCACGAATCACAGATTGTTGTCAGGGCAGGCAGTCGCAACGGAAATGGACGGCGCCAGTCACGCCGCTTGGTCAGACACCGCCAATATGGCGAACTATCAACTGTGAGTGCAACAGTTTGCTTTTAAATTTTCGTTTGTTCTATATTATGTACTTTTCCTTTCAGGTGATATCTCCCTCTTCTTTTTCTTTATAATATTGGTTTTGTTCGTTTGAGTTGGTTTGTTGTTGTGAAAAAAAAATGGGGAATTTACTCGTAAAGATTGATTTTTATTCTACAATTGTTCTCCACGTCATTTTTCTTTTTATTCACATGAATCAACCTAAACAGGGTGTCCAGAAACTCTGCACTTTGAAGAAGACGTTTTTATATATATTTTTTTTCAAATTATTCAAAAATGATGTTACTTGAGAAATTCAAACATGGTATGATCTAAAAACAATTACCAAATCGCCTTTGCTGTGAATATTTTTTTATATCCATCACGAGCGTGTCAAAAGGGGGGTATCAAAAGGTATTTTTATAAAAAAAATACTTTGTTTTTCATGTACCCTACACTGAATTTGAGAAATTCAAGAAAATTGCATAAAAAATGTTCTCTTTCAAATCGATATCATGAACCGTTTTAGAGAAAAATAAATCAAAACTTTTTGTGTTTGTTACATAAAATCATCGTGGATTTTGAAATTGTTTCTTTAATATCAAGTTGGATTTGAAAAATCAACAAAAATTAATTTCTCACTGTTTGTTGATGATACAAACTTTGAATGTTTCACGCAATGGCCTTTCGAAATAATTTATAGAAAAACATTTCCATAGTTTTTCATCGCGCTGCTCTCTCAAAGTCAATAAACCATCGCTCTGTGCTTTAGTTTAGTACTTCTGACGTCACAACGCACCCTAACTCCGGGAATTATTCATTATTTTGGTGAAACGACTGCGCCAAAATTCGAGAAAAATAAATTAAAACTTTTTGTTTTTCTTACATAGAATCATAGTGGATTATGAAATTGATTGGCTTCGAAAAATCAACAAAATCTTTTTGTAACTCTCAGTTTGACGCTTAAAAAAATAAGTTTGAAACCTTTTTTTCTCGGAACGACATTTTTCACAATATTTAATGATTTTTTGAGAAAGTGTTGGATTTGAAAATGAAGAAATTTCGTCATATTCGAAATTTTTATTCCAACTCAATACATTTCACAACAACCCTCTCTGAAAAAAATCACGTCTTCTTCTTCTTCTTCCCCTTGGCCTTCTCGGGCACCTTCTGCGCCTCGGGCTCCGCCACTTCCATCGCCGGCGTCGATTCCTCCACGCCCATCCCGACCAGGGCGTCCGACACGTCCGCCGCGATTTCCCGCTCCTCCTCCTCCGGCTTCGGTTTGGCCGCTTCGATTTCCGCGTCGATCTTCCGGTAGAAATCCGCCTCGGCCTGCCTCACGACGTTGTCGTAGAACGAGTCGGCGTCCAGACCGCCGCCGGCGCCCCTGGCGTCGTTCAGCTGGGTGTCGGTGTCGACGGCGGCGAGGCGGCTGCGCTGTTTGAGGCGCAGCTCGCGGTTTCGCGCCTCCAGGATTTTTTCGCGGCGGCTCTCGCGTTCCAGCATCTTGGGGAAGAGGGGAGATTTCATTATGGTTTTGGGAAAAAAATACAACGACGCGGAGGACGTTGGGAAAGGCTCCGAATTATTTTGAAAAATTTTTGGCGCAGTCGTTCAACCAAAAAAGTTGATGAATCCCTAAGTTAGGGTGCGTCGTGACGTCAGAAGTACTAAACTAAAGCAGAGAGCGATGGTTTATTGACTTTGAGAGAGCAGCGCGATGAAAAACTATGGAAATGTTTTTCTATAAATTATTTTAAATGCCATTGCGTGAAACATTCAAAGTTTGTATTATCAACAAACAGTGAGAAATTAATTTTTGGTGATTTTTCAAACCCAACTTGAAATTACACAAACAATTTTGAAATCCACGATGATTTTATGTAAGAAACACAAAAAGTTTAAATTTAAAGCACAGAGCGATTGTTTATTCACTTTCAGAGAGCACCGAGATGAAAAACTATGGTAATGTTTTTCTATAAATTATTTCGAAATGCCTTTGCGTGAAACATTCAAAGTTTGTATTATCAACAAACAGTAAGAAATTAATTTTTGTTGATTTTTCAAATCCAACCTGAAATTACAATGTAAAAAACACAAGAAGTTTGAATTTATTTTTCTCTAAAACTGTTCATGACATCGATTTGAAGGGAGTGAACATTTTGAATTCGTCAAATTCGGTGTCAGATACATGAAAAAAAGAATGGATGTCTTTTTATAAAAATACCTGCTGATGGATATAAAAAATATTTATAGTAAACGACGATTTGGTAATTGTTTTCAGATCATACCATGTTTGAATTTTTCAAGTAACAGCATTTTTGAATAATTCGAAAAATAGTTCAAATAAAGACGTCTTCTTCTAAGGGTTGTAACTCCCTTAGGAAGCATTTTCGGATTGAGATAATTTGAGCTAAATCGACTTTAAATCATTTCTAGTAACTACAGTTTCCGTTTGGCAGGATATTTTTTGGACACCCTGTATACAGTGGCATTTATAAAGTATGCTACAAATAGAAAAAAAATTGTATTTTTTTTTGTAAAGAAAAAACTTGACCTCAACTTGGCCTCCACCATATACTGAGTGATTTTCAATTTCTTCTGAAATTGCCTTTTTCAGAATTGAAAGAATCTCAAAATTTCCAAAAAAACATTAAACACCTTCGAGTAAAAAAAAACGATTGAAATAGCTGCTGAAATGGAAAAAAATGGTCCTCAACTTGGCTCCTACCAGATATACTGAGTGATTTTCAGTTTCTTACAAAATTGCCTTTTTCACACAATTAGGAAAACCTCAAAATTCACATTGTAGTTTGAAAAAATAAGTATCACCTTCAGGTGAAAACAAAATGAAATGTGAAAAAAATACCATTTTATTGTCAAACTCACCGCCGTCAAGAGTGTCTTGTCGTTTTTGTTGGACGCAGAGAGATTCTCACTGAACTCCACCAGGTAGGTGGTGCCTTTCTGGTTCCCCACAGCCACCAACCTCCCCATGTCGTGCGTCCTCAGACACTTCAACGCCTCATCGCAAACCTTCACCCCCAAACAAGCCTGCTTCTGCTGCTGCAGAATATCCCAAACGTCCAGCGTCCCGTCCGACCTGGTCGTGAAAAAAACCGACAACCTGGTGGGACTCCACGCCCCGTCCGTCAGCCTCGCCCTGTGGAAGCTGGTCCACATGATGGAGCTCTCGCGACAGTCCTCCGACCACACCTTGGCCGTCCAGTCGCCCACCGTGAGGAAGTTCTTGACGAAGCCGGGGTTCCTTTGGAGGGCCAGGACGGGCCCCAGGTGCGCCGAGAATCGCATCGGCATTTTTTCCATGGCCGTTTTGCCTTTTCTGTTGCACGATACCACGACGCCTTGCTCGGTGCCTACCATGAACCTGGTGGGGATGGTGTTTTCGTACTCCAAGCAGGAGGCGCCCATGGCGTTCGCCAGGGATTGGTCTTCGTCTTTGGCGTAGTCTAGGATGAGGGTTTCGGTCGGTTCGGATAATTTCCTGATGTCCCACCTGGTGGTTTCATTGGAATAGGAAAGTAAAGTTCATTCTAGGAATTTTCTTCACAGTAAATTCGAATATTGAATAAATATAACACTATTGAACATTCTTTTCTTGATTGATTTAATCCCATGTTGATAATTATTTTAAATTGATGGACGAAATTCGAACTGACGCCCGAAAACTGACGTTTCGCGTTGACAAAACTTCATCTTGCTACGACAGGACATACCAACAAAAAACAATTCGCATCCAAGGACACTGCTCTGTGGTGATTCATGGATACCTTGATACGTCATACTGATGAGATCATATTTGTGCGATACGATTAGGCCAGTCCCATATGAGTGACAAGTAAACGCATGACGTAACGTTTTCAATGACGGTATTTAGTGGATTAGACAAGGGTAATTGAGATGAACCTGTCAATTACGTCAGTTATGTACATGAAACTCGAGCTAATATGACGCATGAAAATGGCGGAGGATTAAAAAGAAAAGCTATTGCATTTTTAAGAAGAGAATCGAGATTTTGTGTATGTATTATCTTCTGTTTTGTCATCATTGTTTAAAAAATGTGTCGAGTCGGTTGTTTTCAATGAGAGGGGATATAAAGTGCCAGTGTTTTCATTTTCATCCCAATATTCTCAGAAATCGTCGTGGAATATTTGTACAACATTCTTAGGATGTTCAGCAGGATATACCAAGTCGTGTGTTTGCTATCTGTATACTGACCATTTGACCTGACCGTCCGTAGAAGCACTGAAAAACTCCGCTCCCGTCTTGGAGTGCACCCAGAGCACGTTGTGCACCGGGTCCCTGAAGCTGTTTTCTATCACACTCAACTCCACGGGCTCGTTGCCCTTGCGGGTATCCCACACGGCTACCTGCCCATTTATTTGCCCGCTCACTAAAGAATGCGGGTCCTTCTGGTTGTACTCCAGACAAACGATGGAGTGGTCAGGTTTCAAGGTCAACAGGGGTCGGTTGGGGTTTTCTGGAAGAACATCAAATATAGCACCAGGTGGTTGGTGATGGTGCCTACTCGCGTACCCACTTCCCAGAGGTAGGAAAAAGTGTTTTGCTTTGGCACCACCGCCTGGTACGTCAAATTGCAATGCGACACCGCCAACTTGGTCTGGTTGTCAGGTGACCAGGAGATGTGAGTTATGGGCCTAGGAGGAACGCTCTGATCCTGGTACACGTTGACAGTCCGCGCGGTGCTCCGTTCCACGTGCGGGGTCTGCACTACGTCCGAAAAGTACTGCTGGTAGATGTTGATGGCGTTGTTCTGTAGTATACAGTTTTCCATGTTCTGTGCCACAGAAGAAGATGTCACGTCATGTCACTGTCAACTGTCATTACGTCCTAGGCTACTCACTTTAAACAGCTGCATCATGGTGTGGTTGAAGCCTTCGTCTTTTTCTATTTTCCTGCGGTATCGCTTGGTCTGTTCCTCGTCGGTGATGTTGACGTCCTTGGGCCAGCCTCCCTCCACGTGGTTCATGGAGGCGTTCACGTATTCTGCCCTCATGGTGTTGAGGTAGTGTTCCGCTTGGATGGGGGCGCATTGTGTGCTTCTAGTGACTGGGTCTCTACAGGATTAGTTTGGTTCACACTGCACGGGGTTTTTTTGGATGAAAAAATTAGTGAACGTTACGTACTTTGGAATATAATCCTTATAAAGTTTTCTGTTGGAAGGAAAATCGTCTATCAGGTCTGGACCTTTCAGGGAAAACGTGCAGGGGCGCCCAAAATCACTCCTCTTTTTTTGATAAGCGTATTGGACTTCCATTTTCTGTCAACTCGTTTGAAATATGTAGAAGTTTTGTCGATCAATAGTGGTAACCAAGGAAATGATTTCAATGTATTGCCAAGGCAATCATTCATGAAGAAACAAAATACAGATTCCAAACAGAATATTGAAATTATCATCTAGTTGAATGTGGTTAATTTTTGCATATGCACAATGAAAAATATCTGAAGTTTGTTATCAGAATTCAATTTACTAGAATCATTCGGACACCAATATAGACCACATTAGTGTGACGTCATAATGTATGCAACCAACAGTGCATTGAGTCACAACGAAATATTTCTGAACGAAGATGCGCTAATATGAACCTTAAGTAACCATTATCTAAGGTTCAGAATCTGTGGTTAGAATTATGATGTTATTTATTGAATTATTTCGCTGTTATAAGTAATATTTAAGAAATGTATCTGTTTGAATTCGATAGAAAAGGATGAATACGTCGTATGGAATGGGTAACGTAAAGAAAGTTTTCTCAAACACTTCTGAATACATTCCAGAAAATCGTTTCACGAAAATATCGTTACTTCCATCCTTCATATCCAAGGTCCCTTAGATGCACTTCCTTAAATATCAACTTATTTCATGTGAGAGCATAAAACAAAAGGGCCTGTTACGATACTTCTATTATCGTTCTTATGTCATCCGTACTTAAGGTCGAGTATGAAACATATCATTTCGCGCCAATCGATTCAGTGTAATGTTGGTTGCATATTTGTGAGTCATCACTAATGCGGTCTATTGAGTTGGTAAGACTTTAGAACGATGCCAAATCAATATTTATATATTATTCCTGGAAATATTTGAATTAGTGGTAGGGTTGTTGAAATTCAAACGCAAATCAATTCGAATATAATATATTTACAGTAATTATCAATCAAAATTTAATTGGGATAGATATTATAATTTTACATAATTTTCAATCATTGAAACAGTTGATAACGTTGGGCACACGAATAATTCATTCAATAGTCAAGATTAAAATGAGTCTAAACATATCCACACTATTTTCGATCAGGTTTGCCTCTTTTCCAAAAGAAACCAGTGGAAAATCTCTGAAAATTCCCCTCATTTACCATGGAACAAGAAACTTTGCTTCCTCCGCTTTTCTATAGGTGGCGTTCGCGACAAATAAACGTCAAATGTCTATGAATGTAACCTTCTATGAGAAGCAAACAAAATGAAACAAAAAAGGTAAATAATGGTTGATAAATTGTTAATTGGGTTGTGCAGAAATTGCCGATACAGTTGAATTTTATTTTATACTGAGTAATCACAAAACATGGGTTGTCAAAAAAAAACTGTGTTATCCTTTTTTTATTTTAGTCTTCTGTAAAGTAAAACTCATCATTTGTACTTCTTGATCCTGATTTTTCCATTCCTCATTGTGTCCCCTTCGCTCCCTTGGAGCCCCCCCCCCAAAAAAATCCTCTATATTCCCAAAAAATCTGTTCAAAGCAACCTCTCCATCTCCTGCATAAACTGCTTGTAAGCGTCGTCCTTGGCCCGCCCGCCTCCGGGAGCCATCATACTCTGGTGCATCTCGAACTCCTTCTGCTTCATCTCCCTGGCGAGCGCCCCGGCGCTCTTCGTCGTCGGTCGTTTATCCTCCCTCTTCACCCGCAACGTCGAAGGCACGAACCGCGTCACGTCGGCGCTCAAATTCCTGATCTGCGGCTTCGCGCTGATGGTCGCCCCCTGCTTGGTGCCGCCCGGGGCGGCGTCGGCGCGGTTGATGAGCTGCGGGGCGGCCGACAGGACGTTCGGTTGGACCAGCTGGGGCGGCCCGGGGATCCTTCAACAACCATTCAGCAACACGATTCACAATTGACCGCATTAGTGATGACGTCACAAATATGCAACCAACGTTACACTGAGTCCTGAATCGTTTGGCGCGAAATGAAATGTTTTATACTCGACCTTAAGTACGGGTGGCATAAGAACGATAATAGAAGTATCGTAACAGGCCCTTTTGTTTTATGCTCTCACATGAGATAAGTTGATATTTAAGGAATTGCATCTGAGGGATATTGGATATGAAGTATGGAAGTAACGATATTTTCCTTAAACGATTTTCTGGAATTTATTCAGAAGTGTTTGAGACAACTTTCTTTACGTTACCCATTCCATACGACGTATTCATTCTTTTTCTATCGAATTCAAACAGATACATTTCTTAAATATTGCTTATAACAGCGGAATAATTCAATAAACAACATCATAATCCTAACCACAGATTCTGAACCTTAGATAATGGTTACTTAAGGTTCATATTAGCGCATCTTCGTTCAGAAATATTTCGTTGTGACTCGATGCCCTGTTGGTTGCATACATTTCGACGTCACACTAATGTGGTCTATTATTTCGATAATTCACTCACCTGATGAGTCTCGGGGCGACCTGGGGCATCCGGATGGCCATTCTGGGCGGCAGACCTGGCGGGGGACCGGGCGGCATCAAGGGCCTGCCCGGGGGAGGCCCGGGGGGCAAGCGGATGCCGCCGGGGAATAAGTGGTGGGGCGGGGCTTGGGCGGACATGAGCGGTAGCTCCGTGCCTGGGGGCAGCAACGGTTCCACGTGCACCTGCTGGAGATAGTTTGGTTGGGTTTAAGGGGGGTTAGAGTGGAATTAGGCAATCCAAACCACGTGACAAAATGGCGGATGAGGGCAAACAATCCGATACCTTGGCTAGTAAACAGTGAATTTTATTTATTATCGGAGTTTTTGTGGTGTTTCGAAATGGTATTCAGATGGAGGGTGAATATTTAAAGACGTTGATGTTGAATAGCAGAGACGTTGTTGAAAAGTATGCTTGGAACTATCCATTCAGTTCATTCTTGTCACAGCATTCGTTTCAGATATAAAATGAAGTGGGGATTAATTAATGATCTAGATTCTTTCACATTGGATACTGATGCTGATTCAGATTATTCAGTTGATGCTGTTCCTCTTGTAATATTCTGGTCAAAAAAGTGTCTACTGCAGACTCTCTGATACTTCAGTTTGTAATCAGTGAGATCATATCTCTTGATCGCAGCTAACGATAGGGCCCTTCGCTTCCTAGTTAAATCGTTCTTACTCTCTAAGAACCCGTGATTAGTAACCGTAGGAAGCGAATACATGCCGACCTTATTTCGGTTAGTACGAGATCTACAGCCAACCACAATGCATGTGATAGGCATTTTTCTTCAGTAAAAGAGTTAATAATTAGCCACAATTGAATAAACACATAACAAACGCACTAGAGATCACTAAATGTAACAGTTTTCAACTCAAGTCACATATTCAAACACCAAATGTGTGCCCTCAGCCACCATATTGTTTTCGATTTGACAGGTGGTTGGATTGCCTAATAGGGTCGAGGAATATTTACACGGAAAACACGATTTTGATAATGTTATCGCCGTTGAATCATTACTTCTTGGAATAATTCACTCTGAAACTTGGAATTTCACCTTCTTCTGGACGTTTTCGAACAGCTTCATCGCGAATTTCTTGATTTACAAGACAATTATATATTCAGAAACGATTTACCATGCATTCAGTCTCATAAAAACATTAGAATTGCAGTATTTTCGAATTTACATAGATAACAAGTTGAATCCATCTGACATTTGAGTGAAAAGTATGACAGTTTGACAGATGTCAATCATGAGATTAGTTGATGGAAAAATAATGTTTTTCTGCTGTGAAATCTGAATATTCAAACGTAGAATCAATTTCCAAGTGCAACCAAATCAAATTCGCGAGTTTCAAGTTTTATACCCTCTCCCACCTTAGTAAGTCTCAATTTCTGTCAAAAATTCTCAAGTTTCAATCGTTTTTGTATCGAAAAACCCCCAACACTCACCATAACCTTCGCCCTAGCATCATCCTCCTTCCCACTATTACCCTCCAACTTCTTCTGCACCGTCTCCATCTCCTTCATGAACTCATCGACGTTCTGCCCACTCAAAGCCACCATTTTCTGTTGCAAAGAAGTCGGTTTCACAGGGACTGTTTCGCTGTCGACTGCGACAGGCGCTGGCGCCACTTCCTCGGGCTCCGTGGCGTCCATTTCCTCCGCCTCAGCAGCCGAGGCGGGGCGACAACCGAATTCTTCCACCTCTCCGTCGTCGTTGATTTCGGGGGCAGGGCCTGGGGGGCAGCCCGGGGGCTCGCGTACTGGTTGGCCCTTCGAGAAGTTTTTGAGTTAAAGTTTGCTTGGTAGGTGTGGAGTTGTTGGCTTACTAGGGCTTGGAGTTTCAGGGCTGTCGCTATGGAATAAATGGTGTGTTCTTGTTTTCTCTCAGTGTTTGGTAGGGGTATTTGCGCAGGAGTGCCAGCTGCGGATGCAGGTTGTTGTGGCAGCTGTGGTAGTGGAATCTCATCCACAGTTACTTGCTGTGCACTTTTAACGGACTCGTAGAATGTTACCAGTTGGTTTCTTTTCGATTCGTACTCATTTTGTCTTCTTTTCAAATCTGACCACTTCTCCTGATCGTCTTTGTACTTTAATAATGATTCAGTTAGTAAAGGTATGCAGATCAGTGAAGTAAAAGTACTTACATACATACTGAGAACTCTGTCCAAAGTATCTCGGAGCTTCTTTCTTTTATCTTTCAGGACTTTCTCATTAAGTGGTGATGGATGATTCACATTATACTCTGTGATGAAATGAAACCCCATTAGACATGCTACATTATGTTAACAAAGTTAAATAACTTACCCATTTGGTCAATCTTTTCCATTTCTTCCAAAATTTGAGATGGGTCCTTTCCTTTCAGGACAGCCGCTCTGACCATTTGTCTCTGTTTCTTGTTCTTTTTCAATTCTTGTTTTCTAGCTTCTTTTCCTGAAACACAGACATAATATCAGCGTAGATTAGGCCCCCGAAACTATATACGAAGACTTACTGGCTTGATCCGTAGGATTCATGTATTTACCACTTTTAGTGGTATTTATAGATCTTCGACCCATCTTCGGAAGCCTTTTGTACAACTTTTATTCAATAATATCGAATTGTTACACTGAATTGAAGCTGAAATAAACAACAACCCTAACCTAAGTTTCACATCGACTGACAGCACAGACTGACAGTATATTGTAATTACAGTTCTATGATCCACACACGGAACTCCATGAAGCAAACTTCTCTCGTGTCAGCTACAAGCATCGGCAAATGCGAGTTTGAGACAAGTAAAATATATATCATTACAGGTTAGTCTGTTAGGTTGAATGATGGGGAAACCACTTGAGGTTATTATAAAATCGGATAGTATTTGCATAACGCTCTTATCATAGGAGGAAATCCATTGAAATTCAATTTGAACGTTACCCCTTGTACATAGGCAACTAATTAAACAAATGAACACCATGAATTTACAATGAAATGTTAGATTTCAAGATAAAAATTCTGCTGTTCATGCATAGTTCCGACAGTTTATACTTAGACGAATAATTAAATACAACTCCAGAGTAATATAGGAAGCTATAAACCATGCGAGCTTATACAGGGTGTTAGTGAATAAGTGCGACAAACTTTAGGGGGTGATTCTTTGTCATATTTCATGAAAAAAAGTTCATGTAAACGTGTGTCCTAACTTGCTTCATTTCCGAGTAACGGGGTGTTAAAGTTTTCTCTTAAAAACTGACTATTTATTTATTTCTCTGTAACCGGTCGAGTTATGCAAATGAAATTTGGTAGGTTCCAAGAGGTAGTTATTGCGCATTTTTTGACATGAAATTAAGAATTTTATGTTCATCATTGGCGTGCATATGCGTAATGATCTCAATTTTTTTAAAGAAAAAAATGGTACGCCACTGAGATATTCCAAACTTAAATTCAATTTTGAATGTCTCGTTCAATTTGCGACAAAAAGTCTCTCATGCCTTTTTTTCGTGAAGGGCGCTGTTTTTATGCAAAAAATGAAACAACTCAATGCGTATTTTTCATTTCTTTAATCCATTATCTAGTAGCGACGCAAGTAGGCTACTGTCAACATTCCTGTCAAATACGATTAGCGTCCCTTCATTTTTGAGCTTTCAGTTTGTTATAACATTGTTTTTTATGAGTACCTAATTAATTTTTCTTTTATCGAAAAGGATGGAAAATTATACAAATGCGGAAATGTCAGACATGCATTTTGTCTATGGTCGAAGTAATGGAAATGGTCGGCAAGCTCGACGATTGTATGCTGAGTTTCATCCAGAACGTAGGGTACCCCATCACACAATATTTGCTCGTCTTCACCAACGTTTGCGCGAAAATGGTACATTTAAGAAACAGACAGCTGACTGCGGGCGCCCTCGAGAAGTACGAACTGTGCAACTAGAAGAAGCAGTTCTCGAGTTAATTGCGGAGTCACCTGAAACGAGTACTCGAAAGATTGCCAACATATTGAATGTAAGCAACTTCAGTGTATTTAAAATTCTTAAAGAACAGCAATTGTATCCGTTTCATATTCAACGTGTGCAAGCTCTACTACCTAGAGACTTTTTTCCGCGCCTAGTCTTTTGCCATTGGATTCTTCATCAAATCGTTCAAATTCCTAATTTTTTAAATGGCGTTTTGTTTACTGACGAGGCTAATTTTGGACGACAGTGTATACAAAATTTCCATAACAATCACCTCTGGGCCGAGGAAAATCCACATGGAATCTTCGAAGCTCATTTTCAGCATCAGTTTTCAGTAAATGTATGGCTTGGAGTACTTCATGATCATTTAATCGGTCCATATTTCCTCCCACAACGACTAACAGGTGACTCTTACCTCAATTTCCTACAGGAAGAGTTACGTGTTCTTCTTGAAGAAATTCCTCTACAGATGAGACAACATTTCTGGTTCATGCATGATGGTGCACCAGCCCATTTTAGCATCAATGTACGTAATCACTTAGATAGAGTATATCCAAATCGTTGGATAGGTAGGGGAGGTACGGAACATTGGCCTGCTCGATCGCCGGATTTAAATCCTCTAGACTTTTGCATATGGGGTTTTCTTAAGTCATTGGTTTATTCCACGCCCGTCGAAAATGTTGAACACCTGAGGAATCGAATTATAGCCGGCTGCGAGACAATAAGAAATACACCAGGAATATTTGCGCGAGTACGACAATCAATGAGGCGAAGAGTTGAATCTTGTATCACGTCTGAAGGTGGTCATTTTGAACATTTGTTGTAGCTTTGCGCCTTATTCATCCTTTAGTGTTATTTTTTGTTATTGTTCTGGTTTAATTTTATTGTGTAAGATAGTTCTTGATAATGTATTAAATAAATGAAAAATACGCATTACCTACGATGTTTTATTTTTTGCATAAAAACGGCGCCCTTCACGAAAAAAAGGCATGAGAGACTTTTTGTCGCAAATTGAACGAGACATTCAAAATTGAATTTAAGTTTGGAATATCTCAGTGGCGTACCATTTTTTTCTTTAAAAAAATTGAGATCATTACGCATATGCACGCCAATGATGAACATAAAATTCTTAATTTCATGTCAAAAAATGCGCAATAACTACCTCTTGGAACCTACCAAATTTCATTTGCATAACTCGACCGGTTACAGAGAAATAAATAAATAGTCAGTTTTTAAGAGAAAACTTTAACACCCCGTTACTCGGAAATGAAGCAAGTTAGGACACACGTTTACATGAACTTTTTTTCATAAAAAATGACAAAGAATCACCCCCTGTAGTTTGTCGCACTTATTCACTAACACCCTGTATAAATAACGAGCAATAAATCGTAACAAAAGTGATTCTGTCGAGCTGATCATGTACGGTAAATAACGTAACTTCTGCAGATTGGCAAGACCCCAACGTTTATTAGTTGACACAGGACGTTTATATTGGCACATCCTAATTTGATTTCAGAAAGAGGCAGTTTACCAATTTATCGCTTCTCCCGATATAGACGAGATGAAGTCTGTGTTTGTTCTAGCGATTGCCCAGATCAAATTGTTTACTGTGTCGGCCTTTGCAAACTTAGCCATATCGTCCATGTTAGGGCATTTAACACGTCAAAGATTATATGTCAAATCACACTAGCCATGAATGTTTTAGGCCTCTTCGAATGAAAATAGGCACTACCTTGAAACTTCGCGATACATATTTCTCCACTCTATACCTGCACCACCCACCCCTTGCTATCACAACTCCGACCCCCCGAAAATGACAAACAGCGTCGCTTGACCCGAGGCGAAATCCATCCACCGGTTCGAAATGCGATTACACGGCATCGCTCGGCTTTTGTTTGCAGGGCACGCTTTGATGTCGACTCGGGCGTATATTGGTCGCCGTTTTGCGCCCGCCGCCGCGGATGCAAATCGGGCGTCCCGACGTCGATTACCGCGACCCTTTTGACATGGAAATGGGCAGACGACGGCGTTGCCTTAGATGTACGCGGAATCGAGTTTGGCCAAGTTAATTGATTGCCAGGATGTTTTAGGTTAGAGTATGCGACGAAGGGGATTTTATGTATAGGGTGTTTGAGCTAGAAGGAGAATGGAGCGTTATGGAAGTGGGAAATTTGTAATTCAATGCTCAAAAACTGGGAATTTCAATTGAAACATTTTAATTTTCCAAGGTGTCTGCTAGTACGCCACTGGACATGGTCATAACAATGTTGCTAGTGCGTAAACTGGCCTCCCACGAGCCTGCACGAGCCCAAATTACACTGCCATAGTCTACATGTAAATGAAGCAATAACCTAACCTAAAAATACAGTTTGAAATATAAACGTTGGGTTCAAAGTGTGTTATCGATTTATTATAGACTGAATCCTCATTTCTCCCTCATCCCTCTTCCTTCAACAGACGATGGGAGCAAAAAATAAATAAAGTGTGAAGTGGTTGAAAGCTTCGAGGACCTGCTCAAAACGACAACGTAGTGAGAAAAAATCAAGCAGGTACCTTACGCAGTCGATTACTTTTTTATCGCCGATTTATCAACCGAATAAGGCTCTTCGAGTTTTTCACAGCTCGCTGGATTGCATGGCCAACTAATCTTGAACACATGGCTGTTTGAAAAGTCGAGACAGAAGAGGCCAGACGAGTGAAATTGTCAATAAATTATCGCCTAGCATAGCGTTTATCTTCGTGTGGTGTTAGTTTTCGAAAGTTCGTATCGAGATAAGTGGAATGGAATTCAAAGAAGCGAGGTAGATGAAATCTGTAGTTTCGGTAGGCGTTTTAGCTGTTATACAGGGTGTTCGTATACGTAAGTTGTGCTAATATTCAATTTATATTTGACGTTTGAAGAAATGATTATGAATATCCATTCCCGGACGGTTTCTGACATCTGCAGATGACGTTTGTCGTATGACAGCTACGTAATTACATATTAGACACTTAATGAACATAAAAATCGATTAATATCTCAACCATTTCGATAAGAAATAATAACCTATTGTCTCAGTAGATATAAAGTCGTCTTTCTCAATGAAATGCACTTGTTTAGCTAGTGAAAGATAATTTTTCACAAACAATTGAACATAACACCAGTATTTGCAGTCATATTACAATAATGATCGGCAGAATAACGACATCAAAAGTTTGGTTATGTTTTCATAATTATTCGCTGTCAAATGTCATAGTACGACCAATGGTTGTTATTCACCCTGTATTCACCCCTTATCTCCGTAATTTATTGTATTTAGAGTGTTTTGAAAGGCATGCGGAGCTGACATAATTGAGATAGAGGGTAGAAAATATACAATCTATTCATATGTTTATGTTATTTTGAAATAGATGATTGATAAATGATTGAAATTCTAGAAGTTTCAGTGTCGATTATTTATATTATATTGATATCTCTGATTTTGTTTGAACTTTCAATGTTTTAGGTTATATTTTTTTTCGATGATTTTCAATGATAGTTCGAAAAACGTTTTGTGGCTATTCCAGAGAAAATAGGAAAGAAAAGGATGACGTTAATTTGTATTATACTAACCCCATAAGAATTTGTGAAGAAAAATGTATTTTCCACCATGAATTAATCACGAAAAATCAAAATCTCTGCAAATTGATTCTATTTTTCAGTGGGCTATGACTTTTTCAACTGTTCAAAATGTTTTCTCGAAATTCCAAGATTTTCTAGCAATCATGAATCTCTCGAACTATTTCGGATGTGAAAAAAAAATGGCGGAGGCTTCTATTATCGAAAAGAATCGAAAACAAAATAAAAATCTGCATATTTTGAGAACGAGAACATTTCCTAACTCGAGAAATCCATGAAAAAATAGCTTGACATTTGAAATAACGATGTAAATGTCAACTTCCGGTCTAACCGGAAGTGCCGCCATACCGAAAACATTCATTTGACAGTACCCAATTAAAAATTAGCTCATCCAACGTGCGTTTTCGATGGAACAGCCTGTATACGAGTGAAAATGAATAATCACCGAGCTCAAATAAACGGCGATAAATAAATAAAATAAATGTGTAATTGCCTGGAATCGAACAGGCGTTTTTTGTGTAAACAAT
Organism: Plagiodera versicolora; assembly: GCA_037013635.1. Lineage (NCBI taxonomy): Eukaryota > Metazoa > Arthropoda > Insecta > Coleoptera > Chrysomelidae > Plagiodera > Plagiodera versicolora. The sequence goes on from CM072990.1 coordinate 1,956,668, forward strand.
AGACTTCACAGAGTTGGCGAAGGTGTGCTCGCGGTACATTATCTGAGCTACTATAATATAAATTTTACCATATTGAGATAGCGGCGCGTTTGATCGCTCTTTTGTCGTTCGCCGCCTACTAGACTATGTGAAAAAGCTTTTCGATATTTCTGTGAATCGGTGAGTATTGCGCCTATTATTTCATTTTCGCATCAAAATTTTTCTGGTGCTGCTTTGTTCTTTTGTTATCGCGTATCTATGCATTAGGATTATTTACAATTCGCTATCAGTGACTGTTTTTGAATCGTAATGATTAATCGAAACACGCCCTAACTATAAATCAATCTTCTAATTTTACAAATTCATTCAACATTTCTGTTTTTTTGAACTCAAAATGCGAAATTTCTACGTATTTTGGCTCAAAAAACACGAATTTGAGAACACTTTTTGGCATTAATCCATTCAAATGTCAAAAATTTCATCTTCGTATGGACCATTTTTGGTTAAAAATGTACAGCTGCCTGGAAAATCAACGACCCTGTATATAAAAGAGGGTTTATTATACATTCAAAATGCAGTATTTTACGAATATTCAAATTTCCCGGCATGTAAACATAATCATTGGTTAATTGTCAACTGCCAAACGTAAGCTGTTCTAGATACGTAACCACAAATGCTAGAGCTGAAATTTCCAATGTTTTCAATGAGAAATGATGAAAACTACGTTGTCGTTTTGCATTTACTATTTATTCCTCATCCATTATCAATTTTTTTTTCTCATTATATTTTTGTTTATTGTATAAACTCCCCTTAACTGTTTTAAATTCGACGTCTAAACTCCCCTTTACCTCCCATCTATTCAAGAAAAAATCATCGTATCAAGTCAATCAATCTACAATCGCCCAGCAGAGGGCGTACTACAGGGTGTTACTCCAAACAGCAGCATACGAACAGAAGTACCGAAAATCATTTTTTAAATTTAAACATTCATGCAATTTTTTTTCAACTCAAAAGGCGAAATTTCCAAGTATTTTGGCTCGAAAAACACGAATTTGAGAATGTTACCGTTGAGAAATGAACACTTTCCGAGATAATCCACTCGTGAGCCCAAAATTCCACTTTCGTATGGACCATTTTTGGTTAAAATTGTACAGCTCCCCGAAAAATCAACGTCCCTGTATATAAAAAAGAGTTTATCATACATTCAAAATGCTGTATTTTACGAATATTCAAATTTCACGGCATGTAAACGTAATCATTCGTTAATTGTCAAACTGTCAAACGTAAGCTGTCCTAGATACGTAATAGATTACGTAAGCACAATTGCTAGAGCTGAAATTTAATGTTTTCAATCAGAATTGATTAAAACTACGTTGTCGTTTTGCATTTACAATTTATTCCTCATCCATTATAAATTTTTTTCTCATTATATTTTTGTTTGTTGTATAAACTCCCCTTAACTGTTTCAAATTCGACGTTTAAACTCCCCTTTACCTCCCATCTATTCAAGAAAAAATCATCGTATCGACTCAATCAATCTACAATCGCCCAGCAGAGGGCGTGCTACAGGGTGTTACTCCAAACGGCAGCTCGCGATTCGAACAGATGTACCGAAAATCAATTTTGAAATAATGCCCGATTCGACTCGCCGTTAATTACATTTATCGCCGGCATGAAGGATTACATTTCGTCGTTGATGAAACGTTCAACGTGTCGTTTTAGCTCGAACAAAGACGTTAATCCCCCCCGACTAATCCTTTGGCAGGTGAAAAATTCTGTGTTGACACACGAACGAACTGATTGCCAGGCGAAAAACCAGGAAAACGAATTCCGTAATAATGAATTTGTGTACGAATTATCTCTATAATGGATTTGCTTGGTTTGGTAAAGTCGGTGGTAAGCCTTGCGCTTATCTGTACATCGGCCATATGCTCCCTGCAAATCCAGAAACACAGTTTTGCTATTTAGGTCCTCGGTAGTTTTCATCGAGATAACGGGTGTCCCTAAAAAATCAACAAGAATTCAATTGCTACAACTTGGTAACACGCGTAGCGCCACTGCACGCCTATTTATCGAGATAGGCGGCTACAAAATAACACCGATATAGAAAACTGTATGATCTACAAAAAAGCATACGTGACATTTTTTAGCCAAACTTGTAGTTTCGTGTCAAAAAAATCCAGAAAGTTCGAAACGCGTGCCATGCAAGCTCGTACTTGAACGTCGATATCTCAGTAGGCTTTGCAATTGAACAATCTAAAAAATTCATGGTTATAAAACACACCTGTGGCTACAAAAAATTCCAGTGAGAATTCCTACTTGGTAGTTTTTGATCGAATATATCATCAAGATAACAGGTGTCCCTAAAAAATTAACAAGAATTCAATTGCTACAACTTGATAACACGCGTAGCGCCACTGCACGCCTATTTATCGAGATAGAGGTCTACAAAAAAACACGGATATAGAAAACTGTATGATCTACAAAAAAGCATACGTGACATTTTTCTGTCAAACTTGTAGTTTGGTGTCTAAAAAATCCAGAAAGTTCGAAACGCGTGCCATGCAAGCTCGTACTCGAACGCCGATATCTCAGTTGGCTTTGCAATTGAACAATCGAAAAAATTCAAGGTTATAAAACACACCTGTGGCTACAAAAAAGTCCAGTGACAATTCCCACTGAGCTGCATGGTTCTCTCAGAAATGACGCAAGAATGCCAACTGTCAAGTATGTTTACAATACCGACACCCTGTATACAGTGGTAGTTTTGCCGGTGGTACATTTCGGTGATTGCGGGTAAAACTTCCCCACCCACTACGTAGTAGTCTAAATTTTCGTAACCTCCATCCATCTAATTTTTGACAACTAAATCGAACGACCCCTATAATTCCGGATTCTGTCCGCTTGAAATGCAAGGCTATACACTAAGTATACGCTTCGACTACTCTAGAAGGAGATGTCCAGCCCCTCAGGTATACAGAGGCTTCAACAAATAACTGCAATAAAAGAAAATACCAGGAAAACATCATTCTATATTTTAAGGTAGTTGTAAGGACCATATAATGATAAAAATTTACGAAAGGAATCGGGCACACGACTCGAGTTGCGGACCAGTGGCGTACGATGGATAGTCGTAAAGGGGGCATACATTTGAATAAAAAAAAATCACAATATCTTGAAGTTATTCGCAGAAATGAAATAAGTGTCGTGGGACGAGAATATAAATCTAAAACTAAATAAAAAACATAACCTCAATCTTAGGTAGACCAAAAGTGACATTGACGTAAAGGTTCGATCTGACATTTGGGCATGCCTTTTTCTCCAATTTTCACATTTCTGTGGCTTGCGAGACCCATTTCAGGATTGTGCGATTTTCAAACAAATATTTATTTCGAAAAACCCCTCTGTGTGGTACGCCTATGTGCAGGGTACGAATTAGATGCTTGCCGAAAAGGGATGACCCAGTTGGAGGTACCATTCTGATGGGAATTAGTTTGAGCGTCACTGTTCACGTGTCGTAAAGTCAAAAAATAAAGCTGGAATTTTTTACGGAAACTGAAAGAGATCGTACGGAAATAACAGATGAAATGACGTTTAACGTGACTTCTTGGTACTGAAATTACCGGATGCAAAAAATTTTCAGAGGAAATAAAAAACACATAATAAATTTTGAAAGATTCACCTTGAAACTTAGGGGGTAAAGCTGTAGATGTATAAAAAACTAGAACAAGAAAAAATTTGAAAAAAAGGCCAAGAACAAAGGAATCTCACTTCCAATTCGAAAATATGATTTTTCATTGATATTTCCTAACAGGTTTTCTGTTAAATGAAGTTCAATAAATAAATAAATAAATAAAAATCAATAAATTATTGAAATTACCTGTACTTTAGTATTTTTTATTTTTAATAGAAAAATGCGAAACACGAAATTAATTCATTGCATTTATGCGCATTTTAATTCTGTTTCAGTATAAACTCGTTTTTTTTTTATTTTACTTCTCATCCTAGTTGATCCCATTCTGATTTTTTTTCCACACTTTACAATCTCTTTCTCAAATATCTTGCTTAATTTTCACCACAGCATACAATAGAATAAAGTAATTGACTCTTAAAGAATTTCTAACGAAGTTTCCGCCCTTAAATATTGAGGATTGGGTATATACGTATATACCTGAGAGAGTCTATTGACATTTCGATATTGTCTTTCACACTGTATAATGAATGTGGTCCAAGAGGAGGATATACTTATTTATTTCGCTTTGTGTAGGTTGCGTTGATTATTAGAATTTCTTGGAGATATATAAAAAAGGTAATATTTTTATGGTTTCTTTGGTATTTATATATCACAACAATAATTTATAGTTGTTTATTCAGAAAAAACACCGATATAGAAAACTGTATGATCTACAGAAAAGCATACGTGAGATTTCTTAGTCAAACTTGTGGTTTTGTGTCAAAAAAATCCTATAAGTTCAAAACGCGCGCCATGCAAGCTCGTACTTGAACGTCGATATATCAGTTGAAATTTTTCAATTCAACAACAATTTCAGACAGTGTTATTTTTCCACGAAAACAACTGAGTGAGGATTATTTTTCAGATCAAAATATTGTCATTGTTGATATAAATGTAAACACATGAAATTCCTGATTTTAAATCAAATCGTACTTCAAACATTTGATATTGCATGCATGACGTAGTGCCACAACTCCGAGTATGCAAAAGTCGTAAAGTAATAGAGCACCTAACCTTAATATAAGTTTGACAGTTGTGGACATCATAAATTGGCCATTGAGAGGAAAATTTAATAACGAACACTTCATTTGGAATTTGCTCAAAGCATATTAATATTATCACACCCTTTCGGGGTGTTTTTTTTGAACATTCTTTATGTTGCTTTTCTGAAATCTTCATTTGTCTAGTATAATTTATGTGCAGATGTAACAGTAGTGGGCCCAGATCGGGTCCTCGTGGAACTCCAAATTTGCACTTCTGGCACAGTTACCCAGAAAAATGTGCTTTCTCGATCGTCGAGAAAAGTAAAGGGACCGTAGAGAAAGGGACAGTTCCAGTGCTTTGTCCCTAATTTTGTTTATATGTTTACATTTCCGAGGACAATCTGACAAAGACTCTATTTACAATCGAAATGTCACGGTTCGAATGGCCTGTCGCGTGTTGCCGAGCGGTACATTTTTGACCATTTCGAAGTAAAAGTAGTCATAAATACGAGAAAGTATTCCCAAGGTCGGGATTCGTAGGGCTGAATGGGAAGAAGTGCTTCAATATAAGCACAATTGTTCGTAACGTACACTGTTAAAAATTACCCGGTGCATTTTCAGTCACAATTTTTTTTTGACGCGAATTGACATTGGCAGGCCACGAAATTGCAAATTTTCGCAACATATATCTTGGTGAAATAATCTACTGGATGTGCCGTGCGAAAAAATCGAGTTATAGCTGGTTGAAATCTCCTGAACTGTTACTCATGCAAACAACACCCTGTATAAAAAACGAGACTCCTAGTCCACTTAGCCATGCCGAGTACTGGATGCAGAATTTTATTCTGAATTCGATGGTGAATATATACAGGGTGTCCCATTGAAAAAAACTGTTTTTTTTTTCAAAATTCTCTCACCCTGTATCTCGAAAGTTAAGACTTTCAGGACATACGTTTATGGGAAGTTTTTTTCTCAAAATGTGTCAAAGAATCACCCCTTCAAATATTAGCATGTCATCAAGGAACACCTTGTATGTCGCAGCAATAATTTATAATTGTTCATTTGTTTTTTTGCTTTAGTTTGACAACGTCGCATTCTAGGGGAGACAAAAAGATGGAAATGGATGCAGAATTTTATCCTGGATTTGATGGTTGACCCATACAGGGTGTCCTATTGAAATGAAATTAATTCAATGTTGTCTCGCCTAGGCTAAACATCCTGTATATCTCGCAATGTTTTAGGGTTGTGTAGCTGCGCAAACACAACAACTGTCATACCTGAAATTTGTTTCGTATTTCCCTTTCTAAGCGAGTTATTCAACTTTTCGTTTTTACATTTTTCACAGTGTACGAAACGTCAAACTTCAAGCTTTCTTTCTGTGCCGTTGTTCGAACTGTTGTTCTGTTTGATTTTCGCCCCCGTTATCGCAAAAGGGTTCTTTTCGATGTTTACAGTGAAATTACCTCTTTCTTTCACGAGTCACAATACAGAGTGTGTCGATATTTAAGTGGCAGCACGATTAACTGTGATTTGCGAAAAGTTAGGCAACCACGATGTATTTTATTTGGAATTCGCAGAGTACTTGATAATTTCATTCAATGACGAATCCTTTATCTTCTATTTTTTCTTTAATTTTGCCAGTGGCAAACTTTCAAAACAGCTTATCTTTTCTTGGAATTGAAGCCCCTGTATATTTCCATGTCACGCAGTTGAAAAACGACACGACCTTGTGGAAATTCTAATCACATCGAAACTTAGTCAACGGACTTTATCAATTTTTTCAATTGAAAACGATTTCCAAGAATGGAAGAAGATTTTTTCGTCATTTTCATAGACACCCTGTATAGTGTGGCTTCTGAACAAGGAACGGATAAGAAAAAATCGGGAAAATCTAATTAGTGGCAACATTTTCAAAGACCAACAGGGTATAGTTTTTTTTTAATTGTTTTTAAGATACTTATTTCGAGAAAAAAATCATTATGCCGCTTCTCAAGGGGGGTTAATACAACAAATAGAATAAAATTGAGAATAAAATAAAATGAGAATGCGCCAAGGTCATCACATTTTTACTACGACTTGAATTTTCTGATTATTATTCCGTGATTTCATTAGAGAAATCTTGTTTTATTCCATTTTTCATTTAATTTTATTCGCTGCAATGAAATTCATTAATTTTCATCGTATGGTTAGGTTAATGTCAATGTCAATTGTCAATTTATAATTGTGACAACGTGTTTCGAGATTTTTCGACAGCACCCGAATCGAATAAAGTTTATTCAATAAACCCAATTCAGATGGATATCCTCACGACATCGCTCTATCGATTGAAATCTGACATCTGCGCTTTTCGCGGAATCACCCCTCGTCCCCCCTTCCCCCCCCCCTTTCGCGAGAACAATCGGCGGCAGATTCCGTTCGCCGATAAAGCCGCCTTTGATATCTCACCGACTGTGGCGGCGGGCCAATGGAAAGCGCCCGCGAGGGCGGGGCTTGACTACCACAGCCACCTAGATGGTGTATTCGCTGTCGATCGGTAGTTTCGGAGTTAGTCGTTGTCTGTGACGCCGAGGAGAAGTCGAACGCACGGTTGTTTTTTTTTGTTCGTTCTTTTGTGCGATACCCGAAGTTCGGTTCGAGATGATGATGGGCGATGCTATGATCGAGGAGTGTCTCAAAATCAAGCATGCGGGTGAGCTGTCGTTTTCATTGTTTTTTGCCTCCTGCAATTGTTTTTGGAATTGGGTTGTGTGCGGTTTGGATTTTGGTGCGAATTTTCGGGAACGAGGTTTATAATATCGTGGGAAAATTTATAGTTTTCGAGATAATTCTCTGTCAAAACCGAAATGGCCCTTTCGTTAACGTTTTCCAAAAAAAAAATTACAATTTCCAAATAATTTCTTCCGTAATGTGACACAATTTATATCAGTAAAGCATTTATCGTGGATTCTAATCCATTGGCGTAACAAGAGTTGACAAATCGTTACTTGCATTTTTTTTTTATTTCTTCTAAGCAATGGGGATGGGGGGTTACGACCCCAATACCCCCCCCTTGTTACGCTTCGCAGGGTACTCCATAATTTCATTGAGTGACAGATTCTCCTTCTTTTATTTTATTTATTTTGCAAGTGGTAAACTTTCGAAACAGCTTATCTTTTCTTGGAATGGAAGCCCCTGTATATGTTCATTGTTCGCGATTGAAAAACGACACAACCTTGTGGAAATTCTTGTCACATCGAAACTTAGTCAACGGACACTCGTTTTATCGATTTTCTCAATTGAAAGCAATTTCCAAGAATGGAAAAAGATTTTTTCATCATTTTCACAGACACCCTGTATAGTGTGGCATCTGAACAAGCAACGGATAAGAAAAAATCGGAAAAATCTAATTAGTGGCAACATTTTCAGTGACCAACAGTGTATAGTTTTTTTTTATTTCGAAAAAAAAAATCATTATGCCGCTTCTCAAGGGGGGTTAATACAACAAATAAAATAAAATTGAGAATAAAATAAAATGGGAATGCGCCAAGGAAATAACATATTTTTACGACTTGAATTTTCTGATTATTATTCTGTGATTTCATTAGAGAATTCTTGTTTTATTCCATTTTTTATTTAATTTCTTCTGAGTAATGGAGGGGTAACCCCTCCCCCTCGGGACGCCTATGTTCACATCAAAAAAACATTGAAAATGTGTCATTTTTCGAATTATCATATTATTTCGACTATTGATTTTACCAAATTTCCAACTTTGTACTAAAATATCTCGAAAATTATTGATTTTGGAAACACATCATAAAATTCATGTTTTTTGTTCAAAATACGTGAATACTCACAAAAATTCAATACGATAATTTATTGTATGTTGAAACAGTGAGATAAAAGTGCAAAATCAAACATAAAATGCACACTTTGGCAATGCTCTAAATCCTCTATGATATACAGGGTGTCCCATTCGAATATGCTCAGTTTAATTCAGCTTCAAAATTGACCAATATTTTTTGCCCCCCCCCCCTGTATTGTACAAGGGAGCTTGACAGCTGTCAATCACAAGATTGATCAATCACTTGTTGTTTCGTTTATAAATTCGTTTTGTCGACGAAAAACAGTTCCAAAAGCATCAGTTTCCCAATTCCAGGTATTTATTGGAATTAACCACCTGTCAATGTCAGTTGTCAATCCAGTAACGTACCTGAGATCCACACCGTTCCCAGAATCATTACAGCTGCAATTTCGAACCATGTTTTACGACTTGTAGTAATTTTTGAAGCGCCCCCTCATTCCCTAATTTACATGGCATAAAGTGGACGACGTTCTCTCTCTTAAAGACAGTTGTTTTTCAAAAAAAAACAGCCTGCAGCTAGGTTGTAACCGATGCTCTGCCTCTGATCCACAGGTGCCTATTTCGACCTCAGAATAAATTATTGCGTTCAGGCTCGGGTAGATAAAACGAAAAAACAACTTTGGAGGCGGTTTTCACATCTGTTCGAAGCGCCTGCAGGTTCACCCGAAAATTGCCTGGTAGACGGCACACGATTTAGGAGTAGCTGCCAAAAGACAGCTGATTATATCCACCTGTAACTTATTTTTCGACACATTTTTCGTCACACTTTGTGTATCTACAGGGCGATCACGCTTACGCAACATTCAGCTCAAGGCCATTGAACCAAAAGCGTTACTTGAGTTTGACGAGGATTTATTTCCACAGACTTTATGGTGTTTATTCTGATGATAGTAAGACGTTATTACGTGGGCTTTTGGTGTGTTTACGCGTTCGTAGGTTTCAGTAATACGGACAAGGTTGCGAGATGATTTCCAATCTCGAACGTCTTATTCGAAATTGTGTGTTAGTATACAGGGGGGATGGTATCTGGGGAGCTAGTGGTGGCTAAAGTCTGAAAATCTGGTTACTTTAATAAGCGCTGGTGTTCTGTCGATTGGAAACATTTTCAGCAATGCAGTGTTGCCGCTTCTACCGAAAAGCAGCGCCATCTCTGCTATTTCAAAAGGAACACCCTGTATATTACAGCGTTTTTTGATTTGTCCTTCCTCTCTGAACATTTTTGCTTGATGCTTCCCTATACCTATCCCCAACTGTTTCCGAGATAATAATTATTTTCGAAATTTTTTTGTTGAAAACATGGTTCTGGATTTATGATCGTAATTGTGTTATCTTCAATCGTAAAAACCTCATACTTGGGGTGTAGCATAAGAAAGGTCTATGTATCAGTTCTGTACAAAGAAATTTGTTCTACATTATACAGGGCCGCTGAAAATTCCTCATTTAATCGGTAGACACAAAAACGAGTTGAACTGATTTTTTTCAAATGGAACACCCTGTATATTACATCGTTTTTTGATTTTTCGTTCCTTTCCCAACATTTTTGCTCGATACTTTCCTATACCTATCTCCAACTGTTTTCCAGATAATAATTATTTTCGAAATTTTTTTGTTCAAAACATGGTTCTGGTTTTATTTTCGTAATTGCGTTATCTATATTCAAAAAAACTTTATATTTGGGGTTTAGCATAAGGAAAGTCTATGTATCAGTTCTGTACAAACAAATTTGTTCTACATTATACAGGGCCGCTGAAAATTCGTTATTTTACCGGTGGACACAAAAACGAGTTGAACTGATTTTTTTCAAATGGAACACCCTGTATAAAACAGCGTTTTTTGATTTGTTGTTCCTTTATGAACATTTTTGCTTGTTATTTCCCTATATCTATCTCCAACTGTTTTCGAGATTTTTCATACAATACAAAAATTTTCTCATCAATCTCTAATTAATTTCCCCTCCCCAGGCTCCCCCGTGATGTACGCCTACGACCATCGCATAAAGCAAGAAGAAGCCGACAGCACCTCCCCCCTGCTCCCCCCTCGCCTCCCCCCCTACCACCCTCTCGCCCCTTCGTTCGTTTCGTGCGACCAATGGTACCCCACCCCTTCGATCGTCTCCCACCCTTTCGATCATCCCTCCTACCCCGACATGGTCCTCATGAACCGATGGCTGCGCACGGCGGCCGTCTACAGGGCGGGGGCGGCGTCCGCCGAGGCGGGGGGGAAGCCGCCGCCCAAGATCGGGGGCGGGGCGGCTCGGCCGAGGAAGCAGTTCATTTGCAAGTATTGCAATCGGCAGTTCACGAAGAGCTACAATTTGTTGATACACGAGCGGACGCACACGGACGAGAGGCCGTACTCCTGCGACATTTGCGGGAAGGCTTTCAGGAGGCAGGACCACCTCAGGGACCATAGGTGAGGCCTTTTTGACTCTTTAGCTCCTAGTCGCATGGTAGAATTGATGGACTTTCCGTTGTCGAAGCTGCGATTCAACGAAACTCAACTCCACGTCAAAAAAAGTGCTGCTCGTATTGTTTTGACAGTTGACAGATGATTTTGACTATAAAACGAGTCACTGTTCAGCTAATTTCGGTGAAATATCGTACACACTATCATAATAATAATAATAATAATGTTGTTTATTTATTATAAAGATGATACACAAATGATTATACAGAGTGTTTGAGAATTGCACGGCAATATTGGAGGTACGTATTCTCTTTTGCAAAATAAGGAAAAAAGTTCCAATGAACGTGTGTCCGATCTCGATTATTAGCGGAGTTACAGGGTGTTGAAAGTTACGAAAAAACCAAGTTTTTATTTTATTGTGCTCGATCTACTGCAGATAGAGCTTTCAAATTTTGTGCGAGTATCAAGCAATAGGTGCTGCTTAATATGAGAGTAAATGTTTCCCAAATACCATACAGGGTGTTGCATTTTCCGAGGTCTCAATCCATAAAAGCCTTGAGAAAAACATGCTCGTACGCCACTGGTGAATTTCAATAATTTCCTCAAGTTCTTCAACCTATTACCTGAATTTTGTCCCTCTTGACTTCAAGTCGAATTGCGTTCAGTTTCCTCATAAATTAATTAATTTGTAAATTGGCTCAAAATTACATAATCTGAAATGCAACACCCTGTATGGTATTTGGAAAACGTTTACTTCCACATTAAGCAGCACCTATTGCTTGATGCTCATACAAAATTTGAATGCTCTATCTGCAGTAGATCAAGCACAATAAAATAAAAACCTGATTTTTTTTAAACTTTCAACACCCTGTAACTCCGTTAATAATCGAGATCGGACACAGTTCATAAGAACTTTTCTCCTTATTTTGTACCACAGAATACTTACCTGAAATATTGCCGTGCAATACCTGTATAAGTAATTTTATTTCAAATAGAATTACACGCAATTTTCAATGACAATATACAGGGGGTATAAATAAAAAGTAACAGGTAGGTGAACAAGCCTGTCAAATGCAATAAAGTCATTATATTTCTTGTGATTCAAGTTGAAATGTACAGGGTGGGCTCCTTTCTATGTCAATCAAACTCGTTGACAAAAAAAAGAAAAAGCATCCACAATTTTTTTTCAGGATAGAAAACTTGGCTAAATTTCCGCGAGCACGTATTCTGACTCAACAATTACGAATTTCATAACATTATCGTGGGGAAATGAATACTTTTCGAGATAATTCTTTGTCAAAACCGAAATTTCACTTTTGTTCACATTGAAAATGTGGCAGTTTCCGAATTATCATTTTATTTCGACTATCGATTTTACCAAATTTCCAACTTTGGACTGAAATATCTCGAAAATTATTGATTTTGGAAACACATCATGTTTTTTTGTTCAAAATACGTAAACACTCACGAAAATTCAATACGATAATTTATTGCATGTTCAAACAGTGAGATAAAAGTGCAAATACAAACATAAAATGTGCACTTTGGCAATGCTCTAAATCGTCAATGATATACAGGGTGTCCCGTTTGAACCTGTCGAGTTTTATTACAATGAAATTTTTCATTATAGCATCCATTACATTTCTTTTGATTCAAGTTGAAATGAACAGGGTGGAAAGTTTGTGAAACTGGTTTATTTTACGAGCTACGAAAAAAACGGAAAAAGCAAACTCGATATCGTTTTCCAGGTTAAGAAACTCGGTGGTCGTCTTTTGTTTTACAAAGTTTGATACGTATTCGAAAAAACAACGATAAAATAGTTGATAAAATACAATAGACGTCATATAGACGAAGCATCAGTGACGTCATCAACGCGACTTTAACGTCATAAGATGCTCATTTTCGAATAAAAGTCGACTTTCTGCGCATTTTTCCCAAAAAACTCACCTCAAAATATTTATTCGAACTTCCAGATACATTCATAGCAAGGAAAAACCCTTCAAATGCAACCAATGCGGCAAGGGCTTCTGCCAATCGCGCACCCTGGCCGTCCACAAGATCCTCCATCTCGAAGAATCCCCCCACAAGTGCTCCGTCTGCGGCAAATCCTTCAACCAGCGGTCCAACCTGAAAACGCACCTGTTGACGCACACCGACCGACCACCTGTGGAATGCCCGACGTGCTCGCGATTTTTCGCCGACGCCGCTGATCTCAGAGAGCACGCGCGCACGCACTCGGAGCGACGTTTCGAGGCGGCGGCGCCCTCCTCAGGCGCTTGTTTGGATTTGAGCAAGAAGGTGGAGGGGGGGGATCGGTTGGATTCGTTGACGACGAAGGTGAAATTGGGGTTTTCGATCGAGGATATCATGAAGAGATGAAGAGTTGTTTTTCCGTGGGTTTGTTTTCGTTGTGTTACCAAAGATGTGGGCGGTTCTACCTCTGGTGTGTATAGGATATGTTTTCGAAGAGGTTTATAGAGTTTTATTGATTCGTATGTGTGTTTGAGTACGTGTAATTATGTCATTTATGTCAAATAAAGAAAAAATTAAAAATTTTCCCTCTTGTTTTTTTTTTCACCAAACGAAAAAAAATTTACGACCTTTTTTGTTCCTATAAAAAATCAAAAATCTATTCTTTTATTATTTATTTAGAGTTACAGCATCTTTGAATAATATTTTTATTATTATTTTAATTCAAAATATCAAAGATGTCAACCTTTGTTAAAATTGTGAATTTGTTTCAACTTGCTCCAACGTCAAATACGATGATGAGAAAATATTGTATTTGATATTTTCCTGCGAAAAATATAAACAATACTCTTATAACGACGCTCTGTGACGTCACAACTGCTAATACAGAGCCCATGACAGAGTTGCCAATCGTACTAGGTACCGAAGTTTTTGAGGTTATTTCAATCAAACATCAATTCTTTTCTTATTTATTTAGAGTTACAGCATCTTTGAATAATATTTTTATTATTATTTTAATTCAAAATATCAAAGATGACAACCTTTGTTAAAATTGTAAATTCGTTTCAACTTGAAGCAACGTCAAATACGATGATGAAAAAATATTGTATTTGATATTTTCCTGCGAAAAATATAAATAATACTTTCAACGACGTTCGGTGACGTCACAACTGCTAATACAGAGCCCATGACAGAGTTGCGAATCGTACTAGGTACCGAAGTTTTTGAGGTTATTTCAATCAAACATCAATTCTTTTCTCATTCATTTGGAGTTACAGCAACTTTGAATAATATTTTTATTGTTATTTCAGTTTGAAAGATTAAAAATGACAAACTTTGTTAAAATTGTGAATTTGTATCAACTTGCTTCAACGTTAAATAATATTTTCCTGCGAAATATATAAATGATACTCTCATAACGACGCTCTGTGACGTCACAACTGCTAATACAGAGCCCATGACAGAGTTGCCAATAGTACTTATTTTCGTAGTTCCTGAGATTATTTCAATCAAACATCAATTCTCTTATTATTTATTTCCTAGAAAATGGTTGATTTCATCGACATAGACCAAGAAACCTTTTTTATAGTTTCGAGTTCAAGCTATCCACACGTTTTTTTTCCACCCCTCTACCATACAGGGTGTTGAAATAACGAGCCTCAAAAATGCAACTCAAATCAGCACTGGAATAAGGAACTCGTCTTATATTTTTTCAAGCACCCCCCACATTATTTTGGACACCTTGTATATTGGGAATACTCAGCCTGATTTGAGCCAAGACTTCGTAGTCAGTAACACTCAGTATAGTTATATTTTCACCGTTAAAAAAATTGGTTAATATTGCTGCTTTTCTTTGAGTATGAAAACAATACAAAAGGAATTTGATCATGGACTGTAATTATACCGTATAGTGCTGCCATCTAGTGGGGAGTTTAGTAAACACTCTTATAAGACTTTGGAAACCCCATCTTTCGTAATATTTCTCTGAATAAATTGTGACAAAGGTCAATAATGTATCGATTGAGAGGCAGATAATTCTGAATATTTGATTTATTCTTGTTGGATTTAATGAAAAAAGAGCTGTCACCGCCATTTTGTGATTCCAAGAGTATAGTTTCATGTTTGGATGATAGATGGAGTTGTTTCATTGACGAAGAAGGTTTTATTTGTATATACTGAGTGACTTTCTGAATGAAATGTTGTGTGAAAATGAAGAATCTTTTCTGAATTTCGAAGAAATGTTGCTTTGGGCAGTGAATTTTTGATGTTTTCGAGACACCCTGTATAAAATCCCCTGGTTGTGGTTGATTGAAAATGGATTATGTCGAGGAAATTGACTCGGAGATTGTGTGACACAGTACACTCCGGAAATGGCCTGATGAGATTGCCATAACCTCAAAATCTATCATGGCCTCGAGCGAAATTCCGCCTTTGCGTTGGCAGTACCCACTCTTACCCACCCATAACCGCTTCAACCTCAATAGAAATTCGATTACAATGAAATCCAACTTCCCACGAGCACTCTCCCCCACTCTACCTCCGCGGGAGGCGGGCCTCGCCTCGGCTCCGCCCCTTCCGACCACGCCCCATTCGATACCACTCCTCTCGCCGCTGTCCGACTGCTGGCGCCATCTAGGCGGGTGTTTTCGTCACGCCCACGCGGCGCGAGGGACTGGGAGGGGAGAAGCGCGGTTTTTTCCATACAGGGTGTGCCTGAAATACGATGCATTATGCATTATCGATGGTCTTCGTAACAAAGGACGGATTTATTATAATCGGCGGTTAAGGTACTCATTAGTTGGGTTTTTTTTGAGGTTAATGTGATAGTGCATGGCTATACTTATATACGGGATGTGGTGGGAATTCGCGGTTGACGTGGGGGGAAAATTGCGGTTAATTACGAGGGAATGTTGAGAGTTTTAGTGTACTTTGCATTTATACGGTGTGTGCATGAAATAAGGGACAATTTCATCAGTTGAGAATGACAAGCTTTTTGAGAATTTCTGGACAATTTTTGTTACAAGAAGCGCGTTTTTTGACGTTTTAGTCACATTGATGCAAAAACTCAGAGCAGATTAATGAAACTGTCAAAACTTCAGATGTTTTTTTCAAAGCATTCTTACAAAAAAAAACGCATCTGAGACCATCGAAGATTTTTTTAATTATAAATGAATTTTAATATCTCCGGCGTTTTTTTGGGGAAATTCTGCAAAAATTCCACAGTATACTGGGTGTGACAAGATCACGGTATACCCCACTTTTCTCGTTTATTTTTCGAACAAAAAATTTTAAATTTGGGTTATCCCATGTACATAATAAACAGCAACTTTTGACATCCAAATGACTTTTTTGTCACTTCCGGTTTCGCCGGAAGTGCCTCTTACTTTCGATTTGGAAATGGGACACCCTGTATTTCATTACATTTTCGGATCCTTTTTTTTATATAAAACTTCTCACGAAATGAGACATTCTGTAATGTTCAGAGAACATCGTGAGAATTTTCTGAATTCAACGATAATAATAATAATAATAATTTATTGGCATAAGTTACATTTGAGGTTGTCAAATAATACAAAAAAGCAGAAAATATAAACGATACTGAGTACAGGTATGTATATACCAGAAACGTCGACAATTTAAAATTTTGAATATAAGACTATATGTATACTTATGTTGAGTTCAGTCACCTAAAATACATAAAATGCGAAAAATATATATAAAAAGTCAAAATTAGTCAATATTACATAACAACAGAAGATACATAAATGAAAAAATGCTGCTTATATCTCAATATTTCGATACCCAGCAAGTGACGTTTCGAATGTCAATATTTCTTTAAATAATTGTTTTATTTTTCATTCTAAGTGTGCCATGATAGTTTCGATTTATTGGAAAAAACACGTGCAGTGCTAGAAAAATCTGAATATCATCGAAAATACATGATTTATGATCAAAGCAGTGCTATGAAAATAGTTTTTGAACTGAATGTCAGTTTTTCGAGTGGAACTATTTTAAAAATAAATGAAAATGATTTTTAAATAATTATTGACCTTCAAACTGTCACTTGCTTGGCATCGTTGAATGCAGAAAATTGCACAGAATCCGAAAACGTAATGAAATACAGGGTGTCCCATTTAAGAATCGAAAGCAACAGGTACTTCCGGTGAAACCGGAAGTGGGAAAAAAATCATTCGGATGTCAAAAGTTGCTGTTTATCATGTATTAAGGATACCCCATACTTTGAAATTTTTTGTTCCACAAATAAACGAGAAAAGTGGGGTATACCGTGTGTCTATTAAACACCGTGTCCTTTTTTCCCAAAAAACCCGATTAATCTGATTGCTAATCGAAAAAGACGACCCCGGCAATCACCGAAAGAAACTTCTCCGTCTGCTAATTGATGGTATCCCAACTCCACGAGGGCGGGAAACCGTTAACGTCGCATCTCTAATAACACTCATTCCTCGGAATAGTAGCCATTAGACCCAGAAGAGCAGCTCTGGCGCCTGGAGGGGCCGCACCCGAGTACTGTCTACCCCCCAATTAGGACCCACGACACCCTGTGTATGCGTTTTGGTAAATTGCAGGTTCGGACCCGGCGACTGAGCGATCACACGGCAAAAAAGGACGAGCCGAAACTATTTCTGGGTCGGGACCGAAACTACCGGGATCTCTTCGTAGATTAATTGGGGCCGTGTCGCTAAAGCGCAGCGCTACCAACCGTAAGCGTTCATTAGGGTTTCAGTTCCCAACGATTTGACCGCGATTATTATCGCAGGTATTTTCTGCTCGGGCTTATTACGTCGATGGGAATGTCAAAATCATCTGCGATTATTAGGAATGGTGCTTCTAATGATGAGGACGTGTTTTGGTCCGGTTTGGAGGACATTTAGAAGGGTTTAGGAATCGATTTATTGGGGCAAATGCCATCGTGAGGATCTTCTTTATCGTGAAAAATACGAAGGTGGTTGAATTGGAGCCAATTTGCAGGTTTTCTTGCTGAATAACCACCTGGGAAGATCTCCAGTGGTTTCCAAGATAATTTTCTCAGGACGAATTCATCGTCCTGGACAATTTTTGCCAAAACTTTGTGACACTTTTCCGTGGAATTTTCAAAAATGGTGTCGCCTTACGAACGACAAAAAAGAAACACCTGACAGAGCAAATTTGCAGGTTTTCTTGCTGAATAACCATCTGGGAAGATCTCCAGTGGTTTCCAAGATAATTTTCTCAGGACGAATTCATCGTCCTGGACAATTTTTGCCAAAACTTTGGGACACTTTTCCGTGGAATTTTCAAAAATGGTGTCGTCTTACGAACGACAAAAAAGAAACACCTGACAGAGCAAATTTGCAGGTTTTCTTGCTGAATATTCATCTGGGAAGATCTCCAGGAGGTTTCCAAGATAATTTTCCTAGGACGAATTCATCGTACTGGACAATTTTTGCCAAAACTTTGGGACACTTTTCCGTGGAATTTTCGCAAATGGTGTCGCCTTACGAACGACAAAAAAGAAACACCTGACAGAGCAAATTTGCAGGTTTTCTTGCTGAATAACCATCTGGGAAGATCTCCAGTGGTTTCCAAGATAATTTTCTCAGGACGAATTTATCGTACTGGACAATTTTTGGCAAAACTTTGGGACACTTTTCCGTGGAATTTTCAAAAATGGTGTCGCCTTACGAACGACAAAAAAGAAACACCTGACAGAGCAAATTTGCAGGTTTTCTTGCTGAATAACCATCTGGGAAGATCTCCAGTGGTTTCCAAGATAATTTTCCTAGGACGAATTCATCGTACTGGACAATTTCTGCCAAAACTTTGAGACACTTTTTGATAAAAAAGAAACACCTGACAGAGCAAATTTGCAGGTTTTCTTGCTGAATAACCATCTGGGAAGATCTCCAGTGGTTTCCAAGATAATTTTCCTAGGACGAATTCATCGTACTGGACAATTTTTGCCAAAACTTTGGGACACTTTTCCGTGGAATTTTCGCAAATGGTGTCGCCTTACGAACGACAAAAAAGAAACACCTGACAGAGCAAATTTGCAGGTTTTCTTGCTGAATATTAATCTGGGAAGATCTCCAGTGGTTTCCAAGATAATTTTCCTAGGACGAATTCATCGTACTGGACAATTTTTGCCAAAACTTTGGGACACTTTTCCGTGGAATTTTCGCAAATGGTGTCGCCTTACGAACGACAAAAAAGAAACACCTGACAGAGCAAATTTGCAGGTTTTCTTGCTGAATATTAATCTGGGAAGATCTCCAGTGGTTTCCAAGATAATTTTCCTAGGACGAATTCATCGTACTGGACAATTTCTGCCAAAACTTTGAGACACTTTTTGATAAAAAAGAAACACCTGACAGAGCAAATTTGCAGGTTTTCTTGCTGAATAACCATCTGGGAAGATCTCCAGTGGTTTCCAAGATAATTTTCTCAGGACGAATTCATCGTACTGGACGATTTTTGGCAAAACTTTGGGACACTTTTCCGTGGAATTTTCGCAAATGGTGTCGCCTTACGAACGACAAAAAAGAAACACCTGACAGAGCAAATTTGCAAGTTTTCTTGCTGAATATTCATCTGGGAAGATCTCCAGTGGTTTCCAAGATAATTTTCTCAGGACGAATTCATCGTACTGGACAATTTTTGCCAAAACTTTGGGACACTTTTCCGTGGAATTTTCGCAAATGGTGTCGCCTTACGAACGACAAAAAAGAAACACCTGACAGAGCAAATTTGCAGGTTTTCTTGCTGAATATTCATCTGGGAAGATCTCCAGTGGTTTCCAAGATAATTTTCTCAGGACGAATTCATCGTCCTGGACAATTTTTGCCAAAACTTTGGGACACTTTTCCGTGGAATTTTCGCAAATGGTGTCGCCTTACGAATGATAAAAAAGAAACACCTGACAGAGCAAATTTGCAGGTTTTCTTGCTGAATATTCATCTGGGAAGATCTCCAGTGGTTTCCAAGATAATTTTCCTAGGACGAATTCATCGTACTGAACAATTTTTGCCAAAACTTTGAGACACTTTTTAATAAAAAGAAACACCTGACAGAGCAAATTTGCAGGTTTTCTTGCTGAATAACCATCTGGGAAGATCTCCAGTGGTTTCCAAGATAATTTTCTCAGGACGAATTTATCGTGCTGGACAATTTTTGCCAAAACTTTGAGACACTTTTTAATAAAAAAGAAACGCCTGACAGAGCAAATTCGCAGGTTTTCTTGCTGAATAACCATCTGGGAAGATCCCCAGTGGTTTCCAAGATAATTTTCTCAGGACGAATTCACCGTACTGGACAATTTCTGCCAAAACTTTGAGACACTTTTTAATAAAAAAGAAACACCTGACAGCTAACTATGAAGACGTAAAAAGACGTTTCAACGAAGTTTGAAGAAAATTCAGACAGGTTTGGGAATCGATCTCTCAGACGCAGAACGCGGAAAACTAATCTGGAATCTAGTGGAATCTTTGGGGGAAATCATGATTCCCCAAGTGACTTTGACAGGGTGTCCTTTTTTTCATTGCTATCACCAACTCAACTTCAATACGCCATTAAAACCGTATTGACAGCAGGTGCCCCGTTGAGCCAGTGTGAATAAATCGACCCAACTGTCAAATCAAAATATTCGTCACTTCCCGATGATTTATGACCCCACCACGTCCTCAAACCTACCTGTAGGTACAACCCGATGAATTACTATACGGCTCGGAATAAATTATCGTCGTTTGATTCGCTTTTCCCCATCAGGACCCCCTGCCGACGAAACCGAATTAGTTTTCCGTTTTTTCGGAGGTAGCTGCGATCGGCTTTTTCGTGAGCGCATCGCCGCCGGTCCTTCTGACGATGATTAATTCCAAAACAAATGCTTGGCTTTGGCCTACCTGCGCACATGAATAATTATTTCGTCGGGAGGCACGCTGGAGAATGACGATGACAGAAAAATATGGAACAGGTGTCACAAATAGAATGCCTACCTGCAGGTTTTACGTTGCACCCAGTATATTAATAAACATTTTTTTCTGTGGATTATCGCACGACACAATGTCACGTGATCGGCAAGTATAATTGGGTACACAAAATGACGGAAATTAAGAATGAAAACTATCATGAAGGAATCATATTATTTACTCTGTGTGTGTTTTTTTTTAATTTCTTTTCGCATCAGTTTGGGGTGTGTTCAGAAAAACCACACAGAGTTGTGACGTCACAACTGCCAAACGAACGCTGACAGTACATGAAATAACCTCGGAAAATCCAAGAAAAAATGTGCAGCTCCTGACATCACAGAAAGTCTTTATTTTAAGGGTTCTAAAGTGAAGTTTTTCTGGGTTTTACATTGTTTTTTTATTTCATTTCGCATTAGATTGGGGGGTGTTTAGAAACCACGCAGAGTTGTGACGTCACAATTGCTAAACGAACGTTGACAGTACATGAAATATCCTCGAAAAATAAAAAAAAAATGACAGCTTCTGACGTCACAGAAAGTCTTTATTTTAAGGGTTCTAAAGTGAAGTTTTTCTGGGTTTTCCATGGTATTACCAAGAAAAATATAAAAAACAATATTGTTTCTCCATCGTATCTGATCTTGAAGCAAGTTTTGATTTCATTATGAATAATGAAGACCCAACTATAATTATGACAGAAACAATACAAAACACTTTTTGGACAAGTTTGGACAGCTTTTTCAGCAGATTTCTTCATCAACGACAAACATAACATATCGAGAAAAAAATTACCACGCTCTAATTATCAAATAAACATAAAGAATTCATTATTTTTCATATTTTAAAAGTGCACGTCAAATCCACAGTTGACAATTAAATAATGCTTGACGAAATGATTTTGACGTGCTGTCGAATCTAAATATTCGGAAAATACTGCATTTCCAATGTTTCCCCACGATATACAGGGTGTCACGTTATTGAAGAGAATAGTCAAAAAAGTGAAATTTCAACTTTGAAGTGGATTATCTCGAAAAATATCAATTTCCCGACAACGAAATTATGAAATTCGTGTTTTTTGGACCAAAATACGTAGGTAGGCAACAAAAATCCTAACCAAAGCTGCTATAACTATATGAAGAATGCCATTAACGTGAAACGAATTCTTAGCATAGCGTACAACCGATCACCCTGTACAAAACTATAAATAAAGAATGTGTCCGACTGTTGAGGAATTTTCGCGGCGTATTACCCTCATCAACAATCAATCTTGGAACTGACATCTCCCGTCGAAATCTCGAGAATCCCACCGAAATAAATTACATTTAATCATTTAATAGTCCACGTAATTGTTCTCTGATTTCCACATAATTTTCATCGTTAATCTTCCCAATGCGAGATTCGTACCCCTCACTTTGCCTTGCTTTTGTTGTTGTTGGTGATAGCGGAAGATAATTTCGAGGAATTAAATGTGGTAAGGTTATAATTTTTTAAATATTGGTTGCCGGTCGCTCCTAAGTCGACGTATTGATGGATCAACCCGTGCAGGAGTGGTTTCTAGAAACTGGGAAGGCTTCTTGGGGCGCTATTCTTGACAACGTTCGCAATTGCGCGTATACGCCACGTTGCGAATGGTTTATTTGCGAACAATTGCGCGATATCGTATTCTCTAGTTTAGTTTTCGAGATATTCACGATTTTCCATCATGTAATATATTGAAAAAGTCCGAAAACACTCAAAAACATTCGAAAAATCAACTGTTTCGACAGCAAGAATACTCTATTCAAGTCCGTTTTATGATATCTAGTTTAGTTTTCGAGATATTCACGATTTCCCATTATGTAATATTTTGAAAAAGTCCAGAAACACCCAAAAACATTAAGAAAATCACCTGTTTCGAGAACAAGTATACTCTATCAAGTCCGTTTCATGATATCTAGATTAGTTTTCGAGATATTCACGATTTCCCATTATGTAATATTTTGAAAAAGTTCAGAAACACTCAAAGACATTAAGAAAATCACCTGTTTCGAGAACAAGAATACTCTATCAAGTCCGTTTCATGATATCTAGTTTAGTTTTCGAGATATTCACGATTTCCCATTATGTAATATTTTGAAAAAGTCCAGAAACACCCAAAAACATAAAGAAAATCACCTGTTTCGAGAACAAGAATACTCTATCAAGTCCGTTTCATGATATCTAGATTAGTTTTCGAGATATTCACGATTTCCCATTATGTAATATTTTGAAAAAGTCCAGAAACACCCAAAAACATTCAAAAAATCACCTGTTTCGAGAACAAGAATACTCTATCAAGTCCGTTTCATGATATCTAGATTAGTTTTCGAGATATTCACGATTTCCCATTATGTAATATTTTGAAAAAGTCCAGAAATACCCAAAAACATTCAAAAAATCACCTGTTTCGAGAAGAAGAATACTCTATCAAGTCCGTTTCATGATATCTAGATCAGTTTTCGAGATATTCACGATTTCCCATTATGTAATATTTTGAAAAAGTCCAGAAACACCCAAAAACATTCAAAAAATCACCTGTTTCGAGAGCAAGAATACTCTTTCAAGTCCGTTTCATGATATCTAGATCAGTTTTCGAGATATTCACGATTTCCCATTATGTAATATTTTGAAAAAGTCCAGAAACACCCAAAAACATTCAAAAAATCACCTGTTCCGAGAGCAAGAATACTCTTTCAAGTCCGTTTCATGATATCTAGTTTAGTTTTCGAGATATTTACGATTTTCCATATTTGGCCACTGAACCACATAAAAATTTGACAAATGAAATGTGACTTTCACTTAGATATTAATACCGACGCCATTTTTGTTATTTGTAAATAAACCAAATCACTAATTATTAATCATCAATCTGAAAATGCAAGTATTAATTCAGTGAAGAATACTCGAAAAACAAATAACACCCTGGATCTAACATTTTTTTCTTGATGATATTTTTATTTTATTTCTTTCATGTGTTCTCACGGTGTTTTTGGATTTTTTATCAAAGAAATTTCATGTAATGTTTTTATTATTGCAAATAATTTTGCTGTGCAATGAAGTATAAACAAATTCAGAAATGAATTATAATTAATAAATGAATTTGAATTGTATGAATTTATCAACTTGAAAAAAACGAATGAACATTTCATTATAGCTCGAATATATTGATTATGTTATATTTTCATTTCATGAAATAATATTATTATTATCATTATTATTATTATTATTATTATTCATGACGAG
Source organism: Plagiodera versicolora (assembly GCA_037013635.1). Classification (NCBI taxonomy): domain Eukaryota; kingdom Metazoa; phylum Arthropoda; class Insecta; order Coleoptera; family Chrysomelidae; genus Plagiodera; species Plagiodera versicolora. The sequence goes on from CM072990.1 coordinate 1,980,800, forward strand.
CGAAAGAATGGTGCTTGACTTGATTTTCAAGTTACTCTACTTGAAATCAAAACTCAGTTTTCCAAAACCTAGAAATTCATCATTTTCTATCATTGAATACATCAAAAAAGTCTGAGAACACCAAGAAAACATCCGAAAAATCACTCATTTCGACAGATAAATCGTCATCGCCTTCCTCATCAGCTTGATTTTCAAGTCAAGTCAAATAGTTCCTCAAAATATCAAGCTACTTGACTTGACGAATCTCTATAGTTTTCACGAAAGATCCCGGACCGATAAGAATCCGGGACACCGTCAAAAAAAACCGTATCGAATAGCAATAATTCTCGCTGCATTATAAATTAATTTCACAGAGAGAGAGAAAATGACCCTAGAGAAAGAGTTATCGGTCGTCAGTCGAATACATGTGGGTGGTGACCGTTCGTTGTTCGGCCGGCCCGGGATGGTTCGGTCTGTGTTCGTTCGAGATTCGTACGTGGGATACTCGGACTCGCACAGGTATGTGACCCGCCGGCCGACCTGTGACCTCAACGAACGACGTACTCGATTTATAGACACAATGCGAGGAACAGCTATGCCAAGCAGCGGAGAGAGCCTACATTGATCTGCGACGATGTTGTTGAGAGGTTGAGACTACAATAATTATGAATATCTCATGGTTGTGTTCCCCCCCCCGTTGCCCCCCTTCGGGGACAGACGACGACGGCGGGCAGGGACGGGCTGGGCCCATCAACGAAACTACCAAGAAACGTATAACTCAATTCAAATTAGTTTTATTCAATCTAATTCAATTCAATTATATTAATTTAATTGAAATTTAATCTAATACAATTTGATTTAAACTAATTCAATTAAATTTCGAATTCAAATCAATCTAATTATATTAATTCAATTGATTTAATCTAGTTCAATTCAATTCAATTATATTAATTCATTTATTTCAATTTAATTGAATTTTGATCTAATACAATTGAATTTGTTTTAATCGATTTCAAATCAATTTAATTATATCAATTTAATTTAATTTATTTGATCTAATTAATTTAATCTAATTCAATTCAATTTATTTATATTAATTTAATTGAATTTTGATCTAATACAATTTGATTCGATTTGATCTAATTCAATTGAATTTGTTTTAATCGAATTCAAATCAATCCAATTATATCAATTCAATTGATTTAATCTAATTCAATTCAATTTGTTTATATTAATTCGATTGATTTAATTTAATTTAATCTAATTCGAATCAATTTAATTATATTAATTTAATTGATTTGATCTAATTGAATTGAATTTAATTATATTAATTCAATTGATTTAATTCAATTTGATTAAATCTAATTCGATTCGATTCAAGTTAATTACATAAATTTAATTTAATTCACAATTTACAAGAATTACAACTTACAACGAACAATTTACAATGCCTACAAAGTGATGAAGTTTTGACAGGTTTTCGATTATATTCGAGACAATATCAAGCATATATCCATGACATTTGACATGATTTGCTTTGAATAATTCACACAATGTTGCTGATGGTTCTTGGTGGTCAAATTATAGCCCAAAAAGCGTTTAAAGTTTCACCGGAAGTGCCTGTTACTTTCGATTTTTAAATGTGACACCCTGTATTTTATTACATTTTCGGAATCTGTACAATTTTCTGAATTCAACGATACCAAACAAGTGACGTTGTGAATGTCATATATTTTTTTAATAATTGTTTTATTTTTCAATCTAATTGTGCCATGATGGTTTAGATTTTGTGACGGTATTTTTGAGGTCACCCAGTAGATTATGTGAGGTGGTGCTGTAACTCATCTTCACCGACCATTTAGCAATTGTGGAAACCCGTGTTCCCGATTTTACATCTGTTGCCTTCCGTGTGACCCAACAAAACAACTCTACCAACCAAAAAAAAAAAATGCCTCCAAGAAAAAAAAAGAGGTGGTCCCGCGAACATTTTATTCATGTTTATACCACGTGTGTAATAACATGTAATTATTGGCGGCCGATCGGCCTGCTCGGTCAGCCGGCAGGCTCCTTTAGATATGTTCTCACGCTTAAGCATCGAGAATTAGTCATCTGATCTGTGGTCCAGTTGATGCGTACGAATAGTTTCGAGTACACATCGAAATTGCCGGCAATTACTGTGCGATGGGAATTCCACCGTTCCCCTGGTCGATACTTCGAATTTGGAAGAGTGTCACGTGTCACATGTCATCCGTCAAATGACGTCACTGTCAACTATCAAGCTTCACGGAACGTTAGAAATGTCAAAAATCACGGAACAGCAGGGTGTCACTGTGACATTTCTGAAGTTTCATGATGCTTGACAGTTGGCGGTTATGTCATTTGACGGACGACATGTGACACGTTTGCGCGTCTTCCAAATTCGAAGTTACTGGCAATCACTGTAAAATTGAAATTCCACCATTCCCCTGGTCGTAATTTCGAACTTGGACGTGTCACGTATCACATGTTGTCTGTCAAATGACATAACTGTCAACTATCAAGCATCAGGGAATGTTGGAAATGTCAAAAATCACGGAACAGCATGAAACGGGCGTCTTTCCATCAACTTCAACTGTCACCGTGACATTTCTGACGTTCCGTGACGTTTGATGTGTTGTTTCGTGATTGACAGATGACAAATGAACTCGGACTGAAGGTGAGGCGATGGAACGTTAGTATTTCGAGACGAATTCTTTGTAAACTGTACTTTTGGAGGCATGAAAATTACACGAATCGAAGGATCGCGGCCACGTGAAAACTGGAAACAAACGAAGATGATTGATTCGGATTGCCGAAAGCGTTCGGCCAATCAAAGGTAATTAGACCACCGCAATCCAATCGGTCTAAATGGTGAATAATTCGGTGGGCAATTTTCCTTTCTAATTCTGACGTACCGAGTAGATATATCTACTGACGTGGCTTATTATTTGAGCTATAAGGAAAATATCCATTGACAGCTCACAGAGTTTTTTGTTTCGACCGATAATTTATGGGGTTCTGTTATGAAATATTAGTCTCGTGTCAGCTGGACAAGTTTATTGCCTTGACCAATCACTTGTTGGTTGCGGTTCAACATTTTTCTAAAGTTAATGGTTCTTTTGTTTTTATTATTTGTTCTTAATGACTTGGCATAACAGAGCCGGCCATGAGAAAGTTGATTCGATACGAACGTTATGAGATACAACCTATTAAATTTCTTAAAGCAAAATTGGATTGTGTGCATCGCGAGCAAATGTTTTGCGCCTTTCATTGTCCACGGCCGCCTGTGTGCTATTTTTTTAATGCCTTCATTGTCGCCGCAACGCGAGTGACCGTCGAAATCATTTTTTTTTCGAGTACAAAGTGGACAGAAAACTCTTTCTTTGGGTTTTTTTCGATGGGCATATGGGTTTTTTGGGGATTTTCGTGAGTTTTTGCGATTTTTTGGAATATTTTGGGATTTTCAACGTGAAATATCTCGAAAACTATGCTAGATATCGAAAAACGGTTTTCTCCACCATTTTCAGTGCCTCTTAGATACCTATTAGACGAGTTTTCTGGTTTTTTTTCGTTGGAAATTGGGGGAATTTTGGAAGTTTTTGGTGGTTTTTGCGACTTTTTGGGATTTTTTCAGATTTTCAACATGACATATCTCGAAAACTATACTAGATATCGAAAAACGGTTTTCACCACCATTTTCAGCGCCTCTTAGACACCTTATAGACGAGTTTTCTGGGTTTTTTCGTTGGAAATTGGGGGAATTTTGGGAGTTTTTGGTGGTTTTTGCGATTTTTTCAGATTTTCAACATGAAATATCTCGAAAACTATACTAGATATCAAAAAACGGATTTCACCACCGTTTTCAGCGCCTCTCAGACATCTTATAAACGAGTTTTCTGGTTTTTTTCGTTGGAAATTGGGGAAATTTTGGGAGTTTTTGATGGTTTTGCGATTTTTTCAGATTTTCAACATGAAATATCTCGAAAACTATACTAGATATCAAAAAACGGATTTCACCACCGTTTTCAGCGCCTCTCAGACATCTTATAAACGAGTTTTCTGGTTTTTTTCGTTGGAAATTGGGGAAATTTTGGGAGTTTTTGATGGTTTTTGCGACTTTTTGGGATTTTTTCTGATTTTCAACATGAAATATCTCGAAAACTATACTAGATATCTAAAAACGGATCTCACCACCGTTTTCAGCGCCTCTTAAACGCCTTCCAGCCGAAAAACTCTTTCGAGTGGGTACATCGAAGGAAACGAGAAATATTTCGGCCGGCATAATAACATCCTGGGAAAGTTCCACAAATGCTTTTATAATCGGTTACACACGCTTACCCCACCCACACACCATTCAAATTGAGGGGTACGTGAGCGGCGCGGCCTCGGGGCTCCCCCTCCCCCACGTAGCCGCTTCGCGACCCTTCGAGGAACGCCTCTGGAGACGACTCGATGGGATAATGATAGGGTAGGGCCAGTGGCGGGTCACGGGGAGATGGAATGGGGGCTTCGTTCGTGCGATTTTTCGGAAATGAGGATTCGGTTTTCGTATGGAGGCTTGCAGAGGAGTGGCTTGGGTTTTGCATCGTTTTTTGGGGGGTTTTTGAGGCTTTCGTGACTTTTTGGACACGAATATCTTGGAAACTAGTCACTAGATGTTGAAAAATGGATTTTGCTGCCGTTTTTAGCGCCTCTTGGACACCCTATAGATGAGTTTTCAGAAAAATTCATTTTTCTAAATTTTTTCGAGAATTTTAAATTGTTCGTAGAGTCTTCAATGTTCGTTTCGTTGAAAATCGGGGTTTTTGGCGTGTTTTCGTGAGTTTTTGAGGATTTTTGGAATTTTTAACATGAAATATCTCGAAAACTATACCAGATATCGAAAAACGGTTTTCACCACCGTTTTCAGCGCCCCTGACAACTTAGAGACGGGTTTTCAGGCGAATTTATTTTTTGAAATTTTGCTCGAAAATATACCAAATGGATTTTTCAAAAAATTCAAAGTCGTCTTAGAGTCTTCACTGTTCGTATGGAGGCTCCCAGAGCATCTATATTGACTTTTTATAGGTTTTTTTGTTGAAAATAGGGGGTTTTGGGGTGTTTTTATGCGTTTTTTGACTTTTTTGGGATTTTTTGGAACTTTCAACATGAAATATCTCGAGAACTATACTAGATATCGAAAAACGGATTTCACCATCGTTTTCAGCACCTCTTAGACACCATATAGACGAGTTTTCAGGCAAAATTTTTTTTGACATTTTTCGAAAAATCGACGAAAGGGTACCCCCTTTGGATTTTTTCAAAAAATTCAAAGTCGTAGTAGAGTCTTCAATGTTCGTAAGGAGGCTCCCAGAGCATCTATATTGACTTTTTATAGGTTTTTTTGTTGAAAATAGGGGGTTTTGGGGTGTTTTTATGCGTTTTTTGACTTTTTTGGGATTTTTTGGAACTTTCAACATGAAATATCTCGAGAACTATACTAGATATCGAAAAACGGATTTCACCATCGTTTTCAGCACCTCTTAGACACCATATAGACGAGTTTTCAGGCAAAATTTTTTTTGACATTTTTCGAAAAATCGACGAAAGGGTACCCCCTTTGGATTTTTTCAAAAAATTCAAAGTCGTAGTAGAGTCTTCAATGTTCGTAAGGAGGCTCCCAGAGCATCTATATTGACTTTTTATAGGTTTTTTTGTTGAAAATAGGGGGTTTTGGGGTGTTTTTATGCGTTTTTTGACTTTTTTGGGATTTTTTGGAACTTTCAACATGAAATATCTCGAGAACTATACTAGATATCGAAAAACGGATTTCACCATCGTTTTCAGCACCTCTTAGACACCATATAGACGAGTTTTCAGGCAAAATTTTTTCTGACATTTTTCGAAAAATCGGCGAAAGGGTACCCCCTTTGGATTTTTTCAAAAAATTCAAAGTCGTCGTAGAGTCTTCAATGTTCGTAAGGAGGCTCCCAGAGCATCTATATTGACTTTTTATAGGTTTTTTTGTTGAAAATAGGGGGTTTTGGGGTGTTTTTATGCGTTTTTTGACTTTTTTGGGATTTTTTGGAACTTTCAACATGAAATATCTCGAGAACTATACTAGATATCGAAAAACGGTTTTCACCACTGTTTTCAGCGCATTTCAAACACCTTATAGACGAGTTTTCAGAAATTTTGCTGGAAAATATACCAAAGGGTCCCCCCTTTCCATTTTTCAAAAAATTCAAAGTCGTAGAGTCTTCATTTTTCGTATGGAGACTCCCAGAGCTTCAATATGGACTCTTCATAAGTTTTTTTGTCGAGAATGGGAGGTTTTGGGCTGTTTTCGTGCGTTTTTTTCGACTTTTTGAGATGTTTTGGAATTTTCAACATGAAATTGCTCGAAAACTATACGAAAACGGATTTCACCACCGTTTTTACCGCCTTTTAGACATCTCATAGACGAGTTTTCAGGCGAATTTATCTCCTGAAATTTTGTCTGAAAATGCCCCCTTCCGATTCTCTAGAAAATTCAGTGTTGCCAATTGCCAGTGTTGAAAATTCCACAAAATATCCCTCAAATATCATACTCTAATGTATCTACCACCAGTTCCAATGAAAAAAATCCAACAGCGTCGTCACAGAAATCCACAAAAAATGCATTGTTTAGTAAGAAACGACCTGAAGCCCCATTGACTGCTGTGAAATGGTAGCCTCATCCATTGTTCGAGAAGAATCATCGGAAAAACGCTCCTTTTCTCCCAGTAATCCGTTGTTTGCCTTGGGCCGCTGCCCCACCGCCCGGGGTGCTAATTTCTGGCTGTCCAAAGAGTTTTAACAAATGAATATCAAGCATGACTATTGTTTTGCAGTAGATACATTAATATTTAGTAATCATTATTGATGGATGTAGGTAGCAAAGCGAGGGCCCCCACGTAGATCCTATTACCCTCTGTGCGGGAGACGTGCCGTGAAACTTACACTCAGGTGCTTTTCTCATTATGGATCGCGCACATCGCTTTCTGGCTTGGTGATTTATAATTCGAGCAGCCACAGAGTGCACTTATCGGCCCGGCGAGTTATGAACTAACTGTAGGTATTTCTTTCGGTACGACTTCTGATGCTGCTCGAGAAAATACGTACTCGATACAGGGTCACTCGATTTTGCCGCTCCAGAATGACGTGGTTATTGACGTTTGACGTCTGAAGGGTGACAGGGGTTGTCACAAGTCGAGTGTTGGGTTTGGAAGGGTTTTGTGAGTTTTTCGTTGGGATTAGTGGGGTTTTTAGGGTTTTTTGTGGGGTTGGGCGAGTTTTTGGGTTTTTTTTTGGAATTTCAAACAATGAATAACTCGATACTTATACTGAATATCGGAAAATCGAATTTCTCTGCTGGTTTCAGAGCATCTCAGACACTCAGTATACAAGTTTTCAGACAAATTTTGTTTTTTGAATTTTTTTTTTACTTTTTTGAAAAATTCAAAGTCGTCGTAGAGTCTTTAATGTTCGTATGGAGGCTTCCAGAGCATCGACATGGACTATTCAGAGGTTTTTCTGTTGAGAAAATAGGATTTTTGGCGATTTTCGTGAGTTTTTGCAAGTTTTCGAGGTTTTTTGAAATTTTCAAGATGAAAAATCTCGAAAACTATACTAGATATCGAAAAACGGATTCAACGCCTCTTGAACACCTTATAGACGAGATTTATGGGTTTTTTTGTTGGAAATTGAGGGAACTTTGGGAGTTTTTGGTGGTTTTTGCGTCTTTTTGAGATTTTTTCAGATTTTCAACATGAAATATCTCGAAAACTATACTAGATATCGAAAAACGGTTTTCACCACCATTTTCGGTGCCGTTTAGACACCTTATAGACGAGTTTTCTGGGTTTTTTCGTTGGAAATTGAGGGAATTTTGGGAGTTTTTGGTGGTTTTTGCGACTTTTTGGGATTTTTTCAGATTTTCAACATGAAATATCTCGAAAACTATACTAGATATCAAAAAACGGATTTCACCACCGTTTTCAGCGCCTCTTAGATACCTTATAGACGAGATTTCTGGTTTTTTTCGTTGGAAATTGAGGGAATTTTGGGAGTTTTTTGAAAAATCGACGAAAGGGTACCCCCTTTGGATATTTTGAAGAATTCAAAGTCGTGGTAGAGTCTTCAATGTTCGTATGGAGACTCTCAGAGCATCGACATATTCCTCAAAAACATATGAAGCACACTAAACAATCTGAAGGGGAGAAAAAAATAGAATTTCACCATAACAAATAATCGAAATTTCTCCAATTAATTACAATCACCGTAAATCAGGAATCGCATGGAAAATCCTCAGATGCACAAAAAACAGTTCATCTGGCAACTAGGCACAATCAATCCCGAAAAAACTGTCGAAAAATCCCTTCCCTCGATGCCTTATCAAGACACGTCAACTGTAATTTTTTCACTGATTTGATTCTCCTTGAATATTTTTTGGAGCTTTTTAAATTTTCTTGATCTTCATTGATTTTTCTTGAATTTTTCCTAATCATTCTCAATTCTTATTGATTCTTCTCAATTATTTTTCATCAATTCAAATTCTTATTGATTCTCCTTGAATATTTTCTTAACATTTTCAAATTTTCGTGATCTTCATTGATTTTTCTTGAATTCTTCCTAATCATTCTCAATTCTTATTGATTCTTCTTAATTATTCTTAATTATTTTTCGTTAATTCCAATTCTTATTGATTCTCCTTGAATATTTTCTTAACATTTTCAAATTTTCGTGATCTTCATTGATTTTTCTTGAATTCTTCCTAATCATTCTCAATTCTTATTGATTCTTCTTAATTATTCTTAATTATTTTTCGTTAATTCCAATTCTTATTGATTCTCCTTGAATATTTTCTTAATATTTTAAAATTTTCGTGATCTTCATTGATTTTTCTTGAATTCAAATTAAGACACGTCCTCTGTCATGTTTTTTACTGAAGAAACAATGCTCTTCGAACTGGTATTGGAATGTGGAAGCAAGAAAGACACACCCTGTATGTGCGTACCCCCTCGCAGATGTGTTTCGCGGACACGGAATGGAAAAAACCACAGCAGCCAGACATGCTGGGAGCTACCCATGGGTGGTGGGTTCATCCTCTAGTACAGAGGCAGAACGATAACTTCTTGGAGTTCAACAGTTTTTCGCTTCTCTGCATCAGAATTCACCAGCAACATCGGTATAAATTCACGCCGACGCCGGCTTGTATGCGGAAAGAACAATTCCGTGTGGAATTTTCGTACCTATTGGATTGAGGTTATGTAAGTTTTGAAAGGAAGGTTTCAAATTCTCGGATCTGAGAGTTTGAATTGCATCAACTGTGGTCCAATTTTCAGCGGATAAGAACGTCTTATTTTTTTCTTCTCTTCTTTCTTTTCTTCTGCTTCTTCAACTTCTTTTGCTTCATCTGTTTTTTTTGCTAGCTCTCAATCTTCATATACTTCTTTCATCATTTGATTTTTTTTTTATTTTTGATCCTTTCTATTTCTTCTAGATTATTTTTGATTCTTCTTGGATTCTTCTTGATTCTTATAGGATTTCCTTCAATCTTTTTTGATTCCTATTGGTTTCCACTTGATTTTTCTTGAATTTTCCCGATTCTTCTTCGTTCTTTTTAATTCTTCTTGATTCTTCTTAATTCTTATCGATTCCTATTGATTCTCCTTGAATATTTTTTGAAACTTTTTAAATTTTCGTGATCTTCATTGATTTTTCTTGAATTCTCATCATAAATTTTTCTTGGTTCTTCTTGATTCTTCCTAATTATCCTCAATATTTCTTGATTCTTTCTAATTCTCCTTAATTCTTATTGGTTCTTCTTAATTCTCCTTAATTATTTTTCATTATTCTTAATTCCTCTTGATTCTTCGTAATTCTTTTTCATTATTCTTGCTTATTTTTAATTCTTATTGATTCTTCTTGAATATTTTTAGAACCTTTTTGAATCTTCATTGATTCTTCTTGAACTTTCATGATCTTCTTAATTCTTGAATCTTCTTGATTCTCCCTAATTCTCTTTAGATCTTATTGATTCTTCTTAATTCTTCTTGATTCTTCCTAATTATTTTTCATTCTTTTTTATTCCTCTTAATTCTTCGTAATTCTTTTTCATTATTCTTGATTCTTATTAATTCTTTAGTGATTCTCCTTGAATATTTTTAGAACCTTTTTGAATCATCATTGATTCTTCTCGAACTTTCATGATCTTCTTAATTCTTGAATCTTCTTGATTCTCCCTAATTCTCCTTAGATCTTATTGATTCTTCTTAATTCTTCCCAATTATTTTTCATTATTTTTTATTCCTTTTAATTCTTCGTAATTCTTATTGATTCTCCTTGAATATTTTAGAACCTTTTTGAATCTTCATTGATTTTTCTTTAATTTTCATGATCTTCTCAATTACTCTCGATTCTTTCATCTCTCCTTTGAACTAGAATACAAACACCCTGTATATTTATGGTCGTTTCGGAGCGCGGGCGGTTCGGAGGTAAGCCCCATTGTCGGTGTGGTGTCATCCCGAACGAAATATTCGAAATGGAAAGAGAGTTTTGAAATACGAGCGACATTCTCTTGTCACCGCAGCCAGCGTAAATGTGAACATCATCGAAAAATATGGGGCGCCCGACCACGTGCTGCGCCCCCCCAGAGGGGGTCGATAACAGTCCTGCTCTTCTTCTTCTCCTCTTCTGCTTCTTCTTCGTCTTTCTGGCAGCAGCTCACCAGATGGCCGACAGCTTCTTCTTCTTCTTCCAGTCGAATCGGTGATCGATTCATTAAATGATGATGATAATAATGATCGTCGGATTAAACTGTGTTGTTTAACACTAATGACGTCATCAATGCGACTGAACAGTCGTTGCCTGTTTGGCTGTATTGAATTTTTCGAATTCAATGCTGAAAAATCCATTTCCTTCCATTTCTAAATTATTTCCTCTTGTTCAATGTTTGATTCACAATCAGGCAACATCGCACCTGTTGCTCACGTGACCTAACTACCAACTTGAAATGAATATATCATGTTTTTTCCTCTTTTAACTCTATCTGAACTTCTATTGTGTGGGGCTAATCTGTGATTGGTACTTGCTCCCATTTTGTTTGAAGCAGGGTCACGTGACGTGACTTACTGTTATCTTGTAATTAGAGCGCGGTTGTCAAAAATTATTGCATTACGAATAATAAATGGAAAAATGTTGTTGTGTACTTAATATTATTGTGGTTTGTTGATTTTTCTTATAGCATTTGGCAGGATCGGATTGAGGACATAACAAACTTCTTTTTTTTTGGAATTTAAAACTCAAAATTCGAAGTTTCATCATTACCGGATTGTTTTAAAACTGTTTATTGACTCACTTACAATGACATTAACAACTCTTCAATTGTTCTAACTCGCCATCTTCAATAACTCTTGATCTCACAATTATATCAATGTTGAAAAACAAAAATCATCGCTTTCGAAGCTTCAGCTGTCAATTTTCAATTTCAAAACAAACAATTGATGCAAGAGTCGAAAATTGAGCTCATAGGTTGACATTGACATTGACACAAATCATCCATAGAGCATGTCGTTTCATTCTCGTCTTCTTCTTTTATTTAACCTCGATACATTTGACGTTCCTTGCTGTCACTGGCTGCAAGGTCGAGTGCAGATACTCTGTTGGTGCTTTTAGGTTATGTTTACAAGAAACAAATATTATTGTTGTCTTTTTTGGAAGATTTCAAGGCCAAACGATTGCAAATAGTAATGACAAATTCTTGTTTGTTTGTTTCCTTGTTGTATGAATTCGATGTTCAATTATTTGCTTCCACAGCCTCCTCGGCATCATCTCGAGATACCCTTCCATGGAGCTCCAGACACGATTTTCGATGCATTATATCAAAGAGGTAGGTAGAGAGAGAAAACTTATTAATTTCGTCAAATACCCTCTGACCGTCTGCTGATATAATATATCGCAGACAACCATTATTTCTGTATGCCCCCCGTCGTGCTGGGACATACCTAATTGGCATAGTCCTGATGGGCCCAAACGCCGCTCTCTTTTAATGACCACGAAATTGTTCCTCCGTAACAATAATTCGAATTCTTCTCTGCAAACAGTATCCCAAGCTCCAATAACAATGGAGGAGTCCTGCTAGCCTCAAGAGAGAGAGAGAGGGAAAATGTCTAGCATAGTTGTGTCTCTGTTGGTTTGGGGAGTTGTTATGGTGATGACGCTAAAGAAAGAAGAAGAAGAAGAGTTTGACTCCCAATGTGTCAAGAAATGTGACGGTGAAAGTTTAGATGTTGGGTATTATGGATTTTGATGGAAATGTCCTTACTGCTTACGTATTTTGGTCCAAAAAATACGAATTTCACAATTTTATCGTGGGGAAATTAATACTTTTCGAGATATTCCACTTCGAAATTGAAATTTCAATTCAGTTCTTCGTGTCACTTTTTGCACAAGTTTTTCGGATAATTTCTTCAATAACGTGACACCCTGTATATTAGGAAAGGGCTCAGGACGAGGAAACATTGAAAATGGAGTGTTTTTCGAATATTCAGATTCGACAGCATGTCAAAATCATTTCGTCAACCAATTTCCATAATCTTCTTAATTCTTCTCAATTCGTCTCGATTTTTATTGATTCTTCCTCAATATTTTCTTATCCTTCTTGAATCTTCTCCATCTTCATCGATTTCTCTTGAATTTTCACGATTTTTTTAATTCTTCTTGGATTTTCTTAATTATTCTTGAAACTACTTGATTTATCTTGGTTCTTCTTGAATATTTTGTATTCCTTTTGAATCTTCTCGATCTTCATCGATTTCTCTTGAATTCTCACAATCTTCTTAATTCTTCTTGAATCTTCTTGATTATTCTCGAAACTACTTGATTTATCTTGATTCTTCTTGAATATTTTTTATTCTTTTTGAATCTTCTCGATCTTCATCGATTTCTATTGAATTTTCGTGATCTTTTGAATTCTTCTTGAATCTTCTTAATTATTCTTGAAACTTCTTGATTCTTTCTAGTTCTCATTTATTCTCCCTGACTATTTTTTTATTTTCTTCTGATTTTTCTTGATCTTCATAATATTTTCCTAAATTTTCATGATCTTCTTAATTCTTCTTGATTTAATTCAAGATGTTCGGAGAATGTTCTTAATGTAAACGTTGAAATGATTCCTCAGCAATATTTTACTGAAAAAATTAACCAAAAAGGTGCGAAATTGTACCAACCGCAACGACAAAATTACTGAAGGGAGCAAAAATTCATTATTAAAAAAAAACTCGAAAACGGTAAGACTTTTATAATGGGAATTTTGTCACAGCAGGAGGGCTATCCTTTAATCTACATTCTCCCTCGCTTTGACGTGGTCTTTACGGGACACCCTGTATATAGAATTTTCAACCCGATATATCGGCAAAAAAATTGTTGAAAGAAACTGTAGTCCATTGTGTTCTATAAAGTGGAAATCTTTGTGCATTGTATTTCAAGATTCCGAAATGAATATGCAATTCAAAAGAATAAGGAACGCCCTCTGGACGAACCTTCTAGGCAAGTTTCGACTTATCCTGAATTGAATAAATGTCAAAACATTGAAAAGCCGGGATCTTTTAATATTCCCAAACCGTTCAACCTGTCTTAATGACATCCACTTGAAGGAAATTATACGTTGAGCCTGTAGTCTTTTCATAAAATCCCTTTGTCAGAGCGGTCAGATGATATAATAAATACCTTCTTTTCCACTTTTGTACGAACAGATTACCTACAATACAATTTAGATATGCCGAATATACAAGAACGGGCTGTGAATGGTCGAAAGGGTCCGAAACGAAATTCCATTCAACCGCAGATAGATTATTATTCTTTCCAAAAACCACATTAGTAAACAATATAACACTTCAAACTGCAGCTTCTGATTTTATCCTATGAAAAGGTGTCACTGTGAGAAATCCCAACAGTGGCGGCACACGATATATTTCCATCGACCCCATCAGGAAATATAAATGAAAAAAAAAATTCTGTAGTTAACAGCTCTACAGAGTGTGCGCTGTTGCAGCTTGTCTTTTTTTTAGGAAGTTAGGTTGAGTTTATCAATGGAATTGTTTTAGTTTTATGGAATATATGTACTAAAGTTGGATAACTATTGGCCCATGAACGGTTTTCTCAATATTTGTGAAATTTTGAAAGAAAAACCAAACCTTACTAGCGGATTTGGCATCGTTCTGAAGTCACTGTGAAGTGTTGCTATAATTTTTGATGCCTAAATCTTCCCAGCTATGTATCAACCAATCAGAAGTTTAGTGGTTAGTTGGTTACTTTTTTTTGCACTATTGGTATTCGAAGATAACTTTCTTTCTCAATTAAATAGACTATTTATAATCACAAAACAAGATTCGTTTATTTGACAATTCATTAACCTCACTTATCCTAACCTAACCTCACTTATTCTAACCTAACCAAACCTAACCTAACCTCACTTATTCTAACCTAACCAAACCTAACCTAACCTCACTTATCCTAACTTAAACCCACTTAACCTAACCTAATCTAACCTCACTTATCTTAACCTTACCTGTTCTAACCTAACCTAACCTCACTTATCATTAGGAAATCTAAAAGGACTCATCTGGTAGTCTGCTACATTATTGCTAACACAAATAAAATAATAGAATAACCCTTCGCTTCTTATATTGTGGCTAAATTCACAATAACTGTTAACCTAACCTCATTTCCATTGTAGATAACTTCGTTCATATTCATCAAGTTGCTTTTTGATTTCATGATTCGTATTTCTATGAGTTCTGGACAGTGAATTTGATTTTTTTTTCATAAACATTAAAATAGACATTTTAGGGACAGGTTGTTCAGCAAATGATTTTTTTTAGGTTATTTGATAGCTCCACTTTTGTATTTATGAATTTTGTTTGAAAATATCGACTCCAAATCATGACTTTAATAAAAAAAGAAGGCACTTGTTTTCATTCATATTTGTTATTTCAGCTTTTTTACTGTATTAACTTTATTATTCTTCTACTTTTTTCTTTTTCTTTTATAAATTATACATAATAAACTAATTTACAATAATAACTAAATACTTTTATTTTACTTTAATTTGTTGTACTGAAATTATCGTGAATATTCTAGAAAAAAATTCAGAGTATTTTTGTTGTTGTTGGTTGTGCCCCCTTTTGCCGTGTTTCGGCTACGCCGCTGTCGCTGGAAAGCATTCCATATTTTTGTGGGAATGCACCTGTTGAAAGGAATCGCGGCAGGTCTTTTGAGAACGCACAAAAGATCACTTTGTATAAATGACACATTCAATGAAACGTTCGTTTATTTATGAGGAAGACCCTCGAAATTTCAGCTCTCATCTTTTATGATCGTTATGACTTCTCTATGTTAATTTACTCGGGGATTTTTTCGTATAAGTTTATAGCGGTCGTTCCGTTGAATTGGGGCTCTCGTTAGCTGGCTTGCCGCCACTCTCCGTCAATACGCCGAGCGTTATTTTGAAAACAAATAGACACGGTTTTATGATCGAGTTTCTGGAAATTCATCAGTCATTATCAAATATTCGTACCGAACGGCAGGGCCGGGCTAAGGAGTCACACATTCACTTAAATGTGGCATTGGAAAAAATCAACTGTTCCGTTCATTTACTGTCAACGTTTGTTTAGCAGTTGTGACGTCACAACACTGCGTGGTTTCTGAACACACCCCAAACTAATGCGAAATGGAAATAAAAAAAAAAAACACAATGTGGAATCCGGAAAAATTGCACTTTAGAACCCGTTAAATATTATTTATATTTTTCATATATTCCACATATTGGCTAATTTCTTCGATAACGTGACACTTTGTATATTAGGAAAGGGTTTATCGTGGGGAAACATTGGAAATGCAGTATTTTCCGAATATTTAGATTCGACAGCACGTCAAAATCATTTCGTCAAGCATTATCTAATTGTCAACTGTCCAGATGGATTTGACGTGCACTTTTAAAATATGAAAAATACTGAATTTTTTATGTTTATTTGATAATTAGAGCGTGGTGAATTTTTTCTCGATATGTTATGTTTGTCGTTGATAAAGAAATCTGCTGAAAAAGCTGTCCAAACTTGTCCAAAAAGTGTTTTGTATTGTTTCTGTCATAATTATAGTTGGGTCTTCGTTATTATTATTTTTAAACATGGCCAGCTCATGATGAAATCGTAAACTTGCTTCAAGATCAAATACGATGAAGAAACAACATAGTTTTTTATATTTTTCTTGGAAATACCACATAAGACCCAGAAAACTTCACTTTAGAACCCTTAAAATAAAGACTTTCTGTGACGTCAGAAGCTGCACATTTTTTTTTCTGAGGTTATTTCATGTACTGTCAGCGTTCGTTTAGCAGTTGTGACGTCACAACTATGCGTGGTTTCTGAACACACCCCAAACTAATGCGAAATGAAATTAAAAAAAAAATACTGAGTGAATAATATGATTCGTTTCATTCTGAATTTCTGTCATTTTGTCACGATCGTTTCAATCGACATTTGACGTGGAGAGATTCAAAATGGCGCTTGTTTCGCGAGAGCTGTCAACACGAAATCGGTGATTCCAAAAGTTTGACATATGACAAAGCTTTCATCTGTACTTAACCTCACTTTACACACTTTGGCAGCTTAGGAGCTCACTTTATTTCCGCCTCGAAGGTGTATCGATAATTTCTACGTTTCATATCATCATGCTGTGCAATGAAAATACTCGCGAAGAAGCAATAATAAAAATTCCACATTCCTCGATGGTAAGTCCATTCAGTATGCGGAGCCAGTAGGTGGTACGTGAACAGTACCCGAGATAGTAAAGACTGAATTTATAACTAATAAAAGTGAAATCCGGATTGCCCATTAAGGGAAATTGATGCCCTAATGATATTGGTAACCGGAAGATAGAAAACTCGATTTCCAAGTCTGTTCAATGCACTTCTGAAAAGCTCTTTTCGGTGTGATTTCGACTTACTCTCAATGTGTGTGGCGAAGCGCTTCCCTTTCACTGGTCTGTTTAGTTTTGGGAACAGAAAAAAGTCACAGGGTGCCAAGTGTGGTGAAAACAGTGGCTGACGCGTTCATATTTATATAAATTTATTCTGCATTTTTGTTATTAATTATTTATTTAAATTTATTGAAATAAATAAATGATTGAACAATTAGATAAATAAATCACGTAAAAGTATAAATTGAGGAACAAACGAGAAAACAATTCAAATAATTCTTCTTCTTCTTCTTTCCAATGGACTTTGCTCTTCAAGACAGTTGGCCAGCACGTTTGACTTATGATTGCTGGCCTAAATAACTATTGCTAAAGATTTTTTTGAAGTTTACACGAGCGAGCTCATAGGAAATGAGTCATCGACTAACCGGTACATTAACGTTTTATTTCATTTGAGCATTGTTTGTTCGGCTAATGATTGTTGAAGAACGCTTTGACAGGAAGTGTGACCAAATATTGACAGACGAATACAAATATTCGTACGAATGCCGTGATCTTGGACAAATAGACGAGAATTTCGAGGTTTTTTCCATGGTGGAATCAGAATCAGGAACAGATTTTATTTTTTACCCCCGCCTCTTGGAAATGTCGTTACTTTACGTTTTTTTTTTGAGAATCAAATGGTTAAATGAATCTGGTATTACATCGTGGATTGACTCATAAGGATATCTTGGATTATAAGCAGTCGATTTGAGAGAGATGGAAACTCAAATCGACACTGAATTGAAAAAGAATATTATTTTTTTCGATAAACGACGTAAAACGGATTTTTTCAAAATGACACTCTGGTATAGACGTTTGATTAGATCAATAATCTTCATTTCAGAACAGCTTCTGGTGTCTGTAGATTAATTTTGACATATGACGTAAGTCGTGACGTCATTTATTGTCTGCAAGAAAAAATAGGATTTTGATGAGATATTTTAGGGGGTATTCTGTCTAGAAAAATGAGATTCTGTGCATTTTTTTAAAGTTCAGAATTTCAAAAATATGCTCTGAAACGGATTTTTCAAAACTCGAATTATTTTGGGAGATGCAGCGGATTTTGTGACGTGGCATTTAGGCAGAGTAAACTTCAAACGCGTTTTTCACAAAATATATATTTTTTCAAGTTCTATCCGACCGATTCTTTTGTAATTTCGTGAGAATCTTCTTTATACATCTCTTTATCGCCTCGACTTTGGATTTTGGGAAATTTCTATTACAAGTATTTAAAAAAAAATCGAAAATGTCCAAAAACAGGGATGAAACAATATAATATTAAAAACTATGCAAACATAAATGTTTTTTTTTCAATTTTATTGATGAATCTTAATTTCTGAACAGTTTCTGGTGTCTGTATATTAATTTTGACATATGACGTAAGTCGTGACGTCATTTATTGTCTGCAAGAAAAAATAGGATTTTGATGAGATATTTTAAGGGGTATTCTGCCTAGAAAAATGAAATTCTGTGCATATGTTCAAAGTTCAGACTTTCAAAAATATGCTCTGAAACAGATTTTTCAAAATTCGAATTATTTTGGGAGAGACAACGGATTTTATGACGCGTGAAATAAAACTTCAAACGCGTTTTTCACAAAACATTTTTTTTTCAAGTTCAATCCGACCGATACATTTGAAATTTTGTGAGAATCTTCTTTATACATTTCTCCATCGCCTGGAACTTGGATTTTGGAAAATTTCGATTCCAAGTATTTAAACAAAAATCCTAAAGGTCCAAAAACAGGGGTGAAAAAGTATAATATTGAAAATTATGCAAATTAAATGTTTTTTTTTTATTTTTCGATACAAATATGAAGGGGGGCTATCGGTGACGTCACGAGCACCCGCCCCCCTGCCTCTAGCCCCGCCAAACTCGCCCACACACGGAAACCAGCCATCCCCATCAGTCCGTCATCCTCGCCCCTTGCGATCTAACGTCTTCCACCGAACAAACGAAGAACCCCGTCGTCTCGTCCTCGTCCTCGTCCGGCCGAGCGAGCCTCGCTCGTCTAGGTGGCGCTGGAGGGGCGTTCCACAGCCGATGCGATCCGCTCGCTTTACTAGTCGACAAGTCTTGCCGCGATCGCAACGCGCCGCGCGTTCCCGCATTCCCTCCTCGAAGACGATGTCCACAGGCGGCAGGTGACTCGACGCCATGCAAGCCAACGCGGAGGACGCGCCCCAGGACCTGGAGCACCTCCTGCAACGGTCCATCCACAACGTCGCGTTCTCGCTGCAAAACGCGCTGGTGAACTCGCTGCAGCAGGCCGCGCTGCTCCCGGCCAACTCGGCGGCGGCGGCCGCCCTCAACCTGCAGGCCTTGGAGTCGTACATCACGCTGCAGAGGCTCACCACGGTGGGCGCCACCCGGTTGAAAAGCGACGACCTCGCCGAGGACGTGGACCTGGCCGAAGAAGTCGAGGAGGATTTGGCGCTGCTCGTCAACGAAGAGAGCCAGTCGGCGACGTCGTCGGCGGCGGCGGCCGTCGCCGCGGCGAAGCCGGCCAAGACGACGGCGTCCAGCAGGCCGAAGAAGCAGTTTATCTGCAGGTTTTGCAGCAGGGAGTTTACGAAGAGCTACAATTTGTTGATACACGAGCGGACGCACACGGACGAGAGGCCGTACTCCTGCGACATTTGCGGGAAGGCTTTCAGGAGGCAGGACCACCTCAGGGACCATAGGTGAGGCCTTTTTGACTCTTTAGCTCCTAGTCGCATGGTAGAATTGATGGACTTTCCGTTGTCGAAGCTGCGATTCAACGAAACTCAACTCCACGTCAAAAAAAGTGCTGCTCGTATTGTTTTGACAGTTGACAGATGAATTTGAATATACAACGAGTCACTGTTCAGCTAATTTCGGTGAAATATCGTACACACTATCATAATAATAATAATAATAATGTTGTTTATTTACTATAAAGATAATACACAAATGATTATACAGGGTGTTTGAGAATTGCACGGCAGTATTGGAGGTACGTATTCTCTGTTGCAAAATAAGGAAAAAAGTTCCTATGAACGTGTGTCCGATCTCGATTAGTAGCGGAGTTACAGGGTGTTGGAAGTTGAGAAAAAACTAAGTTTTTATTTTATTGTGCTTGATCTACTGCAGATAGAGCTTTCAAATTTCGTATGAGTATCAAGCAATAGGTGCTGCTTGATATGAAAGTAAATGTTTCCCAAATACCATACAGGGTGTTGCATTTTCCGAGGTCTCAATCCATAAAAGCCTTGAGAAAAACTATCTCCTGCGCCACTGGTGAATTTCAATTATTTTCCCAAGTTCATCAACCTATTACCTAAATTTTGTCCCTCTTGACTCTTGGTCGAATCCCGTTCAGTTTCCTCAGAAATAAATCAATTTGTAAATTAGCTCAAAGTCACATACTCTGAAATGTTTATACAACACCCTGTAACTCCGCTGATAATCGAGATCGGACACATGTTCATTGGAACTTATTCCTTATTTTGTACCAGAGAATACGTGCCTGAAATATTGCCCTGCAATTCCAAAACACCTTGTATAACACTCAACAAAATAACATTCCATGCTCTTCACAAAAAAAAACAGAAACATTTTCAAAAATCAGTGCAATAGAGGAAGAAAATGATAATAAAGAAAAATTAAACAATATAAATGAATCAGAAATATCTACAAAATAATCAACAAAATGGAATAATTTTCCTCACTTAAGTACTAGCTCTGTTTTTCGAAAAAAAAAATATAACTTTTTTGCCTAATCGATTTCTGTATGAATGTCTGATGTTGTTGAAAACACATCGCGAAAAGTAGACAGTTGAAAACAAGCCGAATAAATGACAAATGAAAATGACAGTTGAATATCTCAAGAATGGTAATTTTCACTACTTCTTTGAAATGTGAGAGTGGAAAATAAAATCAGATGGTTCCAAATCAACAAATTCAAAAAAAAAGGAGTCTTCTATAATAACTTCAGATTCTGTTCAAAAAAAGTTGAAGAACAATTAAATAAATTACTATTATTATATTATTATTATTATTCCTTCGTTTCGTGAAAAAAAAATCACCCTGCAGTGCATTTTCTTTGCACCAGATGGCACATTGCAGATATTCCCAATTAGACATTGCACTAAAATTAATACTTAACTCGTTAATAACAGTTAATTAACACTGTTCTCATATAATTCCATCTCGTAGCCGCGATAAAAAGATAATTACCTAAACAGGTGTAATTATAGAGGAGAAAATCGATGTTATTTTCCATTTACTAACGTCTCATCTACAAATCGATCGTAGCATCACTTCTAAAAGGTATGTACAGTGGAATTCTGCTCACCACGGGGTTGTGACGTCACGAGACAGGTAACACGTCAACATCACATGTCTTAAAGCCACCCCTGGAACTCAGGAGGCTTTTGGTTTATTCGAATGCTTTTAATAAACGTGTTTTTTGGGGGATTGATGTTATAATTTTGAGATGAAATGCTCTCACGGGTCCACACGTCATTATATCATTCCAAAAATGAGCTATTATATTTCGATTAGTCGGGCATGATGCTTTTCTAGCCTCTGGAGCTCTGGGGCCACTTTTGGTAATGACAATATTATTATTAAAATCTTGAGACACAATGTAAAAATGTCAGTCAACACATCAACTTTTTTAATTTATAAAAAACAAGTGAGGGAGCATTCTTTCGAGGCGCCATCACCAAAAACACAACAAGGAAAAATAACTTTCCCAGTAGATATTTCATTCGTCACTGACTTGGCGTAGAGGGACAAACAAAATTATTATTATTGTCGATACAAGTCGATGCTGATTATCGATCTTATCTTCGATGATTTATTTCATCCGTACGTATGAGATCACCCGCTAAATTTATAGTTGAACAGCAACAATAAACAATTTCGAACGGTGGGACACGGGAATTTCTCAAATTGTATGCGCATATCTCGATTACCAGTGGTATACAGGGTGGTGATGCGAGTCTGAGGATTTTACGATGATTTTTTTTGCGATTTTCTGTATTTTTCTGCTCACACGCATAGTTTTGGGGGGTTATTCAGCTGTCAACGTAACATTTATCAATTGTTTTTTCATACCAGTGTAACCCATGAAAAATTGGGTGGATTTCGTGATTTTTTTTAAAGAAACTACTCGATAAAATGTTATGGAGTTTTTTGCACATATAACTAATATTTTTAGCTGTATTTCAGTATTTTTTTATCTCACAAAATTTTGAAAAATAGAGTTGAATCTCTACAATCTCAAGAAATCGAAATGAATATCGTGAAAGTAGTTCCAACTATATTAATTATTAATTTATGAGCTTTCAAAATAGGAGGGACTGGTCATTACATAAACCAACAATTTTCCAATAAAATTTTAATTGATTAATTATTTACGGTTCTTGATAATAACCTCTCATTATCACAGCCCCTCTTTAATTTCTCATCCTAGAACAAAGCGAAAAAAAAGAAAACAAAATTAGGGAAAAATAATTACGCGATGATATTAATTCATTTTCTCAAACTTCCAATAACTTTACTGAATCAAGAAAATTATTGCGAGTCTGAATCTGCTGTACCGAATATCGAATCAAACAGCTTCTTCGATTCGATATTCGATATTAAAAAAGATTCTTTGACCGTCGCTTCGAAATCTCGTTTAGGTTCGGATGCTGTCCGGCATCATATTTTAGTGCAATTAAATGTCATCACGAGATATCGAGATAAAGTAACCCCCGCTGATTCTCTCTGCGGTATTTTCAGCGGAGTTTGACATTAACATTTATGAATGGCACGTCGTACGAGCACCAACAAACAAAGTTGGTGTGCCTTATCGATATTTTTCTCTTTCGAATTGGTCTTTTCAAGATTTTTACAATTATTAAACGGATCGGGATTTTTATCAAAAAAACAACGATTAATTTTGACATATGACATCTCTGTATTTACAGATTTCTTCTCGTATATCGTGACGTCATCTATTATTTGCAAAAAAATGTCAGATTTTTATGAAAACTCTCATTGACACTCACAAATTTCGGTCTAAAACAAAAGAATTTGTGAAAGATATTCAAGGGGGTATTCTGGCCTAGAAAATTGAAAAAATCGTTTTTTTTTGGCATATTTCCAAAGTTCAGACTTTTAAAAATATGCTCTTGAACGGATTTTTCAAAATTCCAATTATTTTGGCAGATACAGCGGATTTTGTGACGTCGCATCTAAATCAATCAAACGCGTTATTTTCAAAAGTCCTTTTATTGAGGTAGTTGACGATATCTCCAGTTCTCTCTGACCGATTCTTTTGTAATTTTGTGAGAATCTTCTTTATACACCTCTCCATCGCCTGGAACTTGGATTTTGAGAAAAAAATATCTCAAGTATTTAAAAAAAATCGTTAAAGTCGAAAAACAGGGGTGAAAAGAATAATTCTTGAAGTGGACGCCATTTTGTGAATTATTTTTTATTTTTTTCTGGATGAGGTTCAAGCGATAGCGACATCTTCACTGATTAAGAATTTATTTCATTTGTTTGATTTGAATCACTACAAGAGTTGGAATCATGTCAAAAAGGGAGCACCGTTTGATTGGCACCAGCCAGTCATTTGACAAATGTTCTTCTTTTTTTATTATTTTTTCTTGTACAAAAAAAATATGAACATTACTTAAAAAAAATTGAAAGTAGGAATCAAAATGATAACAATAATAATAATAACTCAATTCAAAATTCAATATACATATAAATAAATAAATGATATAAATAGGAATTGAAGTACAATGAAAAGGGTAGTATTAATCGATTAGTAATATTTCCCTTGTTTTCATATTTATAAACAATTAGCGAGAGCAGAATGCAGCAATATTTTAGGTAATAAAATCAGACTGGAACTTGATGAAGAAAATTTGTAAAAATGTTTTTAATTTTTTTTTTATCCCAGTCCGTAAGATATCCATTTTTTTTTCTTTCAGATACATCCACAGCAAAGAAAAACCCTTCAAGTGCACGGAATGCGGCAAGGGCTTCTGTCAGTCGCGCACCCTGGCCGTCCACAAGATCCTCCACATGGAGGAATCCCCCCACAAGTGCCCCGTCTGCAGCCGAAGCTTCAACCAGCGGTCCAACCTGAAAACGCACCTGTTGACGCACACCGACATCAAGCCCTACAACTGCTCGGCCTGCGGTAAGGTCTTCCGCCGAAACTGCGACCTCAGAAGGCACGGACTCACCCACAACCTGGGCGGAAGCGGCAACGCGCCCAACTTCACCATCGACGCCATTATCGGCGTCACCGAAGCGAAGTGACGGCTCGCGTGGCGTACTTTAACGTTCCGTGCGCCACAGAACACAGGGAGTGACAAGTGAACGGTGACAGCTGAAGGCGGTGACGCGTTTTAGTTTTAATGCATGGGGGGTTTCGCTCTGGGGACATTTTTTTGTTGTACATAGATTTTGTGATTGTAAAACAAGTGATGAAGCTCGACATTTTATTGATATAAAAGTATTTTACAATGGAGCCGTTGTTTTGTCTACCACCTCCTTGGCGTTGTTCCCAGGCCTGTCAACTGTCAATGCCGCTCGATTTATCCAACATGGTTATGATTATAATTTCGAAAAAAAAATACTTACTAGACCTTCTCACGTTTAAACAATAGAAAAAAGGTGGGTCCAGCTCTGTTGAATCTTGGCAGTGAAATATTCCAAGCGACCAGACTTGACAGCATGACAAAATGACATGACACGTTGCTCGAAGTAAATGATGGATGGGAAAAAGCCTACTCATTGTATTCGAGATGTGATTGTGAAACAGCCCGATGTTGTAAATGTGTTCATTGTCAATTTCTGGGCATTGAAATTTCAAGATTCATCGACTGAGCAAAGGTTCAATTTATTAGCATATTGAATATTGATTTTTGAATTCACAGTCAGTGGTTAATAATGATTACGTCACTAGTTCTAAAAGTTTTATAACGAATTTTTCAATACACTTCAATGCATCAAACTTCAGGTGACAATTGACAAATGAAAGACATAACCACTCTATTCTTGTTCTTCTTCTTTCTCACTCCCTTGTCACCCAAGAGGCCTACAGGCTGCCTTTGAATCCGAACCCCTCTTACGTAAAACATCAATAAACGAGGAGAAAGTTTTGACCTAAGAATACAACGAATCGAACGTGAGATATCTCTGCAACGAGAAAAGTCACGATTCTCTTCTTGCACGCCAGAGAAGAAGAAGAAGAAGAAGCTGGGAATTATCCTTTCTCATGCCAGAGGCTACCGATGACCTAACCCTGGGGGATCGAATTTCCGCCATGATCGGTCACTCGTTTATTGGTCCTCACGGTTCTCCCAAGGGATTGCCGTTATGTACAGGGTGTAGTGGAAACATATGGACATGAAACTGTCGATGAATTTGCCGAAAATTATGGAAACGCAGAGATATAGCATCAGATACAGTCATTGTTAGTTTGTTAATTATTTTTGTTGACACGTATTTGATGACGTCATAGTTGGAAAATGATTTTTTTTTCGAAATAGTTTCAGAGATTTCTTTCTTTCTTTCTTTTGACAGTTTGTAGGTAGAAAATTATCGAATATAAAAAATTATTCAACAAGCATTCATTTAAAAAAATAGGCAAAAGTATAGATTTTGGGAGGCATGGAATTCGATAGTTTTTTTAAATTACGTATTTTTGTTCAAGAAACACGAATTCCTCAACATTATAGTGGGGAAATTAATACTTTTTGAGATATTCCACTTCAAAGTTGAAATTGCACAAAATTAAATTGCCATAAAACTGTCAATGAATTTTCCGAAAGTTGAGAAAAGTTGGTGATACAATCACTTTTTGTTAATTATTTTTGACACGTACTTGATGACGTCATAGTTGGAAAATGATTTTTTCAAAGAT
Source organism: Plagiodera versicolora (assembly GCA_037013635.1). Classification (NCBI taxonomy): domain Eukaryota; kingdom Metazoa; phylum Arthropoda; class Insecta; order Coleoptera; family Chrysomelidae; genus Plagiodera; species Plagiodera versicolora. The sequence goes on from CM072990.1 coordinate 2,006,712, forward strand.
AATTTCAGAGATTTCTTTCTTTCTTTTGACAGTTTGTAGGTAGAAAATTATTGAATATAAAAAATAATTCAACAAGCATTCATTTAAAAAAATAGGTAGAAGTATAAATTTTGGGAGGCATGGAATTAGAAGAAATTTACTTAACTTACGTATTTTGGTCCAAAAAACACGAATTTCACAACATTATCGTGGGGAAATTAATACTTTTAGAGATATTCCACTTCAAAGTTGAAATTCCACTTTTTTGACTATTTTATTCAAAACATGACACCCTGTATATTAAGAAAGGGTTCATTATGAGGAAACATTGAAAATGCAGTATTTTTCGAATATTCAGATTCGACAGCATGTCAGAATCATTTCGTCAACCGTTAGTGGACTGTCAACTGTCAACCTCAGTAAATGTCAGATGGATTTGACGTGCACGGTTAAAATATGGAAAATACTGCATTTTTGATGTTCATTTGAGAATGAAAGCATGGCAAATCCTTTCTCAATATACAAGGTGTCTCGTTGTTGCAATTTCCCAACAATAATTTGTTTTTAGACCGACATACCAAAGAAAGAAATCATCAAAATTCACAGACTTTTGCCAAGAAATACAGAAATACTACAAATGTGCATCAATCAAATGAATTTTTTTTGGGAAAACAGTTTTTCTAAGCAGAAACGTTTTCGGAAGGCGATGTACGTAAACGTCAATCGATAACTTGGCGGTATCACAAAGAAACTCAAGTCAATGCGAGTGAAACTAAATGAAACCTAGCAGTGACATCGATAAAAAAAATCGAGCCTCTCCCACATCTCCGAATAAACTCTGACCTCCAAGAAGTAGACGGAGAAGCCTCGATCTTTCGGAATTTTCGTTCGATTCCAAATCACCGGCGGGTCATCTTCTAATCACCACCGAAATCTCCACAGCCGCAGGCCAGACACCGACACTGATCGACAGCAGGCCGAAAATTTTTCGAGGGAAATTAAGTGAAAAAATGACGGAACGTTGACGGCCAGCCACGCACTAACTTATCGACGGATCCAAAGCCTGTATAGCCTGTCAGGTATATTAGGGATTACGAAAATACTTCGTCATGTCATCGGCGATGTTTATCACCGGGCCAGTTCTCACGGAGATGGTCTCCGTGTTTGAAGCTTCTTCGGTTCGTTGGTTTCTCTCTGTGACGGTCATTCGATGATTGTTATCGGGCTATCGAATTTTCCACGCTTCGTTGGATGGTTGCTGATGGACTATTCGGAGAAATTAGCAATGTTGGCACCTCCTATTTTCGATATTGTTTGGATGGCAATGTTTTTTTCGCCAGTATCTTTGACAGCTGAGCGGTGCGACGTATAGACACGGTTTTCTATGTACACTCGGTATTATCGCTCCAATAGAAGCCGACCACAGCCGAACGATGACGTTTGACAGCGGATAATAATGAAAACATAACCTATTCGGGATAATTCTCAGCATTACTTTGTTATTTCTAGAAAGATAATCAATACGTCAAAGTTTTATGTGTTCTATGATTACGTCGTTTTGTAACCTAACCTTCAAATTATATTCTTGTCAATGTCAATTTGTTGGAAAGTAAAATGCAGTGTTAGATTTGACAGCTTCGATTGGGTGTCTAACATTAAAAACGTAAAGTAACTAGATTTGACAGCTCCTGAATGTTCGTACAATCAAAACGCTGCGATAGAAGCCAAATACAACCGAACGATGACATTTGACAGCGAATAATAATGAAAACATAACCCATTCTGCGAAATAATTTTCATCTTGAGAATCGTCACAGATAGGTATAGAGAAATATGTGGGAAAGTTATGGAGATTCTTATAAGGATTCCAAAAATGGTATAATATACGAGGTGTTCCATTCGAAATAACAAAGTAGCTATTACTTTCTGATACAAGCGACAACACTGTATCGATGGAAATATTTTAGACGGATAGAGCAAGTTTAATTATCCACGCCCACAAATTTTCGAAATGATCTGTTTTCTGTTCTCCAGATACTTCTAATGTTCCATCCACTTCGAAACACCCTGTATAGTTCATCATCTGGGTATAGCGGAGAACATTTCAATTGTTTGTAAAAACGACTAAATATCTACTGAGAAAGTGAGAAAATGTAGAATTTGTACATTGACCATTTATGAATTGAAAATTTTAATCAAAATGTATTTACGCTCGTATTTTTGCCCACGCGTATCACCCTGTACATACCCTGGTGAAGCGATTAAGATGAAATCCGCTAGCTGCAGCTCCGATTGCCTTCTCGAAAAGTTATTTTTATTCGAAAAGTTTGCGTTTACGTATCATTCAAACCTGTTTGGACCGATCTCTTTATCTCTACCTATTCGAATGTCTGTAGGGGGGATATTATTTGCGCGAATATCAGAATCGGGAAACTTATGGAAGCTATGGTGCGAGCACTGTTCGAGTTTGCACCCGCTGTCACCTAATATACGGGGTGTTTCATCAAGCAATGAGTTCTTTTTGGAAAAATTGACAAAAGAACGAGTTTTTTTTTGGAACAATAAAAATCGTCATCATTTTAAACTTGATTTGAAGCCAACTTGGCCCTTATCAGATATACTGGGTGATTTTCATTTTCTTCAAAAATCGCTTTTTCCAAAATTGAAAAAATCCTGAAATGTTATTTTCCGAGAAAGAAGTAACATTTTGGATGAAATTCGTCAAGAACATCTCCATTGAATTTCACTGAACAACTGAAATGTGAGAAATTAAATTTTTATAAAATTTCACCATAACCGATTTTTACCATGAATTACTATCACAAAGATCGGAAAAACTGGTCCTTTGTCCAATAGGAGTGCAATTCAAGTATGATCACGCTCTGATCAGGATTTGGTAAGTTTGATCACGCTGTGATCAAGTTTTGGTAGGTTGATCACGCTTTGGTAGGTTTGATCACACTGTGATCACGCTTTGGTAGGTTTGATCATACCGTGATCACGATTTGGTGAGTTTGATCACGCTGTGATCAAGTTTTGGTAGGTTTGATCACGCTTTGGTAGGTTTGATCACACTGTGATCACGCTTTGGTAGGTTTGATCATACTGTGATCACGCTTTGGTGGGTTTGATAACGCTATGATCACGCTTTGGTAGGTTTGATCACGCTGTGATGACGATTGGGTAAGTTTGATCACGCTGTGATCAAGTTTCGATAGGTTTGATCACGCTTCAGTAGGTTTGATCACGCTGTGATGACGTTTTGGTAGTTTTGATCACGTTTTGGTAGATTTGATCACGCTGGTATCCTGAACTTGATGGTTTAGCAGAATCGCTGGGTATTTCTGATGGCCCCAGAGGGTGATAGACTCTCGCAGGGCTACCACCAACTCTCATAGCCATCTCAGACTGGACGCAACTGGCGTTGAAATTTATTAGAGGATGCATTTCAATATGAATTTTAGTGGAATCGTTTATTGAGATGTCCGTGTCTGTGAGGTCGCATGTTTACAGGCAATACTACCTGTGAAATATGGATTATATTGTGTGAGGCATACTGAGTGTTATTCGTTTGTTGCCGGTATCACGTTCGAGGGCGCTGCCATAAAAACGAACGGCTTCGCTGTGAGGTATTTCGAGATATCACGAATTTCTGCTTCTCCTCTTCGTTCATATTTCACAAACGTTTTGATTGTAATGATAATGATACACATCGTTCGCGGAACGGTGCTGTACCGGGTGTTTTTTTTTTCACAGTGTGCGGCAGGATATAACGAACACCCTGTTGCGTATTTTGGAACACTGTACCTGATGGAATACTCTTCCTTTGATGTGTTCGCGGAGATTAAACTTTCCATCATGAAAATTATAGTCAATCAGGTTATCTGTCGAATTTTTCGAAACAATGGAATATCTCGAAGACAAAGCACGATAGAGCCTCAACCGATTAGTCACAAATTTTAACGCGAGCTTCTAAAATATATTTTTCAGTAATTACCAGAAGATTTTTTCTCACCGATGATAATTTTTTGTTTTATACACAATTTAAGGCCGAGGTTTTGATCAAAAATCGATTTTTTACTTTGAGGAACCGCCATTTTGCCAAAAAAATTCATTTTGTTTATTCCTTCGATTGATTTCTGGATTTAACATTTCCTTAATGAAATCTGTTTGGTTTTTCAATTTCGGATGATCCAGTTCAGAGATATACCGAGTGGTCACCGCAAAACGTCTTTATTGAAAGGAGCTCCCGGAGCTGAGGTGTAGCTCCTTTCCAAATGAATATTTTTACTAATACCAAGTCTCAAAATACTGTCGAAATATGCCATAATATGTGTACAAATCATTAGATTAATAATTTTGATAGTTTTGTCAGAAAAAAAATCTGGAAAATTCGCTTTTTTTCTGCCTTCTAACTGAATTGAATAAAAGAAAAGAAGAAGAATCCTTGACAACGAACAAGACAGACAACTTCAGACCAGCCATGGTTGTGGTCGTTACACCCCGATACAGTGATATACAATGTTGAAGAAAGAAGAACACGATGACTTTGTTGCTATAAATATAAAAGTCTTCTTCGAGTAGACCGCCTATGTAGACATTATTCCAAATAAGATCCGAAAGGAAATCCCACAATAAACATTGGGGTGTGTGTAAGAATAAATATTGTCGCTTATTGTTTATTCTTCCTGCGAAAGGAGGTCCCTTTGACGTAGAGAGGAAAAACAATGTACTGACAGAAATATATTTTTCGACCACAAATCAAATATGAAGCGACTGGGGATCTTTTATCGCATTCCAAGTTTCTCTATCAAATAACATTTTGGATGGAATTATTCAAGAACATCTGAACATCTCTTGAAACTCACTGAACAACTTGAATGTGAGAAAAAATTTAATTCTTCGTAAAATTTCAACATTTTTTTTACCAATAGGAGTGCAATTCAAGTATGATCGCGCTGTGATCAAATTTTGATAGGTTTGATCACTCTGTGATCAAATTTTGATAGGTTTGATCACTCTGTGATCACGTTTTGATAGGTTTAATCACGTTGTGATCACGATTTGGTAGGTTTGATCACGCTGATATCCTGAATTTGATGCGACTGGGGATTTTTCATCGCATTCCAAGTTTATCTAATAATTTTTATCGTACAACCCAATGCTAGAAAAAAAATCCAAAAGCGATCAGTATGTATTTTGAACAGTTCCAAAGAGCTGGACATTTTTACAAATGTTTGAAAAGTGACAGTTTGTCGAAAATAAAAAAGTATAACAAATATTCCACTGAAATCAATGAGAGGAAAAATTGTTTCCAGAAAAGACTAGGGATGAAAACCGATGGAGGTTAATCGATGAGAAGGTCGAAGGTGACCAAGAACAAGTTTCGTCTCGTCTCTTCAAGTCGGTCGCTGCTTCGACGACAGATTTGTCATGGTTGGTCACGCCTCTATCTGAACTTTACCGAACTAAAATGAACACCCACGCATTGGCATTCTACACGTTACACGGTTTTTGTCTTTTCGACAGTTTAATGGAAAATACGAGGCGCGGAATTGGAAGGAATCTGATGTGATACAACTTTCGATTGATCTAAAATTTCCACGTTATTTTCTTGAACGTTTTCGGACGAGATTGTGCCAAATTTCTTCGACAATGAGACACCTTGTATATTGAGAAAGGATTTGCCATGCTTTCATTCACCAATGAACATCAAAAATCCAATATTTTCCATATTTTAACCTTGCTCGTCAAATCCATCTGACATTTACTGAGGTTTGATAGTTGACAATCAACTGATGGTTGACGGAATGATTTTGACATGCTGTCGAATCTGAATATTCGAAAAATACTGCATTATCAATGTTTCCTCCTGATAAACCCTTTCCTAATATACAGGGTGTCACGTTATTGAATAAAATAGTCAAAAAAGTGGAATTTCAACTTTGAAGTGGAATATCTCTAAAAGTATTAATTTCCCCACGATAATGTTGTGAAATTCGTGTTTTTTGGACCAAAATACGTAAGTTTAAAGAAAATTTCTTCGAATTCCATGCCCCCCAAAATTTATACTTCTTCCTATTTTTTTTAAATGAATACTTGTTGAATTATTTTTTATATTCAATAATTTTCTACCTACAAACTGTCAAAAGAAAGAAAGAAATCTCTGAAACTATTCAAAAAAAAAAATCATTTTCCAACTATGACGTCAACAAGTACGTGTCAACAAAAATAATCAACAAACCAACAGTGACTTCATAATTTTCGGAAAATTCATTGACAGTTTCATGGCAATTTCATTTTGTGCAATTTCAACTTTGAAGTGGAATATCTCTAAAAGTGTCAATTTCCCCAAGATAATATTGTGAAAATCGTGTTTTTTGACCAAAATACATGACTTTGATCGTGATAATTTCGAGAATTGAATTGATTCCTGACACATTGAGAGTGAGACTCTTCTTCTTCTTCTTTCTTTGTCTCATTGTGCTTCCCCTATCGCACTGATACCTCACAAGACGTCAGTCCCTTGGAGTTCTTGCTCTTCTCCAGTTTGCTCTACTTGAATCTTCGAAAATGCGAGATTAATAATAATAATAATAATAATAATAATTATAGCGTTTATTGCCCAACAGTTTCCCATTTCCAGGCAGCAATTTTACGAATCACATACTTTGCGAAAAAATGTCAATCACAAGCCCTACGTGAAGACTAAGATATAAAGGAAGATGAAATGAAACAAAACTTAATAGTAAACAAAAGCTGAACAAAAACTCAGAGATGCGCACGAGATTTAATCTGGAGTCGAGTAAAAAAGGAAAGCGCGCATGAATCCACTTCGACCTCTGACAATAAAAGTGTTGTTCTTGGGGCAGTTTCATGGCAATTTCATGTTGTGCAATTTCAACTTTGAAGTGGAATATCTCTAAAAGTGTCAATTTCCCCAAGATAATATTGTGAAAATCGTGTTTTTTGACCAAAATACATGATTTTGACCGTGGTAATTTCGAGAATTGAATTGATTCCTGACACATTGAGAGTGAGACTCTTCTTCTTCTTCTTTCTTTGTCTCATTGTGCTTCCCCTATCGCACTGATACCTTACAAGACGTCAGTCCCTTGGAGTTCTTGCTCTTCTCCAGTTTGCTCTACTTGAATCTTCGAAAATGCGAGATTAATAATAATAATAATAATAATAATAATAATAATAATAATAATAATAATAATAATAGCGTTTATTGCCCAACAGTTTCCCATTTCCAGGCAGCAATTTTACGAATCACATACTTTGCGAAAAAATGTCAATCACAAGCCCTACGTGAAGACTAAGATATAAAGGAAGATGAAATGAAACAAAACGAAATAGTAAACAAAAGCTGAACAAAAATTCAGAGATGCGCACTAGATTTAATCTCGAGTCGAGTAAAAAAGGAAAGCGCGCATGGATCCACTTCGACCTCTGACAATAAAAGTGTTGTTCTTGGGGCCTCACGCCCACGTCCCAACGGAATCACGGGGAGCTGTCACTAGTTCATTAAATCCCGCCGCCCGATCCGTACCCTCTCTAGCTGTCAACAGCCGACCGAAAATTCCATCCGGCCCAGCACGGCGCGCACTTGCGCATCATCATTTAACAAAGCAAACGCTCCGATCGCCCGATGAATGGACGCATTTTTAAAACAGTGTGAAGCCTATCTATTAACGACTATTGTATCTGACAAACGACAGGGGGTCAGGAGTCCCGAGCCCCTCTAAATGCCCATATTGTTGTCGACTTCTCTCTCAGCATTTTAATGCCTTTGTCGTTGGCCGGGCCCGCTTCGAAAAATTCCGAGTCGATATTGAAATTTCGAGGGCGGACAATGGACGCGCCACGGTCTGCCAATCTGTGAAATTTTCTCCGGGAAAAGGAACAACGGGCGCTGTTTCTCGCTCGCCTGGTGCGGGCATTAAAATCGCGACATTAACGGGTCTGAATGGCCGACAACAAAACGATATTCAAAACGGCTCGGACGCGATCGCGCGCGATTTTTTTTTTTTTTTAAGCTGAATGGACTTGGAAGTGGGTCTGAGTACGTTTCGGAAACTCTGGAAGTTCGCAACAGTAATGAACTACCCCAAAAGTAGCCTATTCTTTGTTCTTTTGCAATTTTACGATCGTTTTTTTTTTCTTTCCGTGAAAAAGTCTCACTTTTTTCAGCTTTATTTCGTGATTTTCAGCAATACCCTGTAGAAATAGTCATTTCTTCAAGTCCTTTTATTGTATTTTGATAAAAACAAATGATTACTCGGGAGCTGTCAAATCTAGTTACTTTTACGTTTTCAATGTTGGACATCAAATCGAAGCTGTCAAAATTTTACTGTTCCAACAAATTGACATTGACAAGAATATCAGTTGAAGGTTAGGTTACAAAACAACGTAATCATAGAACACATAAAACATTGACGTATTGATTTTTTGACAGCTTCAAGATGATGTCTTACATTGAAGGTTTTCTTCTGTTAGACATTCAATTATTATTTTTTTTAAACGTACCTTAATAGGACAGCTCATGAATGTTCATTTATTTTCACCAAAATAACAATAAAAGGACCACAAAAATTATTGATATGTACGTATCAACACATGATCTTTCTAAAAATATCAAAATGATGCTGAAAATTCCGCGAAATAGGTTATGTTTTCATTATAACCCGCTGTCAAATGTCACATGATCTGACTAGAAATGATAAAATAATGCTGGAAAAAAGTGTTGAATTGTATGAAGATTTAGACTTCCTCGAATCCTTTGGAGGTCCAGATAAGCCTGACGTTACCCTTTCTAAAGAATCGTCAACTTCTATGCATGATTTACCAAACTTTGTCAGGTCGAAGCAGATGCCAAAGTGATCGTAATTTTCGCTGTTTCTATGAACTATAAAAAGGCTAAAGGCTACTGCTTTGCAGTCGAGGGGAGGTCGTAAAATTCCACCAGTAATTAAATAGTGAATCAGTTTGGCATTTATGACGTAGATGAGTTATGCTGGTGACAACATAATTGGAAATTCAGGTGGAGCGGTCTTTATTCCAGACAAATGACGATTGCCATAAATATCTCGAGGAGAGTGAAGTTTTAGAATAAAAACACAGTCGATAGGGTTCCTACTGTTGAGTGAGGTATCAGGAAAAAAATTGCAGATGCTCCTACTATAGGCTCAGAAGCTTGTTTTGCTAGTGAATATAATTTTCCCATCAAAATCAACTGCATTCATCAAGAGAAGTACTTATGAAAAATTTGTTCGAAGATTTATAAAGATAATGACCTTTAGAAGATTTTCGATTTTTGTTTTTGATTTTTTTTTTTATATAAGAATATAATAGTCGACGTAGGCACTGAATAACGGACAGCCTGTCAAAAGAGGAGCAAAATATGACGCGCAACATCGCTTCTACAGATGTTGATGGTTGAAAATATACAGGGCGTTCCAACAATTTTCATAACTTTGTTTGTCAGATCAGAAATAAATCATTGTTGAAGCAGAAAACTAATTGCTTGTCAGACAGCAGCCTACTTGTTTTTTCTTGATAAAATTATTTGAATTTATTTGTGACTTCAATACTTGAAATCGGGTGCATCGTAAAAACGGTAAGGTTTTTCGACTTTTTCCAGGAATACTTTTTTGTTCAAAAGATAACGTACTTTAATAAATGTCAACTCGAAAATGTAGATTTTTGACGGAAAAAAAAGTTGTGCGCATTTTTGAATAATTGTAAGTGGCGCCCTCTAAGGACTACGTTAATACTGATAGAATATTCTTGTTTGCCGTCCTAAAAACCCCCAAAGCACCAATTTTCAAACCGATATCATAAAAACTGTCGATGCTATCGAACAATTTGCAAATAAAGTTTCAACTTTGAACGCCCTGTATCTTTTCAACCATAAACATTTGTATAAGCGATGTTGCGCTCAATCCTCACTTTCCCCATATTAAAGAAACACCCTGTATAAAACAGCATGGAAATTAAGGTATGGAATTTAATGTTCCATGCTAAGGCTAGTTCTGTGCGTGATACGTCTTACGTTTACGTATCTAGGACGGTTTATGTGCTGAGATTACTCTGAAATTTGATGAACTTCGGAGGATTCAAAGTTGATTGCGTATTATAAATTCAGTTGTTTCGTATACGAGGTACTCAAGAGGGCACAGCCTTTTAGTGAGGGCTAAAATAATTGGCCCTTTTCAGATTCTCAGGCAATCAAGAGAACATTAAAAGTTTTACGATAGACCGACTAAAAAAAGTCTTAGTTCCAAGTAAATTATTTTAATTATCATCGGACCCGTCAAAACTCAGTTATAACACCTCCGCACTCACATCCAGCGGTCGATTTTGTGAAAGGCGTAGTTGCACCCCGCTGCGCATTGCATAGCAGGCCTAATGAGGCCCCAGAACTTATAACAATATCGGACCAACAAAAAATACGTCAGTCATTACGGAACACCGCTTTTTAACGAGAGAACTGTCACAAGTCACTTGTCTTCCTGATTTCGGTCCCGCTAAATTTTCGGTTTACGACGGCACGGACGATCGTTTATTGTGGCCTTTTATTTTCGGTGATGATATTACGATCTTACGGCCGTTCCAGTGTCTGTCCTGCTCTTTCAATTCGCCGAGTTACGAGGCTGGATATGACGCGATAAAAATTCAATGGGACCGCTTTTAAATGGGGAAAAGTCAATTCCGAAAATAAATTATTAGGGTTAACTTTCTGAATACGTTATTATTACGTTATTTTCTCAACAGGTAGCGGATACTATAGATGTTGCGTCCATTTTTCACTTCATTAACCAGCTTAGTATAAAAGAAAAAAAAAGTACTTGGCGACAGGCAATGTTGTCAAGTCATCGTGAAGTGTTGCCATACCTAAAGCTATGTCTCTACCAATTAGATGTTCTGTGGTTAGCTAGATACTTTTTATTTTGCACTGTTGGTATTGAAAATAACCAAATCTGTCATAAATAAAGAGACTATAGTTGATTCATTCAAAAACTAAACGAAATGGAGGAATTGGAAACTAATTCCAATCTTTAATGATACAGGTTAACTTCCTGCATTCTTAAAAATGATTACTCATCTGAAATCATGAAAATTAATAGAAAGCAAAATCCGTTTTATATCAAACTTGACGGATATTTAATTAAAACTGTAAGGAATAAAGAAAGAACAGTTGAATATTCATGAAAGTTCTTTAATGGAAAAGGGTAGACTCCCAAAATGACCCATCCATATAAATTTTCTTAATTGAAGAAATAATGTAGTTGGGAATGTTTTCAGTCAGCTTTGTCCGATTTAATGAAAATAGTTCAGTAGTCTACCACATGGTGTTTCTGTAGTTATATTATAGTAGGAACCATAAAGAAGTATGAAATATAATATGGGCTTGAAACATTTGGAATATTGAATAAATTATAAATTATAACCCAATGATTTTATTACAATAACAATATTTTTCTCATATTATTTCTATATTAATGATTATTTTTACCTGCCTGTTTTTTAGTTTGTTCAAACTATATTCATTATTATTCATAACAAGGCCAAAAGCTATATGCTATCATGATAGAAAAAGGCTTTTATTTGTAAAAAGTTTTCTCTGAAACAAAAAAAGCAGAAGGAAGAAAGATAATGAACTCATAATTTATTTCATAACAGAATTACACATACATATACATATTTACATCTTATTCTTAGTAATTCATATTACATTCCAGCGTTCAAAACTACTTCACCTTCACAAAAACTTCGGGACGTAACATTCTAATCTAAAAACAAACCAAATTATCAGAATCCTGTATGCATTTTAATTGAACCATTTACATTCACAACAGTATTCTAACCAAGTTATTTTCAATATGATACAATGAATTAAACAAGTGATAATGCTCACCGCTTTTAGGAAGATGTAAATATATTCACAGTAACTCATTAGTCCACAGCATTTGTCTAAAATGTCTTTATTCTCATTATAAACTCACAAAAAAACATACAAACAAATGCAATGAAATTGCCTAACGTTAATATTTACAGTTTTGTGACAGCCAACTTTGGCGCTGCATTCCTAAATTCAGCAGTGTCTACGCCACCCCATAGCCGTTAATGTAATTCTGAATTTATCGCATGCTTTCGATGACGTCTTTCATCACACACACACACACACAAATACACGAGCGAGACATTAAGGCAATTCCTTTTAGAGTGGCTGTCCTGTGTTTGTGATCGCCCAGTAAGAGATGGCATTAACTTGACAATCTAGAAACAAGTGAAGTCGCCCATAAATAAAATGAGGAAGATGGTGTGCGTAGGCCGAACATAAAACGTTGCTGCTTTGAATCATGACCCTTACAATATCTATAAAGCACTGCCACACACGCGCATTGGATTATGCTTATCCTGTGGACAGTGTTATCTCTTTTTGAGTGTTGAGAAAAATACGTTGTCGCGGTTCGTAAATTTAGTCACCATTTCACCGAAATGGCGTGATATCGATCGGGGTGGAATTTGTTTTAGTTTCGCTAGATGGCGTTGAAACAGCTAGATCGTGAGATTTTTTCAATGAAAAGTATCTTATGTCACTCATAACCCCCAAGAATACGTGTAGGAAAATTCATGATGATCGTTTGATTAGTTTTTATGTGAAAGCTTGTAGATATTTGGCTTATTTGACTAAAAAACTATTGACTATATAATGTTCTAAATAGAATATTGATTCGAGGAACTGTCATTTGAGAGAGAAAAAAAAAGAAAAATATAACCAGGGAGATAAACAAAGTTAAAAAGCAACACACAGAGTGTACGTACCTTTACAAGACCACACGCATATCCATAAAAATAGTTGGCCCGTGTTTTCTGCGGCCTCAACGATCTGGTCGATGTGTCCTCCTCCTCCTCTTGGCCCCCTTCTTCCTCTTCTGACGACAACGATGTCATAGGTTGTTAGTCACCGGGCCGTCGCTCGAATACACTCCGTATCTCTTTCTGATAAATCATGATCGAATTTCAAGCCATTAGCTCTCTCTTACGATTTTATTTGGGAAACAGCTTATCGCGGCACAAATCGACGAATAGCGATAAATATCCGTCGTGGGGAACAGTGATACATCGGTGAAATGATCGTATAAACAACGGAATATGTTCTTTCGTTCGTTCTTTGGTGTCTCAACTTTTATGGTTGTTTTGTTTCTTCTTTTTTTTTCGTCCTTTTCTCTCGGCGAGCTTTTTGGTGAGTTCATTCCAGCTGGTGACAGCTCACCCACTTCGTGTCAATTGGTATTGATATTGATGTAATTTGTACTTATTTTGGGAAGGTAGTTTTGACAAATCTGTGCAAAATAATGAGTGTCTAACAACCACAGAAATACATTATAGGTAAACATGTCTAAAATAGGAATAATTTGTGGAAATACTTGGGCATCTAAAATAATGACAACAATTTACAATGATGCCAAATTTTGTCATTTGTTTACATGCGAATTGTGAAATTCAAGTGATTTTCGTTTTGAGAAAAGGAGCTTTCTATGTCGTGTGAAGAAAAAAGGGGTCTTTAAATATCTGTAGTGACATCTGGTAATCTCTAGTAGTTTTTGGTAGCTTCTCATAATCTTTCATAATCCTTTTGGATGTCAATTAATCTCCGATAGTATGTGATAGCCTTCAGATGTTTCTGTCACTGTCACTGAGAGCTTGTCATGTCGAATTATCTGTGGTTTTTATCACGACTTTCGGTAGTTTTTGCTGGTTTTTAGTAACTTTAGTAGCCTCACTACATATCGAAAGTGTGGCAACCCTGTAATTATTCCAAAGTTCACTATGTTTTTTACTGCAAGTATGTGTATGGGTGCGTCTTTTAAACATGTCCGAATCAATAGACATTATTTATTCATGTCCACACTCGACATTGAAAATAACATCATGGGACGTAATGAAAACAGTGTAATTCAATTTGAATTTCAAAAATTCTTGCATTAGGAACGGACACGCTGAATATGCAATCGAAATAAACATGGTTATTTCCTCTTTTATATAGTTTCTTAACTGCATAATGTTAATTCATACACATTTGGTCAAATGAGCATTTGTACACAGTAAAAAAGTTCACACAGCCAATACTTATGGTGACAAGTGACACTGACATTTCTGTCAACGGCTGCAAATGCGATTCCTGTGTTGATTTTGGGACAATTTTGCAATAAAATTAACAAGTATTTGAGCTGAATAAAAGACGTATTAGCTACACAGTAAAAAAGTTCACACAGCCAAAACTTTTGGTGACAAGTGACACTGACATTTCTGTCAACGGCTGCAAATGCGATTGCTGTGTTGATTTTGGGACAATTTTGCAATAAAATTAACAAGTATTTGAGCTGAATAAAAGACGTATTAGCTACACAGTAAAAAAGTTCACACAGCCAAAACTTTTGGTGACAAGTGACACTGACATTTCTGTCAACGGCTGCAAATGCGATGTTGATGTGTTGATTTTGGGACAATTTTGCAATAAAATCAACAAGTATTTAAGCTGAATAAAAGACGTATTAGCTACACTGTAAAAAAGTTCACACAGCCAAAACTTTTGGTGACAAGTGACACTGACATTTCTGTCAACGGCTGCAAATGCGATGTTGATGTGTTGATTTCGAGGTTGAATAAATGACGTATCAGTTTTCGAGAAGGTTGAACGACGTATGACAATTAAGACTACGGAATGAAGCGTTCGATTCGTTCAATCGGCAGACCGCTCAGGTAAAATTTCGTCGTCTTCTCCGCACCAGTCAACCACGATAGATCAGATTGACCGGATCAGATAAGGCTCAGCTCCAAGGAGGCCATGTCGACTGACATTTTATGTGCACACCAGTCGTATGCAACAGGTGACGACGATGGCATCAAGTGTTGGTAATTGGTATTTGTGATAAAGCTATCTTTTAGTGGTTTCACCCTCGCCGGTGGCTCGTCCGAGGGCGACAGGCCACTTTTCTTTGTGTGTTCTTTATTATTGGACGACCGCAGGCGGAAAAAGGGCCTTCTTGGGCGGTTGATTCGCAAGCGTTTGGTGCTACCTTAAATTCGGATCATTGGGTAGATGAATGATTGGGCGCCACTGAATTTACGGATCGACTTCCACCTGCTTTGGGGTTGTTGGATGAGTGGAAATTTTGTTTTTGTTGGGAATGATGGAGTTTCTAGGGTTTTTGGGCTTTTTTGAAAATTCGAAGTTGTCGTAGAGTCCTTAATGTTCGTATGGAGACTTCCAGAGCATCTATAAGGACTCTTCATAGGTTTTTGCGTTGAAAATCGGGGGTTTTGGACGTTTTCGTGAGTTTTTGTGGGTTTTTTGAGGTTTTTTGGAATCTTCAATATGAAATATCTCGAAAACTATACTAGATATCAGGAAACGGATTTCACCACCGTTTTCAGCGCCTCTTAAACACCTTGTAGACGAGTTTTCTGGGTTTTTCGTTGGAAATTGGGGGAATTTTGGGAGTTTTTGGTGGTTTTTGCGACTTTTTGGGATTTTTTCAGATTTTCAACATGAAATATCTCGAAAACTATACTAGATATCAAAAAACGGATTTCACCACCGTTTTCAGCGCCTCTTAGACACCCTGTAGACAACTTATAGACGAGTTTTCAGGCAAATTTATTTTTTGTTATTTTTCGAAAAATCGACGAAAGGGTACCCCCTTTGGATTTTTTCCAAAAATTCAAAGTCGTCGTAGAGTCTTCAATTTTCGTATGGAGACTTCCAGAGCATCAACATGAACTATTCATGGGTTTTTTCGTTGAAAATCAAGGGAATTTTGGGAGTTTTTGGTGGTTTTTGCGACTTTTTGGGATTTTTTCAGATTTTCAACATGAAATATCTCGAAAACTATACTAGATATCAAAAAACGGATTTCACCACCGTTTTCAGCGCCTCTTAGACACCCTGTAGACAACTTAAAGACGAGTTTTCAGGCAAATTTATTTTTTGTTATTTTTCGAAAAATCGACGAAAGGGTACAAAAAACATTCGAATTTCACACCTGAAACAACTCAAGTTTCTTCAGAATGGCATCAGGTACCCTCTGTACATTTTTTAAACAAAGCCGTTGTTTAAATAGGTGTAAAAACGTGGCTCTGCACGTTTCTCTGATAATAGAAAATAGCGCAGTGGTCAAAAAGGCATCTCTCATCAGGTGTGAAGTTGTTTTTTAATCCCAAAAACTACACAAACTCAACGGATTTGTTATTTCAGGACGCTATAATTGAAGTTTCCATGAAAAATATCACGTAGTATCCAAAAAACAATACTTGTTACGTCAGTTGTACTAACACTCGACGCCTGACAGTGTTGCCAGTTGCTTGTGGGGCTTCTACGGATTTTTTATCAGTTTCGACCACAAAAATTATAGAAGTATAGTGCAAGTAGTACTAAAATTGAAACCCCCATATTTGATCGTCGTCAGAGTTTCGGTTGCCAATGAAAAAAAAAAGTGTGGGGCTATGAATTGTTGTTATTTTTTCAATTTGTTAACGATGCGAAGATATACGATGAATAACGCGTGGCAACGCTGTAAAAATCATTCTGTCTAACGCTTATATGTACGGGAGTACTTGTGACGTCACAACCCTGTGCGTTCTTTGCTTGTTTTCTAAAACGCTCCCCAATTTTGGGAATTTTTTTTGGCACAACTATTGCAAGGGGAAAAGTTTTGACACAACTTGGGTACATTCCCCAACATACTGGATGTTGTGGTTTTTTTTTTTCTTCAAATTATTGTTCCCGCTGTAATTCTGAGACACCCTGTAGCTGGACTGTACATTGAATGGAGAAGCAAAGAGAGTTGTGCGGGTGTGAGAAAATTGCTCGCGCTCGGTTCACAAAGAAGATCCACTCTTTTTCGTCTCGGCATCATCGACTCGGCTTGATGCCGCAGGCTCAGAATTACTCATTCTTCATTCAAAGTGAGCGGGCGCTGAACAGGAAGACGAAACACCTTCCACTTATTATTGCATGCCTGATTGATGTTTTCGTAGTATGCCTGTGTGTGTTTTGCGTGTGAGGTTTACGTTGAATTGATTGGAAGGGATCAGTTTTTCTTTTTTTTTTTCTGATTCCTTACGTTCCTTACGTAGTGTCGACCTATATTTTGGGTATATGAGTGAATTGTGTCAAGCATTGTGTCGGTTTTTGGGGGTTTTATTGGGATTTTTGGTATTCTGGGACATGAATGATTCTAAAACTATTCCAGTTAGAGCAAAACGAAGACCAGTGCCGCTTAGACACCTTCTATAAGAGTTTTCAGACAAATTTATTTTTGAAATATGGAGTTTTCGTGGGTTTTTCCGACTTTTCGGAATTTTCAACATGAAATACCTCGAAAACTATACCAGATATCGAAAAACTGAGCCGTCAGTGCCGTGTTCAGGGCATCTCAGACACCCTGTATACAAGTTTTGAGGCGAATCGATTTATTTGAACTTTTGCTCGAAAAATTCAAAACTGTCTAAAACATTATCTCATACGTTAAACAGTATTCATTTGTCTAAACAGCGTATTCCCCTTTTCATTTTCGAGAATTCTGTGCCAAAATAACGGTAGTCCTCAATCACCCACGAAAGAATAGAAAAAGGATAAATATCTACAGCTGAAAAATTTACGATGACACCTTAAAACCCAAAACATGTCATCGACATCGAACCTACAGTGTGTTTCCCTGAACGAAGTGAAAAATTAGTGTCTCGAGGTGTCGTTTGAGGACACCCATAGCTTGGTATAAGCACGTGACACTTCATTGTCTGACAAATTGAATGATAAAATCCTGCGCCTGTCGACCCACTGGAATGTTATCATCTCAATTTGTTTGGGGCCTCTTTTTCTCAGGTATAATACCGGCTCTGGGGCGATAAAAGTGCATTCGACAAAATTCCTTACGACCTGATATATTATTACTGATAATCTGTTGGACTTTCGACGGCCAAAAGATTGGAAATAAGTCAACAAGACTGCAGTTGGATTCATTGAGGGTCTATACCGTTGTGACACTTTCAAAAATCGATTGTTTTTGGCTTATTCGATAGTATAACCTTTCAAAAATATCCCCAGTTCAAAAGTGGTTAATTTCGGCAATACAAAGTGTCAAAATAAAGTGAATTCGTTAAAATTATTGAGGGAAAACAGCAAGTGATTTATACCAAAACAATTTGACCAGACTATTATCAAAATTAAATACTAAGTACTTACATTGTATTCTCGTAACTCTCTGTCTTGGGAATGCGAAACAAATGAAAACAACACCAACAACACTTTTTTTCAGGCACGTATAATGATTCATATTCACAACACATTACATTTTAATAAACATGCTTTATTATTACTGAATAACATTGAATCGCATCGACTAAACTATTTTTTTTTTATAAATACCTATGTCATTAATTCCGATATTTACAAATTATGGAATAAAATTGTTATGAACGAAGCGCGAAAACATTACAACCGAGCAAACTATGCCAAACGTCACTTATCTACATCAAAGAACAATAAAGTCATGATCATGGAACACTCTAAATGGCATACGATTGCGTCACTCAATCGGCATTAGAAATTCGCTGGATTGATTCGATAAGAGTTAAATTGTATGTAATGTTATCGAAAATTTGCTTGTGTAATGCTTCCTCGCCCCACAGACATACAATAATTTATTATATTATTTAGTTTTACATTTATTTACAAACAGAACATAAATAAATAATTCAAATACTGACTTTTGTTGAAATGATAAAGCACCTTAAAAGATATTCTAATATCTGCTAGCCCAGCATCCGTATGGAGCACTGGTAGGAGAATGGATCGCCCTGTAAAAATAAACAAACTTATTAATAAACAATCCCATGAATTAAATGAATGCTGAGATGGATTAGGCAAGCTGAATTTCTCGATTCAAGTAGGATTTTCACGCGAAATGTTAGCTTTTCATTAGTTTTGGTGTGATTGGGCGAAACGTTGCCAAATCACCTCGATTGTCTGGGTTCTCAAGATTTTATCTGCACTTCGAAGTATCTTCAAGGTAGTTCCTCTACGAAAGAATTTAATTCGTAGAGGAAATACCCATGAATGTTTCTTGCTGCTTTTATTAGTAAATTATCCTGGTAAATGGAAGAATGAAGACATTAGTTGGTTAGTACGTGATTAGTAGTCGAGTGAGTATGTTAAAAAGAGTGTATCTTACATTGCACAAAAGGAATAAGGACACTTAAAGCCCTTGGTCGTCAGATCAGATAGGTCCCCTTTACCGCCAAATGCACTGATTACATCTAGAAGAGTATGTCAAAATTAGTAAATAAATATTTACAAAATTATGTTAAGATGTACGACGAGTTTCTTCCTTGATTGAAGAGTAGACATTTAAGGGGGTCTTCTGGTCTGGAAAATTGATTGATTTCTTTGAGATCATCTAAGAATCTTCTTTATACATCTCTTTATCGCCTGGACCTTGGATTTTGGGAAATTTTCATTCCAAGTATTCGAAAAAAAAAATCGTAAACGTCGCAAAACAGGGGTAATTTCTTTTCTTTCTAGTGGACGCCATTTCGTGAATTATTTTTTATTATTTTTTGGCCAAAGTCCAAACGATAGCGACATTTTTACTGATTGAGAATTTTTTCGTTTGTTTGAATTCTTCGATTTTTTTTATATACATAAAGAATCAATAAGCATTATATAAAGAAAAAATTCATAGCAAGAATGTTCAAATTTTTTTTATCCCTGTTTGGGAAATACCCTGAATAGACCAGAATACCCCCTTGAAGCTGCATACGGACAAAATACGTCAACGTATCTTATGACAGCTGACGTGCGACGTATACAGGGTGAGTCAAAAATGTGTATACAGGATTCTACAGTTTGATGAATGAAATTTTCAGAAAACACTTCTACATTTCTGATTTTGCTATACAGGGTGTTTTTGAAGGGTGAGTTGTGATTTTTCATTTCTTTGTATTCGTTATGGTTAAAAATAGAAACATTCGATAAGGGGAAGAAAATCACTTGAAAAAGATGCTCTTTTTAAGGTACGAAAAAATGGAGGTCGCATACTTGATGGATTTCTTCGAGATAAAAATATTGGCGGAAACAAAAATTGGTTATCGTCTTTTGTTTTCGAGTTATAAACAAAAGTAAAATTTTTTGACACATACGAATATCTTGGTTGTTATTGAAGTTAGAGGAAAATAACTTTTACATTCTTCGGACACTTTTTTCCGTAGAACCCAGTAGCGTAGAGGAAACTACCGAAAACAAAAATGAATTTCGAATTTGGAGCTGAAGTTTTATTTTTTCAAATGGAAATCGTAGTTTGCCCACCCTGTACACTCAAACGCACGAGCCACGAAATTCGACAGCCGATAACAACGAAAAAATAACCTTCACTGAAAAACCAGATCGCCAAAAACTCACCTGTGCTGTTTGAGGTTGTCCTGCCTCTTGAAGTTTTTGCCGCAGATTTCGCAAGAGAACGTCAGCTCGGGACTTTTGTGCGTCCTCTCGTGTATCATCAGGTTGTACTGCTTGTTGAACCTGCGCTGGCAAAATTTGCACACGAACTCGCACTTGGTGCGCATTTTCCTGCGAAATTGGCCTCCGCCTACGTCGTTGTCGATTTGCATGATGGCGAACATCTTCGCGCTGTCGCTTGTCACTTGTCACTTGGGAGACGTTGGAAAGGTGATGGGTCTACTACGGTCAGAGGGCGTCTAGATCGGACCACGTGTATTCATTTAGATAATGGATTTTCTGCAAAGAAAGCGGATTTGAAGAAAAAATCACGATTTTTCGAAAAAAAAAAAAAAGTTTTTCAAATATACGGAAATTGGACCTTATTTTTCCCAGTTTTCTTTGTTATTTGTTCGTTCATTGATTTTTGATTGTAGATTTGCATTTTAGGAGTCATTGAGGCACTTATTGAAGGGGTAATGACGTCACAGTGACACGAAAAGTCAAAAACTACATGCCAAACATTTTCGTCTATTCTTCAAACTAAATTATGCATCGAATGAGTACTCATAAATTCCCTAAAATTATCAAATACAATGAAATTGATGACAATAATAATAATAATAGTAAGCCTCAAATTTATGAACATTACAGGTGAAATTTCGACAGTGAAAATATCACGAAAATTGTATTTTTGCAAACTATTTCTGAAATGTTGTCATCCTGTATAAACACTAATTGAGGTTATGATATTACTAATTTATAATTAAAATTAGTTTCCATTGATTACAATTAAATGACATTTCCTGATTCAATCGAATAAGATGGTCTGCAATTTATAGTTTCATTATATTTTTGTTCGGCCAACCATGTCCCATACCTTATTTGTATATAGGATGTCTCAAAACCAAGTTGTCTTTCACTTAACCTTTCACAATAAAATAACGAATGATATAATTTTTTTTTGTAATAGTTCTGCGATCTTAATTTTGGGAAAATTGATTTCTGATTGAAGGTAAGTCGAAACTTAGATCGAAAAGTTGGTGTATTGAAGCACATAACCTACAAGTTATGTGATTGTTCTTGATTAATATAAAAATAGCAGTGGTTTAGTCATTTTGGACTCAGAAGATTCAACAAATTATGCAATCTCAATGTTTTTTTTTCAGAATAAATGCCCGAGAAATCAGACAAACTTGATTGAGAACTGTCAAAAAAGGTGCGATTGTTTTTTGATTAAAATTATGCGGACATGAAAAATGTTAATTAATATTAAAAGGGCATAATAATGAACTGATTCTCGAAAACGTTCAAGACATACGAATCAATTTTTGTCGAAGCGTTCATCAATCATAAAACACATCACTGTTGATCAGTTTATTTTGTAACCTAAAAAACGTTCTCGCGATTACAAATCTATAAATTGTGAAATAGTGTCTAGAACTTACAGTTCAACCTGAACATATCCAAAAATTGTGAAAACAGAAAAGACACCACTGCGAATCTTACAGGACACTCAAACACCACACCGTTTTCAGTTCACCACATAAAATGCACTCCATCCGTAATGAGAGAAAGGTTCCCATGCCCTCTACTCCTTGCGCAAATAATTGCGAAGCCATGAATGTGGCTGTGCTGCAGTTGTAAAGACGACTTTTTAAATTATTCAGGAGCTGAGATGAAAATTTCAGTAATAAACAACGGAACGTCAGCGTAATAGGGTTAATAATATTCACTACTCCACCGAATGTCACGATCGACGTGTACGCAGCAGCGCCCGAAGGGTGAGCGAGTATTTTCCGAACCATCGTCGATTCGAGAATATGACATGCACATTGCTCATTGTCTGTTGTTGTTGTTGTACTTACATGTTTCATTCCGGATAATGATGGTTCGTGCGATTTACAGTAGATAAATGTTTAACGACCCATTTCGAAAGCATGAATTGCTACTTTACGGCTCTGGTCAATTTACAGGGTGTACTTTCAGTCACAACACAACTGCACGCGATTGATATTCAATTGAGGAGTTCGGTCCAAGTTGCCAACCTTATTTATTCGTGAAAAAGTCTGCCTTTTTTTTCTTCATGATTTTGCGATTTCTAGAAAGATCGTGCAATAATTAGTACACCTCAATCATTTTTTTGAGTCCTATCGTAGTTATTTTGATGAAAATAAATAATAATTTTTGATCTGTCATATTTAGTTACTTTTCATTTCTAAGGTTATACACCAACTAGTTCCTTATGGTTCCGTGCTTTATATTATTATAAACCTGTGTTATAAACACTTCTTGATCAGAAATTGAACCTTCAAATCCTTCAGAAACATAAGTTATTGCACCACTTGGACAAATACCCACTAAAAATTTCACAGTATTTGAATGTTTATAAGAAGAATATCTGTTTCCCTGTTGTTGAAAGTTTGATGGCATTTGTAAATTAACCTCTGTGGCATCAAAAACATTTTGAAATAGTTTCCATATTTCTGCCACCTCGAAACATATTTCCCCATATGCCAATTATCTGGTATAGTATATAAATTGAATCCATGTAAAGAAAATTATGGACATGGATGATTAACTCATTGTAGTAAAATATGATAATTCTTCTGATGTAAAACCTTTTCTCAATCGATCTTTATTATTCATATAATGATGATTCATATTGTTCCTTATTCTTCCTCATAATTCTTAAATGGATATTTCAATTTATCCATTATAGTCACATCCAGACATTCATACAGAGTTTCAATTACTTATACCTGTGAAGAATTTGAAACGATTTGAAGTTCTTGACAAATTTTCGTAGGAAAAAATATTCTGAGATAGTCCTGAGAAAGTTTGGGTACTACTATCCACAGATTGATGCGAAATTTCTTCACAATCAACATGTTTATCTACTTGGTATTCGGTCTCTATTTTATCTATGGTACCTACTTCTACTTTGATATTATCTGTTTCTGTTATTATTTGTTGAGTATTTGTGAAATTCGAGTTTTGAATTTCTGATTCGAAAGCATTTGGTAACGACTCCTTGCTATACTTTAACAAAAATGTTTATTATATATATAGGTATTTTTAGTGATATTTTCCAAAATTAATTATCCATTCAAAACACCTTTTAGGATTACTCATTTTGGGGAAAGGGTAAAATTTCAACTTTTTGAGATTTCTGGAATACCTTGAATCACTCTTACAGTTTTTATAGTGACAATTCGTCATTCTATTCATTTGATTCTAGATATACAAATATTCGTAAATGGCGGGCATTTGTAACCATAGAGTTAGTTTCTAACCTTAGAGAACTAAAAGTAACTAAATATGACAGTTCAAAAATTTTCAGAAAAATAACTACGATAGGACTCAAAAAAATGATTGGGGTGTACTAATTATTGCACGATCTTTCTAGAAATCGCAAAATCATGAGGGAAAAAAAGGCAGACTTTTTCACGAATAAATAAGGTTGGCAACTTGGACCGAACTCCTTAATTGGAACATTTAGGCTTCAATAACCTCACTGGCACTTCACAACGATGCCCTGTTCACTTTTTATTATTGAGAAGCTGTTTAACGTTTAACCACAGTCAATAGTTTTCTGATTTATATTTCATAGCTCCAACTATTTCTCAAAACAATTAGAATGATAAACTTAACCTAACTGTCTGTTCAGAAGAATTGTTAAAAACCGCATAGCCCTGACATATCAAGGCTGTCAACTAGAAGATCATTAAAAAAAGAAGAAGCTTAGCGGTATGTGTCAATCCAACCTAACCTAAACAATATCACAAATACTGAAAAGAAAAGCACTCAATGTTTACGAAATCAAAGTGTCTATCGGCGTTATAGGAATTTTCCACTTTCAAATCCAATTCAGCTTGGTGACGACACAACAGTGGGTGTTACAGTGAAAGTCCTCCCCCTATCCCATTGTTCTGTGAACTGCTAAATCACGTATTCATCTATCCGAGATGTTATCTTCCGAATAGACGCGAAAAACCCTCCGTTTTTTCGGTGTCGAGCAGGCGGCCGAGGCACTCCTTGGAAATGTCATTGACGAGAGTCGCATCGACGGACGAAGAGAAGAATATACAAGTTATATTTATGGTAATGACGAGAACTATCAGCCCGCCTCCCATTGTGTGGGCACCCATTGATATTCACCTTTGTCGAGAGCGTCAAGCGATGATCAACAGTCTCCCAATATTGTGAGGAATTCAAAAAAACAACGACGTGTAATCGTGCGGAGACATTGTAATTTCTCGCGGGAGACATGTGCGATGAATAAATAAAACATGCAAGATTTGTTCACTTACTAACTCTGAGTTCAATAAATCCTTTGTTACAGCATAAACACTTCTAGAAACACTCACACACGTTCTTTGCGAGAGCTCACATTGAATCATTTTCATTATAGAAATGAAAACAAAGCGAGATGTGACAAACAAAATATTTTCACTGCACTGAAGACTCAACTGTCAGTAAATTAATTAGGTTAGAGTTCTTCTTCCTTTTTTTTAACTTCGCTGCATATGACTAATTATTCACAGCAGAATATATTAAAAAGAAGATTTTTTACCTGAATCTATCGTGTTTTTGATTGAGTATTCGATTTTGAAATTGAAAAGTTGCCAAATTTAAATTGCCTTCAATTGAATGGTGGTACAATACGGGTGTAAACAATATGCGAAGAAGACTAAGTATGACAACCAACTTCAGTACAAAACTGGATCATAATGAAGTAAGTGTCTGAAAAAAACTAATACAATGATTAAAATATGATATAGACAAATTTAGAGATAGAAATGGACAGTGTTTTGAAAATGTCACATAGTAATGTCAATTGACACGGAAAGTGGGTACTTGTATATAAAAATCCGTGTTTCGATTTGTTTCGTAAACGTCAATTGTCACCGAGTGATTATATGTTGGTTTTGACTACGAATCCTGCTTCGAATGGGAGCAGGTGCACCCATCGACCACGTCAAATGAGGTAATAGCAGCCCGGTGTAATGCGGTGCCTCGAGAACCGACCTAATGCCTCGTTGTTGTGTTAATATGCACCCCACCGAAGAAGGAAGTTCCGCTGTACCGGCTACCGTTCTCGCTACTGGTTCTTCGCACGGAGTGGTGGGGATACGAGGCGCCGAGCATGTCTGGCTACTGGGTAATGCGTAACCAATTAGAGGGAACGGGTGTCGGGCCACGTGACGACCAACTCGTATCTGTTCTCAGAATCGACCAATCAGCGCGCCAAAGACAGACAGGGGCCTCCTGGATTAGTCATCTCAAGCAGGTCCATACAGATGATGGATAATTGTCTCGAAACGTTTATATTAAGTGAGAAATCGAGTGTAATTACGAATAAATTTCAGCGTTTTCACATTTCATTTGTTTTTCTTCGACACATTTCTCCCACTACTGCAATAAAATTGACGTTTACAGTAACATTCATCAAATCATAACGTCATATTGACATTTCAAGAAATAAATCAATATCTCCATGCTCTGCACCTTGCCACACAGCCCAAAGAGTTTAGATTTCGTCTTCTTACGCGCAATTAGTATCGTTTGGACAGTTGGACATTATTTTTCGTTGTTTTTATTGAGATATCAAAACGAGTGTGAGTGTACAGTGTGTACAGTGCAAAGTGTACAAAAATAGGCAGACTCTTGATTATCTAAACCATCGATTGGGATATACTGAAGGTAAGAAGAATTCGTTCGTATTTATTTTCGATAAAGTGGTCCGTTGTTATCACGATAGTGTGTTTGCGCTGGCCGTGTTTCCTCTTGTTTTCCTACGGACAGGATAAGGATGGTCGAGTCGTGTCAAAGTGACGACAGCTCGTCTTTTTCTCGGCTGTTTGCACGGGCAAGCCTGGGCAGTAAAACGTAAGATAACCACGAGATACGGATCTTTTGTCGGATGCGTTATCACTCTCGCAAATATTTGACGAAATGATATCATTGGGGCCGTGTTTGCCTTTCTATTTCCTAGGCCAACACATACAGCAACAAGACGTTTTCGATATACCTCAGCTTTTTGACATCTCCACAACGGAGCTCGGTATATCTCTCATGAATGTTTATAAACGCGATGAATAATACGATGCCATCGTATAAATATGTTATAACAGGTACCCCACGGGGAGGCTGCTTGGACCGCGGCTATTCTCGCCGCATATAAATGACTTTTCTAACGTTTTTCAGTCTCGCTTTCGTATCTCGACTACAAGGGCATCTTGATGACGAGTTCACCAGTAGTTGGATGTTTATCGTGAACACTGCCACTCAGAAATATCGTGTGAAATATTAACTCGACTATAATGAAAGATGATCGTGATAAATGGGCCTCCATTTTGATTGCATCCAAGTAAATAAAGTCAGCCTTGATAAGCTCATTTTCAATGTCAAACAGTGGACACGTCTGGAAGTGAGGTAGAAGTGAAGAAGCTTGTCAAACATGACCCGGAAGTTTGCTTCTTGAAGCTAGCTGTGGGTATCATAGCCAACTATGCTCGCTAGACCAGATGCACGAATTTTTGGACTGTACGTCATGAATTTACGATGTATCGATGACTAGTTTGAAAACCCATGATGCACCAAGTATGAATCATCAAAAACGTCAAGTCAATGATTAAGTAGTCAGCTTTTCTGTATCCCTTGAGTAGGTACAGGTTTTTTCAACATCGATTTCACAATTTTACGTGGTTTTTTCTATCGTGGGAAGTCAAACTATATAACTGGTGTGAAATCATCGATGATTTGGGCTGATTGGACTCCCAAAAAATTCGGAGAGAAAAAACTCGATTATGTGACACCAACCTTGATGAAATTATTTCGTAAACAATCTAGATATACAAGTTCGGGCAGGTACCATCGAGGTTCTCTCAAATTATGGGTGTCGACGTAATCTTGTGGGCAAAGTCTCACTTACTATGGAAATGGGTACTTCATTACCAATTACAGTAGAACAGTATTTTTATTCTGATGTAGTGGGTGTCACTTTACGACGTTGTTTGAATACTTATTTTTATCTTTCAGAGAGTCTATTTCAATAAGATGTTTTTCTAGACGAGATTTCTGTCTAGCAAATGCTGTTATAGAATAAATTTGCAATGATTAAATGCCCGGAATTTCAGTTGTATCGAAAATGCATGTTTTTGCGATTTTTTCGAATGTCAGTTGTCATTTTAGGACACTTTTATTGACATAAATTATAGTACAGTGAGATTTATCGATTTTTTCAGTCACTTGATTTATGATTTAAAAATCTGAGCTGTAAAAATTTTTCAAAAGCGTTTTTACAAACTGACAACTTCAATAGGCATACAGAATTATATTTGATGTTGATATATATCTCAAAATATCTTCAAATAATGAATGAATTGACTTTTTGCTACCTAATAACAAATAATATAGCCATTTTTTCCACAAAAATACACATTTCGTAATAAAAAAGGGGTTCATTTTGAAGAAAACATTGAAAATGCAGTACTTTTTCAGTTTTTAACGGTATTTGTGTATGAAAAACATCTGAATTTGAATTAAACCATACATACTTGTACAAAGGTGTCAAAACACAGCCAAAAAAAAGCTAAATCATAAAATTCCTGCTAGATACTCGACTTATCGCACTATTACAGATACCCTATCGATTATCGTAAAATTTTATAGCACCGATAAATCGAACGAGCTGACACTAGCACATCCCGTCAAACTGACGTCTAAATATTGGCGGCCCGAGCAAAACGGCGTTACATCGCGTGCCTGGGTTATTAAGTGCCTCAGAACACGTGATCGCCAGCCACCGCATTACGCCGTTCAGTGCTGCCGCGATACGCCGTCAGCTCGCTCGCGTTTCACAATAAAATCTCGTAGTCTTACCTTTCTCAGTCTCGATGTCACCCACAAACACAGTTCACCACCGAGAGGACCTGGAATAGGAGTGATTTCGCTGCTGTACTTAACTATGGTTGGTAGCTCAATGATTCTAACAAGTAGTGAGTAGAACGGGAATCACTGCGCCGCGTCTCTTTCCCTGCGCCCGGTCGGTAAAGCACTGCCTACTACGACGCGGTCGTTAGGGACGAGGGTATAAGGTCGGTTTTGGCGGATCGGCGAAGACCGGGAGCCGAGGCGTCACGAGCGATTCTCGGCTTTATGAACGTTAGATTACAGCGGCGGATGACATTGTTGATTGAGATTTTAGAATGAGTCGTTCGAAGAGGTCGTGGGAGAGTTTGCACGAATTGGGGATCGTTTCGGCGGGTATGCGAGGCTGGTATGTACCTTCCTACCTTTATCTGCCTACCTACTTTACCTACCTACCAGGTTGGGTGCCTACCTCTTTTGCCCTGCGACAGAAATCGATTTTTCATTGAGGAAAATGAGGGGCTTCTTCGTGAGTTTCAACGAAATTGAAATGTTTTTAATGAAAACATTATTTCGGTTATTCGTTTCATGGAAACTGATTGATAATTCATCCTAATCTGCTTTCTTTTATTTATTTTCATCTCCACATTAATATAACCTCAAATTTCAGATATTTCGCGTTATTAAAATGTCAAAAAAATAGCCCTGAATTCTGATTTTGTTGTAAAGGATCATTTGATATCGAATTTTATACTTTCTTCTTCCTCTTTACGGGTCCATTTTGTACATAAAAAAAAACTATAGATATTTTTATATTCTTATAAGGTTCGATGATTTTTATTATTTTTAACTTGAGATCACTAAAATTATTTCTCAATTGTTGAAAATATAATTGAAAATTACCGATTTTTAGTCTTCTACTCCTTTAATAAAATCATTATTTCGTTTATTTATTTCATGGAAACTTTTGTATCTCTGTCATTTCTTTGACAGATAAATAAATAAAGAAATGTTTTTTCAGTATCACAATTTCAAGGAAAAATTTTGGAACCCCGTAAAGAGCCTGAATTAATTTTGGGCAACTTGACCCTAAGCCTTGTATTTTGATTTTTGGTAGTTTAATTGTCTAAAATGACAGTCGTGTGTTGAATAAGGTACGTTATTCGATTGTTTGGTTTCATTCGTCTTCTTCTTTTTTTAGTTATTTTCATGATTTTAGCAAGATTTGATGCTTATTATTTTGGTTTCTTTTTTCGGAAAATAGAAATGAGTTTCGTCAAAATTACTGATGATAGTTTGTAATCTCTTTTTGTTTTTGGATCCACAATTTTTCCATAGGTCCACGTTAAATAAAAAATATTGTCACATTGTCAATTGAATTGAGGCTAAATTAGTTATCAATTGAAGTATTTTTTTTTCTAAAAGCAACAAAATAGTCTTCAACGAACTGATGAATTTCCTTCGACTTTATGCCTTGTGCATATTTATGAATGGCCTCTTTCACCAAATTTTAAAAGTTCTCAGAAACCTACAGAGTAACAGCTATGAGAATTACTCTCTTTTCTGATTCTTGAATGGAAGAGTTTGTAAAATTGCTGTTATATTATTATTATTACAAAATCTGGGAGAATGATGGTTACTATTCTAAAACACCATTTCCATGAATCTTTAGAAGAAGGTAAAGAATTTGAATTGTTATTATGGAATGAGGTCTCATTTAGTTTACCCAAAGTTATTTTATGAGCCTAAATAAATGAGTAATAAATAGTGAAAAATTTTAAAGAGATGGTTCTCATCACAGTTATCAGTTTTTCAATCATACGTTTCATGTTTCATTAAATTGAATGTTACATTTTTGCGGAATATTCCACTATTCATTTGATTTACCCATTTGGAGGTAATTTTTCATCCTCAGACCTCGCTGGTATTATGAATGGGATAACAAAAAATTACCCAATTCGTTATACTTAGTTGGTTTTAGTTTGAAATGAATGAAATATAGGTACTACCTGTACTAATTTCTGGAAAAATGTGCAAAGAAATGACTTCGTAACTTGTAAATATGAATTGACAATGAAAAGTTTTGGAATTTTTATTAGAAATTACAGAAAGTATTGTACTTCAACTTAACTGACACAAGAAATAACATCGTTTTGAAAATGATTTTATTGAATTTATTATAGGAAAAATCTTACCATCTTTGAATCGACAAACAAAGAATTAGCTACAGTTTTCTCAGTTATACAATTTAAAAAATTATTTGTAGTATTACCACGACAGTTTTTAACACCCCGTATAGTAAGAACCTGAAAAAATTCGGGCAACTCGACCCCGAAACTTCGTATTTTTGTTCCTTGCTGAAGAAAAAAGTGATAAACAAATTAATTTTGATTTATTTCATTATTGCCAATGTTTAACATTTTTTTATTATCATTAGATACTCTTGTTTTTTTTCACAAATATGGAATAGTCTCAGCAATTTTTCAACAATGATACCTTCCTCGTAGCTTCAGGCTCAAACTGCCCAAATCCTCATACAGGGTGTTGAAAATAAAAGCCGATTCTAGCAGCGACAATTTCCAAAAAAACTTGCCATTTTATTGTATCTGAATTTGAGAGATTCCTGAACATCCTGTATAGAGGATATGAGGGAGAGCATTCCTAATAATTTTTACATAACTTCTCCATCATTTTTCGGTGCACATATTTCATTCAAAATGTGAATGTAGTCAAGAAAGTTACTCCTTAAAAATTCATGTGATTATTTTATTCGATTAACATACCTTCCTGAATGTAATATGACAAATCCACTCTCATCAATTCATATTATGTAAATATTCAGCAGGTGTAACTTGTACCTGTCGTGATATATCTAAATGCCATTATAAAATCATTTGTTTAATTCACTGTCGAGGCATTCAAACTATCACGAAATTATTCAAACGAGTGGGAGCCCCGCCAAAAATAACTTTATTAGTATCGGACAGAAATAGTTATGAGAATCAATTTATATGAAGATTTGGCGAATTTCACGACTGTCCTTGAAACGCAACACCCTGTGATAGAACCATTTGAATAAACGTTCGAGGATTAATGGGTATCGAAAAAATCTATTATACGTTCGGATCCGTCAGCCTGAAGTCTAGAGCATCAATTTCGGGTCGATTAGATGGCCTACCGACGGATAGGTCACTGTATCTATCGCTGCCAGAGAATAAGGAAGCCGGAGGAAGGAGCGGAGCTCTAAAAACTCGTTGAATTTTCCGAATGTATTAAAACAATATAATAAACTATATTCGGTGTATTTATTTTCTCTAATATCCGCAATCCAGCGTTTTTCTAATCCTCCAAAACATAAAGATGATGATGTGAGAAAAGTTTCAAATAGATTTTGTAAAGAACCGCGTAGATTGTTTGTCAAAAAACGAGGCTATTCATGGTTATTACATTTCGTTTTAAAGTTTTACGTTTTCTCTACTACTATTGGAAGAAAAATAGTGGTGCAATTACCCATAATAAGAAGAATAAAATGAAAACGTCACAAATAGATATCATTCTAATAACACCCTGTATCTTCACACAAACCCACACCTTTTTCCACAATCGAACCACCTCCCTATACCGATTACAAAACATCGTCCTCATCTTGACCGCTCCTTCCTTTTCCTTCCACGTTCTCTGATACCGTCTCGATCTTCTGGGGTGGGGGGTAAGGGTATCGAGGGGGTGGTAGTGATGGAGCGTCGTGGACGGGACGCGTGGGAACTGCACAGTAGCGCGCGCCGCAGCTATGTCCCTCCCCCCTTTCCCCACCTCCCCTCGTCCCCAATTGGACGGCCAGTGGCGCTCTTCGTGGATCCCCCCCACCACGAAAAAATCACGCGGGGGCGGTAGGAGAGGACAACAGTCGAGGTAAACGATGACAGTGTTACGTACCAAAAAGGCTGGTGAATGAAACTCGGTTTGGATACGTTTATTTGGAAAAATAACAGCACGGATCTCATGGAGATGAAAAAGTGATTTCTAATCAATCATTTTCGTTTAGTGGGGCTAGCTTGTCAACCATTTAACACTGAATCAACAGAGATTTTGGTGAAATCGTGAAACTAATTCACGAATCGATACAGTAGGCTCCATCTATGTAGCAGTAATCGAACTGTACAGAACTCTTACGCTAGGGGTAGCGATGTGAGCACAGTGCTTTGGCTTTCGACCACTAGATGGCACTAGCAAGCATGTTCTAGAATTCTGAATTCAAAATACAAAACGATCGTTATTGGTCGTTTTCAGCAGTGCTAGCAACGGTGTTCATTTCTATGAATGAGTTTAGTAATCGTACTCAGTATTTTATTGAGCTCTATATTCAACAAATCAGTTGTTTGCATCACTGCTCATAGGTGGCAGTGTCCTCTGTCTAACCCTGTACTCAGTAGGGGTCAACATGCCCCGTAAAATCGTGTCGAAAGACACGTTTATTCCGTTTTTCGTGATTTTGCTGTACAAATTCCAGCACTGTTTCTCCTTGGACGATTCGAAATTGTCCAAATTATTCTCCGTAGCATCGCACTTCGCCATTTTGTCCTGCTCATTCCTCGTTTGTTCTGCTGGAATGCAACTGGCTTTGGTAGGCTCGACGCTCGGTATAATATCGGAGCTACAAACAATTCAATTTGTAACGAAATATCGACACACCCTGTATAACATTCACCTCGCCTTTGTTTCGTCAGGTTTTTTCTCTACGTCAACAGAATTCAGCCTTGTTTTCTCCAGGTTAATATATTTGTCTTGGGAGGATGAGCGTATTTTTCGCGTAAGTAGGCGGTGGTTTTCGGCTGTTCTTCTGGATGGAAAACTAGCAGAGAAGCTTCTAACAGAGGGAATGCTAGATTGCTGGAATGTCACTGTAATTAAAAAAAACCAATGAATTCAACGAACGTTTTACAGTTTTCTTTTGAATCGAGAAATTGTTGGCATTTGACATCTGGGTAATTTGAATAAGTTCGACAAGCCCAGACTTGAGATATTCTATTCATGTGTGTCATGATTTTGACGAAGAAGAGATTGATGCGTTTTTAACCTCATAAATTTTAATTATTTTTCGTGCAACTGTTATAAATTAGAAACAACGAAAGTTCAGATGGAATTGTGAGTGCATTTTCTTGGAGTTAGCCTGGTTTACACGTAACAAATGCGTTATAAATCGAACATCATTCATGTGAGTAATTTCAACGAAACAAAAAACGATTGGTCCCGTTTCTTAAGCGATCGTAATTCGTGTTTTCGACCTTGGCGGCTGAACACCGACGACTGTTCGCCAGATTGATTGGCAATAAATTTTCCCACGATGAAAAATCGATGACAGCTAAGGGAATTGTTCGTGTTTGGAACTTGGAATGGGACACGTGTTTCCTTGATGAGAAAACTTGGTAAAGTTTTACGATAATAATCGCTGGGTTCTCGATAAACTTCAGACTGTCTCGGAATTCACTTTTCACCGAGAAGTTTCGCGCGGAATTCAGGCGTTTTTGATGGGGAAAACGTCAATGACATTAGGTGACCTAGAATTTCAGGTGAGGTTAGTGGATCATGTGTATGAGGGCCTATTATTAAATGGAAACGAAACCAGCTACTACGTTTCTTGGAAATCAACTTGACAACGGGTGAGTGGACATTTTTTTTTTATTTCGAGTGTTTAAATTATGCAATTTGGCAGTGGATAATAATGAAAACATAACCTAATTCGGAGCAATTGTGTGCTGATTATTATTGTGTGTAATTTCGTCTAGTATTTTTTCGGATTTAAAATGGAGGACGATGATTGATTATAATCAAAGTACTCACCAAACTTCTCCTCTTTTTGCAACGTTTCGTCATTTTTCTCGCCTTTACCACTCCCAGCATCTTCGCAATCGCTTCCCGCTGGACTCACCAGCGATACCATGGTCTCCACCTCACAGCACCCAATCGGGGACCCTCCCCTAGCATCCCCCTTACGTACAACCTCACTTTCCTTAATTCTACTCTTGTGCCTCGAAAACTTCGAGGCCTTCCTCTGCTCAGCAGCCCTACAAGGTGCCGACGTGGACCTCAACAGCGTCCTCCTGGGCGCCTCCTTCACAGTGGCGTTGAACGCCGAGTTCAAACGCTTCTGGAAACCGCGTCGTTTGGCCGCGGCGCTCACGGGGCGGTCCACCAGGTCCGCGGGCGCCGTTTCCTCCACCACCACGTCGCGAGCGAGGAAGATCTGCAGGTTGCGCCTGTGGGCGTCGTCTACAGAGAGCTGTTTCTTCAGCTGGGGCTTCTTCTCGGGGGGGTCGCACCGGACGCTCAGCTGGCGAAAGGCTGCGAAGTTTTCGGTGTGCATGGTGGGGACGTGTCGACTTGGACTCGTTCGGATTTCGACTGTGCAAGCGAAAGTTGAGCTTGAGGTATCGATCGATAAGGGTAGGAGGGAGGGATGTCTTGAGCGATCGCATTTTTCGTTGTGTCGTTCGTGATTTTGCTCGGATGTGTGGAGTTTTGGAGCTACACGGATATAAAGGGTGTCCGCGGGATTCGAAATATCGAACGCCCTGTGGAATATTTCGGAACACTGTAAGGGGTACCGGGTAGGAGACTCTTTCGTCGAGGTGTGTACCAAAATTGAGCTTTTTATCGTGAAAATTGTAGATGATACAGACGTTTCAGTAAGTCAGTGCAGCTGTCAAAATTACTCGAAAAAATGGAATATCTCGAAAACAAACCGCGATAGAGAAGCGATTCAAGATCCAGCAGGTCTAGAATTCCACGTAGAATTCCTGAATGTAAAAATATACAGGGTGTTCCATTTAAAAAAACAAAGTTAGTATCAGCGTATCGAAAATAGCATGAAAAAAGGGTCGCATTGAGTTATAGCTGTCACGAGAATTTCAAGTTTATATCTCCACTACTTCTCCTTGAACACCAAACGAATCACCCTGTATATCAACACTGAATTGTACCCAACTGCTTTACAATTACATTAGAATCGATGTCATGAATCGCATTCCCTGCTCGATGATTTACTAGCATGTGATATACCATCGAATCGAACATTCGAAATGTGGGGGGTGGGGGGGACGGCCGATAAGATCGATATGAATTTTATGAGCGAGCGGGTAATCAAATAAATTGAACGGCCTTATCGAGATCCGTGCCTGAACACCGTTCAGATAATAGATCGGCCTGTTTGGTTGCCATGGTTACCTATCCATAGGTACCTACGTCGAGTTTGGATTTTTACGATACGGTGACAAGTCGTAGAACAACGTCGTTTTTTTTTGGTGATCATTTTGAGGTTAGGAATGTCAGTCACGTATAGGAATCTTCCGTATATTTTACGATGGCGGATTTACATATACGATCGAGATAATTTATCGCTTATATTAGAAATTTTTTCGAAAACGAACTTTCAATGACATTTTGACTGTTATATTGAATCAATGATCATCTACTTATTGTTCAAAATGTTGAAAATGATGTAAATGGAATGTTTTTTTATAAAAATGGCGTTGAAACAATGAAAGGGCCGTCAGTGACGTCATAAATACCCGCTCCACCACGTGTGCCCGTTTTTCCCCGATATTCTCAAAATTATCGCCTTTTCGATGTATCACTATTTCGATGACCTTCGCTGCCGTGCTTTTCACACGTGGGGCACCCCGTATACGCGGTAGTCGTTCGAATAACGGCATTGGGTTTGCGAAGAAGAAATTATCCGCTTTGGCCTCGAGAAAAAATTCGAGTTCGCCATCCGGAGTCGTGCAAATCGCATCGCGTGACCGAACATGGTTATCGGGGGGTTTCTGGTTTTGTCGTCGGCGATGGTCGCCACGGTACAGCTTCCGAGTGCTCGGGATATCTTCGAGAACGGCGAGGAGGACGACATGGGGTTCCCCAGGCAATCCAGAGGTATAGTTTGTTTTTTTGAGGGAGATAGTTTTGACAGATTTGGTTATTTTTCAATACCAACAGTGCAAAATGAAAAGTATCCAGCTATCCACTGAATTTTCAACATAAAAAAATTGTTTAACCGCTGCTAAAGTTTGTTGATTTTAATCAACGAAATAAGGAATCAATTTTCTACTATCACACTTTCTTCGAAACACTTTGTATGTTTTTATAACAATAAACCGTTCAAGAGAACTAGTTTGATGTTTTTATGTAGATAAACGGAGCATACTGTAATTCAGGTTTTATTATTACTTGATTCTAGAAATTCAAAAGCATTACCTAATTTCCTTCGTAGCTTTTAATCACACTGTATATTGAAAGTTTGAGCACTGCAGTTCAAATTTTAGTCCTCTCATAGTTTATAATAATAAAGGACAATATTTCAAGAATGCTTTTGTCATTAAAAATCTCTGGAAGTGTCCAAAAAATTGTGGAAACTTGAACATTCTGTATATCAATCACACTTTTCTTGCAGTTCTGAATTTTTTTCCCATTCCGTTCGAGGAAGAATGTAATTCTCTCGACAGACGAAGGAAAGGTAAGCATTTTTTTAAATATGCATTACAATAAATAAAAAGTATGCAGCTAGATATTCATTAAATGCAATGCAATAAATTTTTTGACTATTGTATGAGGTCTAAAACAATAGAAAAGTTGCGACAGCTGGAAGAAAATTTAAATTCCAGGAGACTACATCGAGATTTCGTTTCGAAAATCAATATTTTTTATCTAGCTCATTTGTTTGAAAGTGAATATGTTCAACCCCTCGATCCGTACCTGTCCTGATTTCAATTCACAGTAATACCAAAGTTCGAATGAATACTGCTCAGGGGTCACTACCGTACGGGCTGAAAAACCCAGTATTTCCTTAGACTCCTGGTAGATGTCGCTAAAAATCGTATACAATGATTCAACTGTGGATTATTTAAATTCGGAATGTCTCCGTTTTACAGGCATCTGCATGAACACGTACGAGTGTAAAATCCGTGAAGGAAAATCTCACGGTTTTTGTGCTCTGGGTTTCGGCGTCTGTTGTGTCTGTAAGTAATTTTTTTTGCTGTAAAGAACAACAAAACTCTCTACCACCCGGTACATCTCAACTGCAAAAAAACAACTTTCGTTCTCAGTCACAGCAACGTGCAACGAACAATCAATCAACAACATCACGTATTTCATCAACCCAGATTTCCCAGACTTGACAAGTGGTGGCGCCATCTCTCGGTGCGACCTTGAACTAAGGAGAATCGACGAAGAAATCACGCAACTACGATTAGATTTCGTGCACTTTAATCTTGTAAGTTTTCTTCTAGCACTTCGAACCGCCCCCATTAATTAACTCGATTATCGATTGAGCAATACAATTTTTTTAAGGGACAACCTAACCGTAAAACAGGAATTTGCGAAGAGGATTATTTACAGCTTTCTTTGCAGGAAGATTCTCGTACTTTTACGATGTGTGGGGTCAATAGCGGGCAGCACGGTAAAAAATAATTGTAATCCATGATTTTTCACTGGAAACTGGTCTCGATGAATTTTATGTAAAATTTGATAAAACAACTTTGAAATTTTGAAAAAGGCCGTTTTTTTATTTTAATGATTCAAAAAACTGTAATCGCATTTCAGTCTATTACGATATCGAGATGATGACAGGTCCAATAACGATCTCCATCAAACTGGGCAGTAAAACTGCAAGTAGGCTGTGGGAAATACGAATAATACAAGTGCCATTTTCCCAACGAGCCCCTGCTGGCTGCCTCCAATACCACACTGGTAAAATCACCACCTAGTTTGAGCAATTCGAATTTGAGGTTATGTTCTCGCCGCAGGAAAAAGCGGTGTCATCAAAACGATGAACTTCGCTGAAAACGGCCGCCATTTGGCGAACCAAGAATACAACATTTGTGTACGACGGGAAGAGGACATGTGCAGTGTAGTTTACGAACCGTGCAACGACAACGCCTTTCGCATTAGTCCGAATATAGCTGACCTTGACAATGTCAATAACGAATTGGGATCCGGAGTCTACGAAGACGAAAGCAATTTTCAAGATAACGAATGTAGTGATCGGATTGTCATTCCGTGTAATACTGAGGATTTGATTCTGGTGAGTTTATTTATTTCAGCAAGAAAGTCGTGACAGCTCGCCAGAAAGTTAGGTTAAGTTTATCATTCAAATTGTTTTGAAAAATGTTTCCTAGATACCTTTTTTACACCAATGGAATGAAAACAAGTGTCATCTGAAAATTCGTATCAGATTCTGAAGTTTTTTTCACAGGACGACGATGTAGGATTGAGCGACATTTGTGAAACAGTACACTGTGGGCAATCGCTTTGCCCTGCAGAGCAAAGACCTTGCAGGATCGAGAGCAGCGCGACACCGTTCACGGTAGGCGTCCGTTTTGGTCCGAGTCTTCGGGAGGAATCCCCAGAAGATAACATCGGCATGTGTTTGAGTTACGAACAACAATCTTGTAATGTTTAATTGAGGACTAATAATGAATAACTCACTTCATTAATCATAGCAGTTAAATGGTTCTGAGTGTAAAGAAAAATAATAACGACTGGCAAGAATTTATTCCTTCAAATAATTGAAACAGAACATATTATAACGAAATTGTAATGACGTAACCAAGGAAAATGACATCAACCCTCCGCATAACCCTAGCAGCTCAAGGCCTTAAAATAGAAGAAGAAGAAGAGATCAACATTCTTCTTCTGTCAGTAATTAATGCTAAAGGGCTATCCGGCAAAAGTTGTTTTGGCTCAAAGGGTACTCATCGAATCGTTTTCAGATGGCGATACAATCGTATTCTGTGGTACTAGGGGGAAATTCAATATTTTATTGTTCATCAACTTAGTGCGAAACAAAAACTGTAACTCGTAACATCTCTATGAAATTCCGATGGTGATTTGTTCGTTTTTATAGTTGGAATTGATGTGATGACTTTTATTATTCATGAATGATATCATTCCAATTGGAAATAAAGATAAAGGTAACTAATATTTGTAAATTAATAGTGTTGTAAGTGGTTGTGAATATTTAAAACACTCGTCGAAAGATAAGATTAATATATTTTCATAGTAGGAAATGAAATTTCGTTTATGGTCAATAAAATTAAGATTCCAACACATAATGGCATTATTTATTCAGACAAATCCATGTAATACATTTTGATGTAAGAATTAGAAGCCATGTTCAGAATAACAAGAAATATCCTAGTTAGAACGCTGTTTCTCCCTGTCATACAAAACTATTCTATAATAATGAACTGTATGAATTCTGCACTAACAAAAATTGACAAACTCTACACATACAAAGTGATTAGTATGATTGCTTTGGGTTTCTATTTTGGCAAAATTACTTTCTCTCCATTTGCATCACCTCGAAGTGAAAGTTTCCCAAAGCAAGAAGCACAATGCAAGAGAAAAAGTATATTAGAAAATAAAATTATTACAATGGTATATTACCTACTTAGTACATACATATCATTACAAGGTAAAAACTTAAGGGCTCCCATTTCACATAATCACTGAACTTAACATGAAGACAAAAAGAAAAACTGCCCTATATTTGAGAACTTTAAGTTGTGAAGTTTGTACAGTACGTAAACCAAAAGAAAACATTCAAATTAGGCTGGCAACTGCAACTTTTTCCCTTTGAGTACTGAAACAAAAAAAATCACACAGGTAAGAGAATGAACAATAACAAAAATATCTCGAATCCACTCACCCTTAGTGATATAAAGATAGAAGAAGTCACAATACAAAATTGTTTGCACCACACCAGCCACAATAGCTATGAGGTCATAGTGAACTTCAGTGACATATCTGTAAATCCAGTTGAGAATATAGAGGCCTCTGTAGGACCCCAGAGCAAAGAGGTAATGGGATGTGATACTTTCTGCTTCACCAGTTTTACTGACCATGAAAAGTTGAGGCAAGATTGCCACCGACTCAAGATATATGCTAAATGTCCATAAAACCTAAAAGCCATTGAATTTTATCGCTAATAAGCTTTGAAATGGGAGTGTGACTCACCTCCAGAAATGAAAGTTCATGGTTGATTATCATGGAGAGACCAAATGCAGGAAGGATAAGAAATTCAATTCTGAAGGTATCATGGTTGTGGTCATAAGTAGCTTTGAATTTCAGGTAAATCAGATAAATTGTTGCATAAGAGGAAGCCAGGAACACAAACTTCATGCACGTATTGTACAAGGAGACATAGGTTGTGAGCAAATCAAGATATCTTGTTGTGTAAACTATAGCAAACAGAACTTGACTTCTGCCGGATATGCCTGAAAAAAAAGCAAAACATGTTGCTTGCGCCTACAAAAACTGTTTTATAATGCAAGCAGTAAATGTCAGTTTGATTATAATGAGTAAGGCTAATCTGAGACGAAAAGATTGACGTGGACAATTTTCAAAATCCTACAATATCTGCTGTGCTCATAAATGAAATGTCTTTCCCAGGATTTTATCATGAACTTGTGTTTGGTAAAAATTACATTCAAGCTATTTCGAGACAATGAATTTAATATGTTGAAGATATGAATCGTCCCTATTGTAATGCCGATAAAAAACTAAGATGAATCAGAAGTACATAACTTACCGGCACAGGATCTCGTATGCCATATTTTCTGCAGAAGGATAATAATGGCTACTAGATGAGATAAGTCGCCAAGTAACCGGAAGATATTCATATTTGATATATTTTGTAAACTAAAATATAAAAACTATCTTTTTAACAGTGCTGTGACGTGGCTGTCATATCGTGAATTTGTAACTTAAAAAACTGACATTGACTGGTGGCAAAAATTGACATGTATTCTTCATGGTTTTTTACATCTAGTCACTATTATCCGGATAGCCAAAATGGGGCGATTACCATTGAATGAGAAGTCCAAAAGTTCCGTCTTTTTCATATTTTACGAAAGTACAAATTAGTGTTTCCATATAATTAAGTGAAATGTCTTTTGTTTTATCCAAGTCAGTGCCTTCTATTTTACGACAGTCTTGTGAGTTTCAATCCAATTCATATATAATTATTGAAATGTGAGTTTTAGCTAAGTGCGTTCGTATTGCTGAGATGGGTCAACTGAGCAATTTCCAAACTCTGAAAATCTCAGTACCCAAAGAGTTTGTCTATCATGTGAAACTGAACAGACCCGAAAAGGTCAATGCAATGAATGGACCAATGTGGATGTGAGTATCGCTAAAAATTCACCAGTCAGCATTTCACTCGAACTTCTCTACAGGGAGCTCAAGCAATGCTTCGATGAATTGAGCGAAGACGAAAACTGTCGATCCATTGTGTTGTCAGCGGAAGGGAAATTGTTCACTGCTGGAATAGACTTTTCTGATTTTTTACTGAAAGCCAATAAAATTGCTGATAAACCTGACGTGTCTCGAAAAGCAAAAATATTCCTGAAACTCATTTCAGACTACCAAGCTTCAATGACATCCATTGAACTCTGCAAAAAGCCTGTTTTAGCTGCCGTCCATTCAGCTTGTATAGGAGCAGGCGTCGATATGATCACAGCAGCTGATATGAGATACTGCACTAAGGATGCCTGGTTTCAAGTGAAAGAAGTGAGTTTCTGATGTAGTCCGCTTAATCGAAAAGTTTTTTCATTTGTTTGGATTGCTTTTAGGTCGATCTGGGGCTCGCTGCTGACGTAGGAACC
Organism: Plagiodera versicolora; assembly: GCA_037013635.1. NCBI lineage: Eukaryota > Metazoa > Arthropoda > Insecta > Coleoptera > Chrysomelidae > Plagiodera > Plagiodera versicolora. The sequence goes on from CM072990.1 coordinate 2,048,733, forward strand.
TTGCAAAGGCTCCCTAAAGTTATAGGATCCGACAGTTTGGCAAGGGAGCTGTGCTACACAGCTAGAAGAATGCCTGCTGATGAAGCCCTGAGTTCAGGATTGGTATCAAGAGTTTTCGACAGCAGGGAAGAGTGTGTAGTGTTGACTCCCTTTTGTGATTGTGAATAAACAGTGTTGATTTCAGGATGATTGAAATTGTTGAAGGCATCGCAGAAAGTATAGCCAAAAAAAGTCCTGTGGCTGTACAGAATACCAAAGCAAATCTGGTTTATTCCAGAGATCACTCTGTACAAGATGGGCTGGATCATATTGTAAGTAGATTGAGTGACAGTGAAAAGATAGTTGTGACAGCTCGCCAAAAAGTGCGGTGTTGCCGTCTATTTTTCAATGATACTCCGAAAAGTTGGGTTATGTTTATCATGCGATTTGTTTTGATGAATAATTTTTTTGTACTTTGTTTTTTCAATTCCTTTTCAGGCACTGCTAAATCAACTACATTTACAAAGTGAAGACCTAATACAAGCTGCAACAGGACAAATGACCAAAAATGATGAAATTGTATTTTCCAAACTGTAATCAGGAACATAAATAACTCATTTATGTTCATCTTGTTTCAATCGATTCAAGTTTTTCTTGAAAAATATATATATTGCTGTTATTTTTTTTAATATTATTGATTTCTTGGGGGGTATATTCAATAAAGTAAAAGAAAAACAACAAACAAAAGTTTTATTTTTCACAAATCCTGACACTTTCCACTCAAACTATCGAACATCCCTTCTGATAAATGTAATTTTCCTCAAACACCATTCAAGTATCCTCTTTAATCTTTCAAAAACAAAAGTTATCAATAATATTTCAAGAGAAATTGAGATTTTTTCACATTGCTGTACACAAATCTGATTAAAATTAACACGTAGTGGCTTTCTTGAGTCTTTCAGACACATCCTTCCAATTAACTATATCAAATATAGCATTTACGTAATCAGCTCTAACATTTTTATACTGCAAATAATAAGCATGTTCCCACACGTCAATTCCCAACAAAGGAACCAGCCCTGTAGTCGCCTGCAACGGATCTTGATTGGCGCACGTAGCAATTCTGATGACACCTAAGAAACCCCGTGAATAAATCTCGAATTTGCACTTCAAAAAAATCAGAAAGTACCTGCAGTTTTGTCATAACCTAGCCACCCCCATCCTGATCCTTGCACACCAATGGACTGTGCAGACAGGAGTTTCTTCATATTGTCAATTCCCCCAAAAGACTTTTCGATAGCCTTGCAAAGCTCTGCACTAGGCTCCGACGAGTTGGGGCTCAGATTCTGCCAGAAAATAGAGTGGTTGAGGTGTCCACCACCGTTGAATCTCAAGGCTGGCCCCAAAGCAATTGCAGCACTGAAAAACCAAAGCTGAGTAGGAGCAGAGCGGTTTTTTCGGCAATCTCACCCAACATCGCCTTTTTCGACGGCCTTTTTGAGGTTTTCTTCCGCGGCGTTTAAATTGGTTACATAAGTCTGATGGTGCTTGCTGTGGTGCAGGCTCATGATGTCCCGCGAGACCACGGGCTCTAAAGCCGCATAGTCGTATGGTAGGTCCGGGAGGGTATGCTTGTTTCTCGCTGCGATGTTCCTAAAAAGCGGTTCCTATGAAATCGAGGTCCGTTTCTTGTTGAATTATTAACCTGGTGGAAAATTGTGCGAAGCGTTTCAGCACCAACATGATTATTCGCGGTTGACGCAGTAGTTTTAATGAAGGAATCGGTTTGAGGCAACCTGAACTTTGAAAATCACCCGGCCACTAAGGCTTTCAGCTGATAATCACTCGTTTGTTCAAAAACAAACGTCACACTTTGATACGCCATCACTTCTTCTTTTCGTTTTGAATGACCTGAACTGCCAGGGCTATCCGGCCAGGTTCACCAAATCTGACATTACAGGTTAAGATAATCTATTCTTATCAACAAAAACAATAGTTATTTGTTTAACTAGGCAGCAAAGTAGTAGATTGACTGCCGATGCTGAATTCATAGCCGAGCGCAGCGAGGCTAGGAATTCAGCTAAGGCAGTCAATCTACTTTGCTGCCGAGTTGAACATATAATTTTTTCTCCGATTGTTCATAATGATATAGGAGGATATTGTATTTGCAAATTATTACAATTCCCACAATCTCTTTATTGGAATGGTTGGTTGCCATGGAAATGTTTTATTCCCATGGAAATGTTTTATTCCCATTGAGTATAATCACTTTGCTGCCTAGGCAGGAAAAGTAATACTTTGCTGATTGATATGTGTCAGCAAAATTAATATTTGCTGCCTATCGGAGAAAAACACCTTTTCTATAAAAAAATTCTTATTTCGATATATCACATAAAAACATTTGCAAATAACAATTCTTAGTCTCGATAATAGCACGTTGGATCAATTCGTACTTTGGAATACAGCACCAGTCACTGTACCTGTTTGATAAATAGTATAGGATGAATTTTCATTTTCAAATTGTATAAAAGGTGCTTTACGCTGTGGTTCGACTTTCAAAGCCTCCTCTGCAATAGCTGAAATTATACCAGCTCGTTCTGCTGTGCCATCGCCTTTAGCTAAAATTCATTCAATTACGTATTATATATATCACTGAATTATGATTAAATAATACATACCACATACGCAAAGGCCATGGTGGTCAACAAATATACAACCAGATACTCCAGAGTTCATGCTGTCGAAAAAGGTGGCTTGATTATTGAATATTTCATGATTGAATTGTACTTACAGTTCAGAAGATATTTGGTCGAGTGTTTTCTCCATGTCGAAGTTTGTTATTTTTGTTGTTTCACTGCTGAATGTTGTTTCTCGATAAAATCACAAATGTTGCTGTAAATATCTCAAATCAGCTGGCTGTCAACACATCAGACATTACCTTTTCAAATACAACTCTCTCTTTTCATTACCAACTTCAGAATGAGATAGAAAACCATTTGCTACATGTTTTGACATGAACGTCACTACGTCACCACATGACAAATACGAAATGGAAAAACTAAACATCTGGGTGGATGTATCAAAATGAATTGAGATAAAATACAAATAGCCCCAATACCGAAATGGATTACTTCAGGAACGGGTTGAAATCCGTGTTGGGCCCTCCTCCTGGTAATCAACCGACAGGTGCCGAAACAGTAAGTACGCAATTTTCACCGAAAATGACCTATTTTAACGAAGTGTTTTTCGGTAGGTTGAACGACTTGTTAGCAGGGTTAGCACTTCGACACTATTAGAGGACCGGCGAGATGCATGTCGGGCACTCAAAGCATTGTCCAAAAAGTACAGGCTCGAAGTTGGTGCCCAAGGAATGGATGTGCTAAGACAAGTCTTAGAACTAGATAGAAGTGATTGTGAGATTGTAGGTTACTGCTTGGATACCCTCTGTAATATAACCGCGAAACAAACGTTTGATGAAGAAATTGATAACAACATACAGGACAATGTAGGGGATAAATTCACTGAAACATTCGTTGGGGAACAGTTCACTGAAATGTTCTTGAAGAACCCTGAGAATGTGAATTTGGTTCTGAGCTTCATGGAGGAATACGATTTCAGAGTGAGGTGGCCAGCTGTTAAACTAATGACATCGCTGATTCTCTCTAAGCCAAAAGTTGTGCAGGATATAATTCTGGTTAGCCCAATGGGTGTGTCTAAGCTCATGGATTTGTTACTGGAGAACCGTGAAGTGATTAGAAATGATGCTTTATTATTGTTGATCAATTTAACCAAGTCAAACGCTAATATTCAGAAGATAGTGGCTTTCGAAAACGCCTTCGACAGGCTCTTTGATGTGATAAACAGTGAAGGTAGACTCAGCAACGTTCGTTTTTCCCTAGTTCCTAATCAAATTCAACTCCCCAGGTGGTACAGATGGAGGAATAGTAGTTGAAGACTGCTTCCTCCTCTTACTGAACCTCCTCAGGAACAACACGAGCAACATTCATTTCTTCAAAGAGGGCTCCTACATCCAAAAACTCTCCCCGATGTTCCTCCTGCCTCCGAACTTGGAGGAGCTGGGTTGGACTCCACAGAAAGTCTCAAATTTCCACTGCATGCTGCTGCTGGTGCGCACGTTGGTGTCTCCTAACAACCCCGCGCAGCTAGTGGCTGCTTGTCAGAAGGCGATGCGCAACACGAACCTGCTGGAAGCCTTGTCGAACATTCTGATGGCAGCCGGGGTACCCGCGAACATCCTCACGGAGACCATCAACACGTTGGCAGAGGTGATTCGCGGTAATTTGACCAACCAGGAGTTTTTCTCCAGCGTGCAAGCCCCCTCGAATCCACCAAGGTAAGCGCAGTGAATTGGGTATTTTGGGGGGAAATACTACGACTTGGGAGATATGGCAACGTTGTTTGCTCAACTTTTGACACGGAACATGATGGTATTGGTAGCGGTGACACGGAACAGTGACTGTGCCCCACGGAACGCTTGTTTGTTTTGGTTCGTTCATTTCGCCCTGACTTTGTTGCTTATGTAAAATTACTGCGTTGCCAACTTTTTCGGGGAGTTTTCCCAGGATGTGACACCGAATTCTTGTTCAATAACTTTCCTAGGCCGGTGATAGTCGTCCTGCTGATGTCCATGGTGAACGAAAAGCAGCCCCTATCCCTACGCTGCGCAGTCTCCTACTGCTTCCAATGCTACCTTCACAAGAACGAAATCGGGCAACAAACGGTCATCAACACCCTCCTACCCAGCGAGGACACTTCCTCCCCCCTAAACGTCACCACCGGGCAACTCTTGTGCGGCGGCCTCTTCGGCAGTGACGCCTCTAGCACCTGGTTCGCCGCCGTCGCCCTCGCGCACTGCCTCGTCGACAACGCCGCCCAAAAGGAGCAGCTGCTGCGCGTGCTGGTGGCCACGAGGGCGGACGTGCCGCCCGCCGGGCTGCTGCAGCAGTGCGCCGGGTTCGTGCAGCGCGGCGTCAAGTTGCAGGCCAAGTTGGGCGTGCTGATGTTGTTGGCGCAGTGGGCGGCGCACTCGGCCGGGGCGGTGAAGGTTTTGCTGGGCGCGCCCGGGGCTATGGCGTTTCTTACGGCGCAGGCGTCGGCCAGCGAGTACGACGACAACGAGGAGTTGGTGCAGGTGAGTTGGCAGTTAGTTCTTCGGTGGTTTAACAGGTGGGAAGTTTGCTGAGGCTTTTGGTTTGGGAATATTCGTTTAGGGAAGATAATTTTGATGGATTTGATACCGAAAGTGTCATCACAACGATGCCAAATTTATTGGGAGAGAAATATTTGATACGTTAATAAAATTCACTGTTCAACGGTTTTTAATTTTTGCAGTTTTGGAATAGTTTACAAATCTGAAACATTTTTCCTAACAATTTGGATCATAAATTGATAACTTTTTCTTTTCGGAGTATCGCTGAAAAAAATACAAGCGGCAACAGCGCACTTTCTGGCGAGCTGTCACAACTATCTTGCTGAAATAAATATGATATTTGACTTATCATCAAGGTTTTCAATGGCGTTTTCCCGCCTTTTTCACTCTGAACTCTCTTTGCTATACAGGCTGTCCGTTTTTCGAATGCCACTAAGGATCTCGCTTATTTCAAGGGTGACAAAGTTGGTAAAATCGTGGCAAAATTGCACATTTTCGAGCTCAATAATAATCTGACACTAAATTGAGAATATTTTTGATTTTTTCTGAGGTTTTTGAATATGGCAATGCCTTTTCAGAGATTCCCAAAATGGCAGAAGAAACAGCTGTCAAGTTTGGCGTTTCTAATCAACATTTTCAGGATACATTTCTCATTTTCTTCACAACGATGTATCATACATGGTGTTCTAATAACATGGGTTTGTCGAAAATCTATTTTTTTTATTATCTGCGAGGAGTGTTTTGAAAAAAACATTGTACAGTTATGACAGTTTGATCTTTAGTCGAGAGGTTGACAATTTTCAACTAAAAAATAAGAGAAAAAAATCCTGAATCAAGTTTTTATTGAAAATGCCCGGAATGGTTAGTTTAGCCTTATAAAAATCAAAACAAAAATAGGTTTTTCTCGTTTTTTTTTGCGATTTCTCCAAAACTATCGCTTAATTTGTTTTCCAGCTAATTATTCAGCACGAAAACGCGCGATTTCGCCCCAATTCAACTAACTTTGTATCTTTTACAAAAGATCCCAATAGTGGCATTCGAAAAACGCCACCCTGTATACTCTGAGCCCTACCTCACGATTCTTAGGGCTTGTGCGCCTTCCTCCTGGGCATATGCGTCGCCTTCAACGACAACACCGAGCCGAACTACTCCAAAGAGAACCTGAGCCAGCTGATCGAGAAGCGAGTGGGGGTGGAAACCTACTGCAAAAAACTCTCCGCCATCTCCCACCACGAGGCGTACGCCCTGGCGGCGAAGCAGCCCCAAACGCGCGCCAAGCACCCCGACGAGCTCCTCCTCGAGTTCGAGTTCTGCCAGCTCTTCAGAGCCATGGAGGCGGTCATTTTCCAGGCGCTGGGCAGACAGCGCGAGCTCTCCGGAGGCATCTCCGAGCTGAGTCTCGGCGAGCACGAGAACGCGCTGCTGGCGCAGTACAAAGAGCTGATCAGGGACCAGGACAAGCAGATCAGGGAGCTGAGGAGGGAGTTGGAGGTGCGGCAGAAGCGCGAGGAGGAGTTGGGGGGGCAGTTGGGGGAGGTGCAGGAGACGAATAAGCAGCTGGTGGACCAGAACACCCTGTTGAAGGCGCAGTTGGCTGCTAGCTCGCTGGAGAAGCGGTCCACAGAGCCTTCGGAGGGGGATTACGCGGCGAAAGTTGCAGAGTTGGAGAGGATTAGGAAGGATCAGGATGATTTGTTGGAGCTGCTGACTGATCAGGATCTGAAGCTGAATAGCTTCAAGGAACGGCTGAGGGAGTTGGGGGAGAGTGTCGATGATGGGGAGTCTGATAATAATTCCGTCGACTCGGAGAATTCTTGAGGTTTTTTTTTGGTTCTCAGTGAAGTGTAAATAAAGCAAAGTCATCAGTGAAAATAAGGAGTCTCGTTAGATAAACATGACATTTATTATCAAACTCCTCTTATTTTAGCATTTATCAAAGAATTACGAGTTTGAATGAGGATTGTTACCTGTAAAAAGCACCTTCTACGTCTTGAAAATAAAAATGGTCACTGTTGATACTGAATACCTTCATTTTTATTGTTTTCTTCGATGTGATTGCAAGATTGCAGTTTTGTACGCTTGATAACATTCCGAAATATATGTTTTTGCCATTAATTTAACAACCGTTTTCACTTCAACCCAGTTGTATTCAAATCAAATTCAAATATTCGAAACTTTGTAATGACAGAAAAAGTCTATAAAATTTGCACGAAACGTGGCATTAGTGCAGTGTTTTGTCAAATTCTACGTCATAAGTTTGTGGTTTAGATTCATCTGCACCTGATGTCACAACATCGAATGTCAAATGCTTGGAAGTTACACAATCGTTCATTGCGTAGAGAATGATTTTTTGAATTATTCAAAAAACTAGCACTGCGATACTCAATACTTAAACGTTCAACGAACACAATGCAAATTAACAGTACATTAACGAACATTAATGTAAAACTCAATCTGACATCTGGGCCTGAGCATTTTTCTGTTAAAAGAGGAACGTACGCTAACCGAAATCCGACAGATTAAGAACGTTCCAAAAAAACTCTCATGACACATAACTCGTTCCGCAATTGACGACACATCCCTATCAGAAATGTATGTGCAGTGCATTCATGTTCCGTGATTTCAGTGAAGTTTGCGAAAAAGTTGTTGTGATAAAATGCGTTGAAGTTTATCTTTTCTTGAATATCTTGTATTACATTCGCATCAGGAAATGGCGGATCGAAATGAAAAGACACTGAATGAACTATTGAAATACCCGGGGAACAACGTATGCGCTGATTGTGGGTCTAAAAGTGAGTATCCGTAACCGATCTGACGGAAGACGTGCTACTCATGCCGCCCAATGCCCATGTGATGTAAACAAACCCGAAAAACAAACATTGTCGTAGCTCGATAAAAACTTTGATTTCTTTAAACGCTTGTCATTTTCACGAACCCAACAAATAAATAGCATGTGGGTACTGAATAGTTAATCTGTAGATGATTGAAATTCGAGAGGATTGGTGAATTTTTGCTTTAGGTCCAGAATGGGCATCATACAATATCGGTATTTTCATCTGCACGCGCTGTTCGGGTGTCCACCGCAGCATGGGGGTTCACATCAGCAAAGTAAAGCATCTGAAGTTAGACAGATGGGAAGACTCCCAAGTGGAAAGAATGAAGGAAATGGGCAACACCAAAGGAAAACTGAAATACGAGGAAAGAGTACCTCCTTGTTACAGGCGCCCCAAAGAAGATGATCCTCAGTGAGTACAGGTCGAAAATTGTCGACCACGCTATAACAGTGTGTTGCAGAGTTTTAATTGAGCAATGGATCAGAGCAAAGTACCTGCGTGAGGAATTTTGCCACCCTGAACGACAGCAATATACTAGTGGCAACATGCAAGGTTTCCTCATGAAACGCGGCAAAGAAGACAGCCGGTATCAGTCTAGGAAGTTCGTGCTCTCTGAATCCGAAGACACTTTGAAGTATTTTGTTAGGGAAAACAGGGAGCCTAAGGCTGTCCTACGAATATCCGAGTTGAATGTTGTGTTTGCGCCTGAGAAAATCGGGTGAGTCCATGCCTCAGCTCTGTGTTTGGTTCCAGTTCTAACGTGGCTTCTTGCGTTTTCAGTAACCCCAACTCCTTACAGCTCACGTTTTTGAAAGACGGCACCACCAGGCACATTTATGTCACCCACGAAGAAGGGGAGGTCATAAATAACTGGTACATGGCGGTTAGGTGTGCCAAACTGCACAGATTACAGGTGGGATCCTCCACCAACGAATTGTCTCTGTGATTTCCCCGAATTTGGTCTTGTAGGTGGCCTACCCCTCTGCCAGCGAGCACGACCTCATGGACTACCTAACCACCGACTTCGCCAAGGAGGGCTGGCTGTGGAAAACAGGCCCCAGGCTCTCCGACGGCTTCAAAAAGCGCTGGTTCACCATCGACAGCAGGAAGCTGATGTACCACGACGAACCGTTGGACGCCTACCCCAAGGGGGAAATATTCCTAGGCCACTCGCTGGACGGCTTCAGCATTAGGATAGGCGTGGCGGCGGCTGTCAGAGATCAGGGTTTCTCTTTTTCTCTGACTACTCCAGAGAGAACGTACAATTTATCCGCGCAGACTGAACACGACAGGGATCACTGGATCGAAGTGATTCAGAGGGTTTTGGAGACGCCGTTAACGCCTCAGGATTTGGCAAGTAAGTGTGTAGGGGGGGTTTTGGAGGGGGGCGATGGTGTTGAGGGTGGTTTTTTGCAGTTTCAGGGCGTCTCATCAGGAAGCGGGCCAATACCAATTCGATAAATATTTTTTCCCAAAGGTAGTGACTGCAAACTGAGTTTTTTTTTATTTTTCGTCGACCTAGTCTTGTATTTATTAGGATTAACGATTATTTATCTCTGTATTACACTTTACAAATACTCAAAGCGCTGAATTCATTTTAGTTTCTGTACAATTTGTTCCCTTTTTGATAATAAAGTATCAACTTGTATCACACTTTCTTGCCTTACCACCCAAATTTATAGACAAAAGCAAAAAAAACTCACAAACACGTATATTTATTCGAAATAACTTAGACACACATTCACCAAAAAGTATAAATATACAAACACAACACATTTTTCCAACAAAAATAAATAAATAAATAAAACAAAATAGTAATCCTATGAATGAGCGGCAGGCGAAAAATCCGTCTACAATTTGGACTGCACCAAATTGTCAGCAGCGAAAATATTCTTCGGGTCGAGGTGTCTCTTCGCCGCCAAATAAAGATCCACCCCCACCTCTGTGACAGTGAGGGGATACCATTTTTTTCGCAGTTTTCCAACACCGTGGTGGTGGGAAATGCTGCCTCCGCAAGCCACTATTTCGTCTCTCGCTTTCGATTCTAACCTAGAAATCGGTAAAAGTCACGTAAAAGTACGTGGAATTAGGCAATCCAAACCACGTGACATAAAATGGCGGATGAGGGCAAACGATCCGATACCTTGGCTAGTAAACAGATCTACAGCCAACCACAATGCATGTGATAGGCATTTTTCTTCAGTAAAACAGTTAATAATTAGCTACAATTGAAAAAACACATAAAAAACGCACTAGAGATCACTAAATGTAACAGTTTTCAACTCAAGTCACATCCAAACACCAAATGTATGCCCTCCGCCGCCATATTGTTTTCGATTTGACAGGTGGTTGGATTGCCTAATTGGGCGACTTTGCTACAGCCTGTCAAATTGACAGATGTCAATTGTGCTCACCAGAGAGAGGACTAATTTTATATTTTGTACTCAGATACGTTTTCCAAGTATTCCGTATTTTTTTACTCAAAGTTTCAAAGCTTTCTACAATTTTTAAATTGGTTATTATGTAAATTGGGTTATAGTGAAATCTTTAATACATAAATTGAACTACTCATTCCATTTGTTATTGAATTACAAAAAGCAAAACTATTTTGGTTATTTTCATTTATAACAGGAAATTTCTCATAAAAAATTTATTTGCTCATTTATTTATCACAACAATCCAAAAGCTGAGGCAAATTACTGAATCTGAAAGTGTCGTAATACCAAGATAAATATGTGGCTAAAGAAATCAAAATCAGATAAATCAACGGGAACAATTGTTTTCTAACATCTCTGCTGCTTACCTCGAATGTATACCAACAGGGTCGCTCAGAGCAGCATAGTTGAAACCCAAATAGAAATAAATGACGCACCCGGCATCGTAAGTCTGTGTAACACGACAATTGATAGTAAAATGGGTAATAGCCAACTTTCTACACACGTCCGCAATAACCCTCTTCACGTTCCCCACCAAAACAATCGCCCTGTCCCAAGGCACCGACGTCTCGAACGACTCGGCGACGACCTTGTACTGCAACGCCAAATCCTTCCAACAAAAATTGAAGCAAGTACAAGGGGTGTATCGGTGGGGTTGTACAACTCACCCTCAAGTAAGCGATGACGAAAGTCAGCATGTAACCTCGCTCGCCGTTTTTTTCACCGGCCGGTAAACCGCCGTATTTTTTGGCCGTCGTATAGAGACGCGTCTCCTGCGTTTGGACGTCTACTGCGTCGCCTTCGAAAAGGAGAGTCATGACGCACATGCGGTCTTCGTCGAAGCATTTCAACTTCGTGATGTACCACTGGAAAAGTTTTTTCAGCCATATTTGATGCATTTATTGACAGTCAAGAAGTGTCAAGCACAGTCAGTTCCATGTCACCGGTGTCAATAGTATTGTGTTCCGTGTCAAGTTCTATCGATTTTTTCGATTCATTGACAGTGACAGATAATTTTTAGGCACTCATTTCCCACTTACCTTTTTTAATTTGTCCACTATTGCCTCAAAAAAACTGGCCTCAGGCTTGAGAATCATCCCAAACTTGAACTGCTCGTTGTCCATGAGTCTTATTGAAGCCGGTTGCCACCTGTTTCTCGCCACCTCTCTCATGTACCTAACAAAACCAATCACTAGGCGAAAATTCACTTCCAACACTCAGAATCAATTGTACCTCACTCCAGCCTCGAAATCAGGGAAAACGATCGACCCGTACTTCTTGCACTTGGGCACGGGCCGCACCTTGAGGGTCACCTCGGTGATGACGCCCAAAGAACCCTCCGAACCGAGCACCAGGTGGTTGAAATCCGGCCCGCAGGACATGCGCGGCACCTGGTTCCGTTTCTCCAACACCCCCTGGGGGGTCACCATGCGAACGTGCACCACCAAGTCCTCTATGTTGCCGTACACGTTCTTCTTCATGCCTATGGAGGAAACTTTGCACTCGAGACACAGGGACGTTTCACTTTGGCTCACCGGACGCTCTCGTAGCCACCCAGCCCCCGAGGCTGGAGAACTCGTAGCTGTCGGGCTCGTGCCCCGTGGTGTACCCCATTTCCCCCAGCTCTCGCTCCAGGTCTTGTCCGACGATGCCGCTCTCGCAGCAAACCGTAAAGTTCTCCTTGTCCAACCACAAAATCCTGTTCATCTGCGACGTGTCCAGGGATAGAATCGTCCTAGACTCGTGGGGCGGGCACTCCGAAGCCCCCGAAACGGCGGTGCCTCCTCCGAAAGGCACCACCACTAGGTCGAGCGAGTGCGCCATGCGCACGAGGTTGACGACGTCGTCGTGGCTGGAAGGCCATACTACGGCGTCGGGGATGCGTTCCAAGGTCGCCGTTCGCACGGCGTATATTTCGTGGAGGGCCTGGCCGTGGGATCTCACCAGGCGGTCGATTAGCTGGGTCGTGGTTTGGGATAGGTTAGTTATTTGATGACAAAAAATTGTGACAGACCGCTCTTTTCGATCAATAATGAGCTCTCCCGCCAATGTCAAATTTTTGCGGGATCAAATGACAGCTCCAGGTCCGGCTCCAAAAAATAATCTCTACTTGATATCCGACATGAATCGAGACAAAAACACTGTTTTTTGAAGAATTATAATCAATCAATATTTATTTCAGTTTGATTTTGACAACGGTGAACCAGTTAATCACACAAATTTCAAATAAATAAATATATGTTTGTATGATAGATTTCTGAATTGACAGTGAAGTAAGGTCGAATTGAATGGAAATTTCCGTTCCATTGACACAAAATACAGTTCCAAGGTCACTTTGTGTAAGCAGCACAGAGTAATTTGATTGGTCAATTCAATCACATTAAGTTTACTGTCAAGAACTGGTTGTTATTTTATCGAAATGTGTTCTGATTGTGAAATTTCCAGTGCAAATCTATAAATGATGGGCAAATAGTGCAATTATAGCCAACCTTGGTGGAATATGGTATCCCCAGACAGGAAATTTGCTCCAAAACGTCTGGATGTATATTAGGTTTGGGATACTGATCATCCCTGGGCATTTCCTCGCTGCTTTTGACAGGTACAGTCAGGTCCAGATTCAAGACGTTTTTTGCCCATGCCTGTACGTGTGGTAAGCGTAAACCACTTATAGGATATCTTTTTCCAGTGAAGTGTACTTCGGGTATACCAGTTTCAGAGTTGACAACGAATTTTGAGTCTTTGTAGCCCCAACCATCCCATTTGAGTAATTCTTGTCTGCAATGAAATGTATTGAATTAAAAGTGTCACCCTGTAAGTCGGAAAAATTTCAATTGGTTGAAATGCAATTTTTTCTTATATAATTTGCCGGATGTAATCAATTCAAGCGGCTGGATTAATTCGGAGAATACCGGTTATCATAAACATTTTCACTTCGACATAAATAAATGTATAATTCGAGTTTTCCTTTTATTGATCTGAACCATATATAACATCAGTAATGAATCTGTAACACCCAGAGATAGAATACTAGTTGAAGGTAAAGTATTTTAATAACACAATTTTCCCATAATTAACCTAATTAAAACAAGAAATGTTTTTTGTCTTGACTCACCTATTTTTGGGAATAGTACTCTTCACTTTAATTGGCGCACTGTCAAAACCTTTCACGTGACTAGTTGGCTCCGTTTGTGACATAGTCCCTTTAATTCCCGAATAATTTTCCTATTAAAATTGCCCCTATTTATTATTTCTTCCAGGCGCAGGGCCACCTACACTACCTTCGGAAACGCTCGTACGACGAGCACTTAAATATAAATTGACGCGATGATGTCACGGCGTTTTTTTCAAGCATCCCTTCTCTGCCGTCGTTCCGAAAAATCAATATTTAAAATAAAGAGGGAAACTGACGGTTCCGATTCGTGACGAGCTGCGAGTATTAAAAAAAGAAGAGCGTAGAACGCTTCGCTGGCAAGTAGTCGAAGCAACTAGGAGTCAACGGTCGTAAAAAAAGAAGAACGATCATCGTGACTACTGACACATTGACGTATTAGAAATGGCAGTCAAGTGTTATCATTGTTGTTTATAATAATCTTTATTTTATTATTTATAGACAATGACTTTTGTTTTTATTTTGGTGCATATGTGCTAATGTTTTTCGGTTAAGGATTCCTGCAATGGGCACAACTGGACACAATTTGGACACGTTTAATATATCCGGTAAGCCTAATTGATAGGATCCTCTTCATAGCAACACATACAGTTAACTTTATCTGTACACGATCTGATAAAGATTTTCGATGATAAACACCAATAAAACAATTGAACAACACGTATACACCCTACACGTATGTAGTATCATGAGGAGTTGTGATAGATTGAATTGGATTTCTTGGAAATAATGAGTGAGTATTCCCTATAGTAGACTTGTGGTAAGGTCATAGAACCAATTAATGTAAATAACGAATGTGATTCATCATCTGTTTATCGTATACTAATCAATGGAAATTATGGCAGCTAAGTAGGCCTAATAGATAGTGAATTGTTCTTTCAGATTTGACAGCAGAGCAGCAAAGGCTTTTAATTGAGATAAGAAGACGAAAGACAGAAGTGTTATTGGACATACAGGTGAGTTCTTATCAAAACCAGGTGTATTTGAAGTGGCCTATTTATAAAACAACCTGAATAATGTTTGTGGAGTAAATTATTTCGTTCTAAGGAGATAAAACCATTATCTCAAGGATAATTGTGGTGGATTCATTCTAGTATTTTTTGTGGTGGCGAAATTGAGTGATTACTTATCAAATTACAAGTGATATGATAAAACTTCGGACCAATCCACACTTATTCATAATATCACAGTGGCATATGTACAGGAAATGTTGGGATGTGATAAGAATATCAAGTTCTAGCGGAAACACAGTTTAGTCGACATGTTCGCTCAAAAAAAACGTGATAACAGATACTGTTTTTTTTATGTTTACCAAGTACCCTGAAACTTTGTTGGATGTCCATTATTCGCAGGATATAAGGAAGAAACGATTATAATGTGAAAATTCACATCGAAATTTATTCTTCATTAGTGATCATTCAGTGGAATTTTATTCATCACCAATCATTATCATATACGGGTCATATGTTCGCAATTCAAGAGACATCAACCCATCTACGTATAGAAGCAAGAAATATACGAGGGTAATTCGATGTATTCTCAGTTTTCTACGCAACGTAGTTGTATCAAATCTAGGTAGGATTTTAATCTAAGCATCAAATAGCGGTGTATATATATACAGTTACAGGGGAACAGACAGAAAATGCGATCAAATCATCTCTGAAAAACTATAATCTGCGCTACCTAAATACGAACCTACCCTCGTATAAACCTGGCTCCGATATGACCGTAGACTTTGTCGCTTCAACACCGCTTGGACTTCAGTTACTCAGTCTAGTCGTCCGTGGTGAAACAGTCGACAGTCGCGACGTCAATCGGTGACGTTAGCGTCTTCGTTTGTGGATAATTCCATGAAAAAAAAAGACCGCGCGTTGAGAATGATATTGGGCGGTAATTCGGAAACAAAGCGCGTGTAATTCAGTGGTTTTGTGCATTTTTATTGGATTGTCGCAGTGAGTTTGAGACGGAAATCTAGGAATTGAAGCATATCAGGAGCTGGTGACTAAGTCTGGAATGATTGGTGCCATTTTTGTGGTCTTGTCGATTGTTACAATGATTTGAAGATGAGATACGATGACGTGCTGTCAATTATCTGATCATGGATCATGGCCAAATGATTTGCTTTTATAATAGGTGTTCGTACTATTCGAACACTGTTCAGATGTGTGATCGATTAAAATTCAAGAAATTATTGTCAAGTTACCAACGTTGTTTTTGTTTTTAAATCGCAGATTTCTTAGCAAAACAAAGATATCAGAACGACTAGTTGCGTGGGTAATGATATGGTTCAATTCTCAGGGTATTTCCATTGCGAAATTCAAAATTCTGGAAATTCCACAATAACAATTATTATCGACAATTAATCATTTGCAGCTCTTGAAACAAAATTTTCTTGGAAATACCCTGTATTTGTCCGCTGTTTTGCAGTCCCACAAGTCACAGTGTATAAAAAGTGGGTGTGTACAGGGTGATCCATCTTCGACTCGAATTGAAGTGGTCGTAAAGTCTTCAAAAATTGTGTGAAGGTTTCCAGAGCATTTGCGTGGACTTTCCATTGTTTTTTGGGGCGTTTTGAAAGTATAATGACTTTTTAAGCACGAATATCTCGAAAACTAAACTAGATATCGATAAAAGGATGTCACTGTCTTGTAAACGAATTTTATTTTTTGAAATTCTGCTCGATATTGAGCATTGATTTTTTCGAAAATTTTTACTCAAATGCGCTATTGAAAAAATCGCGATTGGCCTGTATTTATCAGAGTTACGTCAGCAACTAATTTGCATTATCTATTAGGAGCTCGTTGTGAAATTCCAGTCAAAGTTACCTACTTCAAAATCATCTGAAATGGGTACAATATCATCGAATTATTCAGCTGTGTCGATAGATGATTCATGCTGTTCTGTTTACTCGCTAATAAAGATTTAGTCATTCATAAATAAGAGGAATTAAATTTTGTCAGTTAAGTGGTAGTAAAGGAACTAACTTCCGGTCTATACAATCGAATCCATTCATGATGTTGAAGTCTTCTTATTAACTTCATCGACACTCTTCTTGGGACCACGAAAACAAAATTAATTGTTTGCTTTTTCCATTCTCATGACGCATAAAATGTTATCAAGGTGGTGAAATGACCTTCCTTTGTGATATTTTAAAATTGCCTCATCGAGTTTGAAGCCGAAACAAGGAAACGATTTTTTTTAGCTGTATTTCATTCAGGACGTTTTTTGAATTATTCACGTTGGTAAAAATCAGGCTGATAATTCAATTAATTCTTAATCGTGATTTAAATAAATTGAATGAAATACCATGAAAACAAGCTCTTGAAGCAAATAACTCATCATAAAATCAAAGCATGGGGAAGTTGATTTATTTTAGGTTGGTACTAACGTTACACAAGCAATAATTGCGGTGTTGCCGGATCATAAATTAATCATTGAGTTATGTGTAGCGCTTGGCAACGCTGTATGTACGGGAGTACTTGTGACGTATCAATGTTGTATGCGATTTTTGAACGCCCCCCCCAAATTTGGGAATTTTTTCAGACGAAACTATTGCGAATATAAAAATGAAAATAAAACAGGGTACGTTTTTAAACGTTCTGGATGTCGTGGTGTATTTAAAGACATAATAAAAAAATTTTTCGCGTGTCTACAACACGTGACCTTTGCCCCATGTGTGGAACGTGACATTTTGACAAACATCGGCGATAACCTGAACGTTCTAAGAATGCGAATTACCGAGCCTATGAAATTCTCGTGCCAGAAATAAAGAGGCTAAACGAACGGATCCGCGATCGGTGGACTACCTTGCCGGCGGCCAATCACATGCAACAATCGACATAACAAACGAGTGACGATCGGAGAAACAAAACACACGGGCAACAGGTGGTAGGTCGTGCGAGGATTCTTTTCGGAAACGTTCATCGACGGAAATACCTGTAGAGTAGCTGGTTTTGTGTTTTGTGGCGTGAGAGTGTGAGCGCGATACTGCTCATGCTACTGACGATGTTGAATGTACTGATAAGCACAAGGATAATAGAGTTTCTTAACAGTGGAAACGATGGGAGAGAATGTTTTGTTGGGTTTTATGCCGTTTTTATTCATTATTTATAACCTCAGTGGTCTTTAAGTCGGTTCTAAACTTGGACAAAAACTTCGCTGTAATTATTTTTCTCATAGACGTTAACTTGAAGGCATTTGAATTCTAACCTAGTTTTTATGCTTTTCTTCGGTGAACAATAGAAGGTATAGGCGTTGGGAACTTTTCCATAGAAAATCAAGATCTCTTTGAATGTTATTCGCACGAATTTCACAAGCATTGAAGCGTGCGTGAAACGTCATTCGAATGTGCTAATTTTGAAGGCATTTACTTGGACGTTCCATTGTTTTTTGAATCAGAAATAGGGAGTTTTCGGAGGTTTTCGAGGATTTTGGGGGGTTTTTTGTGATTTTTTGGGATTTCCAACATGAAATATCTCGAAAACTGTACTAGATATCGAAAATCGGTTTATTTTATTTCTCAAATTCTTATTGATTGTTGCGAAAATTTCGAAGTAGTCGTAAAGTCTCCAAAATATGTATGAAGGCTTCCAGAACGTTGAATCCCCAATGTGACTTTTTTTCCAACGCAGAAAAGCATTGAAATATTCAGTAAAAACACCCTCCCAATTCGAAAAACGCCCAGCTTTCCACTTGTACATTCTTCTCGATTACTTTGGATGAATGTGAACGTCCTCAAACACAGTCTGCATCCCTGGCGTAGTAAAACATTGGTCGGTTTCGGACGTGCGTCGGTTACAAAGAGCACCAGGTGCCGGTGCATGCCTCGCACTCGTAATTTTCATGCTCGTTAGTCAGACGGGCGCTTCGGAATTTTCTCCTGCGGCTCAGGACCGTACTCGGAATTTAGTGGTATTTCGATTTATATCGTGATTTCAGAGGGTCACAAGTGAGTTCACTGATTTTCGGAAATAATGCCACGTCATACAAAACGTCCAGAAACGTACCCAGTTTTTTTTTTTTTTGGCGCAGTCGTTTTGGACATTCAGTCTAGCAGATTTGCAGCGTTGTGACGTCACAACTGCTAAAGGACCGTGGACAGTGATGATTAATTGATTTTGGACTTACTCTTCGAAAAATATAACTTTCAAGATTTTTCTACTTTCGAAAAAGTCGATTTTTGTAGAAACTGGAAATCACTCAGTATATCTAATTGGGGCTGAGTTGGTTTCAAGACGAGTCTAAGTTGATGGCAATTTTTATTTCATCGAAAAACTACATGAAAACAAATTTTTTGTTGCCCGCATTCTTCACCCCCTGAATGCGGTCCTGTCAGGTATGTAAGCATACGTTCCGCGTAATTTTTTGCGTTTTCTTCATGCAGGGTCAGCTGCCACAGCCGATTGCCCGCATACCTCGCTAGTGAATGGATTCTTGTTCACAAAAATTCGCGAAAATAACTGCTGCTATTTATTTTTCGATTCCAAGAAATGACAAAGTCAAATCTTTTTATCTAATCGGTCCAACGGACTCGGTTTCGAAATCGTTTCAGGAAGCTATTGAATAACAATCAGGGCATTGAAATTGTCAGTCCGGATATCAGTTATTTGAGGTCCATTATCTGAATTACACACACCCAGATGCCAAAGGCGTAGATGAGGGTTTTTATAGAGGGGACAAAATTCTAGACTAAAAAATTAGGTGAATATTTTTAACACAAAGTTCTCGATAAAATGTTTCGAATTTTTGTGGGCATAGTGAGGTGCATTTTCAGCTATATCTCGAGTTTATTTTTTCACCAAAATATTGAAAAATACAGGGTGTTATGTGCTGTCGAAAATGCCCCAACTGCTTACATTTTTTTGGCCGACTGAGTACCTGAAACGAAAAAATTCAAGAAGGTTATTAAAGTTGAAGGTATTTTCCATGCAATGACCAAAGGTTTTTGGAATATATAAAAAATTAAGAAAATGGCGTAGTTCTGAAAAAAAAAATCGTTTTTTGATTCCAGATCGACAATTTTCAACCAATCAAAAAAATCTTGGTTCTATGCATAGTGAATATATTTGAGAATATTCAGTTCCAATTTGAAGTCGATCGGTCAATTTCTCTGCGAGTTATGACGTCAGCAATTTGAAAAAAACACATGCGAACGCTGCCATTCAAAATTTATTCAACACACGACCTTGAAACTTCCACAGTATATTTTTGAAAGTACAAACTACCGATTAAGCCACAAAAAAAATGTTTTTCCTCATTTTTTTTTCGAACCGTCATCCTGCGCCTTATCGCATCCCGATCAGCGATCACCCTGTACACCCACAGTCCCCTAATCGTCGCAGACAATAAACAAACACGTGTTTGACTTGCGGTCTGGAAATCAGCACGCCATTCCGTATCTCGACGACATAAATCGTTCATCTAGATAGCCGTGATCGAAACAAACGACTAGCGAACGGAAGCCGGCCGAAATGAGTTTTTTCCCGCGATGTTGAGCGATAGAATGGGCAGCAGGGGCAGGACGGGGTCGATGAGTGCTGTCAATGTTCATGTGTCGGGGTGGTTTTCTTCGTTGAAAAGAGTGAAGAAGAAGAAGAGCGGCGGTGAGAGGAGTTCGAAAAGTGCATGGGATTTGACCAGTTTGGCAGGGAGTACAGTGAATTCGGTAGGTTAGGTCTTGACTTATTTATTTATATGTGACGTCATAGCAGAAGGGTTCAAGGTCACTTTTTTTTGGGTTTTTTACATATCCTGACTCAAAGAACAAGGAAGAAGACTAGATTTTAGACTAGAATATCTCGAAAAGTATAAATTTCCCCACGACAATATTATCAAATTCGTGTTTTTGAGATCAAAATACGTTGGTACCCAAAAACTTTCATTTTCACGTGCTTATTCTCCAATTACATTTTTGGATTACTACTTTTCCTGTACTAATATTAAATTTTGGATTACTACTTTTCCTGTACTAATATTAAAATTTTGGATTGCTACTTTTCCTGTACTAATATTAAAATTTTGGATTACTACTTTTCCTGTACTAATTCCTTACCTCTTGACGTTCCATCTCTCGCTTAACCTCAATTTTTCATGACCAAAACTACAAATTATTTTCGAAATTTCATTGGCAACGTTGCCATTATCTAACCATCTATGGTTACGAAAATATCAACGATGACTATCGAATTACCCTGTAGGCTGCTTTGTTTATTTTCTCATCGTTTCCTTTTCAAATTAAATCGAAACATAAAGAGCTTTCTCATAGACAGTTCGATTGACCTTGAAGGGTCACGCCTACTTTGTTATTATTAATCGCATCGGTTATTTGATTTGATACAATGGCAAAAAGTGAATGATTTGAAATAGCCCAAGTTAATGCGCACTTTTACGAGATTTTTCGTTTGTTTTGATTACTCGGAATTAGCAATTCCAGTTCTAAAAACGTTCGAGTACTGGTAATGGTTTAGTTCATGAGTATCAATGCGAATATTTTACGAGCTAATCTTGAAATGTTACGTTTGATAAAAGTTCGTTAGGTTTCAATTGTTATTTTGAATTTTATCAGGATCAACATGCGGACAATGGATAATGTTTTATTTGACATAATGCCACTCTACAAGCATTATCAGGTTGCGCAGATTAAATTGAAGTATACAGGGTCGGACTAAATGAGTGTTACCATTCTGTGACCTTGACTTGACTTTCCTGCAATTTTTTCGGGTTTTTTCGAAGCCTATGTTTAGATTCGATTTTTTTAGGTGATCTTTGGATTGTAGTTAAGCGATTTGAAACATGAAAAATGCCACAAAATTTCTTGAGACTGTTTTAGAACCATTTCTAGAACACGATTCTTGGGGAAACTTGTTAAGAAATTGTTGTCGTTCACTGTACAGGGCGGACAAATTTCGATTTTGTGTAGGGCCACTCTGTAAATAAAGAAAATACAAAAATAAGAATCATTTTCGCTACATTGAAATCTGAAAAAATTATAAAAATAATAATTTGGGAATTTCCTCTACGCCACTGGATTCTACCGAAAAAAGCCTCCGAAGAATGTGAAAGTTATTTTCCTCTAACTTCAATAACAACCAAGATATTTGTATGTGTCGAAAAATAGAACTTTTGTTTATAATTCGAGAACAAAAGACGATAGCCAATATTTGTTCCAGCCAATGGAATTATCTCAAAAAAGAGATCGAGGAACGACCTCCACTTTTCCATAACTCCCAAAGCTACCGAGTTACCCTATACTGAACATCGAAATTTTCACACCCTGTATATGAACGTATTCTGCCCGCAATTTTACACTCATCGTGTACCATCACGAATTACATTCAAATTCGTGCTTTTGGGCGAAAAAATCCCTACCGAAATTCAGATCGCATTGTAAGTGCAAAATTCGATCGAAGCCAGCAGTGATTCGAGCCGAAAAAAAGAACATCATTACATAACAATGTGTATCAATCGCATTAGTCAGTCACACTCACAGCCTACTTTAGATAGAGAGACGATAAGTGAGCCGTCGTTTCTTCGTTCACCTGTTGCGCTACACCGAATCGCTAGTGCTGTGAAAATAATATTTTAGTCACTTCGTTGTTTCTCCTATCCTTCCTGCGTGTACATATATTTTTTTCTGTTTATTGTAGTTGATCTGTCAGCTCGCTGATGTGCTCGTGCGTACGTGTTTGTGCTTCTTACGTAGTTCACAATATCCTGCAATCGTGTTGTTGTCTTTGTTGCGAAACGGTAAGAGTTTTTCTGTCTCACCTTCTCAGTTTGGGCACTTTTTTTTCCCTCTATTTCTCTCTGTTGTTTTTTGTTTGCGTTGTTGGTTCCATGCCGTTTTGTTTTCGTTTGGTTTGGTTTGCAGTGACGTGATGTGGCTTGGTGTTTTTTGTAGTCGTTGTTGCTGCTTTCGAAAGGTTCAATTACGTTTTGATTGAATGTCAGCTTGTCTTAGTTGATGTGGAGATTTGATATGTACAGGGTGTTCCGGAATTGCACGGCAATATTTCAGGTACGTATTCTTTGGCACGAAATAAGGAGAAAAGTTCCTATGAACGTGTGTCCGATCTCGATTATTAGCGAAGTTACAGGGTGTTGAAAGTTGAGAAAAATTTAGGTTTTTATTTTATTGTGCTCGATCTACTGCAGATAGAGCTTTCAAATTTTGTGCGAGTATCAAGCAATAGGTGCTGCTTAATATGAGAGTAAATGTTTTACAAATACCATACAGGGTGTTGCATTTTCCGAGGTCACAACCCATAAAAGCCTTAATAAAAACTTGCTCGTACGCCACTGGTGAATTTCAATATTTTCCTCAAGTTCATCAACCTATTACCTAAATTTTGTCCCTCTTGACTTTTTGTCGAATTCCGTTCAGTTTCCTCAGAAATTAATTAATTTGTAAATTGGCTCAAAGTCACATACTCTGAAATGTTTATACAACACCCTGTAACTCCGTTACTAATCGAGATCAGACACATGTTCATAGGAATTTTTTTCCTTATTTTGTACCAGAGAATACACCGTGCAATTCTGAAATACCCTGTATAGTTTTTGCATTGAATATTTTCATGATGATGAATTTGTTCTCATATATTTGGTAAATATCTAGATATTAGGTGATATGGATTTTCAATTTCTTTGAAAGATATTATCAATTTATTGTTTCTCAAGCATTCAAAAATCTAACAAATTTTAATTTAAATTCGTGAAATGATTCAAACCACAATATAATCGCTTCTTTGGGTTCACTTATGTAGCTCTATAAAAGATATTTTCAGTAGATGGCGCTGCAGCAGCTACAGTCTCGGGGTTGCTGGTATTACATTGATGCGAAAACTAGTCAAGAAAATTCCGGACAGAGTTTCAGACTTGTTGAAGCATCCATTCGCGATATTTTCCTCACTCTAATTCGTTTAAAATATCGATAAACCACTCCACCCTGTATAGTGTGGTCGAATTCACCTGAAGAGTTCACGCTGGCTCTCAATTATCGGTGATATAGTTGAACGTTCCTACTCGAGGTCTAATTCATTCGACACTAATTCAATCTTTATTGGTCGACCGTCATTTATTTTCGTATAGTTCTATTTTCGTCGTCTGGTATGTAGTATTACGACGCTCTGTAGAGCAAGAATCGCTTCCTACCTAGCGTACCCTAATTGCTGTAATAGGACAAGGAATACCGTCTTGGTAGGGTTACGTTTTTTAGTTTCGAGTCGCTGCTTTGAACAACACCCAGTATATTGGTAGTTGTTGATGCACACGCAGTGTTTTTTTTTGTTAGGTTACATTAGATTTCTAAGGAATATAGTTATTTGAGCGAGATAGTACAGTGACAGGTCGTCAGAAAGTGCGCTGTTGCCGCTTGTTTTATTTTTCAGGGATACTCCGAAAACAGGAAGTTAGGTTAGGTTTATCATTCAAATTGTTTCGATGTATATAATAAACAACGAAAACGATAACTATTGATTGTGGTTCACAGTTTTTTCAAGAAATTGTAATTATTTCGAATTTATTTGAGTAGACTTGGCTTAATTTTTTTTTGTTTATTTTTTTGCAGCGACTGAAAGATGACCTCGCCGAAATCATGTCCGAAATGGACTCTCTCGATTCGGGAGAAGACGGTAAAAACAGCAACAAGACCAAAATGATGTCGATAGGCAGGAAAAAATTCAATATGGACCCCAAAAAAGGTGCGTGTCCAAATTTGTATAGCAGAATTAAAGGTCCCCCTTGTTAGCTCCATCAATTTCAAGATTTTTTCTGGCCAAAACTTGAAAAAATAATACAGGAAATTTTTTACCCCATTTCCAAATTTTTTTCATTTTTTTTTTCTGCAGCAAAAAAAATATTTGGAGGATTTTTCTTTGAGAATATTAATAAACCTTGAATTTACATCTAAAATTTCTTTCCTCAGGTATCGAATACCTTATCGAAAAAGGCCTACTTCAAAACACGGCCGAGAGTGTCGCTCAATTCCTTCACAAGGGCGAAGGACTCAACAAGACGGCCATCGGGGATTATTTGGGCGAGAAGAACGACTTCAACGAGCAGGTGCTGCAAGCCTTCGTCGAGCTGCACGATTTTACGGATCTGATACTGGTACAGGCACTCAGGTGAGTTTTTTTTTTTTCAAATCTGAGAGGGTTTCCGTGAATTGGGCGATTTTAGCGATTTTTTTTAAATAATTAGGTATATTTTCAGCTATATTTTGACATTTTTTTCACAAAAATTGGTCGATTTTTACGATTTTTTTGGATATAATTATGTATATGTATTTTAAACAATATTTCGACATTTTTTCTTATATAAATCAGGCGATTTTTAAGAATTTTTTTAGAGAGAATAAGGTATATTTTCTGCTATATTTTGAGATTTTTTTCACGAAAATTAGTCAGTTTTTGCAATTTTTTTGGATATAATTATGTATAAGCAATATTTTGACATTTTTTCTTTTACAAATCAGGCGATTTTTGAGATTTTTTTATACAAATTGAGTGATTTTTGTGAATTTTTTTGACGTAATGAGGCTCAGCCATATTTTGAGACTTTTTCTACAGAAATTAGGAAATTTTTGTGATTTTTTTTGACGTAATAAGGCATATTTTCAACTATATTTCAAGATTTTTTCTACTGAAATTAGTAGATTCTCTTGATTTTTTTCTGGAAATGATAAGGCATACATTAAGCAATATTTTGAGATCTTTTTTACACATATTAGGCGATTTTTGCGATTTTTTTTTAACGTAATAAGCTATATTCAGAGTTTTTTTTCAGTAAAATTTGTAGATTTTTGTTTTTTTTTTCGGGAAATAATAAGGCATATTTTTAGCAATATTTTGAGATTTTTTTACACAAATTGAGCGATTTTTGCGAATTATTTGGACGTAATAAGGCATATTTACAGCTATATTTTGATACATTTTTATACTAAAATTAGGAGATTTTCGTAATTTTTTCTGGAAATAATAAGGCATATTTCTAATAATATTTTAAGATGTTTTTCTACCAAAATCAGGAGATTATCGTGATTTTTTTCTGGAAATAATAAGGCACATTTTTAGCAATATTTTAAGATTTTTTTCACCCAAAAAGGTGATTTTTGCGATTTTTTTTCTCAAGAAATTACTCCACAGAATGTATGATTTTTTTGATCAGGGATATTCTCAGCTATATTTTCAATTCATTTTTACGAAAATTATGCGATTTTCGCTATTTTCGTGATGGTATTAAAACTAAAATATAATAAAATTCGCACAGAAAATCCATCACCTCAACTTTCTTCACCAATCCGAGCACACAACATCAAAACAAACCCCCATTTCCCCACCAGAATCACTAATTGCCGATCCTCAACAGGCAGTTCTTGTGGAGCTTCCGCCTGCCCGGCGAAGCCCAGAAGATCGACCGCATGATGGAGTGTTTCGCGAAGCGCTACTGCGACTGTCAGGGCGAGAACAACATTTTCGAGAACTCGGACACCTGTTACGTGCTGTCCTTCGCCATCATCATGCTGAATACCAGTCTGCACAATCCGAGCGTGAAGGAGAAGCCCACCATCGAGCAGTTCGTCAACATGAACCGGGGGATCAACCAGGGGCTCGATTTGCCCAGGGAGTTGTTGGTGGTGAGATTGGTTTTTCTCTTTTTCGAAGATATTTTGTGTGATGTCCCCCCATTTTGGCATCGAATTTCCTGTAGCACGTCTCTTTTACGGTTGGCAACACTTTGCGACGTTGTCAAACGTTTTTGACATGTGTCAAACTATTTTAGAACCAACAGCTGGTTTTATGAAAGTTTCCAAGTAATTTTAGATAAAATACATCATTTTTGGCGAACAATTCCATGTTTTAAAACGTTTTTGAAGTGAAACATTTTTTTTGCTGGACTTTTAGCTGATTTTCCTGAAATTTGATGGTGTTATTTAGCCCTAATAATATTGAAATCATCATGTTCATGCCCCAGGAAGATACTTCGATAAATAAACAATTTTTAATTCGGATTTAATCCATATAAAATTATGATTCATCACAATATATAATACCTCCCCATTTTTTCATCGAATTTCCTGTAGCATGTCTCTTTTACAATTGCAACACTTTGCGACGTTGTCAAACGTTTTTGACATGTGTCAAACTATTTTAGAACCAACAGCTGGTTTTATGAAAGTTTCCAAGTAATTTTACATAAAATACATCATTTTTTGGCGAACAATTCCATGTTTTAAAACGTTTTTGAAGTGAAACATTTTTTTGCTGGACTTTCAGCTGATTTTCCTGAAATTTGATGGTGTTATTTAGCCCTAATAATATTGAAATCATCATGTTCATGCCCCAGGAAGATACTTCGATAAATAAACAATTTTTAATTCGAATTTAATCCATATAAAATTATGATTCATCACAATATATAATACCTCCCCACTTTTTTCCTCGAATTTCCTGTAGCATGTCTCTTTTACGGTTGGCAACACTTTGCGACGTTGTCAAAAGTTTTTCAAACCAATAGCTGGTTATATTAAAGTTTCCAAGTAATTTTGCATAAAAATGTAAATGCATTTGACATTTTTCAAACTATTTTCTTACGATCAGCAGATCTATGCAATGTTTTAATTGATTCAATTGAAAATCACCGTGTTGCTCATTAAAATTTTTCGTGATTTTTTGGATATAATGAGGTATATTTTGGGATATATTTCGATTTTTTTTTTTTACAAGAATTAGGCGGTGTTTTAGGAAGTTTTTTCTGGACATAATAAGGTATGTTTCCAGCTATATTTTGGGATTTTTTTGTAGAAAATATTGAAAAATAGTGGAGTGAGTCTAAGTGAATTTTTAAACATTTGAATCAGTTGGATTCTGATGATGTGAATTTGTTGAATTGTGAAAATTTATAGTTGTCTAATGAGTTTTTATGGGTTTTCTGTTGGGTCGCATAAAGAAGATTAAAAAAATCATTCAATATTATTTTTACAATATACATTATGAAATAATAACTCGAATAAGTTAATAATTTGAATAAATAAAAATAGTAATATAATAAAGGATTTTTTCTGCTATATTTCGAGATTTTTTTACACAAATTAGGTGATTTTTATATAAAAAAATCATTTAACATTATTTTCACATTATACATTATATATCAACATAACAAAGTAAATAATTTAAATAGATAGAAATGGCAGTTGTTTTTTCAACTATGAACACTAAGCTG
This sequence comes from Plagiodera versicolora, assembly GCA_037013635.1. Classification (NCBI taxonomy): domain Eukaryota; kingdom Metazoa; phylum Arthropoda; class Insecta; order Coleoptera; family Chrysomelidae; genus Plagiodera; species Plagiodera versicolora. Next base: position 2,076,540 of record CM072990.1, read on the forward strand.
GGGTAACAATTTTTTAAAAATCTTCAACTCAATTTTTTTCAATTGCCACCTCAAAAATTCCTCTCACCAAATTATCTCTAACTGTCCCCTCAGAGCCTTTACGACAGCATCAAAGCGGAACCGTTCAAAATCCCCGAAGACGACGGCAACGACCTGATGCACACCTTCTTCAACCCCGACAAAGAGGGGTGGTTGTGGAAGCAGGGCGGCAGGTACAAGTCGTGGAAGCGTCGATGGTAATACAAAAAAAAAATAAATAAAAAAAAACGAACTCATCCAACATTTTTTTTTCTTCCCTCCAGGTTCATTCTCAACGACAACTGCCTGTACTATTTCGAGTACACCACCGACAAGGAGCCGAGAGGCATCATCCCCTTGGAGAATATCTCGATTAGGGAGTGTTACGACAGGCAGAAGCAGCACTGTTTCGAATTGTACGCCAGCGGTGGGGCGGAGTTTATTAAAGCGTGCAAAACGGATTCGGAGGGCAAGGTGAGTGATTTTTCTGGTTATTTTTTTTTCTTGAGGTTGGTAGTACGTCACAGTGGGGCAGAATTTTTTGACAGCAGGGCGCGTGGTGATTTTCCCATTGGGTATCCAAATCTGTCATAACTACTTTGAAATTGAGTATAATTATGTAAAATTATGTGGGCGAAGGCTTTTTCTGCGAAATTTCATGTAATTTTCGAAAAAAAGCCACATTTAAACCATCCAATTCGACGAGACATTGAAAGAAACACATCTAGTGACGTCACAAGTGCTAACTATGGGCTTAATTCGTTGGCGGTTGAAAAATGTTTGAGAATCTCTGAGGAAACAAACTTTTTTTGTGAATGTATTTGCTATCATTGTTATTTTTTTGGCTCACATCCTAAGGGAGTATTTTTATAGCTTGGCAACGCTGTAAAATATTATTTTGGCGCTGGTGGCTGATAACAATGTGAGATTGGTTTAAACAGCAGTAAGAACAAGATGAAAGTAGAATGCACCAATGCAATTATACAAAAATTAGATTTTATTGGTGCATTCTCATTTTGTTTTATTTTTATTTGCTGTATAACTGACCTTCAATGTATTTGCGTCGAAATGAACGAAACAAAGATGGTTCTGTCGAGCAAGGTCATGAATAATCGTGTTTCATGTCATCGCTGTCAATATTATTGTGTTCCGTGTCAAAAGTCAAGTGAGCGGCGTTGCCAGAACGTTATCCATTAATTTCTTCGGCCATTGCATAATGGACTGACGTTTAACTATGAATAAATCGAAACGACAATATTTTTATAGTTTGACAATTCTTTGGCAAACCGACTGCACCAAAAAATCGAGAAAAAAGTCCTGAATGTCCTGGTGTTTTTTTTTTCTTCTCAAACAGCAGTGTTTTCTAAACATCCAACTGTTTTCTACTGACTATACCTACAAATTCTAACTGTAGCAACAATTTTTTTTCAGGTGGTGGAAGGCAAACACACTGTATATAGGATGTCGGCGAGCAACGAAGACGAACGTCGCGAATGGATCCAAAGACTGACGCAGAGCATCAGCCACAACCCCTTCTACGACATGCTGGCCAACAGGAAGCGGAAGGCGCAGTTGTACACCAAAAACTAGACACAACGAAAAAAAAAATGTCGAGAAAGAAACTTCAAGTTGTTTCGCGCTCTCACGAATTTAAATGCCGTCCAATCGCCTGAAGTTTTGGGGGAAAGTGACACTTGACACTTAGATGACACTTTTTCTTCTTCTGGTTTTCGGGAGCTCAGTTTTTTCGTTCTCGAAACAATATCAATGCGATTTATGCAGGATTTCGTCTCGGCGAATTCGAAATTGGATGTTTTTCCTGATTTTTCTTGTGGAAATTCTGAGGCACTGAGGTGACGGGCTAGATCACTGATTTTGGGCAGTTTGGAGTTGCCACCAGCGCCAAAAAAATATTTGACAGCGTTGCCGAAACGAGTCACATCGAATGACATCGATGTGTCACTCACTGCGTCCGATTTTGAGTCGAAAAGTATGATTTCAAGGTTATAATACACTTTTTTTGTACGTTTGGGGCCTAGAACGAAGTTTTCCACTTGGAAACCTTTCAGATATTTCGGTAGCTCTACTCCATTTTGATACATAGTCTATGTACAATGTCAGCTGTTTGAAGTCACCCTTCAAACGTCACAAGATTGTAGAGTTTTTATTTATTACCCATCACTCGATTTGTATAATTCGCAGGGTGTTATCGTGTTATAAAACACCGGAAGTAATGGGCGTGTTCTTTTCAGGAACCAACTCGAATACATACACCCCCTGTATATACATGCTAGTTAATTTTTAATAATCACTTTCCAGTGTTTTTGTTGTTGTAAATATCTATATATTTTGTTGGCCTAGTGTTTCGTGTTTTATATAAATTATTTATTCGAATGAGACGAAGTAATATCGATGTAGGGTTAGGCTCGATGTGACAGTTGATTTGACAGTCGCGTAGGAAGGCTGTCGTTTTGGCGGCATCGAAAAATGAATCAGTTGTAAATATATGTATGGCGGTGATTCGAATTAGTTTCGAAGTATCGAGTTTAAAAGTATCACCATTAAAAGTACCAACAAACATTATATTGAATACTATTATTGCCTAAGTTGTTGAACACTTATTGGACCCAACATTTTTGTACCTGTTGAAACTGTATGTATGTAAAATAAATTGGTTTATGATGTTTACGTTTTTTATTGAAGAATTCCATTATCGTTAGGTTGATTGCAACGAAACTGTCCAAGAAAGCTGCTGAAAATTGTACCGGCATGTTTTTTTACTTCCACAATTTTTCAACGATCAGTTGTCAAGATGTGGAAATAATAATAATAATAATAGCATTTTATTGCCCAACAGTTACCCATTTACAGGACAAATTATTAATAAGAAAGTTCAAAGTGTAGTTACAACCATTTTGATGAAAAAATTACAAGAGTATTCATACATAGATGAAGGAAAGAGAAAAAAGAAGTGGAAGAATGAAAATACTACAATCTATAAAGTAAAAAAAAAATAAGAACTGCTACATCTTACATAATGTTTTCATTCAGATATTGAATAGACATATTTCCTATATAATTCAGTGTATCATGCTGAATATCACAGTAGACAGAAATTTTATTAAAGTTTTCACACATGGTACATATAGGGGACTGTATCTCAAAAGTTAAGACTTGTAGGACATACGTTTATAGAAAGTTTTCTCCTTAAAATGTGTCAAAGAATCACCCCTTCATATATTAGCATGTCTTTGAGGAACACCTCGTATAAAAATAGATAACTGAATAATCAAAATGACGTTTTCAACTAATTAATTGATACATATAACGTTGTTAAATACGTTTTATCAATATTTGATGTCACTCAATGATTTCCAAGAGAAATAACCATGAAAAGACAAAGAGTGACAAAAACTAAACTATACACTTTATAATTTTTTACCTGCCTTATATAAAATATGATTTTAACGTTTCATATTTCTAAGATTCGCTTGACTCTAGCAGAACGCATGGAAATGTGAATATATAATTACAGTTCGAGGTAAAACTGATGATAACAATTCATGAGTTACTTTAGTGTTTTTCAAGTCTATTGTGTTCAACAATGGAAAAGTATAAAAATTACAAACATTTGGAAATGAATTTATTTGAATTCACCCGTTTAATTCAGGGGAATGGTGAAAATACACTGGATTTCATGTTGAAGTCTACTATAAAATCAACTCAGTTATCAGTATCAGCTCAGTGAAAAGGATATATGAAGTGGAAATGTTGAAAATGGTAGTGTATTCATGTCAAGGTAGATAAAATTTTTGAATATTTCAATGCAGAAATACCTTTTTCACTGAACAAATTCAAACCTACCTGAGGCTCTGTATCATATACAGGGCATTGCTTCTTTCATAGCTCAGGTATCATGTAATACTGGATACTGTAATCTGTACTTACCAAAATACACTATACAGGGTATCTCAAGAAAGTGTGACACAATTATAATAGCCCTGAGACTTCAAAAGAATTTTGTGCACATTTTGGTAGTTCACTGAAGCATAACATAAAATATATTGCAGCCCCAACACAACTACCCTAATGGACGAGGTAGTAACACCCCCGGACTAACTTTCACCACCACCTGAGAGGGGATACCTTACCTGCATGAGTTCCAAACAAATCTTGCGAACATTTCTCAGTCACAGTCGAACGTTCTCTAGTGCAGGATTTTTTCTAGCTGATTCCAAAACGAAAAAAAAAAGGCAGTAGTGTGAACATGTGAAGTGGTGTTTCTTGATTTTTAATTGAATTAGTGAATTAAAGTAGTGTGGCCTTGTTAACGGAGGAAACGGAGCTAATTTTGGGTGAATTTGTCAAAATTAGAGGATTAATGTAAATTCAGCGTTCAGTAATGGTCGTGGAAATAAGGACGGTGTAGTGTTATGAGCTAGTGCTTGTTTCTGAGACTCAAGGTGAGCGTTTGGAAGGGTTGAACCATCCCAAAAACCCTCGAGAAACAATAAAATTACTTGCCCTAGACACATCTGGCAATCCTTTCACTAATTCCAAATTTGCAGTCTCACAAAAATCATTCCTAAACGTTTTCACACATTTGCTAATTAATAGAGAGTCCTAATAATACAACAAACAGGTGTGTGTATTCGAAAAGTTGCTGAGTAAACAGCAATTACAAGTAAATTTAGATTCTCCAGTAGTGAAACTTGATAAGTTTACTCAACACATTAACATACACATTCTTATTAATTCGCCGTCATCTCAAACTTCTTTCTAATCGATCAAATAATCTAGATAATTCTAATAAAGTACCGAACACGAGGTTTAATGCGTTAGATAACTTGGCATTGAACTTGTGAAATCGGAAATGTGATAAAAGTTTTATCAAAAAGACTATTCATCTACTATATGTGCAGGAAATTATTGACTTGTTATAAATTACAACATCCTGAAGTGTACAGGGTGTCCGTTTTTCGAAAATTTGCATTTTTGAGCTGGATAAGTATGTGGAAAAAATTGAGAATATCCCAACAAATTTTCCATTTTGTTTGTTGATTTTTTTAGGATATTGAAAATTTTTTATTGAAACTTCATTCGGGCAGTTTTTATAGAGCCTTTTCGTTGATTCACAAGATGGCGGAGAAACACCTGTAAATTTTTTTTTAAAGTACAAAATTTGGGATTATATTTTTTACAACCAAAGTTGACAGGTGTCTGTCATTTTGGGAATAACTGAAGAGGCGATTCCAAATCCCATAAAAAAACAGCCCAAAGTTTTACTCAAAATTGTCCAGTACGATCAGTTTGATAAAAAAATAAAAGAAAATGTTTTCGTTTTTTCGCGATATCTCCATAACTATTTAAGATATTCTCGATTGCTTTTCAGTTTATTTTAGAGCACAAAAATACGCAACTTTGCCCCTTTCAAGCAACTCTAAAAATGGACAGTCTGTATACTGAAAAAAATATACAGCGTGAAACAACCAAATGGAATAAATTCGATAACGAATAAATGGGAGCCTGTTGGGCAAAAATGCTAGGACACGTCAATTTGTATTTTTATGTGCGCATTTTTTTCAATAAATAATAATTATATAGGGTGTGTCATGTGACAGTGGCCGATACTAACTTTGTTATTTTAAATACCCCCCTGTATATTATTGGTTTTTTGGATTCTTCAGAAAATTCTAGACATAATTCATGTACAATGTCCCATACCTATCTTCAAGTGTTTCGGAAATACTGAGTGTTTTCAGATGTATTACAAAAATTAACATTAAAAAAAGAAAATTATTTCATTTCACAATGTAAAAAAACATTTCGAACATCTCTTACATTGAAATTAATGTTTTTTTTTGTTTTTTCTACATCATTTGTGAAATAAGATAATTTTCTTTTTTTAATATTAATTTTTCATTATCGAATTCATTCCATTTGGCTGTTCCACCCTGTATGTAAAGCAATAGACGATGACTGTTACGTAAAGAAAAATTGTTTGCATACGACCCATCAATATAATTAGCCATCAAAGCATTGTTTCCTTTCCCAACCGATAATTTAAGTATGCACGAACGTGTCTAAAATCGAAAAATCGCATCACGAAATTTCATTCGCACTCAATCACACTACGAACGTATCGAAAGCAAAAAAAAACGCTGATCCGCTAAGATAACACCGAAAGCACACGTGAACAATCGGAGTTTCACTCGAGAAATGGACGTACCAAGAATACACTTTGACAAACGAGTTTCTCGATGTCCCCTCGGGGTGGGTCAGACTTGTCTTTTCTTTCACTGTACGGTATGCGATCGCTTTTTCCGATGTTCTTCACCGTCACGAGTGTCTGTGTTGGTTCGTTAACGTCCGCCAATTATAGTGAAAATATCGCGCTTATACAGGGCGAGTCAAGAATACATTGAGAAAAAATATTTCATTAGTTGATTAATTTAGTAGAAATGAAAATAATTTCTCAAATACACTTCTTTATTTCTGATTTGCTATAAAGGGTGTTTTTAGAGAGTGAGTTGTGATTTTCTTGGGACAAAAACACAAAAGATTGAACGTTTCACGAGACACTGAAATGAAACTTATTGATCTCATTCAATACCATCAGTGTCAGTATTGATATGAATGAACAAAAGTGATATCCCTGATTATGAAACGAATCAATATGCATTCCATTATCAGGTGCATCAAAAATTAATTATATTATTAATATTCGATATTGCATGACGTGGTGCCACAACTCCGAGTAAATGAACGTTATGACGTAAATAAAAACCCTAACCTTGTAATTTATTCTTGAATAGAGAACAGTTTGACAACTGACGTCACAATAAGTGTAGGCTTTATTTAAAATATGTAATTTAAAAAAAAAACAATGAAACGCCACAAAAATGCATTTGGATAGGTAAAAAAATTCTTCCCAGGCTAGCAAATATTCGTTCAAAATTCAATACTGGTCGAGCTGTCAGTTGAAGTGACAGATGACAGAGTAATATTTCATCTTATGTGACTTCTTCACTGTTATCTTTGTGTGTATATTAAAATCATAATTTTAAAACGTCAAAAAAAATGAGTCAACTTATCAAATTATTAATAATATTGCCTATTTTGTGTGGTAAAAGTATTTGTCTAAAACCACCTGATGATGACTTTGTTTATTTGTTAAACACAATAAATTTTCGTTAATAAGTCACCGTTTTTATAGACGTTGATTTACACAGAAGCAAGATCGAGCGTAATACTGGCAGAAACATAACAAATTGAGACAATTCCAATGTTTGTGTGTGCAAATTATCATCCTCTCTAAAACAATAACGCACATTACTTAAGAAACAGGGCTGGACTGATTCCAAGCAGAATTCTCAGTGATACATTTTATAATTCCCAACAAGGTCTGGATATGATATTTTCAATTAAAACGCTTCTATAAGTTTCACTTGTAGTCCCAGACCTACTCTAAGACTAGACAACCAGCAATGCGTATAGCGTATGTTGGGTTGCCTACTTTCAGGAGACGAATCATGAATGACAAACTTCCCAAAAATTTTGAGAATCGAAACAGGCTCAGGGGAAATTTGAAAATATAGCTAGACTATTTTTTGACTTATTGGAGAAGTAATTTTTTTTTTAGATATAACTTGAAATTGTGTTTTTCAATATTTATGCACCTTGCTTACTTTTTCACTGAAATACCAACTAATTCATGATATTTTCTAGTGGAATACTTGAAAACTAGTGGGGCCAGAATACTCAATCCCTACCCTGTCCCGCTTGGCATCTCGTGAAAATTTATTAACATCATGAGGTCCGACAATTAACGATTATTGTAGTCCAATTAAAAAATACACCAATCCCAGACTAATATCTACATATGCCACTTTTATAGGACACATGCTCAGCTTCGGCGTTCTTTCCCACCAATTATTAATCTTCCAACAAATATTTGAACTACTTCTCGTCGAAAATGGGGAGCCAGGAAAAAATCAACCGGATCGGGGAGGTGACTTACGTTTTCTCCGCCGATACGGCTCAGAAGGTGGATCAGAAGGAGGACAGAACGAAAATGTGCCAGATTTTAACCGCCATTTTTGGTGAGTGTTCATTACACAATCGTTAGTGATAGAGCAAAAAATATAGTCGAATTATTTGAGCAAGATAGTTGTGACAGCTAGCCGGAAAGTGCAGTGTTGCCACTTGTCTTTTTTTCAGCGATACTCCGAAAAAGAAAGTTGGGTTAGGTTCATCATTCAAATTGTTTTCTTTGGAATTTATTAGATAAATTTTGTGTTAAGAGCAATAAAAAAATTGTATAACATATTTTCAGGCTTCCAAATTCCATTTTCTACCAATCGAAAAACAAATTTCAAATCCGAACTTGAAATTCCCAAATCTGGGGCATATTTTCACGCTTATAATTTCGCATTTTCCAGCATCCACGTGCTGTATCCCCTACGGCCTAATGCTGGGATGGCCTTCTCCAACGTATCCGAACCTAATAAAGGCAGATTCACCCGTTCCCATAACCTACGACCAGTCCGCCATGGTGGCAGGTTTTTTAATGATCGGAAACGTTCTTGGAACGCCCATTTCTTCCACCACGTGCATGAAACCCCGATACGGAATGCTCATTGGTTAGTATTTCACGTGATTTTAAGAGGTTTCGTTTTGTTTCCGCTGTTTTTCTATAGATGGCGTCAAGTGATAACTGAGAAGGCGAAAATAATTTTTTAAATTTCAATAAATTGAGAAAAATTTTGTTGCTGTAAAAAAATTGGGGGGCGCTTTATAAAGGCTGATGTTTGTAGCAGCCCACGCTTTTTTCACACTTTTTCTCAATTTATTTTTATTTCAATAATTATTTTTGCCTCTTTAGTCATCTCTGAAACATTTTTTCAACTATATTCATTTCTTTTTCATTGCTGAATCAATTAATAATATCAAGAAAGATTTTTTCGTACTATACACTCAAAACGAATATATTTTCCTATAAATTATATATTTTTCTTTGCTGATTCATCAATATAAAAATAAATCAATTGGAAAAAATTGTGTTATTGTGTAAAAAGTGGGGGGCGCTTTATAAAAGCTGATCTTTTTAGCACCACACGCTTTTTTCACAATTTTTCTCAATTTATTTTCAATTTATTAATTATTTTTGCCTTTTTAGTCATCTTTGAAACATTTTTTCAACTATATTCATTTCTTTTTCATTGCTCAATAAATTAATAATATCAAGAAAGGTTTTTTCGTACTATACACTCAAAACGAATATATTTTCCTATAAATTATATATTTTTCTTTGCTGATTCATCAATATAAAAATAAATTAATTGGAAAAAAATGTTGTTATTGTGTAAAAAGTGGGGGGCGCTTTATAAAAGCTGATGTTATAGCACTTCACGATTTTTTTACAATTTCCTTGATTTATTTATATTATATTTATAATTATTTGTGCCTTTTTAGTTCATCACATAATTTTTTTGTAAATTTTCATATATTTTTTTCAAGGTTCTTTGAAAAAGTTCATTCAAATTACAAAAAAAAAAAATAATAAAAATCCAATACTAAATACTCACCCTGTACCATCCCCACAGGCATCCTCCTCATGACCGCCGGCTGGCTGCTGATGTGGCAAGCCAAAGACATCCTCTTCCTGCTAGCCAGCCGCCTCCTGGTGGGCCTGGGCCACGGCTACGCCTCCGGCCAGCTCAAGCTCTACCTCGCCACCACGTGCGACCCCCACCTCCAACCGACGCTGCTCAAACTCGCCCCCCTCCAGGCCTTCGCCGCCGTGGTGGCCGCCTTCGCCACCGGCCCCTTCCTCGACCTGCGCCAGGCCTCCACGTTGGCCCTCCTCGCCTGCGCCGCCGTCCTCCTCGTCTGCTTGCTCCTGCCACCTGGGGGACGAGCTAAGCGAAGCGACGGGGGCGGGTTCTGGGGGGTCGTGAAGCTACCCAAGTTTGGGGTTTTCGCGTTCCTGGTGTTTTGCCAGCAGGGCACGGGAGCGCCGGCCACGATGGTCTACACGCAGATCCTCTTCGAGCGCTCCGGGTGCCCCCACGCGGTCTACCTGGCGGTCGTCTACGCGGGGTTGTTTTTGGTGGGCAACGTCTTCGGGGCGTTCCTGTCCCCCAGGTGCGAGAAACGCGCGGTGTTGCTTTGGTCCAGCTGCGCGGTGGTTGTCCTGCTCGTGGCTCAAGTCTGCGTCGTGTTTCTCAGGCTCAACGAGACCTTTTGGGGCTACACCTCGGCGGTGGTGATGTACTCGTATATAATCGTGCATACCGTGGGTTTGGGGAGCGTGCCCGTGACGTTCATCCCGGATTTTTTCGCGAAGGAAGACCGCAAGGGGGTGACGCATTTTTTCATAATGTTCCACTCGATTTTGGCGCTGGTGATAACGAAAATATTCCAAGTGTTGATGACCAAGTTCCATGTGGGCATTGGGTTTTGTTTCTTTTTGAGCGTCGGCGCTGTTGCCGTTGTTTTTGTCTACTTTGTAGTGCCAAAGAAAGCTGAAGCTGTCAATCGAGCTGTTTTTATAAAGAATTTACAATGAAGTTGTTTTATTTCATTTGACGAAGGCAAGGGGTGAGTAATTTTGGCAATGAAATAGCTGGGCTGGTACAAACTTTTATTTCTTTTATGAATTTAGGTGAAAATAGCTGTCACGATACAATAAATTCATCACCTCCTCCTTCAAGGACCCTCTTTCTATTATACAAAACCTTACGAATTAATATACAATATATATTTCATACTATATACAAGATTTTCATTAGTTGGTGCCTAAAATTAAAATATTTTGCGTAGTTTCATAATAATAATAACTATGTAGGTAGATCTTCACTTTATCAGAGTTTATTTACACAATAAAATAATTACTTTAAGGAAATATATTAATTGCAGATAAATAAAAGTTCCTTATATTCAACAATATTCAACAACAAAACAGACTATTCCACATTTTTTGTAAATTAAATACTGTGAAAAAGAAAAAAATCATACAAATTTCACATTGTTTAAAAAACACTTGATTGAAAAAAAATAATTAGTTGTCTATTCGTGTAAAATTTTCTTCATTGAGACTTCTCATAATTAACAAAAAATAATAATTCTCGTGATTTCGGACGAAACAAACATCAATTTAGTCGCTTTCTTAAAAAAAAAACCTCATGAATCCCCTATTGCTAATGCCTTTTATTATTCAACCAAGCTCCAAGTCGTGCGAATCAAATTAAATAAAAATGATCTTTCGGTTTATTTCACATCAATATCCACAATACGAATGCAGGCAGGTAGGTGGGTAGTCAGCTGGCTCTCGAAAAAGCAACAAAGTGTAGACAAGTGGAAAGACAATGAGCAGAGCGAAACTGTTTCCCGCTTCAATAAAAATATTTAATCATCATCGTTCATGGAGTGTTTCGTGGTTGGACAAAGCAAAAAGAGTTACCAGTTTTGTGAATATCAACTAGATTTCTGCACCATGAATGTTCACCTGGAATAAATATGTCGTTATGAAGTTTGACGTCGACAACTGACATTCGACAAGTATGGAGGCGTTTTCATCTTAATTACATTACATTAAAGGGGGGTTTGGTATTTGAATCGAATTATTTTGTGTTTTTTTCTATCTGAAAATATGCAAAAACTCACCGTTCGCCAAAAGTACGTTAAGACAAGAAGGGATTGGCAGGTTCGTTGTTAGTTTTCGTCCACGGAGAAGTGCCATTTGAACTACTGACCGGTGCCCAAGGATCCTACAACAAGATATTACATATTTTGGTAAGAAAAACACAAAACCTGGCCTATTTTGGCGAGAAAGGTATAGTTTGATGAAGAAACCCATTTTTTGGTGAGAAAAAAAAATTGTTTTGTGAAAAAAGCTCATATTTTGCAAAAATTAAAGCACATTTGATGAAAAAACAAATTTCTTGATAAGAAAAAACTTATATTTCGGCGAGGAAGGCATATTTTCGTGAAAAAAAAAACACATATTTTACCAAAAATGCATATTATGCTGAGACATCTCATTTTTGATAAGAAAAAATTTGTATTTTGGTGAAAATACTGATTTTTTTGTGAAAATAAATTGATATTTTGCCAAAAAAAGCATATTTTGCTGAGACAGCTCATTTTTTGATGAGAAAAAAATTATATTTTGGCGAGAAAGGTATATTTTGGTAAAAATACTGATTTTTTGTGAAAAAAACTCATATTTAACCAAAGAAATTATTTTAAAAAAAGCATATTTTGCTGAGACAGCTCATTTTTTGATGAGAAAAAAATTATATTTTGGCGAGAAAGGTATATTTTGGTAAAAATACTGATTTTTTGTGAAAAAAACTCATATTTAACCAAAGAAATTATTTTAAAAAAAGCATATTTTGCTGAGACAGCTCATTTTTTGATGAGAAAAAAATTATATTTTGGCGAGAAAGGTATATTTTGGTAAAAATACTGATTTTTTGTGAAAAAAACTCATATTTAACCAAAGAAATTATTTTTTCGATAGAAAAAATGTCATTTTTCGTTTAAAAAAAACGATATTTTGGTGAATAGGGCATATTTTGGTGAAAAAACTAAATATTTTGGTGACAGAGGCATATTTTGGTGGAAAAAACAATGTTTTCTCCTAAAAAAGATCCCCTTCCGAAAAAAATAAACAAATTTTCTCCTCACCTGAGTAATTCCTGCCCCCCCAAACGAACTCCCGTTACTACCCGCCCCCCCAAACTGCCCCAGAGGAGCGCCCAAACCGCCCCCGAACGCCGCGTTGTTGGGCGCGGCGAACGGCGCCAAAGTCTGCTGCTTCATCTCGTTGATACTCGGCTTGGGCGGCGCCGTGTTGAAGGCCTGCCGGGCCGGCTGCCCCGCCGGCAGAGGGAGCTGCTGTAGCGGGTCGACGGCCCCCGTGAACGGATTGGCCACCGGCGTCGAGGTCAGAGGTTTACCTGCGAGATTCGTTGAGAAACGAACTCAGTTTTTTTTTTATGTCTTCTAGCAATATTTTCGCCAGAAAAAATTCCCAAAGTTGAAGTGCATTTTAGAAAACAAGCGAAGAACGCTCAGTGTTGTTACGTCACAAGTACTCCCGTACATCTAAACGTTAGACAGAACGATTTTTACAGCGTTGCCAAGCGTTATTCGTCAACAACAACAACAACAATTCATAACCTCACACTTTTTTTGTCACTGGTAATTGAATCTCTGGCAACCAACCATGAAAAATGGGGTTTTCATTTCGGTATTACTTGCACAATACTTCCATAATTTTCGTGGACGAAACTGGATGAAATATTCGCAAAAGCCCCAAAAGTAGTTCAAATGTCACTGAGGATTAGTACAGCTGACATGAAGAGGATCGTTGGTTTGAAGTGAAGTTTTTTCGGATATTTCTCAGAGAAATTTCATATACACAATTTTGTATAATTGTATTTAGTCTAGAAGCAGGTTTGAGGCAAATTTATGATTTTGTGATCTCGCCTATTGAACTATCAAACAGATAGAGAGCAAGAAAAAAATTTTTATCTTCGATGACATACGTTTTCATCGCCGAAAATTTCTTCTTCGATATTTCTTCAGAATAACAACCCCTTCCTGAGAGATTTTTTGCAAAATACCTGTAGAAAGCATAACGCACCACCAACAAATCACAGAAAAAAAATTACAACACCATGACCAACATCCACTCACTTGTAACAAGATTGTCTAGATTAACCAGGCCGGAATTCTCTCCCAGAAAGCTGAGAGGTGTCTTTTTGGTAGCCCCCGTAGAAGAATTGTTCGTCGACAAGGCCGCGTTTGCTGTCGCCGGAAGAATGTCACCTAGAAGGTTCAATTCGAAGGGGTCGCCGCCGCTTTCGTTATTGTTGTTAGCACCGTTCGTTTTAGGCGAAGCCGTCCTGTTTCTGCATTAAGAAAAAACAATATTGGGTTTATGTTTATTAGGGGGCGTTCAGAAAAGATGTCGCTATCGGTGGGCCCTCAGCCAAAATAATAATGAAAAATAATTTACAAAATAACGGCCACTGTTTTTCACCCCTGTTTTTCGACATTGACGAATTTTTTTTAAATAGTTGGAATCGAAATTTTTCAAAATCCTGAATCCAGACGATGAAGAGATGTATAAAGAAGATTCCTACAAAAGTTCAAAGGAATCGGTGGGATAGAACTTGAGAAAAAAAAATGTTTTGGGAAGAACGCGTTTGTAGTTTGGTCACTGACTGGGTGGCTGAGATGTCACGTCACTGTATCCGCTGTACTGCCCAAAATAATCAAAATTTTTAAAAAAACCGCTTGAGAGCATATTTTTGAGAGTCTAAACTCGAATCTTGGGGGGTGGTCCACCCCATCCAGCTCAAAGAAGACGCTAGCACCAGGTTTCTAATTCAATTCTAATTCAAAATATATTCCTTACTGTAACAAAGAATAACCCAACAACCCAACACCCCGTATAGTAAATTAATAATTTTCAACGAACCAAAAAATTAATTTCCTGAAAAAATCCCCCCCCCCCTCCTCACCTGTTCGTGATCACATCGAACTCATCCAAATCCGGCGAACTGTGACTGACCGGCGACCACGGATCGTGTTTGACGGGCGAGGTCGCCGTCGGCGCCGCGACGTCCCACGGGTCGACGCGCGGCGTCGCCAACACGGGACCTGCGGCGACGGCGGGCGTCCACGGGTCCGCCAGCGGAGCCACCGTCGGCGGAGACGCCGCCGAGCTCGGGTGCCACGGGGAGGCGGCCTAAACAGAGAGACATTTTTAGTTTTTTAAAATGTGTGCGGTGGTTTTTTGGCGCTGCCTACTGTACTCTAGTTCATTTGAGAGAGAAAGAGAGAGAGAGAGAGAGAGGTGTGACAGCTTGTCAGAGTGTGCGCAGTTGCCGGTTGTCGGTTTTTTCGGAGATTCTCCTGGAAACAAGTCATAAAAGTTGCTGAAAAAATAGTACCTCTAGTCGCATCTCTCTTTCTCAGAGTTATAAAGCTTGATATACTGAGTGTTATTTTTTTATTAATTCTCACGAAACTCTTGGAAAACGTTAAAAAAAAATTAGAGTCAAAGAAAGACCAGCTCGTTGATTTCTGATGGGAAATTGTGCGAAAAAGGTAGTCTCATTTGGAAATTAGCAACTCTAGCATGACTAGCGATACGTTTTCACATACCGGTTGATAAAACCCGAACAAATTCAGATCCAGTGACTGAAATAAAATAAATTACAACATGAAATAAAATGAAAAAAAATATATTAAAAATGTATTCACAATTAGATATCGTTTCTTAGATATTTTGGGATTTTTTTTTACTTTGAGAGATGGAATTACTGGAATAAACAATTCAAGGCCGAGGTTTTGATCAAAAATCGATTTTTTACTTTGAGGAACCGCCATTTTGCCAAAAAATTTCATTTTGTTGATTCCTTCGATTGATTACTGAATTCAACATTACTTTAACGAAATCCGTTTGGTTTTTTGATTTCGGATGATCCAGCTCAGAGATATACCGAGTGGTCACCGCAAAACGTCTTTTTTGAGAGGAGCTCCCGGAGCTCAGCTGTAGCTCCTTCCCAAATTAATATTTCTACTGATACTAAGTCTCAAAATACAGTCAAAAGATGCCATAATATGTACAAATTATCAGATCAATAATTTCAAAAGTTGTCTCTGGAAAAAATCTGGAAAATTCGCCCTTAAAAATCAAATAAAAAACACTCACTTGTGGCCTGGGCGGCTGGGGCATCCCCCAGGGGTCCACATGCGAAGCCTCCCCCAAATTCATATCCAACAAATCCACCAAATTGCTGCTCTGCGCCGGTGCCACTCTGCAACCGAAAAATAAATTCAAAAACTCATTCCCCCCCCCCCCCAAAACTCAGTCGCTGCCACCCACGAGACTCACTTGAAATCCTGTTGACTCTGGCTCAACGCCAATTGCAGCCGCACGTCGTCCGACTTCCGCTTCTGCTCCTCCTGGTCGGCCTCCTCGCGCGACATCGCCAGCGCCAGCTGGAGTTGCAACTCCTCCTCGCCGGCCGTTTGGGGTCTCGCGATCTCGATGTCTCGCGGCAGGTCGACTGCGAGGACGACGAAAATCGTGATTCGAGATGGGAAATCGATTCGAAATGATTTTTTTTGAAGTCTGGGCGATTTGAAATCGCACGAAAGTCTGGTCAGTTTGTGAATGTATGTATATCTGGTCAATTTAATTCGAAAACTAATGAAAATTGATTAATTTTTGGATTTTTATAGAAGTCTGGTCGATTTCAATACGAATTTCATAAAAATTTGGTCAATTTGATTCGAAAACTCATGAAAATTGATTCATTTTGGATTTTTATAGAAGTCTGGTCGATTTATAAACAATAATTTCATAATTAATTATGGAAATTTGGTCGATTTAAATACGAATTTCATAAGAAAGCTGGTCAATGTGATTTGAATACTCATAAAAATCGGTTCAGTTCGTTATTCTCATCAATTTGGATATTTTTGTAAGTCTGCTCTCTACGAAATCTGTTCTTTTTGAATACTTATGAAACTCTGGTTGGTTTAAATAATGCCTACCTGCGTCACGGCTGCCCCAGTCCCCCCTGAAAGCGGGAAACTTGGGGCTGCTGGGCGTGTCGAGACCGCCGTCGCTGCCAAAACCGCTCGCGCTCTGGGCGAACCTCTCTTTCGCCTTCAAAGCCCTAGCCCTTTCGTTTTTCAAACGTTCATCGTCCTTGAGCAAATTGACCAGTTGTTTTGCTTTTTCTCGCACGTTCTGCCCCTGGTCTTTCCCTGGAATAAAAAGAAAAAAACACTTCCTGGACCGCTAACATGGAACCAATCAATTCACTGACCTTCTTCCAAATATTGAAAATCCTTCAGTGTTTGGATAGCGAAAATATTCTCTTTGCATTGTTGCCCCACTTTTTCTGACCCCGTTTTTATCAAATACTCCAATAACATCAACGCCTTGTATACATGCCTCCAGTTCCTTGGGAAAAAAATCAGATGAGTCAATAAAAAAAATCAATCATCATGGAAACCCGGTAGATCCGAATCACTCACCTGCCGTGGTCATTTAAACGCTTCCACACCATCTGCATGATCTCGCTGAAAGCCACCACGTTGTAGGTGAGATCGGCGATTTCGGCCATGAGGGTGCTGCTGGGCCCCCACGGATCGTTCGACGTCGCCTCGCGCACTTTTTTCTGCGCGTCAGAGTAATTGTGCGCGAAATTTTTCAGGTTGCGCCGTATGCCGGCCACATTCACTTGCATGTCGTTGGAATTGCGCCTCATCTGAGCAAGAAAGAATTCGAGAATAAAACAAAGAGAATAGGAACGAGGGATTGAGTGGACTTATTTCGGTACGCCCTGTATTTGTGTGTTTTTTGTGTGGAATGATTTGCAACTTGTCGGGTTATAAATATTTGAACGGGTATTTCAGTTATCAGACTAATAACACCTGAAATTTGACAACATGGAGCTCCAGTGATAACAATCTTAATAGAATCTGTACACAAAAAATAAGACAATTATATTTGTCAATAAAAATGTAAGATATTGATCTACTAATGGCAACGAAATTGGCTACAACTATAAAAACTTTCCCTAATATGTATATACTTTATTTTATTTCAGTGTTTAAGTGAATGTATTTCATTTACCCACTTCTCAAGTCAGCAGGCAATCAAACAATTACTCATTTTTTCCGGAAGTACATCTAACTATCATAGGAAATCCAAAGTGATAAGAGAAATACCAAGAAATATCAAGTGAACATTATCAATGTTAGATAATTAATTTCCATAGCAAAAAACAGTTGGATCTTAGGAACTCTTAAAACAACTCACCGTAGACATTTTTTGTTATCCTAATAGTCCAGAGTTTGTGAATATATTAAATACAATCAAATTATGAGCAGCAACATATATTAGGTTTCACTGAATACTGATAAACAATACTCAACATTGTTGCTGATTTTAACAGAGCCTCAATAAACAAAAGATTAGATATCTCAGAGACAGATAAAAACACACTGGCATAATCACATCAAATATTTAAAGACCTGCCATAAATACAGTGTTCTCTCAAGAAAAAGTATTATAGTTCAAGCATTGTAGATTTGTTGGTTCTATATTGCTCTCCAAATGTTCTTATATTTCAAGTAGTGAAGCAAAACTTAATTATAATTATATAATGCGTTTACTCACTTTGTTATTTTTGTAGCTCGTTGCTTAGTTAATCCAGCTAGTATGCTGTGAAAATATGGATATTGTTAAGGGACATGCAACATCTAGTGCAAGGTCTCACACATGCCATTATAGAGGATATGTAATTATAGGGTTTCTTTAGCATATAATGGGAAATCAATATTCTGTCTGACCATACCAGTTGATTATCTTCTTGCCCCAAAAACTTCAATAATCAACTATTACAAAAGTAGGCATCAAATTAATTCAGAATAGCTATCAACTACTGTATGATTTGGTGTTTCTGAAGCTTCACCACAAAAATAAATCAACTCTATACTATGAATTACTTTGGCAATGAAATTCAACTGTTCAGACAGTTTTATATTACTAGTATAACAACATTAGGCAGTACATAAATAGCTCAAAACAAAATAGTAAGTGTGATAGTGATTAGAAAACCCATTCAAGGCATATGACAATATTCTCGATTTGTAATTAGAAAACAATAAAAACTTACCTATATAGATCAGAGCACTAAAATAGGTTGTTTCTTCATTCAACAATTTCACTTTACCTTGTATTTCCACTATTCCTGGATGCAATTTAAACGGTAGTACGAACAAAAAAGTTAAAATTTCAGGAATTCTGAAAAAAAAAACAGTAATCAAAAAAATTTGTCAAAGATAACAAGTGATGACACTACAGTTCTTGAATTTCTATACTGAGTAGTCAACATGGCGGAGCAAATTTCATTTCCAAAAATTGCGAATACCTTGATCTCAGCTATTTTTTTTGTTCGGGCACGTAACGGGATGTGAAATGTGAGTTTCCACAGTCAGTAATTTACGATGAAATTGATTATTTTTCATGAATCTTTGAAAAACAATGCAAAATTTTGACAATAATTCGACATTTGTCAGGTGACCTCAGGGGTCACGAAACATGCGAGTTTTACTTCGTTCTGTCCTAGTCACAGTGAGTCAATTGCGACACTGCGTTGTGATTCTACCCAATGACGTCATCAGTTGGCTAGCTTAAACACAGGAGCTCTAATCTTTTTTCCACGACTCCCCTTCCTAATGATTTCTTGCTAATCCTATGACTCCATGCTAATGAATCATGAAAGCTGTTGTTTGAACGAAAAGGGAAATTCAAAATGAGTACAGTGGATCAGCATGATTTAATAAAAAAACATTTTAAAACCATTTAGTCGATTCTCAAATTTTGAATGGACCTTTCCAAAGTGTTCAAGTCCCAAATAACCAATTGGCCATCAGCTCCCGACGTTGATATTTTCAAAGTTTTCTCTTTCGTACCCGAATAAATACACAAACAAGTTATGGCGTTCTGATGTATGGAATCCAAATTCGTATCCGATGTCTCAACTCTTGCCTAAACAAAGAAAAAACAGGTACTAAGGTAAATAACCCGATTTTTTTCCTATTACCTGCTTGTCTAGCGAATGAAACATTCTCATGGCGGAAAGACCGCCGCTTTCCTTCTTTTGCGACGCGTCTAATTTGGCAACGAAAACGGGCCGCCCGTTCCCGTCGACGCTGTACAAAATCGGAATGCAGCTGTGACCAGCCGCAATCAACGACTTGTTGCTGATCCAAGTACAGCTCAGAAAAGGCAAATACTCGGTTCTCAATTTATGCACGACATTACCAGCGGTAGCATCGGCCACGTTCAGAGACGAGTCGTGTCCCACCCAACAAACTTTATTCCCGTCAGGAGAAAAACTGACGTTGTGCACCCAACCCCCACCCCCATCCGAGTTCACAAACTCCACCATCAACTGGCCGAGAGGCATCTTGGAGCCCCACGGCGTGGCCTCGGGAGTCTTCTCTATGTCTTTGATGTAAGCAGAGAAGACTCTGACCTTGAAATCAGCGGAGCCCGCGGCCAGCAGAACGTTGTTTGGGTGCCAGTCGAGACAGTTCACGGTTGATCTGATGGGCTTCTTGATGTGTTTCGAAACCCACCAATCGTTCTCGGATTCGAAATAGCACACAGAGATTAGTCTGGCCCCCGAGCCCACCGCGAATTTGTTCTCCAACGGGGACCACTTCACGCAAGTGGCAGCGCGGTTTATCCTGAGAAGCACCAGAGTGGGCTTCCATTTCATCTCTTTGTCCTGAGTCCAAACGTAGGCGTTGCGGTCAGCAGCGCAAGTCACGATTCGGTTCGTGTTTGGGGCCCAATCGATGCCCATAACACGGAGATCGTGCTGATTGAGAGTGTCAAGTAATTTCCAATCGGAACCGTTTCTTTGGTAGATGTGGACTTCATGGTTGTTGGGCGAAAATGCGATTTCTACAAGGAGGTAGGTGCATTATAACGGGGCATTGAAATGTCGGTGAACTTACGAGTTCTGTCCTTGTTCCACGCATGGCATGTTATTGGGCTCACGATATTTCCAAATCTGTGAATTTCGGTCATCTGAAAAAACAGTTGTTTTCAGTGACAGGATTTCGTATTAAATAGCGGAATCACTTACTTTTTCAATTTATTCGTGGACTCTGGTCAGTCAACACGAATTGAATCAATCAGTATCAAGTAATTGCAGTCTTTAAAGAATTCAATAATTCGGACAACTCCCAGATATTTATCAGATTTATTTTGAAACCGTCACCTTTGACATTGACAATCCATTATATAGGAACTCTATAGAATTTGACAACACCGCTACACAGCCATGATACAAATGAACTACTCACGTTCGCCAAGTTAACCTCAGAAAGAAACTTCCAATTTTGAACATGTTTATCTTTTGAATTGAGCGTTTCTCAAATTATAATCGTTATAATGACTGATACGACGGTGATAGTGAAAGCTAAACCTGAACGAAAAGTGTTCAAAGCTACCAAAGTGACGAGAATCCCAGAATCCTTAGCCAACGACCCTAAACTTCTAGCAGCAATATCAACGTTACCAAAAAATTACAACTTCGAGATACCGAAAACGATATGGCGTATTCGGGAATTGAAAGTGAAGACTGTAGCCCTCCAAATGCCGGAAGGGCTGCTGCTTTTCTCCACAACCATTGTGGACATCATTAAAGACTTTACTGGTGCAGATGCTGTAATAATGGGTGACGTGACTTACGGAGCATGCTGCATCGACGACCTCACTGCCAAAGCCCTAGGTGTGGAATTACTCATCCACTATGGACACAGTTGCTTGGTACCTTCAGATCAAACTAGCGGAATCAAAGTGTTGTATGTTTTTGTGGATATAAAAATAGATCCACTGCACTTCATTGACACTGTGAAAGTGAACTTTGACACTAACACTAAAATAGCTCTTGTAAGTACAATACAATTCGTGACAACCCTGCAAGCTGTCTCTAGTAAATTGAGGGAAATTGGCTACAATGTGTCAATTCCTCAGTTCAAACCGTTATCACCAGGCGAGATTCTGGGGTGTACTGCCCCAGCTTTGAAGTGTGCTGATGTTTTCATCTACTTAGGTGATGGACAATTCCATTTGGAAGCTGCTATGATAGCCAATCCTGCTGTTCAGGCTTATAAATACGACCCATATGCCAAAAAGTTCACTAAAGAATCTTACCAGCACAGTGAAATGGAAAAGATCAGGAAAGACAGCATAGAACGAGCCAAATGTGCAGGCACATTTGGGGTTATTATGGGTACACTAGGCCGCCAAGGAAACACCCGGGTCGTGGAGCATTTGAGGAAACGCTTAGAGGAATCCTCCAAGAAAACAGTTGTTATTTTGCTGTCTGAAATATTCCCCCAAAAACTGGCACTGTTCAAAAACATCGAAGCTTTTGTGCAAATTGCTTGCCCTAGATTATCCATCGATTGGGGCAACGCTTTCTCAAAACCTCTCATCACCCCGTACGAGGCTTCAATCGTCACCAGGGATGCCAAATGGCACAAGGAAGGTGCTGGGTATCCGATGGATTTTTACGCTAACGCAAGTTTAGGACCTTGGACTCCCAACCATAAGCCAGAGGATGATGGCTTGAATAAATGTTGTGGAAAATGTATATAGAATTGTTTTGTTTAGGTTAATTGAATATTTATTATTTTAACTTGAGATTCCAATGAATAAATTTCACTCGTTTTATTTCACTTGTTTCTTGTAGATGGAATGGGGTAGTTCAAACGCACAGTCGGTAAATACAATTTATTAAACAACAGCTAGACTATATAACCTAATTCTTTTCCGCGCTATTCGAGCTGAACGCATTGAACATCCATTTCCTTTCGATGTTGGCCCCAATTCCCACCAATTCTTGCTTAAAAACAGCAGGAAACCTACTCATCAAGGATTCTATCTCTGCCGGCCTCAGATCTGTCTCAATTTTGCTCACATACGACCAAATGTAGTCGAGGCCCGCCCCGAACGGGTGGATATTCAAAAACGTCGAGATAATCCCCACTAGCTTGGCGTGGCGTTCGCTGAAATCCGACGCAAAATCCGTCGGGCTTCAAGACAAAGGAACTTCAATTCACAACCTCGTTTGCTCCATTTTCAACCTACCTGACACTGTCTGATTGCTCGTTGTCACTTGTATCTATAATGACAACGTCTCGGTCCATGTTATGGTCGTTTTTAGACTTTTCCACGCGCAGCTTGGATTGCAGCTCCCTGACTTTGGCTTGCTCCTCGCTCCTCTGCTTCTTCGCGTCCAGGAGCTGCTGCTGCATACCCTGCAAAGTCTGCTGCAGCAGCTTGAACTGCTTGTCCTTGTCCTCCATGTCTTTCTTGTAGTCGACTTTGAGGATCTCCACCTGTGCCGGGACGAAATGTTACCTCACGACTGCGCCAAAAAGGGGAGGGGAGGCGGTTACCTCGTTCTTGTAGGCTTCCACTTGGCATTTCAGACTGTCGTTCTCCTCTCTCAGATTGTGTCTCTCCTCGCTGCAAGCCTCGTATTTCTGTTTCTTTTTCAAGGGTTCCTCGTCGTCCGACACGTCCATTTCATCGTCGTCCTTTTCGGTCGGTATGTCTTCCAGCTGAATGCTCTTTATTTGCTACAAACACGCGGGGAGTGGAATCAGAAGTGTGGGGAACCGCTGTGGTGAAGTGTGTGGGCAAAAACATTTCTTTCTTGCCAACACACTCGGGTGGGTTTTAAAACGAATAAACAGAAATCGATGGCAAAATTCGACTGGATGCTGTTACGTGATGGTGATAGTTTATCTTTCCACCAGGTTACCTAAATCAGCTCGTGTGGTGATCAAGAAATCCTCGGAGCTTGTCCCCGGTTCGAGGAATTTTTGTATGTACATCCAAGTCCGGACTGACTGACTTTTTTCGACTTACCTTCGCTTACCTTTTCGAGATTAACTTGATTGATTTGTTACAACGATTGGTGAAAATGTCGAGGTTTAAAAACGTCTTAACGTACAGAACTATTCTAAAAGTCTAAACATGCAAAACCCTGGACTTTCAAAATTAACCAACTCAAGAAAAAAGTTCGGTTAGATAAATCGTTTTGAATGTCCAGGGCGGTACCTACCAATGACTGCCTTTTCCAAGTCTCTATGTTCTTTCTCTGAGCCTTGGTGAAATGGTCCCAGACTTTCTTGTGACACGCCGCCAAGAACAATCTCTCAATTTGACCGACTAACAGCACATCCAAAGATATATCTCATTAAACCACCATATATCAGAAAAATACAATTTATTTGCTCAGCATCAAAAATACTTTTGCGGATGAATTCCCATCACCAGTGACGTGATGGAAATCTCCGAACCCTAAGGGTCACAGTTGATTATATACAGGGTGACGCGTCATATGAGGAATGGGCGAGATCACAATTTTACTAAAACAAACTTGAACAGAAGTCTACGTCGAGATGGAATCATAGACTCATCACCCTGACATATTATATGAGCATTTCGATGTTTCATGAATTATGCAAATATATAAAAATATCAGAAACTGTGCTTGTAGGAAAAGTATGCCTACAATATTTGAAAGAACCCAAAACCAATAAACACTCACCTTGAGAATCAAAGACCATCAAATGGACTACTTACAGTATGTGAACATTTTTCAATAGCATTAACACCGACACCAAAAAATTCACAATTTCAATCGCTGTTATAAAGGAAAACAATCCAAGAGATCAAAGTATTGATGCATATAAAGCCTGATAATTCTTTGAACAACCACGGTAATCAATTAATAAAAAATATTCAAAATCAGTCATTCAAAAAACTAGCTTGTAGGCATACCCGTTCCCAGCACAAAACTCCAGAATACTTACAACACCCTGCTGATCTTTTATGAAAATAGGACAAAAAAAAATCAACTTACATTGCAGCAATATGCCTTGCATTCGTCCACGCATAATTTCTCTGGCTTTGCGCATTTCCTCTTCGTACTGACTTTTCTCAGTCAGCAATCTTCTGATGTGCGAGTTAGTTGATTGTATCATCGAGTAAAAATTATTAGAATTACGTTTATTGCAGTCACCTCTCTCCAACCACGTGATAACAACCTGAAAACGAGAGTTGGAAACCTCATTTACACAAAAACGATGATTTACCTGCACAGCTTTGCCAAACGTGTCATCTTGCTTTATTTTCTCAGAGATTGCAGATGCTTCGTGGTCTGTATAATGGACAACAGGGGGTGGAGAAGGAGGCCTGAGCCTCTCTTCTTCCATCCTTTCGCGGTGTCTTTGCTCTCTTTGTAATTGCCTCTGCCTGCATTCCCACTCGTACTGATCATCTCTAGCCTGAAATTGTTACAGTAAAAACATCAAATAGTGGAGAATTTTGATGTTACTGACATGTGCATAGTCCACGTGAAGCCTCCCAGTGTTTGCCCCATCTGCGTTAGACCCAATCCTGACTCTATACCCTGACAAAAAAATTGCAGCATCAACTGAAGCTTCATAGACAAATCGCATGTGACAGAAGTTCTTTTTGCTCAGTCTTAGAGTTGTTATTTCTCCACACCTACAAGATTCATTTGAGTTCACTTTATAACTTGAAAAAATCATTACACACCTCTCAAAAATCTCCATAATTATAGCTTCTGTCATATTCTCAGGGAGTCCCCCAACAAACACAGTTCTACAACCTGGGGGCCTTTCCCTTGTTGTAGGCAATGGAGCATTGGGATTGGGGGGAAACAAAGTACATGACTACAAATTGAAATAACCAACAAATTCATCATGTTCAATTGACTAGGGAATAATACCTTGCAGTGAATGATTTCTTTGATAGGCCCCATCATTATACCAGTTACTGATGACTCTGTAGGTAATATGCTAGGGTCTGAGGGGGCGGCAGGGGCTAACAAAGGTGGCAAGATTCCATAGTTATTCATAGAGGCTGTAGGCATCATGTTACTGGGGTCCATGATCATATTCATGCCTACCATAGGGTACCCCATACCTATAGGGGGTTTAATATATATTGTTTGATGTGGGGAAAGCCCAAACACTTACCCATCATTCCTCCCCACATATTGGGAGGCCCCAAAGCAGACCCGTTAGGTATCTGTATGATTTCCTGAGTGTTGGACATGTTTGAATCAGAATCATAAGATTTTTCTGGTTCTCTCGTTTCTCTGCTATTGCGACCAGAAGTCCTGTTTTTCTTGTTCGGTGGACTTTGACTAGAATTGTCTCTATCATCTCTGGAGCTTCTACTTTTCGAAAACTCCAAGGGGGTATCTTTCGCTCCGCCACTGAACATTGTGGTAATTCAAAGAATTTTGCAAAGAACTTCAGACCAGTACAGGGAAGTGCTTTTAGGTCATACCAAATCGAAATCCATTGAGATTATTGAATTCTCTTATAGAAATAGAACTTATTTTTTATACAAAAAGTAAATCAAATTATATTAGTGACAGTTGACAACTTTGCGATTATGCGATATTGACGTAGTTCAAATTTTCTTCTTGTTTGTGGTGCATTGAATGGACATTTTTTATTTTCAAAAAAAGAAGAAGAACTAGCAAAACTATCTAACCTAACTTTGAATCACTTGAAATTCACAGTTTCTAAAACCATTTGATATGTTATTCTGTTTCGCGTTACTACCACTATCTCTAAAAAATGTTTATATTAGCTGAAATGAGCAATGTTACAAGAATACATCCGAGCTTGTTCCATAAGAAATTGAACGATGCCATCGAAGAAGTATTGAACGAGAAACTTGCCAACAAAGTGAGCATTTCGTAGCTGTTGAAATTCGTAAAATTCAATGAAACATTTCGCAGGTAGTCCTCAATGTCGGTCTCTGCATTGCCCTGTTTGATATCATCAATCTACAAGAATCCTACATATTCCCTGGCGATGGGGCTTCACATACCAGGGTCAAATTTAGATTCCTAGTCTTCAGGCCTTTTATTGAAGAAATTATAGTTGGAAAAATCAAAAGCAGCAACCAGGAGGGCGTTCATGTAACACTAGGATTTTTCGAGGATATAGTCATCCCACCTAGTGCTTTACAGCACCCATCTAGGTGAGACAATGCTGCCCTTTATTCTTTTGGATCTCCACATGTTTCTTTGTTTGTAGATTTGACGAGAATGAGCAGGCTTGGGTTTGGGAATATGACACAGGAGATGGAAACAAGCATGATTTATTCATGGACTCAGGAGAGACTATAAGGTTCAGAGTGACTGCTGAAACTTTCAATGAGACTTGTCCTGCTGGTCCTTCAACTATGCAGGAAGTGCAGGAAAACAGCGAAAATAAAATACCCTACATTTTAACTGTGAGTACTGCATTCAATTTAATATTCCTGTTAGTTTTTGTTTTTATTTTAGGGAAGTGTGAATGAACCAGGTTTGGGTCTTTTATCATGGTGGGACACGTAGCTGGATAAACCTCTGACTTGATATGTGATATTTTTTTAATAAGTGTTTTGGTTATAAGGAATAAATGAAATAACATTTCTTTGGGTTTTCCTATAAAATATCTATATTATTTGGTGACATCACATAAATCTGGAACAGTAACATACTAAATAAATAATAATCTCAAACATCACATCACAATAAATAGAACAAATAGTCCACAAAACAACATTTCTATGGGTTGATGTGCTCAAATGCCATTCTTGTTGAGCAAAGTCCATTCCAAGATACCAGAAAGAACATACTATTGCTCCTTTAAGATTTTATTGCCATTTGATATGACTCTGTTAATTTTTTCATGGACCATTTGTAAGTTGGTTGAGAGGACTCTGGAGAAAGTTAGTTGAAAATGATTGAATCCTAGTCAATTTCTGACAAACTGATAAGGATACAATCCATGAGGAACCAAGAGGAAGAAAAGAGAGGAGTAAAAACAGAACTTTGTGAAATTCACATGTAAGCAAATGAAGGCTTCGAATTGAAGGCGATTTTGCACTTTTCTTGATATATAAGTCTCGTGTTTTTGGATCAAAAGTACTCACAAAACCACCATTTAGAAATCAGACTTGACCAACATTCGTTCGACTTACCATTCTCAACATACAGTGTGTTTACTGAACATCAGCATTAGTCAAACAAAATGCCTATTGCACCCTTTTATTTGTTGAACAAACTAGGAACTATGAATATTATTTACAATTTCTAACATGCACCGTCGTCCCTTTCTACTGGAAAGCTCTAAAAGATTCTAGAATGAATGCAGCAGCAGCTTTCAACAGCATTCAATAAATCGTGGATATGTAGCGAAAATGAGCATTCTAATCGTGTCTAAATCGAACGGAAAAATTGTGTTGCCTTCATCGACTTACATACAAAAGTGTTTCCCTAGAGCAAAGAGGGGTTATTGCACAGTCTGACAGTATCAAATATCAACGAATGGACGATTTATTCTATGACTAGGCAACGCGGAAGATGCTCCCTCAGATAGTCGAACAGCTCCCTCGAAGCGCCCGGGCAATTCGTCAGCTCCAACTCTTTCATGTGTCGCAGCTGAATCAAACTCGACAGCCCGCTAGATGTCAGCAGGGGGCACCCTACAAGAAACGCGTTACGTCACAGCCGAGATCACTTTTATACGACGGCACTGACCTGCGAGAGAGAGGATTTGTAGATTACGCATCCCGCAGAGATGCTGCAAGCCGAAATCTCGGATTTGGGAGCACCACCGCAGGTATAAAGAAGACAAAGACAGCATGGTGGAGATGTAACCAATACCTATGTCTGTTATATGTACACACCTTGGGAAAAAAAGCGACGTTTACGACTCGCTAGGGTGGTGGAAATGTCACTCACTCACCTATCGAGAGTCAGTTCTTCTAATTGATTGAGATCGCACGCGATATATTCCAAGGCAGCATCGGTGATTCTGGGACACCAGGACAGGTCCAGGGATCTCAGTTTTTGTAAGTTTTCCGCTATCAGTTCCACGCCGTCGTCTGTTATTTTGCTGCAGCCTGACAGACTCAGGACTGTCAAGTTCGGCAACGCGTGCACTGTAAAACAATTTCTCTCAAGCCAATCGTGTTCTACGAAGGCCACGCCTACCGAGTTGTAAGCCCCGCCCACTGACTATGGGTGGCTGTTCGTTTGTTGTTGCTCAATAGGCATTCAAAATCGGTAAAAAAGCCGGAAAATCGCATGTTTTCAGAGAAAACTGATGCAATTGTTGGGTTTTTCGTCTTATTTCGAGCTACCATTAGCAAATTCATCTAACAATTTCATCTTATAATATTGCTAGGGCCGGGAGAGACATCCAAAAACAAGAAAATATAAAAAAGTTGCATTTTTCAAAAAATATTCAACTATGAAGAAAACTAATACCATAATTGTTATTTTTTGACTCATTTTGAGTCATTATGAGCAAATTCAAATGGAAATTCCATTTAATACTATTGCTAGGACCAGGAGAGATATTCAAAAACAAGAAAATATAATAAAGTTGCTTTTTTCATAAATATACAATTATTTTTTTGACTCGTAAATATCGAAAAATCGCATTTTCGAAATTTAAACTAAAACGATTCTCTGTTTGTGTTAAAATCAGAGCGAAACAAATGAAACAAACTAAAAAGGTGCTGTCAAGCTCAGAATTGTGTTCCATGTCACCTGTGTCAATGCTATTGTGTTCCATGTCAAAAGTCAACGTTCTTAACGAATAAACGCTCACCGATATTGACGACTCCGTGGTTGGTGACCTCCCAGCAAGAATGCAGCCTGAGCACGTTCAGCGAGTTGCTCTGCTTGGGCGAGAAATAACCGAGAGCCGCATCGGTCACGTGGTACGCCTGGAGGGAGAACTCGTAGAGGGCGGGCAGTAGTTGCGCGACCGCGCCCACCGCCTCGTCCGCCACGTTGATGCAATCGGTGAGAGTGAGAGAGACGATGCGAGGGTTGAGACACGCCCACAGACCGGCCTCCGTGATTTCGTTACAGCCTGCCAGTTCCAGCTCAAATACCGTCTGATTCAAATGTATTTATCAAGATTTTTTTGAGCAGATCCAAATAGAAGTCACATAATTTTCACTAGTTATTTTTTATTTTGCACTAAATAAGCTATAGCTTACCTGTAAATGATCTAGGAGGGTTTCTAGACCACTGTCTGTTATACTGGAACATTTTAAACTAAGCGTGTGTATGTGTTTGGGAGCTAAAGGAAAAGTGTTGACTAGATCTATTGCATCTTCATCTGAAGCTCCCATCAAACACAAGCTGTGAAATCCTCTCCGCAACAGGGAGGCGTACAACCTGCAAAAAAGTATTTGTTTCGAGACACCATAACATAACCTTCTATCCCAAACCTTGATCTTTCATTTCCAGACCCTGTTCTTAACTCTCGACATTGCACGACCGGCACCAGTCCCGACCAGTAGCGTGGCGACCAATACAAAACATCTCTCCATCGAATACACACCTACGATCAACCATACAAAGTTTGTCAAACGGTTTCTTCTTGATTTCAAAAGTTCACCTGTGCCAAAATACACCTTTCTCGCGCATTGAAGTACAAAAAGAACCGCTGCAGGAATCTATCGTCCATGACGAGCTGTTCCCACGTGAGATACGGTACCGACGGCGGTTGTTGAGCCAGAATCTTTTTGCGCGGCGTCGATGCAACGCTGCCGGTGTTACCGCAGTTCAGATTGTTGTTCGCGTTTAAGGACATTTTCGACAGACCTCTGGTGGGTAACAGGCGGGACGGTTTTTCAGGGGCTCCTTTAATATTATGATCACTAATTATGCATATACTTCAGAAAGTTGAAGAAATCAACAAGCGTACCCTTGATAATCTTTTGATTTGAATCTTCTCAGGAATTACGAAATTTGAACTGCGCTTGCGCATATATTAGTAGGTAAGTTCTTGATCATAATTTGTATTTGTTTACATGAGCTTAATCAAGTTACTAATCAAAGCTTCCTTTATGAAAAAATAATATTCAGGATTTTAAAAAATTGATAAAAATCTTTGAAGATTCGATTTTGATGCACGAATGTCTTTGAAATGCAAGTAAGCAACTTGATTTGGTGAGTTTTGGTACGTCATCAGATGAACAACATCACGAATATCAAGTCTACTTGTTATAGTTTTTCTCACTCACCGACAGCTGGTGCATTATTGCTGGTACCACAAAAGACATTTGTGACCCTCTCCATGACACTGGTCTTGGCGTTGTTGTGGTGTTTGCTACCTCTCAAACCGAGTCCATTAATACGTTTGGACAGCTCCGCAGAGGCGCGTTCTACCACCCCCTGAGCAGAAATCGAAGACATTCTGGTAGTATTTCTTGTGGTTTTGGACTTTTCACTTATTAGAAACGGCCACCATTGCTCGCGTTACTTTTATTGTCTACTTGAAGTTTTCGTGAGGGTGAGAGTGCGCTGATTTTGAAGACCGATCAATACTCACCCCCAAGGCCAGAGGCGGCGTTGGACCAGGGACGGTTCGAGGACATATATCGCGAATTTCAAGTTCAACAAACATGACAGATTCACTTGTCAAATACCTTTTATGAGTATTTATTTACATTATTTCTATAAAAAATGTGACAAGAAATGTTTCAGTGCATTAAAAACGATGCAAGTTGATGAAAGTGTTGTATTTCCAAAATACTTGGCTTATATCGATTACAGCTATTATAGATTCCCTCCGAATTGTAATTAAAAGAAATAAATAAAATTAATGTAATTTGCAGTTTTTGAATCAATCTAGGTTAAATTTGTCCTTGATCATTCAAGCATAGAAATCAAGTTTTGTATGGACTATGGGTAGAATCTCGGAGTGGGCGACATCTACTTTTAATCGTTTGAAATACTCGAGGTGTGACCAACAAACTAACCTGTGTGTGTTTGTATGAGTGAAGTGTGATATTTAATGTTATTTCAGGCCATTTTTGTATTGAAAGTTATTCATTTGGATGATATTTAATGAACGATTGTTTGAAATGAACTTTATATCATCTGAAAATGCAGCGGATTGGAAGTGGTAACGTGGAGATAAAATCACGAAAAATGTGCTTTGTTCCTCAATGCTCATCATATGGTACGTTATATATCTCTTTACACAAATTTCCTTTGAATACAAAGGCAGTTAAGAAATGGCAGACAATATTGAACATAGGGAAAGCTATTTATTAACCTGATTCATTTCAGTGATTTGAAGAATCTTACTGAATAGTGAGGTTATTTCACTGAATTCATATTATTTGTTGATAAGAAATGTGCAGTTTGTTGCGAGGACAAATCATCTTGCAGGTACTCATTCTCCTCGAACACATTTTCAGGAAATTCTGCTGATTATGTACGATCCAAAAATTGTATTTAGGCGTCTGCGAAATAAAATACATTTGAACTCGTTTCCGTCATTACCCAAGAGGTAGAGTTCTCAATGCGTTGCTTTTTTTAATGGAAGCATCCCCAGGAGGCCTACAAACCATGTTCTTCAAAAATATTGAGCTATTTACCCCTTCCAGAAATTGAAATCAATTCCTGAAATTCGTTCAATGGCATTTGTACAAAATAGCAAAATGCACTTCATATACAGGGTGTGTCACAGTGGATGGAACATTAGAAGTATCTAGAGAACAGAGAGACAGATCATTCCGAAAATTTGTGGGCGTGGATAATCAAACTTGCTCTATCCGTCTAAAATATTTTCATCAATACAGTGTTGCCGCTTGTATCAGAAAGTAGTAGCTACTTTGTTATTTCAAATGGAACACCTCGTATATTATATCATTTTTGAAATCCTCATGAGATTCGTCACAACTTTCCCACATAATTCCCTATACCTATCTGTGACGATTTCCGAGATAAAAATTATTTTGTCAAATTTTTGTGTAAAACCTGACCATTGAAAAATATCAATTTTTTCCCAATGCAAATTCACAAAATATCGCAATTTGGGTTATAGCTGCATAAGACCATCAAGTATTCTGTCGATGAACTGGATCTCAGTTTCAGCATACAGGGAGGCTCAGAAGTGAGTGTCATCCGGGCACTCATTAAAATGACTGCAACTCCATTTTTTTAAATGGAACACCCTGTATATTATCACTTATTCGAAAAGCTATAACATTTTCCATTCTAATTGGGTATACTTTCCCTATACCTATCTCGTACAGTTTATAAGTTATGATCACTTATGTTATGAATTCGTTTTCAATAAAATAAATATTGGATAGTGCTTAAGATAGTAGGCTATGAACTTCATTCTGACAGGGAAATAACTTGTTATTTCTTTATTGTCCTCATGTATTCAAGTTGCATGTTTGTAAGAATACTATGGCAGAAAATAATTACTTGAATGCGGTTTAGATGGATTTATTCATCATTTATGGTCAATGTAACAAAAATATCATTAGAAAATGCAGCGAGTTTAATGAAAAGTATGCTGATTTACCTCGAACGAATTCGAGAAAATTCATTGGATTGAAGAGAAATTTTGAAATGCTTATATCATCATGAAAAGCTAAAAGTATCAAAGTCTAACATGTGTATTAATGAATCTAGAAAGATTTCAAAAACAGTTCAAAATTTCTCTTCAATCTAATTTCCTCGGATTTATCCGAGGTGAATCACTTCATTCTTTTCATTGAAAAGAAAAACTCCGCATGCTCTACTGATATTCTTGTTTCATTGACCATAAATGATGAATAAATCCATTTTAACCGCATTCAAGTATTTATTTCTTGCTATAGTATTTTTACACCCATGCATCTTGAATACAGGATAGCAATGAAGGAAGAACATGTTAGTTCTCTGTCAGAATGAAGTTCATAGCCTACTATCTTAAGCACTATCCAATATTTATTTTATTGAAACGAATTCATAACATAAGTGATCATAACTAACACACTGTACGAGATAGGTATAGGGAAAGTATACTCAATTAAAATGGAAAATGTTATAGCTTTCCGAATAAGTGATGATATACAGGGTGTTCCATTTAAAAAAATGGAGTTGCAGTCATTTTCATGAGTGCCCGGATGACACTCACTTCTGAGCCTCCCTGTATGCTGAAACTGAGATCCAGTTCATCGACAGAATACTTGATGGTCTTATGCAGCTATAACCCAAATTGCAATTTTTTGTGAATTTGCATTGGGAAAAAATTCATATTTTTCAATGGTCAGGTTTTGCAAAAAAATCTGACAAAATAATTTTTATCTCGAAAATCGTCACAGATAGGTATAGGGAATTATGTGGGAAAGTTGTGAGGAATCTTATAAGGATCCCAAAAATGATATAATATACGAGGTGTTCCATTTGAAATAACAAAGTAGCTACTACATTCTGATACAAGCGGCAACACTGTATTGATGAAAATATTTTAGACGGATAGAGCAAGTTTGATTATCCACGCCCACAAATTTTCGGAATGATCTGTTTTTCTGTTCTCCAGATACTTCTAATGTTCCATCCACTGTGACACACCCGGTATTGTTTCAGATTACGTCTCTGAAAAGTCTACGCGGCACTTATTTCACGATTTCACTTATTTCACTAAGGACTGATCATCTGAATGAATTAACCAGATGATAGTCGAACAGCATTTACCCCTTCCAGAAATTGAAATCAATTCCTGAAATTCGTTTATTGGCATTTGTACAAAATTGCAAAATGCACTCGCACTTGATTGTTTCAGATTTCGTGTCTGAAAAGTCTACGCGGCACTTATTTCAGTTTTACAGTTATTTCACTGCATTTACCCCTTCCAGAAATAAAGTAATTTCTGAAATTCGTTTACTGGCATTTATACAAAATTGCAAAATGCACTTTCTATTGTTTAATATCTAAAAATAAATAACTCCTGAAAAAAATAAATCCTGAAATGAATTGATACCTGATATAAATCAATTCCTGAAATGAAGTAATTCCTGAAATAAAATAATTCCTGAAAGAGAATGATTCCTGGAAAAAAAATCCTGAAATGAAATAATTCCTGAGAAAGAATAATTCCTGAAAAAGAATAATTCCTGAAATAGAATAATTCCTTAAATGAAATAATTCCTGAAAGAGAATAATTCCTGAAATAAAATAATTCCTGAAAGAGAATAATTTCTGAAAGAGAATGATTTCTGAAATAAAATACTTCCTGAAATGAAATGCACTTCATTTGGAAACTTGTCATCTTAATCGTCAGGCCTACCTTCTTTTTCATGAAAAAGTGTTTCAAGTAACAAGTCGTTTAACAGACAGTACATCAAAATACTGAAAAGAATGTTCATTTTCGAGTTGAAATCCTCAACATCGCAGTAGCAAAAGTAACAGTCGTCTCCAGTGCGATGGTACAAATCAAAACTACAATCGAAAATGCGCTTGAAGAAATCGAGCATGCCGTCAAGTGATTCACAGCTAGAAGTTCCATCGAAATTCAAATGCGGTGGGTCGAAAAGCGAATTTCTACCTACATCAAGAACTAGGAAGACTCCCACGACCACGAAAAACACTCTCATACCGACTTCTTAAGGTGACAGCCTCTTTTGCAGAGAGGAAAACTTACAAACACCAAAAGTCGATACTCTCCCCTCGTAAGGGTACCGCGCGTGTTATCGGGTGAGGTTGTCAACTGTCGTTAATGATGGGGTAGAAAATTCGCTTTTCGACCCACCGCATTTGAATTTCGATGGAACTTCTAGCTGTGAATCACTTGACGGCATGCTTGATTTCTTCAAGCGCATTTTCGATTGTAGTTTTGATTTGTACCATCGCACTGGAGACGACTGTTTCTTTTGCTACTGCGATGTTGAGGATTTCAATTCGAAAATAAACGTTCTATTCAGTATTCTGATGTACTGTGTGTTAAACGACCTGTCACTTGAAAACACTATTTCACAGAAAAAAAGGTATGCCTGTGTAATTTGGAAAAGTGAGCTTAAAATCGAGAAATTGCAATTTGGACATACTGAACGTATATCTCGACTGTAAGGATTCTTTATAATCCTACGAATTCCATAGTTCGTCGGAATATTGTGGGTGCACCCTCTGAAATTCGTGCAAAAAGTCATGCATAACCCAAAAATCACTTACCTTTTTCTAGAAGAACTACTTACTACCTGTAACAACAAAAAAAATTCATTAAATCTCAAGAATAAATATCTGAATTCGAGAAATCATATAATGGAAAATTTCAATAATAATAATAAATGTCCATTATTGAAACAATTTACACTGATCCAATAGGCTATCGACCTAAGCCCTTCTGCCCATTGATTACACAAATTGAAAGAAAAAAAATAAAACCTAACAAATCGATACAATGAAAAGAAAGTCAGTAAGTTAGAAATAGGTTTTATGAGGAGCTTAGAAGTGGAATGTGAAATATTTGAGAGTGAGGAGACAAAAGCTGAATGTGAGGTTGTAAAAGTTAAAGGAATCAAAAAATCACTCACCGATTGGTAGTAGTAGTTACACCTTCTATCCTAGTTCTTTGTTTTCCAGACGTCACATGCCATCTATAACAAAATTAAAAATGAATCTATAAAATTGCATACTTTATTTTATTGCATCTTTTCTTAAATGTTAAGAAAGGGTTCATTTAACATGTATTCATCATGAGAAAACATCGAAAACGCCGCTTTTAAAGTAAATATCTCCAAGAAATCAATAAATTTCAATAAAAAAACCCGATGTATCATGATGGAAAGTTCCAAAATCGTTCAGTTGTGTGAAGGGACGTGCAAAAAAACTCACCTATTAATTTTTCTCAACATGCCCACACTCAAACTGTCCTTGATGAAGCACACCCAATGGAATTGTAACACAGTCACATATACACATACACACACATCACTGAAAACACACGCGAAAACTTTCCACCGCACGAGAAAGTCTTTTCGTCACGCACGTCCGAACCCAACGGAGGTTTAAAATCGACTGAGTAATATGTGTCGTCTTATCAGTCTGCCAATTCCTTTACGCATGATTAATAGGGTTGCATAATTGAAACTAGTCATCTCTGTGATACCGAAATGTGTGTACAGGATGATTGAAATATTTTCAAGTTAAATTCTGCTGCCTATATTAGGAGATTGTCAGAACTCGGACTCTTCTGACTGATTCAGAGATGCCTCTAGGGCTTCGCTAAATCGATGAAATTACATCCATCATGCGACCAACTCAAATGAAAATTTTTGTTGGTACTTACGTATTTCGGTACGAAAACACGAATTCCAAATTTCCAAAACGAACCTGTTATATTGTTGTTCACACCTCAATCCGACATTTTGTCATTTGCAGCGCCATCTCGCGGTACGTGATCTTTTCCTATCACTACTCTCGCTTTTAGGACAAATGACAGTTGCGGCACCGACCATTTGCTCTTGAATAAACATAAACATAACCTATACAGAATTTTTGAAAATTGAAGTTTTTTTTTTCTTCAAAACATTATCAGTTCATATTGTCAGAATGAAATTTTTCATTCGAACTCAACAAAAACGCGCCCCGCGCTTAGGCCTACTCAAAGACATCACTGACAGACCTGATGTGGAAATAGAAACGCCGTTGGCACTTCTGCACACGCAAGGGGGCCACATTCCTCATGTCACTCACGAAGTTTTCAAGCTAGTTAGCAACGATCCTCAAATTCTGCAAATCCCGCTAGTCAGTATGCACTGTTTTCAAGAGACGATGACGTATTACGATGGTACTATATCCGAATTCATCGGAAGTAAAAACAGTCTTTCTTGTTTGACGTTACATGACCCAAGCAACTTGACAAAGCAAGGGCACCACGTTCGTAATAAGGTACCCATTTGGACTAAGCATGGTAAGGTGCTTTACGACTCTAAAATGTATATGGATGTTGTGGAAGACTTTAAACCTGATATGTACTGCTTACTGTCAGACGGGGATACGAACCAAACCAGTTCTCAGAAACGAATCAACAAAGCAGTTGAAAATACCATTTCCCTGAGCAAAGAATGCCTCGAACGACATAGAAAATCACCTCAACTACAAAATGCAATGGTTATATGCCCTATAGCAGGGGGGTACTGCTTAAATGCTAGAGAAAAGTGCATAAAAGCTTTACTAGCAGAACAAAACAGCTTGCATGGTTTCCTCATTGACGGCTTGCACAATAACGGGCCTGAAGTGGAGTTCTTACCCTTTGAGGAAGTGAAAGGAGTGGTAGAATTCACTGTGAGAAACTTACCCCCTGATAAACTGTGCTTGATGCAGGGATGTTGGAACCCTCTGAATGTCATCAAGCTGGTACAGCTCGGAGTAGATGTATTCGACACTTCATACTGTAGGATCCTAACGGAACGTTCAGCAGCCCTAACATTTACTATGGATGAGGAAGTGGAGAGTGAGAGCTATGAAATAAACTTGCGCCAGCAAAAGTACGCTTATGATTTCACTACAATAATGCCGTCATGTGAGTGTTTAGCATGTACAAAATATTCCAAAGGGTATATTCATCATTTATTGACAGTTCAAGAGCTTTTAGCACCTGTGCTGATCATGATCCATAATATTCATCATTATTTGAAGTTTTTCAAGAAAATTCGAGAGTGTATTGCAAATGATACTTTGGCTCAACTAGAGCAGCATATTTCAGAACAATACAAATCTCATCAGGAGAAGATTTTGAGTGGTGATTTAGAGACTGAGGAAAGAGTAGGTTTTTTGAATAATGTGGGTGATATTGAGTTATAGGATGATGAATAATACATGGCTAAAAGTTAACAGGTCATTTTATTTAAATTGGATTATATTTATTTTATGATACTGTTAAAGAATACTTTAATCATAAAAAACTTTCTCATTAAAAATATATTCAAATAACATTTTGAGGCTCAGCACAACATAAATTTCTGTTTTTGTTTAAACTTTCACTGGTTTCAAGCCTAACCAAAGCCCCCCCTCGGCTAACAAATTGAAACTCTTTTTGGAAAGTTTCACCGGAATTCTCGATTTTCCTGTCGGTACAATTTCGAAATGTTTCAAAAGATGGAACATGACGGTTTTCGTCTCCAAAAGGGCAAACCTAGAACCGATACAATTCCTGGGGCCCAGTCCGAAAGGGAGGTAGGTGTATGGATCGATTTTGTCCTTGTTGGCATCGTTGAATCTCTCTGGATCGAACTTGTCTGGGTCTGGGTAGATGTTGGGGTCGTTGTGTATGGCAATAATCGGCAGCCATATGACGGTACCTCTTTCGATATGGAGCGGTTTTTCCTCGGGCAGAGAAGGCTCGATGGTGTAGGGTTTGGTGCAAATTCTGTCGACTGCAACTGCTCCAGGCCATTTCCTCAAAGTTTCTAGAACAAAACGAATCGATAATGGTAAATTCCAAACGGAGAGCACTAGAAGAGACTCACCACATACAACCATGTCCAAGTACTTCATTTTGAGTAGGGCTTCGTAAGTGAGGTTCCCGTTGCAATTCTCCAAGGTTTCCTGGACTTCTTCCCGGAGCCTGGTCTGTATATCCTGGTGCACAGCCAGTTCATAGCACAAAAAGCACATGAGAGTCGCGACAGTGTCGAAGCCAGCAAAGAAGAAAATGAGGGCTTGCGCTGTGATGTCCAAATTCGTGATTTCTTTCACCGATCCGCCTTTTCCTTTAGCAAATGAAAAAGTCGTTCAAGCTCAGTTTTTCAATTGAGTCATCGTTATACCTAGATCGACTTCTTGTACAGTGGCAAATCCAGCCTCTGGCAAATTGTTCTCTTCTTTCTGTTGGATCCCCTTTCTTGCTTCCATCAACAAATGGATCACGTCAGGTCGCACGATATTTTTCTCTTCCCGAGTTTTCACAGTGTCGTTTATCAAGTCCACGAAAAACTTCGACACTGACGCATCAAAGAGCCCAATTTTGAGAAACTGAAAAGACTCATAATGAGTATTTAGAGTAGGAAACATGCCGGGTAAAGATTATAACCTACCTTGAAGAGACTTGGGACAAACATGTACCCGAAAAACTTGAGATTCTTCCATATAGTCGTGAAATCAGTGGCCGACTTCCCCATCAAATAGAACTCGTTATTGGGCTGTGCCAGGGAATCAACTTTAACCCCAAAAGCGGTGGTGGCGATGACGTCATTAGTAAACCTGGTGAACATGTCTTTTATTTCCAATTCGATGACGTCCTCTTTTTTCTCCAGGAAATGCTTGGTGAACGTTTCTGAGCATTCCGACATCAGCACGAACATCGATCTCATCTTGCTGCTGGTGAAGGAGGGACTCAGGATCGGTCTCATATTCTTCCATTTTTGACCTTGAACAAACAATCGAACATGGAGGAATGTGGGCCAGGCAGTTTTAGAGGTCTATTTCTACTAACCCGTCAATGCGAATAAATTCTTTCCCCACAACGGATCTGCATCTTCCGGTATGAAAGTCCTGTGGTCCATGAAGTGCTCAAAATCCTTCACCGTGATTTGCTTCAGGAGTTCTGGGTCTTTAATCATCAATGTTGGGATGGCAAACTGGTACATACCATAGTACCTGAGAATTTCATTTCAGAGGATCTGATACTAACTTTGATCTAGAAGATTCTCACCTAGTAGCTTCTGGACAATCATTGTAGATCCTTTTGATCATTTCAACAAAACTTTCTGTTTTGAACAAGGTGCCTCCATTGTCACCCACCAGCCATTTGGGATTGGTTTGCCTCACACCCTGGTTCTTCCAGTAGCTCATGGGTTTTATTGCGAAATAATAAAACAGGGCTACCACAACGGCAACCCCTATAATAATCTCTAGCATTTTTATAGCTCAGGCGATATACCTGAAGAGAAAAAATGTGAATCAAGAAATGCTGTGTAGATTTTCTGATAATGCTAATGGATTTGACTCATGGGTAATTGTAACATGACAATGTGTACTTTTTTATCAGTGATATAATTATCTACTTGTTTGGCATTGACTGTGTAAATAATACTGTGAATATATAATTTATATTATGCTATCGATTTCAGAGCTTGTTTATTTGTTCAAGCGTATATAAATATCAGATTAAATCTATATAAAATGTAGACAGATTATGATGTTGCTGAATGATTATGAATTCAAAACGCATAGTCATTTGTTACCTGTAAACAATATTCATTTCGGATGATGCTCCTATAATTATACCAAAACGTTGTGTTTTGTTCAACATTCTGCTCATTAGATTGTAAAATCAAATTATTGACGTAGGATATCATGGCTTCGGAAAATTATTTACATCAAACCAATTCGCTAGCTCGAAATGTGACAGATACAAGATAAAAATCAACCATTTCTTGAGGAGATTGTTTCCTAACCTAATAGTTCTAGGAATTTTATGAATATGTACGTGAAGGAATTAATGGCGATTCACAAAATTAGAAAGCTTTCATCCCAGGTCCAAATCCTGCTGCCATAAATTAGTTTTGTTTGTTTGTCGACGGTTCGCGTTCGGATAGATTATGTCACTCAGCTGTATTGCGAGTTTACAAGCGTGGCGGTGTTGCCGGCTGTACTTTTTGGTAGAGGGTCTACGGAGTTTTTTGTCATGAAAATAAACTACTGAATTTTGATGAAACTTCATGAAGGTTTATTGTTTCTTGTTTGAAACCATATAATTCTATTAGCAATTGATCGTATTGATTTGTTTCGATGAGGAAACCAACTTCAACTGAATAATAAACATTTATATACAGAAGAAAAGAAGAGGCATGTCTACGTATGTCATTTTTGACAATTGTAATTATGGAAATTTGTACTTCAACTAAATAATAAATATTTATACACAGAAGAAAAGAAGAGGCATATATGTCTACATATGTCATTTTTGACAACTGAAATCATGGAAACTTGTACTTTGTCGTGAATAAAGTATATTAATGATTGCGTGTCTTGTTTTCTTTCTCAATTCCAAATAATACAATATTGTCTTTTCACCCGTATTTTTTATCTGAGATATCAAAACGGATCATGTATTTGATCGAGTGAACATCATCCAATGTCCAAAATATCATTCAGTCAGGTGAGGATACAAAACGAGCTGTTTATAATCGCAGAATAATATACAAAGGAACTTAATTTTCTCAACCAAAACAATTGCTATAAACTCGTCTCGCGATCTTAAATATCGATTTTTTGCGTCAAATATAGAACTCACCCAAATATTCAACGTTATCAATCGACGAACATCCAACTGACACTGACTGCACTTCGATTCAATAAAAAACGAGTTTGTTATAAGTGGCCTACGCTTGCCTGATCATTCGTCGTAATTTCCAGTGACCTTCACCAACTGAAATTTTCAAACTGAACCCGCTATTTTACATCACACGCTGTTGTTTGTTGTTTTATTACCGGTATAGCTTTCTCCCCACCAAACATTTACTTAGTGGGCATTTGTTATTGTGTACAGTATCGTGGAGAATATATCTTGGGTATGGACAGAGATCTATGAGAGCAACAAGGAGCGCGATCGTATAGGATTGAGGGAGATAGAATGCAGTTGAGCCCAAGTAAATGAAGCAAGATGCGTTTATTGGAACGGGTTTAATACAATAACAAAGCTGATCGATAACAATTGATTATATTGTTGTTGATAAAAGCATATTTTAATGTTTATTTCTTCACTTGTTTGAAGCCAAACCAGAAACCCCCTTCGGCATTCAAATTGAAGCCTTTCTTGGACAATTTCAGGGGAATTCTCGATTTTCCTGTTGGTACAATTTCGAAATGTTTCAAAAGATGGAACATGATGGTTTTAGTCTCCAAAAGGGCGAACCTAGAACCGATACAATTCCTGGGGCCTAGTCCGAAAGGGAGGTAGGTGTATGGGTCGATTTTGTCTTTGTTGGCATCGTTGAATCTCTCTGGATCGAACTTGTCTGGGTCTGGGTAGATGTTGGGGTCGTTGTGTATGGCAATAATCGGCAGCGATATAGTGGCACCTTTTTCGATATGGAGCGGTTTTTCCCCGGGCAGAGAAGGCTCGATGGTGTAGGGCTTAGTGCAGATTCTGTCTGAGGCTATGGAACCAGGCCATTTCCTCAAAGTTTCTACAACAAAACGAATCGACAATGGTATATTCCGAACGGAGAGCACTAGAAGAGACTCACCGCATACAACCATGTCCAAGTACTTCATTTTTAGAAGGGC
Source organism: Plagiodera versicolora (assembly GCA_037013635.1). Classification (NCBI taxonomy): domain Eukaryota; kingdom Metazoa; phylum Arthropoda; class Insecta; order Coleoptera; family Chrysomelidae; genus Plagiodera; species Plagiodera versicolora. The sequence continues at coordinate 2,119,262 of CM072990.1, forward strand.
TTCGTAAGTGAGGTTCCCGTTGCAATTCTCCAAGGTGTCCTGGACTTCTTCCCGGAGCCTGGTCTGTATATCCTGGTGCACAGCCAGTTCATAGCACAAAAAGCACATGAGAGTAGCGACAGTGTCGAAGCCAGCAAAGAAAAAAATGAGGGCTTGCGCTGTGATGTCCAAGTTGGTGATTTCTTTCACCGATCCGCCTTTTCCTTTACCAAATGAAAAAGTCGTTCAAGCTCAGTTTTTCAATTGAGTCATCGTTATACCTAGATCGACTTCTTGTACAGTGGCAAACCCAGCCTCTGGCAAATTGTTCTCTTCTTTCTGTTGGATCCCCTTTCTTGCTTCCATCAACAAATGGATCACGTCAGGTCGCACGATATTTTTTTCTTCCCGAGTTTTCACAGTGTCGTTTATCAAGTCCACGAAAAACTTTGACACTGACGACTCAAACAGACTAATCTTGAAGAACTGAAAAGTTTCGTAATGAGCATGTTGTCCAAGCCGCAAAAATCTCAAAGGCGGATACGTACCAACAAAACTCTTGGGATGACCATGTACCCAAAAAACTTGAGACTCTTCAATAGCCCTGTGAAATCCATCGCCGTTTTCCCCATCATGTAGAACTCGTTATTGGGCTGTGCCAGGGAATCGACTTTAACCCCAAAAGCGGTGGTGGCGATGACGTCATTAGTAAACCTGGTGAACATGTCTTTTATTTCCAATTCGATGACGTCCTCTTTTTCCTCCAGGAAGTGCTTGGTGAACGTTTCTGAGCATTCCGACATCAGCACGAACATCGATCTCATCTTGCTGCTGGTGAAGGAGGGACTCAGGATCGGTCTCATATTCTTCCATTTTTGACCTTGAACAAACAATCGAACATGGGGGAATGTGGGCCAGGCAGATTTAGAGGTCTATTTCTACTAACCCGTCAATGCGAATAAATTCTTTCCCCACAACGGATCTGCATCTTCCGGTATAAAAGTCCTGTGGTCCATGAAGTGCTCGAAATCCTTCACCGTGATTTGCTTCAGGAGTTCTGGGTCTTTGATCATCAACATAGGGGTGGTGAACTGGTACATACCATAATACCTGGAAAGCAATAATGTTCAAGCTTCGAGCTTGGCAATTTTTGGATTCTAACCTAGCAGTTTTGGGGCATTGGTTGTACAACCTCTGAATCATCTCAGGGAAGTTTTCAGTCTTCAGCAGGAAACCGCAGCTGTCCCCAACCAACCACATGGGGTTGGATTGCTGCACCCCCAAATTCCTCCAGTAGCTCATGGGTCGTATCGCGAAATAATAAAACAGTGCTGCCACTGCGGCAACACCCAGTATTATCTGAAGCATATTCCAACGTTTCCTACAAAAAAATACACTCCTATGAATTTTGGTCCATACCCAAGATATATTCGTTGCGATACTGTACGCTGTTTATTTGACAACCTGTTGCGCGTGTTCTGAAAACTCGCATTCTGAATGCAGGGCTAAGCCAAACAGCTAAAGCTAAACATTATTTCAGTGCGCTACAAGTTGATCTGGTGAGTCTAAAAAAATTACAACATGCTCTTTCCAAAATCATATATATTTCGTGAGGATACAGTATGTAACAGTGACGTCGTCAAATCACAGACTCTTCATGGTATATTTGGGAAATATCAACAAATGAACGTAATTTGAGGTCAGGGATATGTTTTGGGGGTAAGCGCATGCGCATTAACGATTTTCCTTCAGATTTCGTATGCTCTATTTCAACTCAGGTGTTTCATAATTCTTCCACCTACTTTGGGGGCTTCAACTGTCATTTTGTTACCTGTTACGCCCTCCGAAATCGTTCTGATTGACTATATTTATTTATTCGATATACTTACGCGTAAAAGAACCTCCTATCGCTTGCACAGATGATTATTTAATCAACGTTCATAGGATTATGCGCTTCGATGTTTGAAGACGTCCTTGATGTAATGAGAATTGAAACTAAACACACAGTAGGTCGAGTGTTGTTGTTGTCGATTTCAATATTCGATTTGATTACAAGCAAACGAAATAGATTGATTGAGATAATAGGTCAGAATTTTTTGGTGTCTATTAAAAATAATTCAATTTCATTGATTCATAAGGTAATAAAAGGTAGTAATAGAAATCCAATAAAGACATATTATTTTCATACGATTCCAAACATTGTCTCTCCAATGTTTTCATGACATCATTCATCACATTTTTGTACATGATTTTTTGAATAAAACATCTGAATCATAATGTCTTTTGTTGTGCAAGATGTCGGCACTATACAGAAGACAGTCGATACTCATTTATTCTCGTTTTTGAATCTCATTTTAAACTTACTACATGAATGCAGTGGTTTCGAATTGAAACCAACCTTTTTTTCAGTAAAAATCTATTTTTGCTACGCCACTGGTCAGCTAGATCGATTGTAATGGCTTGATTGAAACGTCAAAAATAAACTATTATGCATCTGTTTCTGGACGGAAAACAATTTCAAGGTTATGCAGCGCGGTTTTCATTTCACGTTGTAAAACGAAGACAAGTGAAGCTATCATAGTTTAAATTTGAATACAAGGTAAATTATGTCCTAGAAATTATAAACTAAATCAACCTTCCTTGCTTGCATGGTTGACATTTTAGCAGCAGCTTCGAATTTCATCTGTTTTTTAGTCAACATGTGGACGCTACTCTTATTATTAACGACGCTGTTGATATTACTGTATTACTACACGATAAAACCCTTGTATTACTGGCGAAACCGAGGTGTAAAACAGGAGCCATTTCTCACAGCCCTCATCGACAACTACTTCATGATTTTCAAACGCCAAAGCGCTGCACACGCGTTAGAAAAAATGTGCCAATCGTTCCCAAATACCAGGTGAGCTTGAACACCTGCTGGAGCGCGAGCCGGTGTTGCCAAACCCTTCAGCAAGTCGGAGAAATACTTTTTGTAGGTACTTTGGACTGTACCAATTCAACGTTCCTTTTTTGATGGTGACGGACCCGGAGCTGATCAAACAGATCACGATCAAAGATTTCGACTACTTCGTTGACCACAGGGCGTTCGTGCCGGCAGATATCGACCCTTTGTGGGGTAAAAACTTGTTCGCACTTTCAGGTACGATTTAACCACACAGCGATTCGACGTTGCCGGATGTAATAGACCACATTAGTGTGACGTCAAAATGTATGCAACCAACAGTGCATCGAGTCACAACGAAATATTTCTGAACGAAGATGCGCTAATATGAACCTTAAGTAACCATTATCTAAGGTTCAGAATCTGTGGTTGGAATTATGATGTTGTTTATTGAATTATTTCGCTGTTTTAAGCAATATTTAAGAAATGTTTCTGTTTGAATTCGATAGAGAAAGAATGAATACGTCGTATGGAATGGGTAACGTAAAGAAAGTTGTCTCAAACACTTCTGAATAAATTCCAGAAAATCGTTTTACGAAAATATCGTTACTTCCATCCTTCATATCCAAGGTCCCTTAGATACAATTCCTTAAATATCAACCTATTTCATGTGAGAGCATAAAACAAAAGGACCTGTTACGATACTTCTATTATCGTTCTTATGTCATCCGTACTTAAGGTCGAGTATAAAACATCATTTCGCGCTAAACGATTCAGGACTCAGTGTAACGTTGGTTGCATATTTGTGATGTCATCACTAATGCGGTCTATTGGCAATTCGTAGGGGCAGAATGGCGGCAGATGCGACCCACGCTGAGTCCTTCTTTCACCAGCAGCAAAATGAAGAGCATGTTCTGCCTGATGAAGGCGTGCGCCGAAACGTTCGTGCGCCATTTTCAAGGTCGCGACGAGGAGATCGTCACGGTCGAGATCAAGGACGTCACGTCGAGGTACTGCAACGACGTCATCGCGACGACGTCGTTCGGCGTCGAGGTCGATTCCTTGGAACGCCCCGACAACGAGTTTTATCGCATGGGTAAAAAAGCGACGAATTTTCAGGCCGTTTGGAAGCAGGTCAGGCTCATGGGGTACTCGGCGTGCCCCACGTTGTACAGGGTGAGCACTTGGTGGTTACAGTGGCCTCCGGGATGGCCAGACCCGCACCCACTTGATTTTTTTCGGGAGCGTTTTTTTTTTCGTAGTTTTTGGGGCTGAAACTGTTCGAAGACGACGTGGCAACTTTCTTCAGGTCCGTCATTGACGAGACTGTGAAAATGCGCGAGGAAAAACTCATCGTGAGACCTGACATGATTCATTTACTGATGGAGGCTCGCAAAGGGGTCAAGTATAACGATGAAAAGGGCGTCCAAAGCACGGTGGAAGAGTCTAGCTTAGGTACGACGGAAAATCTCCCAAAAAAACGCCTCGATTTGTGTTTTTTTTTTTCTCAGGCAGCTTTTCCAATGAGGATATAACAGCTCAGGCTCTAGTGTTCTTTTTTGCTGGCTTCGATTCGGTGTCCACTTTGATGTGTTTTTTGGCGTACGAGTTAGCTGTCAATTCTGATGTACAGGATAAACTCAGGGAAGAAATTAAAGACACTTTGAGAGAATGTAACAACAAACTCACGTACGATGCTTTGGTTAATATGAAGTATATGGACATGGTTGTATCTGGTAAGAGTTTTTTTTTATAAATAAACTAGCTATTTCATAAATGGGAAACATTTTTTATAATAATTTTAATGCAAACTTAACCCTACTTACTGTTTCGGAGTTTCCTGGGAAAAAAGAGAAGTGGCAACACTGCACTTTCTGGCGAGCTGTCACATCTTTCAGTGTAACAAATGAAAAACTTTCGTGAATTTTTCTATGAGGAAGTACTCAATAGAATTTTTTGAGGTTTTTTATACATAATAAGGTATATATATTTTCAGCTATAGATTTAATTTTTTTTTCAGAATATTTCGCGAATTAACGAGTGCTTTATAAAAATTGATATTTGTAGCAGCCTACACACTTCTTTAACGCAACAATATTTTCCTAAATCAATTTATTTTTATATTAATTAGTATATTAAAGTATAAGTGGATAAAAAGGTATTTAAAACACGCGCGTAAGTGTTTTAAAAACCAGATCCACGAATACTTTACGCTATTTTTTTTATTGGTGCCCCATTTTACCCATTTAAAGCACGCCCCAGCGTGTTTGAATCGAACTTTAAAAAACGCGCGTTTTTTAAAGTTACCATGGCAACATCAACAAAGAAACGAGAAACGTGAAGTCTAAGTGACAAATTTTTGATTATTGATCTGACTGGAGTACTTTGTACATAATAGTCGACGCCTTGTACTGCTCCGAAATTTTCTGAAGGTAAGCCAGCACAACTCGTTCATTTATTTCTGATACCTCTTGCTCCTGCATTCATTTGATGAACTTGTCATATTCTTTTTTATATATATCATTGGATTTTTTCGGTATTAACCTCCATTCTGCCTCACTATTCAATGAATCGATATTGGAATAATTCATTTTTGAACTCTGCGATAACAATACATATAAAATTGTGAATGAAAATCTGTTTTTCCAATTTCCATGACAACGAAAGGTCACATCACGAAGTCAACCATTTTGCATTATAGTTCTCATTTCTATTCTTTGTAGTTATAATACCAGTATATAATATTTCATGGTGCACCACCAGACCTTTTTATCCACTTATACTTTAATATACTAATTTGACGTTTACAAGGTACTCCTGTTAGATCAATAATCAATAATTTGTCATTTAGACCTCACGTTTCTCGTTCCTTTGTTGATGTTGCCATGGTAACTTTAAAAAACGCGCGTTTTATAGAGTTGGATTTAAACACGCTGGGGCGTGCTTTAAATGGGTAAAAAGGGGCACCAATAAAAAAAAATTATTTTCGCCTTTTTATTTGCTTTGAATTTTTCCAAAATACATTTATTACATCCATGGTTTCTCCAGAGGTCCTACGCAAATGGCCTGTCAACATGGCGACCGACAGGGTCTGCACCAAACCCTACACCATCCCCCCAAAGTCCCCCCGAGAGGTCCCCGTTCACCTCGACGTGGGCACCAACGTTTTTATACCCCAATTCACCATTCAGCGCGACCCGGAGTTTTTCCCGGAGCCGGAACGGTTCGATCCGCAGCGTTTCGACGAGGCGAACAGGGCCGGCATCGCGCCAGGCTCGTACTTGCCCTTCGGGTTGGGGCCCAGAAATTGCATCGGCTCGAGGTTCGCGCTGTTGGAGACTAAAGTGTTGTTTTTTTATTTGTTGGGGGGTTTCGAAGTTGTTCCGGTGGAGAGGTCGATCATCCCCATTGTTTTGGCGAAGAGTATGTTTTATCTGGGGTGCCAAGGGGGGTTTTGGTTCGGGTTCAAAAAGATCAAATAAATTCATTTATTATGGGTTCTTTAATTGAATTTTTTTTGTAATGTATTTTATTCATATATGTATAATACGAATACTAAACTAATATTTTGTGTATTTTTTCTTTTATGACTTTTATGAATTTAACAATGTATTTGTATTGTCTATAATTTTTAATGAACTTCTGAGAAATAAACTTCGATTTATCCTTGTATATTTATCAAATGACAAACAAAATGAATAATCAGTGTTTTTTTATATCAAATAAAAATCTTTTAGTGATGAAAAACTAAAAAAGCGAAAATAATCATTAATATAGATTTAAATCACTTAAAAATAATACACACTGCATAATGAAACTCATTTATTCTCGTTTTTGAATCTCATTTTAAACTTACTACATGAATGCAGTGGTTTCGAATTGAAACCAACCTTTTTTTCAGTAAAAATCTGTTTTTGCTACGCCACTGGTCAGCTAGATCGTTTGTGATGGCTTGACTGAAACATCAACTATAATGCATTTGTTTCTGGACGGGAAACAGTTTCAAGGTTATGCAGCGCGGTTTTCATGTTTGGATAGAACAAAAACAAGTAAAGCTATCATGTATATTTTCTTTTTTGACTGTGAGTTTTTCATTAAATCATTAAGTACAAACTGTATAATGAAACCCATGAAAATTGTTGAACGACAGTCAACGCATTGGTTATGCTATTTGATTACTGATTAGTCTATTAAATAATCAAGGAATTTTTGCACCCAATTCATTAATAACCTGAAACGTGAAACGTAAACAAGATTGTAACTTTGTTTTTACCGAGGTGCTCTTGATATACTTCCATATAAATTGGGCATAGCAGTCGGTTCATTTTACACACGAAATATGCCTATTTAGACTCGTCATAAGCGGCACTCGAAATAAATTACTTACTTGTGTCAAATTTGTCAAAAATTTTGGGTTATCAGGAGACAAAGTTCATTGCAGCAGTGAGCTTCTTCAACAAAAAGTTACCTTATGTGCACAGTCAGTCTGCGCATATTGCGCGAATTGACGTACATAAATACACTCAAAAAACAACTGCCTCCACCCCTGTCTAGCGTAAACTGCACACTTTCTCTTGAATGAAAAAATAATAGTTTATAAATCCAAGAGGCATGGGTGGCATATTCCCAGTAGCAATAGAATTCTGGTTTAGCTGAAACGTAATGCCAAGTTTCATTCAGTGACAATGTTCGGACAAACTGTTTGGGTCATTCTTCTTCTTTCTTTTCTATTGTCGTTCGAACAGAACAGTGCTCTGAACGACCACTCGTCTTTCGAGAGCTTTTTCGACGGAACGTTTCTTAGCCAGCCCCAGCAAGGACAAAAAAGGTAATTCCTTGAGTTGAGTTAAAAGGTATTATACAGGATGAGATTTTCTACAGCGTGTTTAGTGAAAGCTCTCCAATAAGCTCCACTTTTAAACCTCCTACAACAACCACTCAAGATCCAATAAGTAGCCTCGGCTGTGGTCTCGCTCCAAAACACTGCGAGCTTAATGTCAAGTATAGAGCCTTCGATGGAGCCTGCAACAACCTCAGAAATCCCCTTTGGGGGTTGCCTAACACCCCCTACCGTAGGCTACTGCCTTCCAACTACGCAGACGGTAAGAAACACCTTTGAAAAACGAAGGTGGGAATAATTTTTTGACAGTTCTGACAGGCGCATCATATTTGACACCTGTTCTGAGGTCGGAATCCTTTTTTAACAGTTCTGACAGGTGTGTCATGTTTGACACCTGTTCTGAGGTTGGAATCCTCTTTTGACAGTTCTGACAGGTGCATCATGTTTGACACCTGTCAAAAAATGCCTGGTTGTCAAACGGTGTGTTATATTTCTAGGGATTAGTATTCCGACAGTTGCTAGAAATGGAAAACCTCTCCCATTGGCCAGAGTCCTTAGTTTGACATTTTATCCAGAAGTTCCTGTTTTTGATCAGAAATTTACGCTCAGCTTGATGCAATACAGTCAGATGGTAACTCACGATATGAGCAGAACTATTGGGGGATCACAAACAAGTAAGGAGCTGTTGTATGGCCACTAAGCCGTCCGGATTTGACCCCGATGGATCGTTCCTGTGTATTTCCAGGGCATTACAAAACCAGGTGTTGTTCGAAGGATGGCCAACTGCTAGAGCTGGCCGAATCCCCCGAGCACTGCTTCCCCATCATCCTACCCCACAACGATCCGGCTCATTCCACGACAAACACCAAATGCATGAGCTTCGACAGAAGCATCACCACCAAGGACAGGAACTGCGTTGGAAAATCCACCCCAGCAGACCAAGTATACGTTCACCCCCCCACCCCTGATGACGGCGTTTCAATCAACTGTCATTTCCAGCTGACATCTGTCAACCACTTCCTGGATCTGTCAGTCGTGTACGGCAGCGATGATGGTACTAGCAAAACGCTGAGGCAATTCCAAAATGGCCGACTCAGAGCTGATTTCAGAGGGGGGCAAGAGTGGCTGCCGAGGAATGCTAACGCTTCGGAAGCTTGCAGACTTGTCAATCCAACGGATGCCTGTTACTTGGCAGGTAATCTCACAAATAGACCGCGTTAGTGATGACATCACAAATATGCAACCAACATTACACCGAGTCCTGAATCGTTCGGCGCGAAATGATTTGTTTCATACTCGACCTTAAGTACGGATGACATAAGAACGATAATAGAAGTATCGTAACAGGCCCTTTTGTTTTATGCTCTCACATGAAATACGTTGATATTTGAGGAATTGCATCTAAGGGACCTTGGATATGAAGGATGGAAGTAACGATATTTTCGTAAAACGATTTTCTGGAATTTATTCAGAAGTGTTTGAGATAACTTTCTTTACGTTACCCATTCCATACGACGTATTCATTCTTTTTCTATCGAATTCAAACAGATACATTTCTTAAATATTGCTTATAACAGCAAAATAATTCAATAAACAACATCATAATTCTAACCACAGATTCTGAACCTTAGATAATGGTTACTTAAGGTTGTGACTCAATGCACTGTTGGTTGCATACATTTTGACGTCACACTAACGTGGTCTATTGGACGTCATGAACATTACCATTGTGCTAAATTATCTAACGGGTGACGTAGGAGACGACCGGGTGAACCAGAGCCCCCATTTGGCGCTCCTCCACACGGTCTACCTCCGCGAGCACAACAGACTGGCCGCCTCGCTGTCCAGACTCAACCCGCATTGGGACGACGAGACGGTGTTCCAAGAGGCGAGGAAAATCAACGCGGCGGCCTACCAACACGTCACCTACTACGAGTGGCTGCCGCGGCTAGTAGGCGTGGAGAACGCGTTGAGCAACAGGTTGATACATCACGTGGTGGGTCACGTGAACGATTACGACGACAGCGTGGATGCGACGGTGACGAACGAGCATGCGACAGCGGCTTTCCGGCATTTGCATTCGTTGGTTTTCGGACACATACAGTAAATAACCTAAAAAGATTATTTTTTCGTGTGTTGACTTTTGACGTTTCTAGTTTGACGGACGAACGGAGAATCTCTCGCGGGCGGAGGCGGTTGAGCGACGTTCTGAGACGTCCCCAAGTCTTGGAAGATGCTTTCGAGGACCTCACTAGAGGACTCACTGCCCAGGCTCAGTCTGCTTCTGATCAATATCACGATAACGAAGTATGCATGACGAAAATCGTGAAAAAATTCGAAAACTTTTGTTTTTCAGATAACGCAGTTTTTATTCAGAGACGACAACGAAACATTCGGTATAGATTTGAAAGCTTTCGACATTCAAAGATCGAGAGATCACGGTCTGGCTAGTTACAATGACTTCAGAGTTTTCGGGAAGTTGCCGAGAGTAAGGCGATTCGAGGAGTTTTCAGACTGGATCAGCATGGAGGTAAGTCACGAAGATAAAACCATAGATTTATGAGAAATAGGTCACACTCAGTGTTTTGTTGTGAACGCGTTACCATAGCAACCAACAGTAACACTTGAACTTCTGGTTGTCACACAACACGAAAATAATAAATGACATGGAAATCGAGTGTTTCACAGAACGTTCGCAAATTGGCATCACTGTACGCTTACCCCGACGACGTAGATTTGTCGGTGGGTGCCTCGCTGGAGAGGCCACTACCAGGTGCTCTCGTTGGACCCACCTTTCTCCATATCCTTCTCGATCAGTTCTCGCGCACGCGCAGAGGCGATCGTTTTTGGTACGAGAACAGCGGAAAAACAGGGTTTTCCGCTGAGCAGCTGGGAGAGATCAAAAAGGCGAGCTTCTCGAGGTTGCTGTGTGATAATTCGCGAGTGGAGAATATGCAAGCTAGAGGATTCGAGAGGATATCAGAGAGGTATGTACAGGGTGATTTTAGGACACCTAACTGGTTTTTTCAACTTAGCCACAACAGTGCTGAATCACTCTATTTTTTTTTTCGTTTTCAGGAATCCTCTGGTTAAATGTGAACAGCTACCTTCGATAGATCTTTCCAGGTGGAAAGAAAAAATAAACAAGAAGCAATTTAACCAACAGCATTCTTCAATAAAACAAGATTTTGTTTTTTTTACAAGTTAATAATTTTATTTTAAGTTGTACTCGATAAACACTTTCACTAGAATAGTCATAAAAATAAATAAATAAACAGAATTGTTACAGCTGCTCACTTTTCAAAAGACAAAAACAAAAAAAAAAGTTCTCATTTCCAAACATCTGTCTCAATAAAACTAAAAATTTCAACTGCATTTTCTTTACTGTGCTCTCCTTTTATTCCACCTCAAAAACTAATGAGATTCTCAGTATTATTTTCTACTTCTCTCTTCTCATGTTTCCAACAATTGAAGTCTTTTAAAATGGGCCTACCGTAAGTGTTATGCAACTCTCTAAAAGTTATCACAATTTTCGATGGTGCTGGGTTTTGGCTACTCTCAGTATATTTACTATCATCCAAACGACCTGAAATGTATTTGTGAATATCACAAGTCCCTGTTGATCTATCAAAACTCACTTGAATTTGAGGAATTTGACCTGACACTGTGAGATCTTTGGTGGGGGTTCATATCAGGCTTGTTGAATGGGTTGTGTCTAGTTCTAGGTGGTGGTACAGGTGATCCTAATGGTATTGCATTGGCCAGGGATAGAGGAGTTTCTAAAACAACATAAAATGTGCTGTTTCCAGTTTCATAGTTATCAATGTGACACTCCATTCTTGTTTTGGCACTGAAGCAACTTATCAATAATTATGAAATAATCACCAAATATCTTATCAAATCAGATAAAGCTCTGCCAAGGCCAAAATCATTAATAAAAAACTCAAACAGATGGAAAAACTGAACACAACTGGTTGAATTTACCTTCAATATCATCCAACTGTCTTTGTAGCTCTGCTACCATTAATTTCATGTAATCATAACCAGCACAAGCCAAAGCTTTCATCCACTGTTCCATTGATTCCTGGGACTCGGCCCCGAGTACATAACTTCTGTTGTTAATGCCGTGAAATTCAATTTTAAAACTGAATTTTTCATCATCCTCTGCCAGTTCTGCAAGTTAATTGAGAGTAAACTCGGCATGTCACAATTGAGTTATTTGAGACCTATCGAGCATCCTTCAAGGATTATGACACCCACTGGTTCTCTGTCGCCTTTTTTGTCGAAATAAAATAGGAGATTTCCTTTCAGTATGAAATATCGTTTCTGAAAGGTTTTGTTAACTTCACCTCGTTTGTTCAAATAACCCTCTTTATCGACTGGAGTTGCAGATACAGCAAAGGCGCATAAATTCTTCTCATTAATTTTCATTGTTATTGTCAAATTAATACTAAATTATTAGTTGGTTTTTCATAATATCAAGTGTGAGTGTGAGATCACAAACATCATCCTTCTTGACACTTGTGAGCAACTACCAAGATGTCAAATTCAATGACAAATTCGAGAAAAAAAAGAAGAATACAAATCACAGAAATGAAGTTAACCTCTTTTCGGGGCTAGGTTGTCTGTGGTGGGTTGTGTTCATTTTGTAGTTGCGTATTTTCTTGTAAGTCATGGACCAGCACCAAGAAAAACCGATAAAGTTATCCAAACAACTCAAATTGAAAGCCCAAGACTTCCTACATTCCCCAAGAAATGTGGATAGCTTGGTGGAAATTGTTAAACACTTCGATGCTGGAGAAGATTTGCCATCCTGTTTACTAATATTGGAAATGATTTTCACCAGCCTCTTGAAGAACAGACATATGTTCATAGAAGTTATACCTCTGAAACCTGTGGAGAATACGGAGGAGAATCAGATGAAAAACTGGCTGAAAACTGTTTATGAAGAATGCTATGCCAAGATTTTGAACTGTTTGGAAAATGGTTCTCACAAAGTACAAGCACAAGGTAGACTCAAACTATTCGCTTAAATACGTAATTTTATAGTTATATTTCAGGTTTATCCACTGCTATGAATATACTTTCACATGAAGGAAGATTTCCATTGGAAACTAAGGGTTCTTTTGATAATTATGTTCCACTAGGCAAGTTGAAGTCTGTACTAATGAAACTGCTCTCAAACAAACAACATAATGTGTTCTTAATCAACAAATTCACTGAATATCTGTTGTTTGATGATATTCTATTTTTCACCTGGAAGATACTGCCATCTTTGACTGCAAAGTCTAACCCTAATGATGTCTACATTATGAATTACTTGATTCTACTAGAGAAGCTGAGTGTTTCTCCTAATGATGAAACCAAATTTTTATGTAGCAATGAAAATGGTAAGTCTCAAACAACATTCTAACTGAAATCATTAACCCTTGTCTTTGTAGCACATTTCTTTACATTTGATGAAGCTCTTATCAAGAAGTATTTAAACAAGATATGGCATTGCATAATGCACTGGGAACACAACACCATAACCCACAAACAAGTACTGATAGTGCTGTTAGAAAGAGTGATGTGTCATCTGGAGAAGCCCCTGCTGCTCACAGACTTCCTCATGGATTCCCTAGACGTGGGAGGAGCAGTCAGCATGCTTGCTTTGCAAGGAATTTTCACTCTGATCCAAGAAAACAACTTGGACTACCCGAATCTGTTTGGCAAGCTCTATTCTATGTTTGAACCTGAAATTTTCCACACCAAGTACAAAGCCAGGTTGTTCCATCTGTCTGATTTGTTCTTGAGCTCAACACATTTGCCGGAGACTTTGGTAGCTGCTTTTGCCAAGAGAATGGCGAGGCTTGCTTTAATAGCACCTTCAGAAGATGTTATTATTCTCTGTAACTTCATTGGGAATCTGATTTTGAGGTGAGTTTTGTAGATTTACTGTGTTAGGGTTAGTTTGCCACAGATTGACATACAATCATGTCATCTGTCAAAACTGTCAGCTGGGAACTGGGGCGATTTTCGGTGAATTTTCAGCTGTACATCGACCTACCTGTAAAAATGACTGCTGTTTACAGACATCCTGGCCTAAAATGCCTCCTGAACAACCCGGGCTGCTCCGCCGCCAGCGCAGACCCCTACATAATGGAGGAACGTGACCCTCTCAAGTCGAACGCCATCAACAGCTCCTTGTGGGAGATCCAAACTCTCCAACACCACGTGCTGCCCTCTGTGTCGAACGCGTCGCGATTCATCAACACGCCCTTGCCGAGCGTCGAATGGGATTTGGGCCAGATTTTGCCAAATACCGGCGACGATATTTTCGATAAGGAGGTGAAGAAGTTCAGCAAGTCGATCGTGTTGCAGTTCGAGAAGCCCAACGGGGCGTCCATCGGGAGGGGCGAGCGGGTGATGCAGTTTTGGAATTTGTAGGTTAGAGTTTTGATTGTTGCAAAGTAGGGTTATGTGTAGTATTGTTTTTTTTTGGTTGGATGCAGGGTGAGATGGTGGAGCAGGAAATTCGGCAATGCGAGAATTATTTCGGTGTTGTTTTGCATTTATTATGCGATCTAAGTATTTTCGTGGAAAAACACGAATTTGATGAAATTATCGTGGGGAAATTCATGCTTTCCGGGAATTTCCACTTTTAAGCCCAAAATTCCACATTCTTCAAGAAATTTACTATCTAAAAGTGAAATACCTCGAAAAGTATCAATTTCCCCACGATTATATTATCAAATTCGTGTTTTTAGGCCAAAATACATTAGCGACAACAAAAAAAATCATCAAAATCCAGATCGCATGATGAAGCGCAGTTTCCCCGATTTTTTTCAATAAAAAAAGTTTCGCAGGAATTTTGGGGATTTCAGTTGGGAGGAAGAATTGGGCATTCATTTTTGTAGTTTCGCACAAAAAATTAAATAGATCACGCCTTTTTTGACACCATTTTGTCCTGATAGTAACTGAGACACACGAATTTGAATGAAATCTTGAAAGATATATCATTTGATATTTTTATCATTTAACCAATACATAACATTGATTATCCTTCGTGTTAATCTACAAACTAATTATTTTTTTTCGGAAAACTATATATGTAAAGTTACATATCAAGCAGCCATTTGGATTGATATTGAGAACTTGTCAGCTTTTATGTAATATTATTAAGTTGTGATATCCATAGAGCCTGGTAATAGGTTATTATATGCTGTGTTAAATGTATGATACTAGATTTAGATTGAAATATATGTAAGTTTTGTTACCTACTTCTACGTTGGAATAAAATGTTGCTTTTTAAATAAAAATTTATTTCTGCGCATCCCCATAAAACATCAACACTCAGACAATATTCCCCTCACAGCTCGATCCTTTTTTCCAACAAATTCCACGCTTTAACCACCTGCTCTTTAGTGTACTCCACCGGCCACAAAGTGCAGAAAACCACGTGAGAGGCATCAACGTAAAACTTTGTGGATGGTTGTGAGTTTATTCTACTATTAGCTTGCTCTTCTGTCAGCTTATTGCGTTGTTGCAACCTGCTCACAGCCTCGCTTTTGGGTATCACAGTGGTCCATACCTGTACGAAACGAAATGATAGTCATCAACAATGACATGTGACAGTTTGGCAAAGGATCTACCTCATGACACAAACTTTCCCAGCCAGCTGTCAATAAAATAGCAGCTTCAACGACGACGATCGGTTTGGTGGAGGCTTGTATTATTTTTTTGACTTCTTCAGCTAAGAATGGCAGCATTAGAGCGTTTAGTTTTTCCAATTGTGCCTGAAAAACGTCGTACCTACCCCACTTTACGCTCTTCTATACTCAATTCTGATGATTTTGCACTTATGCGATCAAAATTTTGATGGAAATTTGGGCCAAAAGACAAAAATCTCATAATATTATCGTGGGGAAATTGATGCTTCCAGAGATAATCTACTTTTAAGCCAGATTGATTGATTGTGTCAAGTTATAGAACGTTTAACGTTCAAAAGAAGGCGAACTTTAAGGTGAAATATCTTGAAAATCATCAATTTCCCCACGATAATATTATCCAATGCGTGTTTTTAGGCCAAAATACGTCAGTACCAGCAAAAATCTCCATCAAAATCCAGACCACACAAGCGCAATTTCACAAAATTTTTCTTACCGCATCTTTGAATACTATCCCACCCAAGACTGCCCTATTGATTTCCCCGTTTTCTGCGACAACTGAGCGACCGAAAGTGTCTATTATCAGTTGGTAGCAAGGTTTCCCCGGTCTGTATAAATCATGAGCAAGTAAGTCGCAATTGATGGTATGTGCCCCCAAGTTCTCCAAATGTTTCGTTACCCCTGATTTCCCACTGGCTATACCCCCTAAAAACGGATGGATACGGATCTGTTGACTCAATATGGGTTAGGTAAGGTCTACCAGTCAATCCGATAACATATGGTGACTTTGGGATAGAGTTATTTGGTTGGACAGGTTTCAGAAGTGTTCCTAGCAGCCTGATGCGTGTGGTGCTGGAGCTGATTTTAGCTTCTTCAATAGGATTTGGGTTGGGTTCATCCATAAGTTCGATTGCAACTATAACCAGCTCATTCAAACCATTTTGCTCTCTAACTACAACAACAATTAGTCACACTAAGCACCAATGCCAGGCTGTAGAAAGTACTTGTATTGATTTTTTCTGCACCCTTTATAGTTTCCCTACTAGCCACTATCATTTCCAAGGACGAATCTGTAACTGCAGGCCCCAGGGGGTCACTAATAGGCACCACATTGTACTCAAGCTCTGGGCAAATATCACCCATAAAATCCTCAACATTCAGTATTCTATCTGCTATGGGCTCTATAAGTTCCCACAGGATTTTTGACTGCAGCATATTCTCTTCAGTCACCCCTACCTAGAAATTGGCATGGATAGGGAACATTTTAAAACAGTTCAAACTAGAAGTTACAGTGACTTTGTTGCTAGCACGTAAAGCAGCTTCACTGAGTAAGAGTTTATGGGCCAAATGCAACCTGTCAAAAGTGCCTCCCAGAACTGTGTGCTTGAAAACTCCCTCATTATCACCAGTTTCTGCTTCAGGAGCAAAGATATCAGTGGAGTCCAAAGTCACTACTTTGTGATCTTTAGTGATGTTCTGTATTCTAGATTTGATGAAAGATTCTATTTCAGTTTGAGAGTATGCTTTATCAAATATAATTAAATCTATTGGCCTTTTAGTTTGAATGTTTGGAATGTTGTATTTGATTCCTGAAAGCAGAACTCTGACGTCCAAGTTGCTACAGTGGTGAGCAACCTGAAGTGAAAATTAGTTATTCTTGTTTTCCCACTAATCTGACTTCTTACTTGTGAATAGATTTTCGATATTGTTTGACTGAACTTTGGCCAGCTAGTGTAAGTTTTTGGATAGAAGCTCCCTAATGGTTCGCTTAAAGCAGACAACAACTGAATATACAGCGTATTTTTCACTTGTTTTTCTATGGAAGATAGGATATTACTTATCTGCTTGGGATTAGATATAATTAATAATCCGGTTTTGGCCAACATCTCAAAATACAAATTCACTTATAATGCGCTATTTCTATGAAGGAGACAATGAACTCTTATGACATAACGCTATCAACTACGTGAGAATGATATTCAAAACTTTCTTATCTAATTGTTTTTTCTTTAAAGTTCAAAATACATAAACTTTTGAATTTCTTCAACCTCGAACCCAATTTAGTCTTCTTTTTATTGTTGTGGGCCACTATGATTAGGAGAATAAAAAAGTAAGTGACTTGTGACGTGGACATTGAAAATTTGAATATTTGTTTTAGTTTGTCGTGTTTATAATATTCATATTTTTTAGTGTTGTTAGCGCAAATATGGTTCTGAAATTGTATTATGATTTATTATCGCAGCCTTCAAGAGCCTTGTACATCTTCTTGAAATTGACTAGATTACCGTTTGAAGAATGTCCTGTAGACCTGTTCAAAGGTTAGTAATTATACTATTTGATACATTCAAAAGGCTGTTCCCAATTTCTATAGGCGAACACAGGACTGAAGAATTCAAGCAAACACATTCCAAGTTTCAAAAAGTTCCCTTTATTCACGATGGCGATTTCAGATTGACAGAAAGGTGAGGATAATAGTACACCTGCATACATACAAATTCAATTTATATACCCTGTAGTATTGGTATTATGAGATATCTTACAAGAGAATATTCTATTGAAGACCACTGGTATCCAAAAGACAGCAAAAAACAGGCCAGAGTTGATGAATACTTGGAATGGCAGCACCTAAATGTTAGATTGAACTGCTCAACTTTTCTTATTGCAAATGTAGGTTGTTATTTTTGACAAAAGTATAGTTCCAAAATATTTTTTTTCAAGTGGGTCAACCCCATGAAAACAGGTAAAAAGCCTCCCCTGGAAAAATATGAAAGTACTAAGAAGTACATGATAAAATCCCTGTCTTCATTTGAAGAACTATTTTTATCTGATAATGGCCCATTTTTGATGGGAAAACAGATATCTTATGCTGATATTCAAGCTGCCTGTGAAATAGAACAACCAAGTTAGTATTCATGTAAAATTATCAATGCCTGGAGTAACCTAGGGATTCTAGAAATAGCTGGGTATGATCCCATGGCCCATTTCCCAAAAATAAAAACCTGGATAGAATTGGTGAGGAAGGAGTGCAATCCATATTACGATGAGGCACATGAGATGTTGAATATGTTAGCTGAAAATAACACTACCAAGGCCAAACTTTGAAGAAACTTGAATTATTATGATAAATAGGAAGAATGGGTTAGTTTAAGTGTATGAAAAACTATAATTTTGCTGATAATTATATTTTTATATTGTTGTTATTGTTTCATTGAATTGATCTTATTCATTCCGGAAGTCGGTTCACTAGTCACGGCGAATCAGTTATTCAAACCGAGCTTTATCAATCATTGTTTGAAATGTAGAACTCTTACTCATTTTAAAACCTTGAACTTAAGCCTTCATCAAACGTTTTTAATGAAAAATTGTTTCTTCACTATTTAATGCACGTTCAAAATGGTTCTAAAATTGTATTATGATCTTTTATCCCAGCCGTGTCGGGCATTATACATTTTCCTCAAAATCACTAAAACACCGTTCGAGGGTTGCGTAGTGAACTTGATGAAAGGTTTGTGATGATAAAACAGCGTCAAAACGGATTTACAATTCAATAACTTTCCAGGAGAACATTTATCGAAAAAATTCGAACAAGAATGTTCCCGCTTCAAAAAGGTTCCTTTTATTCACCACAACAGCTTCAGATTAACAGAAAGGTAAATTAATCATGAGCTATATAGTTATCGTGGAAACTCACGTCTAATGCTTCAGTGTCAGTATTTTGAGATACATTGCTAGAGAATTCCCTATTGAAGATCACTGGTATCCTAAAGACAGTCAGAAACAAGCTGAAGTTGATGAATATTTGGAGTGGCACCACTCTAATGTGAGACAACCATGTCTCACCTACTTTCGTAATCAAGTGAGAATTCATGATTAACAAAGCACTATCGCTCATTAGTAGATTTCAGTGGATCATTCCATTACGCACAGGTAAGGAACCTTCCCAGGAAGACTCGACCAAAGATAAAAACAATATGCTGAAATCCTTGAAGGATTTTGAGAATCTGTTTCTTACAGACATGGATTTCATTCACGGAAATGAAATATCCTTTTCTGACTTACAAGCTGCTTGTGAAGTAGAGCAATCACGTAAGATACCATGACTAATTTTTCTTTGAAACATTGCACAACTTGTCGTTTCCAGGGTTTGGTGGGTATGATCCAAGAAAAGATTTCCCAAAAATCAAAGCTTGGATCGAGAGAGTGAGAGTTGAGTGCAATCCTTACTATGATGAGGCACATTCGTTTCTCTATGAGGAGGCTGTGAAAAAAATTAGCCAATAGATGTATTATGGCACAGATAATTCAGACAGCTCACCAGAAAATGCGGTGTTGCTGCTTGTCTATTTTTTCGATTCATGGAATTCAAACACCAAAATTGAATAACTATTGACTGTGAATAACCTTTAGACAGTTGATTTTTGCACTATTTGTGAAAATCTCGACTGGAAATTTCAATTAGCAGTTCAAAGATTTCTCATTAAATAAATTTGACATCGTTGTGAAGTGTTTGTTTTTATTATGCACTATTGGTATTGGTAAACATGCCAAATCTGACAGATTGTCAGAAATATATTGAGTAGATTTGAAATGGTCTATATGTGGTAATAAAATACAGGTGAAATTATAAGTTTTATTTATATAAAAAGTATAAAATTTAAAAAAAGGTAAGCACAAGTACCTGTAAATAATTACAAGTATTAAGTACACGACATGTAAGTAGTGATTATTTCATACTAGGTATATTTACAATGTTATTCACAAGTTTTAATAAAACTAAATTAAATTCTTTTAATCGGGAATCTGTGTTGGATATTTTGAAAGTATTCTTGAATACACTGTTTTGTGCTGTTTGTTACGTTTTTGCTAAAGAAACCACACAAATACAAGGTGTTTCAAATTGAAACACAATAAAGTCTGTTTTTCCAAACTAAGCATCTTGATTCGTCAGACTGTAGTCGATGACACCTGTCCTCAGCAGCTTGTAAATGTACTTTTTGAGCAACATGGTCGTCCGATTCGTATTGTGCATCATGAGAAAGGTATGAAACGATATAGGCGGGTTACTATGCACAATCTGAAACCCTGTGACATACACATAAAACCCGTAAAAATCCTCCGGAATAAACTTCTCCACCTTGGACACCTCCTCCGAGTAAGTCTCCGGCTCAGACACGAAAGCATCCCCCGAAAACTGCACCCCCTCAGCCACCTCAATCACCTCCCCAGAATTCACCGGCCCCAAAAACATCCCGTGCCGTTCGAGGTTATCCCTCTCCAGGTCCTCGCTGGGGGCTTGCTCGGTGTTCTCAGCGAACTGCTCCATCTGGTTCCCGTCCGAGTACCTCACGAACGCGTTCTTCTCCCTCACAAACCTCAGCTTACCCTTGGGGATTTTGTTGTAGAGGTTCCTGGATAAGCGGTACCACTTGGAGTCCAGCCGGATCTCGTGGGCGGCAGCCTCGGGGCTGTAGTCGCTGCCGGCGTTGCTGATGCTCTCCACCGAGGCCCGCCTGGCGATGGGCGGCTCCTCGTGCACCCAAGGGGGCGGCAGGTGTCTGTAGCGGATCACTGTGTCAGCGTTGGAGGAGGTGCTGGGGCACACCAGCAGCTTTCTGGGGAACGGGGGGGGAACCAGGCTGAATCTCCTCCTGGGGCATGGGATTGGAGGGGAGATAATGCTGTATCTTCTTGCCTGTGAGCTTGGGGATGCTCGAGGAGTGGTTTCTTCAGGTGAGTCAGCTGCTTTCTCCTGCTTTTCTTTCCCTGCCTCGCTGGTGTTGCTTTCTAAGGGCTGAGTTTCAATGTTTTGAGTGTCTTTGTTGCTTGGGGCTACTATAATGCTGTCTGATTCCACCACTGGGGAAGCATTCATGGTATTACGCTGTGCATTGCTTGCATCTACTTCATTACTTACTTTCTCCCCCCCAATTGGCACTGGGGAACGGTTTTTTTCGTTGACAGCACTTTTTTGACAGGCCACGTCAAGCTCGTTTGTTTTTGTTGCTGGTGCCGCCCCAGCTTTGTCACCTGAAGTGGTGAGATCAGTTATTTCGTTTTGGTTTTCGTCTTTATTTTTTTCATCGTCGTCGATAACTAGGATTTCATCGAATACTCGAAGTGGTGCTTTGTTTTTGATCCTTTTACGTGGAGTGTCAATCGAGTCTCTTTCGGAAGCACCAGAGCTGGTATTTGTCAAGTCGATTAGTAAGGGCTGCGCCCTCTCTTGCGTTAGGTCGATGGAGGATGGTTCTTCGTGCACTTTTTGTATCGATATGTCTGTAAGCAAATGTAGTTTTGTTGATTCGAAAGTATAGTGTGTTCGTTTGAGTAAGACAGTTGTGACAGCTGGCCGGAAAGTGCGGTGTTGCCGCTTGTTTTTTTCTTCAGCAAAACTCCGAAATGGACAGTTGGGCTCTGTTTATCACTCAAAATGGTTTTGGTTTCAAAATATTTACACCAAATTTGGAAAACTAATGATTGTGGATAAGCGTTGAACAGTTTTTTCAATATTTGTGGAAATTTCGACTGGAATTAACAAAGTTATTAGTGGATCAAAGAATTCTCTCCAAAAAACTTTTGAATTGTTGTGAAGTCACTGTGCAGTGTTGCCATAGTATTTTTTTGCACTATTGGTATCAAAAAATAACCAAATCTGTCAAAACCCTAAATTTTCGCCTTGTTATCTGTGACTTACCCTCATCATCGTCATCAATCATAATAACCACGTGCCTCTTGACCCTCGCCAACTTTTTAATAACCTTCCTGTACATCCCTTTATCCTCCCCAGCTAAAATCTCCTTGAATAACTGGAAATCCGGACTGGCATCCACACCCTTCCCCCTCTTATTGCTACCCCCTCTCTGCTCCCCCTCCTTGGAGCACTGAATCTTCTCCACAACCACCTCGTTATCGACCTTCCCGGCAGCCTTCCCCTTCGCCTCCCCATCCCCTTTGGTGATCTCCATGGAATTGTCTTTGACTATGACGTTTTTGGTCAAACAGCTCGCGGGCTCGTCCCCAGCTGGGTTTTTCTCTTCAAGCGAAGCTTCTGGGGGATTTTGGGCTGCAGGTGGGGGATTTTGGGCTGCAGGTGGGGGATTTTGGGGTGCAGCTGGGGGATTTTGGGGTGCAGGTGGGGGATTTTGGGGTGCAGGTGGGGGATTTTTGGGTGCCGGTGGGGGATTTTGGGGTGCAGGTGGGGGATTTTGGGTTGCAGCTGGGGGATTTCGGAGTGCTGCTGGATGCAGCTGTGTTGCAGCTGGTGGTCTGAAGCTGGGGGGGAGCAGACTGGGGGCCTGCGGGGCTATGCAAGGCAGGGCTCCTGGTGCATAGGGGGGATTCCCTGGGGCTCGAGAGGGGTTCGGGGGGAAATTGGGGTGGAACGCCTGAAGCTCGGCGTTTCGAAGCGCGCGCTCTCGCAGGTTCCTCAGTATCACTTCCTTGGTGCCTTCAGGCCCGCTTATGAACTTGATCCAGCCGAAAAAGTCCCTGAAGCTCTTCTCGTTGGTGGTGCCGGCGTATACCAGCAAGTTAACGAACACCTCCAGCTGCGCCTGGTGCAGCTGCAGGTCGGCCTCGAGCAGCTTCTCGGTGTAGACGCGCAGGCGCGTCGTGTGGGGATCCCCGAAAATCTTGTAGCAAACGTACGAGGTCATTTCGTTCAGGGTCGCCGTAATGGCGAATTTCATTCGTTTCGACACGCTGCCCCGCCCCAAGTACGAGTGCATGGTCTTGAAGTTGGCGTTCATGAGCAACAGGTTGGGCACGGAGAAGGGCAGCATCATGGCCGCTTTGGAGGTGTCGATCAGCTCCCTGATGATGGGGTCGTGGGGTTTGGACAGCTCCTTCATCACCGAGAAGGACAGTTTGGGTTGCTTCACTGATAAGTTGATTGGTTCGTTGTCTGGGCTCGAGAGGGCGCTCGTTTGGTCCCCCCACTTGGGGAGCTGCGGCTCTGGGGGTACGAATAGCATTTTTCTCTTGATTTGGTCCGCCCCTGCGTCCTCGGAACTAGGCGGGAGGAAAATTTCGTCGGGTTTGGCGCCTTGGGTTAACCTGACTTTTTTCGGCGGGGGTATGTCGGGTACTAGTTGGGGTAGGCTGTGCCTGCCCATTGTTTTGTCTTTGCCTTCGATCGAGCTTATTATGAGTTCGGTTATGGTTTCCTTAGGTAAAGGTTCGTCTGGTTTTTTTGGAGTGGCGTTAGTGAGTTGAAGGGTTTTTTCGGTGCACACGTTGTAGGGTTGTTTGGTTTTGCATAAGGAAGTTGGTATACCTGGAAGAGAATGTTTTAGGTTCAGTGTAACGTTCGGAGTGTTCTGGAATGACTTTCACACACATTTTTTGTAATATCTCTGTAAATATCCAGTTCAACAATATGGTATGCTTGTACAAATCGACAGGAAATAAAATTCTGCATCAAATAGTGTGAAAATTTCATTACCTTCCCATTTGAAATAAGAAAGTTGTAGCCAATTAACATTTCCAAAAAGTAAACAAAAATATCAAACACCCTGTTGAATATTTTGGACCACCCTTTGGGGTACCTTGTAGAATACTCTTTCATTGATGTGAATACGGAGTTTGAATTTTTTATTTTGAAAATTGTAGATAATACAGACATTTAAGTTAGTCAGTCCATCTGTCAACATTGTTCTAGATACTTTTTATTTTGCAGTATTGGTATTGAAACATAACCAAATATGTCAAACTATCGTCGTCAAAATAAACAAACTATTAAATCTTATTGTATTTGTCAAAATTTGCACTCTTTGATTGAGGCAATCTTATCTGGCTGAAAAGTGATGAATATATAGCGACTATGCTCACAATAACAGCATAAATGTCAGATTAGATTGACGTATGTGCTCGAGTTATACAATATCTCGAGCAGTTCGATTTTAGATTGGCAAGTAAAAATAAATTCGTGACGATTCAGGATCTGTTTTAACCCACAATCTCTTGGCGTTTTTATCTTCCTAATTAGTAGATATGAGTATTAGTTATATAATAATGGAGATTTATATCGAAAGTTTTCTCTGCTTTGCACTCAAGAAATAATCATATTTTTATTAGAATTGGGTTATCTTTATGATAATATATAATCTGGATCTCCAACAATGATAATTTATCCGATAACGAGATAACGTTTATTACCCTAACACTCGCTTTATATTTACGACAGTCATTAACTCTGTTGATCGAGAATTTTCAATCACAAAACACTAGTGCTATAGCGCTCGCACCATATTCCAATACATCTCGACATCTACTCACTCGTTCCCAACTTGAACAGTTCCATGTCAGTGTGTCTGAACTTGTTTCTGCACACAGCCCTCTTCCTAGCGATCTTTTTGTGTTTCATGCCACCGACAGAGGCTTTCTTGTCGTTTTCATTGTAATCCTTGTGGCTCGATTGGCTGGGTGATTTTCGAGTTAGATGCTCTCCGGACTGGCTTCTGATCAGTCTTTTCTTGTAATGTTCCATGTCTTTGGGCAGCTCTGCATTATTATGGAAATGTCCTCGAGTTGTCTCTAAAAATCTGCAACAAGAGTCTGTTGGAATTTCAGTCGTCACATGATTCGATACAGCGCTCGATACTCGCATTTGCTAGTGTGGTCGTTCTGAATATACTGTTTTTGTGATTGTCATTTGTCGGTTTTGTTTTTATTCCAACGAATTTAGATTTGATTTCATTCAAAACTTTATGGAAATTCCTTGAATTGAGCACTTCCAAGGATGTTTTTTGTTGTGTTGTGCATATTGTATTGAAAAAAGTTATTTGAAGCCGTTGCAAGTGAACGAATTACGGTGTGATTTGAGTTTTTGGTGAATGCTACAAATTAGAAGTTTGCAAGTGCAACAGAATTTCAATTCGACGGATCAAGATGATGGGAAACTGATTGAAAAAATCATCAAGTGTGTTTTGTTTCGTCAAGCAAAACTCTAATCATTGTCTTAGTTGTTTAATTTATCAAATGAGGGTAAGTTTATGAAATTAATTGAGAGATCCAATGAATTTTCCCCTATAAAAGGTGATATAGATACGAATTACTCTCAGAGATATATTTTTGAAGTACGTTCTTTATCTCTAGTATCTAGTATTGATTAGAATGTAATACAGGGTGAACACCAATGAGAAAGATTTTGTAAAATATTTCACAACTGAAACTAACTCACCTAGTCTTTCTCTGAACAAGATCAAGCAAAAACTGACTCTAAAATTCGTGGCTACAAGCATTTTATCAGAAGAAAAACAATCAAACGATTGAATGTGGAAAAAATTTTTCTGACTAATCAAATCGTGTGATACAGAATGAGGTATCGCTACGGAGTTTATAAACAAATGGTATAAACACGACGATTTACTATCGCCATGGAATCTTTATGGTTTATACGTGGTTCATTGGAAGTGTCTTGATGAAGAGTAGTCATGCTGAAATCATTTCGAAGAAATCTGGGAAAGCATGGCAATACTGTTGCTCAAGTTGAATCCATTGAAAGTTGTAGTAAAAAAATTGTTGATTGAGAAAATTTGGCTAGAGAAAATATATCTACTATTTTTCTTTCCCATTTCCTTCGCCAGGCTCACAGCACTGATGATATCGAGCAATTGATTCCAGTTAATAGATTAATTGAATAACTAACCTTGAGCAGATTTTTCGACGGTTGATTCTATTGATAAAACGTCCTTAAAATATTTCGATATACTTCCAGCACAGCGGTGAGATTACTGAACACCGCGAGATAGTATCATTGACAAAAATGTTTTTTTTTCATATGATTCTCTTATCTTTGTTTAGATATACCTAAGTCATCGAATGAGATAAAGAGATAACAGCTATCTCGAAATGTTTCAGTATGTACACATGCATGGCGTGGAGGTTGTAGAGGTTGAAAATGAATATATAGAGTCATCATTTAATGGCGATTCTGCTGTTGGCTACCAGGGACGGACATGGGATCCCCCTTTTTCAAATTGATAGTTGCACATAAAAGATGAAAAATAACGTAAAAAGTCAGAGAATGCCTTTGAAGCTAATACAGCCATTAAACACAATATTAGAGATGTGGAATAACAATCGATTCTTATATAAATCGATCATTTTATTCTTATACCTTTGAATGTCAGAAATCGATAATAGTCTTTAGTCAGAAGCATAAAATATAAGTTGTTGAATTAAATCATTGGCGATTGTATCCAAATTTGGCTTTTTAAATAAAACTTGTTGCTAAATCGATTATCTTTGAGTTGGTCGATTGTTCACAAATCGATTAATTTTGTCACATCTCTACACGAAATAACAAAATAACTATGACAACCAACTGACAACGTGTCAAACAATTGTCTTATTGAAAAGAAATTGCTTTTTTGATGAAGCTTTGGAACTGAAAGAAGATTTTCCTGGAAAGATCTGATGTGTTACATTATTAAAAAAATACTATCTCGGATATGGTGGAGACATCTGATTTGAGATTAGCTCGCCGTTCAAATATTGTCTTCTCGTTACAGTTGGCCTTGGCTTAAGGAAATATGTATACGATTATTATTACCCAGTTGTTGACGGTAAGTCAACTCGACAAAAAACAATCTTTATGGCTTTAATAAAGATAATTCGAGTATGGCTGGCTTCCAGTGACTAATGTTCGTAGAGGTGAAAATGCAGGGAGATATCATTATGATTACATTATGACTGTACATGTGATTCTATATACAGGGTGTCCCAGAGTAAAGTAAATCATCGAAAATGTATTTTTACTTCTGTAAGTGTTGCCAGACTTAATATTCATCGTATAAAATGATAATCTCCGCTTTTTGGTAGCTGAAACGTCCGACTAGAAAGAATAAATATTAGTTCATAGCTGTTGGTGATAAATATTCTTCAACACCATGTATTTCACCTTCGCGAGCATAGCAAAGCCATTGTGTGGATTTGTTTTGCCAATAAAATGCCAAAGCTTCAAACGGAAATGCTCTAACCAGATAAGAAAATGAAACAGTAGCTACTTTATTCAACACTAATAATAATATGTGTTATCATTGAAAACTTCGATTGGCATTATCTTATTCGGAATTTGAAGCGTGTTAATTTTTTTGTGGTTAGTCTACCGAGAACAAAACGAAAACATTGATGATTGGACGGAAATGATTAGCTTGTCAGCCTATAACGTCTTAGCTATTTATGGATTCTAATAAATGACAGGAAATATGAATAATAGCCGATAAATTAGTATCAATAATTCAATATGCATTTAGGTTCATAACGTTCATTCAATTATGCCGAGACACCCCCCAAAATTTTCAATACACTTGTTGTATTTCAATTAGTATCAACTACTACATTATAAAATTCAAAAAATATCCTATCCTAACTGTGTTATCACATATATGTATAAATCTATTGATATTTATAGCTAAGCGATACGCCATCTGGTGGAAAGCGAATGCACTGATGTCACGTGACCAGCAACTGTGATTTATATCACAAAGTAAATGTTGATTATTTGTATTGGTATGTGGTATGATCATAACAGTGCTCAATAGTCAAATATGCAAAAAAATAATATAAATTGAAGAAGAATTTCAATTATTTCATTCGTAAGTTAATCATTAATTTGTTTCAGAATATTTTTTGTAAATGCCAAGAATAAGATGAAAAACTTTTCATAAAAAGACGTAGTAAAAGTATAGTGTGGAACTCACTAAAAATATTCATTTCTATATTTCAGATTTTTCTTTCCCCTTTTTCACTACCGCGATACGCCTATGTGTGTATTGAATTTTGGTTAGCTATCACTTGCATTATTCATCTTTGATCTTAACAGTCCAATAATAACAAAGTCCGTATATCAAACTATTTAGTTTACTAAGTAAAGAATAAATAAAATGACCTTAGTATATATCTGAAAATGTAAAATATTGAATAAATCAACTTTTGCTTTTCGTAGAAATAAAAAGTGTAAAATTGTTTTATTTATCCTACCTGATTCAAATCCAGCACTTCATACGTTCGTGTAAAATACCGGGAAACCCAAAAACATATCCCGGAAACATACAAATAAGGAGCCTCACTTCTGCTTTCATTCAAGATTCGACGTCGAATAAATGTAAAATAAATAATAAAAAGCCCGCGCGTACAGGAATCCACTCATTAGCAACCTATTTGAAAAGACCACGTCAGGCCAAGAGTGTCCTTATTGATTTTTACCGCCCTGTAATTCTCTCTATTTACCATGAAATTAATTAACCAAATTGTGTGGAAATTTAACGAGCTCTCAGTCATATTATTTGTCGTTCACTGGTTTCGTCTCATTTTCTCACAGTGCCAATTCCTAATCTTATCGCGCTCTGATAGCTTATCTTTTACGGTTTGCCTTCCTTTTGCGATCTCTGCTCTTTCTGCTAGCTTCATTCAATCAAGGAGCTCGAAACGTTAACGAGTTTCCTGTTTATGCTTGCGAAATATCTAAAGATCCTAGATTCCTACAGCACTCATTCTTCGAATTTTACATAAATCATGGAGAGGCATATTTATAGCTTTAACAAAAATGAATCTTTAGTTGACATGGAACAATTTTGCCTTCGATTCGGTGACAGTTGACACTAGACAGAGCAAATATCGCAGAAAAAAATCAAAATATTAGCCAAGAAGTTGTTTTCGAAAACACGGAGTTGATGAGTATTTTGAACTTTGGAGTTATCCACACTCAGCTTTTGTGGGATTTTCATCAGCGATTGTGTGACAATTCTTGTCCATTTCAGTCGTTAACAGTAATGGAATATTGAATCATGGAAGACAATAAAAGTAAGGAGAGAATATTTCAAGAACGTAACAGCTTGCACATTTGAAATTGAATAACCAGTTCGCTTTATAATTCATAATAATTGTATTAACATTTTGATATGAATAGGAAAAAACCACATAACAAGGTGACATTGGAAATGTTGAAAGGTAAAAAGGTTTATTGTTGCTGTTAGGTTTCTGATGTAAAGTTTTAGAACACTTCACTTTCAGTTGCCAGTATGAGTTCATAGATTTTTTTTGCATAAATCTACATTGAAAAACTGTAGCCACTAGGTTAGCTATTTAC
Source organism: Plagiodera versicolora (assembly GCA_037013635.1). Lineage (NCBI taxonomy): Eukaryota > Metazoa > Arthropoda > Insecta > Coleoptera > Chrysomelidae > Plagiodera > Plagiodera versicolora. The sequence continues at coordinate 2,148,706 of CM072990.1, forward strand.
AGAAAGAATTGATGTTTCAATGCTTTTTATCAATCAGCTTCAACTAGTGTTTGATTACATTTTCTGTCCAATTCAAGGTAAACCAATAACTACTTCAGTTCCATCAATTTCAATAAAATTCCATGCAAATGCTGAACAAATCGAAGAACTTTATACTAGTGAAGAAGATAACATTAAAACAGAAGATAAACCTGACAAATCCCCAATAGTATCCAGTGCTCCAACAAATATAGGTGCAGTACATTTGTGCATGTTTTGATGTTTCCCTAATCTGTATAATATAACCATAAAAGTTGATAATTCATTCTGTTGGTCATTAAACTGTGAGCTGTACTTTGCTCCATTATCATCAGTCATTAATTTACCAAAGGTGAAATTTATATCAGAATAAAATAAGTAGTAACATAAGAGCAAGAGGAACAACATTTATGGACAAGTTTTGGTTTGTAGGTGAGCCCAACAGCAGCCCTTTGAAATTATTAAACAGGCTTGGCAAGAGATCCACTAGTGTAGATATTTCTAGTTCTCATCCTCCTGATGCCTCCCCTCCTTCTGATCCTTGGAGGTTTTTTTCTGATATCAAGGTTAGTCTTACTATAATGCAGTGTTTTTGTTTTTTTGGAAAGCAACAAACTTTCAGGGTAAGATCACAAAAAGTGTTGAGGAAAAAATAACAGAAATAAAAGCTAGGAGCCAGGAAGAAGGGTCACCTCACCATAAATCAAAGTCAGATTTAAAAACAGTGAAGGATAGTAAGGAAAATTCTAGCCTGTCCGATTCTGAGGATTTATCTGAGAGTAGTATTTCTAAAACTTGTGGGGTTATCTCAACTACAGAAGGTTAGCTGCATAATTTAACACTTGATATGTTTTTTGTCGATTTTTGTTGATTTGTGAGTTTTTTGGTCAATAAAAAACACGAATTTGCCATTTTTTTTCCAAGGTGTTGAAATGTCTAGTGACGAGGAAACACCATCTTTGGAAAAGGATAAACTGTCTGGAAAATCACCTAGAGGGGCGCAGCACAGGTTCAGGTTTTTCAGAAAAACTCACCAAGAAGAAGGAACCGTGAGAGTGAACGATTTATCCAAGCTTTACAACATCAACACCGAGTCTGCTGACCAAGCTCTCCCCGAAGACTCCGAAGGTAAAACTCAATAAAGCCCTCCGGTGAGTTGTCATTGCTCGTTCCCCGATTTAGGAGTGGAAAACGCGGTGGACGCTCTCGAAGAAACAGACAATAAACTCGATTCGTCAGCGACCAGCATGTCCAGCGTGGAAATCATGAAAACGGTTGCTCAGAAAATCGACAACCTAGAAATCGACCCTGAAAACGTTGTGAACGTCAAACAAGTAGCTGGGGGGGAGCTGCGGGAGGAATTTTTTAATTGCCAGGAGGACACGGTGCGCACTGTTTTCGCGCCTTCGGGCTTCGTAGACTTGCGCCGACAGAAAAAACGCCCTTCAACCGATTACACGTGAGTGGGCAGCTTGTGGTGTTTGAAAATCTGATGGGGGTTGTTTTGTTGCAGGCCCTACCTAGTCCTAAGCATATCCGTGGTTATTTACTGTGTTTTACACTGCTATTGCTCTTACGTAGCAGGGATTACGTTGGGTGTTATTTTATCCTACGTTGTCTTTGTTGTCTACACGAAACTGCACACAAAATGCGAAACAAGTACCATAACGGAGCCGATGAATCGCCCTGTAGAGTCCAGCAAGTACTTTGAAATTCAAGCTGTCAAAGAGTACCAACCGCTTCTCAAGTACGAAGTGAGTGCATATGGTTAATTCAAAATTACTGAATTAGCTCGTGAATATTGAAAATAATCCAAAATAAGTGGGTATTCCCGTGAAAAATCATGATTTCTAGCAGGTTATTCGAAGTGATTATCTCCGAATTAATGTGTAGTGAGGTAGAATTGAATTATGTAATGGAAAAATTTGGTTCCCATTCAAAAAAATTGCTGTTTCACCTTCGCCAGGCGTTCTTTCTCGACTATTTTCATTTTAGGGGTGGGTAAACGAATACCCAGACGTGTACAGCCCAGAAACCTACCACATTTTCCACACCCAGTCGGTTTTCTTGCGACTCCAAGGCAACTTGCTGAGGATAAGCCACTCCAAAAACAAAATCCCTCGGCGAGCCATGTTCAACGAACCCGAAATAAAAGCTAGTTTCACCAGGCACAGAATCTACAATTTAGTAGGCGCCAAAATTTCCCTTTTGCCCGAGGGACTCGCTAGGAAAAGGTGAGGTGCGAGTACCTCGCGAGCTGTCTTAGTGAGGTGCGCGTCGATTTCAGGTTGTGGAGCAAAAAGTATCCCATTTGCATCACCCTGTCGAGCGAGCAAATGAATTTCGATCCTGCCGTGTTGTCCAACATGGATTCGGAGGTGCAACGGTGTATGGAGAAGGAAAAGCAGAGGTGTTCGGTGAGCTTCAGCAAGTTTCGCAGGAACAAGGACTACTCCATATTGGTACATGCGCGACCTCAATTCAATGTGTTTCTCTTATAAACTCCCCATTTCAGACCCAGAGGTTCAGTAAGCTGACTGAAGACGAAGAGTTCGAGTTGGATTCTGATTCCAGGGCGAGCACGCCCTCCAACGAGATATCCGTACGTAATCCACCAGTTAACCCGCTAGTTTAGCTCTCAACTAAGCTTCTTTCAGGACCTCGCAGACTTCCCAGAACTCAACGGTTCGACGGAGAACTTGAAGAGTTCACCGTCAGGGGACGAGAAAAGCGAAATAAAAATCTACTTGTTCGGTCGTACTGACAGAGAGAAGGAAGACTGGTTTCGGAGGCTGTGCACGAGCACTCACAGGAGCGCCCACATCGCCTCCACCAACGCAGAGACCTCGAAGACTGAGCTCGACTACCTGAAGTACATGAGCACTTTCAAGGTAAACCAATCGTGGGAATCGCTACCTCCTGCATTGCCGCAACTTCCGCAGGCCCCCATCGGCACCTCCCCCGAAGGAAACTCCCTCCTGTGGCTCAACTCGCTCGTGGGCAGGGTGCAGTTCGACTGCGTCCGCGACACCGACTTCCTCGCCAAGGTGAAGGACCGCATCGAACGGAAACTGGCCGTCATCAAGCTGCCGTACTTCATAGAAGAGATCCACGTGCCGGAGATGACGTGGGAGGCGTCGCCGACGTTCGTCGAGAAGGTGGGCGTGCCGACGGTGGACGAGAGGGGGTGGTGGGTCGATTTGGACGTGGCGTATCGGGGGGTGGTCGTGCTGACGTTGCAGACCAAGTTGAATTTGATGCGGTTGAAGAATCCCCAGGCGTACGGTGAGTGGTTTTTAATGATCGAAAATGAATTCCGACGTTGTGACGTCAGAAGTACTTGACTGAAGCGGAGAGCGAAGAAAACTTGGATTTTTTGGAAAAAAAATATACCACGACATGCAAAACGTTGAGAATCGTCTCCAGTTTTTTTTTGCGCAGTTGTTATGCGAAAATAAATTCCCACGTCGCGTTGTGACCTCAGAAGTACTTGAACTAAAGAAGAGACCGAAGGAAACTTGGATTTTTTCGAAAAAAAATATACCACGACATGCAAAACGTTGAGAAATTTCTCCAGTTTTTTTTTATTTTATTTTTTTGGCGCAGTCGTTATGCGAAAATAAATTCCCACGTCGCGTTGTGACGTCAGAAGTACTTAAACTGAAGCGGAGAGCGAAGGAAACTTGGACTTTTTGAAAAGAGAATCCAAATCATGCAAAACGTCGAGAAACGTCTCCAGTTTTTTAATTTTTTGGCGCAGTCGTTTTGCGAAAATAAATTCCCACGTCGCGTTGTGACGTCAGAAGTACTCAACTATTGCGTTTCCTTGCGTATTAATTATTTTTCATTTGAAAAATTGCCAACTGGCTGATATTAGCCCAAAGTTAGCACTTTTGACGTCACAAAACTTTTTTTTTTATCAAACTGGAGGATTATCAAGTGGCGTTTATTCGAAAAATTAATGAACTTCCACAGAAAAAACTATTCATACATAATTATCTGCAACTATGCTCAATTTAGGCGTGATTTTGAATGAAATGCTTGGCAAATTTTCAGAAAAATCCAGCAGCGACAGTAAATCGGCGATTTACAATTCGGACGTGGACGATTCGGCCGAGAGCAGTTCCGACGAGGAAGGCGACCAAGAAATACCGAACGTGCCGCAAGATTTGGCAGCGTCGCCGGCTACGGGCGGCAAAAAGTTCATCAAAATGGTCGACAGGCTGGCCGAATCGAAGCTTTTCCAAGCCGCCACCGACAACAAGTACATCAAGAAGGCCATGGAAGGTCAGTGAACTTTTTTTTCCAGGTGAAAAGCTTCAAGAAAATGAGTATTTTGTTTTTTGTATTATCGTCACGTACACTCGAGGTTTATTTCAGGCGTGTCGAACACCCATCTCAGACTCACGGTGGAGGTGAAATCCATAGAAGGCACTTTGGTGCTCAATATTCCGCCTCCGCCGAGCGACAGAATTTGGTTGGGGTTCAGGCCCGTCCCGGAGCTCTCTTTGACAGCCAAGCCCGTCGTGGGCGAAAGGAATATCAGCTACATCATGGTCACTAGTTGGATAGAAAAAAAATTGATGCAGGAATTCCAAGTGAGTGTTTTCTCTATTTAAACCGAAAACTTAAATCAAATTATCAGTTACTACTGATGAGTCGAAGGAAAACGCCTCTCACTGGACTTTTGACACAGAACACGATGGTTTTGATACCGTTGACATGGAACACAACTTTTTATATCTGACAGAAAGTCGCTTGTTTCACAAATTGATCATTATATTCAATTCCTAAGTACGTTTGAGTCAGTGATCTCGCCTAATTTAGCTAAAATACTGGAATGAGTCAATTTTGAATCGATTTTCTGCGTACAGCGGGGTATTTGCCAAAGTGCTTCTTGATTGAACGAATGAATTTTTCAGAAAATTATGGTGATTCCAAATATGGAAGACTTCGTGGTACCTGTGATGAATCCTAAGTTGCCAGATTGACATCTGCCATTTCAGCGTCTTGACATTTCTGTTGGTGATAATAATTCCTAGGATTTTTTCTAGTCGGTGTATTTGTCCTATAATTCGTTACGTTTTCATGGTGTTTTCAAGCATTTTTGATAGCAGTATTTATTTTAACGAGATGTTTTTTATTTCTTAGTGTAAGTGTTTTGATTACGTGATTCTTGCCATTTTTGATAATGTATTTTTCTAAGAGGACCAACCACGAAAGTTTTTCGAATTTTCGCAAAATATTTGACTCATGAAATGAAATTGAGCTTCCTCTTTTTTTGGCCTATTTCAATGTCTCCGGTTACTCTGGTTTTATTGCCAAAAAACCTTGCTTTCAAATGAATCATCGCTTCAGGTGAGCTCTAAACTGCAATGTTGCCAGCTTTTGTGTGTTTGGAATTCCACTTTGTTGTTAAAGTCGGTACAACATGAAAAAATTTATTTATTTCGTATCGTAATCGTGAAGTTGTTTTGAATTAAAGGAGTTTATAAAATATTTTTTTATTGACCAATCCCATGAGCTTGAAAATACTTCGAGAAGAAAAGAGCTTGCATTATTTTAGTGCAATTTCAAATATTAAATGATATAATAAATCATAAATCTTGAGGATGAAATAATCGATGCAACGAAATGATTTTTTTTATTTATTAGCACCTCTTTTAATCATAAATCTTTGGAAATGTTTACAAAATATATTAGAATTTTGGTAAATTTTGCAATCTGTGAACTTTCAAACAATCCATCGAGCAGAATAAATTTACGCCATATTCAAAGGGCACTTTCCCAGTTATATCAGTACCGCACTTGAAACATCTAGTTTTGACAGTGCCATTCGAATTCAATATTCTTCTTTCAGCTGCCAAAGCCCTCTGAAAAAAATCAAAGAAAAAATTCACAATTGAAGAGCTGAAAATAAAATCCAAATATACCTTTTCCCTATCACTCAATTGCAAGAACCTCTCTTTGTCGGTGTTTTCCGCCTTTTTCTCCTTCTCCTTAGCCGATTTTATCTTCTTCAACCTCTTCTTCTTCTCGGCTCGCTCCTCATCTGTCAAAGAAGTGAGTGGAATGTGTGCCTTGAAACAACAATTGGATTAATTGTGACAACTGACAGAGTAGACGTGTGAGTTCCACCTTATTATAATTGAATTTCTCGGGGTTTTCTCTGGCGAATGTAACGAACGTGTCCCTTATTATCTTGCTCTGGGTGCAGGTATATGGAGTGTGATTGGACGAGTTCCTCCTGCACGGATCGGCGTTTTTGTCCAATAAAAACCTCAACACTTCGGCGCGCTCGCTCAGGGCAGCCACGTGTAGCAATGTGTTTTTGTTTTCGTCCAGGATTCGGTTCACAAAGTCCTCCTCATCGAGTTGTTCCACTAGTTTTTTCAGCTTGTCCAAATCCCCGCAGTTCAGCACGTCTATTATCTCTTTTTTCTTGGCCAATTCTTGTTTCTTTGCTTCCTTCTCCTTCTTGACTAAGAGTTTCTTTTGCTCAAGTTGAAGTCGCTGTTCCTCTGTCATAGTGTTGACAGATAGTCTGTTGGTGTTTTCAGTTATTGCTAAAACTTCCAGGCGTTCATCGAGGTCTTCTTCTGAGTCCTCAGTGCTGGAGACCTCAGTAGGCAGAGGTTTCTCTAGTACCTCTTGAGTTTCGTTCATTTTAGAATCAATTTTTGTTGGATTTGGCTTCATGAAAGCCTCCCTAACTTTTTCCAAGGAAGCTAAAACAAACGTCAATAATTCAGATTCCAAAACTGGCGATTCCAACACACCATAAACTTCAACTGTAGAAAGTAAAGCGTACACTCGCTTGGCCTCTTCTAAACTAGGCTTTCGGGTAGTGAATGGAATATCCCTTATAACTTCCCCAGAGCGATCCAGCAAAGGGCTAGGCCCAAAGAGAAAATGTCTGTTTGGAACAGTGGCTGTGTAAAACACCAAAGAACTAGTCTTCAAGTCGTCTGCCCATTCTGCCAGCAGGGCTTCTATTTTTTGGGCCAAAGCCTGTTCGTTATGCCTGCGAAATCCTCACTGAACTGTCTGGAAGACCCAGTTTCACCACTTACCTTCTGAGGGAAGCGCCAGCGCTCTTCGGTTGGGAACCCCCGGATTTGTTGTCTCTGGAGGATTGGGTGCCCCCCTGGCCTGCTCTCACTGTGTAGTAATGATAGGTTTTGCTGCGAAGCACTTCTCCGTTTGAGAAAATGGCGCCAGCAAAATAGCCACCACCCACCAGGAGGATAGCCCATTTGGAGCTCCTCAGACAACAGTTTTTCAGACGAGATTTCATCTGGGGTTCTTCCAATATTTCTTTCTACAATGAATTCGATAAAGTGGTGGTTTGAGTGTCAATTGTCAAGTTACTTGCCTTTTTCTTTTGCAAGATGCATTTGTTTATGCAATAAACTTTTTCGTCCTCAGCTTGTAAATAATATTTGTCTTTTGGTACAATAAACGAATCTTCCTCTTTCTCAGAGTCTAAACCAGATATGCTTGATGAATAATCTGGAATATTCATACCATTTCTAATTATTTCTTGGGGGGCTTCCTTACTACTAAGCTGTGACTTCAGCAAAGACTGTTTCAAATTGTACCTATGCAAATCCGACTTGTAATGAAACCTTTGTGTTTCTAAATCAGGTAATTCTACTCTGCAATAGGAGCACCATGTGTTTTGTTCAATTGTTGATATTTCTGGAAGTTGAAAATGCATCAAATGCTGGTATATTGATATTAAAATGAAGTGACTAACCTTTCAATGAACTATTATCCAGAGCAGCTTTGTGGTAGGTGGTTCCAAGGATTGATTGGAAATTTTCTGAGAAAATACTGATCCGTTCCATGTTAAGTAAATTTTATACTTTTACAATATTACAAACTTTATTTCTGGGTGATCATTTGAATACCTGAAAAAAAGAAGCATATACCAAGATTACACAACTTTATGAAATGAAGACATATACAATTATTCGATATGTAATATTAATTCTAGATATTTGGGAGCTCAAAGACATTTAACTACCATTATTTGTGTTTATTGATAATCAATGGAAAGGAGAAAAGAATAAATGGAGGATAAATGTATCTCCATATTGCAATAAACATATCGAAAAACAACATTCATATTTACCTTGGTTTGTCTGTATAAGTAATTATGTTTCATAAAGGCATTTGTGATACTTTTGAATATATTGAAAAATGATTTTCAATTTTTCTCAATTTTTTGAATTCTCACGAAGAAATCGAGTAAATTGCAGGTTATGTCACGACAGTGCTCTGTCACGGACACGATCGTATACATAGGTCTTGCAACTCGTGTGGTGGGGGGTGACCCAAACATTGAGGAAATTTTCGTGGTTCTCATGTTTCGCCACCTGCAGCGCTGTCCTCTATTGTCACTTTGTCAGCCAATCACAAATCAGATCCGATCAGCTTTTTGAAAGTAAGAATGATTTTTATTTATTCGAGAGAATTTCGGAAGATGTAATATTTCTGTCATTGATTTTATTTACCATTCAAGTCCTAATCGTTTGTTTTGTTGTCAAAGATTGATCACGTGATTATACCCCTATGTCCTCCTAGCGGATAATTATGGAAACATTTTCTTCAAAACTGGTGCCACCCCCCACCACTCAAAAATGCCGTAGATTCCAGACCTTATGTATTAGACCGTGGTCACGGAAGTCTTTATAATGAATCAGAGATGTGAAGTTGCAGCTAATAATTTTAAGAACGTATATATTATGTGTATATGACCGACTTATTGTTATATTTTGACGATTGGGAAAATAGTTCTGGTAATGCAGGTTGTTGAAAGGAAAAATCATATTTCAGGTACTCATTCTCCTCAAACACATTTTCAACAAATTCTGCTGATAATGTGCTATCTGAAAATGATAATTAAGCGTCTGCAAAATAAAATACATTTGAACTCGTTTCCGTCATTACCCAAGAGGTAGAGTTCTCAATGCGTTGCTTTTTTTAATGGAAGCATCCCCAGTAGGCCTACAAACCATGAATGTGGAAAATATTTACCCCTTCCAGAAATTAAAATTAATTCCTGAAATTCGTTTATTGGCATTTGTACGAATTCGCAAAATGCACTTTATAATATGTTGTTTCAGATTACGTTTCTGAAAAGTCTACGCGGCACTTATTTCACGATTTCACTTATTTCACTAAGGACTGATCATCTGAATGAATTCACCAGATGATAGTCGAACAGCATTTACCCCTTCCAGAAATTGAAATCAATTCCTGAAATTCGTTTATTGGCATTTGTACAAAATTGCAAAATGCACTCGCACTTGATTGTTTCAGATTTCGTGTCTGAAAAGTCTACGCGGCACTTATTTCACGTTTTACAGTTATTTCACTGCATTTACCCCTTCCAGAAATAAAATAATTTCTGAAATTCGTTTACTGGCATTTATACAAAATTGCAAAATGCACTTTCTATTGTTTAATATCTGAAATAAATAACTCCTGAAAAAAATAAATCCTGAAATGAATTGATACCTGATATAAATCAATTCCTGAAATGAAGTAATTCCTGAAATAAAATAATTCCTGAAAGAGAATGATTCCTGAAAAAAAAATCCTGAAATGAAATAATTCCTGAGAAAGAATAATTCCTGAAAAAGAATAATTCCTGAAATGAAATAATTCCTGAAAGAGAATAATTCCTGAAATGAAATGCACTTCATTTGGAAACTTGTCATCTTAATCGTCAGGCCTACCTTCTTTTTCATGAAAAAGTGTTTCAAGTAACAAGTCGTTTAACAGACAGTACATCAAAATACTGAAAAGAATGTTCATTTTCGAGTTGAAATCCTTAACATCGCAGTAGCAAAAGTAACAGTCGTCTACGGGGCGATGGTACAAATCAAAACTACAATCGAAAATGCGCTTGAAGAAATCGAGCATGCCGTCAAGTGATTCACAGCTAGAAGTTCCATCGAAATTCAAATGCGGTGGGTCGAAAAGCGAATTTCTACCTACATCAAGAACTAGGAAGACTCCCACGACCACGAAAAACACTCTCATACCGACTTCTTAAGGTGACGGCCTCTTTTGCAGAGAGGAAAACTTACAAACACCAAAAGTCGATACTCTCCCCTCGTAAGGGTACCGCGCGTGTTATCGGGTGAAGTTATCAACTGTCGTTAATGATCGGGTAGAAAATTCGCTTTTCGACCCACCGCATTCGAATTTCGATGGAACTTCTAGCTGTGAATCACTTGACGGCATGCTCGATTTCTTCAAGCGCATTTTCGATTGTAGTTTTGATTTGTACCATCGCCCCGTAGACGACTGTTACTTTTGCTAGTGCGATGTTAAGGATTTCAACTCGAAAATGAACGTTCTATTCAGTATTCTGATGTACTGTGTGTTAAACGACCTGTCACTTGAAAACACTATTTCACAGAAAAAAAGGTAGGCCTGTGTAATTTGGAAAAGTGAGGTTGAAATCGAGAAATTGCAATTTGGACATACTGAACGTATATCTCGACTGTAAGGATTCTTTATAATCCTACGAATTCCATAGTTCGTCGGAATATTGTGGGTGCACCCGCTGTAATTCGTGCAAAAAGTCATGCATAACCCAAAAATCACTTACCGTTTTCTAGAAGAACTACTTACTACCTGTAACAACAGAAAAAATTCATTAAATCTCAAGAATAAATATCTGAATTCGAGAAATCATATAATGGAAAATTTCAATAATAATAATAAATGTCCATTATTGAAACAATTTACACTGATCCAATAGGCTATCGACCTAAGCCCTTCTGCCCATTGATTACACAAATTGAAAGAAAAAAAATGAAACCTAACAAATCGATACAATAAAAAGAAAGTCAGTAAGTTAGAAATAGGTTTCATGAGGAGCTTAGAAGTGGAATGTGAAATATTTGAAAGTGAGGAGACAAAAGCTGAATGTGAGGTTGTAAAAGTTACAGGAATCAAAAAATCACTCACCGATTGGTAGTAGTAGTTACACCTTCTATCCTAGTTCTTTGTTTTCCAGACGTCACATGCCATCTATAACAAAATTAAAAATGAATCTATGAAATTGCATATTTTATTTCAAAGTATCTTTTCTTGGATGTTAAGAAAGGGTGCATTTATCATGTATTCATCATGAGAAAACATTTTAAACAATTTCACCAAGAAATCAGCAAATTTCAACAAAAAAACCCGATGTATCATGATGGAAAATTTCGAAATCGTTCAGTTGTGTAAAGGGACATGCAAAAAAAACTCACCCATTAATTTTTCTCAACATGCCCACTCTCGAACTGTCCTTGAAGCACACACACACAGTCACACACACATCACTGATCACTGAAAACACTCGCGAAAACTTTCCACCGCACGAGAAAGTCTTTTTGTCACGCACGTCCGAACCCAACGGAGGTTTGAAATCGACTGAGTAATATGTGTCGTCTTATCAGTCTGCCAATTCCTTTACGCATGATAAATAGGGTTGCATAATTGAAACTAGTCATCTCTGTGATACCGAAATGTGTGTACAGGATGATTGAAATATTTTCAAGTTAAATTCTGCTGCCTAAATTAGGAGATTGTCAGAACTCGGACTCTTCTGACTGATTCAGAGATGCCTCTAGGGCTTCGCTAAATCGATGAAATTACATCCATCATGCGACTAACTTGAATGAAAATGTTTGTTGGTATTTACGTTTTTATAATATACAGTGAGGACCAAAAGTCCGTCGCCCCCCCTGTAACTTCTTTATTCTACATATTACAAAAAAATGTTAAATACATAAGTTGTGGGGTTTCATTCGATCTCCTCAATGGTTTGAGTTTCATTTATACAGAGTGTCTCAAATAGGCATGGTGACTTGGAAGTTAATTTTTTTAAATGGGACACCCTATATTTCATTGCATTTTTACATTCTACGTTGAATTCTGAACAAGTTTGATAAATGGTTTCCTATCAAAAAAGTTAATAGTTTTTGACTTATGAACACTTGTAAATAATTATTCATGTGTCAAGAAAGCAGAATTTCTTGAAAATGTGTTCGAGGAGAATGAGTACCTGCAGGATGATTTGTCCTCGCAACAAACTGCACATTTCTTATCAACAAATAATATATGAATTCAGTGAAATAACCTCACTTTTCAGTACGATTCTTCAAATCACTGAAATAAATCAGGTTAATAAATAGGTTTCCCTATATTCAATATTGTCTGCCATTTCTTAACTGCCTTGGGATTCAAAGGAAATTTGTGTAAAGAGATATCTAACGTACCATATGATGAGCATTGAGGACAGTGCACATTTTTCGTGATCTCTTCCAATCCGCTGCATTTTCAGATGGTATACAGTTTATTGTAACAATTGTTCATTAAATATCATACAAATAAATAACTTTCCATACAAAAATGGCCTGAAATAACATTAAAAGATCACACTTCACTCATACAAACACACACAGGTTAGTTTGTTGGTCACACCTCGAGTATTTCAAACGATTTAAAATAGATGTCGCCAACTCCGAGATTCTTTCCCATAATTTGAATAATAGCGTGAGCGTGGCAGTCAAATTGGCAGCAGAAAGAGCTGTATAAACGACAATGCCACTCGCGAATTTTTGCGATTTGTCAACTGGTAGAGAATAACTAGAAATCTTGACATTTTCTTCTCCAGATGCTGTGTGATTTCCAGAAATGAAATACTGTTCGTATCACTGTACATTAATTTTTCTGACTACATTGACAATGACTAATTTCGACATATCCATCAAAACTTGATGTATTTTTATGTTACGTTGATCGCGTACAGCACGACGATCGTAATTTCGCAGCATGCGATTGAAAACAATATAAACCTGCAGAATTCCGCCAACCTGATTTGTTACCGATGCAATTCCTCGACGAAAACAGATCTGATACCCATTTGTAACCCTGATTACTTCAAACTGGCAAGGCCTGAAGAAAAACTGAACATGACGTTTATGTGTCCGCCTCACAAGAAGACATTTTGTTACACTAAAGTGGAGTATTTTGGTGAAAATGTTGCTACAACCAGAGGATGCTACGGAGGTTATGATGTGCGGAAGCAAGCTTTGAAATCTGGTTGTATCCGTTATGAAAATGCAGATGAATTATTATGTTTTTGCAACGAAAATGTTTGTAATCGTGTTGTAAGAGTGCATAGTGATTTTTTTTGTCGTTTCTTGCTTGTTGTGAGCAATTTTGTGATACTGTGGGTCACATTTTTATTGGTAAGTTGAAAATATTCGTCCCCGATTTTGGTTGGTGGTTCAAAAATCAAAGACTTTTATTGTGATGGGTTTATTAAACATAGCTTCTTATGTTGTCCCAGACAAAATAAATAAATAAATACATTAGGAAAAACAAATAGTCATAATTAGTACAATATCAACCCTTTTCTTGAATATATATTTTCTCTGATCTTTAAAATTCAATAAATCAATAATGAATATCATGAAAGATAACATGTTAATACAAGAAATATACAAAATATCACCTATTTATCATGTTAATGACTATTATAATCAAAATAAAATTTTATTATAAGTTGGTTCAGCCAATATGAGATTTGTTTTTTGTCATGAATCATATTTTTGTAGTATATTTTGTACAAATAGAGACACAATCACTGTGATTCTTTCACTGGAATAATCACTGGCTATAACAAAGATAGTTTTTGCACATTTTGAACAAACAATAGCAAAATCAGGCATGGTTATCAATACTCTATATCTGCTCCTTTCAGGTACATATAGAAAAATACTAATATCCCTACTAGTAATGCAAATATGTAATTTAAATGGAATGTATGTCCAGATTGGTCCCTAAAACAATCATTTTCATAAAAGTATGCATCAATTTATTATGTCGAGATTCTTCAATGTAAAGCTAAAAATTCAACTCACTTCAGTTTTTTTGGAGACAGCGGACTAGGGGGCTGAACACCCGGTACGTCAGAATCCAGATACACCATGATCCAAGTGAAGTAACTGCTCAAGATGCCACATAAGGCTGGGAACCAAATGTGGCTGAATCTAGCCACAGTTTTCCAAGAATATCTGAGCATTTCATTGCCATCTTCAGACAGTACCTGATATGTCACTAGCTGCTGTTCTAAAATTAGTTTCTCAATGGAGCTTCCTGTGAAAATAATTCGTGTGTTGTTTATGACCTCCATTTTATATAACAATTGTACTCACTATATTTTGTTAAGATTTTCACTGCAATTACCAACAGCGATATCAATAATCCATAAAAAGCAATTTTCCGTTCCTTTTCGTCTGTTGATTCTTGGTTTAGGTTATGCGTAAGAGGTGTGTCATCGTTTGATGAAAAACGCTCATTAATCCGCCTTCTTTTCAACATTATTTCCAAATTATTAGTTTGCTGTTTAAAAGAACGTGCTCCCACGAACAACTAGACGAAATGCCCAATGTTGATAAGGAATAATATTTATTTACATTTCGTTTGAGATTAGATTTCTCAAATTTGACAGTTACGACATTGACATGAAAACAGCATTGTCGGCTCTATTTAGGCCCACCATGAAATAGCGTAATTAAATGAAATAACTCATGCTCTGAGAACAAAAAAAAAACAATCCTGCCTCAAATTATTTTCCATATTCAACTATTTATATATGAAAACAAATAATCTGTTGCGTAGTATTTCTCCAATTTGTGAAAGTGGCGAACTTGGCAACAACGTTTTGAAATGTTCCGTGTGCTCTGTGGCGCTATGATATAAGTTCTGTTATCGAATCAAATGTCATTTAAATGTTTTCTGTGGACGTATCCACTTTGTTGTGTTGGTGAACGAGAAAGTTGAATTTTATTACGGAATATTTTTAAATTGTGAAGGCCCAAACTATTGAATTCGACTGATTATTGAGGTACACCTTCATTTTTTTATCTGGAGATCTAGTTTTCCATGAGCGAGACTGACAACTCTATTAAAGCACTGAACAAACAGCTGATTAATTTGTTGTCTGCTGGTTTGTTAGTAATAATCAAGTGATCTATATTTAGTAGTCAATTCCGTACCATTGAAACAGTGTCTATCGGAGCTTTGCAACTGTTAACAATGTGAACCGAATAAAAACGATTGATTTTCGGACAACTCCACGAATTAATTCCAAAATGTCCACGGTGGCTATGGAGGAATATGACTTGATGAAAGACTCGAAATACCGTTTGTATGTGGCGGCGGTAGACAAAGCCCTGAAAAATTTCGAGTACACATCAGAATGGGCTGATCTTATTTCAGCACTAGGAAAACTCAACAAGGTAGCTACTGTTTTCACTGAATTTCTTAGCAGATGTTAACTGAG
Organism: Plagiodera versicolora; assembly: GCA_037013635.1. Taxonomy (NCBI): domain Eukaryota; kingdom Metazoa; phylum Arthropoda; class Insecta; order Coleoptera; family Chrysomelidae; genus Plagiodera; species Plagiodera versicolora. The sequence goes on from CM072990.1 coordinate 2,164,085, forward strand.
ACATGTTTTTCTGCAGGTTTTGTTGAGCTATACAAAATTCCCTGTTATACCTAGACGTATAAAAATTAGTAAGAGACTGGCACAATGCATGCACCCTGCTTTGCCATCTGGAGTCCATTTGAAGGCTTTAGAAACCTATGACATAATTTTTAGGTGCATGGGAACTAATAGGTTGGCCCATGAATTGTTCATTTATAGTGCAGGTAGGATGAATATTTTCATCAGTGTTGAGAGTGTTTATTAATTGAAAATCCATATTTCTTATCTTTTGTCTGTGGTTTCTGGGTTTCCCCACAATATCCCCCATTTTGGACTAAGATATGAAAATCACTATGTTCTATTTTTATTAGTGTGGTAAAACAAGTTTTATCCAGCAAAAGAGATGCAACATTTACATATACTTGTTTAACTTATCAGCTATTCAGTTATCTAATCTCCAATGAGGAAATATTGTGTTTGTATGTTTAATTTGTACCAAAATTGTTTACTGTTTTCAATTACCAATATCAGCACAAACCTATACTGAGTGTTTTTTCTGCATCAACAATTCTTCCAGGACTTTTTCCTCTCATGAGTCACGCTGCCATGAAAATAAGACCTACTCTACTAACCATATACGAAACTCATTTTGTACCACTAGCCGAAAGGCTTAGGCCTGCTCTAAGTGGCTTCCTCAGCGGCATTCTGCCCGGTCTAGACACCGGTACAGATCATTTCGATAGGTAAACCAACTTTACGAGTCGAGAAAGCGAAACTTTAACGCCACTTTTGCAGGACAAATTCCCTGCTGGAAAACGTTTGCGAAGGTGTGGAGCCACCTTATTTCTTCACGTGCATCTGGCAATGCGTGGCGAATAATAGCCCGGTGAGACTCCCGGCTATCAGTTACGTTTTGGCACATTACAGCAAGAAATTGTCCATGGAAGACCAGTTGCATTTGATGGGGAACGATATAGGGCTCATGGTGAGACTGTTGCTCCCGAATCATGTTCTGGATGTAATTTTTGTTATTTTAGGTGTCTGGTTTGTGTGCGGCAGTTCAAGATTCCAGTGTTTTAGTCCAAAGGGCTGCGCTGGATTTGCTCATGGTTTGTTTCCCCATGAAAAATCAGCAGCTTTTGTACTCCGATATGGTGAGGTTGGTGACTGCTGCACTAACCACGATTTTACGAAGGGATATGTCCTTGAACAGGTGAGAAAATGCATGAATAATGAATGTTTTGTTCATTGTCTTGGTGAACTATCACAATTATTATTTGCTATCAACAAATAAAGCAATTACAAGTGTTGATAATGGAGAAAGTGTAAACATCGTTTCACAACTGATTGCTGATTGATTTGTATTGGTAATGAAGGCAAAAGTATGGTTTATTGTTAGGACATTGACATGGAATCCATCTTTACTGTGGAGCTACTATAAATATGTAATTAGGAGGATGATTCAGTGAACCGAGTCATCTAATCCACAAAGTACACAGTTGTAATTATCTTTATCATTTTATGGCTTAGCAAAAACTTATTTCTCCCTAAACAGATATCGTTATCGACTATCAGTACTCCATTGAAAAAAATTTGATTACGTATGGAACGGGTATATACAGTGTGTACATTAAGGGAGGAATTGTTTCATCATTTGCGTCAACTTTTATTACACAATGCGCCTTCTTGTCGTTATAGTCGCTTTGATGTCGTCATTTATGCTTAGGCTACGGCGTCATGGACATTTTTTCAAATTGTTACAGCTTTTCAGAGCATTTTTCTCTGCAAATCAAAAAATTGATGATTCTACAGTCATTTACTTTGTAAAGTTTGTAGGTGATGAATTTATTTCTTGCTTTATGTACATGCTGTATAATTCCTGAGGTTTCAGCACACACTATTTCTGATAAAACATGAAACATTTAAGTTAGATAACATTTCCTGAAAGATATAGTTTGCTTCCTCATTAAAATCTATAAAATACAGTAGTTGTAACTTTATTATCATCAGCAAAAAAGTTTTAAATGAAGGAAAATTGTTATCTTTGAACTTTTTGCAGGAGAATATTAAAAACCCGCATGATTGTGTAATTTATGGATTTTAATAAGATGCCACTATTTATTCTAAGGTTGAAAAACAGGAACAACCTTCATGAAACTTTCATGAATATTCATTTTGCTAATCAACAACGTTTAAAAAACTCCAAATAAATCACCCACACTCTGTGCATAATTCCAGACGCCTCTACTCCTGGCTCCTCGGCGCCGAATCCACCAACACCCCCGCGCCCCACGACGACGACGACTTGAACACGACCCCCAACCCCAACCACAGCGTAGCCTACGACCTCCTGAACGACGCGCTGCGCCTCATCCTCAAACGCTGCACCTCCGAGACCCCTATCGACGTGAAACCGTACCGCCTGTTGACCTCGCTGTTCGACAAGCCCCAAATCGGCCCCGCCATCCTCGACGGCATCCTCTACGACGTCTTCAGGGCGCTGTACCTCTCCTGCCTGCACCAGCAGAAGCAGCGCAGCGCCAACGGGAGGTGCGTTTCGTTCAACGGGGACTGGAGCAGCTTGAAGCACGACGAGGGCGTGCTGAGCCGGCAGTTCGCGGGCAGGAACTGCCAGGAGCTGGTCAAGAACGCCAATCTGTTGTTCGACACCCTGCAGGGCTACTACATCTGGTCGTACATCGAGAAGCTCTTCGGGGAAGCGGTCGAGCGCGCGACGACCCACGAGCGCAGGGAGCAGCGCCGAGTCCACGAGATCGGCTCGGGCCCCCCGCGTATCCTCGAAATCTGCATCCTCACCGACTTCCTGCTGGACATCATCCCCGTAGAGGCGTACACGGCGAGCACCTCCGACATCCTCCCCAGTTTGTTCACCAAAGTGGTGGCGACGTTGAAGAGCCACCTGCGCGAGCTGAACCACCACGAAATCAGCGAGAGCCTGCGGCTGTGCACCAAAATCCTGAACAAGCTGCAGCCCATTTCGCCGTCGCAGGCGGAGACGCCCGGCGAGGCCGTGGAGGAGGTGGAGGAGAAGGTGCTGGAGAAGAGCAAGTCCGATTCGAGGATCAACGAGAGCGCGGAGAAGAACGAGCTGAGCGTGGAGGATGCCGCCAGGGAGCGGTCGTACAGCAACCAGATGCAGAAGAAGAAGGAGAAGGGCAGCCCGAGGATCGAGAAAAAGGCGAAACAGAAGAAAACCAAGTCGGGCCCCAAGCCGAGCGAGTCGCCGCCGAGCTCCCCCGAGCGGAAAGAGGAGCCGGTGGTGGAGGCCGCGCCGAGGCCCACCAGAATCGAGAACAAGCACTGCGTCGAGTGTTTGAAGGAGTACAAGTCGTTCTTCGTGCAGTTCGTGGGGGCCAAGCTGATCCCCAACACGGACGTCCCGACGCGTTTCCGCTCCCTGATGGCCGACAAGAACGAGCGGACCGAATCGCTGCGGCGCATGCTGAGCGCCAGGTTGCTCGAGCGCCCCAAGAGCGAGTTCCACGCCGTCAAGCTCCCCCGGGTTGCCCCCCTGCCCCCCAACGACTCGTCCGTGGCCGAAAGCGAACCCACCGGCTCCACCGAATCCATGACGGTCGCCGCGAACGTTCTCCTGGAGTTCTCGGCCTTCCCCGACCTGCCGGGCGGCGAGGCGGAGGCGGAGCTGCCGGCGTGGGCGCGCGCCCTCGTCGTGGTCGCCTGCTGCGAGGAGGCCGCGCGCGACGTCCAGCTGGCCGCCATGAACACGCTGCTGGAGGTGTTCGACCGCCCGGGGATCCTCGACGCGGCGCACGTGCGCTACGTCGCGGAGCACACCGTGGCGCTGGAGGCGATGGCGCGGATCCTGTGGCGGCTGTTGGGGTCGTCGGACGACCAGCACCAGCTGAGGCTGTGCGTCGCGCTGCTCTACCGCCTCCACGACGCGTTCGACGCGAAGCAGTTCGTGGAGAACGTCATCGGCGCGTACCTGACGCGCGACGCCGCCAGCGTGCACGACGTCAAGCGGTTCTTCCTGCTGTGGCACCTCGGCAGGGAGCGCCGCCCCAAAGGGCGCGACTTGGACCGCTGCCTCCTGAAAGTCCTCGACAACCTCCGGGGCGAGCACGGGCCCGAGCTGCAACTCCTCGCCGAGTCCTTCCTCGCGCACAGCCTCCTCCACAACGACATCTCCAGGATACTCAACCCCGTGCTGACGAAGCTGCTGGCCTCCGATACGGCGAGGGTGGGCATCAAGCACGTCAACGTCCAGTGGCAGAGCGACGCGGCGCTCGCGGACGACGAGACGACCGAGACGGCGCCGGCGAAGAAGGTCTACGCCATCAGCAGCGTCAACGGCAAGATAATGTACCACGTGACGGAGGAGCCGGGCGCCAAGCCGGCCACCAAGAAGAGGTGGTTCGCGTTCGCCAAGGCCGGGAAGAAGGACGCCTCGGCCGGCGTCGGCGAGAGGAAAGCCACGGGGGGGAACGCGTCGCCGAAGGCGGGGCCCAAGACGGTGAAGCTCATCGTGAATCCTCTGGGGAGCAAGGAGGTGTACCCCGTCGGGCTGGAGGGGTGCTACTCCAAGAGAGAGTCGCGCTCCTCGCTGGAGAGCCTCTCCGACAGCGAGACGCCGCCGTTCCAAGAACAACAGCCCGGTGCCGGTGACAGGGACTCGGGGTTCGATAGCTTGAAGCAGCGCAGCCAGACGGAGTTGTCTTCCAGCGCCAAGGAGTCGATAGCCAAGTCGCTGCTGGAGAGCATGGAGCCGATCTCGGACGGCATCAAAGCCGACGCCGCCGGCGGCGCGAGGCTGCCCAAGTCGCGCAGCTTCGACGAGAAGTTCGGGGCGGCCCGAAGCGGTGACGCGGACAGCTCGCTGGTGCAGAGCTGGTCGTACTGCGTCTCGGACTCGGCCGACTTGCACGCCAGCCACGAGCTGGAGCTCAGCAGGAGCGCCGAGGACTTTTTCATCGCGCAGGACGAGCAACGCGACATCATCGACGACATCCTCAACGCCATCGTGGACAAGGTGTGCGTGGCGCGCCGACCCACCGACCTGGACGTGAAGCCCAAGGTGACGGCGCAGCCGCCGAAGAACATCGTGCTGTACCCCATCCACACGCACCTCTGCTTGTACTGCGAGGTCTTCGACTCCGGCCAGGTCGTGTACGCGCTGCAGACGCTCAAGAGCTGCATCGCGGCCGACCCCCACCTGTTCATCAAGTGTCTGGCCACCAGCGGCCTCCAGGATCTCGGCAACAACGACGTGCTCTACCAGCTGGCGAGGCACAGGAAGTCCTCGCTGGGTCTCGGCTTCTCCGGGCCGGTGGGCGGCGAGCACGTCAACTACTACAGGGGGTACATGTTCCTCGACGTCGTCGTCACGGTCTGTCTGCACTACTGCCGCAGTTTCTACCCGTTTCCGGGAGAGTCGCCGCTCGCCGCCGAGGAGATGAGCGACAACTTGAAGATCCAGCTGCACAGCCTCGACGTATTGGACGTCATCGTCAAGACGCTGATCGGCATGGTGCGCGACAACGCCAAGGGGTTCTCGAGCTACATCGCCGACCTGCTGGTCAAGTGCAAGGTGCAGAAGATCCTGCTGAACTGCCTGCTGACCTCGGTGCGGAGTTTCGACGAGGACATGACCTTCGCCGAGGAGGTTCTCGCCCACAACAACTTCCGGCTGTGCGACGCGGCCGACCGCGTCGGCGAGCACGTGGAGGCCTTCCAGGTGCAAATCCTGCGCCTGATCAACTCGCTGATCGTCCTCGAGCACGACGTGTCGGAGGGCGCGCCCGCGGCTCGCATACCCCAGCAGCAGATCTTCCTGTCGGCCATCCTGAGCGCGCTGCGCCACCACAGCACGCGGCACATCCACGAGCAGTGGCTGCAGATGGTCACCGCGTGCCTGCCCTACTTCGGCGACAACCTCAAGCAGATCGCCATCAGCGTCGTCCACCAGATCTGCCACAACGTGGAGGGCGTGGCGGCGAGCTACGCGCGCGCCCAGCTGCGCGGCGAGCCGTGCGCCGACTACGCCGTGACGCAGCTCGAAGCGCTCACCGTGCTCTGCCACTACTGCCTGCTGGACTCGTCGCAGACGGTCAACCGGAGCGTGCCGGCGGGCGCGGCGCCGCCCCACCCGGGCGAGATCATCAACAATTTGTTCAACGCGTTCTTCACGCCGTCGAGCTCGGAGGCGACGTCGTCGCCGAGGCAGAACTCGGATAACTATCGGAACGCGAGGAAGACGGTCCTCGGGCACATGCCGAGGATCGTGTCGAGCGTGGCGAAGCTGTGGCAGACGGTGGTGGAGGCGGCGGAGGGCGAGGACGGCGGGGTGTACGGTAGCGGGAAGGTGGTGAAGCAGCAGCTGTTGGAGTTTTTGAGTCCGATCGCGGTGCACCACGGGGCTAGTTTCGTGGCCGCCGTCGCCGTCGCTTGGTACGAGCGGAGGAATCCTTTCAGCAGCGTCAAGACGGTGAGTGGGTGGGTTTTGCAAGCGGTTATATTGGCTTCACTCGTATGAGTGATCGCCGACCAACTTTATTCGAATATATATATATGCGTTGTTTTGGAACTTAACTTTCTCTGAATATGGTTATTGTTTTAGTTTTCATTATTATACTCCGTCCTTTAAGAAATTGAAATAAAAAATTCAAAATTAATATAGTCTGAAGAAAATAATAATTAAACACCGTTTATTGATGAACTATAATTATCAATATGGAAATTAATTAATTAGGAAAAATAATGCTGGCGCTTTCTTTACAATAACAATAATTTTCCTAATTAATTTCTTTATTTTGATAATTATTTTTGCTTTTGTAGTTCATCATTAAAGAGTGGTTTTTGTGTTTTTTTTTCCAAATTATATTTATTTTGTAGAATATTCGTCATCCTAATTTTTTTCTTTTATTTTAGAAACTAATTATCAACTATGTTTCTTCTTGAATAATATTTGTGGGGGATTTGTAAACGAAATAAACGAAAGAAAATTGAATAAAAAATGAGAAATAAATATAGTCTAAAAAAAAACACCCTTCAATGATGATTTAAAAAACCGTCAATGTAGAAATTAATTAATTAGGAAAATACTGTAGAAAAAAAAACATTAGGCGCTAATTAATTGATTTCTATATTAATAATTTTTCAATTCATCATTAAAGGGTGTTTTTATTTTGTTTTTCATCTATATTCATTTTATTTTCGTTTATTTGTGATCGACATTTTTGGAATAATGTTCTTAAAGATGTCTTTATGGATTTTTTTCAAATAATTGATTTGAATTTATTGAAAAAAAAAACATTCTTACATAATTTTTAAAAGATATTAAACGCTTTATTAACAATAACAATATTTCTCCTAATTAATTGATGATTATTTTCACTATTTTAGTTCATCATCAATGGATGTTTTTTTTGTCAACTATACTTATTTTATTTTATTCGTCATCGTTTTTATTTAATTCTTCCATTTTAGAAATTTATTATATTTATTCTTAAATGAAATGAATCCTGTCAAAATGTACAAATGAATTTGTGGGGGAGTCTGGGATTAATTTCTGAGTGAATATTATTTTTTGTGATAGACATTTTTGGAATAATGTTCCTAAATATGTCTTTATGGTTGTCAAAATCAAGCGAAACTAGTTACAAAAAGGCGATTCGAAAATGGACTATAACGATTTTTTGTTAATAATTGATTTGAAACTATAGAAAAAAAAAACATTCTTACAAAATTGTCCGAAAAAATTGTCATACCGTCAAAAAAATCGTTTGAGAATTATGGATCTAAAAATTACTTGACAAGGAGGGCAGATCTTCTCCTCCTGCCCTCTCCTTTACTTTTCTGTCAAATAACGTCAGTTTGTTGACAGGTGTTGCCCGAGCCCAACGCTGGCCAAAACAACCTGGTCTACTTGATATCCGCCATCAGGGTCATCCCCCTGGACAATTTAGTCCAAACCGTAACGGCTGTGATAAAAAACCCCCCGCCCACGGAAGGCCTCAACGCCGACATCTGCCTGGAGGTGGCCGTACTGGAGCTCTTCTACTGGTGAGCCTTTCCCCCACCTCTGAAACCTCCCTGCGACTCTTTCATTTCAGTTACATGCGCAACGCGTCCTCGTCCCAGCTGTCCGAGGCGTGGGGCTCCCTGTTGGCCCTCGTCCGAGAAGGTTGCGCGCTGTCGCCGCCGTCGCAGTTCCTGTTGGCGGCGCTGCTGCACGAGATCATGATCAAGTGCTGCCCGTTGGAGGAGAGGAAGGATCAGAAGGACTTGCAGGACGTCACGACGAAGGTGGGTGTTGGGTTATGTCGGGGGGCGAGTCTGAAGGGGGTTTGTTTTAGTTGATCGACTGCGTGTCTCAAGTTTGCGGGTCGTGTCTCGAGCAAACCACGTGGTTGAGGCGGAATTTTGCTGTCAAGGAGCAGGAAGAGGATAGCGTGGCGGAGAGTAATATTATAAGCGGGAGCAACAGTGAGATTTTTGTTAATTCCAGCTACAGCGTGCAGGCGCAGTTGGTGAGTGTTTTTTTTTGTTTTTGGAACGAATCAATTTGTTGAAACTGAACTAGAAATAATCGTTTTTCAATCTAACTCTCCGAAAAGTTGCATTTTTTGTACACAATAAAATTATCAAGTCATTTAAATGTTCAGTTTGAAATATCACACCTTAATCGAAAAAATTAAGAACTCTAAAAGCTTTCTTCTAGAAATCACTTTTTTTCCAAGTGGCAGACAGAAATCTCCTAAACGGTGCAAAAATAGGTGAATTTTTGAACAATATTTTTACAAAGCCGCCATTTTTCATCATCGATACTACGTGGCAAACTTTTATAATTAGACGTTTCCAACAATTATTTTCTGCAGCTTCGACTTTGGCGCCATCTAATTTTTTTTTTCATGAAATGCTGCACACATTAAAAAAAACATTTCTCTTCTATATGATTTACTTGATTTACTTAATGTTCTGGAAATTCGTTGATTTATCCAGCACAGAAGCCGTGAAAAAAATTGGCTTGAAAATCGGTTTCGAGAAAAAAACAACCTCGAACCTGACGCATTTTGCATTTTTGGAACTAGACATAAATTGAATGAAATAAATATGGAAAATATAAATATTTGTATTAACAATCGAAGATTGATGCATGAAAAGGAAGTGAAATACTTGGGTGTCATTTTTGACTCTAATCTAACGTTCCATGCACATATAATGAGTAAATTTTCACATTTTTGTTGATATTTCTGTGAATATTCATTTTAGCAATACGGTAAGTCCATGCAAATCGATAGGGAATTAAATTTGGCGTCGGATATTGTAAAAATTTCATGGTCATTCTATTTGAAATAAGAAAGTTATTGCGATATGAAATTTACAAAAAGTAAACTGAAATATCAAACACCCTGTTGAATATTTTGGAACACTTCGAGAGATACCTCATAGAACACTCTTTCATTTATGTGTATGCGGAGATTCAACCTCGAATCTTGAAAATTGAAGGTAATATGGACATTTTAGTCAGTCAGTCCATCTGTCAAAATTTTTCGAAAAAATGGAATATCTTGAAAACGAATAACGATAGGAAGAAAATTCAAAATGCCACAGGTCCAGAATTCTTCGTAGAATTCGAAAATTTAAAAATAAACAGGGTGTTCTAGTTGAAAAAACAAATTTGATATCACTTTCGGTTTAACCGGAAGTAACAGCGCATTAAAAATATTTATATATGTATTCACATATTTCATTACTGTGTTTCTTTGTAGCGAATTAGCTAAATAAAGATTATTATTAATTCTCGCAGGTATTATCCGAGATCCTGGCGCCCATCCTCGACATCTGCTTCGGCTCCTCGGAGAAGGACAAAGTGAACGCCATCCTGACCTCTCTGATGTTCAACATCGTGCCCTACCTCAAGACCCACACGGCGCGCAACATGCCCAGCTTCAGCGCGTGCTCCAAGCTGCTCGCCGCCCTCAGCAGCTACCAGTACACCAGGAAGGCGTGGAGGAAGGAGGCGTTCGACTTGCTCCTCGACAACGCCTTCTTCCAGATGGATTTCTCCTGCCTGAAGTTCTGGCGGGTGATCGTCGATAATTTGATGACGCACGACAATACCACCTTCAGGGATTTGATGAGTGAGTTTGGGTGGGTTTTTTTTGGGTGGGCGGTGACTTGATGTGGGTGGTTTTTTTTTCGTTGCAGATCGCGTGTCGATGAATCAGAGCGGCAGCCTCAGTATTTTCTCGTCCAGGGAGCAGGAGTACGAGCAGAAGGCGCAGCTGCTGAAGAGGCTGGCGTACGTGATTTTCTGCAGCGAGACGGACCAGTACGCCAAGTATATGCCGGATATTCAAGGTAGGGGCGTGGGAATCGAGTTGCGCGCGATTTTTCGGCGATCGGGCTTCAAGTCGAACGGATTTCTATGCGGTAACGAATTCGGCAGGCTTTCATTCGACTTCGGCCGTATAGTTCTTGTAGCCTAAGGCCGTAAAATATAAGAAAAGAAGAAGAAATTGACAAACTTCCACGCGACTTTGGATCGACCTGTCTTAAAATTTACCAGACTTTCAGGCGGCTTTAAATTGACAGACTTAGTCCGCATAGCCCAGTCAGCTCAAGGCCGTGAAATAGTAGAAAAGAAGAAGAAATTGACAAGCTTCCACGCGACTTTAAATCGACCTGTCTTAAAATTTACCAGACTTTCAGGCGATTTCAAATTGACAGACTTAGTCCGTATAGCCCAGTCAGCTCAAGGCCGTAAAATAGTACAAAAAAGAAGAAATTGACAAGCTTTTACGCTAATTTATATCGACCTGACTTCAAATTTTCCAGACTTTTAGGCGACTTCAAATTGACAGACCTAGTCCGCATAGCCCTGGCAGCTCAAGGCCGTAAAATGGAAGAAAATAAGAAGAAATTGACAAACTACCACTTGACTTAAAATCGACCTGTCTTGATAATTTACCAGACTTTCAGGCTACTTCAAATTGACCTACTTTTAACGCGATTTCGAATTCAACAGAGCTCGATCAACCTGAATTTCAGCAAACTCCCATGCAATTTCAAATCAACCAGATTTTCCATGCGGTTTCGACTCGACACCTCGTATAAGTGAAATGTCTCCGTGTTTTCGTAGAACAATTGACGAGCTCCCTGCGTCTGAGCGTGCCCGGCGTCCAGGCCCAGGTGTTCCTCTGTTTCCGCGTGATCCTGCTGAGGATGAGCCCGTTGCACGTCACCTCCTTGTGGCCGATCATCATAAGCGAGATGCTGCAAGTTTTCCTGCAAATCGAACAGGAATTGTCTACCGACACCGAGGAGTTTAGGTACGATTTTTTTTTCTCGCGAGCTGCTTGGGTGGGGATTCGGGCGGTTGTCGATTGTCAAAGTGGTTGAGTTATCTCGTTTGATTATTTTATATTTTTTCATGGTTGCTGATGCGACAGAAATTGTTTTTTTATTGTTGAAAATTCGAGGCCAATCACATGAACAAAAATTAATTTTTTTTGTCGATAATTCAACCGTTTTGATATTATTTTAGTGTGTTTTTTGGGTTATTGCTTTTCTTCACTAACCCTGATAGGAATGTGTTTTCTTCATTTTGAATTTACAGAATTATTCAACGTTCAATATTGAATTTCAAGATCATTTCGAGAGGGTTGAATTTTGATCGATTTGCACTTGTTTTTTTGGGTAATTCTACACTCATAGTGCATTTTATTTTTTGTACGTGTCGTTTCGAAAATTACAATCATTGTTTGAGAATAATAACTTTGCTTTCAGTTACTGTTACTAAAATTCAATCAGAATTTAAAATTCTCTCGCACGACACTGGATCTGGCTTCTAGAAGGTTTTTCATTCAATTTTTTTGGCGTTTCTTATCAGATATGGTAAAAAAACAGTCAATAAAAGCAACCAGAGATGGCATTCGATAGTCGTATCGAGTTTGAAAGTTTTAAAGAAGGTTAAATTTGAATAATTCTGTAAACCACTCGAGGCACTGTTCGATTTTTCAAAATAATTAATTGTATTTATTTGTATGTGTTTCGCTGTGGTGGCTGGATGCTACAGGACAAACAACAGGTAATTTTTAACAAGCTACTAATAAATTTGCATCATCTACACCAGGGTGTTTGAAAAAAAAATATTTAAAAAAACATCTATCTATCCTCTAAAGTTACTTTTGAAATCTGAAAATAAAATCGAGGTGGTGGATATCGCATTTTTCGATTTCCCATCGATATAACGCAGCAAAAAAGTTTTTTTTTTAACAAAAACTCCACTAAAAAGGCCTGTTCGTTCAAGGTCAAAGTTTGGATATTTTTTGGGTGCCTATTTTGCCGTCTAAACGAAACTTTGAAAGTTATGTAGAGAATATTTTTCACTCAAACGCCCAGTAGTGTGTGAAAGTAGAATAGCCAATTTTTCATAAAAAGCAGAAGTCTTGTTTTATACACAGGATGTTTTTTGAATGGACATCAATTCAGGAGATTTCAATTAGCAAAAACTTCCATCTGAGAAACATTTCTTTGTATGCTTTTTCTACACCCTAACAGTCCTCCCTGTATATCCGAAATTCATAACAATCACTCATTTTTTTTTGCTTAACACTGTCTCAAACTAAGCTTCGCTGTTATCCACTCATAACCTCCTCATACACTCTTTCTACAGTGATATTTCTTTTTATTTTCACGACGATAGTTCGCACATAAAATTAATGTCATCTCTTGACGCAAGCTGGGCAACCAACAGCAACAACGGACTGCACGCCCTGGGCAACCCACATTGGTTGAGGTTGCAATTGGCCACCGCCAAGTTGTTGGACTTGGCGCTCCTGTTGCCCGCCACGACGCTTCCGCAGTTTCAAATGTAAGTGAAATCGGTGGATTGAGACATTACCAATTTTCGTTATTTAATAATTTATTTTGTGATGGTTTTTTAGTAATTATACTGAGATAAATCAGTGGAAATCATTATGGTCATGGTTTTGATTTAGATTGAGGCCCTGCATAATTTTTAAATGAATTTTATGGTCAAGTGAACTTGAAAATCAATTCGTATTTTAACAATTTGAATTGGAAATAATAATTTTCTCAAATATTTAACACAAATTCCATATTTCGTTATTCAAATGAGGTTTTTATCTGAGACTTTCCTAGAAATGCATTCGTTCAGCTATAGTCTATTTATTTAAGCAAGATAGTAGAGTGACAGCTCGCCAGAAAGTGCGCTGTTGCCGCTTGACTTATTTTTCATTAAAAATCCGAAACAGGATTTTGGTTGAGTTTATCATTCAAATTGTTTCGAAAAATGTTTTTGGTTCATAAAATGTTGATTATGTAAATTGGAGAACTTTTCTGTGGATAATCTGTGGAAAATCAGTACTATACTGAGATAAATTGATAGAAATCGTTATGGAGATGGTTTTGAATTAGATTGAAGCCCTGCATAATTGCTGAAGCCCTGAATAATTTTTATGGTCAAGTGAACTTGGGAAATCTATTCAAATTTCAACCATTTCAATTAGAAATAATAATTTCTCAAATATTTAACAGAAATTCCACATTTCGTTATTCAGATGAGGTTTTTATCTGAGTCATTTTCTCACCTTTTCACAATTGAGCTCTATTTATTTTTTATTTATTTTTTTCTGTATAAAACTTCTCACGAAAGAAGACATCCTGTAATGTTCAGAGTGACAGCTCGCCAGAAAGTGTGGTGTTGCCACTTGTCTTTTTTTTTCGTCAAAAATCCGAAACAGGATGTTTGGTTGAGTTTATCATTCAAATTGTCTCGAAAAATGTTTTCGATTCATGAAATATTGAAAATAAATATTGGAGAAATTGTCTGTGGATAATCGTTGGACAGTTTTTTGTGAAAATCACTACTAGACTCAACAATGTTATTCAAGAATTCGGCATCGTTGTGAAGTGTTGCCAATCAGAATTCCTGTGGCTACCTAGTTACTTTTTATTTTCCACTGTTGGTATTGAAAAATAACCAAAACTGTCAGCACTATCTTTCTCAAATGAATATACAATAGTCAATCATTGAATTACGGCTTGAAAATTCCTCAGAATGAGCCACCATCCGCGTTACTACTACCAAAATTTTTCCCCCCTCTTTTTTTTTTCGTTTCGAAATAAAACTGCGAAATGCGTCTTCCCCCCTCTCCTCTCTCCTCCCAGGTACCGCTGGGCCTTCGTCGGCGACGACCTCCACCGCCCCGACCCGCCCAACTCGTTCCTGCCGCACGTGGTGCGCATCGCCGACCTCATGGACCGCAGGTACGCGGACGCGCCCACCGACGTGCTGCCGATGAAGCGCAACGAGCCGCTGCTGACGACGAACGCGGTGTCGCGGCTGCGCGACCTGCACGGCTTCTTCCGCACGCTGAGCCGCTGCTCGGACCGGCACCGCGGCGACGGCGGCGGCGGCGGCCGCTTCGCGACCGAGAACGACGCCGTCTCGGAGCGACGGCCCGACGCCCGGACCGACGCCGTCTCGGAGAGGATCGACAAGGTGGTCGAGATGGATTTTCTCGACAAAATCGCCCGGTGAAATGGCAGGTGAGAAAGCGGGAGGTTAGAAACAAGTGACAGATGACTATTTGCAGTTGACAAGTGACAGTTGACTATTTGCAGTTGACAATTGATGGTTAACAAGTGACAGGTGACATGACAATGGGCTGTTGACAAGCGACAGTTGACAGATGACTATTTGAAATTGACAATTGGTGGTTAACAAGTGACAGATGACAATGGGCAGTTGACAAGTGACAGTTGACATATGACAATGGGCTGTTGACAAGCGACAGTTGACGAATGACAATTTGCAATTGTCAATTGGTGGTTGACAAGTGACAGATGACAATGGGCTGTTGATAAGCGACAGTTGACATATGACAATGGGCTGTTGACAAGCGACAGTTGACGAATGACAATTTGCAATTGTCAATTGGTGGTTGACAAGTGACAGATGACAATGGGCTGTTGATAAGCGACAGTTGACATATGACAATGGGCTGTTGACAAGCGACAGTTGACGAATGACAATTTGCAATTGTCAATTGGTGGTTGACAAGTGACAGATGACACTCAACATTTGACAGTTGACAATTTGCAGCTGACATGTGACAATTGACAGTTAACAGATGACAATTTGCAATTGACAATTGGTGGTAGACAAGTGACAGTTGACAAGCGACAGTTGGTGGTTGACAAGTGACACTTGACATATGACAATTGGTTGTTGACAAGCGACTAATGACAATTTGCAGTTGGCAATTGGTGGTTCACAAGTGACAGTTGATATATGACAAGTGACAGTTGACATATGACAATTGGCTGTTGACCTTTTGCAGTTGACATTTGACAATTGACGGGTGACAGTTGACGGGTTCGCTTGTTTTATGGTGAAAATGGGCGAAATCACCGAAAAACCCGACCTTTTTTGTTGTTGTTGCCGCCATGTTGGGTATTTCTCAGCTGGATCCAGCGAAAAAGTCGAGATTTTCGAGCTCTAACCCCGTATTTTCACATATTTTTTGTACATATGTCGTCATAGGCAGCGAGTTTCAAAACAAGGTTTCTTTTTCCTCTGGTAGCTGTCGAAAATCCTTAGAAATAAATTCCTTTCAGGGTGCTGCCGAGGGCTTCCACGCCACGTCAAAATTCGTGACAGCTTGTCATGACGTCGATTCCTGTCTCTCGGGATCTGCGTCTGACGTCACAGCATCGAATGTCGACGTTCATTGCGAATTTTCAGCTTGCGCGTCTATCGAACACATTACAGATTACTGAATTGTATTTCCGTCTCGTGAAAATCGAGCAGGTGGACACCAACCTCGAAGGAGCTGACACCGAGTGCCCCAACCGCGTGTGCCGATAACTAGAACAGAAATGACGATGTTCACATGCCCCACCAAAATGACACGTCCTTTTCTGGCGCGTCGCGAGTGCTCTGTCAGAACACCTGCGGCGCGTTCGAGTGACAAGTGACATGGTGGGTGAGTCATTTTGGTTTGGGTACGTCAGCATCGATAATCATTACTATTCTTTCGTATTGACGGTGTTCGAGAGTCGGAACAGGAGTTATTGATGTTGTTAGCTTGTCGAGTGATAATGACACGTCGGTTCTGTGACGCGTCGTGGATGCTCTGACAGAGCATCTGCGGGGCGTCCAAGTGGCGAGTAACAGAAGTGGCGTGTCATTTTAGTTCGATAGGCAAACATCAACAATCATTACTATTCAATTGTATTTACATAATAATAATCAGAAGATGTCACTTTGGCATGAATCTTACTTTACGTTGAGCCAAGATTTTGTGACGTCAGGTGCAGATTCTCCATTAGATTCCTGAAATATTAACAATCCATTTTTCTTGTACATAGTTGTATCATTATATTTCTAAGAAGTATATTTTTCTCCAAAGAATCAGTATTAAATGCAGTGCATTTGTAAATAATTAACAGCCTGAGATAAAGTTTCATGCATCATGTTTTCTGTACTGTAGTCTGATTTTACACACAGGGTAAGTATTTAAGCGCGATTCCACTTGTTTACAATCCTCCAAACTGATTTTTTCCGTTATTTTCAATGATACGTATTCAACTATTAAAATAAACAAATATGTGTTTGTTATGTCTTTGATCACCCTGTGTGTATTACGAAACTGTACTCTGATAGTGATTTGTTCTAGGTACAGGGTGAGAGAAAAAAGGTGACTGTTATTAATTTTTTATTAGCATGGCTAACATGCGTAACATTTCTAGCTCTTTTTTTTCCAACACTGTATACAGCTTTTCGGTTGTTTTTTTATATATTTATTTAGTATTTTATTGAGCAGTTTCCTTCATATTGTGTTATTCAGGTGCAATGTTTTTGTATATCGGATAAGATTGTGATTTTATATTGTGATTTAACTGAAATTGGCAAGCTTGCCTACTGTTACATTATATGTATTTTCAATAAAATGAAATGTAATTATACATTTTGCTACAATACATTATGTTGAACCAATTTTTGTTTCATTCCAAACTAAAATTCCTCGCTGATTATTGATATGTGTCAAACACAACTTTTTGACACAATGCGGAAATACTTTTGACATTTCTTCAAATAAATAAAAAAAGAAGAATATACGTTGCCATTACTCAATAAGTACCTTGCCAGTTTTCTTCATAACCCACGAACTTATGTCAAAACTGTCATTTACATTTGTCATCCATCAACCACTACCATACGATCACGTAAACACGTATCATGAAATAAACAAGTACTCCAAACCTTTATAACATTTAATATAATTTCGATATATTCGACAAAATGGTATTAGCAGATTTGGGTCGTAAAATTACGACTGCCCTGCAGTCTCTCAGCAAGGCCACTATAATTAACGAAGAGGTATGCAACTCCAGATGTGATCGCAGTGAGGTGTACCCATGATATTTCTAGGTCCTCAATGGCATGCTCAAAGACATATGCCTCGCTCTCATAGAGGCCGACGTGAACATTCGACTAGTGAAAAGCCTACGTGAAAATGTCAAGTCTGTTATCGATTTTGAGGAAATGGCAGGGGGGCTCAACAAAAGGAGGATGATCCAAAGCGCAGTTTTCAAGGAACTTGTCAAAGTAACGTCTCCTGTGTGTGAAGTGGCCCTAATACAGTTCTGCTTTGCTTTCAGCTGGTAGATCCTGGGGTGAAGCCTTACCAGCCAGTCAAAGGCAAACCAAACGTAATCATGTTTGTCGGTCTGCAAGGGTCTGGTAAGACAACAACATGTACTAAGCTAGCTTATCACTACCAGAAGAAGAACTGGAAGTCTTGCTTGGTTTGTGCTGACACATTCAGAGCTGGTGCTTACGACCAAGTGAAACAAAATTGTACAAAAGCTAGGATACCGTTTTACGGAAGGTAGATATGCAGTATTTGAGACTTAACCAGTTGTAAGTGCCTGTGTTGTTCACTAGTTACACTGAAGTGGATCCTGTGGTTATCGCTCAAGACGGTGTGGATATGTTCAAGAAAGAAGGTTTTGAAATAATCATTGTAGACACGAGTGGTAGACATAAGCAGGAGGAGTCTCTTTTCGAAGAGATGTTGGCAGTTTCGAATGCTGTGGTGAGTGCTTATTGATTATAAAAAAATCACATAACAAGTGCTCTGGATTTTGATTTTGACTCTATGGGGATTTTTAGAAACCTGACAATATCATTTTCGTTATGGACGCTACTATTGGCCAAGCTTGTGAATCGCAAGCGAAGGCCTTCAAAGGGAAAGTCGATGTTGGTTCTGTTATCATAACAAAGTTAGACGGGCACGCCAAAGGTGGTGGGGCCCTCAGTGCGTGAGTTAACGAACAACAGATTGTGGTACCAGCCACTAATCAACTCGTTTTCCAGTGTGGCAGCCACAAGTAGTCCAATAATATTCATAGGCACAGGTGAACACATCGACGACTTGGAACCATTCAAAACCAAGCCCTTCATCAGCAAATTACTGGGAATGGGCGACATAGAAGGCCTGATTGACAAAGTAAACGAATTAAAACTCGAGGATAACGAGGAGCTGCTCGAGAAAATCAAGCACGGGCAGTTCACGCTGCGAGACATGTACGAACAGTTTCAAAACATCATGAAAATGGGGCCGTTCTCGCAAATCATGGTAACATTTCCTCGAAGCCAGCGCTCGCGGAGGTTTTATCGGTGGTTTTTCAGGGTATGATTCCCGGTTTCAGCCAAGATTTCATGTCGAAAGGCAGCGAACAGGAGTCCATGGCTCGCCTGAAGAAACTCATGACCATCATGGACAGCATGAACGACGGCGAATTGGACAACAGGGACGGGGCTAAATTGTTTTCGAAACAAAACAGTAGAGTGGTCAGGGTGGCCCAGGGATCAGGAGTTACAGGTGAGTCACCAGCGCCAACATAATTTTTTACTGTGTTGCCAAGTGTTGTTCGTAATAAATAATTCGTTTGGATGTGATAATTACATCAAAAACAATTTTTAAGTGTGTAATTTCGATTTGAATACTCCGCAATGAGTCACAATTAGCAGTCGTGACGTCATTGAATGCTACAATGTCTCATCAAGTTACGTGGTTTCAATTTTTTTTTTTGCAAAAAGTTAGCGATAGAATATTTTGGTTTTTTTTTGGACATAATAAGGTTTAGTTTCAGCTTCATTTCGTGATTTTTTGTCACGAAAATATTGAAAAGCAGGAGAATAATTGCATCAAAACAATTTTCGAATGTGTAGTTTTGATTTAAATACTCCGCAATGAGCCCACAGTTAGCAGTCGTGACGTCACAAAATGCTACAATGTCTCATCAAGTTACGTGGTTTTAATTTTTTTTTGCATAAAGTTAGCGATAGAATTTTCTGTTTTTTTTTTGGACATGATAAGGTGTAGTTTCAGCTTCATTTCGGGATTTTTTTCCACGAAAATATTGAAAAGTAGGAGAATAATTGCATCAAAACACTTTTCAAATGTGTAGTTTTGATTTAAATACTCCGCAATGAGTCGACAGTTGGCAGTCGTGACGTCACAAAATGCTACAATGTCTCATCAAATTAAGTAGTTTTAATTTTTTTAGCATAAAATTAGCGACAGAATCTTTTGGGTTTTTTTTGGACATGATAAGATGTATTTTCATCTTTATTTGGAGATTTTTTTTTTCACGAAAATATCGAAAAATAGCGAAGTTACGTGCCGCCTTCCCCTCAAATTCTATTCAAACCACCTCGTGTACACAATTCCGCGTCACCGTATTCAATTCCGAATCGAATCGGCATACTTTTCCCCCACAGAGCGCGAAGTAAAAGAGCTGATCACCCAGTACACCAAATTCGCCGCCGTGGTGAAGAAAATGGGCGGCATCAAGGGCCTGTTCAAGGGCGGCGACATGGTGAAAAACGTCAACCACAATCAGATGGCCAAGCTGAACCAACAGATGGCGAAGATGATGGACCCGCGCGTGCTGCACCAGATGGGCGGCATGTCCGGCCTGCAGAACATGATGAGGCAGTTGCAGGCCGGGGCGGCGGGCGGTTTGGGCGGCTTGGGCAACCTGATGGGCGGCTTCGGTAACAAGTGAAGGGCGGGGCGGCGATTGATTTCGTCAGGTTGAGATTTTTTATATTTAATGTGAATAAATTGTTTACCTAGGCTGGTTTTTTATTTATTTTTGTGTGTTTTGTGGTGTTTGGGGGCAAAATTTACCGGCAACAACGCTAAAAACGCTGAAAAGTCGTGTTAAAACGCAGTACTACAAACAAAAGAAAGTTCTTGAAACAATTTTGACACAAAAATTCAAGAGAAACTGCTAAAAATCAACAAAAAATTGAGGTTATGAAAGTCCATTAGTGTCAAACGTCAGACCGTGATTCTAACCTACTTTCAATCCAACCACCTGTCACCTGGATCCATATTTGTCAAACGTCATAAAGGCATTTCGAATAAAAAACAACGTTCTTGGTTATATTAGTCACTAATTAGAAAAATAAATCGAATTATTATCATGTTTATAAATACACAAAATTGTCGGATGTGTTGTGATACCATATTCTCCAGAATATGCCAGTGCGCAGATCTTTCACGCATCCATAAATTTCAATCTTCTCTCACCATAAAACACCAAGCTGCTAAGAATGAAGTCCACGCAATAATGGGAAAGTATAAAATTGCTGCTTTTTTATTCACAACCCACATTATTGGTGATATATAAATGGCACTAGTAGTAGCTACTATCATTATTACAGCAGCCTGAAAAAACGTTATTCACTTATCCACTTTGCAATCGAATATGTCCATAACATATATGTACATTGTTTGCTTACCACTCCTGTATACTTCAAGCCTCCAAGGATTGGTAACCATGCCCAACAAAGAGGTATGTGCGTCAAGTATAATAGAATCAAAACGACTTTTGCATTTTTAGTTACAGCTGAAATGAAAGATTGAGGTTCATAGTACCCTTGATTTTAAAATCGAAAAATGGGAAAACCGCGTATTGTTAGTTGCCTACTAACACTTCTATTATATTTCGATATACTGTGTATGCAACAAGGAATTCACTAATGCGTATTGTTGATTGCCTAACCTACAGTAAAATATAATGCAATTATTCCTTATTTCTGTGACCCTATGAAACGTTCATCGCTTCCTTTTCTTATACAATTATGCGATCTAGACATGCTAATAAAAAATTTAAGTTCCACAGCCTAGGTTACTCGAAAAATTTGACAACTCCGATTCTCAGATCGTATAAATAGAATTGGAGTAAACATAAACTCACCTTGATTTCCAGTCAAAGTAATTTCCTTGAACACAAGAAAAGATGCATAGCCGATAATGCAATAAAAACAAGTCCAAATGAGTTTGAATGCCAGAAAAGGAGGAGTCCAAGAAGGCACTATCAAATCATCATAAATATTTGAATCGTGAATACTGAAAAGGACGTAAAAAATGAGCGTTCCAAAGTTTGGTAATAATATAGCAATTATTGCTTGAACGATTTCGATTATTTGAATGGCGTTCATTTCTCTATAAACTCACATTTGCAAATACTGTCTATCTAATCAATTGATCGGACGAGATAAAATAGTTTTTTTTTATAACTTCAGGTTATTATTATGTTTGATAAAAAATGCCCTCAAGATATACACGAGCAGCTTTCGATCATAAAGATATTTAATAATCCATGTTTGGAGAAATATAATTGTATATAACAAGTTTATTCTCAAAAAAATATATACAGATTGAATAAAGTTACAGTAGTAGTAGAATGTAAAGCATAAGTTCAATGTAAACCAATGAAATAGAGATAATTTTCTAGTACAACGGAATTAAAATTGTATGAATGAAAATGTTACCTAAAAATATTACGTAACCTTTGAAACCAGATTCTAGGCCCTAAAAATAGCTCTGCTAAAAATTCATTTAATCTTCAAGAATCGAACAACTTTTTTCTTGCTAAGCTGAATTACATGATATATCATTTTTTCAAATCATCATTTTATATCATAACGTTCTTTCATTGCTATACAACAATAAATATTTAAAATCTCACAATTGTCATAATTGGTCATGATGACTTATAGATCAGTTATTATATAAAAACTATGCTTTCCAAATATTACCAACAATATTTTGATAAAAACTATCAGCCAACAATCGTATAGAAGCGGAATATGTTGAAAAATAAATAAGCTGAAACATACAAAAAATCACTGGGAGACAACACCGTTTCAGAACGAGACAGTTCTTCGAATTTAAGTAGCAATGGTTTCGTTGCCTCCCGATGATGACAATATTAATGAGGGATTCTTTCTTCCGACATAAACTGGTCCAGCACAGTTTGCATCGAATGTCGTACATCCTCCTCGTTTTGATTCGGTGACGTAATCACTTGAGACGCTGTTCTCACTGTTCTTGTTATTCTGGGCATGAAAAAAAGAAGAAGACGAGTGAGTTGTGACGTCTGTCATAATTAGGCAATCCAACCACCTGTCCAATCAAAAAACAATATGGCGGCTTATGGCACACATTTGGTGTTTGAATATGTGACTTGAGTTGAAAACTGTTACATTTAGTGATCTCTAGTGCGTTTTTTATGTGTTTTTTAATTGTGTTTGGTTATTAATTCTTTTCCTGAAGAAAAATGCCAGTCACGTGCATTGCAACTAACACAAGGTATCGCATTGTGTGCCATTATCCGTCACATTGAATGTCACGTGGTTTGAATTGCCTAATTCAAACGATTCGAGGTTAGTTCGAGAAATTGTTATTCTGGAGAAGAGTAGTGACTCGTAATTCAAATTGTGTTGAGTCTGTGAGAAAATACTTACTTGGCCCCAGTGACTGGATCAATCTCCTCTGTAGTTGTGATGGTGAATTGTGGTTCTTGTTGATAAAAATCTTCTGCAATACCGAGTAAAAAAACTTCGTGCCATTATCCATATTTATTGTTAATCGAAATTTTATATCATTGACCAATCAGGAGATCTTGTAAAAGCAGTATCTGTACGAAAAGAACTAACAGGCAGAGAAGCTTCTCGAAGATAGCAAGCATAGGAAACATGTTAAAAATTAAGCGAGTTATTTGTAAATCCTTTATTTGCATACAGATGGCGTTAGGTGCAAGCTGTGTGTTTTCTGTATGTCAATTGATTCCATGCCTCATTTTAATACCACCTTTCACGTCTCTTACCGTAAGGAATTGTATGAAAAATGTCTGTATACAGAGTGTTTTCGCCTATGTGATATTTTTGCGGACGATCTTAGATATGAAGCTGGCGAATTCAACACTCTGTATAGAGGGTGTTTTGGAACGTATGTCGGAAAAACAAATGCAAGTTTGTGGTGATTCAAAAAGGAGTGTTTTTTAGCATGAAATTACAGTTTCTGCTTCAAATATCTCACAGAATGTAGCCAAATCATCATAATCCTAAGCAATCCCACTTCTGATTTCCCGACATACCTTTCGTTTTGTTGTTGAAAGATGTATGTATGTATGTAGATAGTGACAGGAGGAAAAAAGACGAAACGAAATTCAATTCCAATCGTCCGTTTCCCCTTGGAGGTGTGCTGGCGTAACGAAAATACCTCGAAGATAAAAAAATCTGCATACCATCATCATCATCATCAGTCAAAATTGTGCGAGCAGTGCCAACACAACCATGCTTGTGGCCAATGCGACAAATGACCACGCTAGAGGGTAAAGAACATGCCAGGATGTCTCTAAGGTTTTGGTTTTGGGATTTTTCGATGCTACGCAATAAGACACAGTCAAAAATCCGTCCGATTTCGGAACGTGGAACCATCGAAATTAACATTAAATTACTCGGAATTAGTTGGCAGTAACGAACACAACGTAAAGGCTTAGTTTAGTTTAGGTTAGTGTAAGTTAATGTTAATTTTAATGGTTAAGTTGTGGAAGAAATTAACGAGGATCTGAAATAGGCTTTTCGAACCATGCAGCTACTAACTCGCTTCGAAATAAAACAAAATTTGGTTGTTGTTTTTGTGTCGTTCTGAATTAAAACCATAAAGTTGGTGCCAATTTTGTTAACCTAAAGACTTCACCTGCATTTCAAACCACACCGTATCATTTTATAACAAATCTAGAATTATAATCACAATAACCAATCATGGATTCGTCACAGATTTGATATTCCCATTCTGATTTTTGAGATAGTTTCACTCTGATTACTCACTCGTTGACAGTTGACAGGCCGAAACGCTTTTAGGTTAACAATCATGACATGACACACCGAAATTGAAAGAAAGAAGAAGAATAAAGACTTAATTTCATCTACTATTGAGTCACTGTCATTCAAGGCTTTTTTATTTCAAATTACGACATGACATAATTGATTAAATTAGTGAGAATTTACATTATGAAAAAACAAATGATTCAAATAGGTGAGAAAAATTTCCATCAAAACTGAATATTTGGAAAATGCTGCATTTTTAATATACAAGGTGTCACGTTATTGAAGAAATTAGCAAAAAAAACTGTAAAATATTGTCCAGTGATACAGAAAAAAAGGGAAATTTCAATTTTCAAGTGGAAAAAAGTCGAAAAAAAAAATAATTTCCCTACTTGAACATTTCCAAATTCATTAGTAGCAACAAAAATTTGTGAGAATTCACACTATGAAAAAACAAATAATCTAAATAGGTGAGAGAACTGTTTCCATTCAGAACGACGTCATCTTAATTTTTTTCATTTGACCAAACTATTGAATATTCTCAGCAATCACGAGAAATTCTCGAATATTAAACCACCGGATCACTATTTCGTGTCCAATCGCGAAAGCCATACTAAAAAAACACGTAGAGAATGAAAGAGCCAAAAAAAAAAACAAACACCTCACCTGATTCATCTTCGCTCAACTCGGCGCCCTCTTCATGGAGCGCCACGTCGGACCCGCTCGAGCTCCCCACAGTCCTCGCCACCGCCGTCCTCTTCAGAATCCCCTTCAACACCGGACTCCTCCGGCTGTCATCCTCCGACTCCGAATCGACGGTGCTGCTCTTGGGCGACAGCGGCGAAACAGCCTTCAACACCGGAATCTTACTGGTCTTGCCCTCGGGCAGAACGAGCGCCTCGGGGAGTTTTTTTTTGATGATTTTCTCGGTCTCCTCCTCGTCGTCCCAGTTGACGTCCTTGGAGAGCGTCACGAACTCCTTCAGGGGGTCTTTGGAGTGTTTTTTTATCGTTTTCACTTTGCCGCCCTTCACGACTGGGATTCTCGTGAGCGCCTCGCCGGTGTCCTCGGCCTCGTTGCTCAGTCTGGGCTTGGCCACCGGTATGCCGCTTTTAGGGCTCCTGCAGGCCTCCAAAAGCGAGGTACTGTCGGTGGGCTTGCCGCCCACAGGGCTCGAGACCTCGTTCTCCAAGAACCTGAAAGCTTCCTCGCTTTTTCGCTGCTCCACCGACAACGAATCAATTCTCTCGTCCTCGGCAGCCCTCAGTCGCTCGTTGGCGACCTCTTCCGCCTCCCGCAACACCTCGTCGACCTCGCTTTCGACGACCTCGCGGAAGCCGCGCTTCGGGATCCCGTCCAAGTCGATCTCGTTGGCGATGTGATCGTCTTTTCGACTCGGCACGATGACGTCCTCTTCGGAGAGGAAATCGTTGCGCTCCCGGTGCAAGAACGTCAACGTGTCGTGCACGTGGCGCTTCAGCACCGCTATCGGGTCCTCCGGGGCGGCTTCGAGGGGCGGCCCTTGCGGAAACATCAACGATACAATCCGCCCCCAAGGAAAAAAAAATAAAAACCTCCTACCGGTTAGTGCGTGATGAAAACAAGCGTGGTATTAAAACGGGCACGGTTCGGGTGTCATATGACAGTGACAAGTGACGTTGACAGAGCGACAAGTCACTTCCATACTTCCCCAACCCACAGAGCTCGAAAAAAAAAAATACAAAGCGCGCAAACTCAAACAACCTCAGCAGGTACCTTCGTCGGGTTTTTCCTCTGCGTGGGCGAAATCCGCCGGGCTCGGGGGCGGGGTGTTGGCGTTGGGCGCGTCGTTTAGCTTGAGGGAGGCGTCCAAGTGGTGCAGCTGCCTTGTCACTTCTTCGATTACCACCGGGTCGGCGTTGACAGGTGTCGAACGTCGGTTGTTGTCAAGGTCGTCTTCTTCTTCTTCTTCTTCTTCTTCTTCGTCTTCGGTGCGTACGCCGTTTTCGTGCACCGAAGTGACGTCTTTGTCGGACGAGTTCTGGTTTAGGGTGTCTGTGAGGGAGAAGGGGGATGATTTTGTTGAAGAAAAAAATAATAATAAGTATTTGGCAATATTTTCGTGGGGAAATTAATTATTTGTGAGTCCGAAATTTGCATCTTGGGCGTTAGTTGTGTTATATCAATATTTTTTGTTTTTGGCATTGGTTCTGATGTTCTTGTATCTTTTTCAACGGTTTTTTATCTATTTTATCTTTATTACTGTTGTTGTACTTACTGATGATTGACGAAATGATTATGACATGCTGTCAAAACTGAATATTTGAAAAATGCTGCATTTTTGATATACAAGGTGTCGCGTTATTGAAGAAATTAGCAAAGAAAAAACTGTGAAATGTTGTCCAAGAAGTGACACAGAAAAAAAAGGGAAATTTCAATTTTCGAGTGGAAAAAAGTCGAAAAAAATTAATTTTCCCACGATAATATTGCCAAATTCATGAGTAGTATCAAAAATTTCTATCAAAACTGAATATTTGGAAAATGCTGCATTTTTAATATACAAGGTGTCGCGTTATTGAAGAAACTAGCAAAAAAACTGTGAAATATTGTCCAAGAAGTGACACAGAAAAAAAGTGAAATTTTAATTTTCGAGTGAAAAAAAGTCGAAAAAAATTAATCTCCCCACTTTAACATTGCCAAATTCATAAGCAACAACAAAAACTTCCATCAAAACTGAATATTTGAAAAATGCTGTATTTTTAATATACAAGGTGTCGCGTTATTGAAGAAATTAGCAAAAAAGCTGTGAAATATTGTCCAAGAAGTGACACAGAAAAAAAAGGAAATTTTCGAGTGAAAAAAAGTCGAAAAAAATTAATTTCCCCACTATAACATTGTCAAATTCATAAGTGGTATAAAAAAAATCCACCCAAACGTCAACCAGGCAACTCCTAGCCGTCAAACTCACCGCTCTTCTCCGTCTCATCCCGAAACGACCCGTCAACTTGGGCGTCCCTCCTCAACGACGTATCCCTGGACGGCCCCAGCTCGTCCTTCAAATAATCGAAACCCGATTGGTCGAGCTCCATGCTAGCCAGCGCCCTCTCCATGTCATCCGTCACCAGCTCCACGTTGCAAACGCACTTTTCGATCACGTCCTGCCTGCCTATCTTGGCCAGAGCTTGCTCCAGTTTGTTGCCCGTGGCTTTGTGGGCGTTCTGCCGCAGCCACAGCCTGAACATGATCGTCGCCTGTTGGGGGTGGTTGTCGGGGTATTCCTCCCTGATCAGCCCGATGTCCGAGGGCGGGATGTCTAGTTCCATGGCTAGGTTTGCCCAGTCGGCGTTCAGTAGGTTGCAGATGTCGGAGAGTTTGAAGTCTGCCCGGTGGATGGCGTCGGGTTTGCCTGGAAAAAAAAAACACCCATGGATAATTTGGACAGGCGATTTTTTGTCTGGTTGTTATCGCTGTTGTGAAAAACTTTTTTGCAAAAATTACACTAACGAACGAGTTCTGAAATAAATTCCGGTAATACAATATTTTTAATTAGTTTAAAAAATTGAGAAATTGGTTATGGTGACATTTTACGAATAAAAAACAATTTTTTCCCACTCACATTGCTCATTGAGCTCCAACAAAGAAATTCTTGAAGAATTTCCTTCAGAACGTTAGTTGTTTTTCAAAAAATACAACTTCCAAGATTTTTTTCTTTTGAAAAAGGCAATTCTTAATTGTAAATTTTACTTCCCAGAGCATATTATAGCTTGGTGAACCACTTTGGTGTAATTACGTCATCACCATTTTTTTCAAATGGAACCCCCCCCCCCTTTCTTTTTCAAGTTCCAAATTGCCTTTGCTGAGCTGATTCCAAAAATGTATAATATGTTGCTTCAAATTGGTACAGGGTGGGCAAAAATGCAAAAAAAGTATGAAAATATAAAATAAATAATAATAAATATAATCACATATTGATTCATACGTAGTTTGACGCACTGATTTCGAAAATATTATACAGTGCGTCCATAAAGTAACGCATAAATTCATTATTGGCTAAATGATCAATAAAATTAGGAATTCCCAAAACAGGTCGATTTTTGATTTCAATTTGCTATTGTTTCGAATCATAATCTAATATACAGGGTGAACCACTTTCGGGTAATGACGTCATCACCATTTTTTTCAAGTGGAACCCCCCCTTTTTTTTCGATTTCCAAATTGCCTTTGCTGAGCTGATTCCAAAAATGTATAATATGTTGCTTCAAATTGGTACGGGGTGGGCAAAAATGCAAAAAAAAAAGTATGAAAATTGTTTATGGAAAGTAATACGTTACTGAATGTAATAAACAAATTAAATGGAATTAGTAGTTATGCAATTAATGTGATACACTTCCAAAAACAAACAAACGAACGAAAATTTACAATAAATGTTCAAATTGTTCTCCATTGACCGTTAGACAATGACTGAACCGGGCATTACTTTCGTCTCTAACATTCTATAGCATAGCGGGTGTTATGCTCTGTATTTCTTGTCTGATTCGGTCTTGTAGTTGAGGGATATTTCCAGGTCTGTTTAAGTAGACTTTAGATTTAAAATAACCCCATAAAAAGAAGTCTAATGGGCTCAGATCAGGTGATCTAGCAGGCCATTCCCCTGGTCCCCTTCTTCCTATCCACCTTTGTGGAAAAGTTGTGTTTAAAAAATCGCGCACAGTTACTGCGAAATGTGGCGGTGCGCCATCCTGTTGAAACCAGATTCTGCGGTCTACATTAGTGGGTATTTGAATATCAGGAAAAAGCTGGATCAGATCAGGAATTAATGTATTTTGAAGGAAATCCAGATATAATGCTCCTGTTAAGTTTTCATCGAAAAAATATGGACCAATAATTGTCATTACTCTGTAAACATTTTTTTGCATTTTTGCCCACCCTGTACCAATTTGAAGCAACATATTATACATTTTTGGAATCAGCTCAGCAAAGGCAATTTGGAACTTGAAAAAAAAAGGGGGGGGTTCCATTTGAAAAAAATGGTGATGACGTCATTACACGAAAGTGGTTCACCCTGTATATTAGATTATGATTTGAAACAATAGTAAATTGAAATCAAAAATCGACCTGTTTTGGGAATTCCTAGTTTTATTGTTCATTTAGCCAATAATGAATTTATGCGTTACTTTATGGACGCACTATCTAGTTAGTAAAAAACAACCTTCTCACAAAAATATTACAATTTGAAAACGCCTGTGGGGGAAAACTTTTCAAATGGACAGCCTAAGTCTTGACGTCACAAGCTTAAAAACCTTTCCAAACAAAGCGTTCATTTCACGTAGTTGCTTCTTTCAGTTGAAACTAAGAATGACATTTTTTGTATATGGTGATATCAAGTTCTCATTGACTCATTCTTAACATTTTCATTCAAGTTAGTCGCATGATGGATGTAATTTCATCGATTTAGCGAAGCCCTAGAGGCATCTTTGAATCAGTCAGAGGAGTCCGAGTTCTGTTCTAACAATCTCCTAATATAGGCAGCAGAATTTAATTTGAAAATATTTCAATCATCCTGTACACACATTTCGGTATCACAGAGATGACTAGTTTCAATTATGCAACCCTATTAATCATGCGTAAAGGAATTGGCAGACTGATAAGACGACACATATTACTCAGTCGATTTTAAACCTCCGTTGGGTTCGGACGTGCGTGACGAAAAGACTTTCGTGCGGTGGAAAGTTTTCGCGAGTGTTTTCAGTGAGCAGTGATGTGTGTGTGACTGTGTGTGTGTGCTTCAAGGGCAGTTCGAGAGTGGGCATGTTGAGAAAAATTAATGGGTGAGTTTTTTTGCATGTCCCTTTACACAACTGAACGATTTCGAAATTTTCCATCATGATACATCGGCTTTTTTTTGTTGAAATTTGCTGATTTCTTGGTGAAAATGTTTTCTCATGATGAATACATGATAAATGAACCCTTTCTTGATATTTAAGAAAAGATGCAATAAAATAAAGTATGCAATTTTATAGATTCATTTTTAATTTTGTTATAGATGGCATGTGACGTCTGGAAAACAAAGAACTAGGATAGAAGGTGTAACTACTACTACCAATCGGTGAGTGATTTTTTGATTCCTGTAACTTTTACAACCTCACATTCAGCTTTTGTCTCCTCACTTTCAAATATTTCACATTCCACTTCTGAGCTCCTCATAAAACCTATTTCTAACTTACTGACTTTCTTTTTATTGTATCGATTTGTTAGGTTTAATTTTTTTTTTCTTTCAATTTGTGTAATCAATGGGCAGAAGGGCTTAGGTCGATAGCCTATTGGATCAGTGTAAATTGTTTCGATAATGGACATTTATTATTATTATTGAAATTTTCCATTATATGATTTCTCGAATTCAGATATTTATTCTTGAGATTTAATGATTTTTTTTTGTTGTTACAGGTAGTAAGTAGTTCTTCTAGAAAAAGGTAAGTGATTTTTGGGTTATGCATGACTTTTTGCACGAATTACAGCGGGTGCACCCACAATATTCCGACGAACTATGGAATTCGTAGGATTATAGAGAATCCTTACAGCCAGGATATACGTACAGTGTATGTCCAAATTGCAATTTCTCGATTTCAACCTCACTTTTCCAAATTACACAGGCCTACCTTTTTTTCTGTGAAATAGTGTTTTCAAGTGACAGGTCGTTTAACACACAGTACATCAGAATACTGAATAGAACGTTTATTTTCGAATTGAAATCCTCGACATCGCAGTAGCAAAAGAAACAGTCGTCTCCAGTGCGATGGTACAAATCAAAACTACAATCGAAAATGCGCTTGAAGAAATCAAGCATGCCGTCAAGTGATTCACAGCTAGAAGTTCCATCGAAATTCAAATGCGGTGGGTCGAAAAGCGAATTTTCTACCCGATCATTAACGACAGTTGACAACCTCACCCGATAACACGCGCGGTACCCTTACGAGGGGAGAGTATCGACTTTTGGTGTTTGTAAGTTTTCCTCTCTGCAAAAGAGGCCGTCACCTTAAGAAGTCGGTATGACAGTGTTTTTCGTGGTCGTGGGAGTCTTCCTAGTTCTTGATGTAGGTAGAAATTCGCTTTTCGACCCACCGCATTTGAATTTCGATGGAACTTCTAGCTGTGAATCACTTGACGCCATGCTTGATTTCTTCAGGCGCATTTTCGATTGTAGTTTTGATTTGTACCATCGCACTGTAGACGACTGTTACTTTTGCTACTGCGATGTTGAGGATTTCAACTCGAAAATGAACATTCTTTTCAGTATTTTGATGTACTGTCTGTTAAGCGACTTGTTATTTGAAACACTTTTTCATGAAAAAGAAGGTAGGCCTGACGATTAAAATGACAAGTTTCCAAATGAAGTGCATTTCATTTCAGGAATTATTTTATTTCAGAAATATCATTCTCTTTCAGAAATTATTTTATTTCAGAAATCATTCTCTTTCAGGAATTATTTTATTTCAGGAATTATTTCATTTCAGAAATTATTTTATTTCAGGAATTATTCTCTTTCAGGAATTATTTTATTTCAGGAATTATTCTCTTTCAGGAATTATTTTATTTCAGGAATTATTCTCTTTCAGGAATTATTTCATTTCAGGAATTATTCTTTTTCAGGAATTATTCTTTTTCAGGAATTATTCTTTTTCAGGAATTATTCTTTCTCAGGAATTATTCTTTTTCAGGAATTATTTCATTTCAGGATTTTTTTTCAGGAATCATTCTCTTTCAGGAATTATTTTATTTCAGGAATTACTTCATTTCAGGAATTGATTTATGTCAGGTATTAATTCATTTCAGGATTTATTTTTTTCAGGAGTTATTTATTTCAGATATCAAACAATAGAAAGTGCATTTTGCAATTTTGTACAAATGCCAATAAACGAATTTCAGGAATTGATTTCAATTTCTGGAAGGGGTAAATGCTGTTCGACTATCATCTGGTGAATTCATTCAGATGATCAGTCCTTAGTGAAATAAGTGAAATCGTGAAATAAGTGCCGCGTAGACTTTTCAGAAACGTAATCTGAAACAACATATTATAAAGTGCATTTTGCGAATTCGTACAAATGCCAATAAACGAATTTCAGGAATTCATTTTAATTTCTGGAAGGGGTAAATATTTTCCACATTCATGGTTTGTAGGCCTACTGGGGATGCTTCCATTAAAAAAAGCAACGCATTGAGAACTCTACCTCTTGGGTGATGAAGGAAACGAGTTCAAATGTATTTTATTTTGCCTAAATACGCCTATAAAATAAGCCAATTGCCATCACTTTTCTGTACCTTGCAAAAGTTTCATCTAGTAGCTTGCGCTTCTTCAGAATCTGTTCTATTTTCTGACGGATTTTGAAATTTTTCAGTGATGTTTTCCAATGATTCAGTTTTAGGATCATTGAGTTCTTCATGTGAATGAACAAAGGCAATTTGGAAATTGAAAAAAAGGGGGGGGGGGGTTCCATTTGAAAAAAATGGTGATGACGTCATTACACGAAAGTGGTCCACCCTGTATATTAGATTATGATTTGAAACGATAGTAAATTGAAATCAAAAATCGACCTGTTTTTGGGAATTCCTAGTTTTATTGTTCATTTAGCCAATAATGAATTTATGCGTTACTTTATGGACGCACTGTATACAGTAAATTCAAGAAATATTCAACAAATTAAATTCTGAACTGAAAAAAAAATCAATAACAAATTAAAATCTTCACTCACTGATGCCTCCATGCTCGAGAAAGCTGTGCTCCTTATCGATAGACAACAAATCGCACTGCGAATCCCTGCCGGGCAGCACATCCTTGGGCAGCACCAAGTTGAGCGTGCACAACGGAGTCTGATCGGGTTCCCCTCTCGCCACTTTGCCCTCGCCCATGAAAACAATCCGCCCGGTGGCGTCGTCCTCCTTGAAACACTCACCAAGTTCGACGGCCGTCAAAAAGGGGGCGCGCTAGATAAATACCTGATCGCGGAGCCTCATATTGAAAGCCATGCGGTTCTCCCTGAAGGCTTGGAAGCCCAGCCTGGGCTGCTCGGCGGATCGCAGGATGGGCAGCAAGTTGCCGGCGAACTCCATGAAGATCTCTTTGCCTTCGGGCACCTCGATGTCCCTGCTCTTGGCGATTTCCGTGAAATGTTCTTGCTGCTCCAGGGTTTTGTCCTCCTTGTCGTCTGTCATGCAGAACACTCGGATTCTGGACTCGGCGGCGGAGATTTTTTTGGCGAAAACGACGAATTTGGCCATGAAGGGGACGTGAGTGACCTGCCATAAGGTGAAAACTAATGATGGAAATAATTTACATGAAAATATTCTGGGAAGTATTGGGTATATTATATTATTCAAAATTGGGAATTTGTTGATTCGTATTTTTTCAAAAATGAGTGATGTTTTAGATGAAATTCATTAGCAGAAATCGATTAGGAGTTTTTTTAAGACGTGTGAATGAGAATCAGTCAGTTATGCAAGGTGTTTTGCCAAAAAAAGTGTCATTCTATAAAAACATTTCGTTTTTGTAGAAAATTCACTCACGAACGAATTCTACGAAATGCAAGGAATAATTGACAGTTTTCAATAGTTTTGTTAATTATTACATTGCTGAGGTCATCTTAAGAAACAAACCGAGTTCTCAATAAATTCCTGAAATACAATATTTGTAATTAATTGGAAAAATTTTAAAAACGCTTATGATGAAATTGAAAAAAAAATTAAAATAAAAATGTTACTCATTTTGAAAGATATAATAAAAATAATCTTGAATAAATTCATCCAAAATGTTACATCATTTTTTAAAAATATAATAAAAAACATATTCTTGACTAATTTCATCAAAAATGTTACTTATTTTTCAAAAAATATAATAAAATGAAGTATTCTTGAATAATTTCATCCAAAATGTTACTCATTTTTTAAAAAATACAATGAAAAAAATTGAGATTCTTCTAATTTTTGAAATAAGCAATTTTTGACAGTTTTAATTTTTATTTTTTGTATTACAAATAAAAATTCTGTATATTCCAATACCACTGAAACAAAGATAATTAATCGTCTCACCCCAAAAAATAAATTCCTATAAAACAATATTAGTGATTAATTGAAAAAATTAAAAATAAATAAATAAAGGGACGTGAGTGACCTGCGAGACACACCGAGACCTCAGAATAGAACCCTACGGTGCCTCTCGTGAAAATACCTGATTGTAGAGCTCCGTGGCCATTCGGGCAGCGTCGGAAACGTTTCGGCAGTCCATCAGCCAGAATCTAGCCGAGACCGTGGTGGTGAAGGAGACGCAGTCTTTGACGAAAGTCAAGGGGGTGGAACCGGTCACATCCTCCCAAACCGCCTTGTTTTGACCGCCTGAACACAGAGAGGGAGTCAGAGGTGATAGAGAAGTGTTCAAAGAAAAGTCATCTTGGGCATTACAAGACGACACTTCTTTGCTTTCAAAGTTTATTTGTCTAAAAACTAAGAAAATGGTGTGGGTTTTATTTCTTTTTCTGTTGTGACTGAGTGAGATATTAAAATTATTCGTACCTCAGATTACATAAACTACAAGATGAGTACCACTTGGGGCTAAGCAATTGACAGCTGTCACCCGTCCTGGCAGTTATACAATCCAAGGTTCGAGTTATCTAATTTCAAAAATAAACATAAACCAAGCACACACATTCCAGGTACACAGTACGAATAATACGGGAACT
The DNA here is from genome assembly GCA_037013635.1 of Plagiodera versicolora. NCBI lineage: Eukaryota > Metazoa > Arthropoda > Insecta > Coleoptera > Chrysomelidae > Plagiodera > Plagiodera versicolora. The sequence continues at coordinate 2,198,978 of CM072990.1, forward strand.
AAATTTTACCTGACTTAGTTCCTATCGAAGCATGGATATGAAAATAAGAGTTGCAACAGTAAGACGACATAAAATATGGTCGACATGCCAAAAAGTCATTTATCGTGGTGAATTTTTCTACTTTAGAAGCTTGAATTGAGAGAATAGTTTTGCAATGAAACATTCAAACAAATTCAATACATCATTCAAAGTAAGACTTGTGACAGCTTGACAGTATATGCGCTGTTGCTAGTTCGATAAAAACTACGTGGATATCAGTGATTAATTATTGATGTAGAAAAATGATATTTACATTAACGAAGAAAAAACTGACAATGAGTATTGAGATTGGAATGTTTTCAAGATTTCGTGGTGTATTTAAAAACATGAAGAATTATTATCATTACGAATATTTCAATACAAATAGAAATAGTTTGAAGCAAGTAGAGGATGGGATAACAACTTTTTCTAGGATTGTGTGATCATGTTCAACATCAAATTTCAAAATTGTTGACAAGTACAGTCGGTCCCACTACACCAAAAAAATATTTTTATAGCCAGCTTTTTTGAGATTCTGGACGAATTTGGAGATGAATTGAAGAAGGGCAGACTGTACTTTGGCATGATACACATTCCTAGAATTATTTACGATATGTTTTCTTTAATCAATGAGGATCATACCATGAACTTACCTATTCTAGCACACAGATCTAGGCTAAACGTTTTCTAAGTTATATATGCACTAGACGTTTTGATTAAGGCGGTATTCTGGTCTAGACACTAAAATTCTAGGTATTTTTCAAACTGGGATAAAAAAACAGAGAAAAGATTTCTATTTTTCATGATTTTTAGTAACATTTGGGGCATTTTTCAAAATAAGGTTTAAAAAAATCAAAAGATCATTATTGCTATCAATTTTTCATGATTTTCATCAACATTTGGGACATTTTTCAAATCAAGGTTTTAAAAAAATTCAAAGATCATTATTGCTACCAATTTTACATGATTTTTATTGATTTATAAAAAAAAACATTTGTTGTGACCTTCTCAAATGTTTTACCAATCCTTTAAATCAAAATTTTCATCAATCGATAAGTAGAACTATGAAAATATATAAAAAAATATTAATTTCTAGACTAGAATACCCCCTCAATGCATTCAATATTTCATGTGAATTTAAATGGAGGGAAGTTTGTGATCATTTTCAACAACCATCTGTAGTTTACACAAAAAATCTATGATTGGCTTGAAGCCAATTTAGCATCTAGAGAAAAAAAGAACGAAATGCAAATCACAAATTAAATATGGGTTGAAAATTTTGAAAAAAAAATACACACGCAGGAATTTTTTCCCTCTTTCAAAGCTGTCTGAGCTTTTTTCTTTAACTTCGACTTTTTTCCCAACTCAGCAGATGGTTTTTCATTGAAAGGCCAAGCCGGAAGAGGTTTTTTAGTACCAGTAAATTTCAAAAACAGCCTCCTAGAGGGCGCGAGAATCACCGCAAACAAACGAGAAATTTCCACAACCAATCGGCCAAACAAAATTGAATTTCCTCGCCACAAACTTCCTCCGAAACCAAACCCAGACACGAAACCCCCCTCCAGACCACCCCAGACACTAAATATCGACGACCACGCCCACCGACCTCGCGACACGCCCCCCCGCCCTCGAACACTCACCGGTGATGGAGCAGAGCAGCCGCAAGGTGGCGTTCGAAGCGGCCTGGTACTGGTTGATCATGCCCTGCGAGTGCGCCTGCGGGGCGGGCATGCTCAGCGTGATGGCCTTGTGGAATTTGCGACGGCGCGGCTCCACCGTCACGATGGGCGAGACGGCGACGCCGTGGCCGAGCAGTTTCGACACCAGTTCCGGCGGAACGGCCTGGGCCTGAGCGATAATTGTTTTTTTTTATTTTTTGAAAAGAATAAAAATTGTTGTGATTTTCAGTTGATTCAAAAATCGCCTTGTTCAAATTCAGAGAAAAATATCGATTGGGGTGCCAAAAAAAGTTGCCAACTGTACAATTTTTTCCGAAATATACAGGGTGTTTCACAGTGGATGGAACATTAAAAGTATCTGGAGAACAGAAAGACAGATCGTTTCGAAAATTTGTGGGCGTGGATAATCAAACTTGCTCTATCCGTCTAACATATTTTTATCGATACAGTGTTGCCGCTTGTATCAGAAAGTAGTAGCTACTTTGTTATTTCGAATGGAACACCCCGTATATTATACCATTTTTGGAATCCTTATAAGTTTCCCCACAACTTTCCCACATAATTCCCTATACCTATCTGTGACGATTTCCGAGATAAAAATTATTTTGTCTAATTTTTGAGCTAAACCTGCAAATTTACAAAATATTGCAATTTGGGTTATATACTAAACTAACAAACTAAGTGAGAGGTATAGGGAAAGTATACTCAATTAAAATGAAAAATGTTACAGCTTCTTGAATGAGTAATAATATACCAGTTGTTCCATTAAAAAAACAGAGTTTCAGTCTTTTTCATGAGCCCCCAGAAGGCACTCACTTCTGAGCCACCCTGTATGCTGAAATTGAGATACAGTTAATCGACGGCATACTTGATGGTCTTGTGCAGCTTTAACCCAGATTGCAATATTTTGTGGGTTTGCGTTGGGAAAAAATTGATATTTTTCAATGGTCAGGTTTTGCACAAAAATGGGACAAAATAATTTTAATCTCGAAAATCGTCACAGATAGGGATAGGGAATTATGTGAGAAAGTTGTGAGGAATCTTATAAGGATTCCAAAAATGATATAATATACGAGGTGTTGCGTTTGAAATAACAAAGTAGCCACTACTTTCTGATACAAGCGGCAACACTGTATCGATGGAAATATTTTAGAAGGATAGAGCAAGTTTGATTATTCACACCCACAAATTTTCTAAATGATCTGTCTTTCTGTTCTCCAGATACTTCTAATATTCCATCCACTCTGAAACACCCTGTATACAGTGATGCAACAAAAGGAATTGTTTTGTTTTTTTTTGTGAAAAAATAAAAATTGTCATCGATTTGGGCTCGTCTGAAAACCAACTTAGCCCCAATCAGATATACTGAGTGATTTCCAGTTCTTTCGAAAATCGCCTTTTTCAAATTCAGAGAAATAAGTAGCGATTGGGGTGCTAGAAAAACAAACAGGACATGAAATTTTCCCGGAATATATTACGTAATATTCGAAAAAACTCCATTTTAAAACCCTCAATTTTTGACGAGACTTTGAAATCGAAGATCCTTGTGACGTCAGAACTGCTAATACAGCTAGAGCTGCCATCTTTGGAGTCCACGTATCGTCATTATTTTTTCGGTCAATTATCATTATCATTATTTTCGTTGCAAAAATTCATCAGATTGTTTTTTATAACTAATTTTGATCACGAAATGCAATGCATTTTTTATTACTTTCAGCGAAAAAATAAATTTGATATCGCTGTTTGTGGTCGCTTAGCAGTTGTGACGTCACAATGTTGCAAGTTGCACCGCAACTTTGGGAATTTTTTCTGGCGAAACTATGGCGAGAAATAAAAAAAAAATAACAATCGATATCATTATTAGTGTATTTGTTATCAAAACTGAAAATAAAATGTTTTCTGTAACTTTTTTTTTAATCATAAAATGCATCGCTACAGCGTTCATCACCCTTACTTTCTTAAAAAAATCAATAAATAATCGCTTTTTTTTCAGACCTGAAAAACTAAAACTCGTTATGTCCGAAAGACTGCGCAAAAAAAAATATTTTTTTTTCCAATTATCGGTTCCTCACCTGTAGACCGACTCGAATCTTCTTCGTGAGAGCATTCGGCGGGAAAACCGCCTGCACCAAGGGCACCGCGACGCTAGAGACGGTGCCGCCGTCTGGGCCGATCGCGTGAACTTCCTGCCTCACTCGCGACACCACGGCAAAGTAGTGGGGGAAATCGTTCGTCAAAATCCTCGTTATGCGATTCGTGTGCAAATCCTCGATTTGACTCAGTTCTGAGACGAGAAAAAAAAAACAACATGGCGGAGGCGATCGACATGGACACTTTGTCGCTTTCTCACCTTCCCCGTCGAAGCTGTGGTTCAGGACGTCCTGTATAGCTTCCTCGTTCGCGTCCAGCGTGTGTTCCTTCCAGGTCTCACCGTTGTCCGATCTGAGCACGACGATTTCTCTTTGTTTGCCTCTCAGGGACGCGAAATGTGGCACCTCGATGATGACGGGACTGGAAGAAAATGGATGAATTTCCCAATTTCGTCGCCACAAACTGCGATCTAGTGCGGCGTAGGGACGAGTGGGTCGGGTGGAGACAGTGGAAGGGAAGGAATTCAGGAAAAAGCGTTGGTTTTCTTGGTCAAGTGAGGTTATAATGCAGTTGCACGCCCCGTTACTCTTATAGATTTCTGGCTGTATACCTGGTGACTTTTTTCCGAAGCTGTATATACAGTGACAGTCATAAATTTTCAATTGTTTTTCTTCTAGTATCGATTGGGAGTTTTCAAAAGCCATTGGAATGAGAATGAGTCAGTTATGAAAAGTATTTTGCCAAAAAAGTGTCTTTCAATAAAAACCTTTCGTTTTTGCAGAAAATTCACTCAAGAACGAATTCTATGGAATGCAAGGAATAATTGACAGTTTTAAATGATTTTGCCAATGATTACATAGCTGAGGTCATCTTAAAAAACAAACGGAGTTCTGAAATAAATTCCTGTAATACATACATACAATATTTGTAATTAATTGACAACATTAAAAAATCGGTTATCACATCATTCAATGGGATTCAACAAAAAAATATTCCTGAATAAATTCATCCAAAATGTTACTTATTTTTCAAAAAATATAATAAAAGGAAATATTCTTGAATTATTTCATCCAAAATGTTATTTTTTTTAATAAAATAAAGATATTCCTGAATAAATTCGTCCAAAATGTTACTTATTTTTCAAAAGATATAATAAAAGGAAATAATCTTGAATAATTTCATCCAAAATGTTATTTTTTTTAATATAATAAAGATATTCCTGAATAAATTCGTCCAAAATGTTACTTATTTTTCAAAAAATAAAATAAAAGGAAATATTCTTGATTAATTTCATCCAAAATGTTACTTATTTTTCAAAAAATATAATAAAAGGAAATGTTCTTGAATAATTTTATCCAAAATGTTATTTTTTTTAATATAATAAAGATATTCCTGAATAAATTCATCCAAAATGTTACTCATTTTTCAAAAAATATAATAAAAGGAAATGTTCTTGAATAATTTCATCCAAAATGTTATTTTTTTTTAATATAATGAAGATATTCCTGAATAAATTCATCCAAAATGTTACTTATTTTTCAAAAAATATAATAAAAGGAAATGTTCTTGAATAATTTCATCCAAAATGTTATTTTTTTTAATGTAATAAAGATATTCCTGAATAAATTCATCCAAAATGTTACTTATTTTTAAAAAAATATAATAAAATAAAATATTCCTGAATAACTTCATCCAAAATATTACCTATTTTTGAAAAAATACAATAAAAAAAATTGATTCTTCTAATTTTTGAAACTTTAAATCACTCATGACAATTCTATTTTTTTTTTGTATCACAAATGAAGATTCCGCATATTCCAAAACCACTGAAACAAAGATAAACAATCGTCTCACCCCAAAAACTTGGCGCCGACGGGCCCCAACTCCAACAACCGGCTGGCCAAGGCCTCGCCCTCCATCAACGAGGGCGGGTTGGGCGTCCGCTGCGGCCTGACGTACCGACACGTTATCCTAGTCGGACTGGCGGCGCATCGCGGCGGCACAATCACTCTGACGCCGGAGTGACGGCAACCGCGCATCGCGCCGCCCCTCGCGTCCACTATGAACGACACCAAAAAGCTGGAGGCGGCAGAAAAACGATCGAATTAGTGCGGCAGATCGAGAAATGATTGTCAAATTTCGGGTCTAGTGGGGAATTTCAGCTGTCAAGCAATTCGACAGCTGTCCAATCAGATTTACAGTCTATTGGTTCAAGGACAAGCCTTGTTGTGTCGTTGCCATGGCAACTATGAAACATTCAGAAGCTTTGTGACGTTTGACATTTAGGTTAACTTCCAATTCTTCTAGTTTTTGGCCTTTACCTTTCAGGTACTTAGCCAGAATTTTGTTATGTCATCGCAACTTCCAGAAACTGCTGTCAAATGCTTATTTCTTTGATTCTTTGACATCTGCATATGATGTTGATGTTTTTTTTTCAGTATATTAGAATCAGTACATGAATTAATAATGCAATACGTTATTGACACGACTTATTCGGTTTTATTGATTGGTAGTACTGGGAAATTGGGTACATGATGCCATATTGCCAACTTCTAAAGTGGTTTATAAAGCATTCTACAACTACTGACGATATTTACACTGTACATCAAACTTACTTTTTCCAATTTGGCACACTGTTAGGAAAACGAGCAACAAACAAAAAACACATTAATTTTTACAACGTCTTAGCAATTAGCCATTAAACACGTTGTGTAATAAATTGTTCGTTATTTTTCATGGCCATACTTTTGGCAAGCTAAATTTAATGGAAAATTACAAAAATAATGAAATCATGATATTTCAAGATCATATTATGTGAGAATTCCATTTAAAAAAATTGTGAGCGATATTTACAAATCAAAGTTAAGTCTCTTAGGACTGATTAGTAATGTGATGTTTCTAGTAAAATTCAGGGTGTTCAGAAACAGCGTGCCTTCATTCCAACAGGTTGAACTTGATGTCAAAATATACCAATAATATACAGTGACATTCATAAAATAGGCAAAAAATTGTTGAAAGTTTTTTGAAAAAAAACAACTCAGGCTCGTTTTAAAACCAACTTAGCCCCCATCAGATATACTGAGTGATTGTTATTTTCCCCAAAAATCATTTTTTTCCATTTGTTGCGTACTTATTGCATGTCACTGTATATTATATTTCCTCAAGAGGGCGCTAAGCAAATTTAACCTTGAAATAAAAGGCACGCTCTTCTGGCACACCCTGTATATCTGAAATTCCCACCCAAAGTGTGTCGGTTTTCCAAACTGATACAACAAACACCAAAAAAACAACTAAAACGACTACGAGTCTGTGTTAATTAAATTTAATCAATTTTTTATCGAGGGTGCAACATTCGGTGCAAACGTTAAGGGTACCGCAAATCAAGTACCTTTCTCTGCACAGGCCGCTTCCGCGACTTTTCGGCTGCCGCCTCGATCGATCCTCACTGCGCAAGCTTGAATACACATACACTTTCTCAAAACATTATGAAAACCATAGATAAACGGATATCGGTGTCGGTTTGGCAACACCGCAAAGTACCTCGACGCTTTTCGAATTGGATCCGCGAACCGGACGTTCGATTCAGGGGAAAGGGGTTGGAGGTGGGCCTCCAAGGTCGCCAGAGCTGAACACTCTTGACCAAAATTCGAAAAAATGTCGTGTTTAATGAATTTTTTCGATTCAAAAGCGTGAAGGCACTTTTGCGATGCCCTGTATGTAATGGCTGGTACATTTCAGAGAAAATCGCTGGACATATTCGTGAAAATCACATTATCATTGTGGACAAATACTGAAAAACTGATGATTCAAATGAACTACTTTGAAGTTGGTGCCTCAAAAATAAAGAATGAACTGTTGAATTGTTCGTTGATGGCCGGTTATCTATTGTCTTTATAATATTGGACACAAAAACTAAACTCAGCTTAGTTGTTAGCCGCTAGAGGGAGCTAAGAGGCGCTTGAGACTCCATCTAGAGAAGTCGATAGGAACTAATGTTTTGAATCAGTCTACTCTTTTGGGGATTTCAGTAGGGCATGCTTCTCAATGAATTAAATTGAAGAAAAGAAGAATATTGTTTCTTGACATTTGACATTATAAAAGCAATTCTTGACATTGAGCTGAAAGACTAACATGTATCCCTACACCACAACAAATGAAAAATAAAATAAAACAAAATGATTTCACTCATTTGGATTATCTTATTTACAACAGGTTCAAACTTATCGAAGTTTATATTGTATGTAGACTCATTCCAAAGTAAATAAAAGCTGTTTGAACAGAGATAAAGGAAAACAAGCTGTAACTGCGAGAACACAAACAATAATGGCGTGGAAAACAACAACTCACCCTGCTGTGATGGGCTGTCGGTTGATATCCACATTATCGACCCCCGAAAATGTGTTCGAGGCGTAATATTCTTTGTTATGATGCGGAGTTATGATTAGTTCACTGCTAATATGAGAGGGAGCTGAAAGGAAAACAAGAAACAACTGAAATACATTTGAAAATCGCGAATTGCAAGGTCCAAACGTTTCTGGACGTTAAATGGACGTACACTGGATGTCCATTTTACGCCCATTTGAGGTTCAAAGGACGTCCATTGGACATACACTTGATGTCCATTTTAAGCCCATTTGAGATCCAAACATCAATGGACGTTAAAAGGACGTACACTGGATGTCCATTTGTGGTCCAAACATCAATGGGCGTTAAATGGACGTCCATTTTATGCCCATTTGAGGTTCAAACATCAATGGACATTGAAAGGACGTCCATTGGACATACACTTGATGTCCATTTTACATCCCTTTGAGATCCAAACATCAATGGACGTTAAAAGGACATACACTGGATGTCCATTTGTGGTCCAAACATCAATGGACATTAAATGGACGTCCATTGGACATACACTTGATGTCCATTTTAAGCCCATTTGGGGTTCAAACATCAATGGACGTCTATTTTACGCCCATTCAAGGTCCAAACATTAATGGACGTTAAATGGACGTCCATTTTAGGTCCATTAGAGATCCAAACATCAATGGACGTTGAAAGGACGTCCATTGGACATACACTGGATGTCCATTTTACGTCCAATTGAGGTCCAAACTTCAATTGGACGTACAGAAGTTTCGGAGAGAAAAAACAATTTATTAATTTTGCTGAGTAATAAAAATCTAAAGTACTTCGAATCCTAAGTGTTAATTGATCAAAAACTCGACTACACTTTTTTATCTATGACCAATTCGATGAGATAACTCAATGATACCAAAACAATAATTAAAAATCAATTTGAAGAACCCATCCATCATCCCCAAACACAACCACGAAAATTTCTCCTTCCATTTCTACGACCCCAAACATCGACTCACCTATCGATCTCCTGTTGTGCTCGCTTTTTTCATCACTAGTCACGTCCAATCTCATCGAATCGTCACCCAAAGACTTCATATCGTCCACCGTCATGTACTTGTATTGCTGTTGGTCGCTCAAAAGAGGGTCCTCGCCTAAACCGACAAATTCACCGTGTCAATCAACCGGAAACAAAAAAGGGTGGCGGGCTGTATCAAGTTTTTTTTCTGAAGGCACGCTTATATAACTCGAGAGCAAACGCGATAGTAGGTGCTGAGAGATATTTCGTGATACTGGATGCCGATAAGCTCGATGAACATTACCGAGTTGATAACGCGATGCTAAATTAAGTAAATAAATACTTGATATGTTTGGTTTAGCCCAGGAAACAAGGGAAATAATTTTTTTTGTTTGCTGTGAATCGTTTTTTTACAGCTCGATTTTTTTTGGGGGGGGGGGGGGGATTTGACAGGTCATTTTCACATCACTACTAGACGATTCATTTTTTTTTAGTAAAAGCTTCTAGTACTACAGCTACATATCCTAAAGGGAAGCTAAAAGAAGCTACATTGGAGACCAAAACAAAATTAAAGTGGATATGGTATAATTAAACTCCAATTTCGATTTTTTTGGGGAGGGGGGGGGGGATTGTAACCGGATGGACTCATTTTATTTTCCGTCAAAAATGCATCAAAGCTCCTCGATTTTAACCCCACCAAAAACAACCGTTACAAAAAATCATCTCACATGGAAAAACTACCATATCCACTTCACACGGTACGAGACGACATCGACTTACGTGTATACGTCATGTTTCCTTGGTAGAAGGGCAGATAGACGTGCTGCGCATGCGTTGGTCGACCGTAGACGACGACTGGTTCGTCGGCACCGCCTGCATGCAAGCAACCACCACCCTTATTTTTTTTTCCTCGGTTTAACACCCCCAAACCCAGCCCGAACCGGTTGTTTTTTTTCTTTTCGGAAGGCGAAGCGAGATTTGTCCAATTCGCCTTCCGAAAACGAAATTTAAGCCAAAACTTTTTGTTTCGGAGTATCTGGGAAGAAAAGACGAGCGGCAACACCGCATTTTTTGGGCGGGGTGTCACAATTGTCTTGCTCAAATAAATAGGTTATATTCCTGTTTTTTTTTTTTTGTTTTTAGTGGTGGTTTTGGGTTAATTTTCCACTAAGTTTCGTTCAAAGAATTTGAAATTTCAGGCGAGTGCTGGTTTGTACATTTTTTTGCAATATTTCTACTGTCCCTTGGTTATTCAACACCCTATACAACATTTTTTTAGTGTCATTGATCAACTGCAAACTATTGAAAACGTACCCAGTCACTATGAGTTAAAAAATGCAAAATAAATAAAATTTAAATCAAATATACTAAAACTAAAAAAAGAGATATTTTATATATATTTTTTACATTATTTATAGCTGAAATTAGAGTGGTAGTATACAAGGATATTGTGCAATAAAATATAGACACTTGCTAAAAAAAATCGATGAAGAAAATAATCTGAAAAATCTCTGAATAATAAATATTGAATTTTTTTCGTCAGAAAACCTTTGAGGTACAAAAATTCACGAAAAAACCAGTAGAAACCATTCAAAATTTGCATTTTTCGTCACAAAACAAAAAACTACTAAAAAAACAAGGCGACAAACCCCACAAGTGTTAAAAAATTAGTCGAATCTAAAAGCGACACGCCCCACAATACAAATACACTCGGTCTCACCTCCTTCATCTTCAGAGTCCGACATGAAAGTCTCCTCCATGGCTTCGGGCGCCAACACCTTGTATTTTTCCTCGATGTTCATCGTCGTCGTCGTCGTTATGTTCGTTTCGGTGACCACTTTCAGCTCTTCTACCACGCTGATGTAACCCAGTTTGTTGGCGATGCCCAACGCCGTTTGCCCGTTCTGAATAATGAATCGACGTCGTCAATTTTTTTTGCAAGCAAACAACGGAAATCCAAAGAAAAAACATATACCTAATTCACAGTATTTGGTAAAAAAATGATGATAAAAAAACCTAAGTCACAGTATTTGGTAAAAATAAATAATAAAAAAAATCAAGTCACAGCATTTGGTAAAATGAATAATAGAAAAAATCAAATCACAGCCTTTGGTGAAAAAATTAGAAAATAATAAAAAAACCTTCACAACTTTTGGTAAATGAAAATTGAAAAAATAATAATGAAAAAATACCTACCTTAGTCACAGCATTTGGTAAAAAAAAAGAGAAATAATAAAAATTACTTCAGTCACAGTATTTGGTAAAGATAAATAATAAAAAAAATCAAGTCACATCATTTGGTAAAATGAATAATAGAAAAAAATCAAATCACAGCATTTGGTGAAAAATTAGAAAATAATTAAAAAACCTTCACAACTTTTGGTAAATGAAAATTAAAAAAATAATAATAAAAAAATACCTAGCTTAGTCACAGCATTTGGTAAAGAAAACTACCTTAGTAACAGTATTTGGTAAAAAAAAGAGAAATAATAAAAATTACCTCAGTCACAGTATTTGGTAAAGATAAATAATAAAAAAAAATCAGTCACAGCATTTGGTAAAAGAAAATCAAGAAATAATAAAAACTACCTCAGTCACAGTATTTAGTAAAAAATAATTAAAAAAACCTTAGTCACAGCATTTGGTAAAGAAAACTACCTTAGTAACAGTATTTGGTAAAAAAAAGAGAAATAATAAAAATTACCTCAGTCACAGTATTTGGTAAAGATAAATAATAAAAAAAATCAGTCGCAGCATTTGGTAAAAAAAAAATCAAGAAATAATAAAAACTACCTGTCACAGTATTTGGTAAAAAATAATGAAAAAAACCTTAGTCACAGCATTTGGTAAAGAAAACTACCTTAGTAACAGTATTTGGTAAAAAAAAAAGAGAAATAATAAAAATTACCTCAGTCACAGTATTTGGTAAAGATAAATAATAAAAAAAAATCAGTCACAGCATTTGGTAAAAGAAAATCAAGAAATAATAAAAACTACCTCAGTCACAGTATTTAGTGAAAAATTATGAAAAAAACCTTAGTCACAGTATTTGGTAAAGAAAACTACCTCAGTAACAGTATTTGGTAAAAAAAGAGAAATAATATAAATTACATTAGACACAGAATTGGTCGAAAAATAAGGAAATAATAATAAAAAAAAAAACACTTCAGTCACAACTTTTGTTGAATAAATATAAAAAAAAGTTAATAAAAAAAACACCTACCTTTGTTACAGCATTTGGTTAAAAAATAATAATAAAAAACACCTTAGTAACAGCATTTGGTGAAAAAAAAAATCAACAAATAATAAAAATTACCTTAGTCATAGAATTTGGTAAAAAAAAAAAGAAAATTATAATGAAAAAACCCACCTTGGTCACAAATTTTGGTAGAAAAAATTGGAAAAAATTAGAATAAAAAAAAAAAACACCTACCTTAGTCACGGCATTCGGGTCCGCCTTGTTCTTCAACAACAAACTGATAACGAGCACGTGCCCCTGCTGGGCGGCCTGGTGCAACGGCGTGTACCCGGCGACGGTGGCGGCGTCGACGGCGGCGCCCTGCTCGACCAACAGCCGCACCAAATTGACGTGGCCGTGGTGGCAGGCCACGTGAAGGGGCGTGTAGCCCTGCTTCGTTTGGGCGTCCTTGGGCGCGCCGGCGCGCAGGAGGAGTTGGGCGACCGCGAGGCGGTCTTCTTGGGCGCAGAGGTGGAGCGGCGTCAGGCCGTTCTGGGGGGCGGGTTTGATCGAGATTAACGAACGGGTACGACGAATGTGATTGAAAAGAGTCAGAAAAACTATGAAAAGGAGCTTTAATGATGAACTAAAAAGGCAAAAATAATTATAAAAAATTAAATCAACACAACTTGTTTTTAGTTACAAAGTAGAGTTATTCATAAATAATTACCAGTTATTTTTGTTATCATTAACTCATTCCACATATTTTTTTTCAAATTCATATAAAATAATGAAATCAAATGTTCAAAAACATGATATAAAAAAATCAGAAAAGCTGCAAAAAGGTGCTTTAATGATGAACTAAAAAGGCAAAAATAATTATAAATATGAAAAATAAAATTAAATTAACGCCACTTGTTTTTAGTTACAAAGTAGAGTTATTCAAAAATAATTACCAATTACCAATACCAATTACCTAATTACCAACGATTACAAATTATTTTTGTGATGATCAATTTCTCCCACATTTTTTTTTTCAAAAATTCATATAAAATAAAATGTTCAAGTTTTTTTTTCAAATTTCTGTGTTTATTTTTTGGCCATGTAAATCGTCAAAATAAATTACCTTGGCAGCTTTATTCGGATTAGCTTGATGCTCTAAAAGTAGAGAAGACATATCAGAGTGACCTTCTTGGGCACTAAGGTGTAGGGGGGTAAAACCAGCTTTGGACTCCGCGTCCGGTTGGGCGCCATATTCCAAAAGGGTAGTCGCTATATCCATCTGAAAATCACAATAAAAAAAAAATAAAAACACGAAATTATAATTAATTTAAAACGCTAGATAATGGAAAAACGGAACCAAAAAAATAAAAAAAAAATTAATAAATAAAACTCACCTGATTTTTCCTGGCAGCGATATGCAGAGGCGTGTGCCCATTCTTGGCGGCGGCGTGCGGAGACGCCCCTTTGTCGAGCAACAATAACGCGACCGGCTGGTGCTTGTAATGGGCGGCCACGTGCAAGGGCGTCACGCCGTTTTTGCCTTGGGCGTCACAAGGAGCGTCGCGCTGTAAGAGAAGGCGCGCCACGTTCAGGTGGCCGTTCTTGGCCGCCAGGTGGAGCGGCGTGAAACCTTTCTTCGTGGTGGCCGTCAAGTCGGCGCCGTTGTCCAAAAGGGCGGCTGCAACCTAAGTTTCAGGATTCGCAGTTTAGGTTTGATTTTAATTTTTTATTTATTTTTCATATTATTTTTATATATTTTTCATATCATTTTTATATATTTTTCATATAATCTTTATTTATTTTACCTATTTTTATTTATTTTTCATGTTATTTTTATTTATTGTTAGTATTATTTCCATTTGTTTTTCATATTATTTGCATTTATTCTTTATATTTTATTTATTTCTTGATTTTTTTTTTAATTTTAATCTAATAATTTACAAAAAATATGTAAATATATTTGAGGGGGTAAAATTAAGATTAATATAATTCAAATTCGCTTCAAGATCAACTATAACGATGAAAAATATTGTATATACAGTTATTCTGCAAAATATTATGTAATGTCCGAAGAAATTCTATTGTGAGACTTAGAATTCGACGACCTTGAGACGTCAGAACTGCCAATAATGTTTCAAGTCAATAAACAATTGAAAGAATTGAATGACAAAAAAATACCTACCTCAGTCACAACTTTTGGTGAGTAAAAATAAAAAATATAATAATAATAAAATACCTAGCCTAGTCACAACTTTCTGTAAATGAAAATGAGAAAAAAATAAATGAAAAAAAATCCATCGACCACAAAATGCATTATTTAATGTTCAGCTGTCATAAAAAAAAATTAAGACATTGCTATTCGCGATCGTGAAGCATTTGTGACGTCACAGCGCCCCCCAATGGCAAAACGACTGCGCCAAAAAATAAATAAATAAAATTGGGAACGTTTCTGAACGCCCTGGATGTCGTGGTAATTTTTTCGAAAATTTGCTGATCCCGTCTATTGAACTCAATACCCTGTATAGGACACAATTTATCTGGCCGAGGGGGCTAAATATGCCGGAAATTCACAACAATTCGAAAGAGACTCGCGTAAATTTCTCGACCGGTGCTAAAAAATAAAAAAAATAATACAGCGCGAAAAAAATTCAAGATAAGAAAATTGCTAGTTAAAAAAATTTATTATTGTAGATCAGCGCCACCTGGTGGGAAAAACAACTTGCTCACCTCTTCTTCGCCTTCCTTGGCGGCGATATGCAGCGGAGTGTAAAGATCCTTGGTGGTGGCGTGCGGTTGGGCGCCATGTTGGAGCAGCAGCATGACGATGTCGACGTTGCCGAGCCTGGAGGCGACGTGCAAGGGGGTCTGCTCCTCCCTGGCCTTGGCGTCGACGGCTGCCCCGTTTCGCAAAAGTATCCTTATTATATCGGCCTGGAAAAAAAATTGAAAAAAAAAGCGCGCGAGTGATTTTCGAGTGAGTTTTGGAGTGTTGAACGTACTTGGTTGGCCCTGGCGGCCAAATGCAGGGGGGTTTCCCCACGAACGGCGGGGATGTCGGGACTGGCGTCGTGCTGGAGGAGGTAGATGACGATGTTCATGCCGCCCATGAAGCTGGCGACGTGTAGGGGCGTGAGCCCACTTTCGGTTGTGGCGCTAATGCCTGAGAAAAAATCGATAGGATGGAAAAACTCGCCTAATCGACTTACCAAAATTAGACTACAAAAAAAAATAAAAATAAATTACATGCACCTCCTGAAAATTCAAAATTAGCGATACTTTTTGAACAGCCCTCGTATATAAACCTGGTTTATTTAAAAAATGCACAAAATTCGTCAGAAACAACTTTTGAACCACACCTTTTCATCACTAAATCAAAAATTTCCAGTACAAAAAAAAACAAAGCGCCTAATCGACTTATCAGTCACTGCTGATGAATCGGGGAAATCGATGGAGAACGCTCTGGCAACGCCGCGCATATTTTCAAGTGATAATTAATTTCAGATTTCCGGTTACTGATCCAAGAAAACAGTCGTCGTTAGCAGCTTTGAATTCAAAAATTCAAATCGCAGGCGAGTCAAAACACATCCGAGCTCAACAGCTGTCAAAAATAGACTCGACATTCAAATTGGTCGAGATGAGTATCAAAATTAAGGCTTAAAATAATGTAATGGAATCCAGGAGAACTTGAATAATCCCCCTGTATCACATGTTTGGAAGCTCTCGAATATTCTAGAATAGAAGAAGATGGAGCATCCTGTGAGCAGTCTGATGAAAAGAGATGAAAAGATGTGACAGAAGACTGACAGTTCTAGAACATTCCAGAACAGATGTAAAACATATAAATATCGAGCTTCCAAACAACGTTAGTTAGTTGAAGAATTGAACGCGACGTAGTTACATCGTTGTTGATATAAATAGTTGAAATAAATAGTTTGTGTTTGTACGTGAAAATAAATAGTTGTCAGTTGGAAATCCATCTGTTCTCTACTGGAACCCACGAATAACGTTACAATTGGTGTCAGGTGTGGGATATTCGTGAATTTAGTTGGAGTTTTGATCATTTGAAGTGAAAAGACAGTAACAATGAAGAGACTCAGTGAACTGAAGGTGGCAGACTTGAAACGAGAGTTGGAAGAAAGGGATCTCGAGACCACAGGGACGAAAGCGGTGCTACAACTTCGTTTGAAAGAGTACCTGATTGACGTTGGTCAAGACCCAGAGACGTTCATCTTCGAAGAACCGGAAGACAAATCAGCGGCGTTTCGAGAAGACATTACGAATCAGATTTCTGCACAACGTGAAGAAATTACGAATCAGATTTCTGCACAACGTGAAGAATCATCGGCTCTTCGTGAAGAAATTATGGCTCAGCGGGACAAGATCGTTAACCAAATGATTGCTCATCGGGAAGAAATTTCGGAACAGATTTTGGCTCAATCCTTGGAACTTCGTGAAGAGTTTTCAGTGCAGATGGCGGCTCAGCAAGACAAAATGGCGACTCAGATTGCTCAGCAGAGAGAAGAAGTGTACGCAATAACGAAAAAATTAGAAGAATTAGAGCTACAAGTTGGAAAAGGTGTCCAGAGATCAGAAAAATCTGAGGTCAGTGAAAAGAATGTGACAAAAATGGAATCGGACATCGCAACCACTTCAAATCGAGTTAAGCCTCCTACATTTGACGGGAAGACATCATGGCCAAATTATTTGAAGCAATTTGAAGCAGCTGCAAAAGCCAATGGGTGGACATTAAAGGACAAGGCGGTGGCGCTAACAGTTGCTCTACGAGGTGATGCGTTGAACATCCTACAAACCATCCCAGAGAGTGAAGCTGACAGTTATGAACATCTCATCAAACGCCTAGATATGCGATATGGTCACGAACATCTACAGCAGGTATTCCAATCACAGATGAAGAACCGTCGACAGAGAACCAATGAGAGCCTACAGGAATTCGAAGCAGACGTAGCGAGATTGGTTCATTGTGCATATCCGTCAGCTCCGGAGTCTGTTATGGAATGTCTAGCTGTACAGACATTCGTTGATGGGTTGAGAGATGGGGAAATGCAGAGGACCGTGCGTTTGTCTCGTCCTAAAGACCTCACCGATGCACTAGCAGCAGCGTTGGAGTTCGAAGCCGCAACAGAAGCTTCCCGTGAATCTGCTAGAGTTCACAACATGAATGACGACGGTAACAGCTCACTGAACCAGGAATCTACTGAAGGCCTACTCGATGCGATAAAAAGTCTTCTGAATCTGAATAAGACAAAGAGAACGGTTCGCCAGCGGAACTGTGGAGAGCTGGGACACAATCGAAGAGTAAGCAAACGAGCCAAGAAGTTTGCTGAGGATCGTTTGAAGATTGAAGAGACATCAATCAACAGAACTACTGTTGTGAGCGATGATTGGTTACCTGCAGCAGTCCGACAAGAACAGGAGAAAGATCCAGAAGTCCGGAAACTCCGAGAATGGAAGAAAGCAAATCGTCGTCCCAATTGGCAAGAAGTAGCACCATTATCACAAACCTTGAAGGCCTACTGGGGTCAATGGGACTCCCTGGTTGTGGAAGATGACCTGCTGAAGAGGAAACTGGAAAACGCTGATGGATCGGATCATCGAATGCAGCTAGTGATTCCTAGGAGCCGAGTCCCAGAGGTACTGCGCTACATACACGATGGAACTTCAGGAGGGCATCTTGGAATGAATAAGACTCTACAGAAGGTTCGTGAGCGGTTTTACTGGGCGAACTACAGTGATGACGTTCGAGATTGGTGCCGTAAATGCACCGTCTGTTTTGCCAGTAATGGACCGCACCGGAAACCAAGAGCTCCTATGAGACAGTACAACGTGGGTAGCCCTTTTGAAAGAATCGCCCTAGACATCGCAGGTCCATTTCCGGTTACTGATGATGGAAATAGATATATCCTAGTTTGCATGGATTACTTCACGAAATGGGTGGAGGCATATGCGATTCCTAACCAAGAAGCCGTAACCGTTGCTAATGTCCTGTTGAAAGAATTTATTAGTCGCTACGGGGTACCAATGGAACTCCATTCTGACCAGGGCCGAAACTTTGAGAGTGAAGTATTCCGGACAATGAGTGACAGGTTAGGAATCAGGAAGACCAGAACGACGCCATTACACCCCCAATCGGACGGAATGGTGGAGCGGATGAATCGAACTGTTGGAAAGTACCTCTGCAAAGTTGTAGATCAACACCAACGAGACTGGGATCAACATCTACCCTTCTCCTTGATGGCCTACCGATCAGCAGTTCAAGAATCTACAGGACAGACTCCAGCGAAGGTACTGTTTGGACGAGAAATGAGGCTTCCTTGTGACCTGGTATTTGGATGCAGACCTGGCGAGGACGTAGCAGGTGAAGACTACATAACGAACCTGAGAAGGAAGTTGAACGATATCCATGAATTGGTTCGTTCTAAGATCCAAATATCCAGTGAACGAATGAAGGACCGTTATGATATCCGGGCTGAAGAAAATTTCTACAAAGAAGGTGATTTAGTATGGCTCCACAATCCACAGAGAAAACGGGGGCTCTGTCCTAAACTGCAGAAATCTTGGGAAGGACCCTATTGCGTGAAAAAGAAAATCAACGACGTTATCTACCGCATCAGTAAGGTACCCAACGGCAAACCCAAAGTCGTCCACTTCAATAGACTGGCACCATTTGAAGGAACTTCAGATCAATCAGTGAGGCAGATTCAAGTACAAGACGAGGACGAGCCCACTTACGAAAATTTCATGAAAACCTATAGCGGTTCGTCGAAAGCAAGGTTTGACGTGACCAGAGAAGAGAGTCGCGACCTGTTCACTACTCCTGTAGAGTATGCATTGGCTCACTGCATCGCCCAAGACCTTCAGATGTTCCGAGGGATAGGCAATGTGTTCCGGAAAAAGTTTGGTAAACTGGAAAAACTTCAAGAACAATGCCCATCTATCGGTCGAGCCTTGGAAATTGAAGATAGCAGTCCTGAAGGAGTTAGATCGATCTTTTATCTGACAATCAAAGAAAGACATTTCCACAAACCATCTTACAAGGACTTATGGGACGCATTAGTTGATCTCAGAAATACCTTACTGAGAAAAGGAATACAGAAAATAGCTGTACCAAAGCTGGCTTGCGGTTTGGATGGCCTGGATTGGAGAATTGTCAGGAATATGTTGGAAATCATATTCAGGTTTACCGAAGTTGAAATTCTGATATGTTGCTGGAATCCTAGGGAAAATCCAAGACAGAAAACGGTACCATGCTACTTCAATCGGACTTCACACTGCCGAAACGGAACCAACTGCTCCTTTCTCCACCATAACGAGCAAAATGCATTCCAGGAGGAATGTCTCTTAAGGAGGGGGCAATGTAATGGAATCCAGGAGAACTTGAATAATCCCCCTGTATCACATGTTTGGAAGCTCTCGAATATTCTAGAATAGAAGAAGATGGAGCATCCTGTGAGCAGTCTGATGAAAAGAGATGAAAAGATGTGACAGAAGACTGACAGTTCTAGAACATTCCAGAACAGATGTAAAACATATAAATATCGAGCTTCCAAACAACGTTAGTTAGTTGAAGAATTGAACGCGACGTAGTTACATCGTTGTTGATATAAATAGTTGAAATAAATAGTTTGTGTTTGTACGTGAAAATAAATAGTTGTCAGTTGGAAATCCATCTGTTCTCTACTGGAACCCACGAATAACGTTACAATAAATTAAAATTAAATACGTAATTAAACATAAATAAAAAATTCGTAATACTTTTGGAACAGCCCTCGTATTCAATCCTGGTTTATTTCAAAAAATGCACAAAATTCGTCAGAAACAGCAGTCAAACCATGAGTACCAAAATTAATAGACAAAAATATTCAAATTAAATATATAATTAAATATAAATTAAAAATTCGTAATACTTTTGGAGCAGCCCTGGTATTTTAAACCTGGTTTATTTTAAAAAATGCACAAAATTCGTCAGAAACAGCAATCAAACCATGAGTACCAAAATTAATAGACAAAAAAAATAAAATTAAATATATAATTAAATATAAATTAAAACTTCGTAATACTTTTTGAACAGCCCTCGTATTCAAACTTGGTTTATTTTGAAAAATGCACAAAATTCGTCAGAAATAGCAATCAAACCATGAGTACCAAAATTAATAGACAAAAAAAAATAAAACTAAATATATAATTAAATATAAATTAAAACTTCGTAATACTTTTTGAACAGCCCTCGTATTCAAACTTGGTTTATTTTAAAAAATGCACAAAATTCGTCAGAAACAGCTCTCAAACCACAACTTTTCAGCACTGAATTGAAATTTTTCACTACGAAAAAAAAAAAAAGAAAAAAAAGGGAAACTCACTGGCTCCATGTTTCAGCAGCAACTCGACCATCTTCAGCCGGTTTTTCTTGCAGGCAATGTGCAACGGAGTGAACCCGTTGAGAGCTCTCGCATTAGCGTCCGCCCGCCGGTCGAGCAGCAGCTTGGCCACCCGGACGTGCCCGCAGTGGGCGGCCACGTGAAGGGCGGTCAAGTAATCGACCGTGACCTCGTCCACGGGCGCGCCGTGGTACAACAGGATGCGGGCGGCGTCCACGTGCTCCCCTTGGGCGGCCATATGCAACGGCGCCAAACCGTTCTACGAAAAAAAAAATACAAAAAAATCATCAGTGGTTGGTTTTTGGGGGTGGGAAATTCTTTGTTTTGTTCGTACTTTCGTTTTGGCGTGCATGGGCGCGCCGTTCTCGAGCAACATATCGACGACTTGGTCGTGGCCGCTCCGGGCGGCGCAATGCAACGGCGTCAGCCCGTCCCTGGTCTTGGCCTGGATGTCCGCCCCTTTGGCAACCAGCAGAGTCACCATGTTGATTTTGCCCCATTTGCTCGCCACGTGCAAGGGCGTGATGTTGTGCTTCGCCGTGTAATTCACGTCGGCGCCTGCGACAAATTTCGGTTAGAGAACTGGTAGAATCAAAAGAGAACTGGAAATTTGGTGATTCTATAATCGACTGGAACTCTAGTCGATTCAAATTCTAGTTAGAAAACTAGTAGAATCGAAAGAGAATAGAAATTTGGTGATTATGATGTTAACTGGAAGTCTGATCGATTCAAATTCAGTTAGAAAACTGGTAGAATCAAAAAGAATGGAAATTTGGTGATTCTGAAGTGGACTTGAAGTATGGTCGATTCAAATTTCAGTTTAGTGGATTCAAAGTCGTTTGAAAGTCAGGTCGATCTGTACTTGAGTGGTTTTTTGGTCGTTCTAAAATCAACTTATGAAGAATTTAAATAAATAATTGAATAAAATTGAGAATGAAAAAAAAAAAGAATGCAACAATGAAATCAAGAATTTGCTACGAATAGAATGGAATATTAGAGTTTCAATTCAAAATCAACTGAAAATTTGGTAGATCTGAAATAAAGTAAAAATTTCTCTGCTCAATTTGAATTTCATGAAAATCCGATCATCCAAAGTCAAATGAAAATTTGGTCAACTCGAAGCGAGAAAACCACAAAAATTCTAGCTGACCCCTGCAAGTCCGGTAACTTCGAGTTCGCCATCCGTGACTCACCCTTCTCGTATAACAGCAACGCCACTTTGTCGTTACCATAGTGAGCGGCAATATGAAGCGGCGTAAAGCCGCTCTTAGAGGTGACGTCCGGATTGTGCTCGTTCTGCAACAGAAGGGCGGCCGCTTTGACGTCGTCCTTTTTGGCGGCGATGTGCAGCGCAGGCAACCGCACTTTGCCCCTGGTGTCGTTCTCCAGAAGCACCGCCACCACTTTATCGTGGCCTTGTTGCATGGCCACAGCCAGAGGTGTGAAACCGTCCTAAGAGGGAGAAGGAGAAAATCAACTCGGCGTGTGGGGAAGGACAATCGACGTAGTTACCTCGGTTGCCAAGGTTTGGTTGGCGCCTTTGGACAACAAATATCGCACGACCCCGTCGTGGTTTTCTTGGGCCGCCATGTACAAGGGCGTGAAGCCATTTTGGGATTGGACGTTCAGAGAAGCACCGTATTGGACCAGGAGACGCACCACTTCTTCCTGGCCAGCTGAGAAAAACCCAAACTACAACCTACCCCTACGTGAGGTTATTTTAATTGTCGCTAGATGGCGCAGGTAGCGTCCTGCTCACACCTGACGCGTTATACAACGTAAATACCCACTCTTATCTTATCACTAACAGGAGAATGAAGCAAAAAACTTACCTAGGGAAGCGATATGCAACGAAGTGTTCCCTTTTTTGGTGGCAGCGTCAACAATAGCACCTCTTTTCAACAGTTCTTTAACAATGTCGATGTGTCCATCTTTAGAAGCAAGATGAAGGGCGTTAAGGCCATTCTGTAGTTTAAAGAAAATTAGAGTCACTCTGTTAGCCATTCCTAAAGGGCTTGTGTTGAATCTGAATCGCAAATGCGAACTGGTGAGAAGTATTTAAAAGCAACAAATAGGTATACGAGGGGTGACCGAATGGTACTCGTACACGAATCAATAGTACTCATAAGCAAACTGTCTTTCCCTGGTAAGCTAAACGATACCTTATCAACTTCGCTTAAATTTAAGTGTTGGGATTGGAATTCAAAACATTGCCTGCTAAATAAACAAACCCCAATGAATTCATTTCATTCATCAAATTGTTGAAGCAGCAATTTCAATGGTTAATTCAATAACTGAGACTTACTGAGTTGGAAGTGTTGATGTCTCGCACTGTTCCCGAGTCTAAATATTCCTGGATTTTATCCAGTTGTCCAGCCCTAGCAGCTCTCAGGAAAGCTGTATTCGGATCAGTCTGAAAGAGAAAGGAAGTCATCTTTTTTCTTGGGAAATAGTAAATCTATGAAGCCGCATTCCAATGTTTTATGTAATTATTGCGATCAGAACTTGATGCAGGTTTAATTGTAATGATGAAAGTTGTCTAATTACGTTCGAATGTATCAAAAACAATTAAGGTGCAGCGATGTAAACAAATCTTAAATTAAATGAAAACGCACCAATTAAATCATTTCGTGATCACTCAAAATCGCTAAAATTGTAAGAATTCTTACTAGGAATCACAATTTTAGCTTAGAATATTTCATCAGGGCGTTGTTTAAACATCAACTGACATATGAAAGCCACTGTCAACACGACCCGTGCAGCAATTCTCATCAAGCCTACCCCTTTGAAGTAGTAGGAAGTTAATTTATCCTCCCCCATCAAGCTTTGCGAGTTGAAAGCAATGGAAATGTTTGCTAATGAAATATTCATAGCTTCGACCTTTACGTCATTCTACAGTGAGTTTGACAGTTGACAATGTTGTAAAATTATATTCAGCACATGCTCAGGTAGTTTCCCAAAAGGAATTACTCAGTTCGAACATTGAAAAAAACACGTGACGAACACTTGATGCGCTTTCTTGATTTTTAAATTATGACAACAAAAGAAATCCAACGGTTTCGCGGTTTCATTGCTCCGAACACCGATTCAATTGTTTGATTCCGATTCGCGACATCTGATCCGATTTCTCGCTTCCAGGAATGCCAATTCGCGATGAAAAATCCGCGTGAGTTGCATTTCGAATGGAATTTAATCGAGACTGACTGGGAACTTTGAAGCTGATGCATTCATCCGTGAATTTAATTGATTCGGATGCGAAATTCGGACTGAAAGCTAACACACTTTTGAGTTTGAAGCTCTCCTAGTTCGAAACACTCTGTCTCGATTGATTCTTCAGTTTTCAAGTCAATTTTTCTCAATTTTCATACGAATTGCAGTCTCCGTTATTAAGTTACCAATAAGGTGCGTCAGATTTCTAATGGATGTCGTGTATTACCGGTTAAAATATGGCTATGGATATGTACCTCGTGACACAAGCAGCATTTATTATGTTTAGAATGAATAATATATAAGGAGTTTCGATGAATTCCAGTTCGCGAATATTATAGTTATATTTAGAATTTTATCGGCATCCATTCGATAACAATATTATTTAACTTCAGTTTGACATGGTTCATTCAATTACGTTCAGTTCGATAATTTATCATTAATTTATTTTTAGAATATTACGAACAACACAATTTCTTCTTGACAGTTTGGCGAAAAAGGAGAACATCTACGTCATTTTTTGGAGCTGGCAACAGCGCATATGCTGAGAAGCTGTTACTATAGTTTTTGAATTGAATTTTTGAGAATATTTACGATTTTTGGCATTCTTGAAATCAGGAAACGGATTTTTATGAAAATTAAGAGCATGTAGGTTGATAAACCTTCAAGGAAGCTTCGTTTCGCTAACAAAATGACGAATTCAGTTACGAAACGATCAACAACTTGCTACATAGGAAATGTATTTGACCTTGAATGAACAATTATCAATATTTGCCTATTTAAATTATTATATTATTATTCAAGCCCAGTTCCATCATCAATTTCTTCTCACCACCTATGACAAAATTATGAATGTAAACGATGGTTACTTTGTATTGAAAAAGATAAAGTATTCACTTGTACAGGGTGTTCTATTTCAACAGATAATTCAGCACACGATAATAAACATTTTATTGATGTTTTTCGTTGCACAGATGTTAAACACTGACGAATTTCTTCTTTAACAACTTCTCTGTATCTCCCATACACTCAGTATTTATGTTTACAAGACTACCGATCAATCATCCATCTCGAAAATAATCATCAAAGCTATACGAGATGAATTTATATCCAATTAACTTCTCAACAATTTTTACGTATACATTTGGCAATTTTATTTCTACACACGTTTATTGAATCATCGCAAATGAACTCATACAGGGTGTTTTTATATCTCGAAACACAACCGAGGTATCTCCCAGAAAACGGACACTCTGTACACGAATTATAATGATAGTTGAATTGCTATGTTAATGTTAATTAACTACGGAAATACATGACGTAATCTTCTATGAATAGAATAAACAATAAATAACGTTTATAGAAGTTTTGTAGAAATATAAAAACCACTTAGTAAATCGCGAATTCTTCGAACAAATAAATGACGTTGGCAAGCTTGACAGAACGTGGTCTATACAGGGTGCTGGAAACGAATAGAAGCCGTGGAAAAACAGTTGATAGGCGCACAGGAGATTCACGTCAATGATGTCATTCACTTGTTTCACCAACCAGCCACAGCCAACTGTGCGTGAACACAATATGACAGACCAATTTTCACTTGTTCAATTCTTTTCAAACAGGTTGAAGTTTATTTCGTAATACAGGGTGTACAATACTGTGTTTTCTGTGGATTCGCTTGCGATTTCTTTGTCATTTCGCCTGAATTGTAGAATTGTTTAGTTTTTGTATCTGCGTCTTGCCGACACATGTTTTCGTGACCTTGGCCAATCAAATTATTTATATTTATACTCTACAACTATTATCATCGCACACAAACACCTACCGAGCATTTTCCGATGATAATTCATTGAAATTAATTCCAACGGATTGTCCAAGATTGGAGAAGCATTTTTCTACATCTCAACTGCAGTGAACCAATAAGGAATTTTGAATTAATTCGTGCATACATCCATCTTAGTTGATGCTGATATAACAGAGACGGAATCAAGATGTTTATAATCCTACATAAGAATTATTTTTGGGTGCATCTCCGAAACTAGTTCTCGCAAAAAAAAAAAACTGGATTTGTTACGGCGAAAGATAAAATTCAACGTGCGATGTGACAGATTGGGCTAGGGCCGGCCCTGGCGACGAAGAAGTGGGATAAAGCGGGATCGATTTTGGAATTCCCGACTTGACCTGTTTAGTTCATTGTTCTCATTCTTTAACCTACTTTGACGTACTGTTTCTCTTTTTACGTTTTTTTGCAATGGAAGGGAAAAACTCTTTTATAGTTTGTCCCAACAGCCCAACTAAAATTCTAGTTTTACAAGCACCTATCTTTACCAATATTTCTCTTTGAATTGAATAGCGTCAGAAACAATTTCCAAACTAGGACAGAACTTAAATTGGACGCCAAATCAGGTAGATAAATCGCTTTTTCAACTGTATTTATTCGTTAAACTCACATATTGGCATTGAAGTGACAAGTAGTCTTTTTAATCAACCATTACGTCACCCATTATCGCATATTTTGCATAATGATTATTAAACTCGTATTTATACAGGTCAAGGTTCAACAGAAAATATCAACAATTACTAGCAAGTGCTTTTTGTTTCATGTGTTTCACTGGGAAATAGGTTAATAGTTTTATTTATTATAGTTACCAACTGAAAAAAAAATTAAACTCGCGTTTTCGTCTAAACATTATGTGAAATGTAGGCCTAGTGTGCATGACCCTGTTTGTTGACGAATCACAAGAATAATTTCTAAGCAAAACCCGAGAAAAGAGCTACATTATCTTTTATTGCCGTGTTACGCTTCATTTCTCTACCGTGAAAAGGTCGTTGTACCAAAAACCACCAAATATCATCAAGAATGATACGTAGAAAAATATCAACATTATTTATTGACTCGATTTGGCGGAGAATCACTGAGAAAAAACAACGAACGGCAACATCGCATTTTCTGACAAGCTGTCACAACTCCCTTCACCGAAAGGAATTTATTCCTAACCTTACATCACATTCCATTCATGAACGATTGCTTCAGATACACAAACGGAATGCCTAATAAGGAAGAACGTCATTATTTGTTATATACGGTGCTTCAATTGGACAAAAAGGGGCTTTCAGTAACGTCAGAATGAGCAAAAAAATACAGTTATGTTTCAAAACAAGATACAGCATTCACTAGTTTGAGTTCTTTCGACATAGCTAATATTTCAATGAAAAACATTGGTTTGTTATTTCTCTATTGAACAAGGAGTTGGTGATATATTTACCTAGATTACCTCATTATTCAGAATACCTGTTTGTTTTGCGGCTGAATATTCCTAACGAACGTGACATGTCCGTGAGTTGACATTGAAGCGATATAATATCGTACACATACTTATTTTTCGCAGAAAATCCAATGTCACCGTATACCAAATCACAGAAAACTCACTAATAACAATAAAAATAACACAATGAGTCGAAAACAGCAACATAATCATTCAAACTTGTTAAAAATGGTTTTGCTATGAGTTACACGTAGACAACTTATTGCATTTAACCTAAAAGTCAAGGAAGCTAGCGCCAACTTCACACGAGTTCAATTACGCTATCCCTCAAAGTAGCCTATCATTTGTTATTATTGACGTGTTTATTTTAAGCGAGTTTTCGAAGAATAACTAGAAGGTATATCAGTCTGCTTCCCATCAATCTATCCAGCAACGTTTTCCGCGATTTTCGCTTCACATCCTGTTTACCCAACACAAATTCCCATTCGCTCCCAGATGAATTTCATCGCAACAGATAACAACGTTGCATTTTATGCAGTGCAACCAGCGCATTCTAGATCATTTTGTAATTGGATTACGAGACTTTACATTACGTGAACATCTGCCGGTCTACATTTACGCCAATAAGACAATAGCATGTGTGAGGCATATTAGAGTATTTAGTTAACGTGTCCGGTGTGATTAAATTTGCCCCCACACCCTTTAGATTGCATGGGTTCTAGCCAGGTGTGTGTGTTTGCGAGGCACTCCCAAAAATAGGGGTCGAAAATTTTACCATTCAATTTAATAAACGCTTCTTTCATCATTCGTTTTGGGCGTTACTTGAGAAATAATGTAACAGCGATGATGTCACTGTTTTGGTCAATTTAGTGATTCTTATGGCTACTCAGAGATTTACAGCTACTGACCTCGGATAGCGAACTTGTATCGTTATGAACACTTTTAGCTGATTTGATTTGCAAATTTGTTGTTTTCATCAGTGTAGGAAGGTAGATATCAATTTTAGTTTCGGCAAAGTTGAGGTTATATAGAACTGTCATAGCAGAAAACAATCATGAATAGCCCCGTATAACAGCTATTTCACTGAAGGTACACAGAAGTAAATTTAGACTGGGAATTATTAATAACAGCCGCTTTGCTCATGTAATATCCTTCTGCATTCGCACCAAAACACAACCAGTTCGAGTTTACATAATTTTCTCCTTTTAAGGTTACAAAGCCGTTGTGTAAAAAAAGAGAACGTTGCAAGGGTCAATGCATCGCCTACTGGCCTAGCTAGACAAACATCCTCACCTGTTTAGCCGTCCTCGGCAGAGTTTCCATGTTACTCCCGTTTACCACTGGAGCCTTCTCTTGGGCAACACCCCCATTCGGAGTACTCCCGTTTCCTAGGGCCATCGCCTCAGATCAACAATCGTCCACTCGATAACACACAAACATACAGCACCAGCAGATCTACTGCATTTTATCACGAAAAGAACCGATTTGCGAAACGGTTTTCGGTTCGTTAGTCACCACCACACGCACAGAACTACGTTGCTCCACGAATGAAACGAAATTTTGCCGCTGCTTCGGCTCGGGTCAGCTTTCGTGACCTGATTCGATTCGGCGCTCACTTTTTCGCTTCGTCTTCGTTTGGTACGTGGCGTGATGGACAGAGACGTGTGTTTATTATAGACGCGCTTCGCGGTTGCGTACGCAACCGCGTTCTACATTGGTGCCAGATTTCATATTTAACAGTAGGTCTCGGTGGTTCTGCTGTGATTTATCAAGGTATTTACGATTTCGCAATGGAAACTCGGTGCTACTGTTTCTGTTATCATTATTTTCGGTAACCTACCAGTCTGAAGTAGGAAATCCATGATGTATATGCTAGTTTTATTGTTCAAATGTTCGAATAAATTCAGTTATATGCGTTGGTTATTCGGTAACACTGAAACACTGCTTTCAAACTTGTTTCAATAAATTCTTTTTGATTTTCCAGTACACCCACTAGGAGTTAAAGAATATAACTGGTGATATGCCTCCGGATATTTGACTTATAATCTTGGGATGTTGAATGTATCACGTAATGTTCTGATAAGTGACATTTGAAATAGCATTGATCTTGAATTTTTATAATATGGATTCTGTGCTAAAAAATTACGAGTTTTTAGACACCTTATGTAAAAATTTTTTTGGCAAATTTATTTTTTGAAAATTTCCCCGAAAATATACCAAACTCGTTTCAATACTTATTTCCTCCAGTAGTGCCCCACTGTGATTATATACGAATCGGAAATGATATGAAAACCGATAATTTGTCTGTGATTTCAACAATTAGCAATATAGCATCGCGAATTCAATGTCAATTTGGGGACAAATCATGATAACACCGGAAGAAGATGACACTATAGCATTCAATTCCTAGTAAATCGAATCATTGATATATAATTCTGTTTCATTATATAACCTTTCATGGCCAGGTGACAAGCAACACCCAGTGGCATCCCAAGGGATAAAAATAACGTCCAGTAGATTCTTCACACGATTTTATTGTTAAAAAATCTGCGACATAAACGTTTTTTATTATTATTACCACCACAAAAAGCATTAAATAACAACCATTATTGTGCCCCAGAAAAAATAGGCGTTTTTTAATTATTATAAAAAAATCATCAAGACACAATGCTACGCCACTGGGCACCTGCCTGTGAGATATAAAAAGGATCCTTAATTAGTTTGCCTCATTTGAAAATCTGTCGCAAAAAGGAAAATGTTTCCCAGATTACATCTTGCCGTTGTGCTCTTGACAATTCTTGTAGCTTTCGTAATTGGGGTAAGTTTTTTTTTTTAATACATCAAAGATGTCGAAGAAATAATGCATCAATTCAGGCTCCAAGGGCTATCAAGAATGAAGAAGACCTGAAGAAAAGCGTAGTGGAATTTCTCTCTCAGGATAAAGAGTTCTTGACAGCTTTGAAAAGTTCCTCAGTTTCAGGTAAAAATACATTGATGTTGGGTTACAACTAATATTATTTCGAAATTCTCATGGAATTATTTAATTAAACTTTAGTATATTCATTCGAGAGAGTTTTGACAGATTTTTTTGTTTTTCGGAGGATTGCTGATAAAAAAGATAGCTGGCAACAGCGCATATTACTGCAAGCTGTCACACTCTCTTTCTCAATAACTAGACCAGAAGTCACAGTTTTTTTCAATTCTGTATACTATTTACTAAAAAAACAATATTTTGCAGAGATTTGATAATAAATCTTTTGTTTTTCTAAACGGATTTTTTTCTCCTAATAGAATCAGAACGCCACTAAGTTATTCACGAAATAATGATTGTAATTTTTTTCAGTTGATCACCCTGTTTTAGTAAGAAACAGAAGACAGTCTGAAGTGAACGGAATGGATGATGAAAACATCGATAACGGTCAAGTCGAGGAAAAAGAAGGATTTTTCGATAGGGCAGCTAAGTTCGTGGTAGATCTACTGCAACGATTCTTAAAATGGATCAACACTTCTGATACCAGATGAATAACTTGATTGTACTCTCTTAAAATATAAATTTATTCTAGTAGTAGGTTCAAAGTCTCTGCAAAATATTGTTTCATTTTAGTACACGTTCATTTATTCATCTAGTTTTTCAGATGAAAATTCGCATGGTATGAAAAAAAGGCAGACGAGTTCTGACGATGGAAATGATAAAGGGAATTCTGGTGAAGAGGGAATTTTCAGTAAAGCTGTGAAATTCATTGTAAAATTCCTTTTAGCCCGTTTTACAGAAACGGTAGCTGGTTGGGTCATTGGTTGAACAAAAAGTTATTGACATTCAAATGAAGTAGACCAAAAGTGTAAATGAATCATATAATTAATTATAGAATCTTATGATATTTATAAGAACTAATATCAATACTTTTCACGTATTCGAATTATTTTGATTAGAATTAAAAGATAATGATAACTTTCCAACGCATTTTTATTTACTGGACTATTGGGTGTCATAAAATTCTTCAATAATACAGAGTGTTCCTTAAAAACATGCTAATATTTGAAGGGGTGATTCTTTGACACATTTTGAGGAAAAAACTTCCTATAAACGTATGTCCTGAAAGTCTCAAATCTTGAGATACAGGGTGATGAAGATTATGAAAAAAAAACAGTTTTTTGATAACTGAGAGGCAATTTTTTGGATTCTCTTTCATTTCGGAACACCCTGTATATCTAAATTTTTCACAATGGATAATAACATGTCGGTTATTATTTGAAAAAATAATGTTCAAGTCCACCTGATGTAGCTTAACAAAAGCCATTTATGAAAATCGAATTACGTATTTATCCAATTATGATTCTATGCAATTTCCACATGATATCTATGGCAGGATATACAGACAGAGAAATAATTATAGTACAGGAAAATTGCGTTCTGATAATTTAATTAAATTGACTCATCATTAGCGAATATTTGAAGGACAATCTACCTTATATCAGTGCACCATTTCGTTGCTTTCCATCATTCCATCAGTGAATTGAGCTAATCCAAGCAGGCTGGGCAAACAACAAAAACAAAATGGCTAATTTATTCGTAACGTTCATTTTTTTGCTGCCTGCCATCAATCAAGTAAGAACATTATTATAATCCTCAACATCAGTCCCATTCACAAACTCAAACGCATTATTTGATTCATTTTTCGCATCAGTAGCATACTCGCAACCCCACAACCCCTTACTGTTACGTTATTTCCGTTGATTTCAGGTGATTGGCAGCTGCGAGAGGCCCCTAGAAGTAAGAGGCGTTGAGGACTTCTGCTGGTCCAAACACGTAGATGTCGGCGAGAAAATCCAACAGGTCGAGAAAAAAGTCGTAAATTTCGCCAAAAGGAAATTGGGAATGGACGTGGACGAGCCGAATCAACCCCAAAAAGTTGTTAGAATTCTTCATCGTGAGCTCGAGATTAAACGTTGTTTTTTTTCAGTGTGACTACTATTACTGTGTATTCCAAGAAATGAAACTGGTGAGTATGCGCAATGACATCACGTCATCCATGGAATTCGATTGTTTTGCAGCTGAACCCAACTCATGACGTTCCGTGCGTTGACAGGACGTCAAACTGGGTGAAAAAGAACGTCATTTACAATCACGCACTTACCTTGCTGGATAGGATCCAAATGTGCACAGGGGAACTAGCGAACGCTACTAGTAATAAACAAATTAATTTCTCGACAAAAAACAATGCGAGTAACGTGTTATTTATTTCAGTGTCCGGTCATTACTTTTTGGCTGATAATGTTGGCAAGAGCCCTGAAGGTAAGTGACACATCCAGAGTGCTCTGGATTCAGCAAATATTGTTTTCAGATCACGCCTATAACGATTCCAGTGAAACTCAAACCAAATGTGAGGTTTCAAAACAGTACATGAAGTGTCTTTCGGTAGTGGAAGAGAACGAAGAGGTATTTATCAAGACATCATCATCATTTATTCGTTATTCATCTCCTATTATGTTTCTTTTCATTTTAATTCCGAGCAAAAATTGGTTACACGGAGAAAAACTTTTACACCATGTCGAGCAATAGCTGGTTACACGGAGAAAAATGTTTACACGATGAAACGGTCAAAATGGAATTTTTTTCAGTGTCCGGTTTACCAGTATCCATAGATCATACTGGGCGATGAGGAAAAACAAATATTTACCCACGAGCACAATGTGAAGGTGTTTTTATATCACTAAAAGCAAACGAAAGTTTTCTTTATTCACTTGCGTTTTATATATCATAACAATTCATATGTAATAAAAACACAAAATTAAAATCTTTTTGTTGATGTAAAACGAGCTTCTGTTGTTTTACCAATATTATCAACATGGAAATGTACAAGTCTTGTCAATGCACTTTGGAAATAAGGAATTTGTTTCTTGTCATGATAATCCTTATTCGAATCATTATAACATTCGAATTCAACAGCAACTCGTCGTAAAACAACTGTCAATATAGTCAGCAAATTTTCGGTGCGTGACAAATTCTCCAGTTCTTCGCAGAGAACACTTATGAAGAAAGACCCTGTGACAGTATTTCGAAACGCATGTTCACCTGAAGAAAAAAACTATATCACTCCACCTGTTGACATAATTTGACATTAGTGACAGCTTGTCATTGTAGGCGCAGTTGACGTTCGCCGTTATTCCAGCGCCTCCTAAATAGACAACCGAATCTGTCGAAATATTTTTCTCAACTAAGTAGATTTTACCTGCACAAGTGGCGTATACTATTAAAAAGTCAGCCAATACTGGTATTCTGTAGGATCTTCTAAGTCCGTCAGTTTCAGTTCTGACAAGTCTCCTGTCAACCAAATTAATACCAGCATCCAAACCTTTGCCCTGACAGGCTTGTATAAAAAACAGTTTGGGTTTACCTACAAAATCCAAAGAAATAGAATTTCATCACACAATACCAAATTAATATATATTTTTAGTACAAATCTAATGCATATAAAAGCTCTTTTCAGATACATTATCATCATATAATGCGTATTATCCGCCTAATTATACTTGTTAAATTTCTTTGATAATAATTTTGACCACACTGTACTTTTTTGTTTCATTACTTTCAATACTGCATAAGCCTATATCTTCTTTAATCAAGTCGTCTGGTCGTACGATCACCTTCGTGATTTGACATGTTCAAACAGACGCCGAATGTTTTTTTTCGTAAGCGACATGTTTGTTCTTTTAAAGACGACGGGTGTGATATTTTTCGTTAAAGTTGCATAATGAAATTATCTAAAGTGAGTGAACAATTGAACATTAGTGGTTCTTCAAATCGAGTGACGATGGATCTGAATTCGTGTCCAGTAAAAGTTGAGGTTAGTTTTTTAATAGTAGTTTTAATGCATCCCTGAAAAAAAGAGGATATAAATTAATTCCACTAATTGGAACTGCTCAACAATTCAATAATTTGAGCTTGAAAAGCACATAAAAATGTCCTAATTTCAGTATAGTGATTTGAATTGAAATCATACAGGGACTGAAATATCTGTTTCATAGCCTACCTGCTAAAGATGGGCAGTTGTTGGGTTTGAATTTATCGAAAATCACCTCTTTTGGACTATAGCTCTCATCTTTAGCCCACAATAAATCAACATCTCCATGAGAGAGAACAACCAACACAAAACAATCATAGTTATTATGATCGATTTCCGTCGCTAAAATCATTCAATGTAATTAAACTCGTTCCCAAAAATCCCTAGTTTTACCCATCATGATTTGGTACTGAATTTCCGCCAGTTTGAGATCTTTGAAAATACACACATCAAATTGCAATTTGGTGAAACAGGAATCTAGTTTTTGGGAATCAGTGCCATTTCGCACCGAACAATTGTCAAAGTTCTCGTGGTTGAATATGTAGGCCAGCCCACGTCTTTTGCGGCTCATGTTATAATAAAGAGCATCTCTACTAGTAGATATGAAGGCAGTACCTTTCGGCAAGTCTTTAATCGAAAAGTCATCGTTGTTACTGAAATATTGCACAAATAGGGAATTTTATCAGTTTCTTGATGCAATTCAAGTGTGTTTGAGTTTGAATAACGATCTATCAGTACTCACTTTGAATCATTTGTGTTCTTATCACTCTTTTTTCCTATGCAATTTCCATCCAAACTATCCATTTCACTAGCTAAGAACTGAACTACACTCCCTCAGAACGTCTATACAACGAAGCAGTCATAAAAAGAATGACTGATTAATGATAAATCACAGCTTTTTACTTGATAAGGATCCCCCGATGGTGGGGGATTGTGTACCCAATTGAGCTTCATAACTTTGCCTCTAAAAATTTGATATCTCCGGACATAACCCGACTTCGACTGATTCATTTTGCGGCTTTTTCGCAAACAAGATAAGGTGACGAACATAAACAACACAGTGGTATTATCGGTGTTGCCAGCTTTCAACAGTCTCCCTACACATGATAAATGTCGTCTGTCACTGCGTCGATTGTCATAATACGAGGTGATGTTTATGTGTCTAGTTTTTAGTTTTCACCCCGAATTTCACAGCCGTATTGATTGATCTCGTTACACGAAATAGGAGCGAGAATGTCCCGAAATGAGAGGTGAGTTTGAAACAAACGACTGAACACGATAAATCGAAGGTATTTTTAGTGTGCAAGAGGAATTGGAGGTTTTGGAAGCGATACTGATGGATGATATTACTATTATCTATGACGATAAGTAGGAATTATACCTCGTAAGCACTATTTCGTTGTTTGAAATCCGTCGTTTTTTGAAGGAATCGTCCAGAAATTGTGAAAACTACTATTTTTCCTTCAACAGCTGATGAGGTTGATAAGCAGTATGTTTGTGTGACTTTAGAAGTCACTCTTCCCGAGTGCTACCCCGATTGTGAACCCCTAGTGCAACTGAGAAATCCTAGGGGTTTGGATGAATCAACCATCATCAGTTTACAAACAGCAATTAAAGACAAATGTACAGAACTCATAGGACAACCTGTTCTTTATGAACTTATAGAAGTAAGGACGTTTTCCCCTCAGTGTCCAACCTTCTGAGATGGATTCTTTTCAGTTGATCAGAGAGAGATTAACTGAAAGCAACTTACCCACTTGTCAGTGTGCAGTGTGTTTGTACGGATTTTCTGAAGGGGATAACTTCACGAAAACTATGTGTTTTCATTACTTTCATTCCTACTGCTTAGCCAAGCATTTGATCATCACAAAAAGGCATTTTCAGGAGGAGCAAGATAAGTTACCAGCGTGGCAAAAGTCTGTCAAAGATTTTGAGGTTAGTGGATGCTCTCAGGCACAATGTTAATGTTATTCAATTGGTGATTTGTGTTCAGGCTAGCTGCCCAGTTTGTAGAGAACATATAAACTGTGATGTAGATGAACTCAAATCAGCTCTTCCACCTAAAGATTTAGAAAATGCTCAACATTTCCAAGTTACCAGTGATTTGAAAAAGCTGCAGGACGAAATGCGGAAGCTTTTTATTTACCAAAAAAACAAGGGGGGCATCATTGATATTGAAGCTGAAGAGAACAAGTTGTTGCTTATCACTGAGTCAGGCACTGCTGATAATTCTGAGGTTTTGCACTGTTTTAGCTAGGCACAATGGAATGTTAGTACTTTTTTTTTCAGGATCCAGGTCCTAGTTTGGCTGAGAATTTCGTGGAAAATGGTATTCCAAATAGAATCCAAAGATTCAGTCATAAGTACAAATCTAATTATGGGAATAGATGACTAAGGTATTCTATGAGATATCTTTCAGGACTCACAATGCTAAGTGTCATGATTAAATACTCATCTTCTAGGTGTTTTTATTGTTGACAGTTTGTTTCATAAGTTTTATTTATTTGAATAAATGGTACCTTAACAACACGTTTTTTTAACTGTTTGGCTATGAAATGATCATCGAAAAAGGAACTTCTCGTATTTTTTGTCCACACAAAATTTGAACTAAACTGAATTTGTCAACTGTCAACGAAGAAATTGTTTCTTCTATGGACAGGCGTATGCGTTGAATAATTTTGCCGGATAGCCATTTGCCATCGATCTATCACAGAAGAAGAGGGGTCTATGACATAAGAAGAGGTTTCAAATTATTTGTGGTTAAGTCGTTAAAATGTTTGTTTATGTTGAATATCTTTCGGTCCCTTTATCTTTTAATGACACGTTTTATAACAGTAAGCAGGATTATGAAACGAAACAACTATTTTTCATCAAATCAACGAGAAAATAGGAATGTGTGAGCCCAATCTCCAATAATTGAAAGCATAAGGTAAGACTCTTGACAAAAAAAGCAGTAATCAGACTCGGACGACCAACCATTTCATTTATTTATTTATAAAAAACCTCGCATCAACGAAAATACTTGATACCGACGACAACCATGAACTTTTCGATGAATAATTCGGAATCCAGCACGGCGATATGGGCGGCCCTGCCTATAAGAGCGTTGGCGGTGTTGGGTAAGGCGTGATGGACGTCGTACCGTACGATCGTTGTTTGTTTCCTTGCGACGACGGGTGCCAAAATGTTGCGCACCATGTCGCGGTAAACGCCGCCCAGTTCGGTGGCGTCTTTCAGGGCGTCGCGGCACAGCTCGATGCGTGCCGAGTGTAGAGGGACGTACCTTGAAAAGATTTACCCAATTTGTGTCCGAGTATAAATCGCATAGGTGCAGAATTATAGACGTTTTATTCACCATAAACCGCATGGAAACGTGTTACGTCAGTATTAGAGATGGGTTTTCATAGACCAAGGAACGATAATTGAAGAAACCGACACATCTCTAGTCGAGGTTCATGTGAAATGTTGGTTGCCTACACGATGCTCATTTGCTTACCTATCTTGTCCAGAGCCGCACAGCAGGATGTTTTTGAAATGATGCAACGTGCTTCTCTGGCTCAATCGATACAAAAAAGACTGTCTAGGGTCCACGGAATCTTTCATGCAAAGTTGCAACAGCGATCCTGATTTCTTCCATTTCTGCATAAACCACATTCCTGAAACAAAAGCATGGCAATGAAAGTTGGAGGTATCGATCTTTTCACTTACCCATGTTGACCAATCCGCTGTTGTTGTAAAGCGTGCCTAGATGCGGCCCTGATAAAGATAGGAACGTGTGCAGTCTGGGCAGTAGGAATTTCATTTGCGGTCGCGTCAAGGCCGACCTGATTATTATATTTCCTAGGGAATGTCCCACGAAGCTGATTCTAGTCGGTCTGATCGTGCTTATGTCGAGATAGTGAAGAATTTCACTGATCAATCTGGGAGAAAATTGAATGAAAGCATTATACAGGGTGTACGTCAAGTGGGGAATGAATTTATCATCGAGAAAATGACGAAAAAAATCTGGGGGTGCGTTTTTTGACGTTTAGTCGCGTTGATGACGTCACTGATGTGTCAGCAACGATTTCTTGGCCATTTTAAGCATTTTTCAATGAATTTCCGTGAAAACCAGTGATGAATTGACACGAAAAAAAAATCGCACCTGTCCGTCATGGTCTCGAAGTCGCTGAAGGTATCCCCTTGGTTCCTCTCCGACATGAGGAAGTCCAAATAAGCCCCGGGCAGCCCGAGCTCCAGATACGTCTTGACCAGCCTCAAATCGGCGCTGTTGCCGTCCAGCCCGTGGACGCACACCACGAGGTGCATGCCCTCTGGCGAGAAAATCCGGAACTCGTCGCCGATGTGAAAATAGGGCACGGTGGACGCGCACGCGCCCAGATCCGAGTACAACAGAGCCGGAAGGTTCAGTTGGCTCTTGAAGTCCTTCTTGGCCTTGAGGAAGGTGTCCAGGACGTGGGGCTCGTCGTGATCGAGGTCGGCGTAGGTGGCGCTGCGGCGCGCCGCGGGTTTTTCGCTGGGTTTGGGGTCCAGGTTGGTTCTGGT
Organism: Plagiodera versicolora; assembly: GCA_037013635.1. Classification (NCBI taxonomy): domain Eukaryota; kingdom Metazoa; phylum Arthropoda; class Insecta; order Coleoptera; family Chrysomelidae; genus Plagiodera; species Plagiodera versicolora. Next base: position 2,237,571 of record CM072990.1, read on the forward strand.
GTCCACCACGTGGTAGAGGAGGTTGTCCACGGCGTTGATTTCGTCCGTGGTGATGGTGCCGTTGGTTCCTGAGCTCGGGGGGGATTCCTCCACGTCCAAGTCTCTGAATTGTTTCGGTGGGGGGAGGGGGATGATGTCGCATACGCTACTTTGATTGAAATCACAGCCTGAAGATTTAGAACGGTGTTAAATATCACAGAAATGGCCCTCTCGTGCTACCGATTTGACACCAATTGACTGTTTAGCTTTGGGGCGTGGTTTGTATTTACCTTTAGAAGGAGAAAATCCCTGTTGTTTTTGATATAAGTTGTTAGCCCCGTTATTGGAGCTATCGCTATCTACAATAAGCTTTTTTGATTTTTTTTTCGACGAAGTACCACATCGATATTTTTTGCTTTTGCTCTTCTTCCCATCCGAATTGGAGTACGGTTTTTTTTGGATAATTTCGATATCCAAAATCGCAATTCCAGTTGGGTTGACAATATCAACGCTAGACCCTAAAAAAATGCGTTTTCTTCACGCTTTTTTCATCACACTGTATGGTACTTACCAACAGAACTACTCTTGGAAGTCATCCAACCACTTTGCTCGCTGGAAACGGAACTGGAAGATCGATAGTACTTCAAACCCTGGTACAGCCTTTCCTCAAACTTCGATACTATATTCGGCAGAGATTCAGTACGGGAAAGTACCGCCAGAGGCTGCTTCTCACTTAGGCACGAAGTACTGCGCACGCGCCTCATGTTATCGGTACGATTTCCAATCGAATTCGCCAAGTTAGACCCTGTTTGGAAGCGTCCGCTCTCTAGTGAGCTCCCGGAGCTCATTTCGGAACATTTACCGTTGGTTATGGACCTGGAAAATTGCCATTTTAACAACGAACAATGTCCAAAGGAGCTCCCCAACTGGGCGTTCTTTGGAGCTCACCCTGAAGTGGTTTGGAAGCCTCGTCGCCTCATCGACTGGTCCCTCTTCTTCGTTTCTGGTTTCTTCACGAAACCCTGCTCAGATTTGGACCTCTCCACAGTGGCTGCTTTATCAGCCTCAGCTGCCACCCAGCTGCAGCTACATTTCTCCCTGCGAGACCCAGCGGAAGCGTACTTCTTATCCCCCCTATCGAATTTCCTGCTCTGCTGGCTGATGTTGTGCTCGCTCCTGACATTCTTCAGCGGTTTATCCGTTCTGGTCCTCCTGCTGTTCTTGGAATGCGTCTGCAGTTGGTCCAAGGATTTGCTGTGCCTACTGGGCACACCCACTTTGTAGTAATCCTGTGTCGTGGTGGCTTCCCCTGTCTTCCTGCTCTCCCACAAGCTGCCGATGCCGCAGGAGCAAGTTTCCTCCAGGTCCACGTGTTTGAAGGGGTTCACCCAGATGTCTGGGTCTGGAAATCGGAGAGGAAGGCTTGGGGTAGTTGTGGGGCGAGGTTGATTGAGCCTACCTAAGAGTCTGGACCTGGTGCTGGGTTGCTTGTGGGGGGTTTCCAGGGGGATATCGAACGGTTCTTGGTAGTGGTCTTCGAAAATCACAGGCATCATCGACCATTCCCCATCCAGGGCGTTGCAGTGGATTGGTAGAGGGGGTAACATCTGGATGTATTTCGATCTGGGGGGAAAACACAAGCGTTTATGGCTGTGTGGACTGTTTGGACTTGGTCACCTTCTGGCAATCTCTGCAATCACCAAATAGTTCTGATAATTGGTGTCGAAGCACCCGTACACGGTTTTCCTGGGATTGTAGCTGAGGAAAAACAGCTCAGCAAACCTCCTGGCCCTCAGGTCGTGGTGCTTCCGGCTCAGGTGTTGCTGGATAGCAATCTTGCAGCTGAAAGACAGCAAGAAGTAGTTCCACAGCTTGATGTTCTCCGCGCACAGGTCCGCCAGCTCGGAGTTCTGCTTGTAAGGCCTCTTGCGCATCAGCTGAAAAGCGAGTACAAGCGTGAGAACATGCCCGGCTGCAGCCTACCGCGTTGTCACCTTGGTGCTGTCGTACTCGTCGTGCTTGACTATGAGGGTGTCGTAGTTTTCGTTGAGGGACTCCTCTCGCTCTTGCATCAGTTTTTTGTACTGCCTGATGGTGGTTTTGAGGTTGCTGCTGGAATCGAGCAGTACGTCGTAGGCTTCTAGGTGTATGCGCGGCGTTTCGGTCAGTCTGCTGTAAATCTTATTGGTGCTCGGAGCTGGGACGGCATCGGTTAGAGGAGGTTTGGTTTTGCTCCAAGATTTCGAACTTTTCGGGGCACTGCGGGAAAAATCGGGAAATTTCGTTGGGAGGTGTATAGGCGTGAAAATATGCCCGCACGCACGAAACAACCACGTCCAGAGTACGTCCAATTTTGGTCCAATTCACGTCCGAATATATCAAACTTGAAGGACGTCTATGGCACATTTTTATCCTTCATTTGTTCAATAGTTTTCGCTGTATCATCAATGACTTCCCATCCCAGAAATTTTGGAATTGAATCACGATTAATATTGAAAAAAGATCGATCAGTTTGAAATGAGGCAACCCTGCATGCTACGATATATTTTTATAGTTGTTGAAGCAAGAAAGAAAAAACAATTGAAATACTCACCAACTTTGCATATAGCGAAGTATTCCCTTTCTGTAAAATAATTAATGCAAAATAAATCTCCATATAAAGTAATTTTATGCCTATAATTGTATTTTTCGGTAAGAAAACGTTAACTATGACAGTTGACATTGACAGTTGACACTGATATTCGATATCAACATTTGACACTGACATTAGACATCAAAATTTGACAGTTGACACTGACATTTGACATCAATATTTGATAGTTGACACTGGCATCGAAATTTGACAGTCGACACTGACATTTGACATCAATATTTGACAGTTGACACTGACATTTGACATCAATATTTGATAGTTGACACTGGCATCGAAATTTGACAGTCGACACTGACATTTGACATCAATATTTGACAGTTGACACTGGCATTAGACATCGAAATTTGTCAGTTGACACTGACATTTGACATCAATATTTGACAGTTGACACTGGCATCGAAATTTGACAGTTGACACTGACATTTGACATCAATATTTGATAGTTGACACTGGCATTGGACTTTGACAGTCGACACTGACATTTGACATCAATATTTGACAGTTGACACTGGCATTAGACATTGAAATTTGTCAGTTGACACTGACATTTGACATAAGGATTCAACAGTTGACACTGGCATTAGACATCGACATTTGACAGTTGACACTGACATTGGCATCGACAGTTGACACTGACATTAAAAATTGACAGTTGACATCAATATTTGACAGTTGACACTGAAATTTGACAGTTGACACTGACATTTGACATAAGGATTCAACAGTTGACACTGGCATTAGACATCGACATTTGACAGTTGACACTGACATTAAAAATTGACAGTTGACATCAATATTTGACAGTTGACACTGAAATTTGACAGTTGACACTGACATTTGACATAAGGATTCAACAGTTGACACTGGCATTAGACATTGACATTTGACAGTTGACACCGACATTGGCATCGACAGTTGACACTGACATTAAAAATCGAGAGTTGATATCAATATTTGACAGTTGACACTGAAATTTGACATTGACATCGAAATTTGACAGTTGACACTGACATTTGACATAAGGATTCAACAGTTGACACTGGCATTAGACATCGACATTTGACAGTTGACACCGACATTGGCATCGACAGTTGACACTGACATTAAAAATTGACAGTTGACATCAATATTTGACACTTGACACTGGAATTTGACATTGACATCGAAATTTGACAGTTGACACTGGCATTTGACATCAATATTTGACAGTTGACTTGACTCACTTGATTGACGGTTGATGTAAGGCTGTGAGAACGGCGTGAACGGTGAGTGAGACGGCGGACAGATGGAAATAGTCGAACAGCACCGGCAGATGGTAGTGCAGGCCGTCTATCGGCGACACGTTGAGTTGGAGGGTGCGCGACGACGCCATCGTCATCGATAGGGGCGACGTCGCGGCGTCGCTGAACCACAGTTCGACGACCAGCGAGAATTCGGCTCGGTCGAGGGAGTCTCGTAGGTTCGAACCGTCCACCAGCATGTGGCACCTTGAAAGCGTTTCGCGGGAGTCGTACACTGTACTTTTTCCACTGTACTGTGTGGTGGATTATTTTTTTTTGGTTACCTGAATAGGACGACATCTTTTAGGATGACTTCTTCGTTCCTGTAGAGTATTTGGAAGGGTCGGCATGCGCCGTAGTTGCCTAGGACGATTGCTGTTCCTAGACCTGTGGTGACCTCTGGTGTGGTTACTTCGATTTCTATGCTCATTTTCGATGATACACGCAGAGAACATCGTACTTGGTACATCCTGGAAAACATCGAAGCTCTGAAACGTCATTCGCAACACAAAATAAAAAAAAAGTATGAATTTTATTTTGTTTTACTCGACGAAAAAATATCACCCAGTGTTGGATTTGATAAATAGATACAACAAACTGTATCTATCGTTTTTTTTTTTTTTTGAAATTTTGGCACTGCCAGACTGTTTTCCTGCGATTCCTCGATTCATCAGCAGTGACTGATAATCAACTTCACTGTTTCCATCGAAAAAAATCAACATGGCATTGGCTCCTCGGCCATTTTGATGACGTAGAACAAACAAAAAATCCACTCACCCCCTTTGGAACAAGTCAACATTGTAAAACTTGAATAACTCGACTGAAAATTCCACAGTCGATTGCAGTTCAGTCATAATATTCAGGATTTTCAGTTGGTGCTATGTAGTACGACTACATTCCTGTAAAATAAACATACTGTAGATAATCTGACGTGCGAATAATGAGAAGTGTACCCAACACCTATTTGGAACGCTTAACGACTTCGTTTATTGCCTGTTAACCTATTTTTCGTTTTGGATATAAGGTGTAGTGAACTTAGTCTGAAAATAGAACAGATGTAGGCACAGTTCCATTCAAATTCCCCAACTAGATAGCACTAGAACTTCTACTAACTTAAGGACTCACTGGTTTTTCTATCGAACGATATCAAAATCGATTGATCCACAGTCTGAATCCTGGCATCACCCAGTATGTCGTTCTAGAGTTTTATTTGGGAATATTTTTTGACCCTTGGACTGCCCTTTGGGTATAGGAATTTGGAAATTTTTAGTCTTGGAAAATTAACACAGATCTTTACATTCAAGCTTGTTTTTATCTGTTTCCAAAATTATTAAAAAAAATCAACCGATCCTAATGCGCATTATCATCTCGCATTTCGTGAGACAATTGATATTTAAAGTAGCATTAGGTTTCCAGGTATCGAATTCCAGACTAGACGAGATTGAATATCCAGATTATTTTGAGGGGTTCGTACCATTGATTCGTCTGTACAGGGTGGCACAACGAAAAGCTTCAAACAGTTGCTTCGTTTCGAAATAATTCACGGTTCATTCAATTCCATCGCGTAGTTTTTGGTGGATGGGTGCATCGCCGACTGCCAGGGCGCATTACGTTGTCGTGTTTAGGAAATACAATGCGGATTGAAGGAGTTTTGGGGTATACAGTGACACGTTTGTGAAGTATGAAATAAATTGGCAAAGGGCAAAGTTTCATTTGTATTTTTTTTTTTTTGAAAAAATGGATTGTGACAGGTCTTTTTTGACAGACGTTTCATTGTTTTTTTTTTCTCCGCGAATGACTGGAGTGCAAAAAATAAATCTCAAAACCTAAATCATTCTCAGTTTCATCAAGTTTCATTGAAAATAAATAGTTGAAACTCACTGAAATTCGTATTGTTGTCTACGTAGGCGTGTTATCGACCATTAATAACAAATCATTCACTTGTTTCATTAAAAACAGTTGAGCCACCTCGATTCTCACTACAACCTTAGAAAAACAACCCCTAAATGGATTACCTCAGTAGGTCAAGGGTCACAAGCCTCCTGCAACGTATCAACGAAAGAAAAAAAAACACCAACACACCCCTCGCACACCTCCCTTAACTTCTCGTCAGTGGGTCTCAGGCGGCGCCGTTCGGCCGACACATCGCGACATCGTCGTTCATCTGTTTCCACCTTCCGTCACAACGTCGGATTGATTGATCAATCTAGCAGGCAGGGCGCTTTCGCCTGCTGTTGCACGCGCCTGGAACGAAAACGCGAAGTAGGCCTGGCATGCGACGGTGCTCTGGATGGAAAGCGCGAGGCCGCGTGCGCGCGGCGTTGCCGGATCGGTGGAAAGTTACGGGGGTCTGGGGAAATCGGCGTTGCCGCGGTTTTTCGAAGGGGTTTTTCGCTCCGAGTCGAATAGTTTGGTGGAGGGAAGGATGATAGGGGTTAGTTTTTGGGTGTTGTTTAGGAAATATCGAGTGTTGACAGTTTCACAATGATTTGTCACGAGATATTCAAAAATTTCTCTTCAAAACTCATGAAAGACGATAAAATGTTTTGGTTGAATCAATTGGTTTCAGATCTGGCCATAATTAGTGCTGTTTGTGAGTCCCCTTTTGATATTCGATAATTTTATCGATTTTTTTTTCGATGAGGCCTGAATATCTGTTTATACAGGCTGTCCTTTTCTCGAGGAAGTACAATTTGCACCTTTCCCAAAAAAAATTAAAATTAAATTCGAAAAGCAGACAGCCTGTATATATAGGAGATGAGAAACTAATAACAGCAGATAGGTGTTTGCTATGATCTTGAGACGGGCATTTCATTCATATAATCCGCGAGTAAACTCCAATAAAGCTGCCATATTGAAAATGGGGGGAATTTCGTTCCAGACGAAAATGATCGTTTATTTGATTGTTAAACAACTACCAACTACTGGGACTTCCAGGGTATGTTCACAAGACACTAAAGAATATTTTAAGTTGCCGTTTATTTGTCGCGAGCGCCATCTGTAGAACACCTGTTGAACTTTTCGAACTAACAGTGACTGCTTTTGGGTGCTTCACAAATCGAAAACAATTCTCGAGAACACGGCAGGTCGTTCCAGGTGAGCCCCGAGGTACCCTCGATGCGGATCTCGATGCAATTCTCCCAAATAATCGGTAAATTATTCGGCTCTGACCAATACCAGTTGGTATAAATTACGTCCCTCCCAGTAGCCAACCATTTCCAGTGTTGCCCGTCTACCGATTTCGTTGCCGAAGTCCAAAAATGGCCGTAAGTTAGCCCTGAAAGCGAGCCGAGTTACAGTGTTGCCAAGTGCCCATTTGTCCGTAGACACCCGGAAACTCACCGTTTTCCACCAAAAACAACTCGATTCTTTTATTCTCAGCCTGACTTTCTATGCTCAGTAGCTCCATGCCTTGTTGCTTACAGTAAACCATCGCTCCGAAAAAGTTCGCCTGTAAATTACGTTTCGATGTTTCTGTTTGACATTTTCTTGACATTTACCTTGGAAGCTGTATTGAAATGGTATTTTTGGCCGGCGAATTCCAGTTGGTTATCGTTTAGTTTTCTCGGTAAAACAGCTGAATTGAACACACCATCGTTTTCACTTGTCACACTTGTTGATCCAGTGGTAAACAGAAAACAAATGACGATCCACATGATGCTTCAAGAGTTGCTTGATTGTATTCGTGACGATATAGTTTCTATACTGACCCGAGGTTGAGGTTTTTCACATTTGCAGTGCGAAATTTGTTGATAAATAATCTTGTTCACATTGACTATGGTGATAATCAAAAACAGCTTCTATTATTGAGTATTATTTTTCTTGATATTGAAACACGGCTTTCATGATTTTTTGCTTTATTCACACGACAATTCAACTTCTTACAATTAAATTCAAACAAGACGAATGAAAATAAATACACTGACAATCACCTTGTCAAAGTAACTCATTTGTTGTTTATACAGGGTGTTCCTTAAAGACATGCTAATATTTGAAGCGGTGATTCTTTGACACATTCTGAGAAAGAAACTTTCTATAAACGTATATCCTAAAAGTCTTGACTTTTGAGACGTTTATAGGAAGTTTTTTTTTTCAAAATGTGTCAGAGAATAACCCCTTCAAATATAAGCATGTCTTTGAGGAACACCCTGTATACAAAATAGCAACAATACCTCCTATAACATCCTGTTTTATTCTAAAAGACACAAACAAAATCGTTTTGTAATATACAGGGTGTGCTCCATCGAAACAAACAGATCAAATTTGGTTCTTATTTTTTTCTCGTTTTAAAATACGTTTAGGGCTCACCCTGTATATTATCATCAACTATGACGAATCATCAACCATTATGGCAGTACGGAGCTTATTATATATCACAAAAACTCAGATTTCGGCTGCGCAACTGGCCGTCTAAATATTTAACAACAGAAATATTGAAAAACTCGTTTTTTTATAAATTCTAGTTCCTAAATCAACTTTTTCTTAGGATGGTACGCGTGAATTAGTCAATGAATAGTATCTCGTTATTTTTATCTCACCCTGTATAATGCTGTAGCGTAGTTTAATTGGTTTTTTCAAGATAAAACTCGTTACGTGAATTTCTGGTTGAGATTTTTTGCATTCACAATTTTTTTTCGGCGAAACAAACGAGCCTAACAATTGCCTGTCACTGTCACTGTCACGTCAAAGTCAAGATTGCACTTCGCACACGAAATACGTTTCGAAAGAGCAAGGGGAATCGTTCCATTTCAGTCCTTTTCCGTCCCTGTTCCAAAGTTCCAGACAGTTCTCTTGTTCGCCGTTTTCGTACTCAAAGTTGTTGGGTTCCCCCGCGTTCCAGTTGGTGAAGGTGATGGGTCGACCGGTTGACATCCAGAAGAAGTTACCTTCGAAGGCTAGGTCGGTGCCCGAGGTCCAGAAGTGGTCGTTGCCGAAGCCTGGAAAAAGGGTTTTTGGTTTGGTTTCTTTGTTTTCTGGATTGGGTGGAATTTTGAATATTGGCATGGATTTTGATGATTTTTCTTTTCGTGCCTACGTATTTTGGTTCAGAAAACACGAATTTCACAATGTTACCGTGGGGAAATTTATACTTTTCGAGATATTCCACTTCAAAGATGAAATTTCACTTTTTGTCGTGTCACTTTTGGCTAATTTCTTCAATAAAGTGACACCCTGTATATTAGGCAAGGGTTTAACATGAGGAAACATTGAAAATGCAGTATTTTTCCAATATTTAGATTAGACAGCATGTCAAAATCATTTCGTCAACCATCAGTTGATTGTCAACTATCAAACCACAATAAATGTCAGATGGAACTGACGTACACTTTCAAAATAAGGAAAATTTAGGTCCAAAAACACGAATTTCGTAATTTTGTCGTGGAAAAATTGGTATTTTTCGGGACATCCAACTTGTAAGTTGAAATTTCGATTTAATTTTCTGTGGCACGTTTTGCACAAGGTTTTTGGCTAATTTCTTCAATAATTGACACCCTGTATATAAGAAAAAGGTTTATCATGTATTCATCACAAGGAAACATTGAAAATGCTGTATGCATAGTCACTTCGTCAACCGTTAGTGGACTGTCAGATGTCAAACCTCAGTAAATGTCAGATGGATTTGACGTGCACGTTTGAAATATGAAAAATAATGCATTTTTCATGTTCATTCGAGAATGAAAATTGTAAGTATAAAAAAATATGTTTGAGGTTGAGATTTACGTCACGTTACGTGAGCAACAGGTGCGGTGTTGCCGGCTCGTGAATTTAATCATAAAACTAAAAGAAATGTATATTGGAGACGACCTGTTTTGAGTTTTTATCCATATTAACTGTCAATTGAAACGAGATAATTGAATCTAAATATGTCTGTATACATCAAAGCAATGTTACCCGTCTCATAATAATTATAAACAAGATGGCCGAAGGTCCTTACCATAAAGGTTTAATGGTTATACTTTTTCCCGACTTTGATATAGTTCTGCTTCATTCAGTCACGTATTTTTACTCATAGAAGCTGTTTTATAAACGGTTTTTGAGATATCTTGAGAAAAGTGAATTCTGTCATTTTGATTTTTCTCCTTTTCCCATTTTATTTCGAATTTTATCAAAAAATGTTACAGGAATTTTTTATTCGACAGTAAATTATCCTTAAATTGGCGTAAGCAGATTTCGTATCCAACGTTTCGTACGCACGGGGCACCCTCAATCTCATTTTTTTTCAATACGGACCTGCATAATTAATGACACTTTTCGAAATAACTTTCAACGCTGAATTCAATGGAATATGTCATTCAGATTTGATTTCTAGGTGATTTTGACCCCTACCCAAATTTCCAAAGGAAAATCCAAATGACAGAATTTACTTTTCTCAAGATATCTCAAAAACCGGCCCTGATAATCTCGATTTGTTTGAACAACTTGACAATGCTTCTATGAATGCAACTTTTTCTCCATTTGAACGACCTTCTAACTTTTATGGTTTGAAAGTTAAAAAATTTAAAAGTTATACAATCCCAATCAAAAAGGGGCCACTCTGTATATTATTGGTACTCTACTTACCAAAATCTTTGATATACTTTTCTAGCTTATCGTTTTCTTCCTGTGACGTAATACTAGCTAGATGCATCCCGTGGAATCTGCAATACTGCGTTGCTCGAAAATAATTCGCCTGAAATAAAAAAAATGCCTTTCTATGCCAGGCAAACAAAATCCCAAAATTCACCTTGAAGAAAATTCCCAAGTAATATCTTTTCTCTCCTAGCTTCAGTAGTGGCATCGTCCACCTGTTTGGAGTTGGCAACGAGTCTTCAATACAGTTTGGACAATCTGAAAAACCGAAAATTCCAGCTGTCATTAAACTAAAACAAAAAATAACGTCTGAGGTTCAGTCTTCGTTGACTATTCACGATGACATCCGTTAACGCTCGAGGTTTCTCTTTTATGATTTCGTATCCTCGTTTCCCAATCGATGGAAACAACTTCTTCCTGTGTGTTTTTGTTGAGGAATATCCTTTTGCGAAAGTGTTAGAGAGCGTCTTCAAGGTGACGAGACGCTTCACGTATGAAATGAGTAATAAATACTGGAATACTTTGGTTTGGTTTTTTTGGAACCGGTCCAGCGATGTGGTTCCGTATTAAGTGAAGGTTGAGAATTGTGGATTATGTTTTTTTTGGGCGGTAGTGGAGATTGTAGAAATTCGAGTTTATGAAGATTTAATTCAATAATATTTATGTGTTTTTATTTTTGCATTGAGTTGTAATTTTCAGCATTTTTTTGGATACAGTTTATTCGAAATTATTTTTTTTGCAATTTTTCTTTTCTTTCCAAACTCTGACTTTGCAATTCACTCAAAATTTGAAGAGTCTGTGAGTTAATTTTATTTCAAATTCAAATTCAGCTTTCAATTTACCCAACAATATTATGATTTTTAGCAATTTCTGGCAATTTTCTGCAATTCACTTTAATTTAGTAGCGTCTACAATTAATTCAACTTTAGATTCAGAGTCAACGAATCAAAATACACCACAAAAATACTTGATCGATTTTTTTCTTAGTGTACCAGCAATTTCAAAGATTTTTAATAATTTTCTTAGGACATACGAACTAAACAGTTGCCCAAATATTGAAAGCTGCCAAAAAAACTGGAAATTCCACCTGCGATAGCTTTCCTACGAAGAAAAATACGTGAACTTGATACATTCACATTTGGTAGCACCGAAATTCAAGAACAAATTAACTTTGACCATGACCTATTGACGTTAACATTGCAGTATAATATGTTCGATTCATAGTTTTTTGTAATGGGAACCACTCGGACTGAGATTCGTGGGTTTTCGTAGGAAAGGAAAGTTGTTATGCTAACGCAACTTAGCTTTCTTCGATATTATAATACTCGAAGATGATGCTGTCATATACGTGATGGAAACTCGTGATTCTAAACGTTTTTTATCACACTGGGAAAACTCTTGATTTCACTGCTATGTCAATGGAAACAATGCCAATATCATTAATGCGCAATATGAATAAAAGAGGCTCTAGTATAGTACCCTGTGGAACACCCAAATGTTCTCAAAAGCCCACTAATCCCACTAGACTCAGTAGAATATCTTATGGTATTCTGTTGAAAGTCATGAATATTGAAAAACTATTGCTTTCTCCTAGAGGAATATAAAGCAAAGTCCATTTTGTTGGCGATTGAAGATTTTTATGAATTTTTTATTGGTGCATTCTCCATCTATACAGAGTGTTACAAGGAACATGAAACCGCTACTTTCAACGACCTTATACCCAAAACATTATCACGAACATCTCTGAACCTTGACCGAAAATCTTTCGGAATGTTACATCAGACTCTCATCTGAGTCACACGGTCTCGATACTGAGCCATTCCGAGACGTTGGTATCAGAAAGCTCTTTCTATTACTTCGTGACCACTTCCTGGAGCGATGAAACAATCCCAGGCTCTTCAGACAATCATTCGAAACCAACCAGCTCAATTTTGACATTTGACAGTCCGTCCTGACCAACCTGCGAGGTGCGACGACGACGACGTCCTCGCCGAAGGCCCGGCAGCCGACAGGGCGCCCATGAAGAACACCCAGTATAACAAGCACCCTCCGAACATGATTTTCGCGCGCAGTAATCAGGAACCACTTGTTGCGTCGTCCGTCACTTGTTGCGCGGCACTGCTCGCGGTGCGAAGGCGCGATAGGCTGCCAGAGTACGACCTTCAAGGTCGTTCGGTGGTGAAGGAGAAAGTGAGTACGTCCGAAGAGGTGGAGGTGTCTTTCGGGCAGGTGACGCGGTCGTGAAGAAGTTCGAATTGTGTGACGTCATTTATGCCACCAAAAACAACAAATTGACAGCTGACAGTTGGGGCTAGTAACAGTCTTGGTTATTGAACAATATTTTCCAAAACTACCAACAGTTTTTTGATAGGGACGAGCTCTAAAGCTTTTGGGAAATTATTCAGTTTTAGGTCAGTTTATGTCAGCTGAGATTGACACAATCTTGTGAAACAAAAAAAAAATAAAAAGAAATAGGCAATTACCATACTAGTCCTAATGATTTCGTCTAGCAACTGCGACCTGAGTCCAAATATTTAAATAAGGTGAAATTAATTTTCTCTTTGCGATCGTTTTTATAATAGCCTACGCCATTTTGTCATGGTTGTAAAAATGTACTACGCTTTTTGATGGATGACAAAGTAAAACTGATCAACCCACGTGTATTCATTTAAGAAATTGAATATTAATCGTCTCCTTCTTATAATGCTCTCGTTCGAATTTTGTCAAAGTGTAGCTGAGTATACAGGGTGAAACAGATGTGTTGGCCACACTATAGTTTTTAACACACTGTATATAACGTTGGATACTTTCAATGTAAGTATACCCTATGATCTTATTACATGTTTCATATTCCTTCTGGTCGAGTGAAATTGAAAGTGGAACAATATTTTTGGTTGAATTGGCTTGAATGCAGTAATCAAATGCCGCAACAGTCTTCAATAATTAAAGATATTATTTATTGTCTAATCAACAATTATTTCCGAGTTATTTCAGGAAGAGCTGTTGCAATTAGCGAAGGTTTTTTAATAAAGGGGTCATGATTTTTGTCTACTGATGATCCTAATTATCGAAATATTTTCATTTGATTTTTTTTTGATAATTGTTTATACAGTGGGGTAAGTGGAGATATTTGTAATTATTATGTTGTATGATTACGTCAATGTCTGATTATTTGTCAGAAATTGGTATTTAGTTGAAGTGATTGATGATTTCTCTTGTTTCTACAAATTATGTGTGACTAATTCCTAAATATTATGGGGACAGCATATTGCCATACCTTGGTATAATTGGAGGATGTTATTAACGAATATTTTTGGATTTTTTTGAAAAATTGGAATTCATCGTTGTCTTCAATGTTCTTATGGAGGCTTCCAGAGCATCTACATGAACTATTCAGAGGTTTTTTCGTTTAAAATATGGGGTTTTGGGGTGTTTTTGTAAGTTTTTGCGACATTTTCGGAATCGGCGCGTCAAAATACGAAAGAATCACTATATATTGAAGTCGAAAACCCGATTTTGAAATTTTCCGATTGGTTTTTCGCGATTTTCTCAGCTTCCTGAAGCTCTACGAGTTCAAATGACCCCATTTTCGGAATCAGCGCGTCAAAATACGTAAGAATCACTATATATTTAAGTCGAAAAACCGATTTTGAAATTTTCCGATTGGTTTTTTGCGATTTTCTCAGCTTCCTGAAGCTCTACGAGTTCAAATGACCCCATTTTCGGAATCAGCGCGTCAAAATACGTAAGAATCACTATATATTTGAGTCGAAAAACCGATTTTGGAATTTTCCGATTGGTTTTTCGCGATTTTCTCAGCTTCCTGAAGCTCTACGAGTTCAAATGACCCCATTTTCGGAATCAGCGCATCAAATTACGTAAGAATCACTGTATGTATACTAAAGTCGATGGGTTTTTCAAAAAATTCAAAGTCGTAAGGATTTTTTCGTTGGAAATTGGGGGTTTTGGGGTGTTTTCGACCGTTTTTTCGACTTCTTAGAGGTTTTTTGGATGTTTAAACATGAAATATCTCGAAAACTATACCAGTGATCAAAAAAAAGGTTTTCACCACCGTTTTCAGCGCCGCTTAGACGCCTTTCAGGCAAATTAATGTTCCGAAATTCCGAAAAATTGAACAAAACATGCCTTTCTCATCATCGTCCTGGAAATCCTCATAGGCGGACACCGTCTCCGATTCCCCGCTGACCAAGGTCTCATTGTCGTTGCTGTTGATCGCCTCTTGAATGTTATTCGCAATGGGTGGTTTTCTCCTGCTCCTCATGGGCAAGATGTCCCAGATACTGGGCGGTCTGGACGAACGGTTCTGGCCGAACAGCTTTTTCTCGATGTAATTTTGCAAAATCTGCGTCGTTATGCGGTTCTGTCTTTGGATTTCGTGCAGGTCGAGGACACCTGAAAACCGCCAGCATTATCAGTGTTGCGTCTCGAGAAATATCTCTGATTTTTTTTTATTTTGAGCAGATGGGAAGCTGCGGTAATGGCTTAGGCATGAATTGAGGTCGTTTTGCGATTTTTTTTGTAGTAATTTCTGTTGAAATCAACACTGTTAACTCTGGGGAGTTTTCTGAATATCCTCGAAACGCCGCTCGAGTGTTTTCAGGCTTATTTGATACTTCCGATGATTTTTTGGAATTTTCAACATGTAATATCTCGAAAACTATACCAGATATCGAAAAACGGATTTCACTACCGTTTTCAGCGCCTTTTGGACGTCTTATAAACGAGTTTTCTGGGTTTTTTCGTTGGAAATTGGGGAAATTTCGGGAGTTTTTGGTGGTTTTTGCGATTTTTTCAGATTTTCAACATGAAATATCTCGAAAACTATACTAGATATCAAAAAACGGATTTCACCATCGTTTTCAGCGCCTTTTAGACACCTTGTAGACACCTTGTAGACAAGTTTTCAGGCAAATCTATTTTTCGATTTTTTTCGAAAAATCGACAAAAGGGTACCCCCTTTGGATTTTTCAAAAAAGTCAAAGTCGTCGTAGAGTCTTCAATTTTCGTATGGGGACTTCCAGAGCATCGACATGGATTATTCATTAGTTTTTTCGTTGAAAATCGGGAGTTTTGGGGTGGTTTTGGGGTGGTTTTAGGGTTTTTTTTTGGAAATTTTCGCATTTTCTGTGAATTATCCGAAAATTATACTAGATAAAGTCTTCGTAGAGTCTTCAATTTTCGTATGGAGACTTCCAGAGCATCGACAAGGACTCTTCATGGGTTTTTTCGTTGAAAATCGGGGGTTTTGGGGTGTTTTCGTGCGTTCTCCTGAATTTTAGGGATTTTTTGGATTTTTCAACATGAAATATCTCGAAAACTGTGCCAGATATCGAAAAACGGATTTCACTACCGTTTTCAGCGCCTTTTAGACGTCTTATAGACGAATTATAGACGAGTTTTGAGGCGATTTAATTTTCCGGAATTTTTCGAAAAATCGACGAAAGGGTACCCCCTTTGGGTTTTTGGAAAAAATTAAAAGTCTTTGTAGAGTCTTCAATTTTCGTATGGAGACTTCCAGAGCATCGACAAGGACTCTTCATAGGGTTTTTCGTTGAAAATCGGGGGTTTTGGGGTGTTTTCGTGCGTTCTCCTGAATTTTAGGGATTTTTTGGATTTTTCAACATGAAATATCTCGAAAATTGTGCCAGATATCGAAAAACGGATTTCACTACCGTTTTCAGCGCCTTTTAGACGTCTTATAGACGCCTTATAGACGAGTTTTGAGGCGATTTAATTTTCCGGAATTTTTCGAAAAATCGACGAAAGGGTACCCCCTTTGGGTTTTTGGAAAAAATTAAAAGTCTTTGTAGAGTCTTCAATTCTCGTATGGAGACTTCCAGAGCATCGACAAGGACTCTTCATGGGTTTTTCCGTTGAAAATCGGGGGTTTTGGGGTGTTTTCGTGCGTTCTCCTGAATTTTAGGGATTTTTTGGAATTTTCAACATGAAATATCTCGAAAACTGTGCCAGATATCGAAAAACGGATTTCACTACCGTTTTCAGCGCCTTTTAGACGTCTTATAGACGCCTTATAGACGAGTTTTGAGGCGATTTAATTTTCCGGAATTTTTCGAAAAATCGACGAAAGGGTACCCCCTTTGGGTTTTTGGAAAAAATTAAAAGTCTTTGTAGAGTCTTCAATTTTCGTATGGAGACTTCCAGAGCAACGACAAGGACTCTTCATGGGTTTTTCCGTTGAAAATCGGGGGTTTTGGGGTGGTTTTGGGGTGGTTTTAGGGTTTTTTTTTGGAAATTTTCGCATTTTCTGTGAATTATCCGAAAATTATACTAGATAAAGTCTTCGTAGAGTCTTCAATTTCCGTATGGAGACTCCCAGAGCAACTACAAGGACTCTTCATTGGTTTTTACGTTGAAAATCGGGAGAATTTTGGGAGTTTTTGGTGGTTTTTGCGATTTTTGTCTTTTTTTGGGATTGTCAACATGAAATATCTCGAAAACTATACTAGATATCGAAAAACGGATTTCACTACCGTTTTCAGCGCCTTTTAGACGTCTTATAGACGCCTTATAGACGAGTTTTGAGGCGATTTAATTTTCCGGAATTTTTCGAAAAATCGACGAAAGGGTACCCCCTTTGGGTTTTTGGAAAAAATTAAAAGTCTTTGTAGAGTCTTCAATTTTCGTATGGAGACTTCCAGAGCAACGACAAGGACTCTTCATGGGTTTTTCCGTTGAAAATCGGGGGTTTTGGGGTGGTTTTGGGGTGGTTTTAGGGTTTTTTTTTGGAAATTTTCGCATTTTCTGTGAATTATCCGAAAATTATACTAGATAAAGTCTTCGTAGAGTCTTCAATTTCCGTATGGAGACTCCCAGAGCAACTACAAGGACTCTTCATTGGTTTTTACGTTGAAAATCGGGAGAATTTTGGGAGTTTTTGGTGGTTTTTGCGATTTTTGTCTTTTTTTGGGATTGTCAACATGAAATATCTCGAAAACTATACTAGATATCGAAAAACGGTTTTCACCACCGTTTTCAGCGCCTTTTAGACACCTTGTAGATGATCAGTCATTTTTTTTAATGTTGCTTGAAAATATACCAAAGGTCCCTTATGATTTTTCGAGAAATTCCTTGTACTCTTCAATTATTGTAAAGAAGGCAATAGAAACATTGTTTCGCACTAAAAAAAACCCTGAATAACAATGAACGAAAACAAATGCCGTTACATATTCCCCTGCGATGCATTATTCAATGAACGCTAATTCTAATCATTTGTATACATTCCAACCTTGTACATTACATTCTCACCATATATTCTTGACCGTTAGCAAATGCGTGTGAATTATCTAACACCTACTTATAATTCTACTTCAAGATGATCTTCTGATGTAGCCAAAGGTTGAAAACATCTTCAGACACAGTTGGATGTCGATCAAGAAACAAGCAATTAAACGAGAATCAATATTATAAAGATACAGCAAAGCAGAACTGGTTTTTTGGTCCATTCGTGATTTTGGAGCCAATCTTCAGTTTCCCCAAGAAACTAAAAAAATACTACCAATTGCATAGGCGTAACGTGGGGGGGTTATTGGGGTAGTAACCCCATCCCCCCATTTGCACAAAAGAAATAAAAAAAATGCAAGTAACAACAAAAATTTAGTGAGTTTGATTGACTTGTATAAAGTTGACTGATGAAAATTGATCCAAACATGTTGCTCAGCTTCGCCAATTCTCTCGAAGCTGCAATTGTGCTACGAAAATGTAAGGATATACACGAGCATTAGATTACATATCATTATTTCAGCGAACTAGTAAGTAAAAGTCAAACGTATGGCTTGTGTATCAAAGTGTAATTTCAGTAGTTGAAAGTTAGCATCCTGTTGCAAATAAGTACTTATTGGAAGTTATCCAATCGTTAAATAATCATAGCTTACAATCTACCACATACACTACGAGTGTAGCCACGAGAAATCTGATTTTGGTCAATAGGGCTCAGATCTGGGCTGCCCAGTGTCGTTGAACTAGATCGCAGAGCGAGAGAAGTCGGCTCGAAATTAACGAACCGAGTAGGTCACATCAATAACAATTAGGGATCGATATATACAGGGTGAAGCACCACATACGACACGGTCTCTGTAAACCAAACCATCGAATATTTCGGAAATTTCTTCTTTTCATTATCTGTATATTTATTGGGACTGCAAGAGGAAATTATTTTGGAGTATACAGGGTGGCTCAAAAAAGTGTGACATATCAAAGTTGCGTTTTTTTAATGGAACACCCTGTATTTTGTTGCAGTTTTGGATAGTTCAGGGGAAAATAATACGATTTTATTGAAGGTACCATGTACCTAACTATAACCGTTTTCGAGTTATTGTTTTCTTTTTGAAAATGCAGGGTACAATTGGAGACTGAATAACATCGAAATGTATGGAATCCATCCCTTTCAATTCTGACCAAGCGTTAAAGAGGTTCCAGGCTATTGATTCCGATAGACCCTGTTTCCCAATATTATACAGGACGTTCAAAATTCATTGTCACTGTTTTATAATTTCAAACGGAGATGACTTTGTTATTTTAAATGGAACACCCTGTATTTTTTCAATCTGAACAATACAAAATTCGATTATCTTTCATTTTATATTGAGGTTACCTATACCTAGCTTGAATGGTTTTCAAGATATGGGCGTTTTCAAATAGTAGTTATCACTTCAATGCATTCTTTGAATCGAGAGAGCTGTGAAACGACATTCATTTGATTTGCTCACAGAATTCTCATTGACAGTTATTATACTTCACTTCCGCA
Organism: Plagiodera versicolora; assembly: GCA_037013635.1. Lineage (NCBI taxonomy): Eukaryota > Metazoa > Arthropoda > Insecta > Coleoptera > Chrysomelidae > Plagiodera > Plagiodera versicolora. The sequence goes on from CM072990.1 coordinate 2,256,838, forward strand.
CCTTCTATGAAGTCGTATTATCTTTTCCTGAACTATCCAAAACTGCAACAAAATACCGGGTGTTCCATTTAAAAAAACACAACTTTGATATGTCTTCTTTGAGCCACCCTGTAGACTCCAAAATAATTTCCTCTTGTAGCCTCAATGAATACACAGATGATGGAAAGAAGAAATTTCAGAAAAAATCAATGTTTTAGTTTACAGAGACCTTGTCGTATGGGGTGCTCCACCCTGTATAGTATGGAATGTAAAAGTTTAGTGTAGCATTGTTTATAATTAAGTTCAGAATGCTATTGATACAGATTTATGTAGAAAAATGACCCAATTGATCTAAATTCTGACAAACTTTCGCTCTAGGTTTTTATTTATTATTATTGTTTTTTGAAGTATTGTGTCGCAATAGTTTGTTCGTATTTCTTGATATTTACTACAGGGATATTCACAGTAAAAAATCAGGGATTTGTCAGGGATTTCTTGTAGACACAACTGCTATATTTTTCCAAACGATACCATTCAATTTTAAAAATGAGATTTTTCGTAAAACTCTCAAAAGAACTGACAACAATTTTTGTTTTTATTTGTTGAAACACCCTGTATATCTCCTCAACGCTTGTCTACGTATGAGATCGACTGTTTAGCCATTGACATTGAGCTGGAATTCATTCAAAAGTGATTCTGAATCGAAGGTTAAGTAGAACGGACGAATATGCACGCCTAGAATCTTCATTTGTACATCATGATTGTAGTCGAAGGTTTAATTAGGAGACTGCGTCTATGATGAAATCTTCGTGGTAACTCGTACAGATGAAGAATTGGATATAACGAGATGCTTCTCAATTTTTTTTTGTCACAAATTACTGTGTAATTTGCGTGCTGCAATTATTTTAACAAGAGGAATCAAAACAGCAAACACACCAAGCAGATGAACGATTTGACGTTTTGTTTGGAGTTTTATTTCGAGTGAACGTTTCTATATACAGGGTGACCCATTAGGGCATGTTGTTTCAAAAAAGCTTGTTATTTTTGTGTATACAGGGTGATTCACGACGAATTGTACTTAGTATACACAATCCTGAAATATTTCGAAGAGATATACAGGTCGTTCAGCCTCATTATGATTATTTTTTCGTTTTTTTTTGGTGATTGCTGGTGTTGAAATAACTCGGAACCACTCCACCACGATTTATACTGAGTACTTTTTGAGAAAGGTGAGTTTTAAAGTAACAGTATATCGATGTCTACCATGATTATACCAAAACATAAATTTTAAACCGCTCTAAAACCAGATTTGCTAACTTTCTCTCTGTTACAATTTTCTTTCTGGACGAAATGGAATGCAGTTTGGATTAAATCGAGTCGCATGCATTCATTTGGCACTAATTAATAAGAGACTATTGAGGTGAGTGATCTTAGACCAAAAAAAAATAACTGGATTTATAAGTTCAGATTATAATTGGGAAAATGATCGTATGGAGACTTCCAGAACATCGACAAGGACTCTTCATGGGTTTTTTCGTTGAAAATCGGGGGTTTTGGGGTGTTTTCGTGCGTTTTTTTTACTTTTTAGGGTTTTTTTGGAATTTTCAACATGAAATATCTCGAAAACTATACCAGATATCGAAAAACGGATTTCACCACTGTTTTCAGCGCCTTTTATACACCTTGTAGACGAGTTTTCAGGCAAATCTATTTTTTGCAATTTTTTGAAAAATCGACGAAAGGGTACCCCCTTTGGGTTTTTCAAAGAAGTCAAAGTCTTCGTAGAGTCTTCAATTTTCGTATGGAGACTTCCAGAACATCGACAAGGACTCTTCATGGGTTTTTCCGTTGAAAATAGGGGGTTTTGGGGATTTTCGTGGGTTTTTTGCGACTTTTTTGGTGTTTTTTGGAATTCTCAACATGAAATATCTCGAAAACTATACCAGATATCGAAAAACGGATTTCACCACTGTTCTCAGCGTCTTTTAGACACCTTGTAGACACCTTGTAGACGAGTTTTCAGGCAAATCTATTTTTCGAATTTTTTCGAAAAATCGACGAAAGGGTACCCCCTTTGGATTTTTCCAAAAATTCAAAGTCGTCGTAGAGTCTCCAATTTTCGTATGGAGACTTCCAGAGCATCGACAAGGACTCTTCATGGGTTTTTTCATTGAAAATATGGGGTTTTGCGGATTTTCGTGGGTTTTTTGCGACTTTTTTGGTGTTTTTTGGAATTCTCAACATGAAATATCTCGAAAACTATACCAGATATCGAAAAACGGATTTCACCACCGTTTTCAGCGCATCTCAGACGCCTTGTAACTATTTTAGGCAAATCTATCTTTCGAAATTTATCGAAGTCGTCGTTGAGTCATCAAACAGCTTATGGAAGTATTTTATTGGTTACTGTTCAAATGTATTGTTCAAAATTCAATACGGATCCAACAAGTTATTCCTATATACATTAAAAAATCAATAGTATCATGATCAGTTCACGAATTTCAATCAGAGATAATCCCATTCATATTCTGATTCTCCTGAAATTATTCATAAGCTAGTTCGTTACCGATGGTTATCAAAATTCAAATTTAAAACGTGCTGCAAGAATTTCGAATTGAATAACAAAACGATCACCGAAAGAATAAACAATGGCTTTCCGATCGTAAATCTAGATAAAGACTGTCGATCACAATTTCCTGTAATTGAAACACGATGGATTGCATTGCAAATAACTAACCAGGTTAATTGTATCAAAAGCTAGTCGAATATTACGTAATATACTACGACTTCAATTCACCAGAATGTTCATAAATTCCTATTTCGAAAAATAATTGCATATTTTATAACAACATTCTTCGCATTAATTAATTAATTCATTATTATTATTATTCAATTACGAGCGATGAGAACTGAGGAACGCCATGTCGCTGAACACCCAGTATATTCGTGGTTGACGAGGAAGTGAAATGCCTTTGAGGCCTCCAGCAATCCTAGTGATACTGATATCCTGATTTTTTCCAAGTGAAACAGAGCGTGCTGTGTAAAAAATGCATGAAACAGCTGAAGTGCGGCTGCAATGTCGTCATGTGTTGAAGGAAGAAAGTTGTGTTAGATTTGGTCAGCTTTCAGTATCAACAGCGCCGATTGTAGAGTGTCTGGGGACTTTTATCGCATTTTGGCAACACTGCTCGACTTTGACAAGTCGGCCTTGTTACAGTACAAAACATTGAAATCGATGTCAGATCAATTTTTCGCTAGATTTTAGAAGGCCATGACCAATTTTGTTATTATTTTGACGTTTCTGTCAACAACATTCTGCAGCTGAGTTATTCGTCTGTTTTTTTTCTCAGTTTTATTAATTAATGCGTTTTTGAAATGAGATATTGAGAAAGGGCAGGGTTAGATGGATTTGTTTTTCTCAGTATGCATTTTGGACATAAATTTATCCATTAAACGTCACTTTTTTTTTTAATTTTCAATCACCGGTACACATTTTGACACACCCTGTATGTTTCCTCCGAGACAGATATGATAAAATATTTAACCTAGAAGTAGTTTCTGAATTTATTTCATACCAATAAACCAAAAATGAATTCCCCCAAATCAAACTTAATTTTTCTGCGAATCCAAAACCCTCCAAAATTGGTTCCAACTCACCCCCATTGACGTCCTTCAATCCGGCCCCGAATTTATCGACGCCTCCCGTCGAAATCCAACAGGACATCATCAAGGTTAACGCGAATAAACCGGAAGTAGTCGACCCGTACATTTTCGAGAAAATATGCGCGATATACGAGACACCGAAACGGACGACGTGGTACCCAAACGATCTATCGTACGTCTGCGGTACCGTGTGGTACTTGGCTCGTATCGGAATTCGTCTATTGGGAAGAGAAGAAGTGGGAGACTGAGAATGTACAGTGTGATGATGGGTTTCTTGCAGTTTACGTGGATCTCTGGGAGGTGTGGTTGGGGTGTCTTATTTTCAACGCCATTTTGGCAATTTTTAACGAATCAAAAAGATCGTGGGGGCATTGTGTAGTGAATATATTCGAGAATAGTCAGTCTAAATTTGAAGTCGTTCGGTCAATTCCTCTTCGAGTTATGACGTCAGCAGTTTCGGAGGAAAACGCGTTAGAAGTTTCAACCGCTGCCAGTCAAAAACTATTCAAGATACGACCTTGAAGCTTTCACAGGATAGTTTCGGGAATATAAACTATCGATTAGGCAGAAAAAAAAATGATTTTTGAAAATGTCACACTGGTTTTTTTCAAAAAATTGTGATACATTTCTTTCGCACCTTCTTGGACACCCTGTATAACTCAAAGTCGTCGTAGAGTCTTCAATGGACTCCTCATGGGTTTTTTCGCGGGGTTTTGGGACTTTTTGGAAAAAAATCGAATTTGGAAAGTGTCACACTAATTTTATTTCCAGAAATTGTGATGCATTTCTTCCGCACCTTCTTGGACACCCTGTATAGTATAGAAATCGAAACTATCGAATTACTGAACGATAAATTCAATCAACATTATTTGGTAACATTCTTGGATACTCCGTCAAAGTCGATGATGAATTCAATTTGATTATTTTCGTTTTTCGTGTTTCATTTTTATTTGGCCACCCTGTATGAAACACCAGTAATTATATCGACGATTAGTGTGCCAATTCTATTCTTACTGTTAAAGAGTCTTCGGTAATTTATTATTTTCTACAGATGTTGTTTTGGCATTCTTTTCTATTCACATTTGAAGAATTCAAGAGAGAAACTGAAGAGAAAATGAAATCATTCAAAATCAGTTACGAATAATTTGTTGTTTGAAAATAATTATTTGCGATTGCAGTTTCGATAATTCAAGATAATTGAGCGTCAGCCCTTTCGCCTTGTTTGGTAAAATTATTGTCGTTCAATTGGTTCTTATATACATCCAGAGAAAGTCTTATTGATTGAAATTGAATTCAAGGTCACACTTGCATCACTCCATTGAGATTTTTAATTTACCGAAAATCAACGATAACGAAATATTACGAAACACAATTAGCTATCGCATTTTTTCCCTAGTTTTATTGGGTTTTTATGGAGCCATCGCTATTTTTGACTGAAAAAGATCGGGTCAAGTTTTTTATTCATTGACATTCTTTTAACCAGCTCAGCTCTTGACGTTTGAAGGTTTTTGCTGGGATCTTCGATTGATTCATTGCTGTGGAACTCGTTTTCGCAATCTCAAGTCGAAGAAATAAAAAGCCTCATCAGGTTGAGGAAGACACAACTATAAATTATAAAAAATATATTGCTTTTAATAATTAATATTTGTAAAATAAGTTACACGGAGAAAAAACAATGCTTCAAAGCTTTGTCGCCTTCACTCGAATCGTCCTTCTTCGGACGTAAAATGGACGTAGATCATTTTACATCCAATGGACGTCCATTTAAGGTCTGTGGATGTAAAATGGACGTCCAATATATGTGAAATGATCTACGTCCATCTTATGTTCATTCAACGTCCATTCTACGTCCATTTTACATCCAATGGACGTCCATTTAAGGTCCATGGATGTAAAATGGACGTCCAATAGATGTAAATTGATCTACATCCATTTTTCGTCTATTTTACGTCCATTTAACGTCCATTGGACATCCATTTCACGTCCATGAACCTTAAATGGATGTAAAATAGATGTAGAATAGACGTAAAATAGACGAAAAATGGACGTAGATCATTTTACATCTATTGGACCTCCATTTTACGTACGTCCAATAGATGTAAAATGATCTACGTCCATTTTTCGTCTATTTTACGTCTATTCTACATCCATTGGGCATCCGTTGGACATCCATTTCACGTCCATGAACCTTAAATGGACGCAAAATAGATGTAAAATGGACGTAAATTGAACGTGAAATGGACGTAGATCATTTCACATCTAGTGGACGTTCTTGAACAATAATGAAATATTACGAAACACAATTAGCTATCGCATTTTTCCCTAGTTTTTATGAAGCCATCGCTATTTCTGGCTGAAAAAAAAGGTTAAATAAGACACAACTATAAATTATAAAAAATATATTGCTTTTGATAATCATAATTTATAATAATCCAATCGATGTAAAATGATCTACGTCCATTTAACGTCCATAGAACATCCATTTCATGTCCATGGGCCTCAAATGGACGCAAAATAGATGTAGAATAGACGTAAAATAGACGAAAAATGGACGTAAATTATTTTACATCTATTGAACGTACATTTGATGTCCATGTATGTAAAATGGACGTCCAATCGATGTAAAATGATCTACGTCCATTTTACATCCATTCTACGTCCATAGAACATCCATTTCATGTCCATGGGCCGTAAATGGACGCAAAATAGATATAAAAAGGACGTAGAATGGACGTAAAATAGACGAAAAATGGACGTAGATCATTTCACATCTAGTGGACGTTCTTGAACAATAATGAAATATCACGAAACACAATTAGCTATCGCATTTTTTCCTACTTTTATTGGGATTTTATGAAGCCATCGCTATTTCTGGCTGAAAAAAAAGGCACAACTATAAATTATAAATAAATATATTGCTTTTGATAATGAACATTCGTAAAACAAGTTAGACGTAGAGAAAAAACGCTGCTTCAAAGGTCGTTGTCGCCTTCGCTCGAATCGTCCTTCTTCCTGATGAGGTGCACCGTCTCCGCCTCCAGGGCGAGCTTCCTGATGTTGGCCAGACAGCCGGCGGCGGCCTCCTGCAGGCTCGGATCGCTCGACGACACCGCCTTGAGCAGGAAACACACCACCCCGCTCTCGTGCATCGTGATGCAATTGAACGGGTTCCTCGACAAGTGGAACAGCGCCAGCGCCGTGGTGCGGTGCACGGCGCCGTCGCCGTCGGCCATGTACTGCACCAGGGGCGTGATGGCGCCCAGCCGGCCGAACATTTTGCAGTTGGAGCCCCACGCGCAGCAGTAGGCTATGGCGGAGGCCAGGTGCTGGCGCAGCTCCACGTCGTCGGTGTGCACCAGGTTGACCAGCATGGGCACGACGCCGTGGTCGGTGATGACGGCGAGGTTCTCGATGTCTTTGGCCACCTCGGAGATGGCGGCGCAGACGCACGCCAGGACGTGCGGCTCGGAGGATTTGAGGAGGTTGACGATGAGTTCGAGGCCGCCGACGAAGCAGCGTACCATTTCGCCGGAGTCGGTCGCGTTCCTGGAACGCACCGTTGGACGTGCAATGGACGTAGAATGGACGTAGATCATTTTACATCCGAAGGACGTCCATTTGAGGTCCATTGGACGTGAAATGGACATGAAATGGACGTCCAATAGACATCAAATGGGCGTTAAATGGAAATAAAAACGACGTAAAATGGATCTATTGGAAGAATGGACGTTAAATGGGCGTGAAATGGACATGAAATGGACGTAGAATGAACGTAGATCATTTTACATCCGAAGGACGTCCATTTGAGGTCCATTGGCCGTAAAATGGACGTAAAATGGACGTGCAATGGACGTAGAATGGACGTAAATCATTTCACATCCGAAGGACATCCATTTGAGGTCCATTGGACGTAGAATGGACGTGCAATGGACGTCGATAATTGTATGTCCATTGGACGTCCATTTTATATCCATTGCACGTCCATTTGAGGTCCATTGGACGTAAAATGGACATGCAATGGACGTCGATAATTGTATGTCCATTGGATTTCCATTTTATATCCATTGGACGTCCATTTTATATCCATTGGACGTCCATTTGAGTTCCATTGGACGTAAAATGGAAGTAAAAACGACGTGAAATGGATCTATTGAGAGAATGGGCTTGAAATGTACGTTCATTTGATGTCCATGAATGTAAAATGGACGTCTATTGGACGTAAATCATTTTACATTCAATGGAAGTCCATTTTACATTTATTGAACGTCCATTTCACGTCTATTGGACGTCCATTTGAGGTCCATTGGACGTGGAATGGACATGAAATGGACGTCCAATAGATAGATAGATGGATAGACATTTATTTTCCAACAGGTATACACCCAATTACAAGAAAAGCAGTGGAAATTCTTAAAATTAACAAAAATAAATTGAATTGAATTAAATGGACGTTTAATGGAAGTAAAAACGGCGTAAAATGGATCTTCTGGAAGAATGGACGTTAAATGGGCGTGAAATGTACGTTTATTTGATGTCCATGGATGTAAAATGGACGTCTATTGGACATAAATCATTTTAAATCCAATGGAAGTCCATTTGACATCCATTGGACGTCTATTTTACATCCATTTGGGAAGTTTAATGAAAAAATAATAAAAAAAGGCCATTCGACATACACTAGATGTCCATTTTTCATTATTTTTGCGTTAGAATAATTGTACTGGAAATTTCAAACTATACTTAAGCACTTCTTCATGAATATTCGGAAATTACATCGTCTTTTCAGTGATTTCCAAAGTGCCGAAATAATTGAGAATTTTTTTTGATAACATTCGAAATATCGATTTTTTGAAGCAATAAACAATTAGACGTCCATTTTACGTCCATTTGAGTCAATGGACGTTAATTAGACTTCCAACATAAAATTATCTATTTCCATTGGACGTCCATTTTACGTCCGCTCAAAGTCTAAATGTCCATCAGCTGTCCATTTTTTGACTTTTTTGCGATAAACTAATTGTACTGGAAATTTACAACTCTATTTAGGCACTTTTTCATGAAGATTTATAAAATGGCGGTAAAATTGAGAATATCTTTGATAATATTTGAAATATCGTTTTTTCCGAAGCACTCCAAGCAATAAATGATTAGACGTACATTTTACGTCCATTTAAAGTCCAAATGACTTCCATCGGAAAAAGAATAATTGACGTACATTGGACGTCCCGTGGACGTCAACTGGACGTTTCATGTACCAACTCGGTCCATGATCGTGGTGGATCTTCCGAAGGCTCACCTGATGCAAGGCACCAAAGACCAAGCAGCGTTGGCCTGCACTTTGGTGGAGTCGTTCTTCAGCAGAGACCAAATCAGCCGCACTCCGTCCAATTCCTCGATGATCCGCATCGAGTCCTCATCTTCTGCGCACTCCCTGAGCACCATGGGCACGTTCTCCAGCAGAGGCGAGTAGGTGTAGTTCAGCAGGTTCACCAGGTGGGGAATGCCGTTGGCTTTGCGCAAAGTCGTCCGGTTGTGCTCGAACTTGAGGCACTCGCCGAGGGCCCCCACCACGTTGCTCAACACCCTCTCGTCTTCCTCGACGTTCTCCAGGAGTTTCACCAACACCTGATAGGAGAATTGGTGGGTTTTTGCCTCGAAAGGACGTGAAATGGACGTCCATTGGATATTAAATGATTTACGTCCATTAGATGTCCATTCTAGGTCCAAATACGTTTGATGGACGTCCAACGGATATACAATAATTGAAGTATATTCGAGGTCTGGATTTCTATAGACGTCAAACGGGCATGAAATTATCGATGTCCATTAGATGTCCAATTCAAGTCCATTGGACGTTGAATGGACGTCTGTTGGACGTACAATGATCTATCATCTTAGACGGCCATTTTACGTCCATTTGAGGTCCATGAACGTTAATTAGACTTCCAACATAAAATTATCTATGTCCATTCTACGTCCGCCCAAGGTCCAAATGTCCATTAGCTGTCCATTTTGAATTTTTTTCATGGTGAACTAATTGTACTGGACATTTTCTACTCTATTTGGTAACTTTTCATGAGGATTTGAATATAGTATTGCCTTTTCAGTGATTTCCAAAGTGCCCAAAAAAATTGAGAATATTTTTGATAACATTCGAAATTTCGATTTGTTGAAGCAATAAACGATTAGACGTCCATTTTACGTCCATTTGAGGTCCATGAACGTTAATTAGACTTCCAACATAAAATTATCTATGTCCATTTTACGTCCGCTCAAGGTCCAAATGTCCATCAGCTGTCCATTTCGAATTTTTTTCAGGGTAAACTAATTGTATTGGACATTTCCAACTATATTTAAGCACTTCTTCATGAAGATTTGAATGTGACATCGCCTTTTCAGTGATTTCCAAAGTGCCAGAAAAATTGAGAATACTTTCGTGAGAAGTTTTATGTAAAAAAAAATAATGATAATATTCGAAATATCGATTTTTTGAAGCAATAAACGATTAGACGTCCATTTTACGTCCATTTGAGGTCCATGAACGTTAATTAGACTCCCAACATAAAATTATCTATGTCCATTTTACGTCCGCTCAAGGTCCAAATGTCCATCAGCTGTCCATTTTGATTTTTTTTCAGGGTAAACTAATTGTATTGGACATTTCCAACTATATTTAAGCACTTCTTCATGAAGATTTGAATGTGACATCGTCTTTTCAGTGATTTCCAAAGTGCCAGAAAAATTGAGAATACTTTCGTGAGAAGTTTTATGTAAAAAAAAATAATGATAATATTCGAAATATCGATTTTTTGAAGCAATAAATGATTAGACGTCCATTAGACGTTAATTAGACTTCCAACATAAAATCATCTATGTCCATTGGACGTCCATCAGGTGTTCATCTTTTATTCCTTTTGCGATAAACTAATTGCGGATATTTTTGATAATATTCGAAATATCGCTTTTTTTTTTAAACAATAAACGATCAGACGTCCATTTCACGTCCATTCGAGGTCCATTCACGCTCGTCACCTTCCTACCTCCACGGTCTTGAGCTGGTCGAACCTCTCGACGTTCTCGGCACTAATGGCCGTCTTCCAGATAGCCCCAGTGACCGCGGCCAGCAACGGCTTATCCTCCTTGGTCTTGGGATCCCTCGCCATGCCCACCAAAGGGTCCAGCCCCCCGGCCTGCCTCACCATGTTCCTCGCCGTAGGATTCTCGCAGCACTTGAAGATGGTCTCGGCGCAGTACCGCCTCAGGGCCGGGTACTCGTCGGTAGTCGACAAGTGCCTCACGATGTCCTTGATCATCCCCTCGGTCTGCAGGGCCAGCTGGTAGTTGGGGTCGTTGGCGCATTGCGCTATCGTGCCGATGGTGGGGATCACCACGTCCATGTGCACGGCTCTGAGCAGCCGGGAGAGCAGCGGCACGGCGCCGCTCTTCATCATCACCTGGACGTTCCTCCTGCTCCTGGAGACCGACCACAAGGCCCTGGCGGCGGCGCGCACTATGTTCACCAGCTCGACGTCCTCGGGGGGCAGCTGCTCCTTGGGCGTCCGCAAAGCTAGCTCGTTGACGTCGAGGAAGTCCACCAGCTTGGGGATGCCGTTGCTCCGGCGCACGTGCTTGCGAGCTTTGCGTATCTGCGCCACGTTGAAAATAGTCTCGGCGACTAGAATCTGCAGGTCTCTAGCTGGCTCCGTGAGGTTCTTGACCAGCAGCGCGACGCCGCCGAGGTCGGCGATGGAGCGCCGGATGTCCTGGTTGTGCGACAGCTCCGTCAGCACCCCCAGAGCGCCCAGCTTGCACTTGAGGTCCTTGGTGTCCAACAAATTAATCAGGATCTCCAGCCCGCCGATCTCCTGGATGGCCAGCTGGTTGATCTCGGTGGTGAGGTCGTGGTCTTTGAGGCAGCACAGCGCGACCACGGTGGCCGTCTGGTTGCCCGTCTTGAGGTACTTGATGAGCTTCTGGATGTGCCAGTATTCGGGGGGGATGTCGGCCTTGGGGCGCTCGGTGCGCCGCTCCTCGTCGTCGCTGCTGTCCACGGCCGAGGAGGGTTCGCTGTCCGAGTGCTCTTCGACGACGACCTCGCGGAGGCCGCTGGGGAAGGCGGGGGGGCCGTCGGGGATGTCGTCCGTTGGGGTGTCGGTTTTCATGTCGCTCGTTGGAGGGGTTATGGGGGTTTGACGTGGCCGTGACGTTTGTTGGGTGTTTGATCGATATACTGCGTAGGTCTGTGTTTGGTCGTATAAAATTTCAGACTCGGAGTCTATTATTATTATCGAAAAAAAGTCCCAAAAGTAGCCTTGAATGAATTACACAATAGCGTTAATAAATGAAATATTCGAATATTTGATTCGAAATTAAAAAAGCCACAATTTTTTTAAATCACTGAAAATGTGGATTTAAATTTTTTTTGCTGAAATTTTTTCCAGTTTCTGATTTCTCCAACTGTTTCTTTGTTTAAAAAAACTGTTCCCCTAACCATGTAGTGATTTTTTTCTTGATATCTCGAAAGCACAAAAGCTCCAAAAGTATTCATAAAAATAATAACCACCTAAAAAGTGGAGACGCCTTATATATCAACTAATTTTAATATGATTTCACTAAAGTAATTCATTGCACTGATATGTATCTGAAATATGTTTTGATATTTCATGTGATTGAGGAATAATATTGAAATGGACTCTAAATTTATTATTATTATTTTGCAGGTTTTCGCATTTTTTTGCATGGGCTAATTTCATGTGCTGTACGATTGTAAAAAAAATACCATAGGCTCTAGATTTTGACAGATTCTTTCAAATCGATAGATTTAGAAAGAAAGAGTGTGTATGATAAAAAAGGGAGACACGTGATCTAAGCTCCGCCCTTATCGGCAATGTCAATTTTATTAATTTCGATTGACTCTTCAACCAACGGTTTTTTTTTTCGAACAATTATATAAGGATGTTTTTTTACGAATCCTAAACTTTTTTTTCCAATAAAATATTAATCTTTATTTATAATTATCTATAGTTCATCCTTACCTAACCTATTTATTATTTACTTTCTGATTTTTCCAATTTTAGGGAAAAAATTACAAGATTCTATGACATTTTTCATAGAAAACACACAATTCTTTCAGATTTTATTTTTTTAATTTCCAGAATGAATTATTCACCTGGACACTGTCAAGTTTTTTCAATGAAATCATTTATTTATATAGTTAGAGATCAATGATTTTTGATATTAACCTGTTGAACAATAATTGCAATTTGTGGCACTAAATTATGCATAAAATAATGAGATTATGTGAAATTTTCTGACTTACCTATTTGGATGCTTCATAAGATGTAAAAAATGCATAAAATAATATTATTTGAACGACACATCGACTGTTATAGGAAGGGAAAAGGAAACTTACAGTTCAAAAACACACATCATTTGTAATTATTTTACTTCAGCGCTGAAACATAACTTATTTACATTACCAACAAAACGAATTGACTTTTTTATGTAATACTGAAACTAGAAAGTGAATTATTGTAACGCGACAAGATTTTCGATAGACTTGCAACAAAAATGCTATCGTTACAATAACAAATTTCTAGGATTATTTGGCATACAATCGCGCGTATCATAATACTTCCAACTCATTTAGAAATATATTTTAATAAATATATATATATTAAATATATACATATACACACACAGCTTCGGAAAATACATACATTTACTTAAATATTACTTGTGTCGTATGTTTCTTTGTATGTGTGTAATCATGTATTTTTGAACGTGTAAGCTTTGTGAGTTTTTTGGTTGGGTGTATTTTGTCTCCCTCTGTGATTGAGTCAATCACCACCTATTATATGTACAGTAATCCGAAACTAATATTCGTAGGTAACGCCTTAACATACAAAATAATATTTCTAGTAGAAATCTTAGCAAGGCGAGCTTCAAATAAAATTTAAATACTAAACAAAAACTCAACAATCAACTAAAAAGATATTCGATTCATTATAAAGTGGAGGGCGTTTTGAAAAACAAAAAAAAAATCATTCAAATTCTTCTAAAAAGTCTACTAGTGATGGATGAGAATTTTAAGCTTGGTACGATGTGCAATATTTGCAATTTAGTGATTCAAGATGTCCAGGAATTTATATTTACACTGCGTTAAATTAGGCATTAAGGTTATTTTATATCTGAGTGGAAATATAGTAGATGGCTTGGAAAATATCAATTAGTAAAAATATCTCACTTATACTTAAAATCTCCCTTATATTCAGTCTCTAAATTATTTTGGTTCACAAGTTTGTTAGTCGTCACGTAAATCAAATCGAATCCCTCTTCGTTCGTGTGGTATAAATACTGCTTTTTATCACAATCAAACTGAAATTTTGGTTCGCAATCAATCACAGGGTCTCGGAATCAATTTTCTTCACTCCTTCGTTTCGTGCTCGTTTTTCCCGATCAGAAATTATCACAGCGCACAGAGAGACACAAGCTGGTTTTTTGTTTGGGTGGGTTGAGAGTAGATTTTTTTTTTTTTCGTTCGGGGTAGTGATAGACAGAAAAAAGACTACCACACGGCTAGAGGCACAGATAATTGACTCAACTAATTTTTCACGACATATATTGTAGAACAATGCAGGTTTCGCATCAACACTACAAGATGAATATTAATTAGCACAAGAGTTTTTCATGGTGGAATTTCAATCTTTCACTTTCGCATTCCGTGCGGGGGAATGGCGAAACCAAAGACTGTCAACGACATATTCAAACAATTTCGACGCAAGTTTTATGAAACAATAACTATTCGCTACGTTTCGCAACCATTCTGAATTGGAAATAAATAACGTTATTCGAATAGTGACATGATTATTTCAAGTCTAAGATCACTTTCAAATTTGACATTTGACCATTGACATTTGACAATGACATTTGACAACGATATTTGACATTGACATTTGACAATGGCATTTGACGATGACATTTGACAATGACAGTTACCTAAATGTTGCTCTAGACCTACATTTTCGAATTTTTATTTTGTACTCTGAAACAAACGAATAATTTATCTTGTTTCCTTGGAATAATCATTCATCTCGTGACAACTCAGAACGTTTGCGATCGGAAACAATATAAAAAACCAACAGAAAAAAAAATCAACGGAATTCTACTACAACTAGATAATACTATTAAATACGAACTAACTATTTGTCTTTTATCATCTTACGAAGTATCGATCTGTCACGTCAATAGCAGAAGTTACGCGAACTTATTGCGATTAATTTTTTTTTGTCGTCATTCACAAACACTATGATTAATTAATTTATTAATGACATCGATATTGATGACGTTTTTCCAAGTGAAAATCGTCTGGCTATTATTATTATAACTATACTGAGGCCTATAGTTAGGAAGACATTCAACCTAAAGTATGTACGAGTACTATTTGTTTTCATTTCTAATATTTGCATCAGTAATTCTACGGGACGAACATTCTCAGGCTAAGCTGGGGAAAAAAAGTGGCGAAAATGTCAAAAATGTCGAAAAATTTTTTACGATGAATTCGTGCTTCCAGGGGGTTTGATAAAAATTGATAAAACTGATCACTAAAAAATAAATATCATTATACATTTCACAATATTCCCCCAGAAAATAGCCTTGAATAAATTACACAATAATGTTTCTTTGCTCCCCAATGTTTTACTACCTTTCCCCATTTCAATCAGTAAATGATATACATAGATTTATATTTCATTTACTACTAATTTTTTTTTTCATAGTTTCCAATTCTTCCAACTGTAACTTTGGTTAAAAATAATTGTTCCCCCAACCTTGCAGTAATTTTTTTCTTGGTATCCTGAAAGCACAAAAGCTCCAAAAGTATTGATAAAAATAATAACCACCTAAAAAGTGGAGACGCCTTATATATCAATCAATTTTGATATGATTTCACTAAAGTAATTCATTGCACTGATATGTACCTAAAATATGTTCAAATTTCACGTGATATTCGTTCAGAAAGTGTACTTATTATTGACTTTGACAACTTAAGCTACATATTCCTGTCACTTGTCAATCTGTCAGTTCCACTCTACGAACTGACTCTTATCCCGGACCGTCAAGCATCGTAAGTGCTTGCTACTAAAATCGATCATTCAAATATAATAATTCAGCTAATCTAATTTGTAAAAACCGTAACACTAGTCGTTGCAAGTAAAATATCGAATGAGACGCCCTCTTTTGAGAGCCAATAAAATTTCCAAACCGATACAACGTCAACAACGTTCCAACGAAATGATATTGAGTGTGAGATATGTGTGGGTTTTTTTTCATGTGGGGGCACGAAAATAACAAGAAAAATTCAACAAATCAAACAAAACTCGGGCACGACCGCCTAGCGATCGTTCTAGTCCAAGGTCCGGCCAGAATCGGTGCACCAATCGCGTATTTAGGATCAACCTAATTGTTATTTGGGTATACAGTGAGATTCATGAAGTACTCGACAATTGTTGTTTGTTTTTTTTTGGGAAAATAAAAAATTGCCATCGACTCAGGATCGTTTTGAAACCAACTTAGGTCCTATTGGATATACCGGGTGATTTTCGGTTTCTTCAAAAATCGCCTCTCTCAAAATTGGAAAGATCCTAAAAGTTATAGTTTTCGAAAAATAAGTAATACTTTGGATTAAATCCTGGAAATGCTGTAAAAAATTGTGACTTTTTAATAAAAAATTAATTTGGCAACTTTTACTGAATGGCCCACGTCGAAATTATTTTTCGAAAAATACAACTTTTATGATATTTTTGATTTCGAATATTTTTTATGTATATTTATTTTTCCATTTGTTGGGGACTTCATGAATGTCACTGTATACTGGGCGAATTATTTTGAGGTGGCAATTATTTATAGAGGATTATTTCAAAAGTGTCTTGAAATGAATTTTTATAATATTATTCTTATAATATAAGGTCTTGCAATATTTTCAAAATTCTCAGACAACTCGAGTGTTACGTCAAAATTGGCAAATTTCTGATGCCAAATTATACAGAAAATTGGAAAATTAATCGAATACAGGGTGTTACTATCAAATTTGCACATTTTTGACGCTAAATTTTCCTGAAAACTCGAAAATTATTTTAAGTACAGGGTGTTACATCAAAATTGGAAAATATCTGATGACAAATTTTACAGAATATTCGAAAATTATTCGAAACACAGGGTGTTATAATGAAATTGGTAATTTTCTGACGCAAAAATTTCCTGGAAAATTCAATATTTACTTGAAATACAGGGTGTTGCAAGAAAATTGGCAAATTTCTGATGCCAAATTATACAGAAAATTGGAAAATGAATCGAATATAGGGTGTTAGCGAATTTTTGATGCCAAAATTCACAAAGAAAATCGAAAATTACTTGAAATACAGGATGTTACAAGAAAATTGGCAAATTCTTAACGACAAATTTTCCTAAAGAGTCGAAAATCATTCGAAATACAGAGTGTTGTAATAAAATTGTCAAATTTTCAACGACAAAATTTCCCGAAAACTCGAAAATCAATCGAAATACAGGGTGTCCCTTCATCACAACTGACTTTTTCCTCTCTTATTTCCACAGGGTGATAAAAATTGGATCGCTAGTAAAAAAATACTCGATAAACGCAGCAATTCTGGCCGGCTCTTA
Organism: Plagiodera versicolora; assembly: GCA_037013635.1. Classification (NCBI taxonomy): domain Eukaryota; kingdom Metazoa; phylum Arthropoda; class Insecta; order Coleoptera; family Chrysomelidae; genus Plagiodera; species Plagiodera versicolora. The sequence continues at coordinate 2,274,157 of CM072990.1, forward strand.
GCCTACCCCTAAGTACTAAAAAAAAAAAAATCAACAAATAAACCGTGTCGCTGCGTGCGACCGCGGCGACACCCTTCTTAATGCTCCTGTTGCTTCGACTCCGCCTCCCCCGCACTGTTCTCCCCATTCTTGATGGTCATGCTGCGCGACGACGAGAAGCACAGCTTCATGATGAACGGGAACTTCATGCCTGCGAAAACAAAACGAAAATCGAAAATCACAAAAATCGTGACATAAGCGTGAAAATACACCCCTCCTGCCCCCCAAACGCGTTTTTCACGAATCTACTTTTGTTGAGGTGGTTGACACGATATCTCGAGTTCTATCTGATCGATTCCTTTGAAATTTTGTGAGATTCTTCTTCTTACATCTCTTTATCGCAGGAACTAAGGATTTTGGAAAATTTTGATTCGAAGTATTTTTAAAAAATTCGTGAAGGTCGAAAAACAGGGGTAAAAATTAATGTTTTTATTCAAGTAGACGCCATTTTGTGAATTTTTTTTATTTTTTTTTTGCCCGTAGTTCAAGATGTAGCGACATCTTTACTGATTAAGAATTTTTTTTGTTTGTTCGATTCGGATGAGTACAAGGGCTGGAATCATGTCAGCCAGGGAGCCCTGTTCGATTGGCAGCCCCCACTTCACCGGCCTGTCATTTGACGAATTTTTGACATTTCCTTCTTCCGAATTTTTTTCTACATACATAAAGCATCAATGAACATTATACACTGTGTCCAAGATAAGAATGAACAGCATGGGGATCTCGGAAACCATAAGAGATACGGAGATGGTTGAATTAGAGAAAAGTTGGGCATTTTCAAGTCTAACAATGTGCCGTTCAGAAAGTTTCGAAATTCCAATTAGTTCCGGAGATATGCCTGAAAAAACGAAATTCGCCGATTTCGTTTTAATTTTTTTCTGAAGTTATTTGAAGAGATACAAGGAAACAAAAGACACTTTCTCATTGCCATTTTTCAATCTCTACAAAGCAGCGTTGAGAGATTTTCCGTACGACGTTTCGTTCCGGAGAAACCATCATCAACTTTATTTTTTCATATGGCCCGTGAAAAAAAATACCCTGTATTGAATAGCATATTTTATTACCAATACAACGATGTATAACACGATATGATTCTGCGATATTTAAAACGAAAAAAAAAATCGATCGACCAATCGTTGTATTGGTAATAAAATATGCTATTCAATACAGGGTATTTTTTTTTCACGGGCCATATGAAAAAATAATCTCTCAACGCTGTTTTGTAGAGATTGAAAAATGGCAATGAGAAAGTGTCTTTTGTTTCCTTGTATCTCTTCAAATAACTTCAGAAAAAAATTAAAACGAAATCGGCGAATTTCGTTTTTTCAGGCATATCTCCGGAACTAATTGGAATTTCGAAACATTCTGAACGGCACATTGTAGGACTAGTAAATGCGCAACTTTTCTCTAATTCAACCATCTCCGTATCTCTTATGGTTTCCGAGATCCCCATGCTGTTCATTCTTATCTTGGACACAGTGTATAAAAAATCGATAGTGAAAATGTTTTTATTTTTTTTTTTTCTATCCTAGTTTGAAAACTACCCGAATAGTAGGGCTTAATTTATCATTTCATTCATGATATAGACCGAACGAAAAATAAAAATAAATAATAAATGTCACTTTTCGGACAAACCGAACTCGATTATGCCATTTCGGCAAATGAGTGGTCTCTCCCATTTCTCACCAGGACTCTCGATGGCGGCGTGGTTGCACGCCATGACCGCCGCCACCGCCTCCGTGGTGGTCTCGAACTCGAGCAGGCCCGAGCTGGACCGCTCGGATTTCATGGGGAACAGCTTGACGGCCTTGGGGGGCACGACGTCGTAGTCCTTGAACACTTGCACCAGCTCCTCTTCCGTCACTTGCGGCGGGGTGTTGAAGAAGTGGAGGATCTGCGAGGGGAATTTTGAATTATTTTTTTTTTGAATTTTTCCATCGTTTTTTATTTACAGAAACAGCAAAAGCATTTTTAGAACGATTCAGCAAATCGAGCAATTTAACATTTTTTCGAAGAAGAAAAGCTGTAATTATTTAATTTTTTGGAAATAAGTATCTACTGAGTGTCCTGAAAATTTTTTGGATTATTTTACATTTTTTCCATTGTTTTTTTTTACAAAACAGCATAAGCATTATTAGAACGATTTGGAAAATCGACTAATTAAATTTTTTTCGAAAAAGAAATGCTGTAATTATTAAATTATCTGGAAATGAGTATCTACCGAGTGTCCTGGATGGAATTTTGATTTTTTTTACATTTTTGTCATTGTTTTTTACAAAACAGCATAAGCAGTCATGGAAAGATATGGAAAAATCGAGATTTTTTTTAAATAAAAGCTGCAATTATTTAATTTTCTGGAAATAAGTATCTACCGAGTGTCCTGAAACGAATTTTGATAATATTAATTCTTGCAGCATTCCCAAAACTCCCTGAAGAACTCGAAATTCGAATAATGTACAGGATGTCACAATAAAAATAGCAGATTATTGAAAATACGCGATATAGCGAACCACCGTACGATGTTGCCACGTTTCTCAATTTTCCCCAATAACGCGGAAAAATATTTTTACCTTGCTGGGTGGTTGTATCCTGTTTTTGCTGGCCATGGCCGGATTCATGAATCTGTTGTTCTTGTTGTTGACGTACAACTTGTAGGAGGGCGATTTGTCCGGCAGAGGATAGGGGTTCGTCACTTCGCTAAGGTACGGTTGCTTACTGAACGCCAATTGCAGTTTGTGTTCCTTCGAATTCACATTGAACCATCATCGATGTGTCAAAAATGCTGTCAAGTAACTGTCAGAAAAGCTGTCAAGTAACTGTCAAAAAGCTGTCAAGTAACTGTCAAAAAGCTGTCAAGTAACTGTCAAAAAGCTGTCAAGTAACTGTCAAAAAGCTGTACATCACCAATCTGTCAAGTAAATGTCAAAATATATCAATTGTCGAAAATTTGTCAATCATCTGTCAAAAAAGCTGTCGAATACCTATCAATAATCTGTCAAGTAACTGTCAAAAATGTGACATATACCTTTTAAACGTCAAAAAGTCATTTAATAAATGATTTTTACCTTGCCGTTGTCGTCTTGATGTTGATCGGCCATGTTGTTGGAACGGTGCGTGAGCGGAATGGCGCCGGTGATGCCTATGGCGACGTTGTTCAAATTTTGGACGCACCTTTCGACGGCGACGCTGTCGCCCATCTGTACCATGGCAGTGCCTTCTTTCGATTTCAGGAATTTAATCTGGAAAATGTGGCGGTATGGGTCGGACGGAAGACTAAACGCTGGGAAATCGTTGTTTGAGCAAGATAGTAGAGTGACAGCTCGCCAGTAAGTGCGGTGTTGCCGATTGTCTTTTTTTTTCAGTGGTACTCCGAAACCCTACTATACAATTGACGATATAGAGGATTGTTTCTAAAGTGGGCCAAATTGAATTTCGATAATATTATTCTCATAAAATGAACGCTTGCAATATTTTTGAAATACCCTGAAAGCTCGAAAACATTTTTGAAAGACAGGGTGTTACTATAAAATTAGAAAATTTTTTACGACAAATTTTCCAGAAGATTCGAAAATCAATTGAAATACAGGGAGTTACAATAAAATTGGCGAATTTCTGATATCAAATTTACCAGAAAACTCCAAACTTATTTGAAATACAGGGTGTTATAATGATAATGGCAAATTCTTTACGCCAAATTTGGATTAAAGCTCAAAAATTATTCGAAATACAGGGCGTCACAATAAAATTGGCGAATTTCTCACGTCAAAATTTCCAGAAAACTAAAAAATTAATTGAAATACAGGGTGAAACTATCGAATTGGCAAATTTCTTATGCACAAATTTCCAGAAAACTCGAAAGCCGTTTGAAATACAAGGTGTTACTATAAAATTGACGAATTTCTGACGTAAAAATTTCCAGAAAACTCGAAAATTATTTGAAATACAGGGTGATACTATCGAATTGGCAAATTTCTGACGTAAAACATTCCAGAAAACTCGAAAATTAATTGTAATACAGGGTGTTACTATAAAATTGGCGAATTTCTGACCTAAAAATTTCCTAAAAAAAGTCGAAAATGATTCGAAATACAGGATGATGCAATAAATCGAAACAATTCGTAAAAAAATCACTCACCCTGGCGACGTTGCCATACAAACACATCAAATTGAACAGCTTATCGGCGTTGGTGCGCAGCGCGTCCAGCCCGTAGACCATGAGGACGGCACCTGGCTGGGCGAACTGCACGCCGCCCACGCCACGTTGATCGGGCGGCGCCACGACGCCCGGGGTGGGCGGCCCGCCGCCCCCGCCACCGCCCTTGCGGAAGGCGTCGCCGGCGAAGGCGTCCCCGAAAGTCGCCGTCGCGGTCGCGCACAGCTCGTCGTAGGCGCCGCGAGTTTGCTCGCTAGGGTACGGATCTGGAAAGATTGGAGGACGAATTCGATTTTTTTTTCCAAAAAAATTTTTTTTCCAGAAAAATCACGTTATATACAGTGTGTACTCAATAAATTATTGATTCATTACATAGAATAATAATAATAATAATAATAATAATTCACATTGATGACGTCGTTAATGTTTCGGCTATGACGTCATGAATATTTGATTCGAATTATAAAAAGCTTCTTTCAATAGTACCATTTAAATGGACAAATTGATTTTTGTTCAGGTAGTTTGTTGAATTAAATTAAAGTGAGCTCCCTAAAAATCAATAATTCACCCTGTATAACAAATGGAAAGCTGATTGTTGACCACACGGTGAAATCGATGCTTTGTGAAAACACAAATCGAGAGGCACTAAAATAGCCCCATTATTCATAGCAAATCATCATCATCATCATTACGTACAATCGTTGCTCTATAATGACCGTCAATTATAATAAGCCTAACGCAGGAATCGTATGAAGTAGCGAATTAATTGACGTGTTTTGTTGGCCCATTTCCATAAATTTCGTTTAGATTTAAGTGTCATGTTTTCACCGTTAGAACGTTCTGTAGTGCATTCATCACATTTCGTGATAAATGGCGGAGGCGCACTTTTCGCATCCGCCAAAAATTCGCATGCAAATCGCGTGTCTAATAAATGGATGCGCCGAATTTTATTTTTATTTTGGACACACTTTAAACGAAAAATAAACGCCACCAAATTCCACTCGATGATATATACGCCTTCAGATACGACCGTGTAGCCGAATTACAGATAAAACAGACATCGAACGGGCGACATATCGCCCCTTTTCTCTCCATCCAAACGAGAAATACACGGAATGGAAATTGAGTTGGGGTCCAGTTTTTCTCTTATTTATACACGGTCCGCCGAAAAGGTCATCGATATAAAAATCCAACGAGTTTTACGTGAGGTTTGAGGTTATGTACGTTCGTAAATGTTTCATCAGGTGAGAAAATTAAAGTTATAATCATCGAAATTTGCATGTCAATCTGGCTAGGAACCGTAGAGAAAATAGAGGACGACCTCAGCGAACTTGTTATCATTTTTATAGAAGCCATTAGCGTACGTTATTGCATATTTCGTAGCTCTAGAAGACACATGAAGCGGTGCTCGTGAATAATGGGTCGTGGATAAGCATAAAAGCTGAGGAAATGATGACCTTCAACTAGATATTATATTCTCGATATATAAATACAGGGTGGGGCACCACATACGACACGGTCTCTGTAAACCAAACCATTGAATATTTCGGAAATTTCCTCTTTTCATTATCTGTATATTCATTGAGGCTGCAAAAGAAAATTATTTTGGAGTATATAGGGTGGCTCAAAAAAGTGTGACATATCAAAGTTGTGTTTTTTTATAGAAGACCCGGTATTTCTTTGCAGTTTTGGATAGTTCAGGGAAAAATGATACGATTTCATGAAAGGAACCATGTACCTAACTATAACCGTTTTCGAGTTATTGTTTTCTTTTTGAAAATGCAGGGTACAATTGGAGACTGAATAACATCGAAATGTATAGAAACCATCCCTTCCAATTCTGACCAAGCGTTAAAGAGGTTTCAGACTATCGATTCCGATAGAACCCGTTTCCCAATATTATACAGGACGTTCAAAATTCATTATCACTGTTTTATAATTTCAAACGCAGATAACTTTGATATTTTGAATGGAACACCCTGTATTTTTTCAAACTGAACAATACAAAATTCGATTATCTTTCATTTTATATCAGTGTTCCCTTCACCTAGCTTGAATAGTTTCCGAGATATTCGCATTTTCAAATAGTAGTTATCATTTCAATGCATTCTTTGAATCGAGAGAGCTGTGAAACGACATTTATTTGATTTGTTCACAGAATTCTCGTTGACAGTTATTATACTTCACTTCCGCACCTTCCATGAAGTCGTATTTTTTCCCTGAACTATCCAAAACTGCAAGAAAATACCGGGTGTTCCATTCGAAAAAACACAACTTTGATATGTCCCACTTCTTTAAGCCACCCTGTAGACTCCAAAATAATTTCCTTTTGCAGCCTCAATGAATATACAGATAATGAAAAGAAGAAATTCCCGAAATCTTCAATGGTATGGTTTACAGAGACCGTGTCGTATGGAGTGCCCCACCCTGTATATATAAAGTGACGCGTTTCCATCAGGTATTTTTCCTGTAACAATGAAATTCCTAATATAAATTCTGACTACCTTAATAACCCATATTTCTTCATTCCCCCCATTGTCTGATCCGTTTTCGCTTAATAGCATGTCAGCAACCCTAACAAAGACATTTTCTGCTCTACGATATTCCTTTGTCTCTCACGCTCTCTCTCTGGAGATATAGTTCAGATAATGCTCAAGCGACTACACGACGTTACTGTACGTCGAAATAAAACCCTTTCGACTACGTTGCAATGGGATTGAATGACCGGAAACGTGCCCTATCCAGCGAAACAAAAAACGGATTCGTTCGATTCGAAGAGTTTCAGCATTCGTGAGAATCGAGGTTTGTATTACCATTCGACGATTGGCGAATACTTATCGAGTCCAATTGTTTTCCTCCAATGAGATACGAGCAAAAAGGTCTCAAGTCTTGTTGAATTAGCCAGACCCAACAGAGATTTCATTTACGGTTCAGATTTTGGCGGAGTCACCAACAATATGGAATAATAGCATGTTTAGCTTGTCTTTTATAATTTTGGCGGAGTCACCGATTGTCGTAAAATAGCTCGTTTGTAATTAAAATTTTGGCGGAGTCGTCAATGTAATGGAGACAATGTTGCGTTTATAATTTTGGCGGAGTCACAGGTTGCTGCAAGAGTTCGTTCATAATTAAAATATTGGCGGAGTCACAGATTTGTGAAAGGGTTCGTTTGTAATTAGAATTTTCAATGTTATGGGATCTGGATAATGCTGTTTTTAATTTTGGCGGCTTCGCCAGTAATAGTGCTACGTAAATAATATTATTCGTAGGCATTTGAGAGCACCTGAAGTCAATGGAATTCGTTTTTTCTTAGTTTTTTACACAAGAGTTGACAGATCAATTGACAATTCAACCTAGATACTTCATTATTCACCCTGGATTTGAAAAAATACACTACATTTCAAGCCACTGCATAAATAACTCATGGAATTTCTTGGAAAACAAGAGGAAACATCAGAAAATCAATACTGAGCTAAGCGAGAGCGATACCCCACGTTTCGAGATCATCAACCATTCATCATCAGCTCGAAAAGAAAGGTGGAAATGGCCTGATACCCTTCGGCTCGCTGAATTCCTTTTTTTTCCATCTCCAACTGTAAGTACATCGCCTACATCACTGCTCAGGGGTGCCATAATTTTTGTAATCCCTTTTGTCTTCTCGTAAATCATTTCCATAAGCCCCCAAACGATATTCGCCGAGATTAATAACGCTATTGGTGTTCTTTCTCACGAGAAAAGCTCAACGTTCTTGCTCTCTCTCTTCCTTCAAGGATTGTGGCAAAGTTTCGAATTAACTCACTTTCAAATCAACCAGGGTTTTTTTTATTTTCCAAACGAGTGAATTTAATAGCAAAGCGAAATTTAATTGGTGTTTGTTGGAGAAAATAAACAACACAGACATTCATCTCCTTGATCGGTAAACAGTTCAGCGTTACAGCAAATAAATATACCAAAGTGGACGATTCGCTATACAGGGTGACCTGCAGGATGTGGGCAACTTCTCGAAAAAAAAAACATGGACGATTTTCCGACCATGTGTTTTTGACAATCGCGATGTTTTGAGACCTCCAGACTTGGTAGGTTATGCAGAGAGTGTGAGCACGATACTGCTCCTGCGCCTGTCAAAGCGACGAGGTCGTATTTTGGATAGTTGAGATTTGGAAGGCTTTCTTTTTCAGATTGAAACTAGATATTTTTGAATGAATAATATTACTGTTCATTTGATATGAAAAAAGAAAAATTGGGACGTTTTTCAAGGCCAACTACGTGAACCATTGCACTGTTTCACGAAATTCCGCGATTTCGCGTTTTGAATGCAGGCCAAAAAGTGAATCACGAGTTTGCGATATTGCACCTCGTAATCTGGCGGAAGCGATGTTTATCATCGAGGTATAATTGATTATCGTACGACTTGAATGCGTGTAGACAGCGCGAGAATGTCGAGATTTTAAGAAAAATCTAATTTTACTGTTTCAAATGAGCATTCATCACGTTCAACATTTATACGCTGTACCAAGACGAATGCGTTGTTTAATTCTTGTTTTCGACTAAATGATTTATCAAGTGTGCGATTTAATGCCCATTATACAGGGTGATCATTGAAGTTTTTCAAAAATTTCAGAGGAGAGTCTTCAATTCTCTTATGGAGACTTCCAGAGCATCGACATTTCATGGGTTTTTTCGTTGAAAATGGGGGGTTTTGGGGTGTTTCAGTGAGTGTTTGCGAATTTTTAAGGTTTTTTGGAATCTTCAACATGAAATATCTCGAAAACTATACCAGATATCGAAAAACGGATTTCACCATCGTTTTCAGCGCCTTTTAGTTGAAGAAAAATTCCAAATAATTCGTATAAATGACTTTCCATTGTTTTTCAGGTTAGAAATAGTAGGTTTTCAAAAATTCTCGAAACGATGAAGGCGCTAAATGATCGAAATAACATGCCAATTATACAATACTGGGCTACTTCAATTATATCACGGTTACCAACCGGTTAGTGGTAAAGGAAAATGCACCACTATTAATAGAAATTAATTAAATGCAAAATGTTTTGCTCGCTTCCCATTCGCTCCAATTGGCACACGCTTTGAAAAATATACCGCTCCAATTCAATTTGGCTTACGCGACTCTCCATTATCCCCTCCCCCCACTCTTTTGCCTACGTCATCGTCGAAACACTCAAAATTACTGGTAGGTGAGTTCTCCTCAAAAGTTTCCATGGAAATTCAATCAAACCGTCTATTTTCAGTGATGTACAGGATGTTTATACGTCACGTGATCTCGAGTTGTTTTTAATTCAAATCCGTGACAGTTTCTGATTGTTTCTGACGTCTCGATTGTCGACTTCTAACTCGCGCCCAATCAGAAACAATCACTGACAAATCCCTGATTGTAAGTGGTAAAGTCTTGCAGAAGTTTCGCAATTTATGGCGACTTCAGCTGTCTAAAAATAAAACACAATCATGTCGCGCCTTATCGAAGAAAATCCCGAGATCTCAATTAATTAACGATGAGAGAAAATTGGATAGCTCTCGACTGGAGTGTGCTTTTTTCGATGGGGATCCTTATTGCCAAAGCAGATCGATTCTTAAAGTTGGGGAAACTTTGGGAGTTGCATAAATGATTAACGAGAAAGGATAAACAATTATCACAACAACGGGATCATCAGGAATCGATCAACGCGAAATTAATGATGTTTGCTTGTTCATCGATGGTTTTACTAAACGTAAATCAGTCGTGGTTATTTTCCTGTTTATGATTCTCTCGAATTTATGAGGAGCCTCACTCTATTTTGAGATTTTCAGTTAATTCAACAAAGTTCCTAGAAAAGTAGGTGTCAAGTCCCGACATAATGCATAGTAGCACCTCAGAAGGTGTCTCATCAATCCATCCTATTGATTGTCTAAATGCTGTATTTTTTTGCGGAAAAAATGACATTTTTATTAACTTGAGCTCGTCAATTCATAGAATTAGCTCGTGAGTGAATCTTTCGAGTTATTTTTGGAATGGGTCGAGCATTCCAAAACATTGTTGAAAGTTTATAGGTCATTATATGTCAACGCATCGTTGAAAGTGATTTATTCAATTCCACTTTGTGATCGTCTCCAAAAGAGTTCCCCACAAACTAATAAATTCTAGCCTGTCAACAATAGTGGAAGAAAAAATAAATCATTAGTGTAGTAAAGAAAAAAAAAAAAAAACATAACTTACAACAATCGTGGATTTGGTTCTGTAAACTTTTTCTACTGTCCAGCGGAAACTTACCTGAAAAAAAATAATAAAAAATTTCGCATTTCCATTTGGATATTAATTAGCGCAATTTTCGATCGCCGATTAACGGTACCTGATACAACGTAACAAAGCATAAAAAATGAAATTGATGCCCTAGTAATGAAAAATTACAATTTCTAATACCCCGTTCTGGTGTATTGTTCGCCCATGCTAATTTTAACGATGTTATTAACGACTGCTATGAATAGGCATTGAATTCGATAACGTTCATTTGTTAAACAAATGCCGTCACAATATCCGGAACAAATGAAAATGAAAAATAATGGTTTTTGTGGTGACTCGCGATTGTCTACGCAAAAGAAAAATATTTATTCTATAACAAAAACTCGCTGAAAAAAGAAATACATTAAAGAGAAATAATAATAATTTATTTTTGTTATCATTATTATTACATTCTAGGTATTTCTAGGAAAAATATCCGGAAAAATTACGAAACTCGGGACGCTTTGAGAGAATTTCAAAAAAGAGGAAATTTTTCAGGTAGAAACATCAAAAAATGAATTACAAATGTCAAATCAAAAATCGAAAAACTATTTTTCATTGGTAAAATAATAATAGGAACTCTTTGGAACAAAAAAATCAATATGAGTTTCAAAAAAAAATTACTGATGATGATCGAGAGACGAAACACCCAATAGTGACAATACGAGAAGATGATTTATTTTGAAATTCCTCGAAGAATCAAGACAGTAAAGCAATACCAACGATTCTCCCTAAAATTCCGCTACAACACCCTGTATATGCACGAGTGGAGCGATGAAATTCTAATAGGGACAAATTTCACGTTCCACCCCTTGTTTACAGACGACTCTAAATAAGAGCTATCGCAATATCTTCCATCGCAATTCCGTCGAATAATTTCAGTTTGATACGATGCCATCAGCGAAGATAATTTACGTTGCAGAAGTTCGAAGAGACGTAAAACTACAGCGAGAAAGCATAACTTTTCATTCCTCCTAGACGGAGGAGCTCAATTAGAACATTGCTTTGTTTCAAGGTACGCCACAGTTCAGTTTTCTGTGCTAAATCAACTCAGCTTCGAACAAACCAAGTGGGAAATTAAATCAATCACGAGTTGTGGCACCGCATCATGCAATGTCAAATGTTCAAAGTATTATTTGATGTACAGTTTCCTTCTTATAAAGTCGTGGTTTTGAGGCCCTGAAAACTTCCCAGAAATATTTATCTAACCATGCATAATCCCAGAATCCTGAGGGATTGAAAAAAATAAACTCAGTCCGTGATGGAGACCAAAAAATCTACAACTCCATTGCTGGGGAACATCCGGAAGACAAACGTGTTTAAAAAAAATGCACTTCATCACTCGATATGACAGACACATTATCCAATACAGCTTTACCATTTCTAGATGAGCGTGTCTATTACTACACCATTTATAAAAGTCGTTTCAATACCAGTTTCTAAACGCTTTCGACTCGATCGACTATTTTACAGTTGCAAAGGATTATTCAGATGCGCGTTTAGTTATTTTTATGTCAATGAACTTGCTACATACTGTAGAACCAACAGTATTGATGACGTCATTGGTACTTGGGCTATGACGACATGGACGTTTTTTTTTTCGAATTGAAACAGCTAATCTTGAAAGTGCATGTCGAACCAAAAGTGTCGTAATGTTTTATGAAGAAATAGTTGAGAAAATTAAGTCTGATAGATTAGTGACGTCATTTTCAAAATAATTAGTATTTTCTACTTCATGTACACACTGTATGTTACGTGTAGCTTTACGGAAAAAAATCGCTAGGCAATATAAGCAAACAAAAACTATTTTTTAAAGTATCGTTACGAAAGAATAAACAATTTTTTTTAATTATTTTTGGGACTTTCCAATTATGACTTACTGTATGGTTGCGGCCTGGACCCAAAGTGCGGTTCCTGCAACAAAGGTTGGGGTCTTCCATTGGTGTTTTCTTTCACTGTAACAAAAAAAAAAGAAAAATCAAGCTCGCACTACGTTAACAGCCTCGATCTAATGCCAGTCTCATTTTCGATAAGTGAAAGTAAACACAAACAAGACGGAGACGGCAACACCGCGACTGCGTCTTCTTCTGCACCAATCCAACATACAGGGTGATCCGGTATGGAATTTTGAGCTTCGCCAGATCGTTGTGACATCCTGTATACATCGCGGAGTGCATAACAAATGAATTATTCAATGCGTGGCAACTGTGCTTTTTTAATATTTAATTATGCAGAGACAGATTTTCCTGCTTTCTCTGGAGGTTTATGAAAGAGGCGGCCGGAATAAATTCGGAAGTTCGGTATGGAGCGCGCCAGCGCCCTCTGGAGTTCACTGATGACATCTCGAATATTAAATAGAATCGATGTTATATTATGCGACGTTATCGAGAGAGGCGTTCTGGGCACTTTTACAGAAGATGGGGTATTCTGAAAATTAATTGCTGACTTTTTTGGCGAAAAATCCGAAATTCTAAAATCAAAGTATCACTTTCACAAATCGCTATGGTTCAAATTCAAAACTTTCTCCAGTCTCCAGCAAACTTTAAGTAGTAAGTTTGCAGCTCGTATAGGCTTACACGATGAATCGTTCGTCCTCCCAACGGCCATTGGCGCAGTAAGAGGATTACCCTGAAGCAGGCACAGTCACTGACTCAAGTAATTGAAGAATGTTTCTAGAAACGGTCCACTCGATTTAATCTCGACGATAAAAAACGAGGTTTCCAGCGGAAAAACAAGGTTTAGGCGTGGTCAAACTGTAATCGGTTACGGCCCCATAAGAATCCTTCGAATAATCGAACCATTACACGCTGTCAAACGTCAAAAATGTCAGGAGTCAAACGTCAAAAATGTCAGGAGCCAAACTTCTGAAATGTCGAACGTCAAAAATGTCAAACTTCAAAGATGTCAATCGTCAAACTTCAATAATGTCAAACTTCAAGAATGGCAAGCATCAAAAATGTTAAACGTCAAATGTCAAACTTCAAGAATGTCAAACTTCAAATATGTCAATCGCCAAACTTCAAAAATATTGAACGTCAAACTTCAAGAATGTCAAACTTCAAAGATGTTTAAACATCAAACTTCAAACATATTGAAGTCAAATGTCAAACTTCAAATATGTCAATCGTCAAACTTCAAAAATATTAAACGTCAAACTTAAAGACGGTCAAACTTCAAGAATGTCAAACATCAAAAATGTTAAACGTCAAATGTCAAACTTCAAGAATGTCAAATGTCAAACGTCAAAAATATCAAAGTGGCGATTCTCGAACATTTGTCGTGCCCGTTTGGGAGATAACTATTTTGACAGCTGACCGATGGGGTTGTCACGGATTCAATAACACGAAGAGGTGCGAGAATCGTCTTCGTACGAGTCCGAACTTCTTCATTTTAATCGTCCGCATTCGTCACGGGCGTTCTCGAACTGAAATTTCGAATTACTACGTCGCCTTAGCTCGATCCGACTAACGGCCGCGATTTTTCTCGAGGCGTTAAGGCTCGTCCACACGTCGAATTTTCGCGTTATCGCCAAAATGGATACACGAAAGAGGAGGCGCTGACGATCGGGTGGAGAGATCGTTTATACCTCTTCGGTTTCACCCCTCCGAGTCGATTAAATCCACTACCCCCTTCTTGCAACTCATTGGTTTTGATGTACGTATACCGAGTGTTTGAAAAAATCGAGCTAGTGATTTATAAACAAAAATAATGTAATGAGACACATTTTTATCGAGAAAAATTCCAAATTGCATCGCACTTTTTTTCCAAAATAGTTGAATGACGCTTCTCATTGTTTCTAAGCAACTGGTATGAGCTTTTCGCGAAAAAAAAGGCACAGAAATGGGTTTCTATAAACTTCGAGCTTCAATGCGTTGGCACCGGTCCAAAATCTTCGATAGAATCCACTTTTTATCGGGATCATCGACAATATTTTCGTCCTATCAACGACATCCTCGAAGCTGTATACTTCGAAATGGAAAAACGAAGGAAAAATAAGGTCCAGTAAAAGATTTTATTGTTTTTTCTTTGCTTCTAGCGTATGTTGAGTTCACCTCTATGGGTATTTCGTTTCGCAACCAGCGTATTCGCCTGATTTAGCACCGTGCGATTTCACTATACTTTTCGATCACAGTAGTTTGTTTTTTTAAGGAACACTCTGTATATCCTTCATTATTTCAGATACGGATAATTATACAGTTCGTTTTGCATGAAATGCAATTTTTTTTCTCAGCTCTCAAAGTGCTTTTTATATACAGGGTGGTTCAGAATTGCACGGCGATATCACGTATTACGTATTCCTTGATACAAAATAAGGAAAAAAGTTCCTTTGAACGTGTATCCGATCTCGATTATTAGCGGAGTTACAGGGTGTTGTATAAACATTCCAGAGTATGACTTTGAGGCAATTTACAAATTAATTATTTCTGAGGAAACTGAACGGAATTCGACCAAAAGTCAAGAGGGACAAAATTCAGGTAATAGGTTGAAGAACTTGAAAAGAATATCGAAATTTACCAGTGGCGTACGAGCATGTTTTCCTCAATGCTTTTATGGATTGAGACTTCGGAAAATGCAACACCCTGTATGGTATTTGGAAAACATTTACTTTCATATCAAGCAGCACCTATTGCTTGATACTCATACGAAATTTGAAAGCTCTATCTGCAGTAGATCCAGCAGAATAAAATAAAAACCAATTTTTTTTCCAACTTGCAACACCCTGTAACTCCGCTAATAATCGAGATCGGACACACGTTCATAGAAACTTTTCTCCATATTTTGTACCAGAGAATACATCCCTGAAATATTGCCGTGCAATAAGTGATTTTCATTTTTTCCATTATTACTACGAGAAAAACTATTTCAATTATCGATTCTTTTTCTGAATAGCTTCAAAAAACTGATAATCCCATAAATTATACACCGAAGTATTATATAAAGATTGTCCTCCTTATATGTTAAATCATACCCTTCACATTTTCGACAAATAGGCCTTCATTTCGCATCACAAACTCGTGCGTCATCTCACTTACCGACCGCTCGTCTCTACTCGTCCGTCTCCGTCGGCGATGACGTCGTAATGGGCGGGTCCCGCAGCGAGAGAGAGGGGGAAGCAACTCGAACGTCCATTGGCTCTTACGGCGCATCTAACCTGCGCCTTTGCTGCGGTCACCTGCACACAGACAAAGACACAGCAACGTGAGACTTAATTTTCTCTCTTTTTTTTTCCTTCATTGCTGGATTTTTTTTCTTCTTCTTTTTTTTAGTCTTTTTTGGTTGGTGATGTGCATGATGTTTGTCTGTATGCAGGGCGAGCGAGGCATCCAAGATCGTCAGGGATGGATTTTGATGGTTGTTGTTTTGATGTTTTGTGTTTGAGTGCATGGTTTACTGGTTTATGTGATTGGTTGGATGGTTTTTTTTGCTCAACCAACGATTGTTATTTCATAATTAGGACTCTGATGTATGCAGGAATCAACGATGAAAATGTACAGTTGGCTATTAGAGTTTGAAACAATTTTAGACCATTTCGATTTTTTTGATAAAAAAAATTCAAAGTCGTCGTAGAGTCTCCAATTTTCGTATGGAGTCTTCCAGAGCATCGACAAGGACTATTCCTAGGTTTTTTCGTTGAAAATCGGGGGTATTGGGGTGTTTTCGTACGTTTTTTTGACTTTTTAGGGTTTTTTGGAATTCTCAATATGAAATTTCTCAAAAACTATACCAGATATCGAAAAACGAATTTCACCACCGTTTTCAGCGCCTTTTAGACACCTTATGGGTATATAGGTATAGGTGATTCAGGCAAATCTATTTTTGGGAATTTTTCGAAAAATCGACGAAAGGGTACCCCCTTTGGGTTTTTGGAAAAAATCAAAAGTCTTCGTAGAGTCTTCAATTTTCGTATGGAGACTCCCAGAGCATCGACAAGGACTCTTCATAGGTTTTTTCGTTGAAAATCGGGGGTTTTGGGGTGTTTTCGTGCGTTCTCCTGAATTTTAGGGATTTTTTGGATTTTTCAACATGAAATATCTCGAAAACTGTGCCAGACATCGAAAAACGGATTTCACTACCGTTTTCAGCGCCTTTTAGACGTCTTATAGACGCCTTATAGACGAGTTTTGAGGCGATTTAATTTTCCGGAATTTTTCGAAAAATCGACGAAAGGGTACCCCCTTTGGGTTTTTGGAAAAAATTAAAAGTCTTCGTAGAGTCTTAAATTTTCGTATGGAGACTTCCAAAGCATCGACTAGGACTATTCAGAGGTTTTTTCCGTTGACACAATGGGGTTTTTGATGATTTTCGTGAGTTTTTGCGACTTTTTGGGATTTTTTGTAATTTTAAACATGGAATATCTCGAAAACTATACTAGATATCGAAAAACGGATTTCACCAGCGTTTTCAGCGCCTTTTGGACACCTTAGGCAATTTTAATTTTTGAAAATTTTCTTCACCTGATGATTTTTCCGAAAAATTCAAAATATTCAAAGTATTCAATTTTCAGATAAAGACATCCAAAAACATTCACTGTTCTTTTCTATACATTTTTACTGTTAAAACATGCGATTCTCACGATTTTTCGAAAATTCATAGACGTGGAATTACTAGAGAACTATTTCTGATACTACCAAACAGAGTTCAGCGCCGTACAAACCTAACCTAACAACTTCATCATCACAAAATCTCCCCACCTCCAACTAACCAGCTCCCCAATGTACACTCACACACACATCCTTCGCAAGATATCGAGCCTCACAAGACGTTTCGACCTTCCGTTCCATCATCATCTGTATCTGGCGACTTTGGCAAACATAATATTCGCCCTTAACCGGATCATAACTTCCCCACCGGAATAAATCGAGGCCTGATAGGGACCGCGGCACGTTTTTATCGACTCTCGCTGATAAATCCCCGTCGCCCCAGGGAGGCATTGCGGAGGTTAGGCGATTGATTTATACGGAGCTGGTTCGATTAGGTTTATCGCATGAATTTTTGGGAATGTTACGGAGGCCGTGTCGTGGGGTACATTGAAAATTGGCTTGTTTGGAAAGGAAATGATACGTTAATGGTGGAAGCAGAGCGTTACCTCCGCTTGAAAGCTTTCTAGAATTGCCACAGGGGTCGCTAGTGTCGGTGTTATAAAGAACGCAAGGAATTCAAAGTCGTCGTGGAGTTGTCAATGTTTGTGCTTCCAAAGTAGGTCTGGGACGTTCTGAAATAATTTTACTGTCTAAAAAGATGATTTTCCGAACGTTTTCAGATGTTTTTTTTTTGATTTTTCGATGTATCGATGATGGAAAATCGCGAATAACTCGAAAACTATACTAGATATCGAAAAACGGTTTTCACCACCACCACACCTTGTAGACGAGTTTTCAGGCGAATTCATCCCTCGAAAGTTTCATCAAAATTATACTACCCCCTTATACCGGGTGAATCTTCAAGGTGGCTCGCCCCTACAACTTTTTTTTTATTGGAGATAGAAGAATAAAATTCGGGGGTTGTGTATTATTTGTCAATTCGCATTATTTGACGTATTCACTTGCTTTGCAGTACTTCCGGTTTGACCGGAAATGACCTCAACTTTCGATTTTTAAATGGAACACCCTATATATTTTTACTTATTGCGATCGAGCAGGATGACATTATCTATCCAACAAAACTTTGTTTGTGAATATATGACGTATGTAAGAATTTTTATTTCAATTTTTATTTTTCGATCTAGCGTGCCATGGATCGATTGAAACGCTTCCTTTTCGATCAAGTGACATGGGAAAAATATAACTTTGAGGCGATTTCAGAGTCGTTTCAATGATTATTTCAATGTCACAAATATCATTTTTTCCAGTTAACTCGATTTTTTCTAATGGAAAGAGGGTGGCTCGTCGGGTTTTTGTGAAAGATCATTTTCTTACGAACAATTTGATACCACACACACACTTCCACTTTATTTTCACTATCTTTCTCAATAATTGCAAGAAGCCCAATACCTAAATCGAAATAAACATTCTTTCATACGTCAAATATTCACAAACAAAGTTTTGTTGGATAGATAATGTCATCCTCGATCGAAATAAGTAAAAATATACAGGATGTCCCATTTGAAAATCGAAAGTTGAGGTCGTTTCCGGTCAAACCGGAAGTACTGCAAAGCAAGTGAATACGTCAAATAATGCGAATCGACATATAATACACAACCCCCGAATTTTGTTCTTCTATCTCCAATAATAAAAAAGTTATGGGGACGAGCCACCTCAAAGAATCACCCGGTAGAACAAAAATTCATTTGTTTCTTTGCCGAAAAAAAAAAAGAAATCCCACATTCTCTGACACCCTGTAAAATCGACTTCATAACCAACTACAATGATTTGTGATCATTCGGTCATATAATATAATGTTATGCATGCATATAAAATACAACAAAATCGTAATATAATTATAAATTACGGTGACGGCTAAAATCGCATATTTTACGATCGAATAAATTTCAAACGTCCACAAAACCCATTATGTTCGTAAATTTAACTACACAAAACGTTGATTAACGTCGAAATGTGTGTTTTCTTTCCGATACAAACCACAAAGACGAAACGCGGGATTTAATAAGGAGTTTCATTAAAACGTGTTTCATCGAAAAGTGGTTGAATTAACGAATGAATAAACGATGAATTACTGGTTAATCAACGGATTCCACTCGCGCGTTCGAACCAGCCTCGATAAATAATAAAATCGCCGCAATTAGGCGTTCCCGGAACATCCCGGAGCTTCCCGGAGCCGGCACGGAGAAAATCAGGGTTTGAATAATAGAAATTTCAGGCGAGTTCACATCGCGTCATTTTAAATATTGATTATGGAAGCATTTTTATCCGGAGAACAGACGCCTATTTTAATAATATATTTACACCGGTGAAAGAACGGTTCCGCGGAGAGGAAACAATTTCTTTCGCTGGATTTTCATTTCTCCGGAAATGGTTGAATTTTGATTTCTGTTTTATTTTTTTCAGGATTAACCGAATGCCGAAACGGATGATTTCTAGAATGTTTTTGGACTTTTTCACACCTTGTGACGAGTTTTGAATTTTTTTAAAAGTTCAAAGTCGTTGTAGAGTCTTCAATTTTCGTATGGAGGCTTCCAGAGCATCGACATAAACTCTTTATAGGTTTTTTCGTCGAAAATATGGGGTTTTGGGGTATTTTCGTGCGTTTTCTCGACTTTTTAGGGTTTCTTGGGTATTTTCAACATGAAATATCTCGAAAACTATACCAGATATCGAAAAACGGATTTAAACACCGTTTAAGCACCTTTTAAACACCTTGTAGACGAGTTTTGATTTTTTTTTTTTAATTCAAAGTCGTTGTAGAGTCTTCAATGTTCGTATGGAGACTCCCAGAGCATCGACATGAACTTTTTATAGGTTTTTTCGTCGAAAATATGGGGTTTTGGGGTGTTTTCGTGCGTTTTTTCGACTTTTTAGGGTTTCTTGAGGATTTTCAACATGAAATATCTCGAAAACTATACCAGATATCGAAAAACGGATTTCACCACCGATTTCAGCGCCTTTTGGACACCTTGTAGACATTTTGCAGGCGAGTTTTCAGGCAAATCTATTTTTTGCAATTTTTCGAAAAATCGACGAAAGGGTACCCCCTTTGGATTTTTCCAAAAATTCAAAGTCGTCGTAGAGTCTCCAATTTTCGTATGGAGACTTCCAGAGCATCGACAAGGACTCTTCATGGGTTTTTTCGTTGAAAATTGGGGGTTTTGGGGTGTTTTCGTGCGTTTTTTCGACTTTTTAGGGTTTCTTGAGGATTTTCAACATGAAATATCTCGAAAACTATACCAGATATCGAAAAACGGATTTCACCACCGATTTCAGCGCCTTTTGGACACCTTGTAGACATCTTGCAGGCGAGTTTTCAGGCAAATCTATTTTTTGCAATTTTTCGAAAAATCGACGAAAGGGTACCCCCTTTGGATTTTTCCAAAAATTCAAAGTCGTCGTAGAGTCTCCAATTTTCGTATAGAGACTTCCAGAGCATCGACAAGGACTCTTCATGGGTTTTTTCGTTGAAAATCGGGGGTTTTGGGGTGTTTTCGTGCGTTTTTTCGACTTTTTAGGGTTTCTTGAGGATTTTCAACATGAAATATCTCGAAAACTATACCAGATATCGAAAAACGGATTTAACCACCGTTTAAGCACCTTTTAAACACCTTGTAGACGAGTTTTCAGGCAAATCTATTTCAAAATTCAACCTCGATAAAGACCAGCTTCGAAAAATCAAAAACCACTGATTAGACTATTATCCTTGGACATTCTCCCATCCATACCATCGTGTCAAACTTCACCTCATGAATCAAAACTCTACGACTGATTCGATTTAGGGTAGTTTTGACTTCAACGGAGTCACCACTGTAACCCGACGATATTGCATTGTCGATGATACGAAAACTCGGTAGACCATCCAACAAAGGACTGGAAACACAATGGCGAATTTCGTCCTCGCAGGATACACCGAGCAAAAGTTTTTAATACCAAGTCATCGTGGTAGGTACTGAGTGTTCAGGTGTGTGTGCTGTTTAACGTTTCTTGCAGAGATTTATGGTGGAAAGTTCAACGCAACACGAGGTTTTATCACCCAGGATTATTCCTAGTAGGAACTTTGTGATGTTCATGTATCTTAGCTTGAACTGATGTGCTTATGAGATGGTGAAATTGCTCCTGAATGAGGAAGTTTCCTTATGACGAATTCTCATCAAATAAGTACTCAACTATTTAGTTTGATGTCTCTACTTTCTAGAATGACAATACAAATCATTCAACTCCATTCTATTTTCAAAATAAACCAATTTATAAATTTTGGGGCGGAAAACTGTGACGTACTTAGTGAGTTTAGAGGGAATATAGCTATCGTAAGTTATGTTATGGTGTAATCCGGATGATCGCGGACGAAATCTACGAATGCATTTGTGCAATTGCCAGATCTATCTTTCTATTTTCATGAAAATAAATTGAAAGCTGTTCCGAAAATTCAAACACAAAATTATATTGAAATAATTCACTTCAAGAACAAATTCGATTCATTCATTTATTTTCTATTCAGCCATAGCCCTCGATTATATCATCGCATTCATATATTTTCGCATGTTATGTGCTTGTTATATTTCATAAGACATAATATATGATATTATATCACGAAAGGTAAACAATCCATGATTTGGTATTGCAAAATCCACGACATATTTACCAAGATATTCTGGTCAGTTTTTCCGAATATTAAGAATAAATTAGAAGCAGGGCAACACTGTACTTCCGCACGCAAAATCTCAATTTGTTCCTCTGTGAACCCGGTTTTTCACTTGGTACGTCATCAGAATGGTGGAGGAGCCAAAACTAGTTTTTCAAAACGAAATTCTGCAGTCAAATTCGATCGCACAAAAAAAATAAAAAAATACGGGTGTAATAATTTTTCATATATTCTATGGAAAAAATAAAATCTCAATATTGGAAACTTCCTCATTGTTTGTAGCGTTGACAAAAGCTACAAGAATAGTTCTGAGATGGCGACACAACGATGCTCGGTCAAATATTTAGAAAACGTTTCATTCGTTTGTATTTTGAGCAACTTATTCGTGTAATTTTCGCATTTTTGCATTTTCCGACATAGATTTTCTGTGAATTCTGTGGATCACCCGTATCGATTCAACAGCCGAAGCGTTTTCGTCCACTTTATTCCACTTAAAAACCCCTTTATATGAAACGCCAACCCTTCTTAGGAATGCTTTCCAAAATCGCATCGGTTAGGCGAAACGAAACGTGAATAAAAAAGCCTCCGGACATGAAGGCGAATTTTTCGATCTTCTACGCGTCTAGTACATTAACACTGCAGTCGCACAAGAGTGACAAGAAGGTAGGCTCTCTTTCTCTCTCTCTATCTATCTCTCTCAATCTCTCTTTCTATATTTCTCTCTATCTATCTCTCTCTATCTATCTCTCTCGATCTTTCTCTACCTCTTTCTATATCTCTTTATCTATCTCTCTCTATATCTCTCGATCTTTCTCTATCTCTCTTTATTTATCTCTCTCGATCTTTGTCTATCCTCTCTATCCACCTCTCTCTATCTACCTCTTTCTATATCTCTTTTTATATCTCTCGATCTTTGTCTATTTCTCCCTATCTATCTCTCTCAATCTCTCTCTTTATCTATCTCTCTTTATTTATCTCTCTCGATCTTTCTCTATCTCTCTCTATTTATCTCTCTCGATCTTTGTCTATCCTCTCTATCCACCTCTCTCTATCTACCTCTTTCTATATCTCTTTTTATATCTCTCGACCTTTCTCTATCTCTCTCTATTTATCTTTCTCGATCTCTCTCTCTCTATCTATCTTATATCTCTCGATCTTTGTCTATTTCTCCCTATCTATCTCTCTCAATCTCTCTCTTTATCTATCTACCTCTTTCTATATATCTCTCGATCTTTCTCTATCTCTCTCTATTTATCTTTCTCGATCTCTCTCTCTCTATCTCTCTTTATATCTCTCGATCTTTGTCTATTTCTCCCTATCTATCTCTCTCGATCTCTCTCTCTCTCTATCTCTCTTTATCTATCTCTATCTCTCTTTATCTATCTCTATCTCTCTTTATCTATCTCTCTCGATCTTTGTCTATCTCTCTATCTACCTCTCTCTACCTCTTTCTATATCTCTTTATCTATCTCTCTTTATCTATCTCTCTTTATCTATATCTCTCTATCTTTCTCTCTCTCTCTCTCTCTCTCTCAATCTTTCTCTATCTCTCTATCTATATATCACTCTCTTTATCTCTCTCTATCTATTTCTCGATCTTTCTCTATCTCTTTCTCTATCTTTCTCTCTATCTATCTCTCGATCTTTCTCTATCTCTCTTCATCTCTCTCTATCTGAAACTGAATGGAAAATCCGTAGAAGCCCCACGAGTAGTACAGCTGGCAACACCGTCAGGCGTCGAGTGTTAGTACAAATGACGTAAGTAGGGGCGTTGTTTTTGAGGTCTCGCAGAATGTAGCGGTTTTGGAGTTAAGTTTTCTCTGATATTACATAATTTTTTTAAAAGAGATTTCATACCTCTATTTTCCATCACTATAATTGGATATTGAGGCAGATAGATATTATAACAGATAGATAGGGATATCTCAGAGGACCAAAATCCTTGCTGTGCCCGTTTCGAAAGGAGTGCAACGGAAGCAATATGGCGACCGACTCAGCAAATGTGTCGCCCCATCAGTGCGGTACGTGATTAAATTTTCGGTTATCTGTGCGATCCGGTAATTACCAGCTAATTGGCCCGTCTAGAAACGATACTCGGCTTCCTACGATACCGCGAAGCGGTAATGAAGACTCCAAGTAGGTTAAAAGTAACCACCCTAATGTCTTGCAACCCTAAAAGCATACCCCAGAATCAACTCTCGAAATCTAGTTCGTATTTTACACCGTATTGCTCTTGAATGTTCTTCGTATAAGCGAAAAAAAAATCAAACTTATGTTCTTTGGTTGGATAATAGAGAAATTGCTTCCCTCCCACTGTCCCCACCCGACAGAGAGGATTCTCTGGGAAATCCATGTGGCAATTATGGAGATTGATATCGCAGAAGTTTCTGTGAATTTTCGATAAGGATACACGAAAGAAAAATTGAGAAAACAAAGGAAACGAGTTGGAAGTCCTACTGAAGAAATATTGGTGTTATTATTTAATTTATACTGAGAGAACGTGATGCTGGGGCGATTTATCTTTCAAAGTATCGCGTTTGAATTATGCGAATTGAATTTTCGAAATTCATCAAGATGATTAATGAGGCGTAATAAATCTATGGGTGGAGAACTTTTTCTGGAATTTTTGGCCACACTATAAATAGCAGAGGTCAATGCAGGTCAG
Organism: Plagiodera versicolora; assembly: GCA_037013635.1. Classification (NCBI taxonomy): domain Eukaryota; kingdom Metazoa; phylum Arthropoda; class Insecta; order Coleoptera; family Chrysomelidae; genus Plagiodera; species Plagiodera versicolora. Next base: position 2,298,532 of record CM072990.1, read on the forward strand.
ACTATGAACACTTTATTGGAACAAAATCTTCCGCACTATCACTGCAAGATTCACTAAGAATCGAATTTCCTTGGATTGAGCGCAACGTCGCTTTTACAAATGTTGATGGTTGATAAAAACTACGGAAGCTATTAAAAAACTTCGAAATTAAATTTCAACTTTGGACGCCCTGTATCTTTATTGTATCTTGTATTTTTTACCACATTAATGAAACGCCCTGTATATTTTATTACAAGTCTCGTTTCAGACTGGCGTTTGCCCTTCGAATCTCGAACACGCGGTATTGGCAACGGCGGAAAAATCTCGGGGTTTCGATTTCGTCGATACGGTGCAGGCGTGGCGTTCGTTTGGTCCGATTCCAACGTGAGTGACAGCTTGACAGTTGCTAAATATGTTGTGTATTTTTGGTGGCAACATTGAAAACAGATGAACGTTAGAAATGATAGTGATAAATAGCTTCTTTGTTCGAAGTTTCGGTTCGTAGGAACGTTAAAAGTTCGCTTAATTGATTTTTTGAAACTCAATAATAATAATTCATATGAACATGTTTTTTTATAGACAATCTTCATGGGGTTTTCACTGACACCCTGTATAAAATAATCCAAGGTACAATTGAATTAGTTTCGTCCAAAGATATTACTCGAAATTCTTTTTCCTGTTTGAATATTTCACACCAACATAATGTTTATAATTTCAAAACCCAGCTCGCCAAATCTCATCACCCTGTATCTTTGAAAGTAATTATATCAGATTTCGATCAAGCACGGCACTGTTTGAAGTTTATTATTTTTTTTTAATGTGAATAACAAGGCCCGAATCCAGTTTTATGATCAGTGCGAGGATTTTCAATTATTTGAACGCAAGAAAAATCTGGAAAGTCTGAAAATTTCATTATCGCAAATTGGGGTTTAATGGGAATAATGATTTTTTTTGTCCTCTGTACAGGGTCGGCGTAGGAGTGAAAAGAAGTGGAGAATGAATTATCAGAAGATATGAATGAAAATATTGCTGAAATCAGATCTTTTGATTTTTATTTTTTCTCGCTAAGCCTATGATGATGAGAATTTGACTTGAGCATGTGAATTTTTTATAAAATTTTTGGAAAAATACCTACAAACTACCCTCTTTACATAAAAACCAAATTTTCCTCACTTTACCCGACTTAAATCATAGAATCACGACGAAAACAACATTCTAATTCGGAGAGCAATTCGACTCGAATTTTCTACCATCCCTTTCTCATTGCCCAATTCGACCAGATTATCGTTTTTCGTGATGGAAAACGCATGGAAACCGTTCGACTACCGTTCGCTCCGATTGGCCGATCGGTCGCCGGAAAATTGGGAAATCGGGAAAATCGGAAACCGTCCTGGGCTACTCTCACGCAAGGCAGCGATGGAATAGTCGTCATTCGTTTGTTATGCATGAAATGCAATATTTTCTCAGCGCTCAAAGTGCTTTTTATATACAGGGTGGTTCAGAATTGCAAGGGAATATTTCAGGTACAAATTAGGTAAAATATTGCTATGAACGTGTGTCCGATCTCGATTATCAGCGGAGTTACATGGTGTTGTATAAACATTTCAGCATATGTAACTTTGGGCCAATTTACGAATTAATTATTTCTGAGGAGACTGAACGGAATTCGACCCAAAGTCAAGAGGGATGAAATACAGGTAATAGGTTGAAGAACTTGGAAAAAATATTGAAATTCACCAGTGGCGTACGAGCAACTTTTTCTGAAGGCTTTTATGGACTGAGACCTCGGAAAATGCAACACCCTGTATGGTATTTGGAAAAAATTCACTTTCATATCAAGCAGCACCTATTGCTTGGTACTCGCACAAAATTTGAAAGCTCTATCTGCAGTAGATCAAGCACAATAAAATAAAAACCAAATTTTTTTCCAACTTGCAACACCCTGTAACTTCACTAATAATCGAGATCGGACACACGTTCATAGGAACTTTTTTCCCTATTTTGTACCAGAGAATACGCACCTGAAATATTGCCGTGCAATTCTGAAACACCCTGTATGTTAATGTTTTGTTTCATTGTACTACTAGTTGATTAACGATGTTTGGAAGTGAATGAATTGGTCAATCACCGTTACGTTTCTGTTCAATTTATATACGAACAGTCCATCTGCACGTGATCGCTCTCCCATACAAGGTGATTAATCACACAATGGCCAAGATAAATGGAATGATTCCTTGCGATGAAAGAAAAACTCCTGTGCCTTACGTCTGGCTATTTTTCTTCAATACCCCGTCGCAGGTAATGAAGCGTGAAATCATTGTGTGTCACGACAAGAATCAGACGACATTCACTTTCGTAAATTGGTGCCATTCCGGACCGTCGATAAGATTAAATCACGTTCACTTCTGAAAGTGAAATCGAACTGTAACACCGAGACATCAACAAAAAAACAACTCGTTGAATAATTTTGAGATTCCCAGGCATCGTTACTTATTCATTTTCAAATTTCTGAACCAGCAATTAAAATCAGTCTAAATACCTACAAAATTACTCCAAATTTCAATGTGGATCCGTAGTCTAACGTGCAGCGCATGGAACTGCCACGCATCTATCTGGGGTTCAAATCCAGTACTCGCCAGCTTTTTTCTTTATTTCATTCCAAATAAGGCAAAGCTAGCGCTTGCGTTGACGAAGGACACGCCTCTTTCTGTCCAACTTTACGCGTTCCGATGGATTCGTGAGGCGAGTTTCGATGCGAGGCGCTGTTGCCGGATGGACATTTTTAGAAGTAAGTCTACAGAGTTTCGGTGTTGCCTGTTTTTCTTGTAGGGGGTCTACGGTGTTTTCAGTCGGGATGAATACAGGGTCATCCATAAAGGCCTCGGAAGTGTTCAAGAGAACTATATTTACGATTATACGAAATTAGTAGCCACTACCCAACATAACCACGACTTATTTTCAAAAGGAATCCAATCCAGTTGCCTTATCATCATCGTGTATTGGTAGTAGTAGTCCTAGTAGTCTCGCTACTGCTAGAGTGGCAAACCGTTACGTATTGATTTCGTCCAAGGTCGTCACTGCAAACCAGTCTATTCCAGTCGAAATAAGACATCAGAGATGTATGCAACGTTACGCTGAAGAAATACGTGGAATGTTTTTTATGAAGCACCTCCATTTGAAGGCGTAACTACTGATTTTTTGCCACTAGAGTCCGGGCTGGATCACGTGAACCCTGCTTCACTTCTAGACTGTATTTCTCTTACAAATTCATGATCTTTCCATCACCGAAGAATCCAAAGACGAATAAAACGAGCATGGGGACGACTTAACCTCACAAATCCGTAATTGCTTGCGTTACGCTTACGTAGCTAATGGTGTAAATTGAGATTGCAACGTGTAGAACATAAATTATACTAATTAACAATAGTAACGTTGCAACATACATCGGTAAATCGGCTATTTCAACAATAATTCCCAGCTGTCTTGTCATTTGTCTTCAGATGAACCTTATTTCCAGGCTTTGTACAGGGTGGTACGAAGCCCAAATGTTCTCGTTTTTTTATAAACCAAGAATCTCTAGTTGGCTACCAAAAACTAGCAATTTTTCGACTTATAACCTCTCCCAAGCTTTTTTTTGGGGCGAGGAAAAAATTCTGATTCAAAATTCGATTTTTTTTGTATGACCAAAGCGTGCCTCGTTCAGTTTCTATTCTTGACAAGACAGTTGACTGAAGTTGTCTTCGCTCTACAGCCTCTAAAAATAACGAGACGCTTTGTTGTGCGACAGGTGTTCCGTTTCGAAACCGACATTTGGCATGAACCTAACCTCACATTCCAACTAGGCAAAATTATTGTTCTGCGAACGAAAAATCGCGGGAATTATCGCTCGAAACGAGATCCTCACTTGACGGTCGGCTATTTGTCACTTATTTCCGGTGATTTTCACGGTTCTGTGTTGAATAAAATTCGAGCATGCGCAGTCGATAAGTCACCGTCTATTATTGTACGATGAACATTCGATTTCATCGGTGATTTATTGAACGGATTGGTATTTTTAGAGGAGGTGCTAGACTGGGGAGTAATGGGGATGGCCTACATAGTTTTATATACGGTGTGTTTGTGAAGTAACATCGACGTCATATTGTCAATTCATTATCCCACATTTTTTTTCATGAAATATTGCTTCTCGTTTTGTTGCTGTTTATTTTCTGATGTTTTGCACGTATTCTGTCAAAAAATACTGAAATTTCTAGAAAATTGATTTTTCTTGCCAGTTTTCAGAAAAAATTATTAAATGACGCGGCAGTTAGAAGGCAGAAAAAAAGCGAATTTTCCAGAATTTTTTCTGAGAAAACTTTCAAATTCATTGATCTGATAATTTGTACACATATTAAGGCATCTTTTGACAGTATTTCAAGACTTGGTATTAGTAAAAATATTTATTTGGAAAGGAGCTACAGCTGAGCTCTGGGAGTTCCTTTCAAAAAAGACGTTTTGCGGTGACCACTTGGTATATCTCTGAATTGGATCATCCTGAATTGAAAAACCAAACAGATTTCGTTAAAATAACGTTAAATCTATAGTAATTAATCGGAGGAATAAGCAGAAAGATTTTTTTTTGGCAAAATGGCGGTTTCTCAAAAAAAAAAAACGATTTTTGTCCAAAACTTCGGCCTTAAATTGTTTATAAAACAAAGAAAAAATATCGCTGAGAAAAAAATCTTCTATTAATTACTGAAAAATATATTCAGGAAGCTCGTGTTGAAATTTGAGACTGATTGTTTTAGCCGTTTTCTTGTAATTTTGGTCACAGACTTTGAAAACACTATTTTGGGAAAGAGCACTTTCAAGCAATCATTTTCAAAATTGCCTGTATTTTCAAAAATATTCACCGAAACGATATGAAATTTTCTCTGTGTATTCTTGAATATATGTACACCAAAAAAAAATAAAAAATCGATTTTTTTTCAAATTCCAACTGTATATAACCCCTCAAACACAGTGTGTAGAATCGATCAACTGAATATGTGACGTCATTTTATGATGATTTATTACCTTCCGAAAACGTCCGGACTGGACCAACCGACCGATTTAAGTGCGAGCAACAAACATCTACGCCAAATCACGAAAATATCCCTCACAAAATCAACTGATTCGAATTCCAAACGGATTTTAATGATCAGAGAATGCCTAAATACCAATTAGGATCTATCAATTGGCAGTTTATTTTTAGTCGGGTCCAAAATAACCGGCGTATATTTTGTTCGACAGCCGCTAACGCATCTCGAACCATTAGAAATTATTTCGACAGCAAAATATTCCTAATTGAACAGTTCTAATTAAAACAAACACACTAAAGCCGAGCGGTTTACGTGATAGAAAATCAATTCGAAACAGGATGCGAGATGTAATTATAGAAATTACTCGGAAAAATGGAATTTGCTGCGAACACTCGTAGTATACAAGTAACTAGTTCACAATGCCACCACCAGGCAGCGCCAGAGCTGCACCAAAAATCAATTTTTTTTGGCGCCAACTTTTTTTAACAAGCGTTAGACGTCCTCTCGAAATTAATGATGCTTTGAGAGAAAAACCGTGTTAAGATTCACGAGTCAATTTATCGTGAAAGACAGATTAGCGTGTCTTTTTTCGTAACAAAAAAAAACACTCCACCTAGATAGATTCGATGCGTCGGGTTTGTGTGTCATTTTTTTTATTGAAAGTTGATTTATCGGTATTTATGAGGCCGATGTGTCTGGTTGGACAAGAAGTAGGACGCAACATACAGGGTGATTCACGACGAATTGCCAGGGTTTTCCACTTTCAGAGATATTTGACGTAAAATAATTCACATATTTCCAAATAGCACCCTGTATATCCGTCAAAACCACAACAAAGCATTTTTTATTCAATACCAAATATGGAATGGTCTCAGTCCATAGCACTTATGCTTGGACTATGTAAATAAAACTGAAATGCCTTAAGGTGAGTTTATACGGTAAATACGATAAAGAAGAAATACGACAAAATATAATAAGAAACGTCAATATACACGTTCATATAGAAATTGTCATACTAGAAATGGGCTGAAATAAAAACGCTTCCATGTAAGTATGTACATTTATATTTTATTTCTTATTTTAAAAAGTTTGCTGTATAAACTAACCTTTAGACGCGCTACGTATAATGTTCATTAAAGTGTTACTAAAAAAATGTTCCACGAAGAACTGAGTGCGAAAGTATAAAAAAAAAATGTATCAAGTGTATTCATTCAAAAAACAAACATACAGAGTGTACTCACACTCTGAGCACATTTTTGTCTATATTTAAAATGCATAAACTGGCGTTATATTGAAAAAAAATCTACTCACATAATGATATGGTGTAGTCCCAGCTTTCAGAGTCATTTTTGTGTACGTTCAGTTTTTCAGGCTGAAACAAAAGAGCATCGTCTTGAATTTGGTTCGAATATAATTCAGTTCGCAGATTCCAATTAAATTCCACTGGCCCATTTCGCATCGTTGCCAGATTTATCGTTCCACTGTTTTTACATTTCAATACTTTCTCGAATTTTTCTTCCCTAGACAGTTGACAGGTCAAAATGACAGCTTTGATTTGTACGTGAAATCTTGACACGAAATTCGGGCACGATGTATAACCCGCTTAGGAGATTATTTTGGTTGAAGTTTTCGCATCAGTAGCATACCCACAACCCCGATGAATCATTTTCAAGATACAGCCAAACGTTCGAATAATATTATGCGAGCACTTGTTCAATGAATATTAATATGCTGTACGACAAAAATAACAAATGCAGTGCAACACCGTATTTTCTAGTGACTGAATCACGGTTTGGCACACGAAGCAGAAAAAAACGTCGGTATGCAACGAAACAGCAGTTGATATGATTGAACGCCTTTGAATTCATTAATGAGGTGTGCTCAAAATCAGCTCAGATAATCTCGACATTCTCAGTAACAAGACGATATAAATAATGGGACAAATAATTTGCATTGAATTAAATATATACATTTGACTGTTACACCCTGTATATGTAAGTATATACAGAGAGCTTGAATATTATTATATCTTGGTGTTACTTCGAATAAATAATCAGTAAATACACTAGGATGATGTGATGAGACACCCTCAGCGGTGCTACTATGCGTTGTGCTACAATAAAATTGTTTGGCTGTGTGTCGTTCAACACCCAGTATATCCACTGAGACTGGCCATACGAATTTTCTGACCCTGTTCTATTTCCAAACACCCGACGGATGTTTGAACGTCAAAAATTATCAATATTTAAAAATGCTATAGGTGCCTATATCTGTCGGAAGTCCATTAACGATGAGATTTATAGCATGAATAATGTGCGAGATTTGAGAATGCACAGAACTCGCCATCAATAATCGAACATCAGGATACATAATACTCGCCTTGTATCTCAAAAGATACAGGACATACGTTTATAGGAAGTTTTTTTCTCAAAATGTGTCAAAGAATCCCCCCTTCAAATATTAGCATTCTTTGAGGAACACCCTGTATATACAAATGGAGATCTTTTGAGTAATTTTTGAACGTTATTGCATATATACAAAGTGTTCCACAATAAATTTTCATGCCCTGAATGTTTTATTAATTTTTGACGCGAAATTACGTTGATGATGAATTTTTTTCAAGCATATCCTGAAGCTGAAATGGATATAACGAAACTTTTACAACATTTCAATTAATTTGGAGCCGAAACCTCTCAATTTGTCATTTCAGCAACACGATTTTGGCAAAACAAACATGAATGAATGTCGGATCCGTTTTAAAAAACCGATATATAACCGTGTCAGATTTTCCGCTACTACATCTGATAACCACTCCCGAGATAACGAAATACAAATTAATTTGGGAACTGTCGAGATGATCGTTTCAATCAAAAATCTACCGGAACATAACGAGCATGTAAAACAACGTGTTTTGGATCGCCGTGTGAATCACCAGAACGCAGAGGATTGGTTGATTTCGTAATCTCTCTCTCATCTCGACTGTGATTCATCGTGCCTATTAGTTTGAGGTTACGCCGATTACGAACAGGTGTTTTGATTTATTTATAAAACGCACAAGCACCGAATTTATTTTCGGGGAGTTTGACAAAACTTTTCCGGGTAATAGGAAATGTCGAATTTTGATTCAGTCATATTCTATTTGGGGCAGTTGTCCAAGCATTGGATCGTTTCTTCAGATCGCCTCCTGTTCAGACTGTGAAATTTCAACCTTGAAGACGAATCATCCGGGAAAATATCGCTTTCTTCCCAACAATCTCATCAAATTGGCGTGTACGTACACCGACCATGCTTACCCATCCAAAACGTTGACTGATAAGAGCGGAACGCTATTTTCCCGAAGGAAGTCATCTATCGCAGGCAATACGGACCCGAAGATGAACAAGAAGAAGAGAATGGAAGTCAACTCGAGTGTGAATTCCTATGAGCGATCTCCAATCGAACGGCACTAATTCCAGTTTCTGTTTTCATTCGAAAATACGCGAATTCAACGAACGATAAAAATAAGGGAATAGAATTGATATAATGAGGAGGAATATTCTCCTCCATTTCATCGGTTTTCAAAGAATTTCCTTCGCGTGGAAATATCACGAAAAACTAGTCCATAATTATTATTTTAAAAAATTGTAGCAACGCAGACAGCGCCTCATTCTGTGGGTCAAACGACAGTTCATCAGGAGCCCCACGTTAAAATCTGAATTGCTCAAATATTATTCAATTTCTTTCGAAGACACCCTGTATTTAGGGGACGAGCCCAATTACGAACGATCTGACCGAGGGTTGATGTTCTACAGCGATTTCATTAGGGTAAAGGCAGTCGTCCATGTTTGTTTTGAAGGAGAGCCTTGTGGGGTAGCTTTGGGGTTAAATCTTCACCACTGTTTCAATTAGGGGTTGTTAAGGGTTTCAACGTTTACAGAGCTATTTTTCCAATTCTGATTAAACAGGGTGATTCAGAATTGCACCGCAATATTTCGCGTACGTATTCTCTGGTACAAAATAAGAAAAAAATTTCCTATGAACGTGTGTCCGATCTCGATTATTAGCGGAGTTACAGGGTGTTGAAAGTTTCAAAAAAATTTGGTTTTTATTTTATTGTGCTTGAACTACTGCAGATAGAGCCTTCAAATTTTGTATGAGCATCAAGCAATAGGTACTGCTTGATATGACAGTGAATGTTTCCCAAATACCATACAGGGTGTTGCATTTTCCGAGGTCTCCACCCATAAAAGCCTCCAGAAAAACTTGCTCGTACGCCACTGGTGAATTCCAATATTTTTCCCAAATTCTTCAACCTATTACCTAAATTTTGTCCCTCCTGACTTTTGGTCAAATTCCGTTCAGTTTCCTCAGAAATTAATTAATTTGTAAACTGCCTCAAAGTTACATACTCCGAAATGTCTCAATTTTCGCTACAAAGCTGCAGACATCCTAAAGGGACAATGACGTCACTACACAATGACTTATCCAATAAACCACGCCCCCTGGCTGAACGCCATACGCGCAAAAAATCCGGCGCATAAAATTTACGACTATCAGCACACGACAACAAATTCGCTTTTGGCTGGTGCTTAAAAGCACGACCTGTTAACAGCAATACGGCCTAAGAAAAACATCGCGATGCTCCACGCAACGAACGATTCATCGACGGGTGTTCAAGTTGTCAGCGCGGCTGTAAAGATTTAGACAAACATTCACTAGTTTCGCATGTCGGTCAGACTCGTTAAACTGCCAACGGTACAATTCGAAATTAAAAGCAGCACACAGCGAAGAACGAGCCGCTGTCTTCGTTCCTACGCTGCGTTGGGACATGCTGTCCTTGTTGCTCTCATGGATTTCTGTTTGTACCACAGTTATAATTTTTTTTTCGAGGAATTGTTTGTCAGAGTTTCGATCACCCTGTGTGTCGTAGGAGTAGTTCAACTGAACGATCGATTTGAGTTATAAGGTTGACGACAAACGTTTTCATGAGAAAATTAATCTGGGCATGAATAGTTGAACATTTTCGAAGATTTATTGATGCTCGACACGCCTTGCTATTAATAGAATCGATAATACTATGGTATAACCCAGAGTAATGCCCAAATGACATCCCCATACAGGGTGATTCTCCCTCAGCAAATACCAAAAACTATCACGGATCATCGACATAAAACCTGTTTGTTCAATAGAGTGGAGTTTATTTTCGCAGCTTCACAGTAAATCTCGAATTGCAATCCCATATCAATTCCTTTGAGCTTATAAAGAAAAATTTTATCCAACACGTAACACATCGATTTTTGATTTATGTAATTGATTTGAGGATTATCCAGGAAGCCGCAAGGATGACGAACGACGTCGTTATAACCAGCAGGGATGCCAACAGCGCGCAGCGATAACATACAGGGTGGTACACAATTCCGTTCGGTACCGAATAACCAGTTGGATAAGTTTTGTTTCGTATGGAAGTTGAACAATAAGTAGAATCTAGTTTTATTTTCAATATCTCAGGATGAATAAACAACAGAATGACAATGTGGGTTGATTTTTTTTTGAGGCGCCTAAACACGTAGGAAATTTTCACAGTGTACCTCCAATGGAAACGTATTTTAGAGTGTAGCGCAAATAACTGGAAATGAATCGAACCTATCGACTAAATTTATTTCCACGTCCAACAAAGTGTATTCACGAAATAATCCACTTTAATGAATGTGTTATTGACCGAGATATATCTGAAAGAAAATTATACAGGGTGTTCCTTAAAGACATGCTTATATCTGAAGGGGTTATTCTTTTTCTTTCGCTCAAATATCAGCATGTCTTCAAGGAACACCCTGTATATTGACTTATTGACGATGTAGCGTGTACGGACACTATTTTCAATTATTCAGTTTTCTATTTGGTACAAATGAAAAACGGAAACACGCATGGACATTGGCAGGTTTCGAAGAATGATTAGATCGAGCCTTTCATCGGAAAATATTGTCACAAATACACAGAAAATCGATGAATATCCCTACTAGTATTAAGAATGTCGATGTAAGAATGTTTGTCAGGTTTTCACGTTTCTCTCGTAATTTTCTACACACACTCTTGGAGGTATTTGGAATGACATTTTAGTTGCCATTTCGATTATTTCCAAAAATTTGTGTTGCAATGCTCATAAACGAGGAAAGGTAACTCCAATTCAGCCTCGGTGGTTCACATATTGAATTCGTAATAACTTCAGAATTAAATGCGTTGGATTTCCGTAATCCCCGCTTGAATATCTCGTTTGGAATGGAAATCCCGTAGTTTAAAATGACTCAATGACATCGACAGAGGGGTTATGGATGAATATTTTTCGTTGAAATGTCCCAGAGCATCAATACGGACTATTCTAAGGTTTTTTTGCTGAAAATTGGGGGTTTTGGGATGTTTTCGAGCGTTTTTTCGACTTTTTTGGGATTTCTTGGAATTTTCAACATGAAATATCTCGAAAAGTATACTAGATATCGCAAAACGGATTTCACCACCGTTTTCAGCGCCTTTTAGACACCTTTTAGACGAGTCTTCAATGTTTCGGCAGAAAAAACATTCCATCCCCATCCAAATTCCCCCCAATTACACCCCCCAAATCACAATTCGAATCGACCTTTTCCACCACGAAAAAACCCGTGCGAACCCATCAATAATAACACCTACACGACGAATAACAAAAACGTCATGTGCCATTTCGCAACCGCTAATTGACCGGAATAATTAATGCCCAGTAACGAAAAGGAAAGCGTAAATGCATAAACGTAAAACCGAATGGAGTTCGTACTCCGCGTATTCCTGAACAAATAATGCAACTCCACTTCAGCGCGAGAGAATTCATGAAAGATCTAACGAGGTGTCTTTTCCCGCTTCGCTTGTCGTTTGTTTCACTGGCTGTCACTTGTTTTCGTCCTCGGTAGGCGGTGATTGATTGGTAGAAGCGACTGTGTCAGAAATTGCAACAATGCTTTTTTTTCTAAAACTTCACTTTACAATTACAGACGATCGCACTGGATATGTTTTTATTTTTATTAATGAAAAAAACTGTTATTTATATGATTTTCAACAACCTAATGCATTCTCAGAAATAATTGTGACTTGTTTTGGAACTTTTTTTTTCAGAGAAACAAACTGAAAGTGTTTTTTTTTTGGAAAGCGATCAAACCAAAGTTTTCCATGCTGAATGCAATTTCCCACCTCCAAGCACGAATCAGCGACACAACCTCGATAATTTCACACACAAAAACACACCTATACAGGGTGGACCACATTCCTCGAATTCCAAAAAAATTTCGAATTTCGACGCATTGGCGCCTAAAAAATTTAAATATTGTAATTAAATTCGCCTGGGCACTTGGATGCGGGCAAGCTATGCGAACGCTTGATAATAATAGAAATATTTTGTTTTTGTTTATCGTCGATCTATTTCGAGTTCGTACTTATAATTGAAGACGCAAAGACGAAATTGACTGTGGTTGTTCGGCCAGCTTCAGAACAACTGTTTTGTTGCGTAATATCGACGTATACAGGATGTCCGTTTTTTGAAAAATTAAATTTTTGACTAAATCGTAAAAAAGCGAAGTTGGCAGGTTTTTCTCCGCCATTTTGAGAATCACAGAAAAGGCGATGCAATTATCAAAAACTTCATGAAAAACTGCCTAAATAAAGTTCCAATTAAAAATGTCCAGTACGATCAGTTTTTCTTAAAAAAATAAAAACGAAAAGCGGACAGCCTGTATAAATAGAAGATAAAAATTTAATAGAATTAAATTAAAGAAACAGAATGATTACCGCGAGAATGCAACACCCCGTATGTTATTTTGTATACGCTGAGATCATTAGAAAAAAAATCAAATACAATGCCTTGAGAAAGGCCTGAAGCTTTCAGAAAGTCATTTACAAGACCATCAAAGAGAAAAATTAAGAACGCGAGATTCAATTATTTATGTTGAAAGCTTTTTTCATGCCGTTCGTTTTCGACTGTAAAACGATTCAATTTTACGTTCGATTCAACGTCTAAATAAAATGAAAATAAAAAAAACGGCGAGCTGGCTTATCAACACATCTCTACTCTAGAAAATAAAGAGACACTTATTGTAACAAATTCGAATGAGTGGGAGCTGAATAAAAACAAAACAATTCCGAAACAAAAAACGTACGTGGAGATCCACGATTAAGATAACGTTAAACACATTATTCAGACAGTTCCCATTACCATAAAGCTAGCTTGTTTTTCGTGGATCGTGATTAGGTTTTATATTCGCTGTCGATGTTATAACTCTGTGTTGAATTTTTCTATTAGACCGTAGCAATGAAGTGTCCAAATTTCACGATATTTTTCGGTTATATTGCACCTCTGGATTTCGATAGAAAATTTCGTGAGTAATTTTGAATTATCCCACTTCTGAAATCTGCAATTGAAAACCTTCTTTTTCTTGGACATATTCGATCATTAATTTCTGAGGAAACTGAATGGAATTCGACCAAAAGTCAAATATCGCCGTGCAATTCTGAAACACCCTGTATAATCGCTTTATAAGTATATCGATCTCTTTTTCTTGTGAATAAGTGAGGTCTTGATCGGGTATTATTCAAACACGCATCAAACTGACACGTTTCTTTCACGTCGAATGAAAAACAACACGTGAGAAATATTCATTTCGAACGCTCACGATGATGGATTGCCTCTGCCACACGGGACGATGGGATATCCGAAATTTCTTCATGCAAAGACTCGCTCGTCCCATCTACGATGATAAATTATTGTGTTGTGAAAGCAAAGGATATTGCCTATCGAATTTCATTATTGCGTATCGATATTTCGTTATTTTGTATCGATATTTCGTTTTTGCATATCGATATTTCATTATTTTGTATCGATATTTCGTTATTTCGATCGATATTTCGTTATTTTGTATCGATATTTCATTATTGCGTATTGATATTTCGTTATTACGTATCGATATGTCATTTTTTATCGATATTTCATTATTTTGTATCGATATTTCGTTATTGCGTATCGATATATCATTTTTGATCGATATTTCATTATTTTGTAACGACATTTCATTATTTTGTATCGATATTTCGTTATTGCGTATCGATATATCATTTTTGATCGATATTTCATTATTTTGTATCGACATTTCATTATTTTGTATCGATATTTCGTTATTGGGTATCGATATATCATTTTTTATCGATATTTCATTATTTTGTATCGATATTTCATTATTTTGTATCGATATTTCATTATTTTGTATCGATATTTCGTTATTTCGATCGATATTTCGTTATTTTGTATCGATATTTCATTATTGCGTATTGATATTTCGTTATTACGTATGGATATGTCATTATTTATCGATATTTCATTATTTTGTATCGATATTTCGTTATTGCGTATCGATATATCATTTTTGATCGATATTTCATTATTTTGTATCGACATTTCATTATTTTGTATCGATATTTCGTTATTGGGTATCGATATATCATTTTTTATCGATATTTCATTATTTTGTATCGATATTTCATTATTTTGTATCGATATTTCGTTATTGCGTATCGATATGTCATTTTTTATCGATATTTCGTTATTGCATATCGATATATCATTTTTGATCGATATTTCATTATTTTGTATCGACATTTCATTATTTTGTATCGATATTTCGTTATTGGGTATCGATATATCATTTTTTATCGATATTTCATTATTTTGTATCGATATTTCATTATTTTGTATCGATATTTCGTTATTGCGTATCGATATGTCATTTTTTATCGATATTTCGTTATTGCATATCGATATTTGGTTATTACTTATCGATATTTCATTATTTTGCATGAGAATTGCGCAGCTGTTAATTTTTTCTCCGTATCAATACTGGGTGTTCAACAATCGAATATAATAGCGATTCAATAAATCTTCTCTCTCCCCAAACAAGTATTTCTTTGTACCGGAACCCAACTAACTAATCACCCCTTTCACTTGCGCCCCCATTATCAAATTACCGCATCGCAGGTGTTCCCCCCTTCACCCCTTCGTACCCCTTTCGACGCCATTTCCTTGGAGCGATCATCGAATAGCCGGAAGCGAGCCGATGTCGACGTTTCGTATTCTCGAAACGCTTCAGCCGTAGCGCTGATCCGTTTTAGGTGTCACGTGACCGGAGTTCTCGCATTTTTCGTGCCCGTCGTCTCTAGATTGTCGAGTTACACTGAGAGAAAAATTTGCGAATTTTGTGGTTACACTGAGACAAATTATTCACGGGTTCTGTGGTTACACTGAGAAAAAATGTTGCGAGTTTCGTGGTTACACTGAGAAAAAATGTTGCGAATTTCCGTGGTTACACTGAGAAAAAAATTTGCGCATTTTGTGGTTACACTGAGAAAAATTTTTTGGGGGTTTTGTGGTTAAATTGAGAACAAAATTTGGTAATTTCGTTGTTACACTGAGAAAAAAAATTGCGAATTTCGTGCTTACATTGAGAACGAAATATGCAAATTTCGTGGTTACACTGAGAAAAAATGTTGCGAGTTTCGTGGTTACACTGAGAAAAAGTTTGGCACTTATTTTCTGTGTCAAGAGCTCCAGGTACTTCATATAATAGTTTCACCATTCACCTAATGATGTAATAAGTGGTTTCAATCTTGTTCAAGCGTATACGGAATGTTATAAATTGTACCGTTATAACATATTAAAATTCCATGGTATACCGTGCTCTGAATGAAGGATAGTTTTCAGAAATAATTCACGATTGAAAGTAAGATTCGTTACTTTTCTGTACGTAGACTAGACAGGACCGTATCAGCACTGATTTTTTTTTACACAGCGATATATTTCACGTGTTCCTATCGATTTTTCATCACCTAATTTTCCGTTATACCCGCAAGCATGAAAACGACGCATGTGTTTACAATTAATAAAGTTTTCGTCAATAAAACAACACGTTAAATCCACCATTAAATTACCAACACAGAAAAATTAATTAGCACTAAAATTCCGAGAGATGGCCATTCGAGCCAATCGCTTGCTACCGAGTTATTTCAAATATTCAGCACTCGTTCTATTTCCATGTGGTGTCTGTCAAGCTGTCAAATTACCAACCGAACAAAAATGAAACTTTGAATCGAGTTGTAATTTTTATCGACATGTTTTTGGCGATGGAAAATAAAATTGAATAGACGGTTGGAAATGGTTGTTGGATTTTTAATTTCCTCGTATGCTTCAAGAGTCCAACAATGATAAATTTTCTTAAAAAAAAAACAACAAATCATCTTGAAGGGTTTAGAGAAAATACAAACGAAGTGATCGCGCCTTACATTCATATCGTTGGCGTTTCAGGCTTTTCGTAAAAAAGTTTTCTAGATCGATATCGAAAAGACGTCGCATACGTTGCTCATGTATACATAATGAGAGATTTTTCCGTCTACAAGATTTACAGATAAAGGCACTATTGAAAGCTATATCGAATATCCTCTTAGATAACAGTTAAAGCTCGTGTCGCAGGATTTTAGACCAGGTCAAATTGGCTTCCAGGACTGTTTTGGCCCTGGTTTCGCATCATCAACATACCCGCAACCCCGAGGAAGCAGCGAATTATTTATAAACGGATTTTCAGAGGCATATCGAACTCTATTGTGTGAATAATCATATCGACGGTCCCAATGAACTTATCCGATTATCCCTGACACGTATCCCCCCTTAATTGGCACATTCATAGCCATAAATTTCGATGTATCCGACCATTAAATTTATTCATCGGTATATTCCAGCAATTTCGATTCGAATGGCATTATCGCCCAACCAATAACGATCAATTATTGATAATGCCAGCCAATAGGCGAGGTTTTTCATTGGGTGTTTTTTTTGAGCATCAAATTTTGTTGAAATTATGGCAAAGGGCCTTTGGAGGCCCAACTGTGGCCCAAAAAAGGGTCCGAAAAGGGTCGACAAGGCGTTGAGGCGCTTAGGACAGCCAATGACGTCTACCACCTCCAAAAAATCAAAGATTTTCTGCTCGAAAATCATCGATTGACTACCAGAGACCTCTATGATAGTGTTGGAATATCATTTTGGCACACCCCAAGCCGTTTTGACGATTATTTTGTGCCTCAAACGCATCAAAACTCGTCAAGATTATGCACCAGGTCATAGTGCGTTGGTTCTTCGCCAAAAACTCGACTCAAATCGTTCCGTGGCCACCATAATCGCCTGATTTGGCCCCGTGCGACTAGTGGCTGTTCGGCAACCTCAAAAAGTCATTGTGGAGGCGGCGTTTCGAAACGATTGAGGGGATGAAAACCGAATCGAAAAAGGTCTTGAGGCTCGATTTGATAAATAATCGAAAAATCCACATTTTATAAACGAAATCAACTTATTTTTCAATCATAGTAGTAGCTCGGAATGTTATTGAAGACCCAGCCAAAACCGCCGAGGCGTGCCGTTGATTTATTACTGACAAAAAACAAATATAATCTGCTTTTCACTAAGTCTGTTTATATAAACTCGTAAATCACGTTCCTTTGTGTCTACTTGACACATACAGGGTGTCCGAAAATCTTCCCAACCATGAACTGTCGTTCGAAAAGCACCGGAACAAGAAAAATACGTTCGTTTAAAAATTCCACGAGTGAAAATATCAAACTTGGTACTCACCTTGGCGAAATCTATCTTCAAGGTGCAACACCCTGAGTATATGTCTGCTCCGTTCAACGTTTCTTTGGCCCTTACGGCCGATTCTATGCTGTCAAATGTGTGATCGGTTAAGGAAATATCGAAATAAATGCAGGTCATCGAATTTCAAATGAAAAATCAACCATCGACTGTTCTCGCGCGAAAAAATAACTCCAATATACAAGGTGTCCTAGAATAACGTTGTATTTGATTCTACAGGGCGAGCGAGAGCTCCAGCAGGGGAGAAATAATGGAGGACACCCTGTATGTGATATAATAGAATTTCGAAATTTGGCCTTATTATTACGGAATAAATAGTGTAATTGAAGAATGTCGAGAAAAAAACTGGAAACAAAATCGTTTGTCACATTTTTATTGACTAAAAAATCATAAAAAATCAATAAACAAAAAATAAAAAACGAACGAAGATTCGATTTACTGTTCGAAAAAGGATATTCAACCATGGCTTGGACGCCGTTCTTCTTGAAGATCACTATCCGCAACACTTGTCCGCTGGATTGGCATATCGTGTGTAAAACGTCCTGTGAAAAAAGACAAAAATACGGTTCCCTAGTTCGAAAAATCATTATCTTGTTAATTTCCAATGTCAACTGTCAACAGTCAATCGTCAACTGCCAATCGTCAACTGTCAACAGTCAATTTTCAACTGTCAATAGCCAATTTTCAACTGTCAACATTCGATTGTCAACTGTCAATCGTCAACTGTCATCAGTCGATTGTCAACTGTCGATTGTCAACTGTCAATCGTCAACTGTCATCAGTCGATTGTCAACTGTCAATTTTCAACTGTCATCAGTCGATTGTCAACTGTCAATTTTCATCTGTCAACAGTCCATTGTCAACTGTCAATTTTCATCTGTCAACAGTCGATTGTCAACTGTTTGTTTTCAACTGTCAAGTGTCAACAGTGAGATTTTTGATTCCAGAAAGAGATTATAACGATCGGATTGTCATTTTTCGCTTTTATCACGTCAAAGTCTAATTTTGAGAGCCTTGTTTTGTTTTTTTTTGTACGTCGGCCAGTCAACATTATGCACAGTAGAAATATTCAGAATTTTTAATGGAGTTATCTAACCAGTCTTCATTCATCCGAAGATATAAATAGCTACCAGTATTTTTATGTTTGTAAAATAAACAAAGCGGCTACGAGAATGTGGGTTAAAGCTGAAATATTTCGCACTTGGATTTTATTGTTGTCATTCACTTACCACTGTGATTGGGTACATGGGATTGATGATGGTGAACAAGAGAACGTGGTTCGGTTTAGATTCGTCAGATCTTTTTGAAATTGGATTTTTTCGTCTCGGTTCTTCGGTAGCAGAGTTATACCCGGCGTTTGCCTAGAACCAAAAAGAAATTCCGAGATACCCAACGCACATTATCTCATGTTCAAATTTTCAGCTTTTTCCTTGTTGAAATCCAACGAAAATTGGCCTACCTAACCGAGCACCCTGTATATATTAATGACACGAAATGACAGTCTTCATCACGGAATATAAACGTAATTATAGCGGCTATCGACTGTAATCAAAGGCTGAATAAAAGAAAAAAAGTGCTTAGGAAAAAATTATAATCTAACACGGCCAATGTCCGCTATTCAAGGTCATTGAACAGTTGATTTCTTCAGATGCATTCTCTTACATTCAAACTTCGAACGATGTTCAAGTTTTTTACAGAACAATTTTTAATATTGACTTTTTTGAAGCAAAAAGTATGTCTATATCGATATGTCATTACATTCCAATTCAAAAATAAAAAATGCTAATAAAAAAACACTTAGGAAGAATGCTTCAAACTCTATTTTGAATTCCTAACCCAATTTATGCCAAGATTATCGACATGAGTATTGTCGTTGTCAAATCAATCTAGTTACCTTTGAAACAATGCTCTAACTTTGACAACATTACTTTCTCGACCATTGATTAAATACACCATAATTCGACGAATTCAAATGCCTATGCGTATCAGAGCAATCGACATTTTTTCTAGATATTCACTATCAGTTGTTCGTCAAAACTCGAAAACATAAACAATAACACCGGGTTTTCGGATATGTTGACAGTTCACTTCAACTAGCATTTTACACACAACAAATCGAGCTCCGATGAATGATATCAACCCGCATTTCTGCGTCCTTCGACAGGTGTACTCACTTTATTGTTGGCCGAATCGATTTCCATTCGCTGGCGCTTATTATTGGGTCCATCTCCATTGAACGCCATTTTGAAACGACACTATCCTCTACCGATACCAAACTGACCACTGCGACAGCACGCGCAAAACTGTCAGATTGGTAGGGAAAGCGGCGAATGCGCAACGATTTTCGATTGCTTGATTAGCAGTGGGATCTATCCACGGTTATTCGCACTGATTACAGGTTTCTAACCGCGGAACCGCGGTCTTCGATGTCATGTTGACATTTGATGAATTTTGCCACGGAACGTGTGTCAGGTGGTTTAATTATTTTTTTGGTAAAAACATATGAATATCTTTAATCAACAATATTTACAAAAGAACAAATAAGTGAGTTTACAAGCAGATAACTTTACAACGATTATCAAATGGCAAATAGAAATTGTGTTTCAGGCAGTTTCCCACCAAAATTCAGTCTTCCTGCCTGTGGTGTTGAAACTCTCCTCATAACTTCTTTGATTTCATTCACACTGATGGTTTTCTGTGTGGTGTGAACTTTGGTGTAGTCGAAGGCCCCATCCTCAAGGTGATGTTTTCCATTGAACATTGCAGCAGTGTAATAAGACCCTGACAAGTGATTGAATAAGTCAGTACTGCATTTAGAATCCATTCTGACTAACAACGCATAGTCGATAAGTTCGGCAACTGTTTGATAGGCATAGTAAGCTAAAACGTCCAGAGCTTCCAGCTTGAATTTGATTTCTTCTTTGGGGTCTACCCACAAACGCAGCTTATTCAAGTTTCTGTGAGTGAGGTCTTTACTTTGGAACGAGACGCGACGAGCCTCGCAAAATTCCAGGTATTTCTTTTCGTCTAGGGCTTGAGAAATTCGATCTGCTCGTAGCTGGCGCATGAATTTCACTTCATCAACCTCGGACAGGTCAGTAAACTCACCAGTTTCATCAATCCGCTCGATAAACTCCATCAGTTTGCTTTTCGGTTTCTCATTCATGTCGATATCAACGACTGTATTTGTTTGCATTTTATGAGCCAATGCTTTGTTTTCTTTATTCTTAAGGTATCTAACGAACCGTCTCATCTTATGCTTGTTGTGCCTCATAAGGAAAACCAATTCTTCGCCTTTGAAAGTCTTGCCGTCCGAATATTTGAAAGCTTCATGAACTATCGTTCGGAGTTGTTTCAGTGTGATATTCTCTACCAGATTAACTGTCTCTGGGTTCGGCGTGGGACTGTCCCCAAAACCAAACATCATCAATGAAATTTCTGTGTGAAAAGAAATCTTCGATGGATCCATATCTCAAGAAAACAATTGCTCAATTATTGCCACTATCACTTTTTTATTTCGCGAATAAGTAATCGTGTTAACAATCACGGTCATATACATAAGGTCTGGAATCTACGGCAATTTTGAGTGGTGGGGGGTGGCACCAGTTTTGAAGAAAAAGTTTCCATAATTATCCGCTAGGAGGACATAGGGGTATAATCACGTGATTAATCTTTGACAACAAAACAAACGGTTCAGACTCGAATGGTAAATAAAATCAATGACAGAAATATTATATCTTGCAAAATTCTCTCGAATAAATAAAAATCATTCCTACTTTCATAAAGCTGCTCGGATCTGAAATGTGATTGGCTGACAAAGTGACAATAGAGGACAGCGCTACAGGTGGCGAAACATGAGAACCACGAAAATTTCCTCAATGTTTGGGTCACCCCCCACCACCCGAGTTGCAAGACCTATGTATACGATCGTGTTAACAATATAAACATAACCTACAAGATCGTAGTTCCATGTCATTGTTTTGGTGACAGCAAAATTGTCATTGGTGTTTGACGTTTTGTGGATTGATGATAATGCTCTATGGAACACGCGTTTTGATGCAAAGGCAATGATTCTCTAGGAATTGATAAATCATGGTACCACAACTATTGTTTTAACATTGATAAATCCTTATTTTCGATGTTTTTCCAGGAGATGCCAGAACACCCAGAGAATCAAAGTGAGCAAATTGACTGGGAAGATTTGGAATCGAGATTATACAGTCAAGTATACCATTCGGCCCCTACAGAAGAAGACTTCATGCCTTCGAACGGAACAATGAGCTCGAACACAGAAACGACGGGAAACAGGAGAACGTATCGCTATTTCGAGGTAAATTCAAGAGCACCAAACGGACCACAACAAACCACTTCACCTTCTTACATATCTCTAAACAAAACCACTCAGATACCAGACAATGTGAGGATATCTACGAGCGTTTCAAACGGGGGCCCCGAAACTAGGACTAGTACTCATGTACACAACAACATAACAGTTAATCAGTACACAATTCCTCCATTGCTTTTACAAACTGATACAATTCAGTCACCTTGGCAAGGAAATGTGGGGGTTTTAGAAAGAACGAAAGCACGTCGTAAGAGGAATAGAAAGAAGAAGAAATCACAGAGACATTTTGAAAGAGGGCAGAATCCTGAGAGTTTCCCCAACGATGACACTATTTTAGTTGTTTCTGATGTCTCTGATGACGAATGCGTGATTGTGGATGAGGTAGATACAAAAAATGCAATAGTGAAGCTTCGCACTGGATTCCCAAAGAAATACGATGAGGCTGAAGGTGGCGAGAAACCTGAAGACGATGATGAGATTATTTACATTCCTCCAGCTCCTGTCGAAGTCATCAATATCGACTTGGAGGAAACTGAGCCAGAACAGGAAAAAACCATTGTGGAAAGCACAGTAAACAACGAACAATCAAAAGAGGGGGCTTCCAACGTGGATTTATCCTCGTCCAACGATTTCCTAGACAACATAAGCCTAACAGAGTTTGATTCCAACAACCAACAGGACTTTGTGCGCCCTCCAAACCCCATAGAGTACTGTGAAACTGAGAGTAGCGAAAGCACGAACGACATTCAGAGCAGAAATTTCTGCAACACTGTAAACACCATTGTCTTTGACGAGGTTGCGTTTCCAAGGGATGACATATTTTCTGACAACAATTTGGAGAGTTTCGGATCGTTCATCACTCCCAAAAGAAACAGCAAACCTGTAGAAGCGAGCCCTGCTGAGAAAGTAGTGGAAGAGGCACCACCCGAGCCTGTTGAGACAAACGATACCTCCTCGGATGGCTCCAGTTCTGAGAGCGATTACGAGCAGATGGCCAACAGGTTGCTCAACGATAAGAGCTTGCCAGATTTGTGCCCCATGCTGACTGGTTCCGCTGAGGAAATACCTTCGTTTTTCCACAGCAGCACTCCGAAACCTAAGAAAATTGAGAAAGCCGAATTGAAGAAGAAGCAGCAGAGGAGGAAAAAGTTAGCTGTGGTTGATGAAAGTGTGAAAGAAGTGGAGGAACAGGAAAGCTTGGGTAAAGTGAGGAAGCGAAAGAAGAAGAAACAGTCTTCGACTGAAGACGATGCTTCTGCAAAGGAGACTCCGTGTAAACCTAAACCAAAGAAGCAAAAATCGTTGCTGGATGATGAAACACCCAACGAAAACATTGCTACGACGAGCGGAAAGCCTAGAAAAAATAAAAGGAACCTTAGCATGGAAGATCCACAGTGCACAGAGAATGACGACTTGAACAATCAAACCGTTGATGATATAGATCAGCCTGTTCCTCCACCTACCCCTGTGTCTCAAAATACAATCAGTGTTGTCAAAGAACCACCTGAAAATCCACCCCAGTTCAAGGAATTAAATGTCTCTGGTCTAATCGTGGTGGATGAAACTACGGGTGAGGAAGAAATTGAAGTAATTTCTTCGGATTCCGAGTCAGAAAACGATTTCCAAATTTTAGATGACGTTGGTGATGATATGGAGTTAGCCAACTGTTCCACTTCAAAGGAATCAAGAAATCGAGAAGTCGCTGCAGGCTGTCCCCCTTGCTCAATCGATTTCACTAGTGATTACTTGAATTTCGATGTCGAAACCATTCAAAGAGGACAATCCGGTATTTATTCGAATGTGTTTGTGGTTTCGTTTGCGCTAAGTGGTTCCTGTTTTGTGTTTAGATGATCCTGAAAAATGGCAGATATCCCACAGGGACAGAGCCCTCTATCTTAACATGGATAGAAGTAGGGGGCCCAGATGCAACAGGTGTAGGCGATTCGGGCACATCGCTGTCAAGTGCAAAGAGAAGCCGAACCCCCCCAGTTGCACGCTGTGCGGGGAGCCCGACCACCAAGAGCCGAGGTGTCCCAACAAAAGGTGCACTCAGGTAGTGTTAAACTCGATAAGTGAGATCGTGGGGGGGTTCAAAGTGGGTAATTTTGTTCCAGTGCGGTAACAGAGGCAACTTTTCCACCACCTACTGTTGGAAGTGTTTCAAGTTCCGGCATGTTTTCTGCAAACTGTGCAAAATGAGGGGGCACGTCGAAAACTGCTGCCCCGACATCTGGAGGCGATACCACGCAACGGTAAGTCGTTATTTTGTTCACCAGGTGGAATTCTCCAGGAGTATGTTCCAGACGCTGGAGGGCCCCATAGTGACGTCACAATTCCCGTCCCTGACACGGGACCAACGCTGGTGTTCGGGATGCGCTCGCCAAGGCCACTTGGAGCACGAGTGCGACTACTACAACCGCCCGTACCCGCCCACGACGCCGTTCGTGATGCATTACGGGGATAATTTGGCGCACCCGAGCGTGCCTCGCCTGTCGGCGCCTTTAAATCGAACTCCCGATTCGAGTTTGACGCAACCACCTGTCGAACTTTCACCGCCGCTGATCCCGGATCAGTGTCAAGTGCCTAACCCGTTCGCTTTAACGCCGTTCGGTGGTTCCGTGTCACGGAATTTTCCGTTCCCTAAGACGCATGTCGTTGGCGGGACGGAGATTGATTTGACGGATCTCGGGAAGATCAAGCATTTGGTTATGTCTGGCCCCGCTAATGTGGTTCACGAGTTTGTTAGCAAGGAAATCGATCAGTTGTACAATAATGTCGCTAATTGCGATTTGAAGTTGTTGCGGAAGAAGCTTTTTATGTACGACAAGGTTTTGATGGCTAATAGTCGTCAGAATAAGGTGATTCGTTTGTGGTATAGGATTTTCAATATGGCTGTGTTTGGATTGCACGGGCTGCAAAACGGTAGGAAGAATTCGAACATTTTGAGGAATTTTGTTGATGAAGCGAAATTTACCCATTTGAATACCGAAAAGAGGAGAGCACTGTTTTCAGCGTATTCTTACATATTTGGATGCGATAAGCGCAATCTGAATTACCACAAAATATTGCAATTGATGATTCAAGGGAAACTGAAAAAGTTTTCGTAGTGTACATAGATTTGGTTTCTTTATATAAATAGTTCCTGTTCCTTTTGAAATTTCTGTTTCTTTTATAATAAATTTATTATATTTCCCAACGTGACTTCATTTTCTCACCCTTTTCCGATTCAAAAACCATTTGTATTACTGGAAATCACAAAAAAACTTATCAATCAAACAAATCACTCATTTTGAATAAGAAGTCTCTTAACTACTTCAGAAACTTGCGAAATCGATCATCTTCTCATTTTTTGGTACGTTGCCCAAAGTTCTGTGGAATGAATAGACAATGACATTTGAGTCGTTCCTTGCTGTATTTTGTCGGGAAAGTAATCTGAAGTTTGTTACTCGAAATAGATTACAAAAGTTATTGTGAAGTGATGAAAGAGTTTGAATGTTTTTTAGAAAATCAAATAGGAATTATCGATAAAACGTGAAAATACGAATTCAACAAGATGACTATCGACGAATCAGCAGAACAAGGAGCAATCCAAACAGAACCTCCCGGAGAATCTGAAGAAGCTGAAAGAGCCTTGTTGACCTCTTTTATAGGAGAACTACAAGAAAAGATTGACTCTAGGAAAGAGCTGAGAACTATTAATCAAAATGCATGCAATAATAGACCGAACGACGCTCATTTCAGCAAACTTGACTCTAGTCTGAAAAAGAACACAGCATTTGTGAAGAAAATAAGGAACTTCAGTGCCATTCATGTGGACACTTATCTGAAGGATATGCTAGGCCTGAACTTGTCTAAATACATATCTGAAATATCCGCTGGAATAGTGGAATCAAAACTGAAGATGAATGATGTCCCAGCTGCAGTGAAACTGTGCAGTGTTTTGCATCAGAAGTATGCTGAGTTTTCCCAACACTTGTTTGAGAATTGGCAGAAAGCTTTGGCCATCAAAATTGGAGACAAAATTTCTAATCCTAGCAAGCTTAGAGTTGATCTCAGATTTTATGCTGACCTTTTGCAGTCTGGAATTTTCTCAAATAAAAATGCACTATCGCTATTGGGTTCTGTTTTAACTACTTTAATCAACATGGACAAGGAGGAACACTTCAACATTGCTATAATTTTGAGTTTTTGTAGACACTGTGGGGATGAATATGCAGGTAAAATAGTTATTAATGTTTATTGATGTCAGGCTCACAATATTCCTACATTGTAGGACTAGTTCCAAGAAAAATGAGGGAGTTATCTGTCAAATTTGGAATCGAGGTTCCTCACAGTTCGTTCTTGACTCCGGAGAAGAAGCAGAACGTGAGGAGCCTCTTGAAAGACTACTACGTCACTCTGAGTAAGCATTTAGTGAAAGATCACATAGAAATGCAGAATTTCGAGAAGCAAAACATGAGAATCCTCCAAACAAAGGGCGAGCTCAGCCAAGAGAGGAAAGACAAGCTCGAGACCCTCCAAACTGTCTACGAAAAGCTGCTGGCAAACACTCAGAGCTTCTCGGAGATATTAGACGAGGACATGCCAGCTTTGAGAGCACAATCTCTACCCAAAAACGAGGAGGTAACAGTGAAGCTTGCACTAAGCCCCCTCTATCCCACGTTTTCCTTTGCAGAGCATGGTCGTGACAGGCTCAGGGACAGGCATCGAAGAGACTTCCAGCAATGTCGAGAATATCTGGTGCGATATCGAGACTCAAAAGTTCTACTGCGAACTCCCCGAGCTGACTGTGTTTCTTCCGACAGCTTTCTTGAACAAAGGGAGGGCTTCGCCACCAGCCGAAACTGTCACTGAGGAAGTTTTGGATTCTGAGCTGCCCGCAGACGAGCTGGAAGAAGAAAGTAAGTGTGTGTTTAGTGTGATTTACTCATGTGAAGTTGGCGCCGACTTTTTTGAAAATAATTGTTTTTTTCAGAGTTCTGGGTAGGTTCGATATAGTTCTGGAGTTCGGAAATCGAAAATTGTGTTTTTCGGAACGGGAACTCTAAATCGCTGATAACTAAAAAAATATCAACTTTTTGAAAAAATGTCATTGGTATATCTTGTAGAACTCTTCGGGCGCTATCCATAACTCTAATCAGAACTCTTTTATTCGCAATTTTAACGAATTTACGAAAATTGTGTTTCTCGGAACGGGAACTCTAAATCGCTGATTACTAAAAAATTATCAACTTTTCGAAAAAAGGTCATTGGGATATCTTGTAGAACTCTTCGGGCGCTATCCAGAACTGCAAAAAGATTCTTTTATATGTTGCAAATTTCCATTCGGAGTTTTGAAACTCGGAACTGTTTTTTGAAATAACTTTTCCATTACACCTGAACTATTCTCGAAACCATCAAAGAACTCCAGAACTATTCCAAATAGACAGGAAAAAATAATCAGAACTCGTGTTTTCGAAAATTAGCGCCTAAATTTTGAGTCTTCGATTTCCGTCCGCAATTCGCTGGAACTATTCAAAATTTTAGTGAAAATTAACCAGAACTATATCGAAACTACCCAGAACACTGAAAAAAACAATTATTTTCGAAAAAGTCGGCGCCAACTTCACACTAGTGTGTGATTTGTTGGGGATATCTGGAGGTGTTGTTTCGAAGGTAGGGCTGAGGAGCCAACCGGGGCGGACGAGGAGCCCGAGGACCCCGCATCGACGAACGCCAGCAACAAAATCGTCCTGGAAGCCTTCCTCAACAACCTGCCCAACTGCGTCAACCGCGAAATGATCGACAACGCGGCCATAGACTTTCTGGTGACGCTCAACACCAAACACAACCGGCGAAAGCTCGTGAAAACTTTGTTCGGCGTGAACCGCACCCGGCTGGACCTCCTCCCGTTCTACGCCCGTTTCGTCGCCATCCTCCAGCCCGCCGTAGCGGAGGTGGGCACCGAGCTGGCCCAAATGCTGCGCCAGGACTTCAAGTACCACGTGCGGAAAAAGGACCAGATCAACATCGAGTCGAAGATCAAGGTGGTGCGCTTCATCGGGGAGCTGGTGAAGTTCCAGCTGTACTCGAAGATCGAGGCGCTCTACTGCCTCAAAGTGCTCCTGCACGACTTTTCGCACCACCACGTCGAAATGGCGTGCAACTTGCTGGAGGTGTGCGGGAGGTTTTTGTACTGCGAGCCGGACTCGCGCCAGCGGACGAAAGTGTACCTGGAGCAGATGATGCGGAAGAAGGCCGTCATGGCGTTGGATTCCAGGTACGTGACGCAGATCGAGAACGCTTATTACTACGTCAACCCGCCGGAGACGGTGACGATAACGAAGAAGGAGAGGCCGGTGATGCATCGGTTCGTTAGGAAGCTGTTGTACCAGGACTTGCAGAAGAATAACACCGATAAGGTGATGAGGCTGATGAGGAAGCTGGATTGGGGCAAGCAGGACGTGGCTGCGTACGCTGTCAAGTGTTTGACGGGCGCTCATAACCTCAAGTACTTCAATATAAGGTTAGTGAAGCGATAATTTGGTGCGGTCGGACGGAAGACTGAACGCTCGCCTAGTGAAATCGAAATATTTTGACTCGGTCGGACGGAAGACTAAACGCTCGCCTAGTGATATCGAAATATTTTGACTCGGTCGGACGGAAAACTAAACGCTCGCCTAGTGATATCGAAAAATCTTGACTCGGTCGGACGGAAGACTAAACGTTCTCATATCCTCTTCATCTAATTCATGATTTTTTTATTTATACATTATGTCGTCGCAAATAGGTAGGTTTAGGCTGGAATTACATTTATTACAACGATAATAATAATAATACCATTATTTTCCATTTGAAAATAGAACAAAAGTGAACACACAAATAACTTGAAACTAAACGGTTACATCTAAAAGACAAACGAAAAAAAAAAGAACGTAGATAAAGTTTTAAATTCATCCAATAATCAATGAATAATTTTGAAAAGTTGAGTAAATGAAAATTATCCTTATGCGATCGGACGGAAGACTAAACGTTCCCTAGTTTAATCGAAAAATCTTGACTCGGTCGGACGGAAGACTAAACGCCCCCGCGGTCTTCCCCAGATGTTTGGCGAACCTCTTGGCCGGCCTGGTGGCCTACCAAGAAGAAGTCGGCACCAAAGTGGTGGACGGCGTCCTCGAAGACATCCGGCTCGGCATGGAGGTGAACCTGCCCAAGTACAACCAGAGACGGATCGCGCAAGTCAAGTACTTGGGCGAATTGTACAACTACCGCATGGTGGAGAGCTCGGACGTGTTCAAAGTGTTGTACTCGTTGATTTCTTTCGGCGTGTCGATGGATCCGTGCGATCTGTCGCCGCTCGACCCGCCCCATCAGCTCTTTAGGATCCGTTTGGCTTGCGTGCTGCTCGACACTTGCGGTAAGAGATAAGCGAGAGGGTTCATGCATTATTTTGGTAAGGGTTCATGCAACATTGTGGTAGGGGTTCATGCAACATTTTGGTAAGGGTTCATGCAACATTTTGGTAAGGGTTCATGCAACATTTTGGTAAGGGTTCATGCAACATTTTGGTAAGGGTTCATGCAACATTTTGGTAAGGGTTCATGCAACACTGCGCACTAAATTCCTGTGTTTCCTCGACCCATCAGCAGTGACTGATAATTTTCTAGGTACCTACTTCAGCAGCGGCAGCAGCAAGAAAAAACTCGACTACTACCTGGTGTTCCTCCAAGCCTACTACTGGTTCAAGAAGAAAATGTGGAAGGAGGCGTTCCCGCCGATGATGGAGCACCTCTTCAAGGAGAACTTGCTCGCCCTGCGGCCCAAGTTGAAGTTGTGCCAGAGCTACGAGGAGGCGCTCGAACAAGTCGCCGACATTCGGAGGGCGTTGGGAGTGGAGAAATTGTTGGAAGTCGACAAGGTCGCGTCGGAAGAGGACGGTTTGGATACCATAGCGGAAACGGATAACGAGGACGGCTTGGAAGACGAAATGTCGGAAACCGTCAACGGGGGGCCTGTCACTGATGATACCGCCACCGAGGACGAAACTGTGGATAACACCCAGGGGTCCGATGAAGGTATGTGGAATGCGCTACACAGGGTGTTTGATGGGTCAATTCTTGGAATGTCTAAAAAACTTGGAATAGAAAAAAAACGTTGAAAGAAATTTTTTTTAAACACTATTTTTTTCAGGAAGGTCGAAAAACGTAGAAAGACATTTTTTTAAACACTATTTTTTCAGGAATGTCGAAAAACGTAGAAAATTTATATTCTACCAAGGAAAAAAATTTCCTCTTTGGCCTCTGGTAATTTTTTTATCTTTAGAAATGTCAAAAAAACGTAGAAAAAAATTCTTCTTTGCCTCCTGTTGTTTTTGTTTTCTTCAGAAAGGTCAAAAAAGCGTAGAAAATCGAAATTTTATGGAGGAAAAAATTTTTTTCTTTGACCACTAATAATTTTTTTTGGAACGTCAAAAAAACGTGGAAAATTGAAGTTTTGAGAACGAAAAAAAAAATTTCTTCGACCCTTAGTAATTCTTTTTATTTTTAGGAATGTCAAAAAACGTAGAAAATTGAAGTTTTCAGAACGAAAAAAGTGTTTTCTTTGTTCTCTGCTAATGTTTTGTTTATTTTTTTTTTCTTCTCAGGAGAGCCCATGACAAGCGAAGCAGAATTGGACCCCGTCTCGGAGTCTCTGGCGATTCCGAAGGGTCCGAAAAAAGTGGAATGTCCCGAAGACGAAGACTTCCTCAGCGCTTT
This sequence comes from Plagiodera versicolora, assembly GCA_037013635.1. Taxonomy (NCBI): domain Eukaryota; kingdom Metazoa; phylum Arthropoda; class Insecta; order Coleoptera; family Chrysomelidae; genus Plagiodera; species Plagiodera versicolora. Next base: position 2,329,330 of record CM072990.1, read on the forward strand.
GGATAAAATGGTTTCGGAAAATATACAGGAGCGGATGAAAGAGCCCGTCAAGTCTGGCAACATCGACATTTCCGTGCCGGTCGTTTTGAAGACCAACGTCAAAAAGACTTACGAACAACTCCAAGTAAGTTGGGAGATATTTTTCACATCATTTTTGTTTTTCAGGAAAAAATCGTGGAAAATTTGAGTTTTGCAAAAAAAAAATATTTTTTCATACTCGATTTTCGTAACATTACAAAAATCCGTCAAAAATCTCAAAGAATTGAAAAAAAAATATTCTACCTTTCAAATTTGTAGTGAATTGTGAAAAAACGCCTGAAAATGTTGAAAAATTGCGTTAAAATAATCTCGAAATCGATTTGGTGTGAGCTAAATCCGACCCTGCCTTTGTTTATTTATCCCGTTTACTTGTCGAAACTTCAGTACATTGCCAAAACATAAAAATTGAGTGTTGCGAATTGAAAAAAATCCCTATGTTTTTGTATGTCTCTCAAATCTGCAGTAAATTGCAAAAAAAACGTCTAAAACTGCGTAAAAATAATCTCGAAATCGATTTGGTGTGCGCTGAATCCGACCCTGCACTTTGTCTATCCCTGTCGCCTGTCGAAACAAAAATGGCGCACAGAAATCACGGAACGCACGGCACACGCACACTAACCCACCGACTACGTCACCTGTTGCCAGGAAACCGTCGACACGGACCAAAACAAAATCGGCTTCGTCCTGATGGTGCGCAAAGGCAACAAACAGCAATACAAGCAATTCGAGGCGGACGTCGACTCCGAGCTGGCCCAAAACCTGCGCGACCAGGAGCAGGCCCAGAAGGAGGAGAAGGAGCGCGTCAAAAGACTGACCTTGAACATCACGGAACGCTTCGAGGAGGAGGACTACCAGGAGATGATCCAACAGCAGAGCAGGCCCGTAACGCAGAATTTGAACAGGGAGAGGAAGAAATATCAGCATCCGAAGGGCGCTCCCGATGCCGATTTGATTTTCGGGCCTAAAAAGGTTCGGTAGGGGAGCGGGAGGAGGAGGAATCGGGTTTACGATGGTCGTGCGAAAAAAATTAAAAGGTGCTCCGGGAGTCCACAGTGCTGGAGACTAGGATAGGAGGAGCTGAGACGGTGTCTCGGAAATTGATTCGTTTAAAAGTTTTCTGATTGAAAAATGTTAATTGAACAATTGAATAAAAGTCGGAGTTACATATTTTTGGTTCGTTTTACTGCCACTGCAAAAATAAACTGTTGAAAATGACATAAAATCGTAATTATTCTTGCCAAAAGAAAACATTAATCTCGCTCTCAATTGACTGTTATTTTCGAGTAGTTCGACGTGCTGAATCCGGATCTGGCATCTATTTCACCCGTTCACCTCACAGAATCGCAAAAAACACTAGAAATTCAAAAAATCGTAAACGTTGTACTCAATATCGATCTAGTGCAATTCTCGTGCATTTCTGTTTGCTTAGTCCTGACCTGGATTTTATCAGTTCCATAGTCAATTGACTTCTTGAGTGACAGCCAAAATAGAAGTTCCGTGCAATCACGGCACATAAATGTTAGATCACACGATACAATTCTCGTGACGTCACCTACAGCAGGTAATGCGTAGGAAAATAGACTTCGCGCCATCTCGTAAACTAACCTCACAAAAAAAACTCATTTCTACTAAACACTTTTCGAAAATACTTTATTTCTTTCAAACAGGTTTACAAAATAATATATTCAATATTTGACTCAAAACGAAACACTTAGATAATTCTGCACTTGCAATGTGAAATATATTACTGTGAAAAGGAAACAAGGATTGGACAGAAAGAAGCAAAATTTCGAACCCCAACACAAAATATCCTGGAAATAATGGTTTAAACAGTTTTCATGAGATTATAGATCACTTGACAAGTGGAAAATTACCAGAACTCACACAATAGTAGAATCACAGGAGATATAAAAAAACGATTAAACAAAAAGCTTAGTCTGCATCCTGAAACTCCTCTTCCTCGGTGTGCCCGTTCCTGTATTGTACGTGAACATGTGGTAGATTATCACGTATCCTTCTAGCAAGTTCTGCTATATCATGTTCAACGTTTCTTCTACCAAGATTCCTCTCAATCTCATGATCCTCAGCGTCTACGAATTGATTATCTTCCTCATCGTTCTCCTGGTTTTCTTCTTGTGGCAGAGGATTCGTTTCCTGAAAAACCGTTACCTTGCATCTACATCGTGTCTTCGATCACAGAATATTACCACGCCAACTTTAATGGCCTCGTACATGTCTTTCACAATGAGTTCTCGGGGCTCGATCTCCGGTACAATCAATAGTTCTGAGTAATCTGGATCGTCCACTTCTTCGTCACTGCCATCCCCATTTTCTTCTGCCACAGCCGGCGGTGGCTCATCTGACAAACCCAAACGATATACCCCCCCAACATCCGAGTGATATCCGGCATTCACACTCACCTGGCATCGTGAGATAACCGTCCGTCATCAGAAACACGCAGTCCGAGGCATGCACAACTATATCCTTAGAAATGGCATGAAGGGATACGTCGTGAAAATGCATAGTGAAACCATAGTTTTGCTCGCGCTGGTTATGCTGCCAACACAAAGTGCTGAAAAACTGTCTGATAAAACAGAGTTTTTGCGAGGTGACTGTTTACAGTACTTTTCGCTCACAAAAAGGGTACCTACACCGAGATCTCTCTTGTTCAGGATGATTCTGATTGCGTCGAATTCGTGCTGCAGGGGAGAGTCCGGGAACTCGAACGTGTTGAAAATCACCATCGCGAAACCGTTTAATTGGCAATCGAAATCGGCAAATTACTCTCACTACTCGCGAATCGCTTTTGAAACTGTATCGCGAGACTAGTGTCAGACGTCAAGCGGGAGCACGGAACCACAGAACGAGAGCGGAATCGGTGCAGTGCAGCGCAAAGCACAGTGCCGTCTCTGCCCCGCGGGGCCTCGAAATTTCGTTGGGGTTAGGGGAAATATCACCAAGTGAAACAACGGGAATCATAGGTTTTATTTAATTCAAAATATATATTCAATATGCTATACAACTTTGAGAAATATAATAATATATTATTTACAAACAATACAAGGTACAAGTTTTCGTCGAATTCAGAGCAGATCCGTACCTTATTTATCCGAACATTGCATAACGTGTCCCGATAGCCTTGCGTGGAAACTTTTATTGTACAACTCATTACGCATACGTTAAAATTATAAACTTATCGATGAAATAATTATATTTTTTATAACGATAAGTGACAGTCTTTTTACATGTTTATTTTTTCAATAATTTAAGCTGAAGTTCCCAATTTATAATCATCGAGCCTCCCGAAAAAAATAATATTTTCTCCGTCTCCCAATTTCAACTGTTTTGGCAGTGCATATGGTAAGATTAAAATTAAAAGGGTGCCGCTTAAAAACTAAACGTAAAAGCTAAATAATGTATATGGGTAACTTTTTACGGTGGCTGAACAAAATTTCCTCCCTGTTCGCTAACCAAGACAAACGAAAAATGTATATTCGACCTATGTCTATGAGGTAAAGTAGGTGATTTCTATACGTAAATAGAAATTCTCGTGTCAAATTCATAAATAATGATGGGCGAGTGTGATGAATGATTGTTAGTCGACGGGTGATTATAAATTGGATGATGACGTTTGAAGACTATGTGCCTCCAATGAAACTCCTCGGTTTTATCATCATAACCGATTTTTTCAAGGTGTAATCCCATCCCTTCCAGCGGAACCACACAATTCCTGAGGAAAGAAAAAAAAACAGCGTACCAAAAATATATGTCAATTTATTTATTCCTGTGCGAAAGTTTGCAATGCTTTTCTCACCTTGCCTGGCTGTGAGATCCTGAGGATCGTTCAGGTAGAGCCCGTTAAGACCTCGTCCGCAGGACTTCCACCACCAGCCGCCCTTCAACATTGACGCGCAATTCAAACTGGACCTGTCATTGTCTCTGTGAACAATTGTCGAAAAAGAGATAGCGATATAAGGAGTGGTGTTGATAATTAGAATGCGAAATGATTACCGGTTGTACGTTGAAAATGGGCTATTGTTGCTTCCATACCATGGGTCGTTCAGGGAATCCCCTGCGTTCCCTTCATACCCATCAATTTCTAGTTTATAGTAGTCAGCCTCGGAGTATATTTTGAAATGAGAGTATTGGGCGTATCTGAAAATTGCCATTTTGAAAAACTTGTCCCAAATGTTTCTTTCTAGTGACAATTAAAATGAGATGGAAGCTTTTCGTAACGTTTGTATCAAAAAGTAAGAAGAGAAGAAAAATTTTGACGTTTTCGCATTGATAACACGAATAAAAAGCCAATCAATCATCTAAATTTTTATAGTTTTCTTCATATGTTCTGAATAGTTAATAACAGTGTAGCAGATTAAACACATTGAAGTTCAATTATTTCATCCAATAATTATGTAGCAAATTGTTTCCGTTCCCCAAGAACTCGCATTCAACTTTTTATTAAAGAAAAATTCAATAAGTCAATCAAATTATCGCCATATCATTACATAGATACGGATTGGAGAAGAAATATTATGCTTTATTAATATCGGTCATCACCTTGACGACCCATCAACAAAAACGTTTCCACCTATAAGTACCCCGCTGGCAGTCTCGTGCCCGCGACGCGCACACACCGCCATCTAGTGCCGACTCAACACACCTCTACACTTAAACCTCCTCGACACGTTTTTTAACTTCCGATTCGAACCGAACGGAAACTCGCTCACCTCTTGTTGCCCTCGAAATCCTCCAATTCGACCCTCAGAGAGTATTCCTCGTTGTTGGTGAGCATGTAGATGTTTTCGTTGCCCAGCCAGAACTCCTTGGCCGGGTCACCGAAACCGTTTTTGTAGTCGTTCCAGTCTCTGTTGAAGTTTTCGCGGGGGTAGCCGAAATCGTCACGTCGTTGGATCACCTGTAGGAGAGTTCGTTTTTTTTTTTCCTCATGTGTCAAGTCTCGTCTCGAAAATTGTGTTTTTCGTTGAGTATTCGGATATTTAAATTTAAATGTAGTCTATTTATTCTGGGTTGATACCTGTGACGCGTCGCCAGATTTTGCCGTGTTGCCACATGTTTTTCACTTTTTCAGCGATGCTCCTAATTAACTCCGAATTAAAACTTGGGTATATAATCATATTTCATAAAAAGTATTGAACCGTTGTGAGATCGTGGTGAATAAATATTCATGAAGATTATTTACTTACCTTTCGAATAAAATCCAATGAAAGTGAGTATTTTCGAATGTTTTTAAATTTTTTTATCTCGAAATTTTAACATTTATAATAAATTTCAGATCGTTATTTCGAGATTTCAAGTTTTTGAAGTATTTTCGAGTGTTTTCCAATGTTTTCATCTCGAAATTTTAACATTTATAATGAATTTCAGATCGTTATCTCGAAATTTCAAGTTTCTAGAGTATTTTCGAGTGTTTTTCGATGTTTTTATCTCGAAATTTCAATATTTATAATGAATTTTAGATCGTTATTTCGAGATTTCAAGTTTTTTGAAGTATTATAGAGTCTTTTCCAATGTTTTTATCTCGAAATTTTAACATTTATAATGAATTTTAGATCGTTATTTCGAGATTTCAAGTTTTTTGAAGCATTATCGAGTGTTTTCCAATGTTTTTATCTCGAAATTTTAACATTTATAATGAATTTCAGATCGTTATCTCGAAATTTCAAGTTTCTAGAGTATTTTCGAGGGTTTTTCGATGTTTTTATCTCGAAATTTTAACATTTATAATGAATTTTAGATCGTTATTTCGAGATTTCAAGTTTTTTGAAGTATTTTCGAGTGTTTTCCAATGTTTTTATCTCGAAATTTTAACACTTATAATGAATTTCAGATCGTCGAAATTTCAAGTTTCTAGAGTATTTTCGAGTGTTTTTCGATGTTTCTATCTCGAAATTTCAACATTAATAATGAAATTTAGATCGTTATCTCGAAATTTCAGATTTCTGGAGTATTTTTGAGTTATTTTCGATGTTTTTATCTCGAAATTTCAATATTTATAGTGGAATTTGGATCGCTATCTCAAAATTACAAGTTTTTGAACCATTTTCGAGTGTTTTTCGATGTTTCTATCTCAAAATTTCAACATTAATAATGAAATTTAGATCGTTATCTCGAAATTTCAGATTTCTGGAGTATTTTCGAGTGTTTTTCGATGTTTTCATGTCGAAATTTAATAATTTATATTAACAGTCGAGTGGTACGTGGAACAACAAAAGAAAATCTAAAAGTACGTGTCAAACCGGCTGTCCAATCGAGTTACGTAACCGTACAGGTACAGGAACTGAAACGTCAAAATAATTTATCGAGAAATTTACATGACCGATCACCACGTGACGACCCGTTTTTACCTAATACGAATCCGTTCCGATTTGCGGAGAATGTTTCTTGGACTTCCGCGAAAAAATCCGTCCGGCAAAGATATATCCACTGAGATAAAATACGTAGCAACATTGTATCGGCGTATTAATGGTACGTGTAGTACGTCACACGACACAGCGAGATGCCTATCTTCATCTGTTTTCTAAGCGGGATTTATCTTCGCCGTCTTGATTATTTTGCGCGGATCGTGCGATGCTAATTTCGATGGGGATTTTGTTGATTTTAGGGTGGTAGTCACGTCGCATCTGGTGATACATTTATAACGAAATTTAGACCGTTATCTCAAAATTTCAGGTTTTTTGAAGTATTTTCGAGTGATTTCAATATTTTTATCTCGAAATTTTAACATTTATAATGAATTTTAGATCGTTATCTCAAAATTTCAAGTTTCTGGAGTATTTTCGAGTTTTTTTCGATGTTTTTATCTCGAAATATCAACATTTAAAAATCAATTTTAGATCGTTATCTCAAAATTTCAAGTTTCTGGAGTATTTTCGAGTGTTTTTCAATGTTTTTATTTTGGAATTTCAACATTTATAATGAATTTCAGATAGTTATTTCGAGATTTCAAGTTTTTTTGAAGTATTTTCGAGTGTTTTTCAATGTTTTTATCTTGAAATATCAACATTTATAATGAAATTTAGATCGTTATCTCAAAATTTCAAGTTTCTGGAGTATCTTCGAGTGTTTTTCGATGTTTTTATCTTGAAATTTCAAAATTTATAATGAAATTTAGATCGTTATCTCAAAATTTCAAGTTTTTGTACCATATTCGAGTGTTTTTCGATATTTTCATCTCAAAATTTGAATATTTATAATGAAATTTAGATCGTTATTCAGAAATTCCAAGTTTCATAAACGTTTTTTTAGCATTTCGGAATGTTTTCATCTCGAAATCTCGCAATAAAACCTTCGACTGTTATTTTTTGCACCGTTTGATTCTCATAAAAAAACTATCATCGTTTTCTTGGGGCTGCAGGTATGTTACTGATGCGAAAACAGACACGAAAAACGCGTAGCTCATAGTGAAAACAGTTGGAAAATAAAAATAATCACCGTCCATCCACCGTCTGCGATTTCCTGCTCACAAAACACTTTCAGGAACCAATAGGTGGTGCCTCGTATCTGGAGGTAGTAGACTCCGGAATTTCTCATCCCGGCACTGAAGAAATCCACGCAGGAATAACCCTGGAACGAGAAAAATACAAACGTAATTCATCAGGAATGCTTCATGCGTTTGCACAATCCCCTTAACGATGAGTATTAAGGGGATCATACGAAATCGATGACGGTTGTGTAATTTAAAAAATTGTGATTTATTTGATTTATCAACAATTTCATGCGCTACAGTTGATTTACGATTGGAGTTCGATTTCTTTTCGAATAAATTCCCTTGTTAGCTTAGATAAATACAGAGTGATGTCGAAATATAATTATTGTTTGAAAATTGTCAAAAACAAAGTGGAAACTAGAGTAAACTATGATGTAGGGAAATGAATATCGAAAAAATACTAGACTGAAGTATCCGAAAACATAACCTTGTTTTGGAGATAGGTAAAAAAGTTGAGGAAATGAGGTTATTCAGGAAAAAAAGGTCGATAACATCTAGAAGAAAAAAAGGAAAAATAAGAAATTGGGTTTAATAGCAACATTACATAAAGCTACAATTATTGGCAAATCCACACCTTATTGAGCCACACACAAAACAATTAAAAAATGGTGGCGATAAAATAATAGCAATGTCAGGTCGTTACACATACCCAAAAAAAGACACCAACAATTATTATTAGAGATATTCCAGTCAGGAATAGGAAAAAACAATATAAACAGTCGTAACGAGAATTGCGCAAGAAGGCTGCCGACCGATTGGGTCACAATTAAGCCGTGCTTAGACTTGCGCGGTTTTCAGCACTTCCACAAAAACGGATGAAATTTGACGTTAACGTCACTCAATATTTTGTTGGATGAATGGGCGAGTTTGGACAGTCCAAACCTGGGAATTTCACAGTTATACAGGGTGTACAACGGTTACTGTCAAAGAAAATCAAGAAATTATCACATTGTATATAATATTTTCTTCGAGATCAAGAATTTTGTCATGAAATTGTTTCTAAAACAAGTTGTTATCATTATTGATTAAGATAATTATCCATCTATGGAATAAGAAAGTAGTACGTGAAATTTTGTTTGAAATTGAGACTCTTTTGCAGAGTTCACTGTATAAATGAGATTTTGTCGTCAAAATGCCCACGAAAAGTCGTTGAGTAGACGTCAAACCACGTGGAGTGTGAAAATTTGCACGTCTAAGAGTGGCTTTAGAAGGAAAAGTTATTTATCGACAAACGACTAGTTGCGGCTAAGCCAACTGAGCTAAATCGTGCTACTGCTCCATTGATACGGATATTTCTACGTGTGTTCAATTTCCCACTGATTATTTCTCGTTCCCTTGAGCATTTTTTATTTATTTCTGAACCATGTCCCAGATGTCTGACGTGTTTTTAAATCAAAATAAAATCAAATTCCTTGAATTACATAACAATTTCATCATGGAATTAATTTCTACAACAACTACAAATGATTATTTGCAATAACAAGACCTAACACCTTGTAGGTATAGCCCCAAACTATACCCCACAACTTATAATTTAGCATTACGTAGGAACGCAGCACAGCTATTCAAATTTTTATCGTTATAAACCCACAGATAGCTTGATTTCAACGATCGTATCGAATCGAATCAAATCGAAACCATCATAATTACAATCACATTCTAATTACCGACAGTGCAATATTCTCTCTCTGTCTCTCTCGAGTTATTGTCAATGTAAATTACCGGGTATTATACCGTGTGACCTGAATATTTCGAAATTAATATTGTAAATTGCTCAGATGTAGATTGGAAAAAAAGCCACGGCATAGCCTCGAGCTATGGCCGACGATTTTGTGTGTTCATTTGTTCCTGATTTTATTAACAATAGAATTCCTGACAGAGAAAGTTAATGCATTGATTTTTTCCCAAAAAAAAAAAAGAATTCCGTTAGTAGCTTGTCACACTTATAAATTTTTTTGTCGATGAGAAATAGAATAAACCATGTGATTCATCAGAAATTCTGAGTTTTCTCGTTGAATTTCAATTTCAAACATTAGAACCTGTCCAAAAAAATTCACGAACCGTTTTTTTTTTCGTTGACTGTACCCTCTAATGAAAAAAAACTACGCCACTGCGTTTGACCATACCGACTGCGAATTTCTCGACATAAATATGAGAAAAACGACGTTGGCCATATTTAGTCGTGTTATATTGCCGAATTAAATATTATTCCGCCGTAATTGGTCGTACTTTAATTTGTAAATATTTCACGAAATGACATGGCAGATTGCATGTCGAAATGCGCGACTATAAATCATAACCGGTAGTCAATATTTAATAATTTCGTCGAAAAAACGCGAGAAGGGCGTTTTTTTTTTTCGTCTGTGTTATCAGAACACACGTTACCACATATTGGGGTACTTTTCCGATCAAAAGCTCATCGGAAAAAAAAACAGTTTGAATGTCAAATGTCATGAGCATTGTCATCTGTCAGTGGCACTTGTCATCTGTCATTGTTTTGGAAGATTGAATCGTTATCATTATCATTTGTCAGTGCCATGTGTCATTGTCATTATTATTTGTCAATGTCAGTTGTCATTGTAATTGTCATTTGTCACCTTTCATTGCAGTTGTCATTATAATTTGTCATTGTCAGCTGTCATTATAATAGTCATTTGTCACCTTTCATTGTCAGTTGTCATTATTACTTGTCATTTCAATTGTCAATTGTCAACTGTCATTGTCATTAATATTTGTCATTGTCAGCTGTGATTATAATAGTCATTTGTCACCTTTCATTGTCAGTTGTCATCATTACTTGTCATTTCAATTGTCAATCGTCACCTGTCATTGTCAGTTGTCATTAATATTTGTCATTGTCAGCTTTCATTATAATTTGTCATTGTCAGCTGTCATTGATCATCTGTCAGTTGTCATTATGATTGTCATATGTCATTATAATTTGTCATTTTCATCTGTCATTGATCATCTGTCAGTTGTCATTACGATTGTCATCTGTCATTATAATTTGTCATTGTCAGATGTCATTATAATTTGTCATTGTCAGCTGTCATTGATCATCTGTCAGTTGTCTTTATGATTGTCATCTGTCATTATGATTTGTCATTGTCAGATGTCATTGATCATCTGTCGGTTGTCATTATGATTGTCATCTGTCATTATAATTTGTCATTGTAAGTTGTCATTATAATTGTATTTTGTCACCCGTCAATAAAATTGTCATTTGTCACCTGTCATTGTCACTTGTCAGTATTATTTGTTATTGTCAGTTGTCATTATCGTCTGTCACTGTCCTGGAAGGTAAAATTTGAAAAAAAAAATCGACTTTCTCGACGTTCCCCGTGGACTCCATCCTCGAAGAGTTCTCGCTGCGAAAAAAAAAAAGAAAAAAATCCACTTACCTTGACGTCCTTGATATTTTGCGACACGTCCGCCGTGACGAACGTCGAATTGACGTTGGTCGGCTTCTTCTTGACGCTCGGAAAAATCACGCCGCCCTTCCTCTTCTCGGCGCGCTTCTCCGTCGTGGTGCCCTGCGTGATGGGCGTCGGCACCGTCGTGTCCCCCAGGTACGTCGCCTCCGTGCCGTAGTCTTCGGTGAACCTGCGAAAAAAAAAAAATCGATTCGTCGGAGGTCGATCTCGGTGGGGAGCATCCCCAGCGTACCTGGCGGAGTCCACGTCCTCCACGTCCAGGAGGAGCTCGGCCGGCACCGGCCGCATCGCCAGCGTGGCCACGTCGTCCTCCTGCTTCTTCAGCCGCTTCTCCACCTTGTCCAAGTTGGCGATGATCTTGTTGGTCTTGGCGTTGAGGTCGCTGTGGATCTCGCCGATGGCGCGCTCCTGGCGCTGCGTCTGCGTCAGCAGCTCGTCGGACTTGGGCACCAGGTCGTCCACGCTGCTCTTCGTCCCCACCACCACGTTCCACACCTCGTCCATTTTCTCCGAGACGGTGGGGCTCGGCGTCGTGGCGGCCGTGGCGTTGCGGAAGCTCCCCACCACCACGCCGTGCAGCTCCCCCATCACGTCCAACACTTTGGCGAGGTTGCCCTGCACCTGGTGCAGCTGCCTGTCCACGGCGCCGGTGGCGTCCTTGAGCTGCCCCAGCTCCTTGGTGACGTGGTCCAGGACCTCGGCGTTGAGCTCCACCACGTTCATGCTGACGGAGCGTTTCTCGCTGGCCTCGGCGTTGATGTCGTCCGCCTGCAAGGCGTTGGTGTCCAGCTGGTTCTTCAGGATGTTGAGCTTGTCGTCGATGTCGCCGACCTTGCGGTCGAGCGCCACCAGCTTCAGGTCGAGGCTCTTGGACTCGGGGGGGAGGGTTTGGAAGAGTTTGGAGTCGAGCGAGCGGAGTTTGGAGATGACCGATTCGGTTTTGTCGATGTTGCTGTTCACTCGGTTGTCGAGGCCCTCCACGCGGCGCATCAGGTGCTCCACGGCTTTGTCGAGGTTCTCGATACGTTGGAGTTTCGATTCCAACGTGGAGATTACGGCCTCGAAGACGTCGAACATGTATTCTTCTCTACAAGGAAACACCGAGTCAGTATCGTCTAGCGTCTATTTGTTCCAGTCCAGACATACTTGGTTATCTTTCAATACCAACAGTGCAAAATAAAAAGTAACTAGCTAGCCACAGAACTTCTAATTGGTTGCGACATAGCTGGGGATATTTAGGCTTCAATAATGGCAACACTTTGCATTGCATTGCCAACTTAATTTAGTGCATATTGAGAAACACCTTGTACAAGAATGACAGACAGACATTTATCGTCATTCACATCATTTTCAACATCTAGAAAAATAAAAGATGCTTTCAAATTTCGACACATCTCTTCGCCGATAAAATAGCCTAATCGAACCACCCTGTACATCATCCTTGCACGTCGTGAAAGTGCACTGCGAAAACTATTTTCCCGGAACCACTACAAACCCAACTCACCAATTAGCATAATAAGAAATACTCAGACGTGCTAATTTATGCCATGGGAATTGAAATTACGCATTTTTTTTTTTCAAAAACTCAAAGCACACCGATGTCAATTAGCAGCAAAGTGGACGGCAATAAGTTCTCCTTATTTGTGGGGCTTTATTTTGATATGATGAAATATTGCAAAGCCATAATTTACGGTGATTTCTCCGACGTTACTCATGGGTTGAATAAAAACTAAAGACACTGATCCGCATTCGTGAGATTCAAGGTATTGCTGAGTATATCCAAAAAATCCAATGCTAATTCAGCTGTGCTGACTTCAAGGGGTTGTGGAGCTTTTTTCAATCAGACTATAGAGATATGTAACTGCATTCTCTTTGTACACGATTGTAGGTCACGCGATCAGATTAGAAACACAACTGTATTTTTCCGCTTGCAAATTCGATATCTTCAACATGGAAAAACTCTCACGAGGTGAAAGGTGGAACATGAAACCTTATCTTTCTTCTTCGAAAACGACATTTTTTTCTCGTCTTGTTATTCAATACAACATTTCTCCATCCTAGTTAATTCATTTGATACGGAACCTATCATTACGTTTTGTATTGTTCGAACTTTTTAGTTACATCAACTCGAAGATGTGCTCGTTGCTCTATTGTTTTTCGATTAAAGCTGCTTCACAATGCTTGACATTTTTTTCTCTTTAGTTCAACAGCGAGAGCTTACGGTAATGCGAAGTCAAATGTAAATTGGAACGTTATCTGTAGAAGGTTACAAGAATATTATATAAGAAACGGTGCCCTACCTTTCAGGATATTTACTCGACATACAAACACTTCCTTGTTAATAAAATCTTGGCACACGCACTTTGAAAAATACAGTATTTATCAACGGAATATATCACAAAAGTCAAAACACTCATTGCTAAACAGAATCCACAAAAGCGTCAAATAAATATTCACTGTTAACATGTTTTATTTTATATATCTTGAGTTGTATGTTTATTTATGTTTCGAACGAATTAAGGAGTTCGGTCCAAGTTGCCAACCTTATTTATTCGTGAAAAAGTCTGCCTTTTTTTTCCTCATGATTTTGCGATTTCTAGAAAGATCGTGCAATAATTAGTACACCACAATAATTTTTTTGAGTCCTATAGTAGTTATTTTGCTGAAAATTTTTGAACTGTCATATTTAGTTACTTTTAGTTCTCTAAGGTTAGAAACTAACTCTATGGTTACAAATGCCCGCCATTTACGAATATTTGTATATCTAGAATCAAATGAATAGAATGACGAATTGTCACTATAAAAACTGTAAGAGTGATTCAAGGTATTCCAGAAATCTCAAAAAGTTGAAATTTTACCCTTTCCCCAAAATGAGTAATCCTAAAAGGTGTTTTGAATGGATAAAACGCTGTGGGAAAATTAACATTGGAAAATATTACTAAAAATACCTATATATATAATAAACATTTTTGTTAAAGTATAGCAAGGAGTCGTTGCCAAATGATTTCGAATCAGAAATTCAAAACTCGAATTTCACAAATACTCAACAAATAATAACAGAAATAGATAATATCAAAGTAGAAGTAGGTACCATAGATAAAATAGAGACCGAATACCAAGTAGATAAACATGTTGATTATGAAGAAATTTCGCATCAATCTGTGGATAGTAGTACCCAAACTTTCTCAGGACTATCTCAGAATATTTTTTCCTACGAAAATTTGTCAAGAACTTCAAATCGTTTCAAATTCTTCACAGGTATAAGTAATTGAAACTCTGTATGAATGTCTGGATGTGACTATAATGGATAAATTGAAATATCCATTCAAGAATTATGAGGAAGAATAAGGAACAATATGAATCATCATTATATGAATAATAAAGATCGATTGAGAAAAGGTTTTACATCAGAAGAATTATCATATTTTACTACAATGAGTAAATCATCCATGTCCATAATTTTCTTTACATTTTTCTTCAATTTATGTACTATACCAGATAATTGGCATAAGGGGAAATATGTTTCGAGGTGGCAGAAATATGGAAACTATTTCAAAATGTTTTTGATGCCACAGAGGTTAATTTACAAATGCCATCAAACTTTCAACAACAGGGAAACACATATTCTTCTTATAAACATTCAAATACTGTGAAATTTTTAGTGGGTATTTGTCCAAGTGGTGCAATAACTTATGTTTCTGAAGGATTTGAAGGTTCAATTTCTGATCAAGAAGTGTTTTATAATAATATAAAGCACGGAACCACAAGGAACTAGTTGGTGTATAACCTTAGAAATGAAAAGTAACTAAATATGACAGATCAAAAATTATTATTTATTTTCATCAAAATAACTACGATAGGACTCAAAAAAATGATTGGGGTGTACTAATTATTGCATGATCTTTCTAGAAATCGCAAAATCATGAGGAAAAAAAAAGGCAGACTTTTTCACGAATAAATAAGGTTGGCAACTTGGACCGAACTCCTCAATTGAAGAATGTTTATGACAGGTGTCTTCCAATGAAAACAGTAATAGTGACAGGTTTCTCTCGATAAACCCTAGCCAAATCCTCTGATTACCGTCATTTATAATGTGACGTCATGCGCTTACGTGTCACTCGACTGAGACTGGCCTAATCTTATTGCAATATAATCTTATCAGTGACGTTTCGAGGGGTCATGACAGAGGTTCTATGAATCAGCACAGAGTAGTGTCCTTACGATCCGTTGTTTACATGTGAATTGTTTTTTATTGTTAATAAGATTATTAGTGTATCCCGTAATTTTTTACAGTAAGAATGTTTTTCTTGATTGATTTAATTCTATTTGATGAATATATTCGCCTTTTTAGTTCACTATACTAACATGTTTCTTAATTTTCCCAACTTATATTTATTTAGTTCTTGATATTCATTGTACGCCACTGTATTTCTGCCACTTTTTTTCTTTCGTCGGCGATTCTCTTTCTGCGATTCGGTTGCCGAAGCGAAAATATCGATAATTATCGTAATCTCGGCCAGCTCGAGTGCAATTACTGTTGTGATGGATATCACGACACTTTTTCTCACGGTGACTTGAAGTCTCGCCGTCTCGATCGTTTTTTGGGTGGTTTCATTCAACGAAACTATCAAAGGGGAGAAAATTTCGATCTTTTTACACGTTTTCGTGTCTTGTGAATGATTTGACAATGTTTTTCGATCATCAGAGAGGTATATAAATAATTTTTCACCCTGTAGAGCCTTGTGGGATGTAATTCACTGCTGCAGATTGAGAACGCATACGTCAAGTGTGAAAACGGTGTCACAATTTTTTTCGGACACATGTAGCAGGTAGGAACATTTATCTTCATTCTAACGACCTTCGTAGGTCGTTATTGCAACTAATAATATAGAATAGCGATAGCGATCTTTTGTCGATTTATACGCACGCGAATTGCTCAGAAGGAAATGGAGCGAAACCAAGCTAAAGTACACTGGATGTTTGGAAAAAAATGGTGTTCGTGATACACGCTCACCAAGTCTACGTTCGAAAGTGGTAAGTGGTAAAAACCAAAGTTTTTTGGTATTTGAAGATTTGGTGGAGTCGCCGGTGTTTCCATTAATTGTTTTGACGATTGGCGAATGAATTTAAGATTGAAGCGCCAAAGTAGGCCACAGAACCATAAATGACATAAATGTTGACATTGGATAGTTTCATTGCATTATGTTGTGTGTCTTTTCGTTAATAAAGTGTGAGTTTATAATGGAAATAAAGACATTTCAGACTGTTGCAGTGAGCTAGTGCATCAATGTGTGTGCATTTTCGTTTTTCTTGAAGTGGTAAGCATTTTCATTTGTTTTATTCATTGTATTACATTGAAAATGTTTTGAGGTTAGAATACTGTTGTGAATGGTTCGATAAAAATGTATACAGGATTCTGATGATCTGAATGAATTATGAGTTTATAGTATTTGTTTTTTCTGCTGGGAAGTGCCAAATGAACTAGATGATGTGAGATCTCGCTTCAATTTTGTTGATACCTGAACAATACTATGATTGACTGTGACCTTCAATGTAAACTGAATGTCATCTATCTATTCACGATATTTATATCACCAGCTCGAGGAAAATCGTGGGAATTAATATTGAAAGTTTGATTTTACCGATTCATACTTTGACAATCTTCCAAATATTCAAATTCAGTATAAAATCAACAAAACACAATGTCAAACACAACATTTCTAGTTATTTTTAGTGCCACCAGGTGGAGTAACGCGCTCAGGTATGAAAGAAACGCTGATCTCAATTATAATCACACGATGCATATGACGTTATTAGCGTATAGCTTATTAAGTTTCGTAATATCAAATTATACGTTTCTACACTGGTAAAAGTACAATATAATTAAGTAGAAAAGTCAATGATGCACGAACCGTACTTTTGGTCGTCGTTAAGCAATATTGTGATTCTTCAAATAGACAATCAAAATGAGCAAGACTGACCAACAACACGCCTACACACTTTCCACAGTTCCAAACATTCTTCGTACCAAAATTGTGTAATTTTTCGCTGGATTATCGATGTCTAGGTGTGTTCGAAAATGCCAAATAGAGGGCGCAATTGCGGGTCAAACCATTACATTTCATTCCCCATAAAAACATTGAGATAGCATTTGGCGAGACGGTTTTTGTGACGTCAGAACTGCTTGTATACTATTGCCTCCTCCTCTGAAGGTATTTTTTTGTTTCATAACCTTTACCGAAATATATCTGCGAACGACCCTGTACTCCATACGTTGCATCGTTCACCATGTTTACGACTCTTTTGTTTCTTTACACCAGAAATTTATCTGCCGTAGTTTCCATCTTGTTTACTCAGCACTGTGCCGCAAATTTACTGCCGAAACGGAACATTATAAGTTCTACAATGTAATTTAATGAATGATAATATAAGGCCACGGGGAACAGTAATTTTGGAAGTTGGTACAGCGGCGTAGCAAAAATATCCATTAGGGATATATTCACCAAGAATTCTGGAGTCATTTGAATCAAATTGTCACGTTACGTAAAACTTTTACGTGTCGTTACGTCGCACTCTTACGTTTACGTGTCGTTACGTCGCGTTTACGTAACGTTACGTCGAATTTTTACGTTTACGTATCTTTACGTCGCATTAAAGTTGATGGCCTGAATAGAGATTGAATTCAAGGTGCCACTACTGATTTTTTTATTTGCATGCAATTTTCCGTAAGAACATTCCGGGCTCCTAATATTCATGAGACAAATGAGTTATACTGTGATAAAGCATAAAAGAAATGAAATTATGAATACGTATATATCATTATTTATGATAGTTTTTTTGATAAGGTCAGTGTTATAATCGTATGCGTTGATTTATTACGAAATCATTGTCTAGGAGATATTGATTTATAAAAATGTTAATGATATTTGGATTGACCTTCTAGTATAGACAAGATATTTTTTCTTAATAAACAATGTCCACATATAAGAGGCTAAATCTTCGAAGACAGTACGTAAGTCAATTGGTTTCCATTATTTTTGTGAGAAAAATATTGAAATATCGCTGAAAATATCCCTCAGAACATTCTATCGAATACTTTTTCATAAAAAATCACGAAAATCATTATCCCTTGAAAATACACATGGTTATTATTCACTGTGTGTTGGTCTAAACCTCATCAAGTAATCGGATATGAAAAACAAACGAAGATCAGGAAACAAGCTACAGATATCCTAACGACCGATGAAGATCACCGTCAAAGAAACTGTGTCCGCGCTAAAAAATCCAAACGGCACCTTATTAAAAGCAATTTATCGGATTTTTATGGCATTTACGTCGTTTAGCGAACGAGAATTTCTATTGTCGTCGAGTCGTATCCGAGATAATAACTATCCGAGCGAGAAATTGTTGCCTTAACGGTGACCGTTTGAAAGTTGACAGCGCGTTTCGAACGATACGTGAGTTTTGTTAATGCGAAGGCAGAATTTTGCTCATTTTTCACTTTGGGACTTTTACAAAGTCGGAGTTGCGGCACCACGTCATGAATATTCGACGAATTTGCACTAATAATAACAATATTTACCTCAACAGATCAATATTTCTCACTCCCAAACAATTTCTGGTATCTGCAGATTAATTTTGGCACATGGCAACTATGTAATTACAGATTTCCCCCTCCTCAAAAAGTTTTTTAGCGATTTTGGGGCCTAAAAAATACGAGAATATCGAATTAAATGAATCGTCAGTAGGTATGGAAGTCATAAAAAAATAATTTTCAACGACCAACCAATTAAGGTCACCTGAAAGATCAACGCAGACGATAAAAAAATTGAAAAGTCTCTAGAACGCTCATTAGAGCCGTATTTTTCATTATCTTTTCAAAGCTGCCAATCAAGAAGACGCTGTTAGCTCTTAGAACATCAATCTCGACGATTTTTGTACCAATCAGAAGACGAATCCTGAAATCCGAATCGCTTTCGGTGTGAGTGCGGCTTAATCAAATTCAGATGGTATCGATTTCTTACGTTTTTTTTTTGTTGTTGTGTGTAGAGAAAGTCAAATGATGTGAGCCGTTTTTTTGGAAATGAAAATACTTAAGATTCCTTAGAAGCACACAGGAGTTTTTTGTTCTGGGACTTGTCAATTTGACATTTATTGCATAATTTTCAGCGAATGTTTGATTTCAGATATGAATAATTGATAATAAACAACTATTTTTGATGCTACAGTGATTTCTAATGCATCTCTGAGAGTTAAAAATAATCAATAAATAAAATTAAATTGAATTAAATGAAGAATTGAATCAAGTATAATATCAACTAAATTAAATTGAATTAAATAAAGAATTAAATCAAGTATAATATCAACTGAATTAAATTGAATTAAATGAAGAATAAAGTCAAATATAATACCTACTAAATTAAATTGAATCAAATAAGAAATAAAATTAAATATAATACGTACTAAATTAAATTGTATTAAATATTGTTATAAATGGAATAAAAAAAGTATGGAATTAAATAAAGAATTAAATCAAATATAATAATAACTAAATTAAATCGAATTGAATAAAAAATAAAATCAAATATATCTACTAAATTAAATTGAATTAAGTATTGTTATAAATGGAATAAAAAAAGCATGGAATTCAATTTGATATGATAATTATTAATTGTATATATAAATTTTCCTTGAAATACCAAAACTAATACGTAGTAAAAATTGTTGACTATTTTGTTTATTGTTTTTCATGAAGACGACACTAAAAAATGAAAAACAGTGATTGCATAAGTAATTCCAATAAATCAATATAATCCAAGATTAATAGCAAAGCCATTAACTAATGATGATTCATTTTCATATTATCCAATACTTAACTCAATAGAATATTGAAATCGATGCATAACATTATTTTCGACGTCTTTTTTTTGACACTAGTTCAATGTCAACTAGATTATCACCTAATGAAACTTAATCACAAGAGAAACTTGAAGAATTTCGCCGCGTATTGTTGTTAGATCAGGAAACATTGACTAGTTCAAGTATACCAGCATTGTTTGAAGCTTAATTAATGCTCAACCGTTTCGTATTTTATTTATTATGATGTGAAATCAGGACAGCAAGACAGACAATAGCATAAATGCATTAATTCGATCTTCGTCCTTGCAAGACTAAAGATAAAAAAAACATGTAGTAACGGGAAAAGGCCTGCACGAGATAATCGTGTGCGTATATAGCAACAAAATATTGAATAAATTATTGCATAACAGGTATTCTAAAGCATAGTTTACGTTCACTTTTTCAACGTAGCAAGATTTGTGTTTCAATTTTTTTTTTGGTCTGTAAGTCAGCGTAAGAATGCAGGATTTCAAAGATAATCTTCAATCAGAATCAAAAAATTCAGTAGACCAATGAAATATATTTAAAACAGAATAATAATAATGATAATAATAATGATTTGAAAAAAAGAGCTAAATACATGGATCTCTAAGCAACATTTAAACAAAAAAAACGTCAGAAGTTCCTATCAAATATTATTATTATTTATTGATTCAAATAATCCTCCATTTTGTATGGTTCTATCCCCAATTGAGCCTATTCTCAAGGTCATAGCATCTATAATTTGTTCATAATAAAATATCAAACAAATACAAACAATCTTTTTAAGAAAGTCGGGACTGACTTGAAATAGTTTTCAATTGTAATGGCTTTGTAGGATTTCAATTTAGTTTTCGAATTATCCCCGTTAGAATTGAAACAACAGTATTTAATATCGGTGTTCTTGTGAAGGTCGTATTGTATGCAAATAAGGATGTGGTCGATAGAGTTATTGAAAGATATAGTGCGAGAAACGAGAGCAGGATATGCTTCAGATCTGCCCATTCAACGACACAGGCGATATTTTATATTTATATTTATTTTATTATTATTATTATTATTTTTATAAGTCTCACCTAACTCGATTTATATACATATTCTCAACAATATCGAGCTTGGGGAGGTTTTTTTTATATAAACACTAAACAGTGATGGAAACACTAAATCAGCACTTAATCAACAATAAACAACACTAAAACAAAAAAAAATGGAAAACTTCAGTAGATATTGTTGCTTTTTAACTGTTTTTGTCAACTGTCATTTCTTGGCATTATTGAGGAAACGATTTTACCCGAATTTTGAAAGATTTTTAGGGTAAAACGTGTAAACAAAAAAAAACACCGTGTGAATTCACACTTGTTCTACAACGAAGTCAAATATTTTTACGTAATATATTTATTTCACTCCACTCAGCATCATTTTCTTCTTCTTTTTTTTATATAATTGAAGGACACACACACACTCGTACTTTTTGTGGCACACCTGCCAAAATACTCGAACAGGTGTAAGATCGCGAAATAACAGCCCATTCACTTTTCAGTCTGTCAGTCGGCGGGAATGTGTACGAGACCGCCAGTACGGCTGTCAAAATACCATGTCTGTGACGTCACCAGCCGCTTTGTAATTTGCCGGTTTTTCGCATGGTTTTCACGTCTCATCCTACCCAATCAAGAATCGGCGGTCGATAATTGGGATTCGGTTCGTCGTTCACGTAGCCACGCCCTCGGATGTTGCACATGGTGATATTCAATCTCTGGCTCACATTTGAACGAATATTGAACTTACTTTATGTAATAGTTGGCCGAGAATGGTGTTACGTAATGTTGTCGAGTATCATTTGTTTTGAAATCGGCCAGCGACATATTCGAAGTGATAATAATTGGAATTTTATTCGCAATGTTTGATACACGCGAGGTCGTTTGAAGAACTCGCCCTGTATATGTCAATGTAGTATGCATGGGACGTTTTCCCATCTCATCTGAAATTTATAGGCGATTTCTAAATATTGTTATCACTATCAGAAGAGAAAGCAATATACATCTATACGACGTCGATGATTTCATCAAATTATAAATATATTTTTCATTGCAAAAAACCGTGACTTGTATGCAAATGACCTGCAGAAAAAATAGAATACATCAAGAGGACAATTAGGTGTATCAATAAAAGTCGGTTCCTCCCATATATCAATGGCTGTGGAATGAAAACTACTGTATACAGGGTGGTCGTCGTAGAGTCTTCAATTTTCGTATGGAGGCTTCCAGAGCATCGACAAGGACTCTTCATGGGTATTTTCGTTGAAAATCGGGGGTTTTGGGGTGTTTTCGTGCGTTTTTTCGACTTTTTTGTTTTTTTTTGGGATTTTCAACATGAAATATCTCGAAAACTGGGCCAGATATCGAAAAACGGATTTCACTACCGTTTTCAGCGCATTTTAGACGTCTTATAGACGCCTTATAGACGAGTTTTGAGGCGATTTAATTTTCCGGAATTTTTCGAAAAATCGACGAAAGGGTACCCCCTTTGGGTTTTTCAAAAAATTCAAAGTCGTCGTAGAGTCTTCAATTTTTGTATGGAGACTTCCAGAGCATCGACAAGAACTCTTCATAGGTTTTTCCGTTGAAAATCGGGGGTTTTGGGGTGGTTTCGAGGTGGTTTTAGGGTTTTTTTTGGAAATTTTCGCATTTTCTGTGAATTATCCGAAAATTATACTAGATAAAGTCTTCGTAGAGTCTTCAATTTTCGTATGGAGACTTCCAGAGCATCGACAAGGACTCTCTATAGGTTTTTTCGTTGAAAATCGGGGGTTTTGGGGTGTTTTCGTGCGTTTTTTCGACTTTTTTGTTTTTTTTTGGGATTTTCAACATGAAATATCTCGAAAACTGTGCCAGATATCGAAAAACGGATTTCACTACCGTTTTCAGCGCCTTTTAGACGTCTTATAGACGCCTTATAGACGAGTTTTGAGGCGATTTAATTTTCCGGAATTTTTCGAAAAATCGACGAAAGGGTACCCCCTTTGGATTTTTTCCAAAAATTCAAAGTCGTCGTAGAGTCTTCAAATTTTCGTATGGAGACTTCCACAACATCTACAAGGACTCTTTTAGAATTTTTCGTTGAAAATCAGGGGTTTTGGAGTGTTTTCATGCGTTTTTTTCGACTTTTTGTTTTTTTTTTGGAATTTTCAACATGAAATATCTTGAAAACTATACCAGATATCGAAAAACGGATTTTACCATCGTTTTCAGCGCCTCTTAGACACCTTGTAGACGAGTTTTCTTTTTTTGGATATTTACTTTTCGAAATTCTTCTCGAAATCAAGCAAAGGTAACCAAAAATCCACGAGAAAATGGTGATGTATGAAATAAACAATAAAACATACCGTTAACATTGAACACCTGATATAACGTGTGGACTTTTCGGTGCCATACTTTGTAATTACCGTCAACGTCCTCAGAGGGCGTCATTTGCATTTTCTACGAATAGATTCAGGTCCAGGTGTGGTCCTATCCTATCTGTATCGGTGACATTTCAACGACGTTTGCACCGCCTATAGCCACGCCCCGTCAGTGCTAAAATTCGCCAAGACGACCTCGTTCTTCTTTCCACTCGGAAATGAATCAGTAGACACCGTTTGTTTTAGTGTCAAACACGAGGCGGACTTTGTAACCAAACTTTTTCATCATCATATTATGAATAGTTGTGTCAAAGTGTCGAATCGAATTATCAGTCACTGCTGATGACTCAATGGAATCGATGCAGAATGATGACAAGAAAAATTCGAAACATTCCAATTAAAAAACGTTCCATGTCATCGTTGATTAACGACAAATGACAGTTTGACAGCTGACACATCGGATTTGACGTCGGCGCTTTTGAAGAGGATTAGAAAGGGGATTTGAAGCTATACAAATTCCTCGTACAAATTGATGAATGTGATAGGATTAACTCTATAGGATTTATCGATATCAATATCGATTCTGGTCGTTTATTTTTTTTTCTCTGTCTTCGTCTAGGCTCATTCATAGAATCTTGTGGATTCCTACCACGAGATCTAGGCGTGATATCAACTCCAAACGAACATTTTGACGGTGTAGAAATCAAGAACATACAAATAAAATAATGCGAAAAGCATTACATACAAAGTATCTTGCAAATGCAGTTGCTAATGACATCAACATTTAATATAGGCGTATCAAATAATGTGCACTCGATTCTCATTTCTATCGATTACCGTATATTATTACCAGGTGTGCACATTTCGTATACAGGGGGTTTGGGAATTGTACATGCGTAGAATTTTCGATACTTTCACCACTGTTTTTTTTTTTGTTTAGAATTAATTCGTTCGACATTTTCCTGTCTTGCTGCCAGTGTTTTTTCTTTCAGTGTCAACTGTCACTTGTCTGTAAGTATCCAGTTCTTTCTATATATACAGGGTGTTTCAGAATTGCCGGAACTTTTTTCCTTATTTTGTACCAGAGAATATGTACCTGTAATATCGCCGTGCAACACCCTGTATATATGTATTTCATTGGGTATTTTCATTGACACCTATTTAAGCAAAAAACAAATGCAATGATAAATCTCAGCACTCTATTCGGTCAGTAGCGTCTAGAAAAACAAAACAATAACCATAATAGGCAGTCAAAGGCCTATTGACCTACTGACACATAGGTTAAACAATCGAACAACAATTACGTATTCATTTATTACTACTATTTACTGTGTTTGAGAGACGTACGAAATAAAATCACAGTTATCAATTCGTTTTTAGCTCACTTCACGTTTGCTAATTCGGAGTTGTGGCACCACGACATGCAGTACAAATGCCCTTAGTGCGATTCGATGCATAATTGGTTTTTATTGACAAATAGGGTCGATTATTATTCGTACCGAAATGCTAGAGGAATTTTCCCATCGTTGCAGATGAAAATGAAGCTGTTATTTCACAATTTCAATCTTCATGAAATCTAGAAGATTCATGAATCTCAAGCAGATGCTGCAATAAGGATTGCTGTATCGTAATTGATAATAAGTGTAGTTCATACTCCATGTCTAATGAGAATAGTTTATTTTGCTGAAAAGTGGAGTCCTTCACTGATGAATTCGTGATAGATCTAGATATTTTCACATTCTCCATAATCTAATAATTGTCTATGGTTTTATAATGCTTGTAATGATATATTTATCACGATTCTCTCACTTTCCGATTGTCAAGGTTAATGTAATGATCATGAAATTTCAGTTTTATTGTTCATTCAAGAAATAATGCTCACACGACGCCATTTGGTGGTGAAATTGTGAACTATATCCAACGTATATTGTGATTGTTTGTGGATATAAATAATAATAATAAATGTTGTAACATTGTTTTACGTTGAAATCTCTGACAAACAATCACCGACGAATCCATTATTGTTTATTGAGACTATTCTCAGAGGCATAAAAATTATATTACTCATGCATGATTCTGGAATCCTAAATAGAGAAAAAAAAAGTCCTGTCACTCATTGAATTGGTGTCATTACGTAAAACACGTTTTATTTCAATTTGAGCACGTACGTCTATGATCGAGTCACAGTTTCGAGAGTAAAAGCATTTTACGACACTAATATATTATATCAACGAACATATGTAGACATCAACAAACTATAATATCATAATTTAGCCTGCAGTTATGGACGAACCCGATTGAATACATCAATGAGAATGCTTCGGCTAATGGCTACGCTATTTAGACACTCGGTTGGTGTTCGTTGTATACGAGGTGTGTTAAAAAATTTCGACTCGTTTCAAATCGGTTGTTTGACGATTTGACAAAATAGGTCATATCCTAATTAAATAATTAGGTCGAAAGTTAAGATGTCTCAATGGTTTAGTATGTAGCGCATCCGCTTATCACGCGTTTATCGGGGGTTCAAATCCCTTTGTAGCCAGCTTTTTTTCTTTATTTCTTTCCAAATAAGGCAAAGCTAGCGCGTGTGCTGACGAAGGACAAGCCTCTTTCTGTTCAACTCTACGCGTTCCGATGGATTTTCTGGCCAGGCGGTGTTGCCAGATGTACTTTGGAAGGAGGTCTACGGATTTTTCTGTTATGAAGTTGGTTTCGTTTATGATTTATTATGAAAAATAGTGAACGATGTTCCTCTTCAAGTTTTCTAATATGAATCGATTCTTCCGACCACACAGCCCCTGTACATAATCCTTCCATTTGTGGATCTGTTGAATCGACTTAATTCTTTTAGTTTATGTGAAAAGTGAAAACGAAGCCGCGTTCGAACAGAAGTCTTGTCATCTACTGATGTTATGGTGATTTTTTTCACCAGTCAACGTAGAAATTGTGAATAAATAAATAGATAAATAAGTAAATAAATGTTTCTTTGCTGTCTCGGAGGACTGAGAACGAGAAAGCGTTCAGCGAAGAAAATAAAATGCCATTACAACAATAAATTACTACTTGTTGAATGGATAAATAAATAATTGCTGTTATGCACCATGAAATTTTATGGATTCTCAACGTCGCATTGTCATAAATATCACATTTATACTCACAGCTAGTTCATTATCAATCAAAGGCTAGTAGATGATTCGGGATAGACAAAAAATAGTATGACATTGTAATAACGAAGAAAGCTACTCATATTATACAACGAAAGATTTATAATGCTTTTTTCGGAAATATTTCTCCATTGAACGAAATGTATCAATCGATTTGCAATTAGTATCATAAATTCAAGAATCAATATTCAATTTGTATTGTTGTTAAAGTTGTTGCAAAAATAAATCTACAAAAACTCAGTCAAATGTCAGTTTATTAAACTGAAATTATTTAGTCAAGATATATTTCTGAAATGTAAGGCGAAAATCGTAATTTATTCTGAATTTTGTTTTTATAATAACCAAAAAAAAAATAACATAAACTTATAATTGAATCATCATTTTATTGTTTCCTGTAACGTTCCAAAACAACTGAAGAAATGCTAATGTTATTAATGATATTCATAATTTGCAACACCAATTAAAAAAAATCACAGCCCAGAACCTGGCTTTGTATCCACAATGCATGGTCAGTTGATTTCAAGGATTGTTTGACATTAAATGACATACAAACGGAGGTCAAGACAAGAGCACAAAAATCACAGACTATACCGAGCGATGCGATTTTTGTTGGTTGTTTCTGCAGAGCTTATTTCTGATATCCCACTTTTGAGATCCCATTTCTGATATCCCACTTCTGATATCCCACTTTTGAGATCCCACTTCTGAGATACCACTTCTGATTTCCCACTTCTGATACCCCTTTTTTGAGATCCCACTTCTGAAATCCCACTTCTTAGATCCCACTTCTGCTATCCCACTTCTGATTGTCGAAAAACAACATGTCACTGTTTGGTGTGGATTTTTGGATGAAATGCACCATAGTCTTTCGAAAATGAGGCAGTGAGTGTAGGTTGAAAGCTCCACTGTCCGGTTTCAAGGTCCACAGTGTTAGACATGTTATGAATCAATTAATTCGTTGTACGTTAAATCTACTATCATCTACATCGGCTGTAGTTGTATTGATGCAAGATTAACCGGAACCGATTTAGCCTTGACATCATCTGACTTTCCATGTTCTCGTTTCGTGAATTTATTGGGAATAGAAGAGGAAATATTAATTATTTCAGCTATGTGCAGTGCTGAGCTGAGTTTCTTCCAAGAGCATCTCTTATATTGGAATAATTTTTTTTTGTTTTCTTCACATTATTTGTGAAATAATATAATTTTCTTTTTTTGATGTTAATTTTTGTAATACACATGAAAACACTCGATATTTCCGAAACAGTTGAAGATAGGTATAGGACATGGTACATAAATTATGTCTAGAATTTTCTGAAGAATCCAAAAAACTAATAATATACAGGGGGTTGTATTCAAAATAAGAAAGTTGGTATCGGCCACTGCCACATGGCACACCCTGTATAATTATTTTTTAATGAAAAAAATGCGCATCTGAAAATACAAATCGATGTGTCCGAGCGTTTTTCCCAACACGCTCTCATTTATTCGTCATCGAATTTATTCCATTTGGCTGTTCCACGCTGTATAACAGATACATATTGTATAAGAGTTTTCCCACACATTTTGAACATCTGTTCCGATTTGATAGCACTGATTGTTACGAAATTTCAATCTAGATGAATGTTTAGGCAGTGATAAAAGATAATTTGAATATTTGAGTGCTCCACCTGATATTTTCTAGGGATTAAATTTTTATTAATTACGTTAGCAAAGAACGCTTGGTGTCAAGAGGGTTCAGCTCTGGCTGTCCACGTGGTCGCGCAGCGATAAACCTGGTGATGCAATAATAAATAACACCCTGTAGTACACCAGAAGAAGTTTTTAGAAAAAATAAATCGCACCTACAGGGCGTACTAGAACTAAAACACAGAGGTTTTTATTTTTCTGCAAAAAACAAACGAGATCAACGAACTGACCAGAAACTGGGCGTACAGGAACCAGCCCCCAAGGTCTCCCGATCTTGTTTCGTTCGACCTTACTCCACATGTCGACAATATCAATCGTTTTTCGTTCAGCGAAAACAAAAAACTCAGTGACCTTGTCCGGAGGCTAACAGCATGTTATCTTTGCTCAAATGATCCCCAAACTCGAGACTAATTGAAGCCGTGATGGTGACGTTCGTTAAAAAAATTAACAGGTGGCAGAGTATTGTGTAGTTTTGTTTACACAACCTACTAGATGCGAGAGGCCAGTATAGGTATTGGGAAAATGGAGGATTCTGAGTTGGTGTCTCGGTTTGGAATTGAAATTATTCCTCGTGAATGAACTGATGAATGATTTGATCACGTGATGTATTATCTATGCGAAGTATTGATGAATAGAAATTAACCCAATTTGTTTTCATTTCAATATCTGTTACAAAAAAGAGTCAATATTCATGTTTTATTCAAGTTAATTTACATCTATTCATTAGGTATGGTAATATTACAATAATATGAGCAGTGTATTTGATTGTAAAAGCTTTACACTATTTAATATTCGATTTTCTGCTTGCATGAATATTTCTACTGTATGTGTAGAAAAAAGCGTTCATATAAAATGTAAATTCTTTATTTCATTTATACAGGGTGTTTCAGAATTGCACGGCAATATTCCAGGTACGTATTCTGTGGTACAAAATAAGGAAAAGAGTTCCTAAAAACTAGGTTTTTATTTTATTGTGCTTGATCTACTGCAGATAGAGCTTTCAAACTTTGTACGAGTATCAAGCAATAAACTTTTTTCCTTATTTTGTACCAAAGAACACGTACCTGATATATTGACGTGCAATTCTGAAACACCCTGTATAATAATTATAGTTTTTGTTGTTGTCGGTTTAGACCTTCTTCAATCACTTTCCATTTCTTCAAACGTATCAAAACGGTGTTCTTGCATTGACTTCTTGAAGTTGTTGAAGTCGCACGGTGCCAAATCGGGCGAATATGGTGGTTTTTGAGTGAAATATACACTGCCCAACACAAAACACGTTGGCGAATAATCTCTTCAGTGAAAACAATAGTGAATGAAGGTTATTCATGATTGAAATTATTTCAATGCTTGACCTTGACTTCTAACGTGAGATAGCTTCAATTGTTTTGAAAAATACTAGTACAATGCATCGTGTGAGAGAAGGACAGGCATTGTCATCTTGATTCCCTGATAATTACGATTTGAATTAGGAAAGAAAATGAATCACCTCGTCTGAATTAGTTTCATAGTAGCAGCTGAAGTGTTGAGCAGTGTATAATGAAAATGCAGAATATTGATGATGACTCGCTGTGTGGTCTGTTAATAAGCAACGTAATGAAAGCTTGAGAAGTATTACGCGAAATTGTTTGCATTCATAAATGAGTTCTATCTACATGAAAAAGAATGGGGGATTCTTCCCTTTTTCAGCATTTGTTTTTTGAGATTTTGCTTTTAGTTTTTGGAATTTCCATCATGGAATATCTCGAAAACTATACTAGATATGTAAAAACGGATTTCACCATGCATCGTTCTCAGCGCCTCTTAGACACCTCATAGGTTGTTCACATGTATAGATAATTTTTTTTTCCTGAGAAATAATCGGGAATACATATTTTTCCAGCCCAATTATATTGAACAATAAAAAATCGACACATGGGCGAAATTATGAAATTACAACAAAGAGAAACCACAATCAAAACTTTATGAATTCTTACAATTCACTTTCGAGTGAAATAACACACTAACAACATGCCTTCACATGTTGTAGCCAATTTATGGAACATAACCAAGAAAAAACAATCACAGTTCCTGCTGCTTAGGCACTTTCTCATTTTTGACAATAAAATATTTAACACACTGGATCTTTCAAGTCATCAGTACTGTAATCTTTATAACGACATAAAAGTCTCCTAATGCAATTGCGAAAGCAAGAATTAATTCGATAATTAATAATTTTAATGACGCAAAATTATAAGCTCTAGTCAGAGCAATAAAATGTAATCAAATTGTAGCTGTAGAAAATTTGTATGTTTTTAATGTCAACGTTTAAATAATTTTTCAGCAATATTTTAATGAAAAAATCAACCAAAAAGGTGTAAAATTGTACCAACCGTAAAGACAAAATTTTTGAAAGGGGCAACAATTCATTATTTCCAAAAAAAAAAAAAAACTCGAAAACGGTGAGAGTTTTGAAATGAGAATTTTGTTAGCAGCATCACAATGGATGATTTTAAACAGAAAATAATAGACACACACTTAAAATGGTGATTATTCTTAATTAAACTCCACTGAAACCATTTCGAAATGTAACATACTGAATTAGTTGTTTCTGCCACATTTTTTTCGCTAGTCTAACAGGAAAATTACACAAATTTAAATAACAGCATAAAATTAGCCTTATAGAAACAAAAAAGCTATTGTGCTTTTTCACAGTTAAGATCACCATTGTGTAACTCTAACTGTACACTTATACAGCGTGTTTTATTTTCTTTTATCTCCGAGTCCATCAAATGATTATCTCCAATTAATTAAAAGCTTGTGAGTATTCTTTTAGACGTTAAAATACAGTGTGGAATTGAATAGTCCTATTTTTTTTTCAACAGATTTATCTCTACAGACATCTCCGTGCTTCTTCCTATTTATTTGAGCAAGATAGTAGAGTGACAGCTCGTCAGAAAGTGCGCTGTTGCCGCTTGTCTTTTTGTCACAAATACTCCGAAACAGAAAGAAATTGTTTGGAAAAATGTTTTCGCTCTCAAGTAAATCTCAAATGAATAGTCTCGTAGGATGTGTTCACCCTGTATAATGGTGCTTGTTGGTCACCGTAATTATATTGGCCTCGTTTGGCGTATGAATTGAACTCTCACTATTTGATATACGGCATTATATAATAATTAAACTTCGTATAAATGACGATCAATCATTTAGTTTCACGTTGGAACGATTGTATTGATATTTCGTATTCATTTAACAGATTAACGTTACTTCATCTATTTTTATGGGGATCTTGCCAATACATAGTTGCATTTCTTGTTGCACCATATGGTGGGGTGCCTCAAGATCCATTATGGAAGCTCTACTGGGCTGGTATGCCACAAGGTTCTATTCTAAAGCGTAGGCTCTATTTTCTGAAGCGTCAGATATTTTGAAGAAAATATTTCCAAATAAATCCAGGTCAATTTCTTCGGAAGTATAACATTATTTTGAGATGAATTTGTCAAAAATGTCAAATACTGAACACGAAACTGAATATTCAGGGATTTTCCCTAATTTTCAGTTCTTGAAATATCTGTCGATTATTTAATGTAACATTCATTATACTATGCCCATATTCACGTCTGTATAGACAAATTTTGATCAATACTGAGTGTTCGGAATTTTTTGGAAAAAAAACAAATGAAAGTGCGTCTAGAGTGTATCTGCTGAATTTTAAGAATTCTCTTTTGCAAATAACAGCCACATAATTCTAAATATTTTTAGCATTTTTTATCGTCAATGTAGATGACGTCATATTTTGACAGCTGTCAAATTAACCGTTTCGAATTGATTGACAAATTACAAAACTCAATATTCGAAGACTTTCAGTGTTTTTGTCGCTTATCAAACGAAATATTAATATTTTTCATGTCCATTTTCAAGTTTGAATTGACCAATTTTGATCTATACTGAGTGTTCGGAATTTTTTTGGAAAAAAAAGGAATGAAAGTGCTCCTAGCGTGTTTACATATCTGCTAAATTTTATGAATTCTTTTTTGAAAATAGCCACATAATTGCAAATATTTTTGGCATTTTTTATC
Organism: Plagiodera versicolora; assembly: GCA_037013635.1. Taxonomy (NCBI): domain Eukaryota; kingdom Metazoa; phylum Arthropoda; class Insecta; order Coleoptera; family Chrysomelidae; genus Plagiodera; species Plagiodera versicolora. The sequence goes on from CM072990.1 coordinate 2,361,495, forward strand.
GTCAATGTTGATGACGTCGTATCTTGATAGCTGTCAAATTAACCTTTTCGAATTAATTGACAAATCACAAAACTCAATATACGAAGACTTTCAGTGTTTTTGTCGCTTACTAAACGAAACATTAATATTTTACATGGCCATTTTCAAGTTTGAATTTAAAAATTTTGATCTATACTGAGTGTTCGGAATTTTTTGGAAAAAAAAGGAATGAAAGTGCTCCTAGAGTGTTTACATATCTGCTAAATTTTATAAATTCTTTTTTGAAAATAGCCACATAATTTCAAATATTTTTGGCATTTTTTATCGTCAATGTAGATGACGTCATTTTTTGACAGCTGTCAAATTAACCTTTTCGAATTAATTGACAAATCACAAAACTCAATATACGAAGATTTTCAGTGTTTTTGTCGCTTACTAAACGAAACATTAATATTTTACATGGCCATTTTCAAGTTTGAATTTACAAATTTCGATCAATACTGAGTGTTCGGAATTGTTTGAGGAAAAAAAAACTAATGAAAGTGCATCCAGAGTGATCACATATCTGCTGAATTTTATAAAATCTTTTTTGATAATAACAGCCACATAATTCTAAATATTTTTAGCATTTTTATCGTCAATGTAGATGACGTCATTTTTTTACAGCTGTCAAATTAATCGTTTAGAATTTGAAGATTTTTCATGCCCATTTTCAACTTCGAATAGACAAATTTTGATCAATACAGATTTATCTCTACAGACATCTCCGTGCTTCTTCCTATTTATTTGAGCAAGATAGTAGAGTGACAGCTCGTCAGAGAGTGCGCTGTTGCCGCTTGACTTTTTGTCACAAATACTCCGAAACAGCTGACGTAATTTTTTGACAGCTGTCAAATTAATCGTTTAGAATTTGAAGATTTTTCATGCCCATTTTCAACTTCGAATAGACAAATTTTGATCAATACTGAGTGTTTCGAAATAAAAAAAAACAATTGAAAGTATGTTTCTAAAATGTGAAAAAAATCCCGAAAAAACTCACCGCATTCTCCCCTTCCATATGGGCGTCGCGACGCTCCCGTTCCTCCCCCCGTGATTCCTCACCTCCCTGATGGTCTTATTCTGCGCCGCGGCGGCGGCGGCGAACTGCCCCGCGCTGGTCCGCGGCAACCGCGACGCCGGCGTCTTGGCGGCGACGCCGACGCCCGTCGCGCACGCCAACACCGTCAAGCAGCACCAAAAGGCGCCCCCCATCGTCCCGCGAGCGCGAACGTGTCTGAGGATGTCGGACGGAAATGTCGACCGAAACGTTGTGCACCTGTTGCTGGCTGCGAGGACGCGTCAATGTTATCGCGGCCAGCCGTGTCGTACCACTGGCGGTGGCGAGCTTTTCGATCGTCGATGAGGTTAGGTTAGGTTTACTTTCACTCTACGCTAGTTGGAATCGTAGGCAGCTTGGACAGCGGCAAGAAGTCTGGTGGTGCACGACGTCGATCGATATTGCATGGAGTATCGATACGTGGACGCGACGCATCTCGAAAATCCGATATTATCGATGAAACAATCGATTTATTTCATCTGATATACAGGGTGGCACACCTGACTGAATCATTTGGGGGTTTATAGAGAAAGAACTAATAGAGACATCAACTTGGAATTCTGGTGGCAGCTACAACTCAGTGAGAGCTAAATTTCTGAAACGTTTTTGATACGTTGTTACTTCCGGTTAAACCGGAAGTGACTTCAACTTTGTTTTTTCAAATGGAACACACTGTTTATTTCAACATTTTAAAATTCCACGTGGAAGACTGGACGTGCTGCAATTTGAATCGCTTCTCTATCGTGATTCGTTTTCGAGATATTCCACTTTTTCGGAAAATTTTGACAGATGGACTGACCAACTGAAATGTCCGTATTATCTACAATTTTCGTGAAAAAAAGTTCTAACTCCGTATACACGTTAATGAAAGAGTGTTCTATCAGGTACCTCTAACAGTTTCACGAATTATTCAACAGGGTGTTCGATATTTCAGGTTACTTTTTGGAAATTTCAAATCTCAATAACATCCTTTTTTCAAATGAAACACCCTGTGTATTTTCAGATTTTCGAATTCTACGTGAAATTCTGGATCGGTTGCATTTTGAATCACTCTTCTATCGTAATTAGTTTTCGAGATATTCCAATTTTTCGAAAAGTTTTGACAGATGGACTGACTAACTGAAATGTCTGTATTATCTACAATTTTTATGATAGAACGTTTGTTTTCGGTATACACATCAATGAAAGGGTGTCCTATCAAGTACCCCTAACAGTGTTTCAAAATATTCAACAGGGTGTTCGAAATTTTGGTTTACTTTTTGGAAATTTCAAATGCCAATAACTTCCTTATTTCAAATGGAAATACCACGAAATTTTTAGACTGTTTGACGGCAAATTCAATTCCCTATCGATTCGTATAAGCATACCATATCGCTAAAATGAATATGAACAGAGATATTACCAAAAATGTGGAAACGTCGTGACATTACATAAATCGTTGATGTTACTTGAGGGCATTTTTTTTTTATTTGGTAGTACTTAATTCAGTGAAAATTATATCCAAACAGTTATTAATTGCCCTGGTGTCACTTTTGACACTTCCAATCCCGTTATTCAGATATTTCCTATGACACCGGCAACGCTGCGTTTTCGACTAGCGCATCGAGTGCTCCATGACCCGAAACAGACGAGCGAGCGTCACCTGTTGCGGGGTCGATGAGCCGGCTCGCATATTCATTCAAGATGCTCATCCTAGGTCATAGTTACGTCACTGAATGACGGTATCGTGCGTACATCTCGCGTGCATAGGTGGCTGTGGTAATTCATTTGTCATGTCAGCGAGGAAAGTGTTGTTGCCACTTCCGGTTGCACCGGAAGTGGAATTCAATTCGCTGGTCTTGAGCGTGTTGAGCTCTAAAAAAAAAAAGTCGATGAATAGGCGAAAAATTGGTCTAGTTTGAAACGGGTTTCGTCCATTCAAAAGTAGAGCACGCGAAAAGGAACGGTAGTTATGCAAAATCCAGCGTAATTAAACCCTCATTCAGTGTTAACAACTTTTTTTCCTCGCTCGCTGAGTCATCATCTACAGTGTGTTGCGTCACATATTCAATTATGTCATCTGATATCATCATTCGAAGTGATCGCCTAACCTAACTTAACCTAGTTCTGAGATATTCGCACGGTGTTCGGTGAAGTGGTGTCAGATCTGGTGGCCTAGCTGGCCACTGCTACAACATTTTTCAGTTGCATAAACGTGAGTTTTTCTTACGATTCCATGTGAATCTTTAGAGAATGTAAGAATTACTTTCGTTTTGTATTAATCAACGAAGAATTTTTGTGTACTGTGCATTCTTTTATTCTGGAATTAACAAAGTGTGAAATTAATTGATATTGAAATACGATTTCTACGGGATGGCAATTTACATTCCCAACTATATACAGTGTGGAACAACCAAATGGAATAAATGAGATTTGTATTTTTAGATGCGCATTTAAAAAACAATAATTATATAGCGATACCAACTTACAACCCCCTGTATATCATTAGTTTTTTGGATTCTTCAGAAAATTGTAGACATAATTCATGTACAATGTCCCATACCTATCTTCAACTGTTTCGGAAATAATGAGTGTTTTCAGATATATTACAAAAATTGACATTAAAAAAAAAGAAAATAATTTTATTTCGCAAATAATGTGAAAAAAAAACAAAAGAACATTAAATCCAATGTAAGAGATGTTCAAAATGTTCGAATGTAGCGAATTTGTGAAATAAAATATTTTTTTTTTATTTTCTTAATTTTTGTAATACATCTGAAAACACTCGATATTTCCGAAACAGTTGAAGATAGATATAGGACATGGTACATGAATAACGTCTAGAATCTTCTGTAGAATCCAAAAAACCAACAATATACAGGGGGTTTCATTTAAAATAAGAAAGTTAGTATCAGCCACTGCCACATGACACACCCTGTATAATTATTTTTTATTGAAAAAAATGCGCATCTGAAAATAAAAATTGACGTGTCCGAGCGTTTCTCCTAAATCGCTCCCATTTATTCGTTATCGAATTTATTCCATTTGGCTGTTCCACCCTGTATAAAGTTACACAATGAGGAATAGTTCTTTGCTGTTACATCAAACACTTGTTAACAATATAATCGAACGCAGAATTTCGTGAAGTAACTACAAGAAAAGATGTGGAATACGAGATCCAATATTCACCTTTCTGATGTACTTATAACATGTGTCCCAAATAAATTTCAAATTTATTTGCATTAAGAGTTTTCGAATTGACACCCTGTATAGATAAAAATTGGTGATAAATCACTCGAGACTTGATTGTCGTCAAATATTTAGAGCACACGCATGAAACATCAAATCAGCAAACATTTTATAGGAATTTTCTTTCACTTTTGTAAATCGTTAATACAAACAGGTCGAAATGCATTCAATTCCCCTCAAGGTGAATTATTATAAGTACTGTAATTTATAGTAGGCGCTGAATATTTCAATAATTATTATATCATTTCATGTTCGGGTCTTTCGTAAAGGCACGGAATGGATTCGTTGAGAATTCATGAAATGAATGGGGTCTTGTACAGGGTTGATAAAGTGTCAACAAGTAGTCAGAAATGTTGGCGAATTAATTGGGATTTTTTTTTTCACGAAAACGCGTAGTTTTTTTTTTCAATATTTGCCAACGCAACTTTTCATTTGATTTCAATCTAAAAGCGTGTTTCGACCTTTGGACTTTCGGCGAGTTTATTCGAGTATACAGGGTGATTCTTTCAAAATTTCAAAAATAGAGGGGTCGTTTCCGGTCAAACCGGAAGCACGGCAAAGCAAGTAATTATGCCAAAAAATGTAAATTGAACTCTAATACACAACCCCCAAATTTCGTTGTTTCATCTCCAATATTGAAAAAGTTACAGGGGTGAGCCACCTTGGACAATCACCCTGTATAAACAGTGAAACATGTTTTTCGGTAATTTTTCTTGAGAGTCAAAATGAGTGAGAATGGACAGAGTGGAAATGCAAATCAGAAACGTCCGAAGGTTTCAGCGTGAAATTTCCGACATTGCTGAAACAGTCAGTGACTAGTCCGTGATTGTTCACTGGAAACGTCACTGTTGCTTCTCAGTTAGAAAGCACCCGTAATAAATTATAAGCAGACCTAGAAATATTGTATCAATCATATCTACCTATATATTTCGTATAATGTCCAATTAACATTCTATGCTCAAGCAAAATAAATATAATTTTGGAAAGTACCGCCTCGGGCCGCAACTATTTCTGATAACGATCTTCACCAATTTCAACTACGCCGAGTATTATTGATAGCTTCTTGCTCTTCCAAAATCGGAAATGCTTTCATTAATGTCAAATCTTTATTTATTATCGATGGCATAATAGTGTCAGTCGGCTATAATTTCATTGATCTATGTCATACGTCGTATGGGCGGACAGAAATATTGAATAGAATTAAAAAGCGCACAATTTTCAACGTTGTCCAACCTCTCCTGTTGGATTTTTTGGGGATTCAGCAGAGTCTGGCAACGCTGCAAGAGAAACATTGAAAGGCTATTGAAAATTCCATATTTATACCATTTATCGATATACAAAAACTACAAATATAGAAAAAAGTGATCGATAAATAATAATCATGTATCTCCAAAAAAACATATAAAGGAATATATATAGAATAATAAATATAAATAGATAAAAAACGATATTTCTACTATTTATCAATATACAAAAACTACAAATATATAAAAAAAGATCGATAAATAATAATCATATATCTCCAACAAAACATATAAAAGAATATATACAAAATAATGAATATAAATAGATAAAAAAATAAAAGAAAAATCGATATTTATACCATTCATAAACATACAAAAACCAAAAATACAGGAAAAGGAAATCGATTAATAATAATCAAAACATATGAAAGAATAAATATAAATAGATTAAATAAATAAAAAAACGAAAAGAAAAACTCAACATAAAAAATACAAGAAAAAATAATGTCAATAAAATCATGAAAATAGTATTTCTATTGTAAACAGCAATTAGTATATTTGTTTTCTCTCTTTATTTCAGAATAATATACAGTGACATTCATAAAATAAGCAACAATAGAAAAAAATCTTCATTCAAAACACTGTTTTCCCTGCCTTCAATTTGAGAAATTACGTTGAACATTCCTAATAGCTACAAAAATTCCATACTGAGTGAATTCAATGAGCATTAATTAAATATTGAATGTTTATTTATTCATGATTGTTACGTCTACCTCTAATTGACTGTTTCAATAATTTCGAATTCAATTCTTCTATCACTTATTCATAAGCAGATGATAATATCCGTTGTTGATTGCATATTTTATTCAGATGAAAACAGAAGATTCATACTTTCCATTCCTTTCTTTTCTTTTACTCCACATCATGTTGAATAGTTTCACCTTTTTATGACATCTCGATGCCACATTACTTTATGATTGCTGTGTTATTATAGATAATTGCTTGGGATATGTGATCGTGGGGTATTTTCGGATGTCTCTTCGTGAAATTCGCTTTTCACAGATGAGTGTCAAAAGATTCGGTGCCCTCATGGAGGCCGCTCCTTTTTGTCAAACGCTTTTGGTCTCCAATAGCATCCATACCAATATATTATGATTTTTTTTTGTTTTTTTTTTTGAAGAATTTGAGGTCGTAGAGCCTTCAATTTTCGTATGGAGACTCCCAGAGCATCTACAAGGACTCTTCATGGGTTTTTTCGTTGAAATTCGGGGGTTTTGGGGTGGTTTTAGGGTTTTTTTTTTGGAAATTTTCGCATTTTCTGTGAATTATCCGAAAATTATACTAGATAAAGTCTTCGTAGAGTCTTCAATTTTCGTATGGAGACTTCCAGAGCATCGACAAGGACTCTTCATGGGTTTTTTCGTTGAAAATCGGGGGTTTTGGGGTGTTTTCGTGCGTTTTTTCGACTTTTTTGTTTTTTTTTGGGATTTTCAACATGAAATATCTCGAAAACTATACCAGATATCGAAAAACGGTTTTCACCACCGTTTTCAGCGCCTTTTATACACCTTGTAGACACCTTGTAGACGAGTTTTCAGGCAAATCTATTTTTTGCAATTTTTCGAAAAATCGACGAAAGGGTACCCCCTTTGGGTTTTTGGAAAAAATTAAAAGTCTTTGTAGAGTCTTCAATTTTCGTATGGAGACTTCCAGAACATCGACAAGGAGTCTTCATGGGTTTTTTCGTTGAAAATCGGGGGTTTTGGGGTGTTTTCGTGCGTTCTCCTGAATTTTAGGGATTTTTTGGAATTTTCAACATGAAATATCTCGAAAACTGTGCCAGATATCGAAACACGGATTTCACTACCGTTTTCAGCGCCTTTTAGACGTCTTTATAGACGCCTTATAGACGAGTTTTGAGGCGATTTAATTTTCCGGAATTTTTCGAAAAATCGACGAAAGGGTACCCCCTTTGGGTTTTTGGAAAAAATTAAAAGTCTTTGTAGAGTCTTCAATTTTCGTATGGAGACTCCCAGAGCATCGACAAGGACTCTTCATGGGTTTTTCCGTTGAAAATCGGGGGTTTTGGGGTGTTTTCGTGCGTTCTCCTGAATTTTAGGGATTTTTTGGATTTTTCAACATGAAATATCTCGAAAACTGTGCCAGATATCGAAAAACGGATTTCACTACCGTTTTCAGCGCCTTTTAGACGTCTTATAGACGCCTTATAGACGAGTTTTGAGGCGATTTAATTTTCCGGAATTTTTCGAAAAATCGACGAAAGGGTACCCCCTTTGGGTTTTTGGAAAAAATTAAAAGTCTTTGTAGAGTCTTCAATTTTCGTATGGAGACTCCCAGAGCATCGACAAGGACTCTTCATGGGTTTTTTCGTTGAAAATCGGGGGTTTTGGGGTGTTTTCGTGCGTTCTCCTGAATTTTAGGGATTTTTTGGATTTTTCAACATGAAATATCTCGAAAACTGTGCCAGATATCGAAAAACGGATTTCACTACCGTTTTCAGCGCCCTTTAGACGTCTTATAGACGCCTTATAGACGAGTTTTGAGGCGATTTAATTTTCCGGAATTTTTCGAAAAATCGACGAAAGGGTACCCCCTTTGGGTTTTTGGAAAAAATTAAAAGTCTTTGTAGAGTCTTCAATTTTCGTATGGAGACTTCCAGAACATCGACAAGGACTCTTCATGGGTTTTTTCGTTGAAAATCGGGGGTTTTGGGGTGTTTTCGTGCGTTCTCCTGAATTTTAGGGATTTTTTGGATTTTTCAACATGAAATATCTCGAAAACTGTGCCAGATATCGAAAAACGGATTTCACTACCGTTTTCAGCGCCTTTTAGACGTCTTATAGACGCCTTATAGACGAGTTTTGAGGCGATTTAATTTTCCGGAATTTTTCGAAAAATCGACGAAAGGGTTTTTGGAAAAAATTAAAAGTCTTTGTAGAGTCTTCAATTTTCGTATGGAGACTTCCAGAGCATCGACAAGGACTCTTCATGGGTTTTTTCGTTGAAAATCGGGGGTTTTGGGGTGTTTTCGTGCGTTCTCCTGAATTTTAGGGATTTTTTGGATTTTTCAACATGAAATATCTCGAAAACTGTGCCAGATATCGAAAAACGGATTTCACTACCGTTTTCAGCGCCTTTTAGACGTCTTATAGACGCCTTATAGACGAGTTTTGAGGCGATTTAATTTTCCGGAATTTTTCGAAAAATCGACGAAAGGGTACCCCCTTTGGGTTTTTGGAAAAAATTAAAAGTCTTTGTAGAGTCTTCAATTTTCGTATGGAGACTCCCAGAGCATCGACAAGGACTCTTCATGGGTTTTTCCGTTGAAAATCGGGGGTTTTGGGGTGTTTTCGTGCGTTCTCCTGAATTTTAGGGATTTTTTGGATTTTTCAACATGAAATATCTCGAAAACTGTGCCAGATATCGAAAAACGGATTTCACTACCGTTTTCAGCGCCTTTTAGACGTCTTATAGACGCCTTATAGACGAGTTTTGAGGCGATTTAATTTTCCGGAATTTTTCGAAAAATCGACGAAAGGGTACCCCCTTTGGGTTTTTGGAAAAAATTAAAAGTCTTTGTAGAGTCTTCAATTTTCGTATGGAGACTCCCAGAGCATCGACAAGGACTCTTCATGGGTTTTTTCGTTGAAAATCGGGGGTTTTGGGGTGTTTTCGTGCGTTCTCCTGAATTTTAGGGATTTTTTGGATTTTTCAACATGAAATATCTCGAAAACTGTGCCAGATATCGAAAAACGGATTTCACTACCGTTTTCAGCGCCCTTTAGACGTCTTATAGACGCCTTATAGACGAGTTTTGAGGCGATTTAATTTTCCGGAATTTTTCGAAAAATCGACGAAAGGGTACCCCCTTTGGGTTTTTGGAAAAAATTAAAAGTCTTTGTAGAGTCTTCAATTTTCGTATGGAGACTTCCAGAACATCGACAAGGACTCTTCATGGGTTTTTTCGTTGAAAATCGGGGGTTTTGGGGTGTTTTCGTGCGTTCTCCTGAATTTTAGGGATTTTTTGGATTTTTCAACATGAAATATCTCGAAAACTGTGCCAGATATCGAAAAACGGATTTCACTACCGTTTTCAGCGCCTTTTAGACGTCTTATAGACGCCTTATAGACGAGTTTTGAGGCGATTTAATTTTCCGGAATTTTTCGAAAAATCGACGAAAGGGTTTTTGGAAAAAATTAAAAGTCTTTGTAGAGTCTTCAATTTTCGTATGGAGACTTCCAGAGCATCGACAAGGACTCTTCATGGGTTTTTTCGTTGAAAATCGGGGGTTTTGGGGTGTTTTCGTGCGTTCTCCTGAATTTTAGGGATTTTTTGGATTTTTCAACATGAAATATCTCGAAAACTGTGCCAGATATCGAAAAACGGATTTCACTACCGTTTTCAGCGCCTTTTAGACGTCTTATAGACGCCTTATAGACGAGTTTTGAGGCGATTTAATTTTCCGGAATTTTTCGAAAAATCGACGAAAGGGTTTTTGGAAAAAATTAAAAGTCTTTGTAGAGTCTTCAATTTTCGTATGGAGACTTCCAGAGCATCGACAAGGACTCTTCATGGGTTTTTTCGTTGAAAATCGGGGGTTTTGGGGTGTTTTCGTGCGTTCTCCTGAATTTTAGGGATTTTTTGGATTTTTCAACATGAAATATCTCGAAAACTGTGCCAGATATCGAAAAACGGATTTCACTACCGTTTTCAGCGCCTTTTAGACGTCTTATAGACGCCTTATAGACGAGTTTTGAGGCGATTTAATTTTCCGGAATTTTTCGAAAAATCGACGAAAGGGTACCCCCTTTGGGTTTTTGGAAAAAATTAAAAGTCTTTGTAGAGTCTTCAATTTTCGTATGGAGACTTCCAGAGCATCGACAAGGACTCTTCATGGGTTTTTTCGTTGAAAATCGGGGGTTTTGGGGTGTTTTCGTGCGTTCTCCTGAATTTTAGGGATTTTTTGGATTTTTCAACATGAAATATCTCGAAAACTGTGCCAGATATCGAAAAACGGATTTCACTACCGTTTTCAGCGCCTTTTAGACGTCTTATAGACGCCTTATAGACGAGTTTTGAGGCGATTTAATTTTCCGGAATTTTTCGAAAAATCGACGAAAGGGTACCCCCTTTGGGTTTTTGGAAAAAATTAAAAGTCTTTGTAGAGTCTTCAATTTTCGTATGGAGACTTCCAGAACATCGACAAGGACTCTTCATAGATTTTTCCGTTGGAAATAGGGGGTTTTGGGGTGGTTTTTCGACTTTTTAGGGTTTTTTCGGTATTTACAACATGAAATATCTCGAAAACTATATCAGATATCGAAAAACGGTTTTCACCACCGTTTTCAGCACCTTTTAGACACCTCATAGACGAGTTTTCAAGCAAATATATTCGTAGAGTCTTTAATGTTCGTGTGGAGGCTTCCAAAACATGTCTAAGACCTTCTACAGTATTTTTCCTTTAAAAACAAATGAATTTTCGAATGTTTTTTAGATGTGTTTCGACTCCTCCGATACATTCACTTACAAAAAATCCCGATTATCTCGAAACCTATACTTGATATCGAAAATCTGAGTTCACATACCTCGCCGATAAAAAAACCGGCCACTGTCTATAAAATTAAAGACCGTCCGTCGGTAATTTGTAAGACTTTTCGAAACAATCGTCGATTCTCATCGCCCATTCCCGACGTTTAATTAACGATCTCGGTCGTCGCTTGTTTCTCGTACAGTGAAACAAGCGAACGCCGCCCGATTAGATATCCTGATAAGAGAAATTCGGCAGAGTCGAAGCGGTACCCCTGGTGTAAGTTCGTGACCGGGAGTTTCTCAAGTCCGAAGGGTACCTGCAAGAGTACTGCTTCGTTCTTTTCGCTCATTGAGCAACAATGAAAGTCTAGAGACCGGGAAAATTGGGGCTGGAACGAGATTTTCTGGGCTATTATTATTTGGACGCGATTGTCCGGACTATAACGGAATTTTTGAGGGTTTTAGAGACTTTAATTCTCGTATGGAGGCTTCCAGAGCATCGACAAGGATTCTTCATAGGTTTTTTCGTTGAAAATTGGGGATTTTGGGGTGTTTTCGTGCGTTTTTTGACTTTTTTGGGATTTTTCAGATTTTCAACATGAAATATCTCGAAAACTATACCAGATATCGAAAAACGGATTTCACCACCGTTTTCAGCGCCTCTCAGACACCTTGTAGACGAGTTTTCAGGCAAAACTATTCGAAAGTGAACAAAAGAATAAAGGAATTAATAATCAAAATAATACTTGTGAATATATCGAATAATATTCAATTGAATCTATACGGACAAAATGATTGTTAATACACATATAATTGAACCATTACTTTTCAGCATTACTTAATGCACTTAAACGCTTTGGATACGGTTAATTGTTCCAAATTCAACCGCAAACCTTCTCGCAGACAGGAACTCACATTTATCACACTAACTCGCTTCACTTAACGTTCCAAGCCGAATTTCGAAAGGTCCAATTTCCTCGTTACATTCCTACAGAGAAAATGATCAATCATACACAACGTGAAATTAAATGAATATGTATTTTATCAGAGGAAACAGACAATCAGTAGTGAATTCTCTCAACGTTACGTAAAAGGTATTTTAAATATTTACCATTTCAAAGACGAGGTGGTTTTTCCTGTGGTTACATCTACTGAGGGTTTCAATTGGATAATTCAATTAATAAATTGACGAAATTATGTACTGGGTACTCAAGAAAGTGTGGAAATTTATTGACATATTGAAATGAGGGTCAAATGATAGTCGGGGAGCTTATGGATGTTTTTAAAATTCAATCGCTTATACAGGGTGTTTCAGGTAAGTATTCTCTGGTACAAAATAAGGAAAAAAAATCCTATGAACGTGTGTCCGATCTCGATTATCAGCGGAGTTACAGGGTGTTGTATAAACATTTCAGAGTATGTAACTTTGAGCCAATTCACAAATTAATTATTTCAGAGGAAACTGAACGGAATTCGACCAAAAGTCTAGAGGGACTAAATTTAGGTAATAGGTTGAAGAACTTGGAAAAAATGTTGAAATTCACCAGTGGCGTACGAGCAAGTTTTTCTCAAGGCTTTTATGGATTGAGACCTCGGAAAATGCAACACCCTGTGTGGTATTTGGAAAACATCCACTTTCATATTAAGCAGCACCTATTGCTTGATACTCATTCAGAATTTGAAGGCTCTATCTGCAGTAGATCAAGCACAATAAAATAAAAACCAAATTTTTTCCCAACTTTCAACACCCTGTAACTCCGCTAATAATCGAGATCGGGCACATGTCCATAGGAACTTTTTTCCTTATTTTGTACCAGAGAATACGTACCTGAAGTATTGCCCTGCATACATTGTATCGTGATTACCATTACCAGTCAATGTCTCTCAGGTCGTTTTCAATACTCGTTCTATATTATTACGCAACTCATTGGCGTTAGAAACTCGTAAAACTGCGGAAACGATTGTTACAGATCGAAATCTAGCTGAAAAGTGTGTCAAACTCACGATCACAGTCTTGGTTAGCAGCTGTGATCAAAAACTAAAATGGATTTTTTTACCAAAGGCCAATTCTTTATTTAGTCTTCCAAACTGAATGCTTGTCAGGGTAACGCTTTTTTTTCCGTCGAATTCGGTGATGATACGAGTTGATTTTGTCGCAAAAAACTGAGCAAATCTTCGATTGTTTGGTCCTCCACAGTGCGGTTCGTCTTCGACACCTTTTTTGATCAAATCTCCCGTACTATTACTTCAAAGCAGTTCCAGAGCGATACAGTAAACGAAAGGAAAACTCCTCGGGCGACTAGTGTGTGTTTGTCCGTATTTTTAGCGACCGCCGACCATTATTCAACTGTTTTGCAAGTGCCTACTTCGATCGAACGAACGAATTGAGATTATTATGTGTGTGCATTAGTCTTTGGCACTGCTTTATTTGCCGGTTTCTTAAAAAAGACCGAACGCCTTTTTCAGAACGGCCAGAAACTACATTCATTTGGCCTTGCGACTCGCGTATCAATCGAAATCTCTGCGGCGTTGCCAGATTTTCGACTATCGAGATCAACGAATCGCTTTTACAACGTGCAAATCGGATTTTATGTCAGCGATTTCCTTTCGAAATTTCAGCCACTTTATTCTCAATCCTTCAGTGTTGTTGTGTCAAATTTTCATTGAAATCTGACGTATGACAGCTGAGATATAGCGCTACATATGACAGTTTGTTTTTGTTTTCGTAACGTTATTTAATGACGAAATAATTCAATTCCTAGCCTGGTTTAGCTACGTTAAAGTATTTCAATGAAATAAAGGTTGAATTGCAGTTATAATTCCATACCAATTGTTTTGTTTCCGATAATTACAAGGAAAGATGTACTTGAGAGGAATTTCAATAGAGACTATTGTCTTAATCATCCAAGGTCTAACTTTATCGGTATTTCAAATCTATGACAGATTTCAGAAAATACCAAAAATATATAAATATATAATGCTTATTATTTTTTTTTTGAACAGCACTGTACATCATTAGTATATTCAAACGATCACACAGACTTACCTACTAAGAATATTTATAAAACACCTTATATGGCTCTAGTTGGGCAACTTTTATCACCAAGAAAACACACAAATCATTTTATTATTTTTCAATATTAAAATTTATCATTGTGAAAGTTACAAGTATCATTGTCGTGTAAAATAATTAATGTACGGTAAATAATATGGAAAATAGAAAGAAATTTTGACAGCCCAAATTAACGCCTGTCTAACCACTCCTTTGTTTCGGCAGCTATAATTTTCAGCAAATCAACAATTCGAATAGGCAAAGCCCACTTGCACACACAACAGCAGGTCCGTACGCGCCCTTCGGACACACGATATTCAACATTTAAATCTCATAGACTGTGGGAAATATAAATAAGTAGGCTTTGAAGTATCGAATCATTATTATTCCACTGTGAAGAAATAAAAAAAAAGTGCATCAACTGTCAAAGATGCTCGAGTAAAACTATTGAGGGGGTGTGAGTTTTTCGAATACGGACCTGCGAACGACATCTGAAAAAAATCTCCTGCTGAGCCGATGATAAATTAACTGCTAAAACATCTACGAATAGAGTTGAACACTTACACATTGCTAAATCTGGCTTAGAAGTTGATACCAATCAAATGTCATTAAAATTTCTTTATTCTTGCTGCGAATACAATAAATCAAAACAAACATGTATCTAGTTTTGACTTGTTTATTCGATAATAATAGAAATTACACAATAAATGTGACTATTACCGAATGCATTTCATTTTCAAGTTGATATATATTTAACGTAAGAGTCGAGGATAATCGATAATCTCAAAACCTCATCATGAGACTGGTGACGCTATCTAGCGGAAACTTTTATATCTACACCAATGTAATCTGTATTATGCCTTCTACAGCTGGTAATGACATGACACTGAGTCGCGTTTGACGTATGTATTTAAATTTTTAGGTTACTTTTTGGTAACGGTCTAAACAAACTTTTTCACGAATGTTCAAACAAAAACCTGAATTGTGATAGTGTAATGGATATAGTGGAAGTGTTGAAAGTGATTTTCTTGTGAAAAAGGTAAGAGATTTGCTCGATTTTGCGCATGTTCAATAGCTTGAATGCTTTTTCCGATTTTTCCCAACAAAATTGTTTTGGAATGCCTTACCAAGAAAATAGGGGTCAATTGTTATGAATATTGTTCGAATTTCGGTTTCTCGATATTCTGAATTGAATCAATGCATTGGAACTAGGGAAATTGAGAGTAATATAGGAAAATAAGAAGAAGAACATTACTACTTACTGTTTTTCAGAATCAAAAATACAATAAAAGTTTGATTTTAATTATTCTATGTTTATCCGTTCAACATCATTCCTAAGTGAACATCAGAATATTTTCATACATCCCTTGTTATAAATATGAGTCGTTATTAAAGTTCAATCAATCGTTAATAGATGCACTTACTGTTCCTGATTTCCGGAGCATTTGAAGATGGCAACTAAAAACGATATCAGAGACAAACTCCTAGAAACAAAAAAAGAGACTGAAATACTCAAAGCTCAACTACAAAATATCATAGACACAGGAAGAAATATCATTGATTCAGGTTTTCAATCAGGATTATCTAGAATTGTACAATCTACCGACGATGCGGAGAATGTAAACAAAACATCCCCTAATAAAGTACAAATAATCAAGTCTTTCGATATCAACCAATCCAAACCTTTGAACGAATCACCTACCTCAAAGAATGTTCCAACGAATAAAAATGGACCTCCAAAGAAAGTACGTAGTTATAATCCAGAGGAAGCTCGTGAGTACATGAAAAAGCAGCGGGAAAAACGCATGCAAGAACAGAAAATTGAAGAAAACGAGAAACTAAAAGCTGAACTGCAAAAAAAGAAACTAGAGGAGCTGTATAAGAAATCCAAGGAATTGGTCATCAAAAATGTGCAAGCTAAAAGAGAAAGATCGAATTCCAGAGACAGAAACATTTATCTGAGGCCTGATGAGCATGTTTCGAAGCCTGAAAGACTACGCTCACTATCCAGGGGGGACAGATCCAAGTCTAGAGACAGAAAAAACTGCCAAAGGCCTGATGGGCATGTTTCGAAGCCTGAGAGGCTGCGTTCCTTATCCAGGGAACAGGAAAACAAGGGTGCTGTACCTAAAAGAAAAACTGCTTTGGCTAGCATCAATGTAGAACCAAGAAACCCGAACTTACTGTATCCTCCTGAACCAGATTATGTGGAGAGACTCAGAAATATTGAGACTGAAAGGAGTAGAGCTAGAGACAGGAGAGGAAGTGTGAGGAAGTGTGAAAAAGAAAACAGTTCTCCCAATGAACAAATTACTTCGACAAAAACAAGTGAGAAGTTGGACCAAAACTCCATTGTGGACCATCAGAAAAGTAACTGTATTAAAGTTTTATCTAATATAACCTTGCGTCCACCTAATCAAGACAGTTTGGGATCAAAAATCTTCAATACAGAAAAAAATTATAGCAGTAAAGAAGGTGGTGAAGCAACCACTGTAGATCATCCACAATACAGAAAAATCGAGACACAGCAAGACAAAACAGGGGACCCCAACCCCCAAAAATCCCTGAAACCAGTCAAACTATTCAACACCGAAACCAATTCACCCACAACCAACAAAGAACGACCAACAAAGGAGTGCCCGAGCTGGCTTCTCGACCAGCCCCCTCAAGGCTACCCCTACAACTTCATCAACACCGTCAAGCGCCAACTCCAGCACGTCACTAAGACCCCCAAACACTCTGTAGACGTAGCCATCCAAAGCTCCCTAGCAGAAATCAAAACCCCGCAACAGTTGAGGGAAATCGTGGAAGCATCAGCCAGCAAGAAGTCGTACAAGTGTCTCAGCCTGGACCCTAGGAAGCTGGAGCATTTGGAGTTGGTCACCAATGGGTTCCCTGGGGGTAAGTCGGAGACTGGGAGCGAGTCAGACACGTCGAAGAATATACCGGAGATATCCAGCGAGAGTGGCACTTCGCTCAAGAAAAACGCAGAGTCTGTTAGGAGGAACTGCAATCCAGCCATAAACACCGAGAGGCTGGACAGCATGAAGCTGGTTACTAACATCAGGAGTGCTACCACTACGCTACGCTCAGGAACAGCTGAACAACCCCCAGAAAGTGCCTCAGCTGCGCCTGTTGATGACTACGAGTCTGATTTCCAAACTGAGCTCTCCAGGAGCAGGGCTTCTATAATATCATCCAACAGTCCGAGCTACGAGAAACAAGTGGTGGTGTTGAGCCCCCAATACACTCCCTCTAAGAGCAGGCAGTCAATTATATCCTCCAACAGCCCTAGCTACAACGAACAAATCATCCTGTTGAGTCCTCAGCTCGTCCCTCAAGTGATCGCTTCGAAAAGCAGCTCCGCTGAAGCGACCTCTAGTCTTAGCAAAGAACTGCAAACTCTGAACATTCCTGTAGCCAAGTCCACACCCAAGGAGGACTTATCTTCACCGAAAGTACAAAACGGCAGTGTTGCCACCGAAAGACATTCCAGTAACATTCCAAACACGATATCCACTAGGGATTCGCCTGTTTTCAATTCGCTCCTGACTAGTAGTATTCCGTCCAAAACGAGCACTGAGGAGGCGTCGCAATCCAAAAATGGCACACCGGAAGTGGCGAAATCGAGAGAAGAAGACAAGAATGACAGCAGGAATATGCTGATTAAAAATGTGTCTGTGAGATCCAACAGAACCGAAACTGCAGCTTTGGTGAGTTGAATTTCGAGTCCAAGCGTGGGTGTGAGTTTATTGCTTTGTTTTAGAACACAACCAATGAGCTCCACCTGAAGTTCGAGGCGGAAATACACCTCCTGAACGACTTCAACGCCTCGCTTCAACAATTCGCAGCAGTGGAGAAGGTAACAGCAAGCGTTTCGTGGAGTTCCTCGCGATTACTGTTGGTTTTGCAGGCATTGGAGTCCCTCAAGTCCAAAAACGACCTCACGACTAAAACCCTCGAGAACCGCGACACTCAAACCTCTGCCATAGCAAACAAGTCGGTGTCAGAGACCTCAGTGAGTGAGGTCGCGACCATCAACTATTCCCGAGGTTCCTTCATCGATACCGACAAAAACTCGAGTGACTTCCTAGACGTTCCCATGGAGGTGGAACAAAGCAGCGCCATCTCACTGGTGGATCTTTCCACTCAAAGCAACTCGGTGGTTAGGCCTGTAGACGAAGTGAACTTCGAGAATATCCAAGCTAATAACTTCGCGGGGATGTCTTTGAACATGGTTAGTGCCCAGAATGATTTCGAGCAGGACTGTCGATTATTTCCGGTGGTTTTAGTTTGAGCAGCTGATCAAAGACGAGGATGCCAGGCTGGAGAATTTGAAAGCGATCCTGAGGATTAGGGAGCAAGTTTTGCTGGATCGTACCAAAGGAGAGCTGGCTTGGTTGGAGATACAGAGAAAGTGAGTTGTGAGTTTTACTGGATGCAAGCCAGTGAAGAGTTTTTGTGTTGCAGGCACTTTAAAGAGACTGGCCAATTGCAAGAGGCTTCTGTGATCAAGAAAAAACAAAGAGGGATACTTGTGAATCATCAAAAAGAAAAACATGAGATGCAAAGGTGAGTGTTTGTGCTCTTTAATCTGTCTGTGAGGGTTAATTTCTACAGTAATTATGAATAAATGTTGATTTATCGAAACTACAACCAATTTTATCTTATCTTATCGTTACGTCACACAATTGAATTGCAATCACAAGTCTGGTATCAAAATAAACACAAATTTTATCCTCATTGTTTCTTCTTCGAATTTTCCATTAGAATTGTTGTGATTACAAAACAAACCATGTGTCATGAGCTATTTAACAATTGAGATCCTCTTCTATATTCTTAATGCAGGTACGCTGAATTTTATTTGTAACTCCAATTGAGATTTTTAACTTAGTTTTCTTTCACTAATTCAACCACACTTGCTGTCAAAACATTTATTTTTTTTTTGGACTACTCAGCATAGTTTTTACAAATTTTGTTATCGATCAATCTTAATTGAATTTTCACTTGCAAAAATGAACTATTACCAAAATCAATCACCCCCAGACTAAAACAAGGCCAAAAAGCAGCCTCAATCCAACGAAAAACCGTCCTCAAAGAGCAAAGCAACATGATAAGACAGCAGCTGTCAACTGACAACATGCTGAAAAAAATGAAGCTCAACACGCCGCGAGAACGAAGACTTTCCGGTCCTCTGAAGGTAAAAACCCCCTTCCCCTCCCCTATTCGTTCATCGATTTCACCCCTGAAAATCCTTCAAGGTGATCCAAAGGCAAACCGAGTCCATAAGATCGGAAACTTCGGTCTCGAAGAGGAGTTCCAACGATCCGGACAGGTGTCAGGAGGTGTTGAGTGTCATGTCACATCTGTCGTCTGTCAGTAGGGAGATGTCGGTGGCTGAGGTGTCATTGAAGGATGTCGGTTCTGAGGTGGATTCGACGCATCAGCTGTCCCATGTCAAAAGGTAGGGAAATTGTATTTTTTGCTTAAAACATGTGAAATTATGATTTTTTTGGTATCCAAAATGTAACTTTCATGGTTTTCTGATCTCGGATTGAATATCACTCGGTATATCTGATAGGGCTTGAGTTGAGGACGATTTTTATTTATTAGAAATTATATATTATAAACATGAAATCTGAAAATACAATTCCAAGGTCACCGTGTGTCACTTTAGACAGTTGACAACTGTCAATTTTGTGCTGTGACATTAATGACACATTATGACATTTGAATAGTTGCAAATATACTGGACTTTCAATGTTTTTTCAGGATGAATTCATGATGAAACCTTTCTTTATATATAATTTGTAGCGTTGGCAAAAACTGGCAAAAAATATTGATATCCCGGGATGATATTTTCAATTTGGTAGTTTTAAGGTCAAAATGCCAACAAATGTTCAAATTTTCTTTATCAAGTGTTCCTACAGCTATAAATATAAGATATCTTGACAAAACTAGTTTATTTACTGTCTTATCAGTTGGTAATTAAAATTTCATGGATTCGATATCGCTAACGAGGCGCCTGTATCTATGATTTGTAGTTCAACAGTCTACCGAACGACGTGTAGCCCAGAAATAAAAATCACGCGACGAAAAACCCATAAATCCGCGCACTAAATCTTGATTTATAGTCTCACTGATACCGAACAAACACCGAATTAATTCTCGAGAAACTGCAAATTTCGGCACCGCGCCAGCTCATTCACAATCGTGCGTCGTCTTGATATGTTTCAATTAAGCCAGGCGGTTATTAATTGAATTCGACTGTAATGAACTCACTCTCCCAGTCAGTTTAACCGAACGAAAATAACTCCCTGGTTATGATAGGCGTTGTTATTATGAAACGATCAAAACACACCGCCTAATATTAGATATCCTGTTGGAACTGGCCCAAAAGCCAGTCCGCAGCTAGGAAGGAAATAAATGTACGCGACTCGTTTGTTGCAGGACGCTTCTAACACGAGAGGCTGCGCTGAAGAAGCGCCAGAAGGTGGTCGATGAGCTCCTGCGATGGCACCAAAAGCTGCTGGAAGAGGAAAAGCGAATCACGCTACTGGAAACCACAGCCAAAACAATCATTTCCAAGCCGAGCTCGCGGGAGAAATACAGCTTCAAGGGCGCGCAGCTCAACCAGCTGTGGCTCAGCTTGACGGGCTGTGAAACCAGCAGGTTTTCCCAGGGGAAAATCTACCCCATGTCGCAGCTAGCTTTGGAGCGTTTCTGCAAAAGCGCCAGGGAGTTTTCGGTGAAAGTGCCAGTGAAAAGTGGTGGTGATAAAAGTGTGCTCAGTGAAAACAAGCCTGGAACAGAGACTGGTAGTGTGCGGACCGAGTACGCCTCGGATTTCGATGTGGAATCGGTGCTGAGCGAGGAGGAGGTCGAGATTTTCGACCAGAGCATCAGCCAGCTGATCTCCAACTTCAGCAAAATCAAGGAGGATATATCGGCGCTCAGCAGCAAACAATCCAAACCAACCGACGAGGATGAATCGGTGGAGACAGCAGCTGAGATCTCGGTCATCGAAACCAACAAAGACAACTTTTCGCAGTTGGAAATCGGGACTGATAGAGGAGAGAATGTCGTGGCGGAGAATCTGAACGATTCCCAGGAAATTCTGCTGATGCTAGGGGGAGAAAACGAGGTCTCGAAGTCACAGAACAGATCCTCGGATTTGTCTCTGGCAGAAAAAGAGGAACTGGGCAGGGAGGTCAGGAATAGTCTGAGCGCCACTGAGAATATTCTGTCGATGTTGAGCCAAGCTATCAGCGACGTACAAGAGATCAGATCTGGAGAGAAAGAAATTAGAGAAGGAATCGATACTATTGATGATGCCATTGAAGAAATTCAGTCGTCCAAGGATTCTGAGAGGAGTTTATCAAAGGAAGCTACCTTGTTTTCTGGGGAAAATAAAGACAGTAGTGTTGTTGAGGAAGAAGCAGAAAATATAGCTGAAAACTTTGAACACAGTGGTGAACCAACAAAAGACTCTGAAGAACCTGAAGAAATAATTCCAAAGCTCAAAAACAATGCTAGCTTTGAAGATCACAGCATCCCATCTGAAGAAATCATCAATACAGGCGAAAGCAGCGAAGAAAACGAAGCCATTGAACCAGCTCCAAGCGAAAAAACCTCACTTGCCACCGACCAAATCCATCCAGCGAAAGAAGCGAACAGCTCCAGCGAATCTCTGGAGCAACTGCTGAAAATCAGCGAGGTGGCGCCAGTGAACGGCTTCGAGGAAGTCTCCATAATCGACCTCACGCCAGAAGAAAGCCCCAATAAAACCTCCCCTGAAGACAGCCCGAAGGAAACCCGGGCAGACGAGGATATCTCCACTGATACCGAGCCGGAAGCTGTGGTGAACTCTCAAAAAACTGAGGAAATATATTCGTCCAGCGAGCTGGGGGCTTCCGGAAGTCTCCAGCTGGACCTGAGCTACGGAATCATCGATAAAGCCGAGGTGTCTGAGTCCCAGACGTCCAAAGAGGAGGTGTACGAAGAGAAAGAGCAGGATTCTTTGTCCTCTTCGACCACCAGCCCTTCTGAGGGGGGCAACCAGGAGAAATCTCCTGTCGATGTTAAAAAAAGGGTTTCGGAGATTTTGGCTGATGCTACGCAGGGATCCAGGGGGGACAAGAGCCCGAGGATGCAGGATCTTTACGTGACAACGTACGATCTTATTTCGCCTGCAAACTCCCCCGAAACAGGTGGGTTTCCATGGGGGGAGCGTTGGGTTTTTTTGACAGCTGTTTGTTACAGGCTCGCCGACTCTCGGCAGCAGCTTTTTCGGCAGCGAAGCTGAGGAGATCCTGCGGAAACAACTAGCTATCGAGCAAGAGGTGAGTTTTTTTTTGTTTTTTTGGGGTGTGGGGGCAATTTTCCCGAAATTAACACCCGCTAGGAAGTTTTTTGGACACAATAACGTATATTTCAAGCCAATTCCCATTGTAGATCAAAGCCATCACGGAGCAGCAGCAAAAAGACCAACAACTCCCCCACGCGTACGTCCGCGAGATCCCCAACAAGCCCCCTCCCCCATACACCCCCCCGTCCTCCCTGCCCCCAATCAACTACCCCACCATCGTCCCCACCGTGCAGGAAATCGAGGAAATCACCAAGTACTCCGCGAAAATCCTCCACAAAGCCCACGTGTCCAAAAACTTGGACCACATCGCCATATCCGACAACACGCTGAGCCTCATCTCCAAGGACGTCACCAAGGAGTGCTACAAGTTCGTTTTCGACTTGTGCAAGGACATCGCGAGGGGGCACTACGGGCAGTTCCGTGAGGAAAAAGTGCCGTCGTGGCTGGTGCCGCAGAAGAGAGTCCGGTTAGCCGTGGTGGAGCCGTTGGACGTGTGCGGTTTGGAGGGCTTCCTCAACAAGAAGTTGAAGGAGTTGTTTGGCTACGACAAGCCGGTGGGAAGGGAGAACGCCATCATCAAGTGGAGCAGGAAGAAGCGGGACCACATAGACGAGATCCTCGTCATGGAGGCGCAGGCCGAGGAGGCCCAGTGGACGAACTACGATAAGGAGGAGCTGAGGGTGTTGGACGAGGTTACGCGAGAGATTTTCGATGTGTTGTTGATGGATACGGTGGGAGCCCTGAAGGGCTGTTTTGGTGCGGGTTTTATCACTCAATCCTGAAGGAAATCCGTCCTAGGTCGTTTCAACTACACGTGACAGTGCCTTAATCGTGTTATTTATTTATTTAGTACCTACTCGTACTGTTTGTTATAGTATTATTTTCTACTGCCATATATTTTTTTATTGACAATAAACGATTTTCTGAAATAAAAACTCGTTTTATTACCTCTGTTATAACTCTATTAATAAGGTAGCTGAGATGTACCCTGTTATTAATCACTACAGCGGCCGAGGCCGAATAAAGAGAAGAAGAACAGTTTTAGGTTATGTCATGTGTCATAACTATTAGGCAATCCAAACCACGTGACATTCAATGTGGCGGCTTGGGGCACACAATGCGATAGCTTGGCTAGTAAACAGTGAATTTTATTCATTTTCGGAGTTTTTTGGTGTTTCGAAACGGTATTCAGATGGAGAGTGAATATTTGAAGACATTGATGTTGAATAGCAGAGACGTTGGTGAAAAGTATGCTTGGAACTATTCATTCAGTTCATTCTTGCAGAGATAAGCTATAACTTATTGTAACTTATCTCTGATTCTTGTCACATCATTCGTTTTCGATATTAAATTAAGTTGGGATTAATTAATAATCTAGATCCTTTCACATTGTATACTGATGCTGATTTAGATTATTCAATTGATGTTGTTCTTTTTGTAATATTCTGTTCAAAAAAAATGTCTACTGCAGACTCTCTGATATATCAGTTTGGTATCAGTGAGATCATATCTCTTGATCGCAGCTAACCATAGGGCCCTTCGCTTCCTAGTTAAATCGTTCTTACTCTATAACTGCTCTATAAGAACCTGTGATTAGTAACCGTAGAAACCGATTACATGCCGACTTTATTTCGGTTAGTGCGAGATCTACAACCAACCACAATGCATGTGATAGGCCTTTTCTTCAGTAAAAGAGTTGATAATTAGTCACAATGAAAAAAACACATAAAAAACGCACTAGAGATAACTAAATGTAACAGTTTTCAACTCAAGTCACATATGTAAACACCAAATGTGTGCCCCAAGCCGCCACATTGGTTTTTCGCTTTGACAGATCGCTGGATTGCCTAATAACCCCACATTTACACGAGTTTAGTTTACTTCCACTGTTTACTGTTGTGAGTTCGCGTTCAAAATGGGTAAAAATAAAAAGGACAAGAAGAAAGGAAAAGGTGCTGAGAAAACCTTGGCCAAGACCGAAAAGAAAATCTCGAATAAGCTCAAGAAAGAGCTTCAATTGAA
The DNA here is from genome assembly GCA_037013635.1 of Plagiodera versicolora. NCBI lineage: Eukaryota > Metazoa > Arthropoda > Insecta > Coleoptera > Chrysomelidae > Plagiodera > Plagiodera versicolora. The sequence goes on from CM072990.1 coordinate 2,386,035, forward strand.
GGGGGAAGTAAGTAGAAGCCTCTGTTATCATTTTTGAACGTTACTACTGTGTAATTTCAGGATGATATCGAGAGTATCGTGGCTAATATAGAAAAAGAGGAACAAAAGAAATTGCAAGTAATTGAAAAGCAAGTCGAACCACCATCCAGGAGACTGAATTTTTCTTTTGTTGCTCATCCTGACAAGGAACAATTGATATTGTATGGTGGGGAATTTTTCAATGGTCAACAGGTAACGTTAAATCAACATACTGTGCTGTGATTTTCAATTTCACATCCACAAATTCCAGACTTTCGTTTACAACGACTTATTCCTGTACAACATCCCGCAATCCTCCTGGACCGTCCTGAAAGCCCCCGCAGGCCCCGCTCCGAGATGCGGCCACCAAATGGTCGCCACCTCCGCCAACAAGGGCCAGCTGTGGCTCTTCGGCGGCGAATTCGCCTCCCCCTCCCAGTCACAATTCTACCACTACCGAGACCTCTGGCTCTTCCACTTGGCGGACAAACGCTGGGAGAAAATAACCGCCCCCAACGGGCCGTCGGCGCGCAGCGGTCACCGCATGGTGCTCCTCAAGAAGCAGCTCTTTGTGTTCGGGGGGTACCATGATAATACGAGGTGGGGGGCAAGTGTCGAGTGCAGTGATTGTGATGATAAAGTGTTGTGGTTGCAGGGACTACAAGTACTTCAACGATGTCTATCGTTTCGATTTGGAGAGCTACAAGTGGGGTAAAATCGAGGCTAGCGGGGTAGCCCCGGCGCCTAGGTCTGGGTGCTGCTTGGTGGGGCTAAACGATGGCAGGATTTTGGTGTACGGGGGCTACAGCAAGGAAAGAGTCAAGAAGGACGTCGACAAGGGGCACGTCTACAATGACAGCTTCGTTTTGACACCTGACAGTGAGTGATAAATCCCGAAACCTTTGGCTGTCAAATTCTCGTTTTTTGTTGCAGAAAATGACAGTACAGGCACGAAGTTCAAATGGGTGCAAACGAAACTGGGGGGGACGCATTTTTCCCCGAGATGTAGCATGCCTATCGTGACCGCCCCCAACAACCTCTCTGCCTACGCTTTCGGTGGGGTTTTTGACGTCGAAGACGACGACGAAAACCTGGCCGGCACTTTTTACAACGACCTGTATCAAATCGACTTGGAGAGGCTCGTCTGGAAAAACGTCTCAGCGACTGGTAAAAAAGACAAAGAAAACAAACCCAGACGGAAGAAAACCGAAGTGGAAGACGAAGAAGAAAGCCAAATGGATGCCGAGAAAGAAGAAGAAACAGTTGAACCTACCACGATATCAGACGATGGCATCTTCAAAGTTACTCTGGGGCCGGCCCAGAGCAATACCTCGAACAGTGTCTCGGACTTTGATCCGACAACGAGAGTTTTTCAGCCGTCTCCGAGGATGAATTGCGGGCTGGCGATAAAACACGGTGTTTTGTTTTTGTACGGCGGAATGTTCGAGGATGGCGACAAGCAAATAACGTTCAGTGATTTGTATTCGTTGGATTTGAAAAAGTTGGACGAGTGGAAAACAGTGATTGCGGATGATACTTCGGCTTTAGAGTGGATAGGATCGGAGTCGGAGAGCGAGGGGAGCGATAGTGAGGATTCGGAAGAAAGTGAAGAAGAAATGGATACTGATTGAATGTTTTCTTGTATATATTTTTATATATTTTGAATAAAATTGTTGATTTTATGGTGTCTATTTTGTGTCATATGTCAATGGTCAACTTGACAGTTTTGAAATGGGTTGGCAACCCTCAACAACGAAAGGGTTAAATCAAAATACAATATTGATCTCGTCAGACCTCCCAGGTAGTGTGTGATATTTAAACGACGTTAAAATAAATGAAGTGAACTGTGGTGAATGTGAATAATTAACAATCATCGAGTGTTACGTCGACACATCCAAAACAATGGACATTAGATCGGCCATCTCCCGCACTTCTTCAACAATTATTCTGCTCTCTGCAACGATATTTACACTGCACTACCTGACCACAGGCAAAAATGTGGAGAGAAACGCACGGATTATGTATGACTGGTACGAGTCTTTACCAAGGGAATCGTTTGAGATGTTTACCTTTGTCCATTTTACTGTGTCTTCGTACTTGCTCATTATGTATACGATGATGAGCCTTTACTTTGTTGATATAGATGTATTTGGAGGTGCAATGGAATTTTTCAGACTGTATAAAATTATGGGAGAGACAAAAGTAGAGATATTTTAGTTGTGTTCAAGTGTTATCTTCTGAATATTTACTTACTTAAACCAAATCAACTTCTACCTCATCAGGAAGGAATTATGAATGAAAGTTTTTGAAACACTGCTTAATGTGATGAATAATTGTTATCTAAGTGTTCTCGTGCAATACTAGCCCCTATATATTGTATTATATAGTTTTATACATTAACTTGTGCATATATATTCTCTCAAATGTACTTACGTTTATTCTTGTGGGTACAGCCACAGGTATTTTGTATTTATTTATATAATACCAATGAATAATAAAGTTGAAATTATTTAATAATTAAATGAAATAGCGCTGTGTCAACTTCATTTCCATGGAACATAAAAGTGTGACATAAAACAGATACAAAAAACGTCAAGAAAGTTCGTTCTTCTTCGTATCAAAGAGGAATTTAATGTGAATAAATGCTTTTTACGAATAAAATATACATTGTACTATCAATGTTTCATTCTTAGCCTACCTTGCACAAGATATTGCATAAGATGAATGACACTGGTAATGTCATTTCTCACTGTGACACATTTAGGGGTTGGTTCCCCTGGGAGGGTGCAAAATATCGATATTTTGAACGAAAAATCGCCTCAGCTGTGACAAGCAGCTTTATCGTACATTTTCTCAATGAAAATGTCCATTCGCTCAGTGCTTTTGTACACCTTTTCAGCCACCACCCTACTAACAACATCCATCCTAACATTATACCATGTTCTCACTGGCAGAGGAGAACGAATAAGCGTCGGATGGTTTCTAGAAAACACTTCCCCGCACATGTGGTGCTGTTTGGGCATAGGCCTATCAGTCTCGCTCTCGATCGTCGGTGCAGCCGTAGGCATCCACACAACAGGCGTGAGTATCGTCGGCGGGGGCGTCAAGGCCCCCAGAATCAAAACCAAGAATCTGGTTTCGGTGATTTTCTGCGAAGCTGTTGCCATTTACGGCCTCATCACCGCAATAGTCTTGTGCGGGTACATGGAAGACTTCACTTGGGATATCGTTACGAACGATGAAACGCTCAAAGGGAAGAACTGGCTTGGAGGTTTGTTTTTTTTTGCAGAAAATTGGGGGTGTTTGACGGTTTGTTTTGTAGGTTATATGATGTTTGGGTCTGGTTTGGCGGTTGGAATGGTGAATCTTTTCTGTGGCATCGCAGTGGGGATTGTGGGGTCGGGGGCTGCGCTGGCGGATGCTGCTAATAGCACGTTGTTTATCAGAATTTTGGTTATTGAAATTTTTGGGAGCGCCATTGGTCTTTTCGGGCTTATTGTCGGTATTTATATGGTGTCTAAAGTTCAAATGGGAGATGTTATTCACTAAGAATAAGCATATTTAAGCTTTAAAATAGTAAAATAATACCAAAGATGATGTTTTGAAATCTTGTAAACTTTTCTAGTCAGCCACTGCATATATTTTGCGTTGACAAAACATCTCTAGTCAGTTTGTATCTCATTATTATTGTTACATACAAGTATTATATCATTTCATAACTGGTTCTTGAATGTGATGCAAGTTTCTAGTTGAAAATGATGAGCATTATTTTTTAGGTTATGTACGTTTCATTATCTGAACTAGACTTAAGATTAAAGTATGTATAGAGCGTTTCCTTAGTTTGTTATCTCCAATATGACAAATATATGTTATATATGTTGTGATTATTCATTTCAAAAGAGTGAATCATCGTTAAGTACTTTATTACAGTCATATAACATTGCACACTTACTAGTTAATAAATACATTTGAATTAATACTAATGAAATAACACCGTTTTCGGTTATTTTACACTTCTGCGATTTGGATCTTGATTTTTGTTAGTACTCACGTATTTTGGTTCATCAGAATTGCGATATTTGCCATTAATTCAATTAATTCAATTGCTGTCTCCTCCTGGCTCTTTGCTTGTCAAATCTCAACTCCATTTCCTCAAGCACTTTGGGAGTGTACCGAACTACAAGCTTAACAGATCCATGAGCCTGCTTGAGAAGCTCAACAGCTTTCTCATGATTTTCCCCATCCACCGACTAAAACCAACTGAATCAGCAACAAATCCATAGCTTGCACATCAACATACCACTCCGTTAACACTCAGAAGCTGGTCACCCCTCTTTAAACCCCCATGCCTATCAGCTACACCCCCTGGTATAATCCGGGAGATGTAAATAGGCGAGTTCTGTTCTTTCCCACCCATCACATTGAAGCCCAGCCCTTCGTCGGTTTTGGGCAGCTCAACCACTCTGGGATGCGCGTGGCCTTCGCTAGCTGCGAATGCAGCCACAGTGGCTTTAGCAGTAGCTGAAGCTCTCACATCTTGAGATCCTTGGATGTCTACAGTCTCGTAGACATGTTCGTACACTTCTCGAACTGCGTTCAGGAAGTCGCTTTGCAGGACTTTCTGGAGAGCTGCTAGTTTAGTGGCTGGGACTTCTCCGCTTTTTTGGAGCTTCTCGAGGAGTTCTATGGAACGTTTGATGTCTGCAAAAGAACGGATGAAGCTTGAGAGGGAATGGCGTGTTGAAATATACCTCTGGATAGCGTCAGAGGCTCGCCTATTTGAGCCATTTTTGATTGAAATGTGTTGTTTTGGTTGGGTCTCGAAAAAGATGACGGCACAATAGAGATGTGTCGTTAACTGCGCATTGCATACTGTCAATATACAACGAATAAAATGTAATTGGGAAAAATTTCAATGAGAATGAACCAATGGAAATATATTCTTATTTACATTTGAATAAAATATGTAATTTCTTTCGTGTATTCTCATTTCATTTGCTTTTTAAATTTAATCAGCAAACTGTGACGTCATCCCTTATAAACTTGAAATCCCATCTCTATACGTCAAATAATTTGACATTGAATGATAGGATTCAATTTGCTCAAAGTAGTTCATTCGTCTAGTAGTTCCCGATGTTCGAATAAATTCGTGATATTGCGACGGCTGAATAGATTGTTTGTTCGATATTATTTCGTAACAGAAATAAGATGACATGCTAGTTCAATGACTGTTAATGACGGAAATTGAGCGTGTAGGGAAAGATAGATAAGTGACCCATAAAAATACAACATTTATTGCTTGTATAAAATTTTTATCACAAACCAGTTATGAAAATACAGAGATTATAAAAATATTTCATTTGGACCCTCCAAAATAATACCAGTTTACAGTAATAATGAATCAACACAGAAAAGGAACGTTAACACTTGTTGGAATGGTTTTCTTTTTACTTTAGTAGAAAAATAAATTAAATTCAATGGTCAATTTGAGGTTCTTTGTTTATAGTAGAGCTTTAACTTCGTCGTAGAAGACAAGAACAAGAGCAGCTCCTGTACCACGGAGAACGTTCGAGAAGGCACCCTTGAAGAAGGCACCAGGTCCTTCATTTTTCGCAATTTTCGACCAGCAGTCGATGGTGTTCTTGTACATAATATCAGACTTGGCGCGACCAGATTGCATCATCATACGCCTCCTGACAGTGTCGAAAGGATACGAAACGATTCCAGAAACAGTTGTCACAGCCTGAAATAAAAATAAACACGATAAGACCCATTGCAACCACCACAAAAATGTTGGTTTTGAGGTGGGTTTCGATCAGTAAATGGGTAGTGGTAAAAAAGGAGTCATCAAATGAGGCTCAGTCCTTCGAAAACATCATGTAGCTCCACCTGCCAATCAACTAGGCTTCAAAAAAGACAAACACTCACCTGGGCAATCATGAAGGAGATGATAAACGGAGTATTCTTGGGGTCAGGCAACATTCCCTTGGCAGTATCGAAGAAGCCAAAGTAAGCGGCACGGTAAATAATAATGCCCTGTACAGACACAGCGAAGCCTCTGTACAAACCAACAATACCGTCACTCTTGACGGTCTTTTTGATGCAGTCGACAAGCCCGCTGTACTGCCTGTCTGCTGTGCCTTTGCCTACATCGGCACCAAGCCTGCAGAGAGAAACCGAGTTGACTAAAACGAAGCCTGAAGGGACCACAAGGGGTAGATAATTTGGGGGTGATCAGTAATTGGGTAGTGGTAGTTGAGAGTCATCAAACTAGGCTCAGCTCAAGAAAAACATCACGTCAAACCATGAAACTAATTGGCACTTCACAAACATCAAATGTCACTCACCGAGTCCTGGCGAAATCGAGGGGGTACACAAAGCAGAGCGATGTGGCTCCAGCGGCGCCACCGGACGCCAAATTACCAGCAAAGTATCTCCAGAACTGTGTATTCTTGTCCACACCGCCCAGGAAGACCTGTTTGTATACATCTTTGAAAGCAAAGTTCAGGGCTTGAGTGGGGAAGTATCTGATGACGTTGGCCATGTTTCCTCTCCAGTAACTCAAGACACCCTGCTCTTTGGGTATGCGGATGAAGCAGTCGACCATTCCTAAAAGACGAACGCATTTCGTGATATTGAAGTGCTGATTGGAATTGAGGCTTCTTGGTTTCTGAGTATTAATCAGTTAATGGGTAGTGGTAATACTGTAGTCATCAAAAGAGGCTCAGTACAGTCAAAGCATCATGTTGGATTAAGAAAAATAAGCTTCGTATACTTCCACGTGTTCCAGCCATACGAAATAACGTTGAATCAAAGAACCAAAACAATACAATCCACGTGAAATGATAATTAACAAACTGAATCAATCTCTAAAAACGACTGGGAAACAACGGAAACCAATTAACAATGAAACACGACATTGAAAATCAAAAGGTTAACTTACCTTTGTAGGCATTTTCGGCAGAAATCTGCTTGCTGGCTGCTTGTACTTGAAGAAGTAGTTTTACTCTCTCAATCGGAGCAACCGAGGTCTTGGCTACGGCAGCGGAGATACCTCCGGCCATAAAATCCTTCAAAAAAGCTTTGGGATCGGTGGGCATTTTGGAATTTTATACTCGGACACGTTAACGGTACGAGAGACCAAAGCGAAAAGAATTAAATTTTGACGTAGACGACCAATGAAAGAACGATATGACGATTTGACAGGAGTGAACTTTGTCGGCCAATCAGATGTGAGGACGTCGTACGTCATTGGTTGTTTCCGGTTTATTACGGATGGCAACATCTGAAATGAAATGTCTTGGCAACAAAAAAATAACTGAGCTTCTGAAAGAAATTGATGCTTCTCTACATGTCTTTTGTTTGTTCTTCAATATGTTCATTAGACGGGTTGTTATTGGATTTTATCACTGTTCCTCTGTTTTCAAATACTGATAGAAAGACGTTACATAAATTGTACTAGATTTGTGGTTACAGCACTTCATAGGGAGAAAGCAAATGTCACTTGTCTTAAAATTAAATTCAGGTCATAATTAACTAAGTTGATGCATAATAAAAAATTATAAGAATTATAGAATTCTTCTAAAAATTATGTTTATGGTAATTTTCGGCGTTTTCAAATAAAGTCTTATTCATGTGTATCTTTGTTCTGGGAAAATAAAACAAATATAGACTGTGTCAAATGTTTTCATATCTCAATTAAACATTACCAACATTTCGAAGGACAATGAAATTAAATCCTATCACTGGTGGGTGTATTCAACGATTCAACATTATCATACATCGAGCTATCGAATATTTCGTCCTAGATCTCTGATGAGTTTAAAAAATTCCTGATAACATTGTGGCATTGATGTGTAAATAAATCACGAAACAATGGTGCAACATAATACTATGAGTTGTAATTTGTTATATCATCAACAGGTACAAAGTACGTGAATATACAGGGCTCACAAAAATATTTTTTCTTGTATAAATTGGCCTCTCTAAATTGGTGGGTGACACCAAATGTCTCGCCATAGGGTGATGTAGAAAATTCGTATTTTCAAAGCATCTGTTGAGAAATAATTACACATTATTGATATATCTAAAGAACAAACAATAATTAAACATCATTGGGAACATCAACATCATGAGAAAAGATTATGTACATATTTTAGAAAACGCACACAGTATCTTTATCAAAAAAATGATCGATACATATGACGATATTCGAGATTCCAAGATAACGATAATATTTAAACTTCACACAGTCATAAACATTCCATTAGATTCATCTGATTCTCAGGGTATTTAACTTCCAAACAGCAGAGAGTATCACAATTTCCAGTACAAGTTAGACGTTGGAAAGTAGACAATGGCTGAACCTCTGATAAAAAACTTAGAGCAAGTGATTAAACAAAAAATATCCAGAAATGAAACCATCAAGAATATTGATATATCCAACCTTTTGGCACCTGGAGAGAATTACATGAGTGATGTGAGTGCTTCAATACCTTAAATGAAGTTTTTTTATCTGTTATATTGGGTCAAAGGAAGACTTACCTAATTCACTTTTGAATCATTTGTTAAGCATCAAAAATGCTACATTCTTTATAACCTATTTAAACTGTCACTTTCACTATTATTTCAAACGATATATTTAAATAACAACTAGAGTTTCACCTGACCCAACTAAATCAGTTGGCGAAGCTACCATTTTTTCAGACGATGACAATGTCATTGTTTTCGAAGTGATTCACCGTGTTTACGTATCGTAGATAATGAAAATTGACGTCTACCTGAAGAACAAGGTCACCGAGGCTGAGAAAGAGATTCACGCTGTTGCCAAGTGTGTCACCGAATTCCCCGGAAACGACAGCGAAAACAAACCAGAAGGAGGCCCTCCGAACGATTTCATGCCGTTCATGTTCGTCAAGGAAATCGCTTTTTACAAGGATATAGTACCGACTATCCAAACGATGCTCAAAAAAAGAGGAAAGAGTCCGGTCGAATATTTCCCAGAGTATTACGGCGGGAGGCTGAATTTGAACGGAAGCGATAAAGCTGATAAAGACGCCATTTTGCTGTTGGAGAATTTACATACTAGTGGTGAGTTTTCATTGATGCTAAAATACAGAGTGTTGCGCGTTTACGTGGCTCACAAGAGTGTGTGGGGAAGGTTGCCACATTTATTTCATTTCCGAAGAAATCCGAAATCGTTTTCAATTCTTCAACTTATCGACTTTGACGTTTATGGAAAATGAGAAATATGAGGGAGATGCCCAATGAAATGAAACTTCTATATGCTAATTCCACGTTTGATGACGTTATTCGTATTCTGAGTGATATAACAAGACAGCTGAACAAAAATTCAATCTTGATTAGAATGTTTGGAGCAGATAAAATATTAATACAATGGAAGTGGATATTCATGAGTACGTTTTGTTATTTTTTATCTGTGAAAAAATCGGCGTGATTGTGAGTCACAAAATCCACTCGAACAACATTATTATCTATTCGTGTTTTTTGAAGTTTTTTCTGAATGAATATTTCATACACACTTCCAACATTTTTTCAACGTTTTCATGCATGAATTTTCAATTCACCCCTTGACCACACATCTAGGCAATCCAACCACCTGTCGAATCGAAGAAACAATATGGCGGCTTATGGCACACATTTGTGACTTGAGTTGAAAACTGTTACATTTAGTGATCTTTAGTGCGTTTTTTATGTGTTTTTTCAATTGTGGTTGTTTATTGACTCTTTTCCTGAAGAAATTTGAGGTTATGTTTTCTTCTTCTCACCATAGGCTACAAAAACATGGACAGACACATCGGTTTCGACCTGGACACCGCCAAAATGGTCATAAAAGACCTAGCCCACCTCCACGCCGTCTGCGTCGCCGTAAAACTCCTCGAGCCGCAGCTCTACGCGGAAAAACTCCAGAAAAACTTCGCCATCAAACCGCTCCTCCCGCCACCACCTCCGGGCGACGAGCACACGAGAGGCCCGATCGGGCTTCCGGCGGAAGTCTACCGAGCCATCCTCGAGCAAAACGACGACTGCCGTGCCGCAATTCCGGCGTTTCTTCGGCTGTTGGAGGAAACGAGCAAGAAGAGCATGGAGGAGATATGGAACGAGGCGCCGAAGGAGCCCTACGCCACTCTGGTGCACTCGGACATGTGGATGAACAACACCATGCAACAGGTTGACAGCCGCGGCCGGGCCGTCAAAAACAAGTTCGTGGACTTTCAGATGTATGGCTACGGGAACCCGCTCAAAGACTTGCAGTTCCTGTTGCTCACCAGCGTCCAGTTGACGGTCCTGAGAACGAAGTACGACTACCTCCTCCGATTTTACCACGAGAACTACGTCAAAGTGCTGGGGGAGCTGGGCTGTGACGTCACGCCGTTCAGCTACGCGAGTTATTTGGAGGAGATCAAAGGCGCGGTTCCGGATTTGCTGCTCCACGGCTCTTTCATGCTGTTGATAGTGGTTTTCGGGAAAAAAGGGGTCGCGAGTAAGCCCCACGAGGCGCATCTGATGCGAGAGGGTGATTTCGATCCCATTGCGAAGGAGAAGTTCCAGTTTTTCGTTCGCGAGGCTTACAACAGGGGGTGGTTACAGTAGGAGTGGTATTTTTGAGAACAAATGCATTCCTACATTTTTTTTGTACAAGTTGACACCAATAAACAGATTTCTAGTTTTAATTGTCGATATTTATTTACACAGGTTGTTTGTTTTTCGAGTAAAGTTGGAACAAAATCATCAGAATAACACCCTGTATATAAAGAACTGAACCGAAACGTGTTTTCACCTTTGAATTCCGGGTATTTTGTACCAAATTGAAATTCTCGAATTTTTGTCAGTCCGGGCCTGGCTTCTCCCAATGACTCATACTTCAGTCGTAATAGAACGTGTATACCGAATATCTACTGAATATACTGGACATTCTGATAGTTATAACCCAAATTAGATATTGGTTAAAGTGTTGAAACACCCTGTATCTCGCTCAGGAGCTCTAGGAGGTGTTATCTCATTTATAGTTCTTCCATTATCAATTGCAGAATAGAAAAACTCATTCCGAACCCTTACCGACAATTTTGTTTGATTTGTCATAGGCGGGGATACCTTATTTTATGAATTTATTATTTTCATAAATACGTTTAAAATTATATGCGAGAAAGTTTTACTAAAAAGGCAATCGAATCATTATTACGCCGTTGTTTAGCACTCAATTATTTTCATTCGCCCACGGTCTCCAAAACGCCATATTTCGATTTATTTAATGAAATTTCTAAATTCAACACCCCACACTACGCCACTGATATCCAGACAATCCAATCTGTTCAGTAAGAAAGATGATTTATGGCTTCCGAGTGTCCATAACCCTTCGACCAATAAAATGCCAATGCTTGCCTGATTCACTGTTTTCATTGGTCGAAAGGGATGTTGCCACATATAACTCGAATCCACGTTGACCCTGGCGGCTTCTTTGACTTCGTACGAGTACTAATCATTATTTTTGTTTCTTAATTTGGCGTGAGTGCCGTGCGTTTATATAGGGCCTATATTAAATATTGATTACTCCTCGCATAACTGTGTTCTGCAATAGATATTGGAAAGACTCCACCGTAGATTTACAGGAATTCAAACATTTTTCAAAAAATCTCAAGTGGTAAAATAACGATTCCGGAAAATACATCACAGAGTAGGCTATGCATTCGTTATCAGTACGTCAAGTGCGAGATGGTCTCAGACTGTAGATGACACTCAATAAATTGTGAACGCATATTACACAGCACCTTCATTGTTTCATAATTTCTCGCGCGAGACAGATAAAAAATTTCCAGCTTCTACTGATAAACAAACCCCAAAATGGGCGAACCTTTGATCAAGAATCTAGACCATTTGATAAAACAACACATATCCAAGAATGAAACCATCAAAAAAATCGACGTGTCAAACCTGTTGGCGCCGGGAGAAAATTACCTGAGCGAAGTGAGTAATCTTAATCTTTAATCCTCGCCCGCTGACCAACGGTTCATCTCCCTAGATGATGAAAGTTGAGGTCTACCTGAAGAACAAGGTCACCGAGGCCGAGAAAGAGATTCACGCTGTTGCCAAGTGTGTCACCGAATTCCCTGGAGCAGATGGAGGTCAGAACGACTTTATGTCGTTCGTTTTTCTCAAAGAAATTGCTTTCTACAAAGATATCGTGCCTGCTATCCAGACCTTTTTGAGGAAAAAGGGGCAAAATGAAGCGGAGTATTTCGCGAAATTCTACGGAGCCAGGCTGAATTTGAATGGGAGTAATGTTGCTGATAATGATGCTGTTTTATTACTAGAAAATGCAAATTTTTCAGGTTGGTTTTTTTTTCACAGTGAAAATCTCGAATATCTAACGAGAAAGAGATTGACATTACACAATTTATTCGACAATCTTGGGTTACAATTATGAATTTCATCACGCAATTCTGATAAAAAGATAACATTGAATGACGATGATTTCAGGGAAATTTGTAATCAGATTACCTAACATTGATAAGAGTTTGAGATTTTCATATCTTCAATGAGGCTGCGGTTGAAATATACAGGATGTCCTGATAGTCATGTATCGAATTGAAACGTAATGAATGATAAGCTTGGCTCAACTTTTTTTTTCGGAGTATCACAGAAAAATAAAACAAGCAGCAACACCGCATTTCAGGCGAGCTGTCACAGCCATATTGACACCTGTCACTTGTTGATTCACTGTTTACTCGAGTAATCGATGATTTTATGGTAGTTTTGCGTTGTGTCGTCGTCGAACGAATGAAACAGTCGAAAAAATCGCGTATTTTTGATGTTGTAGGCTATAAAAACATGGATAGGCACGTAGGCTTCGACCTCGATTCAGCTAAGACAGTAATAAAAGACCTAGCCCACCTCCACGCCGTCTGTGTCGCGATGAAACGTCTAGACCCCGACCTTTTCCAAAAAACAATAAAAAAACACTGCGACAGCCAACCCTCCCCACCCCCTGCAACAGGTGGAGAACCATCGCAAGTCCCCCAAGGCTTCAACGACGAAACGTTCCGAGGCATTCTCGAAGAGGACGAGAAATGCCGTGCCGCAATTCCGAGCTTCATGGAGATGTTGCAAGAGCAAAAGAAACTTGGGTTCGAAGCCATGTACAAAGAGGCGCCGAGGGAGCCCTACGCCACCTTAATGCACTCGGACATGTGGATGAACAACACCATGCAACAGGTCGACAGGCGGGGCGTGGCCGTCAAAAGCAAGTTCGTGGATTTCCAGATGTACAGCTACGGGAACCCCATGCGGGATTTGCAGTTCCTCCTGCAAACCAGCGTGCAGCTGCCGGTCCTCGAGACCCGTTTCGACTACCTCATTCGCTTCTACCACGACAACTACGTCACGGTTCTCAAGGATCTGGGCTGTGACGTCACCGAGTTTAGTTACGAGAGGCTTCTGGAGGAAGTGAAAGCTGTAATGCCTAGTTTGCTGACGAACGGGTCTTTTATGTTGTTGATGATCGTGTTTGGGACGAAGGGCGTAGCAGCGAATCCACTACAAATGCATACGCTGAAGAAGGATGACATTGATCCGAGAGCCAGGGCTAAATTTCAGTTCATTGTGCGCGAGGCGTACCAAAGAGGGTGGTTGCCACAATGAATAACGATCTCGTTGATGTAGAATAACATGTAATTTATTAAATAAATAGACAATAGAGTATAAACACTCAGTATATACATCATTTGATGGCGTCCGACGTGTACGTAAAGTGCAACGTGAAAATTTTGGTTGTAAACCGAGCTTTAGATTTCAACTTCTGATAGTTTGACAGCCCTGTGATACACACCTTTCAATAACCAGTTTCAAACGAAACTCCCTATATGCCAAATCGAAAATAGTATCAAGTATTAAATCTCACGCATTTTTTATTTCATCTGTGCCATAAAAG